>FR990150.1:17500-1293249 GCA_905404295.2 Ochlodes sylvanus
CCCGTGGCTCCGCCCACTCGGGGCATTCCGCCAGCGTGTGCTCCGCCGTATCCTCCGGACACCCACAAGCGTGGCACACGCCGGTCGGCTCCCGACCCGCCACGCTGCACAGGTACCTGCCGAAGCAACCGTGCCCCGTCAGGACCTGCACAGCGTGAAAGGTGAGCGCCCCGTGGCGGCGATCGACCCATCTTTCGAGGACGGGCCGAATCGCCTCCACCGTCCTTTTGCCGGCGGTTGGCTCCGCCAGCCTTTCCTTCCATTTCCGGAGGAGGACCCGGCGGTCGAGTTGCCTCTGCCGCCCAGCCTCCCCCGGATTTGGCTCCTCCTCTTCGGCTCGTGCTGTTGCGCCAGTGCGGCGCCAGTACACTGCCGAGAGCACCTCCGCGTCCAGGTCCCACGGTGGGGTCCCAGCCAGGAGGCACGCCGCCTCGCACGAGATGGTGCGGTATCCTCTCACTACCCTGATCGCCATGACCCGTTGCGCTTGGCGCAGGAGAGTCTTGTTCTGGGCGATCAGGGTGTCTGCCCAGATCGGGGCCCCGTAGAGGGCCATCGACCGCACCACCCCGGCATACAACCTGCGGCATGCCACCGTCGGTCCACCCAGGTTCGGCAGCAGCCAGCTCAGGGCGCCGGCCGCTCGCAACAACCTGGGGACCAGCCGCCGGAAGTGCTCCCGGAAGTTCCATCGACTGTCGAGGACGAGGCCTAGGTACCGCATCGTCGACTCGACAGCGATGGAGACGCCGCCGACCACCAGCCGGGATCCTGCGGGAGGGGCGCGTCGGGGTCCGTGAAAACACAGGGCCTCCGACTTTTCCAGCGCCACCTCCAGCCCCAGCCGGCGGATTCGGGCCACCACTTGGGCCACTCCGGCCGTCGCCAAAAGGGCCGCCAACCGGTACGTGGCGCCGCAGGACGTTACGAGGGTGTCGTCGGCGTAACAAGTTACGTCGACCCCCCGCAGATTGGCGCCCCGCAGCACCCAGTCGTACCCGATGTTCCACAGGAGCGGCCCAAGGACCGATCCCTGTGGAACACCGCACGTCATTACCCGGCGGCCCCACCCGTCGCGCGTCGGGTACACCACCACCCTCTCGGAGAAGTAATCGGAGAGGAGACGACGTAGGTAGCCGGGCACACGATGGTAGCCCAGCGCCGCCTCAATACAGCCCCAGGGGAGGGTGTTAAAGGCGTTGGCGATGTCTAAAGACACCGCCAAGACGACCTTGCCCTGGGACACCTCCCTCTCCGAGAGGTCCTTCACCCGCGCGATGGCGTCGACCGTAGAGCGGCCCCGGCGGAAACCGAACTGCCGGTCACTCAGCCCCGGCCCGACCCGTTCGAGGTGCTCGACGAGGCGCGCGGAGATAATCCGCTCAAAGAGCTTGCTCACCTCGTCGAGCAACACTATGGGCCGGTATGCCGACGGCGAGTCCGCCGGGCGGCCCTCCTTGCGCAACAGCACGAGCCTTCCTAACTTCCACTTTCTCGGAAAGCGGCCACGCCGCATACAGGCGTCGAAGAGCTCGACCACCCTGGGCCCGAGGGCCTCCAGGGCGAGCACCCACACCCTGCCGGGTACCCCGTCGGGGCCCGGCGCTGTGCTCTTGGAGCGGAGCCGCAGGACCGCGGCCTCCAGCTCCTCCCGGGACACCTCGGGTATCGAGGCGTCAGAGCCCTCCGACGCTGCAGCCGCCATAGGAGGAGGCACCGTGTCGGCCCTCTCCGGGAAGAGGGCGGCGACAACGTTGGCGACCAACTCTGGTTGGAGACTCTGGGTCAGCGGAGGGGCCCAGGGGCGCAGCTGACCCCGCACCGTCTTATACGGGCGCCCCCAGGGATCTCTATTCAGAGTCTCCAACCACTCTCCCCACGACTGGGACTTTGCCTCCCCTATGGCGATCTGCAGGGAGACACATCTCTCCCTGTATGCGGCGTAGAGGCGGCTTTCCTCGGCCTCCTCTCGCCTCCGCCGCCTTCTGTAATGGGTGTACTGGCGTCTGGCCGCTACGCACGCTTGACGAAGCCGGCGCAGGTCCGCCGACCACCAGTACACCCATCTGCGGAGCGGGAGCGGTCTGGCGCGCGACATGCCGGCGTCGCACACCTGCGCCATCGACACGCTCAAACGCTCCGCTCGCCCGTCCACGTCGGCCGCCGGGCCCTCCGGCACCGGCTGCCATGCCTGAACGATGGACGCCTCGACGATCACGTCGGCGTCCATCGTCTTGAGGGCCCAGCGCGGTCCGTCCCCACGCGGGGGCCGGGTCTGTGGAGCCCCAGGGTAGGCGGCGACCTCGAACCGGATATACCGGTGGTCCGATAGCGTCTCCGCCTCCCCGAGCACCCGCCAGTTTCGGACACGGCGCGCGAGACACGGGGTCGCGAACGTAAGGTCCACGATAGACCCCCCGTTGTGCCGCACGCACGTGTCTACCGACCCCCGGTTTAGAAGAACCAAACCCGACGTGGCAGCCCACTCCTCCAGAACCTCGCCCCGTGCATTGGCAACCGGGGAACCCCAAGCCGTGGATTTGGCGTTGAAGTCCCCGGCGACCAGCACTGGGGTTGGGTGACTCTGGCCGACCAGAGCACCGACCTCGAGCAGAAGTTGCTCAAAATCGGCCAGGCTCCGGTTCGGCGAGAAATACACGCCGACGATCGTCACACCCATAAGGGTGGCCGCGACGCATCCATGGCCCTTCGCTGTTTTGTCGAAGGGCGGGGAGCCGGCGGCCGTCTGCGCGACGATCGCCACCGTGTCCTCCCGGTCACCCACCCAGTTATCCCTGTTGGGCACGAGGCAAGGTTCTGCCACGACCGCCACCTGAATCGACCACTCGGCCAGGCTCTGGTACAAAAGGTCCTGAGCCCTGGCCGAGTGGTTGAGGTTCGCCTGGAGGACGGATATGGCCATATTAATCTACGGCCATATCCGCAACCCTCTCTGCTCGTTCGATGTCAGTGGCGGACGGGCGAGCCGGCCGGGGGTGGGCTGTTGGGCGTTCCCCGGCGGGCTTCTCTTTCTTTTTCTTGCCGGCGGACTTGGCGGAAGCGAGACATGCTGCGCTTCCCGCTCTGTGGTCCGCCGGCTTCTTTTTCGCCTCGCACAGCGGGCAGCGTGGGGCAGCGGTGCAACCGGCCGCCTTGTGGCCCGGTTGTGCGCAGCGATAACACACATCGCTGCGGTCCACCTCGCAGGAGCACCTGCTCTGCACGTGCCCCGCGTCGAGGCACCGGTAACACCGCAGGGGTCTGGCCTCCAAGAGTTTCACCTTGGCCGAGACCCACCCCACCAGTAGCCGCCCGCTGGAGGCGATCTTCTTCGCTGCTGATATGGGGCAACGCACCCAAGCCGTGCCGGGGCTGTCGGCCGAGAAACGACGGATCTCCCCGCATTTCACCTGCTCTACGGGGCACTCCCCGGAGCGGGCCACTGCGGCTGCCACCTCCTCCCGGGACACCGCGTCGTCCAGCTCGCCAATGCGCAGGTCTGCACACTTGACGGGTCTGGCGACGCGGACCAGGTCCGCGGGAAGGACCTCCCGCAGCTTGCCCGCCAGCAGGTCCGCCTTCTCTCCGCTCTCAGCCCCGGGGACCTCCAGAACCCGGGCACCCGTCACGGCGGTCCGGAAGCGGAGACCCGTCAGGCCTAAGCCTTCCAGGTCAATCCGCTTCTTCGCCCCGTCGAGGACGTCCTTATAGGACAATTCCTTGCCCTCGACGGTGGCGCCCGGCTGGATGGTTATAGTAACCGCAGCCGAGCGCGGGGGGCGAAGCTTCGCCGCCGGGTCCCTCTTCTTGGGCGCTGCCGGCCTGTCCGGCGGTGCGCTGCCCTTCTTCTTGTCCGGCTTTCCCCTCTTGCCCCGCTTGACCACCACGCTCCACTCCTCGGAGGGGGCCGTCGGGGGCTTCGGGGCGCCGGCTTTCGGCGCTGCCGCCTCGGCGTAAGCCTTAGGAGGCGCCTTCTCCTTCCTTTTCCGGCTTCCTGGCCCGGCCTCACCGGCCGCAGGAGCGCCGGCGGGGGGCGCAGCCGCATCCCTCGCCCTGTCCGCGGCCAAAAGCGGCCGGAGGATCGGCTGGGGAGGGAGCCGCCTCTCGAGCGCCTCGAGCCTAGCGCCGACCATGTCGCCCACTTGCTTCATGATCGAGCGCGTCAGCGAGGCTACGTCGTCTCCGACGGCTCCGCTCGACTCCTTGGGCAGGCTTGCCATGCTCGCCCGCAGGTCTGCGACCTCCTTACGAAGCTCGCCGACCTCGCCCTGTAGGCGGGCATTGGCCCTTTGGAGCCGAGCTGTCTCCTCGGTAGCGGAGCGCTCCGCCAGCTCCGCCACGATCGCCGCCAGGTTGGCGGAGGCCTCTTTCAGGTCTCTTTGCAGCGTGCCCTTCAGGTTTTTCGATTTCCTCGCGATTGCCTGAATGAGGAGCACGCTGTCCTCCGCTTTCTTTTTGAGCTCCGATGTCGAGTCGCCGACTTCGCCGCCTGGCAGCGACGACGACTCGGACCTCGACCGAGAGCGGAGGTCTCGGGCCATCTCGGCCACCTCCCTCTCGGCTCGGAGCTCGTCTTCCGCCCGCTGGGCCTTGAGATACGCCTGCTTCGCCTTAGCGAGGCCGACGTACTCGCCCGTTGTTGGCGGGCGCCCTCTCCCCCTCACCGAAGTCGCCACTACCTTGGCCGACTCCGCCTCCTCCTCGTCACCCTTTTGGGGTGCTGGGGGCCCGCGTTTTCGCGCAGAGCGCCAAAATCCCCCTGTGGCGTCGTCCGCAGACGACACAGACACCATGGTGGCCACGGACGAGTCAGACTCCTCCGCGGCTCCATGTGTCTCCTCCTCTAATCGCAAAGCATCGGTGTCCGGTATGGGTGTGCGTTGGTCGTGTTGACGAAGGTCGGCGGTTTGCCGACCTACGAGGCAGTTATTGCCCCCCCCAGAGTACGAGGGGCAGCCCTCCGCCGCAGCAGAGGGGTGGGATTCCCCCTTTCGGGGACCCACCTGGGGACCATTTTTATAACTAACCTTATCCATATTTGTGCATCTTTTTAACGGGGTGAGCTCCCCGTTGCCCTCTCGGGATTGGGTACCCCCCAACCATTCATCGCATCGCCGAGGGCGGGAACTTGCGATTAGGGTAATTTTTTAGAGAGGTTTTCTTCCTCGCGGCCCCCACCGGAGTGGCGGCCCTCACCCCTGACCCTACGGATCAGGGAGCGAGTTGGCCGACGGTGACCGAAGCCATGCCGCCAGTCTCGCGACCGACAGCCCGTCGCCCCCACCCTAAATAACCCTTACGGGTTTACCCCCCCTGGTCCCTTCCACAGTGCCCTCTGCTAAGTCAGAGGGACACGTGTAGAGACGTCAACCCCTGAGCCGCGCTTAGTCTGGCCCCTCCTTCCAAGCCTGTCCGTTATGGGTAACCCTGTACGGCATAGCCTTGGAGATCATCGGGACACACAAGCCCCCCCACCACGACAAGGTGGCGGCCCCGGGGGGGAACCTAACCTAACCTAACCTAACCTAACCTAACCTAACCTAACCTAACCTAACCTAACCTAACCTAACCTAACCTAACCTAACCTAACCTAACCTTTTTTTTTTTTTTTTTTACGTGGGGAAATGCAATTACGCATACCACCTGGGCGCAGGGGGAGGCCCAAGTGGTTATGTGGGACTCCCGTGGCTAATGAGACCACGGTATACCCACTAAAACCCCACGAATGCCACCTCGCCGTCTTCCGGCGGAGCTGCGGGAACGCTTTCGCACACATCCGCTGCTCCGCCGACGGCAGCCGCAAAAGCGGCTCCACCGTGATGCCCGAAGGCCCTTCACGCTAGGCGCGCCAGATGGTAGGGCGCGCCTTCCTCCTCGACCTCCACCAGTACAGTGGCGGACCCCCCCGAGTCCGCCACAAGGAGGTCATGGGTGCCGGAAAACCTCCAGCACCCGGCGGTGGATCAGATCTGTGGCTCCACCGCCAACCACACCTCGGCCGCAGAGGACAGGGAAAGCGGCGCACCGTAATACCGGCATTCCTCTTCCCCTGCGGCCCCACCAATGCCGCTCCGGCCGCGAATCGAAGCGGCCCCGCCTTCTCGGCCGCAGAGGATAGGAAAACCTTCCTCTGCGGTCCCCACCTTGCGCATCCCAAGCAGGCTTGTCGCGCCAAGCCTGCTGGGAGCGACCACCTCGCCAGCCCGCAACCACCTTTCCGCGCGGGCCGGCCCTGGGTGCCTCTTGGTTCACCGTGGGCGCCGAAACCACGGTTACTAAGCCCCCCCGCCACGACAAGGCGGGCACCCCCGGGGGGGAACCTAACCTAACCTTTTTTTTTTTTTTTTTTTTTTTTTTTTTTTTTTTTTTTTTTTTTTTTTTTTTTTGACGCTGGGAAATCCTCATGGATACCCGACAGACGCGGGGGGGCGCTGTCGGGTTATGCCGGACTCTTACCGGCTAAAACCCAGCGGTGTTCCTCCTCACCGTCTACCGGCGGAGCTGCGGGAACGCTTGCGCATACTTCCGCTGCTCCGCCGACGGCTGCCCGGACTCGGGCCCAACTCGTGGGGCGCCTTCTGTGGCGCCACTCACCTTTCACCTGGCGTGCCGGAACACGGAACACGCCAGCCGTCTCGGGGGTCTCCTCCAACTGGGCGATGGCACCCCCCGGTTCCACCGCCCGGAGACCCACACTATGGGGGAAGGCGACGCTCGTGCGCCAGTCGCCTCCGACCGACTCTCCTACGGCGGAGCGGGATCGACAGAGGATCATCCTCCCTCGCCCGCTCCGCCGCCTCCTTCTTCGTCATGACGACCTCGCAGAATTGGAGCGCCGCCTTCCACGCCCTCTCGCTGCCGACCATGGCCCTCACCACGCCCGGCAGCGACAGGTCGCCCCCGATTTCTGCCACGAGCATGGCCCGTGGCTCCGCCCACTCGGGGCATTCCGCCAGCGTGTGCTCCGCCGTATCCTCCGGACACCCACAAGCGTGGCACACGCCGGTCGGCTCCCGACCCGCCACGCCGCACAGGTACCTGCCGAAGCAACCGTGCCCCGTCAGGACCTGCACAGCGTGAAAGGTGAGCGCCCCGTGGCGGCGATCGACCCATCCCTCGAGGACGGGCCGAATCGCCTCCACCGTTCTTCTGCCGGCGGTTGGCTCCGCCAGCCTCTCCCTCCATTTCCGGAGGAGGACCCGGCGGTCGAGTTGCCTCTGCCGCCCGGTCTCCCCCGGCTCTTGTTCCTCCTCGTCGGCTCGTGCCGTTGCGCCGGTGCGGCGCCAGTACACCGCCGAGAGCACCTCCGCGTCCAGGTCCCACGGTGGGGTCCCGGCCAGGAGGCACGCCGCCTCGCACGAGATGGTGCGGTAACCTCTCACCACCCTGATCGCCATGACCCGTTGCGCTTGGCGCAGGAGGGTCCTATTCTGGGCGATCAGGGTGTCCGCCCAGATCGGGGCCCCATAGAGGGCCATCGACCGCACCACCCCGGCATACAACCGGCGGCATGCCACTGTCGGTCCACCCAGGTTCGGCAGCAGCCAGCTCAAGGCGCCGGCCGCTCGCAACAACCTGGGGACCAATCGCCGGAAGTGCTCCCGGAAGTTCCATCGACTGTCGAGGACGAGGCCCAGGTACCGCATCGTCGACTCGACAGCGATGGAGACGCCGCCGACCACCAGCCGGGATCCTGCGGGAGGGGCGCGTCGGGGTCCGTGAAAACACAGGGCCTCCGACTTTTCCAGCGCCACCTCCAGCCCCAGCCGGCGGATTCGGGCCACCACTTGGGCCACTCCGGCCGTCGCCAAGAGGGCCGCCAACCGGTACGTGGCGCCGCAGGACGTTACGAGGGTGTCGTCGGCGTAACAAGTTACGTCGACCCCCCGCAGATTGGCGCCCCGCAGCACCCAGTCGTACCCGATGTTCCACAGGAGCGGCCCAAGGACCGATCCCTGTGGAACACCGCACGTCATTACCCGGCGGCCCCACCCGTCGCGCGTCGGGTACACCACCTCCCTCTCGGAGAAGTAGTCGGAGAGGAGACGACGTAGGTAGCCGGGCACACGATGGTAGCCCAGCGCCGCCTCAATACAGCCCCAGGGGAGGGTGTTAAAGGCGTTGGCGATGTCTAAAGACACCGCCAAGACGACCTTGCCCTGGGACACCTCCCTCTCCGAGAGGTCCTTCACCCGCGCGATGGCGTCGACCGTAGAGCGGCCCCGGCGGAAACCGAACTGCCGGTCACTCAGCCCCGGCCCGACCCGTTCGAGGTGCTCGACGAGGCGCGCGGAAATAATCCGCTCAAAGAGCTTGCTCACCTCGTCGAGCAACACTATGGGCCGGTATGCCGACGGCGAGTCCGCCGGGCGGCCCTCCTTGCGCAACAGCACCAGCCTGCCGATCTTCCACTTCCGAGGAAAGCGGCCACGCCGCATACAGGCGTCGAAGAGCTCGACCACCCCGGGCCCGAGGGCCTCCAGGGCGAGCACCCACACCCTGCCGGGTACCCCGTCGGGGCCCGGCGCCGTGCTCTTGGAGCGGAGCCGCTGGACTGCGACCTCCAACTCCTCCTGGGACACCTCGGGTATCGAGGCGTCCGAACTCTCCGACGCTGCAGCCGCCATAGGAGGAGGCACCGTGTCGGCCCTCTCCGGGAAGAGGGCGGCGACGACGTTGGACACCAAGTCTGGTTGGAGACTCTGGGTCAGCGGAGGGGCCCAGGGGCGCAGCTGGCCCCGCACCGTCTTATACGGGCGCCCCCAGGGATCTCTGTTCAGAGTCTCCAACCACTCTCCCCACGACTGGGACTTTGCCTCCCCTATGGCGATCTGCAGGGAGACACATCTCTCCCTGTATGCGGCGTAGAGGCGGCTTTCCTCGGCCTCCTCTCGCCTCCGCCGCCTTCTGTAATGGGTGTACTGGCGTCTGGCCGCTACGCACGCTTGTCGAAGCCGGCGCAGGTCCGCCGACCACCAGTACACCCATCTGCGGAGCGGGAGCGGTCTGGCGCGCGACATGCCGGCGTCGCACACCTGCGCCATCGACTCGCTCAACCGCTCCGCTCGCCCGTCCACGTCGGCCGCCGGGCCCTCCGGCGCCGGCTGCCATGCCTGGACGATGGACGCCTCGACGATAACGTCGGGGTCCATCGTCTTGAGGGCCCAGCGCGGTCCGTCCCCACACGGGGGCCGGGTCTGTGGAGCCCCAGGGTAGGCGGCGACCTCGAACCGGATATACCGGTGGTCCGATAGCGTCTCCGCCTCCCCGAGCACCCTCCAGTTTTGGACACGGCGCGCGAGACACGGGGTCGCGAACGTTAGGTCCACGATAGACCCCCCGTTGTGCCGCACGCACGTGTCTACCGACCCCCGGTTTAGAAGAACCAAACCCGACGTGGCAGCCCACTCCTCCAGAACCTCGCCCCGTGCATTGGCAACCGGGGAACCCCAAGCCGTGGATTTGGCGTTGAAGTCCCCGGCGACCAGCACTGGGGTTGGGTGACTCTGGCCGACCAGAGCACCGACCTCGAGCAGAAGTTGCTCAAAATCGGCCAGGCTCCGGTTCGGCGAGAAATACACGCCGACGATCGTCACACCCATAAGGGTGGCCGCGACGCATCCATGGCCCTTCGCTGTTTTGTCGAAGGGCGGGGAGCCGGCGGCCGTCTGTGCGACGATCGCCACCGTGTCCTCCCGGTCACCAACCCAGTTGTCCCTGTTGGGCACGAGGCAAGGTTCTGCCACCACCGCCACCTGAATCGACCACTCGGCCAGGCTCTGGTACAAAAGGTCCTGAGCTCTGGCCGAGTGGTTGAGGTTCGCCTGGAGCACGGATATGGCCATATTAATCTACGACCATATCCGCGACCCTCTCTGCTCGTTCGACGTCGGTGGCGGACGGGCGAGCCGGCCGGGGGTGGGCTGTGGAGCTTTTCCCGGCGGGCTTCTTCTCCTTTTTCTTGCCGGCGGACTTGGCGGAAGCGAGACATGCTGCGCTTCCCGCTCTGTGGTCCGCCGGCTTATTCTTCTCCTCGCACAGCGGGCAGCGTGGGGCAGCGGTGCAACCGGCCGCCTTGTGGCCCGGTTGTGCGCAGCGATAGCACACATCGCTGCGGTCCACCTCGCAGGAGCACTTGTTGGAGACGTGCCCCGCGTCGAGGCACCGGTAACACCGCAGGGGTCTGGCCTCCAGGAGTTTCACCTTGGCCGAGACCCACCCCACCAGTAGCCGCCCGCTGGAGGCGATCTTCTTCGCCGCAGTAACTGGGCAGCGCACCCAAGCCGTTCCAGGGCTGTCGGCCGAGAAGCGGCGGATCTCCCCGCACTTGACCTGCTCGACGGGGCACTCCCCGGAGCGGGCCACGGCAGCCGCCACCTCCTCCCGGGACACCGCGTCGTCCAGCTCGCCAATGCGCAGGTCTGCACACTTGACGGGTCTGGCGACGCGGACTAGGTCCGCAGGGAGGACCTCCCGCAGCTTGCCTGCCAGCAGGTCCGCCTTCTCGCCGCTTTCAGCCCCGGGAACCTCAAGGACCCGGGCACCCGTCGCGGCGGTTCGGAAGCGGAGACCCGTCAGGCCTAAGCCTGCCAGGTCGATCCGCTTCTTCGCCCCGTCGAGGACGTCCTTATAGGACAATTCCTTGCCCTCGACGGTGGCGCCCGGCTGGATGGTTATAGTAACCGCAGCCGAGCGCGGGGGGCGAAGCTTCGCTGCCGGGTCCCTCTTCTTGGGCGCTGCCGGCCTGTCCGGCGGTGCGCTGCCCTTCTTCTTATCCGGCTTTCCCCGCTTGCCCCGCTTGACCGTGCTCCACTCCTCGGAGGGGGCCGTCGGGGGCTTCGGGGCGCCGGCTTTCGGCGCTGTCACCTCGGCGTAAGCCTTAGGAGGCGCCTTCTCCTTCTTCTTTCGGCTGCCTGGCCCGGCCTCACCGGCCGCAGGAGCGGCGGCGGGGGGCGCAGCCGCATCCCTCGCCCTGTCGGCGGCCAAAGGCGGCCGGAGGATCGGCGCGGGAGGGAGCCGCCTCTCGAGTGCCTCGAGCTTAGCGCCGACCATGTCCCCCACTTCCTTCATGATCGCACGCGTCAGCGAGGCGACATCGTTGACGGCTCCGACGGCTCCACTCGGCTCTTTGGGCAAGCCCACAAGGCTCGCCCGCAGGTCCGCGATCTCCTTGCGGAGCTCAGCGACCTCACCCTGCAGGCGGGCATTGGCCCTTTGGAGCCGAGCCGTCTCCTCCGAGGCGGAGCGCTCTGCCAGCTCCGCCACGATCGCCCCCAGGTTGGCAGAGGCCTCTTTCAGGTCTTTCTGCAGCGTGCCCTTCAGGTTTTTGGATTTCTTCGCAACCGCCTGAATGAGGAGCACGCTGTCCTCCGCTTTCTTTTTCAGCTCCGATGTCGAGTCCCCAACGTCGCCGCCTGGCAGCGACGACGACTCAGACCTCGACCGAGAGCGGAGGTCCCGGGCCATCTCGGCCACCTCCCTCTCGGCTCGGAGCTCGTCTTCCGCCCGCTGGGCCTTGAGATACGCCTGCTTCGCCTTAGCGAGGCCGACGTACTCGCCCGTTGTTGGCGGGCGCCCTCTCCCCCTCACCGAAGTCGCCACTACCTTGGCCGACTCCGCCTCCTCCTCGTCACCCTTTTGAGGTGCTGGGGGCCCGCGTTTTCGCGCAGAGCGCCAAAATCCCCCCGTGCTATCGTCCGCAGACGACACAGACACCATGGTCGCCACGGACGAGTCAGACTCCTCCGCGGCTCCATGTGTCTCCTCCTCAAATCGCATGCTATCGGTGTCCGGTATGGGTGTGCGTTGGTCGTGTTGACGAAGGCCGGCGGGTTGCCGACCTACGAGGCAGTTATTGCCCCCCCCAGAGTACGAGGGGCAGCCCTCCGCCGAAGCAGAGGGGTGGGATTCCCCCTTTCGGGGACCCACCTGGGGACCATTTTCATAACTAGCCTTATCCATATTTGTGCATCTTTTTGCGGGGTGAGCTCCCCGTTGCCCTCTCGGGATTGGGTACCCCCCAACCATTCATCGCATCGCCGAGGGCGGGAACTTGCGATTAGGGTAATTTTTTAGAGAGGTTTTCTTCCTCGCAGCCCCCACCGAAGTGGCGGCCCTCACCCCTGACCCTACGGGTCAGGGAGCGAGTTGGCCGACGGTGGCCGAAGCCATGCTGCCAGTCTCGCGACCGACAGCCCGTCGCCCCCACCCTAAACAAACCCTAAAGGGTTTCACGCCCCTTGTCCCTTCCACAGGGACATCAACCCCTGAGCCGCGCTTAGTCTGGCCCCTCCTTCCAAGCCTGTCCGTTATGGGTAACCCTGTACGGCATAGCCTTGGAGATCATCGGGACACACAAGCCCCCCCACCACGACAAGGTGGCGGCCCCCGGGGGGGAACCTAACCTAACCTAACCTAACCTAACCTAACCTAACCTAACCTAACCTAACCTAACCTAACCTAACCTAACCTAACCTAACCTAACCTAACCTAACCTTTTTTTTTTTTTTTTTTTTTTGTTATCGAGGGGGAAACCTTCAAAAGGTACCCGGAGCCGTGGGAGCGACGCCGGGTTATGTGGGATTTTTACCGCACTAAAACCCCCCCGGTGGCCGTCCTCAGCGCTTTTTGGAGGACTCCGGGATCTCCAAAGGAACGCAACCGGAGTCCTCCAAGCGCAGTGCCCTTATGTAGGGCTCTTCCCTCGGGGGAGTATTGCTCCCCCGGTAGCCGTTGCTGGTGTTTACGACGGTATGCGGCCACACATACCGTCGTCCTTCTCGGGGCTGTTGGTGAGCGGTTCGAGCTCCCACTCTTGCCGCCCGCAGCCCCAAAGCCCCCTTTTAGTCGCCTCTTACGACAGGCAGGGGATACCGAAGCTCGTATTCTGGTCCCGAGCCACAGGGACAAGGCGGTGGCGCTATGTGCGCCCACCGCGGCGCCCACCACGGCGCCTCCGCCTCCGGGCTGGGTCAGCAAGCTCCCTGGCCCGTTCGGCGTCCTCCTTCGCGGTCAACACTTGGTCGCAGAAGGTGACCGCTCGGTCCCAGGCTTCGCCGGAACGGACCATGGCCGCGACGATTGCCTCCGGGGAGAGGTCCGGCCCCACTTCCTGAACCAGGATCCGCCGCTCTTGCTGCCACGCAGGACAGTGTTCGAGCGTGTGCTGCGCGGAATCCTGGGGGTCTCCACAGTGGTGGCACTGCGCTGACGCCTCCCTGCCTATCCGGTGCAGATACTCACCGAAGCAGCCATGTCCGGTGAGCATCTGTGTCAGCCTGTAGGTGACACACCTCCTCCTCTTTAGCCAGGCACTGAAGCTGGGCAGTATGGCACAGACAGCGCGTTGGCGCATGCCCCGCGGCTCCTGAAGTCTCTGTCGCCAGCGACTCAGGGCGCGCAGACTGGCCTGCTTCCGAGTCATTTTGACCGCCTCTTGGGAGTAAGTCCCCTGGCGGAGAATGCGGATCTTAAAGAAGACCTCTGCATTCATATCCGCCAGGATGTCCAGGGGCGGAAACCGCGCCAGGACTGTAGCCGCCTCATACGAAATTGTACGGTATCCGCGTGCCACTCTTATTGCTATCGTACGCTGCGCGGCATTCAATTTTGCCGCGCGGCGTCGACAGCCCGTCAATCTGTGCGCCCATACGGGTGAACCGTAGAGCGCAACAGAGCGCACGATACCCGCGTAGAGGCGGCGGACTTCCTCCCTCGGTCCCCCGAGATTTGGCAGCAGTCTGTGCAGAGCACCCGCTACCTTGTGAATCCGGGGGACGAGACGGTCAAAATGCTCGTCGAAGCTCCAACGGCTGTCCAGTACCAGCCCAAGGTACTTCATGTGCCGGCCCACTTCCACAACTGTGTCACCTACACGCACCGACAGGCAGGGTGGTTCCACGTTAGGCCTAAGGCCGTGAAACCATATCGCCTCGGTTTTATTTGGCGCTACGCGAAGGCCTATGCTGCGTATCTTCCCGACAACGCGTGCCACCCCAAACTCGGCCAACAGGACCGTTCTATCGAAGGACTCACCCTCGGCCAGTACGAGAGTGTCGTCGGCGTAGCACACCACGCTAACCCCGAGAGGCAGCTCAGCCCGCAGTACAACATCGTACGCGAGGTTCCAGAGGAGCGGTCCTAAGACAGACCCCTGTGGAACCCCGCATACGACGCGCCTCTCCTGGACACTCCCGTAGCGGCCCGGATAGCTAACTCTCCGGTCCGACAGATAGGCCGCCACAACGTTTTGCAAATAGGGAGGCACCCTATGATGTACCAGGGCCTCCCTTATTGCATTCCAGGGCAGAGAGTTAAATGCATTGACGATGTCAAGGCTCACTGCCAAGACTACTCTGCCTCTGGATACGGCCTGCTCTGCTATCTCTCGGACACGGAGGACAGCGTCGACCGTCGAGCGTTCCTTTCGGAAGCCATACTGACGGTCGGACAGATCCGGGCCACTTTGCGCCAGATGTCCGCTGATACGAGTGGCGATAATCCGCTCGAACAGTTTGCCAGACTCGTTCAGCAGACATATCGGCCTGTAGGCCGATGGTGAGTCCGATGGTCTCCCCGGTTTCTGCAGGAGCACAACCCTCGCCTGCCGCCAGTCGGAAGGAAAGTGGCCGGCACGAAGGCAGCTGGTGAACAGGCGCCGCAGTCTCTCCCCGAGGACGGTCAGCGCCAGCACCCAGGCCCGACCTGGGATTCCGTCTGGGCCTGGAGCGGTGTTTCGGGCGGCTAACCGTCGCACCGCCTGCTCCAATTCTGCCCCAGTGACGGCCAGATCCTCCGACCATACCGCCGAGCTCGGCAGGTTGTGCCCTGCAGGCTGCCCTGGCGAGGAAGCGGGGCCGTCCGGAGTGAGAGGGAACAGGTTTCCCATGACGCTCGTGACAAAGTCGGGACTAAGGGTCTCCGTCAACGGTGGAACCCGTGGGCGCAACTTGTTCATCACCATTTTATAGGGGCGCCCCCACGGGTCCCTGTCCAAGCCGTCCAATAGTCCCGACCAGCACCTGGACTTGCTCTCCGCGATAGCGGTCTGGAGCAAGCCAGTCGCGTCCCGGTACTCCCTGTACCTCTCCTCCGTCTCCTCGGCACTGGTGGACCGACGTCTGCGGGCGCGGGTGTAATTGCGCCGGGATCGCAGACAATCCTCGCGCAGCCGGGCAATTTGGTCCGACCACCAGTATGCCGGTGCCCTCCTGCCCGATCTGACCCGCGGCATCGACGCGTCGCAGATCGCCGTCATGTCGTCTTGGAGTCGGGCAGCGGAATCCTCCAGGCCTGTCGCCGTTTCCCCGACCGCAGCCCCGGACCAGTCCGCGACGTGTGCAGCGGCGACGAGCATATCCCGGTCCAAACGTCCCAGTGCCCATCGCCGCTGAACACCCATGGCCCGGCGACTGTCCTGAACCGGAAGCTGAAGCGCCACGTCAATAGTGATGTGACGGTGGTCGGATAGCGTCACTAGCTGTTCCGCCACCTTCCAGCCCGTCACGAAGCGTTCGGCAGCGGGAGTCGCCCATGAAAGATCCACGATCGACTCCCCCTGCCAGCGCACGCACGTACTGACGCAGCCCCGGTTCAAGAGGCGCAGATCCAGCTCTGCCGCCCAGTCGAGAACTGCTTCTCCTCTGGCATTGTCGCTATTGCTCCCCCAAGCCCTGGAGTGGGCGTTAAAATCGCCGAGGACGAACACTGGACGGGGCAGACAACCGCGAATGCAGTCTCGCACCCGATCCAGGAACGCCTCGTACTCCACCAGGTTGCAATTGGGGGAGACATAGCACCCCAACACTGCCAGAGGACCCCAGTCCACGGCGATCAGACCCGCCTCCGAGTGCCGCTTTGTGCACGGAGGATCCTTATCGGTGCCAGCCCAGTAAATTGCGACCGACCGTGAGGTATCCCCGAACCAGCGCGGATGGTCCGGGACCCTATACGGTTCGGCCACTACTGCCAAGGAGACTGAATTCTCCGTGAGGCATTGCAGGAGCAAGTCTTGCGCTGCACTGCAATGATTCAGGTTCCCCTGTAGCAGCTTCGATGGAGTTGCACTTAACATGCTGCCTCCATCGGTTCCTCGGACGGGCGATGGGCCGATGCGCCAGCTGTCGCTTGCGCAAGCCCATCCGCCCGTACTGAGCTGGCAACCGTTGCCGCACGGCCATCTCTCCTCTTGGGAGGTGTGCAACGCGGCCCACCCAAGCGGTGGTCGGCTTTGCGGCCTACTGCTGCGCACAGAGCGCAATTGGGCGCCTGTGCCACGCATTGGCTGGCCTTATGACCGGCCTGACCGCAGACGTAGCACAGAGCACTCCTATCAGTTGCGCTCGTGCACTGGTGCCTCGCGTGACCCTTTTCTAGGCACCGGAAGCACTGGAGCGGCCTGGCAGCTAGCACCTGCACCCTGGCCGACACCCAGCCAACGAGTAGCCGCTTCGTTTCGGCCAACTGGCGAACGGCCGTCAAAGGGCAGCGCACCCAGGCCGTCCCCAAGGTTGAGGGAGTCCTCCGAATCTCCCCCACCTTTATGTCACTGGCCATGCACCCGCAGGCTACGGCAATGGCACTAGCGACTTCTTCTTGGGTGAC
The DNA here is from genome assembly GCA_905404295.2 of Ochlodes sylvanus. NCBI lineage: Eukaryota > Metazoa > Arthropoda > Insecta > Lepidoptera > Hesperiidae > Ochlodes > Ochlodes sylvanus. The sequence goes on from FR990150.1 coordinate 34,103, forward strand.
GGAATCATCTAGATCCATCACCCTGACCTCCCCTTGTTTGGTGGGTCTCGCCACTCTGACCCCCAATTCAGCGACGACCTCGTGCATCCTGCCTGCGAGGGCATCGGCTTTTTCGGCGCAGTTCTCGCCACCAATTTCAAGGAGAAGGCCCCCGTTGAGGGCCTTCTTCTGCCGGATCTCGCCGATGCCCAGGTCAGGCAAGTTAATTCGGCCCTTCGCGGTTTTCATCACCTCCGCGTAGGTGGTTTCCGACCCCTCAGGCACCGTCACGGTGATTGCCGCCGTCTTCGGCACCTTGGGAAGCCTCTTTTTGGGCTTTTTGGCCGTCCTGGTCTCCCACACTGGCTTAGGTGCCTGGGGGGCCTCGGCCGCAGAGGGCCGGTGGGAACTTCCTTCCCCTCTCCCGCGACTCGGGGATTGCCTTCGAGGCGCTGGCATCTGGGTGGGGGGCCGCTTCTTCGACTTTTGCCCCACTGCTTTGGCCCACGTCGTCGGAGGCTGCTCCGGCTCTGCGGCCGTTGAGGGCCGCGTTACGGTGGCGGGCGTGGCCTTTTTCCCGAGGGGAGGCCGAGCTGCTCTACCCGGGAAGAGTTCGTCCCTGAAAGACGCCAACTTGCTGTCCATCATTGCCCCGATCTTTTTCAAGAGGGCGTCTTCCTCATTCCCGGGTCTCGTTTCATTCACGGGTCTCGGCGCATTCTCATGTGCCGGTCGTGAGTCTTCCCGTGTAATAGTCCTACGGCGTAGCTCACTGAGTTCCGCCGTAAGAGCCTCCATCTTTGTTTCCATACTGGCCAGCTCTATGCGCAAGGCCGTGTTGTCCCTCTCGAGGTGTGCAGTAGCCGCTCGCTGCACTACCTCCGTTGTAGCTGCCTGGATCTTGCGGACCGCCAAGCGGATCGCGCGGACGAAATTTCCTTTTAGGTTTTTGGATTTATCCGCAACCATCTCAAGGACCTCCAAATTGTCCACAATCTGCGCACCTAAATCGCAGGTGGGCTGCTCACTCATCTCCCGGCCTAGCTCTTCGGCACTTGGGAGCTTTGCCTTAGCCCTCGTTTTTGCCGCTGGTTCCAAAAAGGCCAGCAGATCGTCATCCTTGGATGGGCCATCGCTCGCCGGTAGCGGCCTTTTACGGCCACCAACCGACGTTGCGGTGGACCACTCCGAAAATCCCGACATCTGGGAGCAGTCGGAAAGCTCGTCTGCGTCAGATGCGGTGGCGTGTGATGCCTTTGCCCGGGCCCTGGTTTGCCGCTGTCTTCTAGTGGTTGCTTGGACCCACTCGCCCTTTTCTCCTCCCTGTTCGGTGCGTTGTTCCATCATCGTAAGCAAGTTATCAGAATCCGTTGTACGTTCGCTATGGTTGTGTTGACGAAGGCCGGCGGTTTGCCGACCTACGAGGCTGTTGTTGCCCCCCCCAGAGTACGAGGGGCAGCCCTCCGCCGAAGCAGAGGGGTGGGATTCCCCCTTTCGGGGACCCACCTGGGGACCATTTTCGCAACTAGCCTGTTCAACCTAACCTAACCTAACCTAACCTAACCTAACCTAACCTAACCTAACCTAACCTAACCTAACCTAACCTAACCTAACCTAACCTAACCTAACCTACCTACCTACCTACCTACCTACCTACCTACCTACCTACCTACCTACCTACCTACCTACCTACCTACCTACCTACCTACCTACCTACCTACCTACCTACCTACCTACCTACCTACCTACCTACCTACCTACCTACCTACCTACCTAGTAGCTTAGGTTGGGTTTTTTTCTTACACCCACCTACCCAAGCCCGAGTAGTTATATTATAATTATAAAATAAAATTATAACCCAAATGGTCAGATTAGGTGAGGTTTTTTTTCTCACACCTACCTATCCAAGCCCGTGTCCATATTATAATTATAAAAATAAACCTTACCCAAATGGTTAGCTTAGGTTAGGTTTTTTTTTCTTTCACCCACCTACCCAAGCCCGAGAAGTTATATTATAATTATAAAAATAAACTTACCCAAATGGTTAGCTTAGGTTAGGTTTTTTTTTCTTTTACCCACCTACCCAAGCCCGAGTAGTTATATTGTTAGCGCTAACCTGATGTCATGGCACAGCAACCAAGAGGAGGGGATGGCGGACGGCCGAAGCCAAGTGTGTCTATATAAGTCGCCGCGCAGCCATTTGGAACGACTTTTCCGTGCGGATATCTACTTAAGAGGAAACTCTGCCCCCCATGCGAACCACCTCCAGTCCAGCAGAGCCACGGGTACAGGAGCACGAGGACGTCCTCCAGTCAGGAGAGGCCGTGTTAGCGCTAACCTGATGTCATGGCACAGCAACCAAGACGAGGGGATGGCGGACGGCCGAAGCCAAGTGTGTCTATTTAAGTCGCCGCGCAGCTATTTGGAACGACTTTTTCGTGCGGATATCTACTTAAGAGGAAACTCTGCCCGTTTGAATAGCCAATTCTGTTTCTTATCCAAAATTTGCCTGGCATGAGTTTTGATAGTCCGTTTGGCTCATTTTTCTGATATTGTGATGTCTAAGTTTCAACAATAAAAATTAATGTAATTTTCGAAAGTTGTTATTTTTTTATTTAATTAGTTCAATTATGCTTATAATATTATAATTATAAAATAAAATTATAACCCAAATGGTCAGATTAGGTTAGGTTTTTTTTCTCACACCTACCTATCCAAGTCCGTGCCCATATTATAATTTTAAAAATAAACCTTACCCAAATGGTTAGCTTAGGTTAGGTTTTTTTTTCTTTCACCCACCTACCCAAGCACGAGTAGTTATATTATAATTATAAAATTTTTTTTTAACCCAAATGGTCAGATTAGGTTAGGTTTTTTTCTCACACCTACCTATCCAAGCCCGTGCCCATATTATAATTTTAAAAATAAACCTTACCCAAATGGTTAGCTTAGGTTAGGTTTTTTTTCTTACACTTTCTTTACTTAACCTACCCAAGCCCATTTAGCTTTATTGTAATTATAGGTTTCTTTTCTCACTGGTCCCGTTACTATACGTTTAAAACTATACGGAGCTTGTGTCATGGCTACAACGTAGTGATAAGCGCCAGCAAAAAACAGTGGAACAGTTGGCCGCGCTGCTGCCCTCCACCGCACTGTCCGCAGTCGACACACGCTATGTCAACACGAGGTATTTTTTCCCCAAAAATATTTGAAATTGTGTAAACGATGTCACTCAATTCTTAAGTCGACACAAACAAAAATTAACTGTAAGTCAACGATATAGGCTTTCTCAAACATTATTACATCAAGCGATCGCAATAAACGCACTTTAACAGAATATTATACACACATTTCGTTGGTTTAAAGCTGCAGCGAACTTAAGTTTTTACTCTTGCTAATGTTCCTATCTCATTTTCTCCCACGTTAAAATTTGTCTTTTTCGGTCCCGTTTCTTCCCATTTACGCGACATTTCCGTTTCATCGAATTCCAAATCACAACGATACTAAAGAAGTTTTCACTTCAAAAATGTTTTTTTTTAATAAATAATCAAAATAATTTGTTCTAACTGTAATAAAACAAACAGGTAATGTCTGAATCTGCTGAATTTGAAGCCTGCGCGCCGATTATCGGAAGCGCTAACACCGGGCCACGGCTCTCTTGGAAACGTTCAATGTTAAATGTTTTGACATTCATTTGTCTTTTGTTGTAAGTAATGGATGAAATAATTCAGTTTATAGCGCTCGGTGGTATGGAACCCCACGTACGCGAGTCCGATTCGCAATTGACCGGTTTATTATATGTTTCCTATATATTTTTAGGGGTAAAACAAAAATAGACATTAAAAAAGCGTACACCGAGCCCCACAAAATCCGCTGAACCCTACGCAAGCGGTGTTAGGAATTAACTAAATGGTTGTTATCAATAAAACACACCTCACTTAACTGAGTTGTTTATTCAAAAATCGTAGCGAAAAATATGCGCTGCATGGCAATGTTTAAGCATTTTACAATGTGTTAATTGAAATATTCATGTTTGCAGGTACTAGTTCCATGGAGCTGTCCACGGTAGAAATGCATCTGCGACGGTTTCGTAGTGTCGATCCAACCTCGATGGATCCGCGTACATTTCAGCGGTCACTCATAGTTCTGTGAAACAAAACAAATACTATGATATTCGAAAGGTCCTGGGTTCGATTCCACCGAGGCGGAAATATAAATGATCTGCTGTCGGTCCGGGTGTGTGATGTCCACAGATTTATTTATTTATTTGAGATAACAACAGCCATGCATAATGTAACTGTTACATGAGTTGTATTGTATAACAAATTAGGCCAATAATAGTTATCTACTAATCTTTAATTTTAGTGTACTAAGCTAATTAGAATAGTGATCAACAATTTAACAAAACTTAATAACTACACTGCTCAACAAAGTCTAGGGAACAGGAGGTTTTTAGGGAATATTTTTATTTTTATATATTTTTGTTTTAAAGTTTATATACCAATCGATGCGCAATTTAATGCTTAATTAGTTGCGTATATAAATAAAGGATTCAGTTTTTGAATTACGAGGTAATTTTAATGAAAAACAAAGAAAGTGTATTACAGAACTAAACAAAGAAATTTAATTTAATAAAATTTCTTAAAAATTAAAACATTACAGTTAAGAACAAATATGCGGGGACTTTTTTAATAATTAGTTGGACCCCCTAAGGCATTAACAACAGCTTGACATCGTCGTGGCATACTGATTATGAGACTATCGATTGTCTCTTGTGGAAGAAGACTCCATTCTCTGGAGAGATGTGAAAAAAGTTCATCTGCTGTGTTCAAATTTTGAGGGAGATTTCTAAAAGCCCTTCTCTTTAGTAAATCCCACGCGTGTTCAATGGGATTGAGGTCCGCGGACTGAGCAGGCCACTCCAGCACTTCGATGTTGTACTCGCGGAACACATCCATCACCTGACTCGCAGTATGTGGTCGTGCATTATCTTGCATAAAAATAAAATCTGCGCCCAGATTTTGTCGGTGCGGGATAACCACGGATTGGACTACCTGTTCGCAGTATCACTCTGCATTTAAATTTCCCCTGATCAAAACGAGATCCGTCCGTCCACCCAGGCGGATTCCAGCCCACACCATGATTGTACCACCTTGGTAGGGATGCACCTCCTGTGGGTTTTGAAGCCGACTCTGCCGACCAGGAATCCGCCAAACACGCACTCTTCTTGAATCTGGATGAAATCCGAAGCGAGATTCATCGGAGAACAGTACATGTGCCCACTGATCTACGGTCCACTGCAAATGTTCACGTGCCCACAATAATCGACGTCCTCGATTTCCATGACGCAGCGCGGGCACTCTTAGTGGTCTGCGAGCACGAAGATTAGCTTCATGGAGTCTCCTCCGAGCAGTCTGGTCACTGATAGCAACCTGGTGCTGCGACTGGAGGTCTTCTACCAACTGACGAGCCGTAATGGTGGGTTGCCTCCTTGCGACATTTTGCAAAAAACGGTCTTGCCTTTCCGTAGTAACCCTATACCTGCCTCTGTGCCTTTCGGCTACATCGCCAGTAAGTCTGTAACGTACCCACAGTCTGCAGATAACGCTCGCGTGAGAATTCAGAGCAGCTGCAACTTCGCGTTGGGGTAGCCCAGCTTCCAACATTCCTACAGCTCGAATCATTTCTTCCCGCGTTAAATGACGTCGTGACATAATGGCCGTAGTCGCAAAAGTTACGAATAACAACAGTTAATTTTGTTTTTCAATAAAATCATAAAACAATAAAACAAATTTTTATCTTTAAAATTCTCATACAGTATCACTACACAGCAATCAAAGTGAAAGATTCCCGCCTTTTACGAAAATTCTTTTGTTTCTAATTTTTTTTTTTTAAATTCGAACAACGTTTGATAAACATTCAGCCTACCTGTTTACCTCAAAGAGATCAATACTTTTTTAAAGAAGATTTTACAAATAAAGTCATATAGTTGGCTTGTTCCCTAGACTTTGTTGAGCAGTGTACATGAAATTTACTTAAGTGAGAATAATATCGCACCATTAGTGATATAATGGACTAAATTCAAAAACATAGTTCTTTTTTTTTGACGTGACAACGTCTTAAATTAGGTTAGCTGGGAGTCACTTATGAAAAATAGTAACGCTCGGTAACGTTACGATGAGTCACCGAACGAGAGAGAGGCCCGCCGAATGCCTTGCGTCTCTCTCCCACTCAACTATGATCGGTCTGTCGCGCGCGCAGCACTAGAGAATTAGGCGCATTGAATCGGCGCGTTAAGTTTAAGTTTACATGTACAATGTTTTAGTAAACAAAATATATTTCTATAGTTAAAATTTGTGCAATTCTTATTTTCATTCAATTCCTTGTTCCTATTGCGCAATTTAATTATATTCATATCAATAAATATTCTACCGAGAAAAAGACGTTGTCACGTAAAATCTTCGCCCGTAAAACCGACTTTACAGGCAACCATTTTTTTTTTTTTAGCGTTCACGTATAAAAGATTTTTGGACGAGACGTTTCAGCTTATTCTTGAATAAAATGTTTATTATTTAATCATAACAAAAGGTATAAGATGACGATTCGGTGATCCACACAGCTGTAGTTTTAAAAGATATAAAAGAAAAATATGACGACCCTTTAGCCACGTTCATAGTGGGCTGGCTGTGATTCAAAAGACAAATTATATTTTTTCTGATAACATTTATAGTTTCATTTAACACTAGTGCGGGGGAGTGTGTGTGTTAACATTTTAAGATGTGATGTAATGTAAATGTCGACAACACTAACTAAAGGTTTGATAAATTGTTTTTCTAAGTATTGTTTTTATTACGTTCATATAGTTCACTTCACCTGTCACTTCACCCGGCGCGTGTTCGTCGGCCGCGAGCGCCGGGGGCGGGCTCTTGCGCTGCTGCGGGGGACGCGGCACATGTTATTTTATTTCCATTAAATTGTATCAGGTGTAGTAAGCATAAAAGCATTGCCTCTTTCAGGCGGCACGCTCATTATTATAAACACTTCTTTTTATCACTATCTTTCTCCTTTCACTACATCTTTCTTTATCCGCCTCCTCTCTCTCTCTCTCTCTCTATATCTCTCCTTGTCTCTATCGCTCTTTTCTGTCTATATCTTCCCCCCATACTGCCCCTCTTTATCCCCCTCCTCTCTCTCTCTTCCTCTATATCTCTCCTTGTCTCTACCGCTCTTTTCTCTCTATATCTTTCCCCCGCATACTCCCCCTCTTTATCCTCCTCCTCTCTCTCTTCCTCTATATCGCTCTTGTCCCTCTCTCTCTCTCTCTGTATCGACGGACCTGGTGCGCGGGGTGTGCGCGGCGCAGGTGCACGCGCAGCGCAGCGCGGCTGGCGTAGAGGCGCGGCGCGACACAGAGCGGGCAGCGCGCGCGGCGGGCGGCGCCGTGCGCGGCGCTCGCGTGCGCGGCGAGCGCGCCCGCCGACACGAACCGCTGCGGGCACGCCGCGCACGCGTGCCTGCCGGACACCGTGTTATGGATAATCAATATTACTCGATTTATATAACATTGCATTTATACTAGACCAGGGTAGATAATTTTTGAAAAAATAATAATAATAGTAGAATGAAAAACATTGAGAATATAGCAAAAATGAAAGGATAAATAAATTACGGGCGATCTGTAAAAAACGCTTTATCTCGAATTCCGGAAATACTACAAGTCCGATGGAAAAAAGTTTAATGGCAAAGTTGTAGGTAATATAGATTTTTCACATAACCTCAAAATGTAAGTGAAAAATTAAAAAAAAAACAAGTTTTTGGTTTTTTATTTTTATCTTTTCCAAAAATTTGTTTTATTTTCACGAAATTTGGTGAAAACTTTCTTTTTTTTGTCTTTAACACACTGTATTTTATCTTATTTAAAATTTTTTTTTTTTTCACTTTATTTTGACTTAATATCGAAAATTTACCCTCATTTCCAATTGAAAATTCTCGCGTCAAAATATCTGTTTTTATTTAAAAGTTGATTGGTTTTTTGTTGTTTGAAATCTACTTTCTGATGGTGTACAAAAAATATACATTACTATGGTAAACTTTCTCAGAAAATGCGCTTATACTGCGACTAAATCAGGCACATTTGTCAAACGAGATACCCAATAAAGTGGCAGAACAATACAATGTGTGTGTGTGTGTGTGTGTGTGTGTGTGTGTGTGTGTGTGTGTGTGTGTGTGTGTGTACAACACACCGACATTCGAACCCTGAGACGGACACGACACAGTCGACGCCACTCACTTGTAGGACGAGTCGTCGCGGTGCCGCTTCGCCTTCTGGAAGTGGAGCTTCAGGGTGTCCTGGAATTTAAATGTTCGTAGCGTTAAAGTTCACATTACATTCAACATGGCACTTCACTATCATCATTAACCCAACTAGCTAGAATAGAACAATCTATCCTTTGGGACATATTACTCACCCAAAAATGCCTACGTTCAGGGCTTTTTCATTTTTAAAGTGTTTAAATAAGCACTACTTGCCAAGAAATGAGTAAAACAAAAAATACATGATTTAATTACCGCTGATAATTGTTAACAGCCATCTTTTAAATTCTCGTACAATGAACACTCTTAGTTCCATTACTTCTAGTCTAGTGAAATTAGTTTTAGTTTGTTATTTTCCATTTAGACCACAATTAACAAGTTTGTTATCGACAGTCCTTGAATTACCAATTAATTATTCTCTGAAATTGTTGACGTGGAAAGCGTGAGCACCAACTGTTTCGTCGATTTGAATTAAAAGTTGACATCTGTTTCGAAACAAAAAGATAAGGACACTTATATTAAAGTTGATATTATAAAGAAAACTGCTTCATTTATCAAACATCAAGAAAATTAAACTGTTTTTATTGATTCGCAATTTACATTACACACTAGTTGTAAGAGCCACTGGCTAGGTGGAAACCCGTGTTACAATCATAGCTTTTTTATGTTAATATCGGACAAACAATTGGAGCAGTGATAGCCGTGTGGTTGAACGTTGACTCCCGAACCGGGTGGTCCGGGTTCAAACCCCGCACGCACTACTAAATACTATTATTGACTAAATAAAAACTTGTGACGGTTATGACGTTTTCCTAACGACAGAGTATAAATAGATCTGCCGCCATACTAGTAGGGCATTTACTTGCTGGATTCCGAACTGTTCTGAGGTTGTTGAATTGTATTAGCTCTGTAGTAAAATTAAATGCCATTTCGCTTGAATTTAGAGTTGTTTAAATTGTAATTTTGAATAAATAAATCATTGTTACGTTTATAAAATTATTGTTTTTTTAATTAATTCCACCTCTGATTGCTAAAACTATAGTTTCGCATTGTTTCGCTACGGAGACGGAGCAGTGTTGTGAATGTCGTGATGCGCCTCACCATCGAGTTGAAGGGCAGGTCGCACTCGACGCAGTAGTAGTCGCGGCGCTCGTGCGCGGCGCGCTGGTGCCGCCGCAGCTGCGCCGCGTGCACGAAGCTCAGCGGGCAGCGCGCGCAGCGCAGCCGCCGCCCCGCCTCGTGCCGGCTGCCGGCGCCGTCGACACACAGACCAACAACGGAAACTTATCATCTAAAGTCATCGAGTTGCGTGACGTACGAGTAGTTAACCGTCTGAGTGACCAGTTTATTTGATGAACCGACTAATTGGCCGATTAACTGATAAACTAATTGTCTGACGAACTGACTAAATATCTGTCTAACCAACTCCCAACAATATGATAACAAACATCACAATCAAGTTTGACTGACTCACGAAATGATTGACGGGCTAACTTACTACTGGTCCGGCTTATTGTTTGACAAACTGCCTGACCAGCTTACCGTCTGTCTGACTAACTAACTGTCTGACCAGCTAACCGTGTGTCTGACTAACTAACTGTCTGACCAGCTAACCGTGTGTCTGACTAACTAACTGTCTGACCAGCTTACCGTGTGTCTAACTAACTGTCTGACCAGCTTACCGTCTGTCTGACTAACTAACTGTCTGACCAGCTAACCGTGTGTCTGACTAACTAACTGTCTGACCAGCTAACCGTGTGTCTAACTAACTGTCTGACCAGCTTACCGTCTGTCTGACTAACTAACTGTCTGACCAGCTTACCGTGTGTCTGACTAACTGGCTGACCAGCTTACCGTGTGTCTGACTAACTGTCTGACCAGCTTACCGTCTGTCTGACTAACTAACTGTCTGACCAGCTAACCGTGTGTCTGACTAACTAACTGTCTGACCAGCTAACCGTGTGTCTAACTAACTGTCTGACCAGCTTACCGTCTGTCTGACTAACTAACTGTCTGACCAGCTTACCGTGTGTCTGACTAACTGGCTGACCAGCTTACCGTGTGTCTGACTAACTGTCTGACCAGCTTACCGTGTGTCTGACTAACTGTCTGACCAGCTTGCCGTCTGTCTAACTAACTGTCTGGCCAGCTTACCGTCTGTCTGACTAACTAACTGTCTGACCAGCTTACCGTCTGTCTGACTAACTAACTGTCTGACCAGCTTACCGTCTGTCTGACTAAATAACTGTCTGGCCAGCTTACCGTCTGTCTGACTAACTAACTGTCTGACCAGCTTACCGTGTGTCTGACTAACTGTCTGACCAGCTTACCGTCTGTCTGACTAAATAACTGTGTGGCCAGCTTACCGTCTGTCTGACTAACTAACTGTCTGACTAACTAACTGTCTGGCCAGCTTACCGTCTGTCTGACTAACTAACTGTCTGACCAGCTTACCGTCTGTCTAACAGATCACGGATCGAAGCCAACACACACACACACACACACACACACACAGCGGTGGTGACACTCACGTGATGTGTATCCGCAGCGTCTCGAGGTTCTTGTAGAGCTTCCCGCAGCGGTGGCACGGCAGCGGCTCGCGCGCCGCGTGCGAGCGCACGTGGTGCTGGATCACCGTGCGCTTGCTGAACACACCGTCATCACCATTATCATCACCATCATCGTAACATAACGCAATCAATTACAATAATAGTCGGCCAACGAGGAGACGAGCCAAGTGGTTCCAAGCGGCCACCGTCAGATTGATTGCAGCGTCAGAGATAATGTACTCAAGATAAATGATGTACTCATAACAATAAAATACATATTTTAATTCATTATAAGTTAGTGTTTGATAACAATCCTACGCGATAGTAAATGAAATCTTTGCGCACTAATGTAGTAAAAACCTATTGTGTGTGTGCGTGCGTGCGTGTGTGCGTGTGTGCGTGCGTGTGTGTGTGTGCGTGCGCGCGCGCGCTTCAATGTGTCTTTGACTGTGCGAATGTGTTTTAATGTTTGTGTGGCATGTGTCGTGTCAACGTGCGTGTGTCGCACTAACTTGGTGGTGAACCGGCAGCGGTCGCAGCTGTACTGGCGCGCGGCGGCGGCGGCGTGCGCCAGCGCGTGGTGCTCGAGCACGTGCTGCCGCGAGCGCCGCACCAGCCCGCACACCTTGCAGCGGTACCTGCGCGCGCGCGGCGGTCAGTCGGGGGCCACACGTGACGTCACCGTCACGTGTATATACCTCACTCCTACCTGGTGGTGTGCGACTTCATGTGCCCGCGCAGCGAGACGGCGCCGGCGCAGTACTGGCCGCACAGCTCGCACTGCACCACGCCGTGCTTCTGCGCACAGTGACACCACGACACGTGACAACACGTGACGGTACTTGCACAATAACAAAATTATAGTAAATTACGATCAAAACACTATTACCTTATTACTGAATTACCATTTGAATTAATAAAATCATTATTCAGTTCATTCATTCATATTCATTTCATTCATTCAAATCATGATGAGTAACATAATATTCAGTTAACATGATGAATATTTTTTTAGTTATGTTAATGTAAATTGTAGACGTATGATTGTTTATAATGTTAACAAAACAAAATAAAGATAATGTTCACGTCGTACGCAGCGAACTAACTCTAATTTCAGGAGTGGAATGTAAGTACGAGTAAAAATGTTTATGCATTGCGAGTATTTCGTACTTCCTTAGAGGGTAGTCAGAAAAATTCTTACAACCATTCAAAAGTAGAGTTTTGTGGGTGCTTGTGCGTGAGTATACATGTCTGTCTGTGTGCGTGTGTGTGTCTCTGTGTGTGTATGTGTGTGTGTGTGTGTGTGTGTGTGTGTGTGTGTGTGTGCCTGTGTGTGTGTGTGTGTGCCTGTGTGTGTGTGTGTGCCTGTGTGTGCGGCGGCACCGACCGGCGAGTGTCGCTCCATGTGCGCGGCGAGCACGTCCTCGAAGTTGAACGCCAGCACGCAGCGCGCGCAGCGGTACGGCGCGAGCCGGTAGCGCTCGCCGCCCGCGCGCGCCGCCATCTCCGCCACCACCTGGGGAACAGTTCCGGACAACCGGGCAATTGGGCAATTTATAAACATTTCGTGATGTTTGTCGAAGAGTTTGATTCGTTACTACTACTACTGGCGACTATAAACTACTCCCCTGCCATATTTCATTTTTATATGTGAAGCGGTTTTCGTTTTCTTAGATGAGTGAGTCCATTTTTATATATTTAGATTACTGAACATTTGGAGCCGGTTACACTTTTTTAGAGACGGCCCTCTCTGTCCTCAAGGGCAACACATCTGTGACCAAATTGGAACGAGACATACTAACAATTACTAACTAGACTAACTACTAACCGAGTCCTCACGCTTATATTATTCACCAACTAATGTCCTAACACCATCTGCTAACCATCCTACACCTGATGTGAGTCTCGTTCTGTGTCGGTCACAGTTGCAATGCTGTGCGCCGCCTTCATTCCACAAAACAGAGACACGCCACCGCCAGAGCCATACCTGCTCCTTGGTGAGTTTGATGACGACATACTCGTCAGTCTCCTGCACCATCCTGGAGGTGAACCCCTCGCGCAGCGGCTTCTTCTGCTTCTCCTGCTTCGTCTTCTTCTTCCTCTGTCTCTTCTTATCTCTCACCGTCTCTCCGTTCTCCCTCCGTTGTGACTGCTCACACTGTGGACCGAAACAATAATTTGTTGTAAGTAGCGCTTCCGTACTTTGCAGGGGACATAAAACCGTCGGTCTCGGTTGTTACCATTGGGTAGCTTCAGATCATAATAATTATAGTAGTTGTGACAATTTTTGTGCAATTGAACAAATACGTTGTCACGACGTTTAAATATAGCTAGTTAGCTACTACCTATAACAGAATTTCATCATTTTTGGAGATCTCTTATGTATGACCCTTCTCCTTTCCTGGTATGACGTCACATATATTGCAATAGAGTAATTGTGTTAAGGTTGGTAAAAGATTATAGTGTAATTTTGGATTCTAAGTTTTAAGTTTTTGTTATAGAAATTTGTGTATGTGACGTCACAAACTTCATGAACCTGTCACAAGATGTCACACTGTGCTTACCCCCATCCCATGTCAACATGTGACATAATTCATGAATGATGCCAAAGTAAATTCATCACTACCTGCACATCCTCCCCCAACTCGCTCCCTGTACTCCTCAACATCACCAACGGAACATCATCCTCATCACTGGACCCCCCTCCGGCGAGCCGTTCCTCCGAGCATGAGCCCTCCAGCGCCGTGCCCTCCGGGAGCGGCTCGTCCCCCACGTGCACATGCTCCGGAGCCGTACATCGCAAGTCGTACACCGGTATGGCTGTTGGTACTAATTTTGTGTCCTGAAATAATAATAATAAAATCATTCATTGACCAAGTCTAGTAATATGACACCAATTCAAACTCAAACTCCAATCATTTATTTCACGTAGCTATTTTAAATACATTTATGAATACAGTGATTCGCGTGATTTTAATTTATAAACTGCCCTAATAACTGTTTTCTGTAATACAAAAATTGTATCAATATTGATACACTAACAAGCCTATTTAATAAAGCCGTACCTCTCGGATATCCTTCAGCAGCTCCTGCGACGACTGACACTGTTTGATGAACCTGAGCAGCTTGCGGAGCAGACTTCTACAGAACACACATATGTGGAGATAGTTGGATAGTGGATGGCTTGCCTGTGGGTGAGAAATATATTTACAAATAAGTTTCCTTGTAAGATATCCAAATATATAACAATCCTTTCATTATGAGCCTCCTGCCAATCAGCATGATAGCCAATCCACCCTTGGACAGTAAGGACTATGGCCTGAACCCCTCACAGTGTGAGAGGACACCTGAGCAGTCAGCAGTGGGACTGTTATAGGCTGTGAAAATGATGATCCCACCAATGTGGATGCAGTGATGTGCTTTAATAATTATTTTGTATGCCAAGAGGGGCAGATCAGCTCGCCTGCTTATTATGAGACAGTCATCACGGGACACACTGGGCAGATGCCTTCACTAAGTTTATGCTGTTATCATGTTTCAAGCTACCTTTAATACCTTTTTTTCAAATAAAAGTTTAAGTATGAGCATGTTAACCCATTGTTACCAATTGTTATCGTTCCACATTAAGTTGAGGTGGCCACTAACGGTACGCTCAAGGGCTACTCAAATGTGAGGAGAAACACAAGTCTCTCCACGGGATGAGCTCTGGAGGCAGGCATTGATGGATTGAAGCCAAGGATTTGGACAGAAACTGGCAGATCTTTTTCGTGGCATTGCCTGAGGTCATAGGTGAGGTAACGTAAGGACTTTCGGTGCTCGGGTAGGCCTCTAACCTACGACGTGGTGGACAGATTGTCACCGTCTTATGTATAACATGGAGTATTAGTTACGTAGTGACTGCGGTAACACATCCTGTCGTAAGACCTATCACGAGTAATTATTCTGTAATTACAATTATTTTGCAAACGTTACCTTACAAATAAACTCCCTAAATGTATGCAATTCCGCCGCAGTCATTAACGAAACATTCTCGCCGGTTCTGAGGCACGCCTGGCATAAATACTGCATGTTACTAAATTATATTTTCATTCAGAAAACAGTATTTTATTACATGAGCACAATAACAACGCATCCAGTTCTCAAAGGTCAAATAAATAAGTTAAATTAAATAACAGACGGAACAGAGTAAACAGACAGACCAGCCAGACGGCAGATTGATTTGACAATATTATTTTGACAGACAAAGCTAAAGCCATGTTCACAACTTCACATGTGTCAAATCAAATCAGTCAGTGAGTACAGACTACATAAGATTAATTTCCGGACCCTACTATGTTCCACGCATTTAACGGAGTTTTTGTTATTACTATTTCCACTCTAAAAATGTCGCAGAATTATTTTCTTTTCTTAGCCAATTGTCAATCATCCATCAACTCTGCACATAGGTACATCATCGTTGCAACCCATAGTAACACATCCAGTAGTGATCCATCCTGGGATTCTGGACGAACTAGCCACCTGACCTGATCGTAAAAAGCTGTCTTCGTTGCTAAAAGATATTAGTAATAATTATGAAAAACATCACAGACGCTTTGCGCAAAAAAAAGTGGTGCTTTATTGCTGATATTGCGGCCGGAACACAAAAAAACGACACGGACGATTTTAGAAAGACGTAAGTAGGCGGCTGAGCGGGGGTAAACATTCTCCCTTCACATGACTACCGTCGGAATTAAACTGGGTGATACAGACCCCAATGACCTCCAACCAACAGGAGCGTAGATAAGGATAACTCCTTGTAGGCGATGTAAGCATGTCCAGGCATTGGCACTGCCAATCTGCCGCGCTCAGACTGTTGACGTGTGCAACTTGTATATAATATTACTAGCGACCCGCCCTCGCTTCGCTTCGGGAAACTTATTATCAAGTGCTTAAATATAAAGTTTCATGGTTCTTTAAGAGATGGCGCTAGGCGTTCTTATTCTTTAAGTTAGGAAGGTTCACCTAGATGGCGCTGTGCTTAAAACCCGAAGAAATCCCATACAAACTTTCAACCTTTATTTCAACTTCTTCATCCCTTTTTGTCGCAATAAAAGGTAGCCTATGTCCTTTCTCAGGGTCTAAAGATTGTCTGTGTCAAATTTCATCAAAATCGGTTGAGAGGTTTAAGCGGGAAAGCCACGCAGACAGACAGACAGACAGACAGACCGACAGAGTTACTTTCGCATTTATAATATTAGTAGGGATGTGAGCGGTGTACAAAACTTCAATAGCGTGATTCAGGCTCGACTTGATCTCACAGTGTGACGTGTAGTCGGAGTCGGATGGAGCTCCTTAAATCCGATAAAAGATAAAACAGACATTCAAACACCCTGTGCTTTATTACGATTTCAATATGTACTCAATACAACAAAACAAATTGAAATAAATTATTTTATAAATAAATTTTGACTTTGTGATGTGATTATGCGGTACATATCCTTATATACAATTAATTACTATAAATTAGTCAAACTAGATCAAAGATCAACATAAATTATACTAGTAAACCCGGCCTCGCTTCGCTTCGGTACAGCGGTGCCTACAAGTACACAACTACACACACCCAAAATATTGCTAGTCAATTATTTCAGGTACTAATTTATATTTGGTAATAGCCGACAAACCAGACCAGCAGACGACCCACCCACCGCCGCCAACGTTCAGTAACACCACACGCACACGCATCACCGACACGTTGTCTGCCAACACGAATATGAATGTTTGTTACTCATTCACGCAAAAAGTACCGAATGGATTTTGATGGAACTTTACAGTAACATAGCATACACATCAGAATAACACATCCTATTAATATTATTAACTAGCTGACCCGGCGAACTTCGTACCGCCTAACAGTCGATTTTTTTTAATACTTATTCTGCTATTCGGGACACCGGGGCAACTAGTATAATAATGTAATCGGATTTCCCCATGGATTGACCCATGATGTTAGCCACAAATATGCCAAGCACTATTTAAATCCGTAGTGTTTTTTACATGATGGTCAAACAAACAGCCAATAACTGCAAAAAAAATATCTCTAAATCAAAATCAAAGCCTAAATTAAAATTTTCAAAAAAATATCCAATACATACATAAGTGTGACTATGTTACAATTTTATTAAAAGTATATAAATTTTCAAAGCCAGGTGTGTAATATATAAATTAATTGTCACTTCATTTCAAGGGATTCAATGCCTAAATTTCATTGACGTATAAACTTAAATCTAGTTGAATAATAAATAACGCTACACACTCAAGGCCCCACGCTAGTAGTATTCCCCGTCCCGTGGGGGCCGTGGACAATACACTATGACTCATGCACTGAGACCAACAATGGAAATTTAAAATCATCATTTTAAAATTCGCCTCGTTAGTCTGGCTGAATGTATGTGACATTCTGTAAATATAGTTATATTGTGATAATTTTAAAATGATGACCTATAGTGTAAATAAACAATATTCTACCTGCCATACCCTACATCCTAAATATTCAAGCTTTCCTTATAACTAGCACTGACTGACCAGCTCCAGAAATGTCTAGACTCCAGAAGATACACTTCATTATATAAATTGTGCAATAAAATTACTAAATAGTGCAACAAATTTCATATAAAATCTGTCCAAAATGGCAACATCACTGCCAAATCCAAAGTCAATGCCAAATCTGTTTACAATATTTCGTGAATCGAAAAATGCTTTGGTATTACATCTGCTTCAAAGGTAATATATACATAATATATGACTAAATTATGCATAATATACAGATACATTTTGTTAAATTTGCAAATTTGTTGATTAAATTCTGCAATGTCTAAATTTCAACTAACCTATAAAAATGCTACTGTGCCACGTGTTATATGAGCTGACTTACAGTTGTCTACCATTAAAAATCCAACTATCCCATTTCAACACTCACAGCTAAATGGCTCCTGTAAACCCCACATAGACTCGTTACTCCTCAATCTTGGATGGTTATGTTATCAACACACCGCTTCTCCTTGTATTGCAAATGGTTTCTCCTTGTTCTAGTACATTTGTGCTTCAAGTAGAGATATGGTCGTTTGAATGTCCTAAGGCAATTGTTGCATTGGTGCCGTGTGATTTTCGCATGCTTCTCATTAAGATGCTTCTGAAAATCTCGTTGATAACAGGACTTGTTGCATATATCACACCAGACTCTGTTCACCCTCACATGGGTGGGATACAAGGGAGTCAGGTCGATGGAGTCTATTGGTTCTGATATTTTAACAGAATCATTCGCAGGCACTTTCCTCATTACATACATGTTGCTTTTAGCTTTTTTAATCTCAACTAAAGCGTCCGAGTTCTGAACTCTCTCGATCCACACCTCGTTGATCTTTCTAACCTCGTTTTCCATTATCTTCGCCGTCAGATTGAAATGATCTTTCCGTATGTGATATTTCAAGTTGGAAGCCTGTGTGTACGACTTGGGACACACCGTACACGTGAAATTTCCTGATGATCTTTTATTAATGATTGTCAATTTGCTGAAAAGAAACACAAATAAAGTTAACATAGTTTGGACTGTTGGGTTTGCTTTCTGTGTACCTAAGGGGCCACATTAAAGTCTCTGATAGGCTGAGCTCTGACTGTACACATTCGGAAATTGTATATAATATATGTGAGTGATCTAGAAATCTTTGATAGCATGATTCTATCATGTCTTGACGTCACCATGCGACATTGTGTGATGTTGCCACACCACCTGCGTACTAATCGCGCACCTATATCAAAACTGATGCTACTCAAAATTCCAAAATTTTGACCTTATTCAATACTCTAATGTTTTATCGCCCTATGCAACTATATACAAAAATAATTTCACTAAAATTTTATTGAATGCCTGAATAGATAACACTATCCTTATTTTTTATAGTAATTGTATTTATCTTATATGGCCAGAGCATTCATGTATTGCATTATACTTCCGCCACGCTGGGAAAAGAATTAACGTAAACAGACCGAAATTAGGATCTTCAAAATTCTAGCACGTTCCTTAAATACCTACCTACTGTCGAATAGAACAAGAAATATCGATAGAAAAGAATTTTAATTTTACACTAGCATTGTCTTTTCAATAAGTTCATAAATGTGTAGTCGAAAAAAAGGTTATTCGTTTCTGCCTGTTATCGGATGCTAGGCTACGATTGTTGGTAAACATTCTGTTCGTAATTTGGCCAACGTATAGGTCAGGTGACACAGCGAACCTACCTGGTCTTCTTCCCGTGTATATGCAGCGTGTGGCTGAAGAGGTTGCCGCGGTTCTTGAACACGATGTTGCACCAGGCGCACGTCCGGCTGGAGGCGCACGTCTTCAGGTGCTCCACCAACTGCGGCTTGCTCTTCTCCTTTCTGCCGCACAGGTCGCATATCGCGTGCATCTTCAGACTGCTGGTCTTGTCCCGCCTCATCGCGCGTCCTCCCCCTCGGAGTCATCACCCGCAGCCATATAGCTATCTGTTCCTACTTCATCACAAGTGTTTGAAAGGAATCGCTATGACGACTTCGTAAACATAAATAATCGTTTGATTACTGTATCAACAGGTTCTGGTCTTGATTGAAATAGGATTTGATTGCTCCATCTATGTATTTAACGCCTTGTTTAACTCATCAAAATATATTATCACATCGCATTCAGTTGATTTATTGATTTTATTTATTTGTTCCGTAGTCCATACTTGTCACGTCATGATGACAATGATGACATGAACATGATTGATTGATTGACATGAGTCGAGGTCGAGTTGTCGGCTTGCCTAGTTAAACTTGACAATGACAGATTTGTAATGTAATGAAGTCTGTACTCTGTTGTAACCTTTGCCTCAGTGTTGTTACGCTTACGCTATATTGAAATAAAACATGTATATGGTAAGAAAAACTAGTGGTATAACCAATAAAGAAACGAATCTAAAATGGCGGCGGCGATCATGCGCTCTCACTCTAAACTATTGCTGTCTTTAGACACACACAAGGCGCGTACCGCATGCAAAAAAATATCAGTTCTGATTTTGTTTTCACACTGTCTTGACAATTAACGTCCCTAAATTGATACCTCCCCCTCTGCCAGGGCACCAAAGTAAAGTAAAGTACATTCTCATTTGTTTTTTTTATAATTTTTACAATAAACAACTTTTACTTTCTTTCTTTTTATTTGTTGACCCTAACATCTGTCAGTGCAGGTACATAGAGGCCATTTTCGATTCGTTCTTTTATTGGCGCGGCTTATACCTACAGGCACCACATGTTTATGATAAAAATAATAATAAAAATGTCTTTCCTATACACTGCCTATACTCCGTACATTCAAATTTATTTAGAAATAGATGCGCCCGCGACTTCGTTAGCCCGGAATATAATATAAGCCCCGCAAAGTGAAGCTAACACCAAGTGTTCGATTACGTCACCAAAATGCCGACCACCAGGCAAATTACCAATTTGCAGAGGTTATAATTATAACTTGTTATAACCTCTGCATGCTGCTGCTGCTGGATCCATTTTTCTTCCATACAATTGTGGCCAAAACAAGTACTTCGTGTTCCTTGATGTATTTTGGAATAAAAAAATACGAATGAATTCGAAAAAAAATATATCAGAATTTATTAATCATTTGTACCACACAAAATTATCGTTCAAAGTTATAATTAAGTGGCAACACAATTATTGTTAATGGCAATACTATGCTTTTGTATTTTATTCTCGGATTTAATAAAATAATGGCTGGCCAATGGAATACGATTATTTTATAAAATAAAGATGATAAAATAATTCATATTTGTAGATTGTATAAAATGCAACAACCTGCAAAGCAATGTCACTGTCACTTTGATAGTTGTCAAATGAGGACAACGAACGTTCTATAGAATGCAGTTTCTGATTATTTTCATTTATGTTTTTAACGATTTAAATGCAATTTAATTTATTTAGATTATAGATTCCTTTTTTACACAATATAAGATTTTTTTGGTATAACTTGTACCTTGGTACATACTTTGGCAAAAACTGAAGGTCTCCAGCTTTTTTTTTGGGAAAGGGAAGGGAAGTGAATATTTGACGGGACTTTCCCTGGCAGATACTGAGATCTGCCAGGGAAAGTCCCGTCAAATATTCACTTCCCTTGGCATCATTAAAAAATGGTTTTATATTGCATGCAGATAATTAAACACAATTGGCGCTGTTCGTGGAATGGATGTTTTTGGGCTAAGGTTTAAAAACCCCGAAAAACCTCGACAAAAACAAGTGGTTCTTTGAGATTCATTTTTGCACTCCGAGTCCCACATAAACACTGATTTTGTAACTGTCCGTAATCTAATCACACTGTTCACACCATTGAGTCTGCGTGGTCTTCATCTAAATGTCTCTTGTAGTTCTCTTTGGGGAATGTCTTTTCGCATAAGCAACACCATATTTTTATTTTCCTCGGTCGGGCGCTGACCGGGTACAACGGAGTCAAGTCCTCGATTTCCTTCGGTTCCTCTACTCGAACGTTGTCAGGATTACTTGCTTTTTTCATCAAAAACTTGTTGTGGCCAGTCTTTTTTATTTCCACGACGTCGTTTGTGTTAATAACATTCTCAAACCAGACATCATTGATTTGTCGCGTCTCTCTTGTAGTTATTTTCGCAGACAAATTATAGTGTTCTCTGCGAATGTGATATTTTAAATTTGATAATTGCGTGTAAGAACACGGACAGACGGAACATTCGAATTGTTTTGAAGTGCTGTAACAAAAAGGCTATTTAAGAATAAATTATTTCTCATTGGCTGTGCCCGCGACTTCGTTCGCGTGGAACTTTAATTGTTAACATACGTTAGGTTACTCCTTTTTACATCAGCTATCGCTATCTGCCAGTGAAAGTACCGTCAAAATCGGTCCAGACTCTAGACGTTCCAAAGAATAGCCAAAATAAACAGAAAGACAGAGAGACAAAGAGACGGACAGACAGACAAAAAATGGTAAAAAATGATATTTTAGTATATATGTACCGTGCCGTGTATACATCCATATGCATTTAATAAAAAGCGGTTAATTTAATATTACAAACAGACACTCCAATTTTATTTATTTGTATAGATCTATATCTATACACCTATATGTATTGTTTTATACCACGGAGTGATTATTAACTGTAATTATTTGCATAATAACATAATTTAAAAAACATCTATTAAGGTTAATTTTATGGGGAACCTGTCTGTATCGTACAAATTGTACTTTCTCGTGCTATCTCATGTCGTCCACGTTCACCAGATGTCTATAATACCTATATCCCTCTCTGTCTACGGTTGCAGAAAGTTCATTCGATCTACAGCAGCAGTCAGTCGCCCTGAAGTTTTATAAATTGTACATTTCACTGTATTGTTGTTTTTTTTTCTTTGAATTAGTAATTGTATTGTAGTGTTGCCGCTGTAGTTTAGGTATTATAGCAATTAAAATCTTCGTCAAGGCAAAATAAAACCACCACACAGTTCACGGTAAAGAGTTGTAATGTAATATTCATTAATGTCGGTAAGAACATACACGGTACTTAATGCTAATTGTTCGCCGAGTACGATGCGACGCGTAAACATAAAGATGCCATTAAGATGCATCAGGCGCTGAGTAAAATAACCAAAATTTTAAAAATGATAAAATAAGTAACGTAATAATATACTTAATAACTAATAGGCGATACTATACTAAACATGCCCCCGGGCGTTGAAAGCCTCGCTTTCAACCCAAATCATCAATTTCAGGTAGGGGACAAATCTTGCTAAATGATCTCCGAAGTACACCATTCGAAGTCTTCACATCCGCAACCCTGGTGATGCCATCCGTGCCCGGGTACACCGCAATGATCCGACCCAACTTCCACTTCAATGGTGGCACATTTTCTTCTTTTAGAAGAACTAAAGCATTTAGCTTCAATGTTGCACCTTTGCTGGAGCGCCATTTCGTGCGTACTTGGAGTTCTGACACATACTCCTTGCTCCACCGGATCCAAAAGTGCTGGCGTAACTGTTCAATACGCTGGAACCTGGTCAACATGCTTGTGGAGCGGTCGAGATAGTCCGGTGCAGGCAGAGAGGTCAATGGACGTCCAATTATAAAATGTCCAGGAGTCAAGGGCATCAAATCTTCAGGGTCTGAAGAGAGAGGCGTTAGTGGCCGGGAGTTCAATATGGCCTCGATTTGAACTAGCGTTGTGGAAAGTTCCTCGTACGTTAAATGACAATTGCCCAACACTCTAACTAAATGATACTTTGTTGACTTCACACCAGCCTCCGCAAGACCAGCAAAATGAGGAGAATATGCTGGTATAAAATGAAATTTAATACCGTCATTAGCCATAACTTCAGTTAACGAATCGCAGTTGTTCTTTAAAAATTTGGAAATATCGTTATACGCGCCAACGAATGAGGTACCGTTGTCGGAATAAATGTTTGTAGGTTTTCCTCTGCGTGATATAAATCTACGCAATGCCATTAAGAAGGTGTTACTCGTTAAGTCGCCTACCAATTCCAAATGAATGGCCTTTGTTGCGAAGCACACAAAAATGGCGATATAGACTTTAACTAATTTACACCCACGACCTTGGTGGGAAGCAGACTGAATAGGGCCTGCATAGTCTAACCCGATATTTTGGAAAGGAAAACCTGCTAGAAGGCGATGCTGCGGCAAGTTACCCATAATAGGTGATACAGTTTGCCCTTTCATTCGGCAACACTTGATGCAAAGTCGACAGCAATGCCTTGCTAAATTGCGACCTCTGATCGGCCAATACGTTTCTCTAATGGAAGACAATAATAATTGTGGCCCGGCGTGCAGTAACCGTCGGTGTTCATAATCAAATAATAATTTAGTGAACTTATGAGTGGACTGTAATAAAATTGGATGTTTCTTTTCATATAAATAGTCAGAATTAGACAAACGGCCTCCCACACGCATTATTTTATTGTCATCCAGGAAAACATTAAATTTCAATAAAGGACTTTCTTAGGTAATTCTTTATTATTAATGAGTAGTTTATACTCAGGAAAAGTTTCGTATTGTGATTGCCTGATAATTACATTTAATGCAGATTGCAGTTCGTCGGTACACAGAGGACCAGAACAGGACTGCTTTCTACAACGTTTAATAAACCTTAATATAAATGCCACAGTACGATTGAGCCTTAAGAAATTTGAAAATCTATTAAAA
Organism: Ochlodes sylvanus; assembly: GCA_905404295.2. Classification (NCBI taxonomy): domain Eukaryota; kingdom Metazoa; phylum Arthropoda; class Insecta; order Lepidoptera; family Hesperiidae; genus Ochlodes; species Ochlodes sylvanus. The sequence continues at coordinate 58,184 of FR990150.1, forward strand.
TCAATGAATTCATTATTATAAATTTTATTATTAGCTATATCACTATATAAAGAAATATTACTAGACTTCAATTCTGGTAAGGTGTCGTTATTAATAGATAAATGATTCGATGGCCATAGTGAGGCGTCCTCATAAAGAAAAGATGGACCTGACCACCACTTGTTTAAAGTCGCTATAGATTTTATATCTACTCCGCGGGAAATGTAATCTGCAGGATTGTCTTTGGTACCTACGTGCCTCCACTGACAGTTAGATGTCTTGTCTAAAATGTCTGCCACCCTGTTACTAACAAAGGGTTGCAACTTACTAGGCAACGTTCTCAACCACCCTAAGACAATAGTAGAATCCGTCCAGAATACAGTGCGAACATTCTCCAGCCGTAATGAGGCGATAGCCTTTTTATAAAGACGGGTACCTATTAACGCGCTACACAATTCGAGTCTCGGTATAGTGGTTAACCTAAGTGGAGTTACACGACTCTTAGCAAGTAGCAGGCGCACTACCACCTCACCATCATCGTTGACACTACGAACATATAGACATGCGCCATACGCACGTTCAGATGCGTCAGAAAAAATATGGAATTCAACGGATTTCGGTGAGTCGCAAATAACACGCCGCGGGGCATAAATATCATTTAAACAAGGTAGATTTACGACTATCTCAACCCACAATTTATTTATTTCAGGTGGTAGTTGTTCATCCCAGGACAACTTTTCCAACCAAAGTTGTTGAAGCAACATCTTCATAACAATAACACAAGGAGCTAGCAAACCAAGCGGGTCAAAAATCTGTGCGATTACTGACAAAATATCGCGTTTAGTGTTTCCACCGGCAACCAAGCCACTTGGAAAACACAACTGATCAGAATTTGGTAACCACCCAAGTCCTAACGTTTTACTAGGCTCGGAAGTGCCGATGTTTAAATTCACTGATGACTGTGGAGATTCAGGCTTAGGAAGTACCCGAGGCTCGTTAGACTTCCACTTTCTCAAATTCATTTGAGCAGAAGCTAATGTGGAAGTGACCCCGTCACGTAAATTAATGACTTCTTCTAAGTCGTCCCCACCAGTTAACAAATCGTCAACATAACAGTCATGGATAATAGCATCGGCAACTTTCTTGTCGGAAGCCTCCAGTCCTAGCTGCTTCATGCATCTTGTTGCTAGATACGGAGCGCTTGCCGTACCGTAAGTGACGGTGTTAAGCTGGTAAGCTTTAAGAGGATCCGACGGACTATGGCGCCAGATAATTTGTTGTAGTTTTCGATCATCTGGATGAACGTACACCTGACGATACATTTTCTCCACGTCTGCTGCGATAACATATTTGTGTTGTCTGAACCGCAGCAGAATGGATAGCAAGTCGTCTTGCACCACTGGCCCAACCATTTGGATTTGGTTGAACGAAACGCCAGTGGTAGTAGGACTGCTTGCGTTAAAAACTACTCGCAGCTTTGTAGTGGAACTACATTCACGTAAAACCCCGTGATGAGGAATGTAATGCACATTAGGGTTTGAAATAATGCTATGACATTGAGTCATATGACCTAAGGATTCATATTCCAACATGAAATCCTTGTACATCTCCAAGAGTTTAGGCTTTGCGTTAAGTTTTCTCTCTAGGGAAAGAAAACACTGCTTCGCTCGTGACAAAGAATCCCCTAGTAACTCAGGTGACTGCTTGAGTGGGATTCTAACACAAAATCGACCATTATCTAAGCGAGTGGTGTTTTTTATAAAATGGTTTTCACAAGCCCTTTCCTCCGGAGAGTACTCAAAGTCTGTACTTACCTCCTCGAGCTGCCAAAATTTTGTTAATTGGTTTTGAATGTCATGAACATCCTCATCACACTGGACATTTAACTTCGCAAAGTTACACAAGGCTTGAGACGATGATACATGGCCACCTTTAATGGGACCTGATACGAGCCAACCCAGTTTCGTATCACAGAGTATCGGTAGTCCGTCTCCTAACGTAAGCCTTTGAGTACCTAAAATGTCCCAAAATACGTCCGCGCCGATCAATATATCGATAGCGGCCGGCATATGAAAGTGTGGATCCGCAAGACACATATCAGACGGAATGTTTATAACAGACAAATCTATCTGTTTGCATGGTGTATTATTGGTAATTGAAGGCAAAATAAAACAATGTATATTCGTCGAATAACTGTCGTCTAACGATTTTATTTGTAAGCGACATGATTTATTAATTTGTGACGTAATATTATTGATCCCTAAAATGGAGTTATTTATCCTAATAATAGGCAGCCCTAGTTTCTCATGCAGTGCCTCGGTCATTAAACACGTCGTACTACCGCTGTCTAACAACGCACGAGCGACATGTTGTTTACCGTTCTTACCGAATACTTTAATTAACGCAGTGGACAATAACACATCTCCGTTTTGAGTGTGCGGCAGCGCAGCGACACTTGCCGACAGTGATAAGCGAGCACTCGACTCGGGCGGCTGCTGTGTCGGTAGCTGCGTATGCGCAATGGGATGCATGATGTTGTTATTATCCGAGTTATGATGTGTCGCACCCGTAATCGCAGAAACCGGTTTGTTATTACGATCCAAGACATGCACCAGTGTATTGTGTTTACGCCGACAAACCTTGCAGCCTGGCTTCTTGCAATTATTAGCGTAATGTCCGGACTGTAAGCAGTTAAAACACACCTTGTACTCGGGCAGTAATTTTAGTCGCGATTCATTAGTGAGCGATAAGAAATGAGGGCAATTAATTAATTTATGATCATTATTACACTTGGGACAACGTTTAGAAAATGAACTATTTTTATTACTGCAATTATTATCAGAAACAGAAACCAAAGTTTTTATCTTATTGGTAGACTTGTTGATGTTAGGTGAACATAAATTATTATGACTTTTATTTGAAGATGTAGACAATTCTATGGTTTCTAATAAGTCAGCCCTATTTTTAATAAATGACAGAAATATGTTAAATGTTATTTTTCTATCTTGCTTTATAGACTGCTCCCATTCCCGATATGTCTTGCTGTCAAGTTTGTGTGTAATTATATAAATGAGAAGCGTGTCCCAGTGTTTAGTTGGTTCTCCTAGGGATTCTAAAGCTCGTAAGTGTTTATTAGTTTGATCTAAAAGGCGTTTTAAATTAGCTGACGACTCTCTTGTGATGACATCTAAATTAAATATAGCAGAGACGTGATTGTGAATTAACAGTCTTTTGTTTTCATAGCGATCGCATAGTATCTGCCAGGCTAATGAATAGTTGGCAGATGAGAACTCAATGGATTGAATAACTACCGCAGCAGATCCCTCCAACGAAGCCCTCAAATAATGGAATTTATTAATATTGTCTATATCGTCATTATCGTGAATGAGGCTGGAAAAGGTGTCATGAAACTCCAACCAGTTGTCATAGGAGCCGCTAAATTTTGGCAATTGAATGGTAGGCAACTTAATGTTGTTGTGGGCGCACGAGCGACGTACACTTACCTCAGTCGCAACACTCTCGGCCCTCCTACAATCATTGAGAATTTTACGTGCTTGTGAAAGCAATTTATAATATAATTTTTCAAATTCCCTACGCTCTAGTAGGTGAGATTCAGCCTCATCTACTAGGCACTCTAAAGACAACTGTACCTCTTCAAAACGATCAAACATTTTTTCCATCCGCGCGATACGTAACTGCAACTCGTCAACTTCGAAGGTGTTTAGAGAAGGAGCCTCCAAGTCATCGATGTAACTCGCAAATGACGTTAATTGTCCCTTGTAGGCTGCACGTTGACGAATAAGTTTTACCTCTTGCGTCATCTTGCGAGGCTGGTATGTAATCAACCTGGAATTGATGTAATAATAGCTAGTTTATAAAAACGTCTTAATGTGTGTTTAACAATGATGTTCCTATGTACTGTAATACTTAAGTACGAATAATAAAAATTAGAAACAACAATGTAATTTCAATTTATGACCAAACTTTAATAATCTAATTATGATTTTAACACTTACTTGAACTATTTTTACACAATGTTATTAAGAAATTGAATAAATTATGATTTGAATGCTAACTTAACAATCTTTACAAATTAATTAAAGAAACTGTGTAGATAATTATTAAAGGCAATATTTACTTGAAAGTAACTAAATAAATAATTAATTACTAATCACTTCTAACTTTTACAATAAATTAACTGATCATGACTCTAATAGTTAAAAGTAATCAAAGTAAGTATTCACCAACCTTGTTCACAATCGAAGCTTTTATACTTACAAAATACTTATAATACCATAACAGAGTGTTGGGTGGAAATCAATGGAACACTAGTACCATAATAAGTTCAACTTTTTGGCCTTTTCTTCAAATTTATCTTCTTCCATCCACGCGGTTAACCTTCCAATGACCTCTAGTTAAACTTTAACTTCCAGATTTATTAATCCAACACGCGAATAATTTATCACCACAAATTATTCGTAAATAATCCAGCCGAAGTGACCAATGTTGCCGCTGTAGTTTAGGTATTATAGCAATTAAAATCTTCGTCAAGGCAAAATAAAACCACCACACAGTTCACAGTAAAGAGTTGTAATGTAATATTCATTAATGTCGGTAAGAACATACACGGTACTTAATGCTAATTGTTCGCCGAGTACGATGCGACGCGTAAACATAAAGATGCCATTAAGATGCATCAGGCGCTGAGTAAAATAACCAAAATTTTAAAAATGATAAAATAAGTAACGTAATAATATACTTAATAACTAATAGGCGATACTATACTAAACATGTAGTTTTACGTTTTTGAGCGCCAATTACAAATGTGACAGATTATTAATCTATTTCACGTTTATTTAGGTAACAGGTGGTTTTAGTGTTTTTACTTCTTTGTCTTAAAAAATGTTCTTAAATGGTAATAACTTTAATTACAACTTACCTGTTTCTTTTGAATCGTAAAATTATAGCTGGGTTTTTTCTTTCTTTTTCTTTTGCCTCATTTTCTTCACAATCCATAGTTTCTTTTGTTTATTTGTTTTTTTTAAGGCGGGCTTTATATGCCAATTTTCATAACTGCAAACTCAGACAAGTAAACTAAACTAAATAGTATATAACGTGATACTGCCTCAGGCTCATAGTCCAAAATCACCTTTATTATTTTATTCGAAAAAGGAAGACGTAAATAAACCTACTATACGAAAATCAATATTTGACTTTTTTATGGACTGCAATGAAGGTTAGCAATTTATTATGCCATCCTTGGTTACATTTCGCGTAAATATATTAGGTAAAACATAATATATTGTTAATAATTTTATGTAATAATGTACCTCATAAATACCTACCTTCGAATTTTATTTCTGGAATTTGAAGCGGTATGATACATCGATAAGAGTACTCTGTCCAAAATGATATTCGGCTACGTAGTCTGTGACATTCCGGCAACCATAGATATTCGGGGGTCAACTCATGGTCAAGGTCAAGTCAACCCTATAAATAGAAAACAAGGAGTTTTACCACTTTATACATCGCTCTGTGTCTTACAAATCTAAACAGTCATATTTATTTGTACTAGAAATTACAATCGGACCAATTACATACTAGATAAGTGATAGCCGATAAAATGAATAGCAGATAGAAGTGAAAGTTTAACTTTAGAAAATAACTTTTTTGAAGATTTAAGACGCCTAACATTGTTATGTTCAACCACTGTGTGGTCGGTGTGTTCAACTTCAACCCTCCGCAGCTCCGGTTAAAAAATCGATGTGTTCAACAATACTTTTATTACATGTAAATAATAATTTCTTTACAAAATGCTCTTAAATCGTGTAATCATCTAGTTTCGCTCTCATTTGCCAACTTGCAAATTAATCCACTATAATTCGTTTTTTGATAAATAGATTCAAAATGAATATCTCTTATATCTCGATGATATCTACAATGTTTTTTACAAGTAGGTACTTACATTGCATTTATTAGTTACTATACTATTACTACTTATTATAGTACAATACCTACTGTACTATAACTATATGTACGTACCACAGACTAGGTAGGAATACGTACTGAAAGAGACAACGCGGCTTATTGTAACTGAAATAAAAAAGAAAATAAAAAATAAAATACTATAATAATTATGATAAAACAATAGCAATATTGGAGATATTCGAAAATAAATGCTTTGTTTTATAGCCTTTTGTTTTTATTTATGTACCTAAATTATTATAATTAGCACATTATGTACCTACAAACTCTTGTCCTACGTATAATAAATTATTATTAGTAGCGTAGTGTCGCACAGTGATTCAACAATTTGTTAATGTTATGGAGGTACTTTACCTATGTATGCGAGCGCTGTGCGACACCGGAACGGCGCACAGTGGGACGAAAATCGGGTCTTCATAGACTTAGGGTTCTTATGTTATAAATTTTTGATTTTCCTTCGGAAACTAACGTAGAATCGTATAGGAAGCCACAACATTATCATATTTACGCATCTCTGGCGATAATAACACGTTTTTATTTTTTTTTAATTAAATTTGTATGGAACAAAACAGAAAAATCCAATTTATTCGAGACTCGAGAGAGTGCCCCTTATTTCCTCTCGTACGATTATTGCCACTATTTTTCTCCATTTTTTGACATATCGCACATAGCTGGCACTGGTGCGACTTCAGGTGAAAAAATATGAAATGTGTTTTTCAATTAAATTTGTATGGAACAAAACAGTAAAAGCCATTTTATTCGAGCATATATAACATTCAGAGTGGCAAGTACCTTTTAAAAAGCCTTACGCACCAAAAATAACGTGCACAAAATGAAATAATGATAAAAAACACATTCATTTTTTTTTACCTGAAGTCGCACTAGTGCCCGCTATGTGCGATATGTCAAAAAATGGAGAAAAATAGTGCCAATAATCGTACGAGAGGAAATAACGGGCACTCTCTCGAGTCTCGAATAAAATGGATTTTTCTGTTTTGTTCCATACAAATTTAATAAAAAACACAAGACTCGAGAGAGTGTCCGTTATTTCCTCTCGTACGATCATTGGCACTATTTTTCCCTATTTTTTGACATATCGCAAATTGCGCACACTCGATGGACTTGGGGTGAAAAAAATTGAATGTGTTTTTTATCATTATTTCATTTTGTGCACGTTATTTTTGGTGCGTAAGGGTTTTTAAAAGGTACTTGCCACTCTGAATGTTATCTATGCTCGAATAAAATGGCTTTTTCTGTTTTGTTCCATACAAATTTAGTTCAAAAACACATTTCATTTTTTTTCACCTGAAGTCGCACCAGTGCCCGCTATGTGCGATATGTCAAAAAAATTGAGAAAAATAGTGGCAATAATCGTACGAAAGGAAATAAGGGGCACTCTCTCGAGTCTCGAATAAATTGGATTTTTCTGTTTTGTTCCATACAAATTTAATTAAAAAAAAATAAAAACGTGTTATTATCGCCAGAGATGCGTAAATATGATAATGTTGTGGCTTCCTATACGATTCTACGTTAGTTTCCGAAGGAAAATCAAACATTTATAACATAAGAACCCTAAGTCTATGAAGACCCGATTTTCGTCCCACTGTGCGGCGCACTACATTACAGCATGTTGCTGACGCGAGACCATAAGTTTATCCGTAACAATATAGTTTAACGTGGCCTAAAAAAAATTCACTACAAAAATATTCTAATAGCAGTTTCATACTGTCTTGCTTAAAATTTTAAACCTATAGTCTAGATTATACCTAGGTATAGTCTGACTGAAGTGACAAGAGACTGGACTGAAAACACAAAACACTAACTGACAGTACTCTGTGATTGGTTGACATAATGACATCTGACAGTTTATTTCGTTTATTGTCTTATCTATGCAATCTAAGTTCATGGATTAAAGGATTTCTGGCGGGAACCTTGAAAAAGCGCGGTTGTCTTTCTATTTTAATTTTAAAATTTTCCTCTATGTAGTGTTTTTTTTTTAGTTAAAGTGACTTACAATTTGGCTATTAGCTGCTGAAAAGCGCAATAGCAATGGAGGTAAACGAGGGGGGCGGGTCTCACCCGCCCACCTCAATAAAACGGCCACGGCCTACGGATGAAGGAGGAGGCGTAGGCTCTGGACGATTGGACTGCGGCGATGAGCGAGATGCATATCTCCCTTATTACAAACCGAATTACAAAAGACTATATCCGGAAAACTCAACCAACACAGACTTTAAAGTGTATGTGGAATCCACAAGCGACGATAGGTTGGGCAACAAGAGCCCTACTTACTTAAACCATATTTTCGCAATGGACATAAAAGGTGTGACGGGTATTCAGAGGGTGAATGCCAATAAAATTGCAGTTATCTTCAAGCAATATAATACGGCCAATAACTTCATTAATAACACAACTTTCCTCACAAAATATGACATGAAGGCGTTCATACCGGCAGCGCAAATTGAAAAAACCGGCATCATCAGATTTGTTCCAGCGAATATATCTAACAAAGAACTTTACACAAGACTTTCTTCAACATATGAAATAGTGGCAATAAGAAGGTTTTCAAAGAAAGTAGGACAAGAGCGCATTCCATTGCAGACTGTAAGCATCACTTTCTTATCTAATGTACTGCCTAATAATGTACAATATGATCTATTCTCGTACAGAGTTTTTGAATACATTCCACCATTACTACAGTGCTATAGGTGTTTTAAATTTAATCATTCAGCAAAGATTTGTAATGGTAAACAAAGATGTAGTATTTGTGGAGGTGAACACTTGTATAAGGAATGTGATAAACCAACAGAAATCAGCTGTATAAATTGTAGTGGGCCTCATCTCGCGATATCTAGATTATGTCCGATTAAAACTAAGAAGATTATAGAAAAGAAAAACAACATATCTTATGCAAGTGCCGCCTTAACAAAACAGGTCGCCATCAATGGAACAGATTTCCCTACACTCCCACCACCAAAACCACAACCTGTAAATAGTAATGTTATTGTAAATAAGTCTGTAAATACCTCTGTAAATAAGTCTGTACGAGATGTAAATAAAGTTAAAATAGTTAATTCTAAGGAAGACCTTAAAACTCAAATAATTTCCAACAACGATGTACTTATGGCCCTAGTGCAGACGTTGGTGGAATTAGCCAATAAAGATGACAGTACACCCACTAATATTAAAACTATTAAAGATGCATTATTAAAAAACTTAACATAATGGATTGTGTTGGGCCTAGTCCTACACAATCCAAGCTACGTATCGCTCAGTATAACATTCAAAGTGCAAATAGTAAAAAACCTTTATTAATTCAATTTTTAAAACAACATAATATTGATATTTGCCTTCTTAATGAGACATGGTTCAAAGATAATAATTTTAAAATACCAGGATATAACATTTACAATAAAAATTCAAACAATGCACATAATGGAGTTGCAATTCTGATTAAACCATACCTTAAGTATAATATATTAAATACCAGATTTTATGAAGACATTCAAACAGTTGCTGTGTCTGTATCAACTGGACATAGTAGTTTAACAATTCTCTGTGTATACTGTCCACCTTCAAGTGGGCGAAGACGAATTAATAGACTCCGTTACATTATTAATGATCTGCCAAAGCCCATATTTATGAGTGGTGATTTTAATGCTCATCATATTGCATTTGGTTGTCAGTCAACCAAAGGTAGAGGTCAGGATTTATTTAATTTAATTGATGACTTAGATTTGTGTATTTTAAATGATGGTAGACCTACAACTGTAAATCGCCCTAGACAAACTCCTTCTGCCATTGATGTAAGCTTCATCAGTGGCAGCCTTGCACCACTATGTGAATGGTCTGTACATGATGACACAATGGGAAGTTACCATTATCCAACAATAACAGAGATTTCATTAAATATAGATAAATATCATCTCAATTCACCTGTAGATAGGTTCATTTATAAAAAAGCTGACTGGGCAACATACACAGCTCTTTCAAAAACAATGTTTAATGATTTGGTACTTCAATCACATGATCCTATTTCAACCTACAATAATTTCTGTTCTCATTTAGATACTCTTAAAGAAATGTCAATTCCAAAGCTCACTAAAACAAACACTTTCATAAGCAGACCACCATCTCCTTGGTGGAATAGTATATGCGAACAAAGTGTTATTGCTTCATATAATGCACTAAAACTATATAGAAAAGAGCCTACTATTGAGAATTACATTAATTACAAAAGAAAAGATGCCCAGAAAAAGAGAACAATTTCAGAACAGAAAAAAATTGGATGGAATAACTTGTGTAACACTTTTAATAGAAATACTCCCATAAGTAAAATTTGGAATTTATTAAAAATGTTTAAAGGCATAAGACCTAAGAATAAATCATATACAGATGAGTTTATATCTCCACTTTTGGATAAATTATCAGATAATAACAATTTAATTGAAGTAGATCAACTGAACATTCTTTTTGAAATTAACAATGATAACCCAAATTCTAAATTTTTACTAGATCCATTTTCATGGTCTGAATTTTTAACAAGTTTGCAGTCTAGACGAAATACAACTCCTGGCTTAGATGATTATCCTTACATTATAATTAAAAACTTAGATGTATCTGCCCAAAAGTTGTTTCTTAAAATCCTCAATTTGCTTTGGCGTAATAAAGTTATTCCACAGTCATGGAAAACACAGTGTGTTGTCCCAATACTTAAGCCCGACAAATCTCCTGAGTTTGCTAGTTCTTATAGACCAATTTCCTTGTCATCCTGTCTTGGTAAAATATTCGAAAATATGGTGAAAGTCCGTCTTGATTGGTATGTTGAATCCAAGTGTTTAATTCCACATATACAAAATGGCTTCCGTAGAGGACGTAGTAGTGCAGACAGTTTCACCTCTTTAATCTCTGACCTGAAAAATGCAAAACATAGAAAATTAAATACTGTTTGCGTATTCCTAGATGTTCAAAGTGCTTTTGACAGTGTTGATCCTGGCATACTAGTTCAAGTCATGTCTAGGTTAGGTGTGCCCGGGCACTTATGTGAATGGATTTATAATTTTTTGAGCAACAGGACAATCTATGCTAGGCATAACAATATTTTATATGGACCCAAATGTGCCTCAAGAGGTACAATGCAAGGTGCCACGTTATCTCCATTACTGTACAATATATACACAAGTGAGATTTGTAAATATGTAAATAATAAGGATATAAATATTTTACAATTTGCTGATGACATTGTATTATATAGTAGTAATTACAACTTAGAGATTGCAATAGATAATATGAACAAATCCTTACTTCAACTATTACAATATTATAACAATCATTTACATTTGAAAATTAACCCCTCTAAAAGTAGTGCTATGTTTTTTGGTAATGAAGCCTCAAATTCAAATATTATTTACAATAATGAAATTATAAATAGAGTCAATTCAAAGAAATTTTTAGGAATAATACTGGACCAAAAACTAACTTTTGAAGAACATATTAAATATGTATCCAAAAATGCTCACATAGGACTAAATGTTATTAGATCACTTTGTGGTGTAACATGGGGTGCAGACCCTAAAATATTGTGTATATTGTATAAAAGTATTGTTAGAAGTCACTTAGATTATAGTTCACTCGCTTATATGAATAGTTCTCATGTAAATAAATTAGACATATTGCAGAATAAAGCTTTAAGAATAATATCTGGTGCTATGTGCTCGACTCCCATAAGGGCCATGGAAGTTGAGACAAAAGTGATGCCTTTGATTTTGAGACGAATCTTACTTGCTGAAAGATACTGTCTCAAATTACTGGCATCAAATAACACTCAAGTAATAAACAAAATTGTACCTTATATAAATAGATCCCCAAGAAGACCATTAACAACAGCACAAGGTCTACTATGCGGCAATTCTCCAACACTGTCCGATATATTTCTGGAAATAGACAATAGTTTATCTAAAATTAGAAAACAGTATCCATGGCCATGTTACTCTTTCTCTTATCAGTGTATTTCACATCCAATTAATGTAATTCAAGAGACAATAAACAATAATTCAGAAATGCTTAAATTTTTAGAGGAAAATACAAAGTACTATGTTATCTACACTGATGGGAGCAAAGCAAGTGATTATGTACATGCTGCTCTATATGATCCACAAGCAAAATTTTCTTCAAGCTTTATTCTGCATGAACCCTGCTCTATATTTACGGCAGAGGCATATGCAGTGTATCAGGCATTAATGCATATTCGTAAAATCAATAACATTAAATATTTTTTAATAATTTCTGATTCCTTGAGTTTGATAACAGCTTTAACTACCCTCACAGTTAAATTCAAGTCTAATTATATCCTTTACTTCATTAAACAAATAATTCACCAATATCATATTAAAAATATCCAAGTTTTCTTTCTATGGGTGCCTTCCCACAAAGGTATCTCTGGCAATGAAATGGCTGATAAAACTGCATATGAAGGAGTTAATGCTGTTGACGTTAGACATACAATGAATGTTCCTATGTCTGATTACTTGCAATGTATTGACCAGAATATTCAAAAGTTGTGGTTAGATATGTGGAAGAAAGATCAAGATACGAAAGGAAAATGGTATGGAAGCATACAAGAAAGCTTACCTGCAAGACCTTGGTATCATCGAATGGAAGATGCTACTAGAGAGTTTATTACTATCATAAATAGACTGCGTTTTGGTCATAATACTGCACCGTCACACCTTGCTCGACTCGGCATTATTGCGAATAAAAACTGTTCATATTGTAATTCAAGTGATGGAACTATGGAGCACATTATCTTTGATTGTCAAAAATTTTTAATCGACAGACTAGTGTTGGCCAGTGAACTTAGTGATGTTGAAAATAAGTGTGATTTATTGTCCCGCCCGCCGCCATTAAAACAATTGCTACAAGACGAACTTAATTTCAAGCATATCTACAAATACATCAAGAATACAATTAAAACAATTTAATTGAATGTGCTCATAGGCGTAATATTACGCCTATGAATGAGCTATGGAAAATAAGAGCTGACCTAAAGGTTTTAAATACCAGGTCATAAAATCCCCAAAAAAAAAAAAAAAACTAAACAGTCATAATATTTATTTGTACTAGAAATTACAATCGGACCAATTACATACTAGATAAGTGATAGCCGATAAAATGAATAGCAGATAGAAGTGAAAGTTTAACTTTAGAAAATAACTTTTTTGAAGATTTATGACGCCTAATGTTCAACTTCAACCACTGTGTGGTCGGTGTGTTCAACTTCAACCATCCGGTTATATGAGCGATATACGAGCGAGCGAACAATACTTTTATTACATGTAAATAATATTTTCTTTCTAAAAAGCGGTTACAAAATGCTCTTAAATCGTGTAATCATCTAGTTTCGCTCTCATTTGCCAACTTGCAAATTAATCCTCAGACTATAATTCGTCTTTTGATAAATAGATTCAAAATGAATATCTACAATGTTTTTTACAACTAGGTACTTACATTGCATTTATTAGTTACTATAATATTACTACTTATTATAGTACAAAACCTACTGTATCTTACTTATCGCACAGTGATTCAACAATTTGTTAATGTTATGTAGGTACTTTACCTATTTATGCGAGCGCTGTCCGACACCGGTCCGGCGCACTATTACATTACAGCATGTTGCTGACGCGAGCCCATAAGTTTATCCCTAACAATATAGTTTAACGTGCCTAAAAAAAAATTCACTACAAAAATATTCTAATAGCAGTTTCATACTGTCTTGCTTAAAATTTTAAAAATATAGTCTAGATTATACCTAGGTATAGATTCTAGTCTGACTGAAGTGACAAGAGACTGAAAACACTAACTGACAGTATCACAGTACTCTGTGATTGGTTGACATCTGACAGTTTATTTCATCTATTATTCTAATGTCATATCTATGCAAATTGCAATCTAAGTTCATGGATTAAAAATGAAAGTTAAGTTAATAAGTTAATGTTGAATTGTTGACTTAACTTGTGATAGGTAATCTGTTAACCTTCCGTTATTATAAATAATTGAAATAAGAAATATCATTATCAATTACCAACATTACCTATATTTAATTCGTTGGCGAGTCAGCGTATCGTAAAATTTGAACTCAAAATGAATTGAGTTTCATCTGTGAAGGACTTAGTTGGTAGGAAATGGGTAAAAACAAGATGATCGCCAAGAGCTGCCCCAAGTGCGAGATGCAGGTGACGTACCGTTCACACAATGACATCTTACATACCAGTTGGTGCCCGCGCCTTCCGCTGGCTGCAATGCATTAATTGCCCACTACAGGTCTCTCCTCATACCTGAGGAGGCCTAGAGCATACTGCACGACGCTGCTCCAGTGCGGGTTGGTGGAGGGGTTAATGGCCAACCCAAGTGTCAGAATAGAAGACTATGGAAATATTATTTTATTCATTACTCATATCAATGTTACCCTTAGGAGCTGAACCTACAGCGGCTGAATTATATTGAGACTTATGAACAGGTGTAACTAGCACTTAGAGTCCTTGCCCCAGTATCAATCTATATATTTACGAATAAACTGGCCAACTAACATTTTTTAAAACCCTCCGTTGACTGGACTAACTATCCTAGTCCCCAGTTGAATCTCGTTCTAGATTAGTCACATTTCTTTAAATTACATTTAATGTCACCATAGTAACATTTTACCATAATAACAATTGAAACCAATCAATGATATTGATCTCATGTCAAAGGCATTCTTTTGACAAAGAGTTATTAGTTTACCTGGATGTTTTTTTTTAAATGGTATTAAGATAGCAGTGAGTGTAACACATCGGCCGCACTGACTTATCAAACTCATTCACATGAAGCGTATCGGTGGGTGGTCCGGCAGGTGGCCGTGGCGTCGAAGTCGTGCAAGTGCGGGCACACGTTCTTCGCGTCGAGGCGCGCGGCGGACGCGCTGCCGGCGGCCGAGCTGCGGCGCCGCACGGGCCGCGTGCGCCGCGCGCAGCCGCAGTTCTACGACTCGCAGCACTACCAGAAACAGAAGAGACGGGTCAGTAGCGGAGGGTGCCATTAGCACGGGATGTTGGTGAAATGCAAACTCAACACGACTGAGGCCTCTTGCACTCCAAATAATAATGATTTTCTAGAACTTTACACTATTTAAAAGTTTCCTTTTTTTTATTAATCCACACCTGATGGTAAGTGGAGATGTGGTCTTGGTATTCTGATGTACGAAGGAATATTACTTATGTTAACTCCTCTCTATTTTTCTCGTAATTTCAGTCTCCAAAGAAGAGATCTCTGTCACGGTCGATGGATGAGGACTACAAGACGAAGGAGAAAAATGAGACCGGTGAGTGTTCCCTATTTGCTAACATCCTTGCATCAGGATTTGCCTGTTTTCATCGTCTGAATTCTGACATCATAGAGGTTTGACCTGTACTCTATATGACCTGTCTACTATAATGTACTTTATACGCTGCTATTTCAACCCAGTTATATGGGGAGTGGTCTTTTAACATTTTTTACCCATATCATGGCCATACATGAACACAACCCGTGATGGGTTTGTTGGAAAATTACAAGTCTGCCCCGATCACATAGATCTCATTCCATCTGTATCCTATCTGTTATATACAAACTACTATATAAATATTGTTCAAGTACAAGTCCCGTCAAACTTTATGACATCTGAACTAGGCTCCGGTTGAAACTGCCCATAATTTATTGTAAGTAACAAGGAAAACAGTGAATGTGGTGAATTTAATAGAAAATTAGATCGCCATGGAGGTCCACCTCTAGCCAAACTGTGCCAGTTATTTTTCCTTTGTACTATAAGTTGTCACTTGACTACGATCCCACCTGATGGTAAGTGACAACATAGTTACTGCCATTGCCACTGCGGTTGGTACACTGCGTAGGACAGACGCGCCATGAGGTTTGCCGCGAGGCCCAGTGTAACGTGCCGGTGTCCGCAGCGACGGCGCGCGCCCGCCGCCGCCGCGCGCTGCGCCGCTCGCAGCGGGAGGGCGCGGGCGAGCGCGCGCGGGACCCCACGCCGCAGCTGCGCCCGGCGCAGGTCGCGCGCTGCGGGCTCATCCTGCTCGAGATCAACCGGAAGATGCAGGCCGTCACCTGGCAGCCGCCCGCCGAAGGGTAACCGCGTAACCGGTTAGATGCGATATACCGGTTACACCTTATAGCCGGTTTGTTGCGACATACCATTTAGACACGACATACCGGTTGCACATTGTAACCGGTATGTTAGGTTAAGTTAAAATCAATCAATCAAAGACACAATTAGTTAGATCACAAATACCCATGACACACAAACATACAATTTGTCTGTTTGTAAATGTCTGTTCGACCGCGAATCGAACCCGTGGGTCCTCGTTGCGATTGGGCTACATGATCGTCTTATTGTGTATATCTAAAACATTCGATAGAGATTATTTTGTATAGATATAGATATAA
Organism: Ochlodes sylvanus; assembly: GCA_905404295.2. Classification (NCBI taxonomy): domain Eukaryota; kingdom Metazoa; phylum Arthropoda; class Insecta; order Lepidoptera; family Hesperiidae; genus Ochlodes; species Ochlodes sylvanus. The sequence goes on from FR990150.1 coordinate 74,627, forward strand.
AAAAATATAACCTGACTTTAACATACTGTTAGGTATACTTCTAGGATTGCAAAAAGGAAACTGGTATCTTTCAACCGGTTTAAAACATATTAACAGGTATACTCTCTGTTAATATTATTTTTTAACTAGTTAGGAAATTCAATTACTGATGTATCAAGTTATTGTTAAATGGTCACACGAAATAAATTTAAAACGTATATTTATATTAAAAAAATTTAACTTTTAGACATTTGGTTGAGGACTTCAGGTGTACCGGCACTATTCAAGCGAATAAACGTTACAGGTGACTGCTGTATACTTAATGTGCGTTATGTAAATATAATAGTGAATATGTATGTGAACGGATCAACTGTTTTATCATCGCTTGTTCAGTACTATCTCCACAGGTATTGTTAGACCCTTTTGCTATACTACAGCACAAAATATGATAATATTGTACAGATGTTTCGATTTTGGTTAGAATTATTGTGAAAATAATAAAATTGATTTTTTTAATGTTGATCTCATGTATAGTGTACAATAAATTAATTTTAAAGGAGATTAGTTTATTTTATTTAGTTCCAATGTGTATCCAATAATAATTGTTGAATTTGTACTTACATCGTCTATTTATATTCGAAAATATTAGTAAAAATACCGGTAATTAATTTCTAATATTGATAAGAAGCATTTTTAATCGACTTTAAATTTATTCTTATTCAAGACAAGAAGCAACATCTGTAAAAGCACAATGCACTTGTCTGAATAAAATAAATGAACCTTTTTGTACTAGTCTATGGTTGGTCATTGGCTGAGCGCATTTCGCTCCAACTTAAGGACTGCGCACAGTACAACGACTCCACAACCGACAGACGAAAACGCGACTAAAACCTTGACAAAGCTAACATTCAATTATGAGCCTTATATCTTTGAAAGTAAGGTTGAATTTCGAACTTATACTTAAAAGCCCTGTACGGCCCCTCCCCGCCCTACACCCATAGCCGTTCCGTTTCGAGACCAACGCGTCGACGTTGCGTTGACGACTCACCGTAGACGAGTAGTCCACGCGTCGACCGACACAATGACGTAATGTACCTAGAACGGAACGTCGGAGTTGAAACGGAGTGGAGACGGAGTCGAGTTGACGTCGATGAAGCGTTGATCGCGGAACAGAACGTCGGAGTTGAAACGGAGTGGAGTCGGAGTGGAGTTGACGTCGAGTTGGTGTAATGTGCGCAGTCCTTTAATGAGACAGAACCATAACAACTGTCACTCCACTGACGGTGACGTCAACCATCAATGTCAGATGTCATTGTGGAGATAAACATGTCAAATTCATGCTGAAAGCCTGAAACTGAGATACAAGTTAATATTTTATTTATCTCTTAGAAGTTTTAATCTATCTACGTGCTATATATGCCATTAATTTAGATCGAGTTCATCGTTACAGATCTGTATCAAGTCTTATATTCATATATTCAGTTAATAGCAGTTATAACGAGATTAGTTGATTGTTGACATAAGTTATCCGAGAAACAGCATTTTATTATCTTAACTAATGATCGTGAAGAAGGACGTTGTGTTAGATAACTGTCTCGGCCGCGACTCCGCGCGAACGTCTGCGCTGCATACGGCGCGTAGAGGTTATACACAAGGTACGTATTTACTTGTGACATAGTTACTATACTGTTTTTGTCGATGAATAAGTGTTGTCCACAACCACGGCAGTATTGACCGTATCGGACGCCGGACTGCAGGAGTTAGGCTGCGACCGGCGCGACATGTTCTGTATAAAAAATGCTTATTGTTTTTGAAGTGAAACTTCTATATTCATTCAAATAGTCCACTTTGTGGTATCTTTTGAATCCGTTTATTAAGGTCAGGTTATAAGTTACACTTCTAGGAATACAACTGCGTTATTTTGAAATCACAGACAGACAATTTTATATGTATAGATAGACATATAAATACAAATGGCCAGCACCCAGCGCCAGTAGGCATCAGGTGGAGCTGGCTCTTAGAGAACGGGTAAGTAGATACCTGTAACACCTACATGTCCTGTACAACAGGCTGCTGGAGGAGATCGCTACTCAACGATAATGCCGCCTATTTCCCGTGTACATGTATGTTTTGGGTGTACAAACAAGATCTACCTACCTATAATCATACTCTGCAATTACTGCTTTATCCAAGCTATTGGTGCCTCTTTATCGATTGTTATCGAGGCCCGTTCATTAATTAGTAATTATTGCAATTTGCAGTTGTGTGTCCGTTGTGAAGATGTTCTGACATCATCACTCTAAACAACGCTCGATTGATACCAGATGGTTTGAAACAGTCTAGATCTAGATTCTCATGCGGTATAGATTCTTCTTGCATTTAAATTGTTGTGATAACGTGTACGGAAATCAAAGCTGGAAATTTATTACTTCCAATAATCATTGACTTTCTTAATTTATAAAGGACAGTAAGAAACATACAAGTATAAGGTTCATATTTAAATTGCTTCCTATGACCTGAATCTAAGTCGAGTGAGAGGTAAATTGCGACTGAATCAGAACAAGACTTCTTAACAATAACTAACAGGACTAACTATCACTAAATCCCCCTCCTGACATGTAAGCTGGGTTTCCACCAAACGAAAGATATTAAGTTGTGTTAAGTCACGTACGTACGTTTTCGTGGACGTTGGTGTACGCGTAGCTTAAACATTTTAATCGAAATTACATAATAAGCAATGTTAGTCGATAGTCGACATCATACATTGCGACACGACGCGTCGGTCGGTATATTTCGAAAATATTTCACGTTTCACAACATTACCCGACTAGTTTAGGACCACTGCTATGTCTTTGTTTTAATAACTTTAATATATAATTTTTATGTGAATTAGTTATATTTTATCTTAATATATATAAATCTCGTGTCACAATGTTTGTCCTCAATGGACTCCTAAACCACTTAACCGATTATAATAAAATTCGCACACCATGTGCAGTTCGATCCAACTTGAGAGATAGGATAGTTTTTATATATTTTAATTGCAAATTACATGTTTAGTAAACAAAAATAGTGTTCATTTTATGTTTAGTTTTATGAATTCCTCATAGATGGCGCTGTTGGTTGATTCGTCAATAAAAGCATTCGTTTGACAACTAGGTTGCGAAGACACCCGGTAGATGGCGTTGTTCTATTATAATCACTGAGCCACAGCAACGCGTGGTTGGGACAGCTAGTATATTATATGAATTGGGTTTAGTTATTATAGCTAACCGAATCAAATTTTATTCAGTAGTTTTGGCGTGGTGCGCGTACAAACATAGGTACATACACAGAAAAAAAATCTAAAAATAATCATTTTGGCTTCTATTGGCTATAAAAACTAGTCATATATCTTTTTAAGGTTCCGTACCTATAGGGTGGATATTCAAAACGTAAATATAAATGGCTACTTCCCATTTGGTAAACTTCCCATTTGGTAAACCTCAAACTGTACCTACTAAAAAGTTGCGTTTGGTAAACTTTCAGTTGAATTGGGTACAGTCAAGTAAAAAAGACAACACGAAACTGATGATAACATTGTTATTTATATTATATATTTTTAATCACAGGTACAATAGTCGGATCATGTGTATGTATTATACATATTGATATTTAAAAATAGAAATAAAAAGTGGCTCGTACAAATAATTTTACCTTAACTTTTAGTTCTTTTAATTCTTTTACAATATAAGATATTACAATTTTACTATAAAATAAAGTAAAATCAACTTTAAAAAAATTTAAGAAAAGTCACAGTTCGATTTGACTATTTCAATGAGGTTTTATAATTCCCTACCTGTGAAGCCGTTCAGTGCTTCGGGTGGTTCTTTACTGCTCCTTGATTAGCCGTTCTTTTTGATGATCGAGATTCTATCTCAAGACTTTGAAGCTTTTAAAAAACCTATATCTAATTTCAATATTAATTTGACACTGACTGTACCGTACAAAAATAACAATACTGACAGAGTTTACCAAATGGGATTAAATGTATGAAGTAACGAAATGTTTACCAAACGCAACTTTTTAGTAGGTACAGTTTGAAGTTTACCAAATGGGAAGTTTACCAAATGGGAAGTAGCCATATAAATAGGTCTCCGATGTCTGTCTGTTAATAAAGGTATTCCCAAGGAGAGGCTCCAATCCCACGAAACTAACGCATAACCATGAACTTCGCTGTTCATCAACTTTCCGTGAACGCTAGTTGTTCTGATTTTAAATAAAAAGAAGTTAACATAAGGAACATATATAAAAAAAAACCAGACAGTTCAGGATATCAAAGCATTAGAGTTACCTAATATCGCACGTTGGGACGGAACCGTGTATATACGTGTCCTGCTCGCACATGACCGGGTTTTATCATAGTAAAGGACATTCCCCATTATTGACCCTTATTTGGAAGTTACGGACGGACAAATCGATTTTATTAATCGATAACGGTCGGCGTCTGCTCACGACTCTCGACTTTCCCAACGAGTCGAAACCCGTTATTTTATAACCAACACATTCTCCGGCTAGTTTAGTCAATGTCACGTGGGACTGAGTCATACTTGATTTAAACAATGTGTAGTGCTTTCTACAAGTTAGCAAGATATCGGACAGTAGGTTTAGTGTGGGGACACTTTGATGTACGCCGGGGGTGCCAGTGCCGACGGTAATGCCATCGTGTACCTATTATGTGAAGCGCTCATAGCTCGGGTTATGTCGGTCCTAACTCCTAAACGATCGACAGTAGGCGGTAGGCAGCAGCGGGCGGTCGGTGGGCGGAGTCCGCTGGTGGGAAACATTGCTTGAGCACTTCTGTGCCTCGTGCACGTAAAGTCTACATTGGACCTATTCGCAAACACCCACCCTCGGAAAGGCCAAGTTTGCGGATCGGCCTATTCTTAAAAGGACCCTCGTTACCTTCGATGGAACGGAAAAGGCGTATATAATAATATGCGTTTAAAGTTAAAGGAAAATTATCACAAACTAAACATTGATTTACTTTGCACCAATCCGCGACAAAAACACGTATGATGGTGTATACTTTCATGCAGGCTGCACCTCTCTCCCTCCCGCATGGGAACATGCAACGAAACGAAGGAAATATACACCAACATATGATTTTAAACTTAACTCATTGCGGATTGTACACATTTTATTATGATCCGGGTACTCACGATATGTATTTTGAAAAAGTTAAAAGTGTTGAGCGGCAGGATGTGGTCAGTGTAGTGTGTCGTAATATGGTTAACAAAACGCAAAAACGAACTAGACGTAAGGTAGATAGACTAATGTATTAGTGTCAAGTGTCAGCTGTCAAAAGTTTCTCCGCGCCACCACAGTTCAGCCGTGACCACGAGTCATGCAACTGGGTCGAAATATCGGCGTTTCAAAATAGATATCGTGAGTACTCGTATCATAATAAAATGTATACACCGACGTACTGACCGCCTCCACCAACGGTCTCCGTGCAGCGCGGCGATGTACGACACCATAGTGGTGGGGCTGGGCGCGGCGGGCGCGGCGGCCGCGAGCACCCTGGCGCGCGCCGGCCGCCGCGTGCTCGCGCTGGAGGCCCAGGACCGCGTCGGCGGCCGCGTGCGCTCCGACACCGTGCCCGGCGGGGTCGTCGAGGTCGGCGCCGAGTGGTGAGACAAACCTTGTGTGGGTCGAACCTTGCTAACTGAATGTGACCTATTTCTGTGCGTGCGATTGAGTTGCGGTACAGCTTAACCTGTGGTGTTGTACCTGTTCAATACCATGTTGAAACTGTGCCTAGAGGCCTGGAGCATACTTCACAACTCTGCTCCAGTGGCCAGTGGGGATTGCTGGTTACTGGTCAACCCTAGGGTCAAGTTGTTACGATACTGAACCGTATGACGTCCATGTATGTGCAATGTCGCCACACCCGTGGTACCACCTGTACCACCGCAGTGTCTCCCAACCCCCCAGGATCCACGGGCAGGTGTCGAGCAGCGTGTACGAGCTGGCGGTGCAGCACGGCGTGCCGCTGCGCGTGCAGGAGTTGACCTTCGAGGTGTACCGCTCGGACGGCGCGCGCACCGACCGCACGCTCATGGACGACCTCATCGCATACTGTCTGCGGGTCATGGAGGAGGGCTCCGACGTCGAGGAGTCGCTCGGACACTTGATTGAGAGGAAGTGGGTATAGCGTGTCTGACGTCCATTGTTGACTCTCCGCTCGTCAGCATTCGTCGGGTAGTAGCTTAGACCAAACTACATTCCAGGTTCCGCAGCTACGTGGCGCAGAAGTACCCGCAGCTGCTGCAGGACCAGGACCTGGTGGACAACTTCCTGGAGCTGATGAACCTGCTGGTGGTGAACCACGAGGCGGCCGACGACTGGCGGCTCGTTTCCGCGCTCAGGTACTCGCCGCCCGGCGCCCGTCAGGATACATTGCGCGACAGACCATCCGGATGGCGCAATGGTCACCGCAATGGTGCCGGATCGCCGTTCCGAGGGTCCTGGGTTCGATTCCCAGCGGGGCGGAAATTTGAATGATGAGTATTTCTGTTCTCGGTGTGTGTGTTCTTGTCTTGTGTGTTTACGGCACCTGCGACACAGGGAGCGCTGGTGTGTGTGTAATAACAAGGTGTACGGTTGCAGCCGGTACACGCCGCTGGAGGGCGAGCAGCACATCACCTGGCACCGCTGCGGCTACCAGACGCTCTTCGACATCCTGTTGGTGAGTGATCGTCCTTGAGTAACCTTCCTTCAATTTGACTTTCTTTGAATTTGATGCTTGCAGCCGACTTCTTTCAATGGCTTCTTTCCAGCCATCACCAAACAATTTAAAGAGTTATTATGAATTCTATTAGGTAGCTAGCCAGACAGGTTTTACGGCAACGGTTTATTGCTTATGGCGAGGTGGTCAGCCCTGGATAGCGGCCGCGCTCTGACTGTTCACGTTCGGAACTTGTATACATATCGGTGGAGAAAATATTGACGCCTCGTCCATAGAAAGATCTTCCTTTGCCAAAATAGCGGCGTTCAGGCTTGTGACGTCACTGGTGACTCCCCTGGTGTTGCTCGTGTCCATAGGCGACGATGACCACTTAGCATCAGGTGGCTCGTCTGCTTTTACGTCAGCCCTTCAGGCTATAAAAAAAAATTGAGGGGTGTTCAATGTTTCTCAGAACACGTACAACGGCGGCGGGGGTCTGCCGTCGCTGGACATAAAGCTGAAGACGGAGGTGAGCGGCGTGCAGTGGTCGGCGCGCGGCGTGCTGGTGCGCTGCGCGGACGGCGCGCAGTACCAAGCCGACAACGTCATACTCACCGTGTCGCTCGGGGTGCTCAAGGAACGGTCAGTGGCGGTGGCGGACGTTGGGCTCCCAAACATGGGGGATACAAATCCTGAACGAACATCTAAAATTCAATATGTTTTGAATTTAATTGTAACTTCCTGCAGTGACCAGACATCGTGAGGAAATCTGCTAATCTGACGGCGCGCGCCGTCCCGCGCCCCTCCGAGGGGGCACGCACGCCCCGGGCCCGCGCCGGGTGTTTTGAACGACGAATTAAAGTGTGTGTCTGTACTGAACTAGATGCGGTTTTTTATGTTTGAAAGCTGACCTAGCTATAATTCATGCTGCTCCGGCGTTTGATGATCATCAGCTCATTACAGATTTTCTTAGTCGGGGGGTTTTAAATACTAACTTTGGGAAGTTTCACTTGAAACGTGCGCACGTTGCACTTATTTTATGAAGTAACGGCCCCGTCCGCAGGCACGCGGCGCTGTTCTCGCCGCCGCTGCCCGCGGAGAAGGTGGCCGCTATCGAGGGCATCTCCATCGGCGTGATGAACAAGGTGATCCTGTGCTGGGAGCGGCGCTGGTGGAGCGCGCGCACCACGTTCCTGGCGTTCCTGTGGCGCGCGCGCGACCGCGCCGCGCTGCCCGCCGCCGAGCGCTGGCTGCTGGGCGTGTTCGGCGCGAGCGAGCCCGCGGGCGCCCGCACCGCGCTCACGCTGTGGACCAGCGGCGAGGTCGGCCGGATGGTGGAGACGCTGCCCGAGGAGGTGGTGCGCACCAAGCTGGTGGCGCTGCTGCAGCGGTTCGTGGGCGGTGACGTCACCGTGCCGCAGCCCGCGCGCGTCATCCGGTACGTACCGCTGGCGGCATCTAGCGGACGCCGCGCGAACTACACGCCCCGCGCGCTCGTCCGCAGGTGACGGGGGGTGGTGAGGAGGTCACGTTCAGGGTGGTGGTGTGCGCCGAGTAACGCGTGTCTGTGTGTGTGTGCGGCAGGTCCACGTGGTACTCGAACCCGTTCACGCGCGGCAGCTACAGCTACGACAACCTGCAGGCGCCCGCGCGCCCGGCGGCCCGGCGCGCGCTGGCGGCCCCGCTGCTCGCCGGGGCCGGGGCCGGGGCCGGGGCGGGGGCGCCGCGCGTGCTGTTCGCGGGCGAGGCGACGGACGAGACGCACTTCTCGACGGTGCACGGCGCGCTGGACAGCGGGCGGCGCGAGGCGGCGCGGCTGCTGGCCCGCGCACCGCCCGCGCCGCACACCAGCAAGATATGAGGTGCTGCTATAGTAGAATTGTTTTGTCCGTGCAGTTTAGGTCGTAAATCATCCGAGTATTTCGCTCTCCTACTCACGGGCCTTATGGGCGGGCAGAGTGACGCGCATTATAGTTGTCGATAAGCGTTATCGATAGTTAGTTTTGTCACTATGTGGGCTAGTGATAAAAATGAAAGAAAAAATAGATAAAACAACGTATTTATGAAAATGAGAATGATAATACTTTAAAATAAATTATTAATTAGGTATCTATGTATTAAAAAACTATAAGTACAAAAGTTTACAATGTAACATGTTATATTAAAAATAGATATAAATACTTATATCTAAGTTTAAAATGAACAGCCGCCGCCGGGTGCCTGCCTTCGATGACTCATTTGTTTCTATCGACAGTTGCCGACCGCGCGCCGCGCGCCGCGCCGAGACCGAGCTGGGATTTATGACCCCAACTGCACGGACAAAATAATTCTAGTATAGGTTAGTTTATTGCACACAACAATTAGGGACTAGCCACATGTTACGGTACAATCAAAGGCAAACGGTACAGACAATGGGCGAGGCAGGGGAGGAAATCGGGGGGGGGGTGGGGGCTAAGCTCCGTGACGTCACAAGCATAACCGGTGACGTCACACCCGCGGAGGAGTCATACGAGTGTGACCACGTGTGTCGAGGCTGACGGGACTCTGTCCCCGCGCCGCGGGACGACGCACCGACGTACAGTACTGATAATAAACCAATCACAATATTATAAACAACAACAATAAACAGCATTGAGGGAAAGACAAGTCAAACAGTGCGTCAACGTCGCGCGCTCGTCACACGGTCCGTGCGTGCGTGCGTGCGTGCGTGCGTGTGTGCGTGCGTTCGTGCGGATGTTCGTGCGTGCCTGCGTGCGTGTGTGCGTGCGTGTGTGCGCGAGTGCGTGCGTGCGTGCGTGTGTGCGTGTGTGCATGCGTGCGTGCGTGTGTGCGTGCTCCGATACGACTTCGATTTGGGTGCACTTTTTGACCGACTTTAAAAATGGAGGAGGGTCTATGTGCGACGACTATACTTTTTATGTACGTCCAGCGATTTCTCCGTCGTTTGGGATGATTTTTATTTTTATTGTATTCGAACGCTGGCGCTTGTCGTCACGTTTAAACGTGAGCGAGCGACGAGTGGTATTTGAGCGGTACCTAATGATGCGTGTAGTCGACTTCCACTACGTCGATGATTTTCTCATTTTATTTGTTGATGTTGAAGTCACGTTTGTATTCTGTTAAAGTTATCACTAATGTAATGTAAGCTTCACTTATATTTTTTTTCATAAGTTAATTTTTCATAAGTTAATGCTTGTCAACAATCCCACCTGATGGTATGTGGAGATGAAGTCGAGGATGTTGGAGGCACTAACTTATTAAAAGCCTATTCACTCTCTTGAAGACTCCCACATTATACGCAGGTGGGGATTAAAAATAATAATTAATTGTTACATTTAAACCAACTGATAAACGTGTTTCGAGTGGTACCGAAGGGACGGGTTCCCGATTTATTCATTAATATTAGATAATTGTAAATTATTTAGAGAAATTGAGCAAAAGATATATACCATACATATATACATAAACATATATACCTTGTTGTGTTTGATAATGATTATGTAATACTGTATACATATTATATTATATGTGGCAGTGGACGGTAAACGATATGGATGTGATAGTGTATGTATAAGTCATGGTTCCTATGGAGATATTATATTTCGTGCACACTTGGATTACAGTTCCAATGGTTACATTAATCTGGAGGCACGGTGGTGTCCCGAGACGAGATATTATTATAGTTAGGTACAAATATCGTCGACTGTGGGTGAAGGTGTGCGCACATCAAACTCAAGTCATTTATTTCATGTAGCTATTTTAAATTTTACGTTTTATACGAATTATTTAGTAATTTTGCATTGTTTGTATACTAATTTTGTTAGATTATATATGTTAGATTATACTGCTGTTGCTCGGAGTTACGTTTATCAATTTGATATCTCATTTCGTTGGGCAGACAGCACGACGCTAGCTCCACAGATTATGGACGGATGGGTTATTGAAAGCTACCGTTAATCAACATGTATTGTAACCGCGTCGTCTGTTCGTGTGTCTACGTGCAAATAATAATATATCAAACCACTTTTCTACATTTTAATACAATATTTTTTGAGAAATTTTATTAAGTCGTTTTTTTTCCTTCCCACTGTTAATATTTTTTAACGCTACACACACACAGCCCCACACTAGGATTCCCTGTGTCGTGGGTGCCATGGACAACACACAAGACAAGAACACACACACCCAAACCAAGAACGGAAATTTAAATTCATCATTCAAATTTCCGCCTCGGGAATCGAACCCAGGACCCTCGGAACGGCGATCCGGTGTGTTGACCATTGCGCCATCCGGGTCGTCTTGAAAATTGATAGAATGCCCCGTCGCGCGGTGACCACTGACCAGCCGCCGACCACGCGGTGACTCCGATGCGCGGCTGGTGGAGGAACAAGGAAAGATAGCTAGTGCCGTCTCCGTCCCCCGGCGCCGGCGGGCACTCGACGGTACCTTCGCGGTGGTACATTGTCGCTCATCGAGCAATAATTATATAATGGCATTTACAAAAAAAAGCGAAATTTAGTTTCAACGGTATACCTACGTGTTAAAAAAATGTAAACATTTTCATCCGTGAATTTCTATTGATATTTATGCTAGGAACCAAAATAAAATTGAAATGTGAAATTAACCCATAAATTGATTTTAAACATTTATTTTGAAATCTTTGATTCTTGTTTCTGTAAAATGTGAAAATGTAGATGTGCCAATATATTACTGGGTGAGCGACACGGTACGGACGGTGGACGGTGCAGGCCAGCGCCCGCCGCCGGGGACAGCGGGACCGGGGCCCGGGGACAGCGGGACCGGGGCCCGGGGACAGCGGGACCGGGGTCCGGGGACAGCGGGACCGGGGCCCGGGGACAGCGGGACCGGGGACAGCGGGACCGGGGCCCAGGGACAGCGGGACCGGGGTAGGGAGACAGCGGGACCGGGGCCCGAGGCCGTGCGCCACGCACCGGGGAGGTCGCTGCGGACTCTATAAATGAAGGAAAATGAAACAAACTAAAAAACATCTACTAAAACCATTCGCAGGTCTATTTTATTTATTTAATAGGTTTACCAAATACCAACAGTTTAACGTGAACAATCGTCAAACAAACAACGTCACTAACATAACGTCTAGAGCTCGATGATAACCAATCCCAGGTGAACACAGCAAACACAATAGTTAGTTTGCATCGGTTAGTTGTGCAACTTATTGTACTGACCATTTGGCAAAGGGAGATCTCCCCGTAGCCGCGTAGGCGAGGCGCCGTGCCTGGGGAGCGGCCGAGCTCCCACTGCTCACGGTCGGTAGTTAATTAAGTGGATGGATGATATGATGGCAAAAGCGAAACACAACATCTAATACTACATAATACAATGCGATACCACAACAAAGACTACCCTATAGAGTTTAAGAGGGTCGACGGTACGTGTCACTATAAGCACGGTAATAGGACATAGTATCATACAGTATCCCATCTTCATACAAACGCTCGGAACGTGAATCATACCTACGCGCCTCGTTTAGTACACATTAAGTATACAACAGTCACAGAAGCGCCATACGGACGATCGAACGTGTGGGTTTGTAATCGGGAAGCGTGCGTATTACCTACCCACTTACATTCACTACAACTAGAAAGAGGCGGCCCTAGCGCGCGGGGCAGTAGGTTTATTTAAAGGACAGGGCCGAGTCACAATACTGTAATGATACTATTACCGTGCCTATATATAAGTTTAAGTACCCCCTGCGCCCGCCCCGCCGGCCAGTCAGCGCCGGGCCGGCGGCGCGAGCAGGCGCCGCGCCTCCCGGCGGCCGGAGTCGCTGGCGCCGTGCACGGTGCCGTAGCGCGCGGGCTCCGTGGCCTCGCCCGCGAACAGCACGCGCGGCGCCCCGCCCGCGGCCAGCGGCGCCGCCAGCGCGGCGCGCAGCCCCGGGCGCTTCGCCACCTCCAGGCTGTCGTACGAGTAGCTGCCGCGGATGAACCGGTTCGAGTACCAAGTCGTTCTGGAATAAATATTAGAATATTACATAATATATACATACCTACCCCCGCAGTAGTATTGCCCGCGTCGCACGGCTGGACAACACAACCGTATACGAAGAAGAATATAGGCCATCACATTGCACTCGCACAAGAAAAGGACTGGAATATGTAAATGAATAAATATTACATGCATCTACTTAACCCCGCAGTACCTAGTATTCCCCGTGTGAATGTACAGTTATTTATTTTATTTATAGGAACAACTTACGGCAATGACAAAACGAGCAAGATTGATATGTTTTGTCTCAATTTGCGTGCCGGTTCATATCGTACATATCGTGAGTACCCATATCATAATAAAAAATGTTAAGTGGTCAATACAAACAAAGTGAGAACAAGAGTGTCAGACACCAACGAGGAGTTCAATATAATGTCCCGTGGTACCGTATCATGTCGATGGGCTGCGGCACGGTGACGTCACCGCCCACGAACCGCTGCAGCAGCGCCACCAGCTTGGTGCGCACCACCTCCTCGGGCAGCGTCTCCACCTGCGGCGAGGTTAACACTAAGTTTAGGGAAACGCGATCTGACTCCGTTTATCCTTTAAATACTAAGAGCTGTCCCACTGACCAGCCTGGCGGCCTCCCCGTTGACCCACAGCGCGATCGTGTTGTTGGCCCCGGCGGGGGTGCTGGTGCCCAGCACGCGGGTGGTCCAGCGGTCCGCCGCGGGCACGCGCCGCCGGTCCCCCGGCAGCCAGTACAGCAATAGGTCGTGGTGCACCGGCCACGGCTCCGCGAACAGGAACACTATCTTGTCCACGACGCCGATGGGCAGCACCTCGATAGCTGTTGTCTTGTCTTGCGGGAGCGGCGGGGAGAACAGAGTCGAGTGTCTGGGAATCAAATGACCACGAGTGATCCGATCCGAAACATTTACAACAATATTTACGTCCCACAGCTGGGCACCGTGGGCCCGCGGCTCCTCCCAGTGCGTGAAGGGTACAGGCCATAGTCCACCACGCTGACAAAGTACGTAATGCCGGACTAGATACTCCTTTGAGAAAATTATGGAGAACTCTCAGGTGTGCTCCGTCTTCCAATCCATTTTATTGAATGACAATATTGACATCACTGCCCATGATGGCAGCTGTAGTTATAGGTACCTATACATTTTGTGAGAATACCAACTGTCTACCTGCTGCGCTTAAAAAGATACAGCCCTGTGTGTACAGACGGATAAGGGAACCTCAGTAATGGGGTTCCGTTGACACCCTTTGCTTCCGGGACTTGATAAAGCGTGTCACGTTATGCACTGACCGTTCCTTGAGCACCCCGAGCGAGACGGTGAGTATGACGTTGTCGGCTTGGTACTGCGCGCCGTCCGCGCAGCGCACCAGCACGCCGCGCGCCGACCACTGCACGCCGGTCACCTCCGTCTGCAGCTTTATGTCCAGCGACGGCAGGCCCTCGCCGCCGTTGTACGTGTTCTGGGGGAATGGGAACATGTCGATTGTTAATGGCAGCTAATGCCGTCTAGTGAGTAGTTCTTACGTGTGTTAGTGGCAGCCACCGACCACACAGCCAATAGACTCCTATTAACAGGCGAATGGCTTCTGTCAACACATCTTCTCATTCTTTCCCGTTGTTCAAATTAATCTATTTTTTTCAACGTTTCGTGTGGCCTTGAATTACCCAATCACAGCATTGAATGAGCCCGTCATCCCGCTTCGTCTTACCTCAGCTAGTTGCCAGAATTCATTCAATGCGGAAAATTAATCATTAGGTGTCTATTGGCTGGGTGGTCGGTTGTGGCAGCTAACTGCATCGAACGTGCGAATTTTAGACGAGTAAGCCCTCCGTCGCTTCGCTTCGAGAACATTCCTCTATGTTCCCTATTCCTCTATGACGCAGCATTCCGTCCCTCGCAGCAGTGATCGGCGACTCACCAGCAGGATCTCGAAGAAGGTGCTGTATCCGTGCCGGTGCCAGCTGCCGTTCTGGCTGCCGTTCAGCAGCTGGTGCTGCCGCAGCGCGGTGACGTCACGCCAGCTGTCCGCCGCCTCGTGGCTGTCCACCAGCAAGTCCACCAGGTCCAGCAGGCTCGCCAGCGAGCGCGAGTCCTGCAGGAGACCAGGGTTCACCTCCTGGAGATGCTCTCTCAGTCTACAAGGAGTGCAAGTGGTATGATTGAAATGGAATGGTAAAATTCAAATCATAATGCATACTATATATACACTCACACATATACTCACCCGCACACTCACACACATATCTAAACACACACACGCGCACACATCTATGTATAAGATCTAATACAAGTTGTAAAACAGCAATTAATGTTACCGATCAGAAGAGACTAGATATAATACGAGTAGCACAGGTAAGGGGGATTCCCTGTGTTATTATGCAGTCTAGACTCTAGAGTAGGTATAGGTAGTATGCAGTCTAGAGGCCATTATTATTATTGTAGTAGGTACCTATTGATAATTTTCACATAGCAATGAATAAATTAAAACGTGGTATAAGAAATTAACATAAATGTAGTTCAGATGAAACACGCACACGAACCATACACGCACATACACATACGAGTAAGTACATACAATACAAAGTTTCATTAGTTAAACAAATTCAACTTTCCTCTGTTAGGTCACAACAAAGCCTCACTTCCTCTCTATGAACTCCGCATACGACTCGTTGACGTCGGAGCCGCGCTCCATGGTTTGCATGCAGAAGGCGAGCAGCTCCATCAGCGCCCCGGCGTCCTCGGAGCCGTCCGAGCGGTGCGCGCGCGCCGGCGCATCGTCCTCGAACACCACCGTGAGGTTGTTGCGCACGGCCAGCTCGAACACCCGGCTGTCCTCCGTGCCGTGGATCCTGGGGGACACAGTTATACCAGGGGCTTATATCTGGACTAACAACAACACGAGCAAGTACTGGGATGGGGTGAGGAGATGACATGACGAGGAAGGAGTCTTCCCAAATGTTGCTGGCTGCTGATGTATGTACGTCTAGCAATGTTGCGACATCGCACTCACGTCACACGGTAACGACACGACGAGCCTGAATCACGCTATCGAAGTTTTCTACGCTGCATTTATACAAGTTCCGACCGTGAACAGTCAGAACTCGGCCGCTGAAGAATGACGCCGCGCCTGGCGAGAGATCCCCTTTGCCAAATAAATCTGAACAAAAACAACAGAGGAGCGCGTAGTGTGGGATGGGGTGTGGACCACCCTTACCTAAAGGGAAACGTAATGACATTACGAAACCTTACGAAAGGGATACCTAATGTATTAAATAATGTTTAATATCCTATTGGTCGCAAAGTCACGACCAATTGAACCATTCGACGCAGATTTTTTCTAATTTCAAATCTGTAATAAAAATAATTGTCATAATTACTTTTATACGCTTAATGGTTACGCTTCGTTTCGTCGATATGCAAGCGGTGTAGAAAACTTCGATAGTGCGATTCATGTTGGACTTGACGTGATGGTATTACTGGTGTGGGTTACCACTCGGCGCCGGCCTCGACGACGCCGTCTCCGAAGCGCCGCGTCCACACGCGGCCGCCCACGCGGTCCTGGGCCTCCAGCGCGAGCACGCGGCGGCCGGCGCGCGCCAGGGTGCTCGCGGCCGTGGCGCCCGCCGCGCCCAGACCCACCACTATAGTGTCGTACGTAGACACCACCGGACTGTAATGGAGTTTCTTTGAGTCTTCTATTGTTAAACCACCATAGATATCTACTAAAAACAGAAACTTTTGGAGTATTTTCTATTTAATCACAACGAAATGACGAAGACGTATCTGGTATAGTTTTTAGCTAAACTATATCTATTCTGTTTGTCAGACGTTTTTAATAATAAAACATTACTTCTGGATAATTTCGTAGGTAATGTTATGCAGCTAACCCTACAAGGTAAACTTTTGCCAGTTAATAAGCGACTAACTTAAAGATAGTGTCTTCAATCGATTATGAATTTATGGCCCAGTACTGGGCACGGGTCTCCTCATAGCTGAAGAGGCGTAGAGCATACTCCGCCCGCTGCGCTGCCCTAGCATGGCTTGGTGGAGGGGCTAGTGTCTTAGTGTAGTGGCCAACCCAAGTGTCGGAAGTTGTTATGCCACCCGACGACCTCCGACAAGGCTCAACGACGGCTATCTTACGATAAAAACTGGACATCGGTGTCTGGAGCTCAGTGCTCAATAAAAGATGTTGATTATGAACGATGAAAGCACTTTCCATTATTAAAAATATCTAATCTAAAAAAGATCATTTTTGTGTGCAGTAGTAGGTGAGTTCTAGTAGGAAATGTAGGAATGTGAAAAAGTCGCGGGTAACTTATAAATTTCACGATAAAAAGTACCCACCCTATCGCGAACGCCTTGTGGCGACACACTGTACTTTAATACCATAGAAATATGAAACCTATGGAAGTGACATGTCAACAAAAAATGCGTGCGTGGTACAGGTGTGCAATTCGAATTGTGACGACACACTTGTAACTGCCGTGCCGTTTACTTGTGACTGTTTCTCCTAATTCTCCATCCGTAAATAAACGATTACCGAATATAGAGACTTTGAATGGATAACCCAAACATCCATAGCCTGTATAAATTATAGAGAAAATTAGCGCGATCATGACATCCGCACCCGTATACTCATAGCGTCAAGTAAAGTTGGTAGAATGTAAACGTAACCGTAGCTAAGAGAGAACGCGTTATTGTAAGTTAGTCTTAATATACCGTTTGAGGCTGTGAGGGTACAAACGTGGTTGAATTAATATTAAATACCTAGACACTGACCCCTTCTGTCATAGAGGACCTGTTTGGCCCAAACAACTGGGACCGACTGCTTTACATGCGCCTTGAAGTATGAAAATTCTCAAGAAATATTAAATTTGTTTCAAGCAGTTACTTAAGGAACATGGAGAGATGAGGTAAATGGGTAAATGAACTTACCTGGCCATTCCAACTGAAGTCAAGGCGGCGCACAAAAAAACCGCCAAAACGAAATCCGCCATCTTGCTTCTTTGTAGATCGGTGCGCGCCATAGATTAATTATAATTATGTATACGCGGCGGCTCGTCGGCCACTCGGCCAATAATGGCGGGAATTGTGTGCTCTGTGTATGTTCAGGGACTTCAGGCAATTATCTAATCGTTCCGCGATGACTTGCGTAAGGAATATTATAATTATCTATGTTCAGTTATACAGGTCAAGCGCGGGGACCCGCAGTTAATGTTAGAAAGCCAATGCGGATGAGACAATCATATTATATTCAAAATATTTTTTTTCGGAAGCAATACGTTTTTTATATTGTTCAAGTTCAAGGGAATTTCTTGTCGGTTTTCTTGTAACTGTTCGTGCATGTGTGTGCTCGTACATGCGATAGATACATAACTAAATCATAATAATACTAAATAACTGACAAAATGGCAAAATCTCCAATACCATGACACTTTTACTGAATACTAATTTTGATTTTTCTGATCATATGTCACAGCTACGAGTATGTGGTTTGTACGTTGGACTCCCGAACAGGCGCCCCTGGGTTCCAATCCTGCTCGAAGCTTTATTTTTCTAAATGACGTGCATATTATTATAAATTAATTATCCCTTGCCTTGCTTATGTTAGCTTTACAAAAACGTAGTGTTTATATAAAAAAACATGTTTCAATTTTAATTTACAGAGCATTTGGCATAGATATTCACTTCACTCCTTTAAAACATGGTTGTGAATCGTTAAAAATATATTAATTATTGTGAAAGTTGGTGTAAAATAAAACTTTTGTTATTGTTTAAGTTTCCACAAGGTTTATGTTCTTTAAAACAATTCAAAATCTTGAATATTTACCGATTTATCAAAGAAATGGCGCGTTAATAAGTTGAGTAATTTTTAGTTTTCCTGACCTCACGTGTTGTTAGAACGGCAGGAATTTTGAAATTTTGAAGTCACGAAGAAAAAATATATGTCAGAACGGTATTTCAATGTAATGGTGACCGGAAAATTAAGTTATTGGGTAAACGTATATGTAAATTGTTTAATTCTGGAGTCGAAGAAGATTACACTTACGATTGTAAGTTATAACATAACGACAGTAAGAAAGAGTACGCCTGTCCATAAAGTTTTCAAAGAATGAAGTCTCCCAACCTGCACTTGGCCAGTTGTCTGTGACCTGCACTATTGTGGACACGTTGTGTGTGTGTGTGTGTGTGTGTGTGTGTGTGTGTGTGTGTGTTGGGAGTATGGACAACACAACATAATGCTAACACCCACGACCCGAAAATATACATTTTTGTGTAACATAAACATCTGCCCCAGTAGATCGAACCCGGGCCCCGTCGCCGCGCCGACAGACTACGCGGTCGTCTATAAGTAGGTCTGTCTTTTGCGACCTAATAACAATTATTTATCATGATAATAACGTGACCTACGGGTCAAGGAAAGGGTAAAGTAGTTGCGTCACATTTACAGTTCCATTTTTGTTAATTCATGTTGTATGATCTCAATGAATCACTTATCATGCGGGGACTGTCGGAGTAGACAAATTATTTTAATAAGTATATGAGAACCACATTCATGAAGAAATATTCAGGAGTATTTAATAAATAACAATTAAATAAGCGTTCAGCACGTCAAGCCGCTTTTATTCCTATATTTCAATATGACCGCCGTTTTTTTTAACATTTTTAATTTTCAAGTAGCAAATACATTTGATACACTTTAATTAATTTGAATTAATCTTAATATTTCGATTATTCTTATTAATCCACTAGTGAATATGATAATTATGTTTAATTATATAAATCTAATATTTAATCATTGCTATCAATATTAATATAGCGGCTATCTACACTTTAATTTTTAGTTAGTCCTAACATTTATTTTACTGAAACCTGAAGCTGATATCAATTGAATGAGGTTCATTATATACATCACACACATATGGATGGAACGTGTGTTTATTGTGATCTAATAACAATGTTATAATCAAGATAATAACGTGACCTGCGGGTCAAGGAGAGGGTTAAGTAGTTGCGACATATTTACTCCATTTTTGTTAATTCATGTTGCCTATCTCATTATATGCATATCTCAATGTATTTTATCGTGCATTGTGTATGTATGTGTATGTGTATGTGTGTTCTGGGTGTATGTACTAAACTCGTACGTCTGTATAACTTATTGCTTTGCTTCGCCTGTCCAGGTTTCGATGTAATGACGTATGCACGAGTTACGACGTAATGGTTACATGTGAAATGAGTTCGAAGAATCCTGGGTTCGATTCCCAGCGAGATATAAAGCCCTGTGACCTGGTGCCTTACTAATGCACCGTACACGTCCGAGTACGTGACCTAAACAATGACCTAAATTGACCCCGTAGTTAGTAGCGTAATGACCCTGCTTGCGTAGCGATGGTCCCGGGTTCGATTCGCGGCTGGAGGACATATTTATGTGACTGGTTAATGTATGTTCCTAGTGCCTAGTAGTAGTAGTAGTAGGGAGTCCTAGTGCGGGATGTGAGTGTGTAACCCACAATACGGAGCATCCTAGTGTGCAAGTGCGATAATATACCTGGTAGGCAACACACCTAGAAAATACATGACAGAAGCGTAAGGATTATTAAGCTGAGATATGTAGACGATACTCAGACTTAGCTCAGACTTTACTCTGATTTAAGACAGCGTTCGTATTTATAGAGCGATCTTTGACTTGGCTGAGTACGACTTACCAAAAACTTTGGCCATTATCCGAACAAAAACAATGGTCCCAAATGAACCTTGATATTAGTCGGTTTCTCGGACATTTAAATTTTTCGTATTAACAAACAGATAGATGGCAGCAATCAATTATGACAGCTTATGCTGAGCACAATCTCAGCGTGACATGTCTATAAATACCAAATCGCAGTGTTTGCAAAGTCAAGTTTTTCGTAAGTAAAGTCCGAGCTAAGGCTAAGAATCGTCTATACATCTCAGCCTTAGTGACCGTAGCGAAGCCGGGGCGGGCCACGAGTCCGACGGGACGGTTATAAAGACGTCGTCGGGCAGCCTGCAGCCAGTGTACCTGCAGCCACAGACCACCAGCAGTCGGGAAGATGTTTGTGCCGACCTTGACCGTGCTGTTGGCGGCTTTCAGCGGATGTGTCGCCACGTGAGTGTTTTGTTAGTTATGAAGGGTTGCGAACCTAAAGGCTGATATCTGTAGGTTTAAAATTAAAAACGCCCTGACTAAGAAAACCCTGTAATGAGCTGATGGTCATGTATAGGCCTCGGTTTATCCCGGCACTTAACATTTTCCGGTTTTCCAACGCGGCGTATTTGATTAATTTCATTACTTTGAATATTTATGTCCATATCACCTTCAAATATTTCTTTTACTTTTTGAAGTAGATCTATAGTGGACATTTCTTCACCTTTCAGACCATAAACGATAATGCTATTGCTTTTCTTTTGCCTTTTTTGATTTTCCAACTCTTTCTCTACAATTTCGATTTTTCTTTCAAAATTTGGTTTTCTTCAATAATTGGTTGTAATTTCTCCTCCATTTTATTCATCAAAGTATTAGTTAGAGATTCTGTTAATTCCAACGTTTGTTTGTTCATTTCTAATTTTAATTTATCAAATAATAGTTAGTTGAAATTGATCCTCCATTTTTACTTAAAACGAACGTTATAGCGGAAGTTGTATTTCCTTAAATGGCAACCCCACAATATATGACGAATTGTCTGTCGTATCAATAGACATGGGACTCAACTGAAACGATTGAGCTGCGATACAGCTCACGGTTCAATTGTGTGAGTCAGAGCTGCGAACCGGCTCGCGGCTCAGCTCAAGTTTAAAGATTTTACGAACTGCCAGTCGGCGAATGACTCTAATGCGGCAACGGTTCAAACGAGCCGGCCATGGCTCAAATACTCGAACTGTAATGGTTCAAAGTTAACAAGAAAGAGGAGCTCCTTGAACCGTGCTTGGGCTGCTGTTGGTGGAATAAAATTACACTAAAGATAATTTTGACGTGAATACTTCTTTAGTATCGTTGTGATTTGGAATTCGTTGAAACGGAAATCACGCGAATGAAGCATCGGCAAAATGGCGGCTGACGTAAGCAAAGCAAAACATCAATATTTGGGCTGACAGTATTCGTTGTTAGGAAGTTTCACTTCTAGCACGTGTGAATTGTACACATTTTGATTTTTTTTTGTTTCTTTTATAATAGTAGGTTTCCCACTTATCAAAACATCTTGGGTAGGTTTGTTCCAAAACAATCCCCCGTAGGTACCTATATCTGATGAAATACTAATGAATTAGGCACCTACCAATTTATTTCTTTAACCAACTGAATAGTTATGCAAAGGGCAGATTAAATACTCGAGCTCCATTTTACAATACACTTTTATTGAATGACAAGTATTGACATGATTACTTTGTTCTTCTTAATCATCTGTTGATTCATGAAGATGGCCTGTTCGCCGGCTAGTAGTAAGTACTACATTTTGCTGGAATACCTGAAACCTATGAAAGACTCCCAACTGAATTACCTCTCCTCTCCGCTCCTCAATTTCGTCTCCACTCCGCAAGCCTGCACCTCACCACTCCACACCGCGCCTCACCAGTTCACTACACCTCACCCATTGTCCCCACACCTCATCTGTCCATTTCCTGCTGATCCTGGTTCTCGCAGTTGTTTGTAGTAGAGGTACTAAAGTTCTCCGTTACAGTTATTTATTTCCCAAAGCTATGCATCAGGTAGTCAAAAACCATAATTTATAAACATTCACAATTTTGGTCTCTTTGTATTTTTTTAGGAAATCTTATTTCGTCATGGTAACTAATAAAGTATCAAAACAGCAAAAACAATAAGTTTGTCATGCCCAAAAGCTTGGCCGTGTGTAAAAGAGACCGATCTATTTTTCGTAATGCGTTTGCATTGCGAAGTTGCCCAAGGCCAAACGGTTATCTTATTCTAGACATAGACAGACAGCAGCTCAAGCCCATGTGAGCTGCACATTTAAACCGGTTCGGAGCTGAGTTACACACCTTTACTCGTACTTATCAATGTTATCTCATAGATTAAAGTATCTTATCTTATCATCCTAATTCACAATTGCTATAAAGTGTCGTGGCAATGTTACATTGATTTTATTGTGCAATAACTAACCTTAACCTTAACCTGTTCATTTGTTTCGTATTTCATCGAAATTATTTTCCAGAATGTAAGTAATTATTTTTGTCAATCACTTCGTATTGCTTAAAGTGCTTAACAAACAGTTGTGTTTTACTATTTTTAATTGTGATCTTTTTTGGAGTGCCGTTAAAACGATGTACCGTGTAGGTAAACATGATAAATTTTAAACATAAAAGTATATCCTAAACTTTAATCCTATGTAATATGTAATTAACTGATACAAATTCTCACAGACCGAAAAAAAGACGATGAATACGAAAAAAATGTATGTAATGTCCCTGGAAAGCCTCTGAGTAAAATTTTAAAATGTGTGTATGAAAATTTTTGAAAACGTTAGTATTAAAAATTTAAATATTGTCCTACACTCCTGCTCTCTAATTTAATAATAATAATATTAAACCTCTGTGCTTGCCTTAACCGGCCGGCCAGAGTGGAGTCGTTAGAGCTATATGCTCGGGGGTGGAAGTGTCTAATGGCGTAATAACGAGAAAACGAGCTCATGGGGGTTCAATCCCCCCTAGAAGGTGAAATCTGTGCCGCACCTCCCTACACCCCTAGCTGCTCATACCAATGTTGCCCCCAGGCATATGCCACTTTACGGGGGCCCATCTAGTGAGCGGCAAGTCACCACCTGCCGCATTTTCAGTTCTTAAACAGTCTGATTGGCAGGTGTCCATAGTATCCCATAGCCCTTTCACCAGTCCCCCGTAATTCCACCCCAATAGCCCATTATCTTGTAGTTTCCTGTTCTAAAATAGTTCCCGTGCACACGGCGGAGACTATCGTCGGTTGTATAATATTGTGCAATCGAGGATAGAATCCGCCTTGTGTACCATACATAAAGATAACTATACATAAAATAAATAAAATTTATATATACATTTGGAATTGACGAAAATTCCATACCGTATACAAATGTATTTAAAAGCACAAGACTCATGTACAGCGGTAAATAATAAATGCTCTCTGTAAGTGGACGCAGGGAAAAATCCTCCGAAGTTGTATAAGCATAAGCAATAGCTACCCCTTCTTCCAAAAACACTCACTGTTTATTATTTCTTGAAGCGCACTTAGATTGAATTCCGAAATACATTATTCCCAATCCCAACTCCTTTAAACTCATGTTACATGCACTTGCTCATGTTAGTATGTATGTATTTGTATGTAGGTATAAAATTTGTTATGTAGTTGTATTATTATTGTTTAAAAAGATGTGCCGAGGAGTTTTTTTTGCCGTTTCTTTTCTCCTCAAAGATTTAAAGGCACCTTAGCGAAACGGTGGTAAATGCAAAAAATTGACGTCCATAAGTGTATGTATCATACCTACATGAAATAAATTATTGAATTTGAGTTTAAACATTTCGTCCTCAGGTCGACTTCCTACGACACGATAGTGATAGGGCTGGGGGCGGCGGGCGCCACGGCCGCGAGCACCCTGGCGCGCGCCGGCCGCCGGGTGCTCGCGCTGGAGGCCCAGGACCGCGTCGGCGGCCGCGTGAGGTCCGAGGACGTCGCCGACGGCGTGGTCGAGCTCGGAGCCGAGTGGTGAGATGTGCTTCGGGTACACTAAGGATTTCCAGTGGTCGATAGACCTAAGGGTCGACGACGATATTATTATGCAAGGTGTCAGCGGAAAAATAAAATAGGGGTCCAAGAAATCTAATTGGAGGTCTAAAGTTACTAATTTAAGTTCTTGCAATGTGAGAAGCATCGCGATAGCGAATATCAATAAAAATCTTCCGTCGTAAACAAACGCTGTCCACGACAACAAAAGACTGGACTTTGACCTCAGCTATTGCCGAAAAACACGCCGCGTTATACTGTACCTACGTACGGTACACTAGAAATAGCAAAATTCGTCTCGGACTAGCGGACACGGCGTGCGACACGACTCTCCGAAGTAACGAGAAGGGTCGCGGTTCATATCTTGGACATTACGGCTTTGTTTTCGATTATTTTTCTTGTATATTTTGAACGTTTTTTATCATTATTTTTTGAGTAAAAAGCAGCTATAATAAAATTATATAGATATAATAAAATTATAAGGAAAATATTTTTAAAATTTTATATTCAGAATGGCATCGGCCGCGAAAAAGTGTTCTGGATGTAAAAATAATCTGCCAAAAAAAAGTACATGTCTTGAGTTCACATGCAAACTTGGACTACGACTTATTTTGTGCAAATATATTGCCAAAACGATTCAATTTTATGTCTGCTGATCAAAAAAACAATGGGAGCTGTTCGGAATGTCGTAGCAAAATATCGAAAGGAGATAACACGACCACTCCAGTTCCCATTAGTAATCGCTCTGCTGCTTCTGATGACTATCAAAGTGAAGGAGAGGAAATAAATGTTACTAAGAGAATAAAAAAATTAAATGTGGCACTCGGAGACTGCCGCGGTAAAACTATTGCATAGCATTTTTTATCAACTTATGCAATTATAATTATTAGAAGTTATATAGTTATATCAGAACAGCGCCATCTAGTTTGTAGAAAACATACGTACCATACCTTAGTATTAAGGTACTAGATGGCGCTGATTGGGGGTGTTAGGTTTTTTCGTTACGGAATTTCTGGATTCGGTCCCCACGCTCAAGGCCCGCGATAAAAGCTATGCAATAGCTTAAAAAACGCTCGAAGTCTGACAACTCAGAGGCATAATTATGTACGCGAGGATAACCTGCGCAAGATAATCAACCAGGAAATTACCGAAATTATAACAAGTCTGCTCTCTGAAACCCTGAGTCCCTAAGTTTTATTAGCAAGCAATATGATGTACTCTTTCAATCTATAACTGAAAAAAGCGAAGTCATCAACAATTTGGTCGCAAAAAACGAGAACCTTGAATCGCAGGTAAAAAATTTGACGGAAAGACTGTGTCAGGTCGAGCAGAACATAAATCTGAAAAGCTGTTTAAAAAATAGAAAATATTACCAATACTTCTATGTACTACGACTTTGTTCCAACTATAAAAACAAAACCAATGTATTAAACATTTTTGCTCATAGTTCATTAACTTTAATATGTAATTGGTATAATTATATTGTTAACTATAATCCGTACGTACTCCTTACACTTATTTAATGCGAATGATGTATATGCCTTTAATAGGCACGCATACTATAATTAATGTTTTGTTGTAAGTTATTTTATAAGATTGTTTCTGTATGTAATGCTGTTGGCGTGTCAAATAAAAATAAATAAAAAATAAAATAAAACAATAAAGCTCTAGCACAGGTATGTAATACCAGCAGATAAAAAAGTTCAATAAGCAGGGGGCGGGTATATAGCCTGGACCCGTTTCATTAATCGTCTCCACCGCACCCAGGATTCACGGACTTTCCCCGAGCGTGGTGTACGACGCGGCCGTGCAGCACAAGGTCCCGGTGCTGCAGCAGGACATGCCCGCCGCGGTGTTCCGCTCGGACGACGCGCGGAGAGACGAAGACCTCACGGAACTCTTCAACTACTGCGCGGGAGTCGTGAACGAGGGGTCCGACCAGCCCGAGTCCATGGGGCAACTGGTTGAGCGGAAGTATGTTTCGTACCTTTCGACGGTCTTCTAACGTACCTTGGGGCGTCTATAGGAAATGCTGTGGCTTAAAATAAATTGAATAGATTCCGGGAGGTCTCCCGCCAGGTGAAACGTTATGCCGCCGGAGCGGCCAAATTTCCACTGTTCACGTAAATCCAGCTGTGGAAAAGCATATTACATTTCTATACATTTTAAGTGCCTTTTCTCAAAAGGCGCTCGCGGGGGCATTTCTGTGCGTCCAGCTGTAATCCGTAAACGTGATTACATTTCGCACATCTCTGAACCAGACTGCGGCAGTATCTCGCGGAGACGAAGCCGGAGCTGCTCAAGGACGCGAAGCTCGTGGAGCAGTTCCTGGACCTGATGGACCGGCACGTGAACACGGTGGATTCGTCCAGCAGCTTCCATGACGTCACCACGCAGTCCACGTTTGAGCACCTCAACGGCAGTCTCTACGGCAGCTGGCACCGACACGGCTTCCGGACCTTCTTCGAGATCCTTCTGGTAATAACGCCCTCATTGTCCGAACATTTAAAGGATTAGTTAACCGTGAAACGTCTATACAGTAAGTTCAACCACCAGAACACGTACAACGGCGGCGAGGGTCTGCCGTCGCTGGACATAAAGCTGAAGACGGAGGTGACCGGCGTGCAGTGGTCGGCGCGCGGCGTGCTGGTGCGCTGCGCGGACGGCGCGCAGTACCAAGCCGACAACGTCATACTCACCGTGTCGCTCGGGGTGCTCAAGGAACGGTCAGTGACAGTATCCGTAATTCCCTGGACTATCGATGACAACTCCCAGTGATCGGACAAGACCCGACAAGCTATCTTGCGCACAACGCCAAACGACTTATAGTATTTCGGCTGGATGCTTAAGAGCGAGTACTTTCTTTTTCCTCCCTATTTGTTAGTGGATAGCACATTGGCACATTGGCCCTATAGTGTTGTACATAGCCCACGGTGACCATTTACGGTAGCTAGTCTGCTCGTTGGTCTAATAGGTCATCTTTAATCTCGTTCGATCATTCCCAGACATGCATCACTGTTCTCTCCGCCGCTCCCGCAAGAGAAAGTGGCAGCGATAGCGTCCATCTCGATGGGTCTGCTGGACAAGGTAGTGCTGGTGTTCGACGAGCCGCGGCCGGCGAGCGGCTGGAATATGTTCTACTGGACCGCGGACGACGTCAGCAAGCTGCCGGCGGAGGACCGGTGGCTCGCCAAGTTCATGGGCAGCAGCACTCCGGCGGGCGCCAACAACACCGTCACGCTGTGGATAGCCGGGGATGGCGCCAAGTTTGTGAGTTCTGAGTTTTTTCTGTGACTGAACGGCCGTTTGTATCGAAACAAGAGAGATAATATTCAGCATTTTCTAGTGATATATTATGGTCATCAGCCAGGTCCAAATTCTTACAAGGTTTTGTTTAACTTGCAGTGTTAGTTAGTGTAGTGTGAAGAATTTTGACCCATTAAATTGGACCCACTTATCAGTGTGCGCGGGTTACGTTTAACAATTTTGGAGTGAGGGTGCTAAGGGACAGGTTTCCCGAAGCCAAAGCGAAGGGGGGGGGGGGGGGGGCGGTAAGCAGTATTGCAACACTAATAGCAGTGTCATACTTATATCTAGCCGTGTAGTTGAACGTTGGGACTCCCGAGCCGGGGGTCCCGGGTTCAAGCCCCGCATCTTTAGTTTTTAAAACTTATATGCTTATTAGAATTTAATTATTACTTGCTTTGGTGACGGAAAACATCGTGAGGAAACGTGCACACCTGAGAGCTCTCCATAACCTCCTCAAAGTGTGAAGTCCGGCAATCCGCACTCGGCCCGCTATGAGAGGAGGCCCGTGCCCATCAGTGGGACAGTTGTGGGTTAGGATGCTGATGACATCTTAAATTACTCCATTAAACCATGTTGTTTAATTGTTTGATGATGAACGTGACGTTCAGATGGAGACGCTCCCCGAGGAGGTGGTGATGAACAAGGCCGTGGAGCTGCTGCAGCGGTTCACCGGCAGTGACGTCACCGTGCCGCGACCCGTCGCTATGTTACGGTAACCTCGCGGACCTGACCTTACGACAAAATGTCATCATGATTACATCTGGAGGCCGATGCTCCTGCGAGCGCGTTCTTGGCGCGGGCACTGCCGTGCCTCCAGGTGTAATCGTAATCCGTAGTAATGTAACATTTTGCCAATATCTGGTGCAGTGAAATGTAATCGTATTGTGCAGTGTGTAAAATTTCTTCATAGTATTACATACTTAAAGTAACAATTGTTTCAGCGACGAAATAAATGCTAATTATATTCTTTCTTCTTTCTAATCCGTATTACATGTTGCGTATCTTTGGCTGAAGCGACGTCGTAGTCAGTTTGACTTTCGAAGTGTTATAAACCAACTTCGAATTATCATAATTTCATTTCATTAAATGCAATTTCAGGTCAACATGGTACTCGAATCCGTTCACCCGCGGGACCTACACCTTCGACAACGTGGAGACGCCGAAGCGGCCGGGGCTGCGGGACGCGCTGGCGACTCCGCTGGTCGCGGGCGGAGCGCCCCGCGTGCTGTTCGCGGGCGAGGCCACCAGCAACAAGCACTTCCTCACTGTCCACGGCGCGAGTGAAACTGGGACAAGGGAGGCCCAGAGACTGTTGGCGGGACAGTGAATGGACGAGGATGTGAGACTATTGATTGTAGTATGCCAATTATGCCGTTGAAATAAATAATTACTTGTGTTCAATTCGTATTTTCTGATAACCTGGAGCCCTTCTGATAATGTATAAATGTTCAAATTGTCTTGTGTTTGAATAGTTTGACACATTCCGCATACAAGCAGTGTCAATAATATTCCAACTAATCCGACGCGACGCAATTGAAGCATTATTAATGAGCACAGTTGGGCCCCTGGGAACCTGTCCTCGGAACTACAAAACTGTATTACTATGTTATTTTGGTACAATATCTCCTCAAACTTTCTCCAACCTATGAACATTAGGCGATTCATAGATATCATATACAGTCACGACGAGCAATAATATTATGTATTATACATTGTCACGTTTTCTAAAATATCTTAACTTGAACAACAACAACAACAATTCGTTCTATATATTATTATTTTGACATCGTTTAATGGTTAGTTAATTTAGAACGAATTGTTGTTAACTTCTTTCTAGATTGGTACAAGTTAAGATATTTTAGAAAACGTGACCATGTATACCTACAATCATATTATTGCTCGTGACTTTAAATACATCTATAACATTGTAATTAAGTTAAATAAAAGCTGGCAACAAAATTTCTCTTCTCTTCGTCTTCTTAATGACCGTTTTATCATCAGCCACTAACAATCGGTAGCTCCCACAGCTCTCCCCTAGACCCCACCCCACCTCTCCTCACCTCACCACTTCCTTCAGTTGATTTTAGCTATAAAACTCCTCCGTTCAATAACTCTAAATTCAAGGTGAACAAGGTGCGATACGAATCAGTCGCCAGCGGGTTCAGGGCGGGGCCGCGGGGCCGGGTCAGCGGCTGATTAGATAAATACGCGTTCGCCAATTGAGTATAATTTGTTTGTCAACCGGTACCGGGAACGATCCGAGATGATAGTGTGCGACCTTGTCCTCCAATTTCTTTTAATTAACAAAAATTATATATTATATTTAACAAAATTTATATGACAACATTTAAGGGCGCGTGCACATAGAACGTCCGTTTTAACGGATCCGTCGCTACTGGTCCTTCGTTCTTCAGTGTTGATCGGATTGTGTGGGATTTTTTACTGGATCCGGAATACTGTCATGTGTGTGAACTGGCTCATACAACTAAATACGCTATTAACATATACGTTTAAACGGACCTGTAAAAGGGACGTTCTATGTGTACGCGCCGTAGTGTTGTATATACTTTAAGAAATATATACTAGTAAACGAATTTATTTTCACGCGCGTTATTTTTCATTTTGCGAAAAACTTTAATAAATTATACATATTTATAAACTTTCCTCTTGAATTATTCTATCTATTAAAAAAACCCCATCAAAATCCGTTGCGTAGTTTTAAAGATCTAAGCATACATAGGGACAGAGAAAGCGACTTTGTTTTATACTATGTAGTGAAGTACCAGCTCTGATAAGACGTGCAGACATAAACACGAATTGTCATATCAGAAAGCCAATCGAAATTCAATTAAAATACATCAATAAAATCTTTCAGTCCAAAACTTTATTACGAGCGTACAATGTTATTTCTTATTATGATACTGCCGGTAGCGCGCGCCGCCGTGCACATGAGTGCACCAGAGTTGAACAGAGAGTTACTGGAAAATGAGACGCGACTTCATCTGGCCGAGAGCAGAGTGCGGAGGTTCTGCGAGGAGCGGCGCGCGGTGTGCACCAGCCGAGACTCTGTCGTGTGCACCGTCCGACGAGCGGGCG
Organism: Ochlodes sylvanus; assembly: GCA_905404295.2. Taxonomy (NCBI): domain Eukaryota; kingdom Metazoa; phylum Arthropoda; class Insecta; order Lepidoptera; family Hesperiidae; genus Ochlodes; species Ochlodes sylvanus. The sequence goes on from FR990150.1 coordinate 105,450, forward strand.
GGGAGTTCGTTTACAAACAGTTCGACAACTCGTGCTTTCTGTTCATAGCCAATATGTGCGAGTATCCGGGGGAAGGTTTGTGTTAATGTATACCCATATTCATATTATAAATGCGCAAGTAAGTCTGTCAGCTACCCTGTTGATCCGATTTAGATGGAGTTTGGTATGGAGATAGCTTGCCACCCGGGAAAGAATATAGGATCATCACTCGTGACTGGAAGAAGAAGCGGCAAATTCCCGAAGAGCTCCTTTTCCTAAACACAATTGCACTTATCACTACTTACAGTTAGAATATCAAATGTACGTCAATATTGTTGAACAGAGTTCCACATTGTCAGCGGCACCTCGTGCCAGGAACATCTGGAGGCGAGACGGCACGGCTTGTTCCCGGGGAGCGCCGGCGCTGGGGGCGGCAACACCACTAACGGTACTACCAAAGGTATGTATTGAGTGTGGTGTGTGTGTAGCCGAGTGGTTGGCGACAGCACGATTGGTAATTGAATGTTATGTCTGTTGGTGAGCGCTTCCGTGCTTTGGAGTGCACGCGAAGTCGGTCCCGGCTGGTATCATTAGGTAGCAGATAATTTGGATAGGTACTTAATTAATTTGGTCGGCCTCGCTCATACAGAGTTCCTCATTTGAGAACTCTCATTATTTAGTGTTTAGCAAAGTAGAATATAAAAAAAAACATTTCACGTACTGGCAGCACATAAATACGCCTCGTAGGTACCTTTGAATTAAACTGGTTTAAATATAGGTACTATGAGCATTTTCATATTTCACACTATAAAATTAGAATTATATTTTGTTGACTCTAATCAAGTAACTAGTAAGTACGTCGCGAACCAACATTGTGACACCTCATGCCCACCATGATATACCCTGAACCAAGAGTATTTACCGAGTGTTTACTACGATGTACCGATGACACGCACCACGCCCGCTCCGCCCGCAGCCCGGCCGGCGCTCCGCACCGCGCCCACCACCATCTCCACCATCTACGACATCGACACGGCGTTCGACTTCCACCACTGCCCGCTGTCGTGCCCCGACACGTACCAGCCGGTGTGCGTGTGCGCCAACCGCAACAGGGGCGTCTACTACAAGTTCTACAGCTTCAGCAACCACTGCGAGGGCGATCGGTACTACTGCCAGCACTGGGCCGGTGCGTGGGGGTCCCGTGGAGCTACTTATCGTGGTTGATCAGCCGCCAAACAACTACATAGTCGTGTTTCGGCAGAGAGCTTGCGGGAAGCTGGTTTCTTTCTTCTCTTAGCTTTCTGTACTTTCGTTCTTATTTCTTCTCTGAGCTGACGACGTACCAATGATGTCTTTAGTGTTCCTCCTGAAAGACGACGGTGCCTGCTCGCCGTCAGATGGAGCGTCTGTTCGTTAGTCGGCTATTTAAAGCTGTTCATTTTCTAAGTAGGAAAGGATCAGCCTGTAGTTACATTTATAAAAAAAAATCAAGTGATGCTGTGTCGAGACGCGGTCGTTAGTTTACCGTGAAACGTCTATACAGAGCAGTTATACCAACGCCTGTCAATCTGTACAATCGCCATCTGTTGTCCAAGCCAATTGGGTAGTATGACAATAGTTTCAATGTAGCGTAATCTTATAAACGTCCCTTCAGGCCAGCTCGTAGCTCAACATTATATAAAAATCGTAGTTAATATTCTGACCCTTTCTTTTTGTATAGCGCCATCTCATTCTCGAATAGTATTCCTCGGACGAATGCGTACTGTCCACGTGGGGTTTACGTGCCCCTTATAACCAAATGAAAGATATTGCACGTCAGCTGACTGACCTTTTATTACTTCCTACAAGAACAGAGTTTCCTGTAATTGCAGAGTTCAGTCCGCCGCCCGATGAAGAGGAAAAGGTCCAAAGCTCTTTTCTGGGCTGGTCCTACTGCGGATCCTCCAGGTGTGGCGCTCACCAAGTTGTTTGGTCTTCCTGAAATAACTAACTACTGGTTTAAGCGATGATTTTTGCCGAACGAATTGTCACGTTCCGGCTGGAGGTTGAGACAGCATTTTCTTTATTTCTTTTAATTATTTTACTGACGTCCACGGGCGACGGTGAGCATGTACCATCAAGGCGCTCACGTGCTCGTGTACCGGCTTAACAAATGTGTGGCGACATCGTACAGTGCTCAGAAGGGACGTGTTCTCGTCCGAGGGTCAGTTTGGCAAAGGGAGATCTCCGGCCGGGCAAGACGACTCGCTATTACTACTTTATTACTATTACTATTATTATTTACTTTATACCTTCGCCTTCTGCGACATGGTACCAGGGTGTACTATTACGGGGTTGATTAGCGTGGCTACTACATAACAATCCACCGCCAACACTGCCAATAGCCAATAGAAATGTTTTTGGCTCATTCAACAGGCGTTTTTTCTAGATACCTGATGTTCTCCCGTTTCTCCGAAGCGTCCTCCTCGCTGGGCCACTACGGCTGGTTACATGGAGACCAAAGGTAATAGATACCAGATGACACCCCTGAGAGGCGGCTCCATCGCTTGTTTCCGCCGGCATCGCGTTGTGACACCCCTGGCTTTGCTCATGCCCTCGGGCGACGGGCGGGCGGTGTACCTTAAAGTAGCAGTTTCAGCACTCATTTGAAGACATCTACTTGGGAACTGCCTCCCTTGAGCTGTTTGTTGTTCGGGGTCCAATTGCAGGCTTCTTTTGGCAACGCATCGGTGAACACTTTGACGTTACTGACGTGTCGATACACGACCTTACGTGAAAAAAGCAGATTAAGTACGTCGATCGAGCGCTTCCATGCTTCAAGGAGCACACTAAGCCACAGGTTCGCCGCCGCCGCGCGCCTCCTATTGAACAGATAATTTAATTTGCTATGTACCAGAAGCGAGCTAAAACTATCGCGACGTATAACTGGGGCCTTAAGCTCCGCTCTCCGCTGCCGCCATGACAACTGTGACCACTGAACTAGACTCAGGTCGGTACTGGGATGGTTGGTCCAGTTAGCAGAGGGTGTTGTGAAGAACGTTAGTCGGTCAGTTCCATAGTAGGTTTATGTACTGTTAGTGATAAATAGTCCCGTTACAGGTCTCGGTTTACTTCGTTCACAGATGTGTTGCTATTCTTGAGGACTAAAAACCTTAAAAAGTGTAACCGGATCCACTTTATTAAGGTATTGCATAGCTTTTATCGCGGGATTTGAGCGTGGGGACCGAATCCAGAAATTCCGTAACGAAAAAAACCTAACACCCCCAATCAGCGCCATCTAGTACCTTAATACTAAGGTATGGTACGTATGTTTTCTACAAACTAGATGGCGCTGTTCTGATATAACTATATAACTTCTAATAATTATAATTGCATAAGTTGATAAAAAATGCTATGCAATAGCTTTACCGCGGCAGCCTCCGAGTGCCACATTTAATTTTTCTTAATTTTACTTGTTTTAGATACAGTCACATCATGGAGCCCTACGAGAGGAAGCCGGGTTTTGGATAGGCACAAACACGGAATTTTTCCGTAGAAAATCTTCAGTTTGATTATTTCTAAAGATGGCAAATATAAGGGAGTCTACATTGTCGACGGTCACTACGTACAAAACCCTAACTACAAATGACAAATTTTACAGCAAAGCGCTTGTAAGTTTCAAAAACGTCTATTATCTGTTCTTCATGTCACTTGGTTGGAAGGTTTATTATGTGACATAATGTTATCTATATCATAATAATAATAATGTAAAAAACTCTTGCGTTACTGAGTGACTGACAGACAACGCACAGCCGAAACGACTGAACACAAGAAGCTGTTTGGCATGTAGGTACGTTGGGGAGTGTATTTATTTATTTATTTCCACAAACTTATATCTAACATTACAGTTACCCAATGCGTTAGATACGTTACACAATAAGTATAATTAAACAATTTCATAAAAACAATTTCAATTAAACTGTTATAAAATCCAATTAATACTCATCCAATCATAATCAAACAGCAACAACAAACAAAACAAACTAACGGGAGCACTAAGACTGAAAATAAAGTGCAAATCACACAAGGTATTGTACGTGGGGACCGTCGATGTAACATAATAAAAGTATACATTTATTGTTTAATAAATAAGTGTTTTTATTTAATAATCCATAATCAAGATATGAGACCGACTTATTTTTCACCTTGTGTTGGGGCCACATTAACGAAAACGTCAACGTCAACGTCAATGCCGAACATCGCGATAATTATTGCGCGATAAGTGTGTGGCTACACTTGACAAGTGTGGCCCCCACATTCGAACTATCGCCCAACGGCAAACGGCAATGTGAATGCCGTTGTAAAATTATCGCGTTAAGTAGTGGCCACACCAACGTTAAACGTCCGTCATCGCGATAATCTTCGGCGTTTCCCGTTAGTGTGGCCCCAGCATTATGGCGACCTCGTACACACGTCACAGTGACGTCACGTCAAGCCTGAATCACACTATCGAAGTTTTGTACAAAGCTCACATACATAAATATACCAATCACAAATTCTTTAGCTCACATAGCTCTAATTTAAATCTCACGAATTTTTCTTGATTTTTAAGCCCTTCCTTTTTTTTAAGCCATGGTCACAATTATTGTGTGACGTCACAACGCCACATATTTTGCGATTTGAATAATTTTGTGTTGGAGTATAACATTCGAGCTTTAGCTTTCAGCAATTAATATGTTTGACAACCTGTAACCTAGATGGTATTTATGTGATAGGTTAATGTATATTCTCGGGTTGTGGGTGTTCTACTGCAGGGGTATGAGTGTGATAGCATTCTATATGACGTCATGAGCTTGTAATCGGTCCCCAGTCACACAAAGTCACACTTTGATGTCACAACCTTCGCTTGTGACATAATTCATGGATATCTAGTGGAATGGAGCACAACTGTTGTGTTATGGAACAATGCCATGCTTCCTCAAAATGCTCAAATCAAACATCTGCTCATCAACTGCCTGATTCGGATGATGGATAAGATGCAGCAGCACCCTCGCCACGTGGCTCGAAGACCATTTACAGATCGCACATTTGAACGCATCAGCTTTCTTAGTCGGAGCTTTCTTCTTCGGAGCCACATATCCATGCTTTTTTATCGCATGCAACGTTGTCAGAGACCGTGAACACCCGACGTATTCACAATCTCTGCACTTCCGTTGTGACTTATTGTGAGTCCGCAACGACTCTTTATTCTCAAACTTGATCCCACATCTTTGACAAGACAGGGTAGACCCGTCGCCGCCGGGGGACTCTATGTACTCATAATGGCATTTCCTCATGTGGAATTCTAAAGCTCGTCGGTGTCTGCCAAAGTATTCACACTGCTGGCATTTTAGCGGATTGTCTGGTCGATGGACTAATTCATGTTTCTTCATATTCTTCTTAGAGACTGTCCGGTGTGAGCAGAAGGAACACTTGTAGGGCTTGATGCCCTGGTGCACCCTGACATGCTCCTCGAAGCAGACCTTGTTGTATGTGCTGTAGTCACACATGTAGCATTGGAATGGGTTCTCCCCGCGATGCATCTTCCGTATATGTCGCGTCATCTTTTCCTCGTTCTCCGTAGTGTAGTATTTGCATTCTGGACATCGGATCCGTTTCTCCTGGTGCTGCAGGGGTGTGACTGGTTTCGGCACCGTCTTTTCTTTCTCTGTACTGAAATAAATTTGTTCTACTTAGCAGGGTTTGTCGGTTTACTCTCGTATTATTGAATAAATAGATGTTTGTATAACGCCAAACACTCACAGCCCCACACTAGGACTCCCTGTGACGTGGGTACCGTGGACAACACAAAACACAAAACTCCACTTTTTTGCATTAATAATCCACTTGACATTGTAAAAGCGTGTTTTTAGTATTTTAACATCATCATCACAACCCATAACTGTCCCACTGCTGGGCACGGGTCTCCTCTCACAGTGTGAGGGGATAGGCCATAGTCCACCACGCTGGCCAAGTGCAGTTTGGCGGACTTCACACACCTTTGAGAACATTATGGAGAACTCTCAGGTGTGCAGGTTTCCTCACGGTGTTTTCCTTCACCGAAACAAGTGATAATTAAATATTAATACGCACATAATTTTTGAAAATTAGTGGTGCGTGCGGAGTTTGAACCCGGACCCTCCGGTTCGGCAGTCCAACGTTCAACCACACGGCTATCACTGCTTAAGTATTTTAACATATTAATTAAGTTTTGTGAACCAATTTAAATAAACCTAACACTAAACGCGTAAACGCTGCTTTGATGAAAACCGGCCCTTAGAGATACAAAATGAACATTACATTTCTTACGGCTGGTTCAGTTACAAAATACAATATAACGGGCAAAAGGACTAACTTACTCCTTCAATGCTTCTACATTATCCTCTAATTTAACTTCCAAAGACCGATTAATTCCGTCAAGAGTTGATTTTTCAACCACTTGTATGAAGATCACGGGATTATTTTCGTCCTCTGCCATATTGGTTTCGAAAAGTTCATCGATACTAATAATAAGTAATTTATATAGGATTTAGGATTGATTAAATTCATTCACATATTTACAGATGTATGAATTCTCTTGCATTAATATTAAATTAGTACAAAAACAAATCCATTCACACAACAGAACACAGCCGGAGCATTTAATTATTTGTTTGTATGTCACTTATGTCAGTGTCAGAAATCAGAAACCAAAATAGATGTCAGTTGTCAGATTGTGTTGTGCTTCTTGATTTCTTGTGTCAGTCTTCTTCAGTCAGTGTCATCTTAGATTTTTTTTAATATGGGGTTGGCATAAGCACGCTCAGCCAAAGACAGGGGCTGACATAAAATGCAGAATAGAGTACGTAAAGATTATAGACTTTACAACATTTTTAATAACGGATGCATCCAATCATAATAAAAATTAAATACCGATATTTTCGTGTAAAATACATTTGTCGGTGATGATGGTAAATCGAAGGTACAGATTAGTCTATGATACGCGTGAATCGATGGTATTGGTTGTATATGGTTCGTGAAGATCGCGAGGTCTGTCAAGTTGTAATCTGTTGTGGAACGTCAAGCTGACAGTAGTGACAGCTTGGCGAGGTGACGTCATGCTCTGGGATGAGGTGTCAAGATTTGGCACTTGTACAGAAGGATTGCAGAAATCGCGGGAAAAGGATTGAGGGCTTGAAGGCTCGGGAAAAATACCGAAAAAAACAGAGCTTGTATGTCAACTCGTCGGCATTTCATAACAGAAGGGCTGTTTGCGTGATTATTGTGACCTGCGAGACACTCCTGACTCGTTATCAGGCGTGGGATAAAAGCCCATACCCACAAACGCTACGCAGTGTTTGAAGTGCCTACCTGACAAAAGTGATTTATTGGCTCAGTTCGATGTGAATAAGTTTTCCGGGAATAATTCCGGTTCACGAGCTAAAAGGGAAGAATTCCGGCGAGTTTGGTATCCAGGAAATTTACAGTTGAAGATTCCAATTCGACTACGTCATAATGATCGATCACGTTCAACTTGATGATAGCTTGTGCTTGCAAGTGAGCCAAGTGGCAGTGCATCCAAAAGTGCCTACTCACGTACTCACAGCACAGATACATGCTGAAGGATTTATCAGGTATCTCTGTATTGTCTTTGTTTTTATGTTTAGGTATTTGAATACCTATATCGAGGTTTGGTTATGACAGAATAGTCAGTACCTCAGTAAGTATAATATTGCGTCCGGAACCAACATTGAATTGAATTGCAATTTTAAAAAGAAAAGATTGTTATTGAGGTATGACAACAGGGTGGGGTGCTTTTGGCAGGAAGTCATGATGAATATAGTTCTTTGATATTATGATAACTGTCACTATCGTATGTCATTTTGCAGCAATATGTAATGTGTTGACTTGCCTTATGTGTGTTATGTTAAAGTGTAAGGTAAAGTGCTTAATTATTGGAACTTAAAGAAATATTTGGTTTAAAAACAAAGTTTGTGAATATCAGTTCAATTTAATTAATCTGTTCACTATTGACGACCCCATAGCTTAATTGATGGTGGCCCTGCATGCGAAGCAAGGGGTCCCGGGTTCGATTCCCGGCCAGGCAGATGTTTTCTGTGTTGTGACAGATAAATAGTGTTCTCGGGACGTGGGTGTTAGTGATGTGTGGTCCATGCTACCAGCGACATGGGGAGTCTTAGTGCGGGGTTTTGTGTGTGTATTTATATTGTGATGTGATATGTTCCAGCATATTGACCAGCAAAAGTGAAGATAGACTGGGCTCATGATGCGCTACAGAAAAGGAAAATGGTATAAGGCGGTTACGGATTGGTATCCTAGGGATGGAAAGAGAAGCCGTGGTAGACAGCACATTAGATGGGAGGATGAGATCAGGTTGACTGCTGGCCCAAGATGGAGATGAGTGACTCAGGATAGAACACAGTGGAAACTGCTAGAGGAGGCCTATGCCGGGGGGCGTACTGGGATTGGTGACATCCTATAAGACGTGATGCTGGCGGGTATTCCGTCCCTGATCTCAGAATAAAGGGCTTATTGTTGTTGTTTTTATTGTGTGTGTTATCCTTTAATGTTTAATGTTGATTGTACTGAACCAGGTACTTTTGAGTTGTTATGCACAAAGTAGATGTTGGTTTGATATTATTAACAGAATGATACAAAATTAATAATGACAAAATCAGAGTTGACGACGTGATGAATATTGTTGACATACGATATTGAAAAATACAAAGTATTAGTTTTATGGGAGTAAAACTTATGGGTTCTTGATAACATTGTAGTTAATAGGTAAGCACCAGGACTTTAATCAAATTAAACTTGAAGCTAAGTACATACAAAGAATAAGCTGTTGAGGTACCTGTGACTGTGGTTTTATCACACAGGGATTACTGATGATGTAGGTGGTAGATAAATATGATGGTATTAGCTTTACTTGCTATTACTAACTGCTAGGTTAATACAATCTATAAGATGGGAATATAATTGTAATTGTGTCATATGATTATGATATGGGTTAGTAAATTAGTATCATTAATGATTAATTAACCATACTGAATTCATGGTAAACCTGTGTTATTGTTATGTGCCTGTTTTTGGTGCATTTTTGGCATTTTGACACCTAGAATGAAAAGGGAGACCCAAGCGTATAATTATTAAGAAAAAGGGTTTAGTAATTAATCTGCGTTCATGTCACTAATTGTTATGGTGAAACATACTTACACTGAGGTACTTATTATTGGTATTCATAAATAGCTTGATGAGTGGAGTATTGGAGTATTGAATATTGGATGATGGAGGAGTATTATTATTATTCTTAATGTATAACCAGCTTGGCACTGATTTGAATAATAGTCAATATCTATTTGAACTAAGTATACACCTGTTCAAGAAGAATGAATGGCAATTGACACTACCTATGGATTATGATGTGTTATAGTTATGCAGTTTTTATTTAATAATAGTTCTTTTGTATTGAAAAGATTATTACAATTTAGCAAACTTGTGAACGAAACGTTTTGAAATGATTATTTGATCATTGTTGTTATTGTACAATGCATAGCCTTAAACAACACTTGAGAGAGGTGTTTAGTAATTCTGTTTTTAGAGGGTGTTAAGGAACTAAGAGTTAGTGTGTTAACTAGTGAGTAAGCTATAAGTTGGCTATGTTTATATCAGGATAGACGATACATGTAAGCTACCAATAATCTTTTACTGGTCAGAAGTATTATCATATCAGATAGAGATGTTCTGTACAGGTCAGATAGTTAATTTTCGGATTGAGTTCATCAGCTTAATTAACGTGAGTAATCTAGTTATTGGATGGAAATTACTGGCATTGAGTAATTGGATGGTAATTACTGGCTGTTCTTGTATCTTGTACTGCGTAAGTACTAAGATTGATGTAACGGGACTGTTCTTGTACCGCATGAGTACTACGAGTGTTGTAACGGGATAGATGTTATCAGACAGATTAGCCTTGTGGCCAATTGTTATAGCTATGGTCTTACCAGAGGGAGGCGAGAAGAATAGACGATTTGTGGTGGTATAGATGTCACATGGATAGTCTTGTATCAGACTATGTAACTATTAAACTACTACGGAGACTAGGTAACTAGACAGAAGTTACCAGAGTGAACTGTGGGGCAATGGATGACACATGTTAGGTCCTTTACTGTAGTTATTAAGACTTTTGGTAACTGTTAAGTCGGGGTGTCACAAATAAGAGCTATGTATATGGAGCTAGGTAAATGAGTTGAACTCTGGTTTTTGTAAGAATATTTCAAGATATGTTTATGTGGGTGTTGTTTCAAAAGCTGTATTATTTTTATTTTGAGATGGACTACTTACTTTGTTTTGGTTTAAGAAAAGATACCTTGTGTTGATGAAAAGTACCTAATTTAATTTAATGAAAAGACAATGGAGAAGGCAAAAGGGTCAAAATATTACTATCAAATACACCTAAAATCCGAGCTTAGGTCATATACATTACATAACTTTTTATTTCACTTCAATACATGCAGTATTTCCGAAGTTATAAAGACGAGAAGTTCAAGCCCTTTTTTGAATTTCCGCGCTTACGCTATGACGTCACGACGTGGCTCGGCCGCGAGCATGATACGGCGCAAGTATAGAAAATATGGGTCTATGCAGTTCAAAAATCTATAACTTTCTTATTTCTATAGATACAGACTTGAAATTTTGCATAGATGTAGTAGATAGTATGTGAATTATATATGTTATTTTATTATTGATAACTAAGGTTTGCTCGCGGCTTTACTTGAGTTTAAATTAACATTTCGGTCAAAAATCCCTATCAACTACGCGCGACTACTGAGAGATGACGTCATCGAGTAGTGACCGCCCGCCTGCGTTTATAAAAAAGCCAACGTCCGTAAATACGCACTTTGATCGTTAATATCTCAGCCATTTATTGAGATATGGAAAAAGTAAAAACACAGTTTTTCTTATAATTTTTTATAGATTTATTTGACGTGTAAAAAAAAATTCGTTTGCCTGGTCCATTGTTTAGGTTTTAGAATCTAAAAGCTATGACAGTGTTATGACATGGGGTCCTTCAAGAAGTGGGTCTTTGGCTTCCTTCGTGGCTGGCAACGCGTTGGTGACGCCCCTGGTGTTACCAATGTCCATGGGCAACGGTGATCACTTACTATCTGGTGACCCGTCCGCTCGTTTGCCTGCTTAGGCCAAAAAAGGGAGCCCTATTGTGGTCAAAAACTCTTTTAAAGCGAAGTTGCTTTGAGAACAATCTAGTTGTTTTGGTAAAAAAAAGGGTAACTTGTCATGAACAAAAGCTAACTTTTATGTGAAATAAAATTGAATTGGAAAATGTTAAATTATTGTAAGAAAAGACAATTTGTTATGAGAAATCCTAGCTTTTTATAAGAAAAACCAACTTGTTTGAGACGAGCTAACTTATTTTGTGAAAAATAAAGTTGTTTTGAGAAAAGTTAATTTAATTTTGGTTACAAGAGTTAGTGACAAGTAAGTTGTTTGGAGATAATCTATAGTGACCAATTAATTTAATTGAGTACAAGCCATTATGTTTTGAATTGGTGTACCTTAATTAAAAGTTATGTGAGAAATTGCACAAGGTAATTTGATATGAGCAGTACCTATTGTTTAACCAGTATGTTTGTTTGACCTTATAACTCTTAATAACCTAGTTGGGTTTGATGAAGGATTTTGTTAGCCGTGATTTTGATGATGAAAGTGCCTGAAGGTCAAGTTGTTATTGTTGAATCGATGTAACATTGAGTAACGAGGTAAATAAAGGCAGATGGGCCTAGAGATCAACACAGTGCTCAGTTGATGGGAAAGGTCCCTTGTGATTGTGCTTGCCTAAGGCACTGATGTTATAACTGGATAGAGGCTATGTTTTGTGAGCAAAGTGGTGATGATGTGTTGTTACCGGTATGAGGTAACAATGACCAGGTCGGACAGAGACTAGATTTTTGAGATTGCCTTTATTGGTCAGAAAGGGCCGAGCTTGGAGAGAAACTCGCGTTGGTGTTTTGTTGTTACCGGTATGAGGTGACTCGAATGTCAAATAAGTGTTGCCGCTGGTAGAGTGTTCTTGAGGATGGATCAAGGAGACATCTAACCGAATGGAGTTTTGGCAATTGATTGAATTGATAAGAAAATTGTGGACAGAGCAATTGTGATGGAAGTACATACATAACGAAGTCACACAGAGACGTGTGCAGTGTTGCCAGATGGATTACACAATAATACGGTGCAGAGTGGGTCAAAATTACCAGAAATACGGTGTTCCAGCTTATAGAAATACGGTCTTAGAGTTTATATTACAGTAGTATAGAGCACGCGCAACGAGGTGGGAACTCCTACGTCGGTTGAGAACAACACGACGTTCCCGCCGCGAGCGCTTGTAGTCGTGGTTGAGTGAACTTGAGTGCTAGCGCTGTGCGTTCCTACAGAGAGTTTTCGAATATTTACGTATCAAAATGGTCAAATGTGCAGTTCAATCTTGCAAACACGATACTAGGAAACACACAAAACTGAAATCCAGTATCACATTTCATCGGTAAGTCGATTTATCCACTCAAGCGTCCGAAAACGTCGAACAAACAATGCCAATAATGCCTTAAACGTCCGCTCGCGAAATCGGTAAAATACCGCGTCGAGCCCCCCATGCCATTATTTATTTAAATTGTATTTTCTAGCAAACCACTGCAGCTACATCTAATTAAAAAATACCTGTATAAAGCTGAAACTACAAGGAATCACTATATAATAAACCTAAAGTACAATTATTAATCCAAAATATATGAATAAAATGTTGAATTTATTATTATTGTTTTTTTTTTATTTTACTAATTTTACGAAGTTTTTGGAAATCATTTTGTAACATATTTTAATGTTATTTTATAGTGTTTGTAGTGATAATCTGAAAGAATAATTATTGAGGATCATTTTAATATACACTATTACCGTGGGATATTAAAGGAATTAATAATTACATCAATATTGAAACTTGATCTCACAACACTTGACAACAACACTTGACACAGTTAGAAAACAATTAATTTTTTCAATGTTGGCCTGTTACAGAGTCACAATGTTTTATATACCAATCGACGCGTTTTTTAATACAGACTATATTGGAACAACATTCATAGAAATCATCGACATCTGCCTCAGATAAAAACTCGTTTAAAGTACACAAGTCAGCTGGGCCGCCATTTTGCCTACGAAGTTTTTGGAAATCAATTTGTAACATATCATAATGTTATTTTATAGTGTTTGTAGTCATAATCTGAAAGAATAATTATTGATGATCATTTTAATATACAATATTACCGGGGGATAATAAAGGAATTAATAATAACATCAACAATGAAACTTGATCTCACAGTCTTACAAACTTGACAACAACACTTTGACACAGTTAGAAAACAATTATTTTTTTCAAAGTTGGCCTGTTACAGAGTCACAATGTTTTATATACCAATCGACGCGTTTTTTAATACAGACTATATTGGAACAACATTCATAGAAATCATCGACATCTGCCACAGATAAAAACTCGTTTAAAGTACACAAGTCAGCTGGGCCGCCATTTTGCCTACGAAGTTTTTGGAAATCAATTTGTAACATATCATAATGTTATTTTATAGTGTTTGTAGTCATAATCTGAAAGAATAATTATTGATGATCATTTTATTATACAATATTACCGGGGGATAATAAAGGAATTAATAATAACATCAACAATGAAACTTGATCTCACATTCTTACCAACTTGACAACAACACTTGACACAGTTTTAGAAAACAATTATTTTTTTCAATGTTGGCTGTTACAGAGTCACAATGTTTAACATACCAATCGACGCGTTTTTTAATACAGATTAAATTGGTACAACATTCATAGAAATCATAGACATCTGCCACGGATAAAAAAACGTTTTAAGTACACAAGTCGGCTGCGCCGCCATTGGGCCTCTTTGGTTGCCCGGACGTTAGACGCTAAAAAGTTTTGGGCCTCTTTAGTTGCCCGGACGTTTCAATGGAATATACTTATTTTTATGAAAACAAATCACGCATCGCGGGGGTGAAACAGACGTGCGGGGCGGGCACGCTTGGCACGCGTAGGACTCCCCGCGCGCCCCGTTCCCCGCGCTTAGTGAAGCGTGGAGAGCGGTGATGTGACGCAACCAACGCTGTATTCGATATTTAAAATATTTTTTTAAATGTTAGCTATGAACCTATATAATTATTAGTAACCTATAATATAGGTGGATTTTGAATATTAAAGTTACATTAATATATTATATTATATATTATATTAATGTAATATATTATATATTTTATTAATGTAACTCAATTATATATTAATACTCAAAATCTTTTAAACATTTATTATAAATATTTTTGGTGTGTGTTTAGTACGATTTTAGTACTTTTTAGTATTTTAATGCGAAAAATATTATAGCGTAAACTAGAGTAGTAATGTAGTAAAAGAGTTACTGTCACTGTTTAATTGTTGTTGTTTATTAGGTTTAAGATACTTAAGTCATCTAAATAACTACTAATCCATTCTACCATCGAACGACCCGACTCACGGCGTTTATTCATCCCTTCGTCGTAAACATCCCTCCAGTACGGAAGTCACGCTTTGCGTCATCATTCATCATACGTAGCGCGAAGGACTGGAACAAATTGCCTGCGTCGGTATTTCCGTTCGATTACAATGTATGTAGGTATCTTCAAGTCAAGAGTGAATAGGCTTCTAAGTTATTGCGCCTTACCACCCTCGACTACATCGCTGCTTACCATCAGGTGGGATTGTAGTCAGTAGATAGATTGTAGTAGTTAATGCTTTAACTTATAGTAAGTCTAAAAAATTTGCGTTGCCATAATTATATACAGATTTTTTCGTATTTATACAGATTTTCGATGTGCGCTACAGATTAGCACTGGATACAGGTTTTTATACAGAATTCTTACTCTATTGATAAAATTACCATATTCAACTAAAACAAAACTTTGAAGAAGAACGATTTTTTAAATAAATATTACCTAATTCCTTTGTTGCAAATATGTAAATTTTGATTGTTGTTGCGTATAATTATGTTTTTAATTTTACTATTTACACTGGTATTCTATTTTTCTTTAATAAATATTAGTTCCTTTGTTGCAAATATTTGAATTTTGATTGATGTTTCTTATAATTATGTTTTTAATTTTACTATTTACACTAGCATTCTATTTTACTTCAATAAATATTAGTTACTTTGTTGCAAATATTTGAATTTTGATTGTTGTTTGCAAAGTTTCATACTAACTTTGCACCCCCGTTTTACCCCTTTAGGGGATGAATTTTCAAAAATCCTTACTTAGTGCTCACCTACGTTATAAAACGAACCCCTGTGCAAAATTTCAAGTTTCTAACCGTCATAGTTTAGGCCCTGCGTTGATATGTCAGTCAGTCAGTTAGTCATTCAACTTCTCCTTTTATATATAGATTTTGTAATAAAAAAAATTACACTAAACCCGATATTTTATTTCATAAACTTTAATATAACAAGCCACACGATTTGATTACATTTCTATTACTCATAATTTTCGACAGTCGATAGTGACGTAATGTAATCGGTACATCCCTAATTGCCATACACTTCTCAATATAAATATCTATAGCACACCTGCCTACGCTGCGAGCTGAACATTTTGTGCAATACGCGTGCTCTGTACTACCGTAATATATACTCTAAGAATACGGTAGATTTACGGTAGAAATTTTTTCTACTTTACGGCTTTTACTTTTTTACTAGTAATAAAAAAAGGAACATGCAAACAATATTTAATTAACTTTCATTAATTCTGATTCACTTTCAATAATTGTCGACATTTTTTTGTATATAGAACCGTTCATTAAGGGCCGATTTCACCAACACAGAATTTACACTAGCTTTCCCGGTATAACTTTACTCTGTCGATTTATGCGATGGTTAACTTCAAATTCGTTTCACCACGTTATCTTACTCTCGCATACCTACTCTCCGACTTTGAACGAATGAATTGAATGAATGCGTAATGCACGGAAGTCAAATCTTTTATTTATTCGAATATTAAGTACCTGACATTTGAGTTGACCGTGACTAGTGGCAGAGACAGTGACACTACTTAATACTTATCTACGAATATCAGCTTACTCGTCCGAAATCGGCGGTATCCCTTTTATAGATTTTAGAGATTTTATCCCTAGGTTAATTGTTGGTGAAACGTAAAATGGGCTTACTCGCGAGTAATTGACTACATATCCCGGGGTTAAGACTTATATGACATTGGTGAAATCGGCTCTTCCATTGATACAGAAGTTTGTGGTTCAATTTTCGTTGATAATTTGGCAGAATTGCATACCATAGAGTATGACTGATAGACGCAGGGAACTAATAAGTAGGTACTTACCTACGATAGACGTAGGTTTATATTACATTGACATGTACAATTTTACACTTGACTGGCGGTGCTGCCAGCCATAGAGCAACTTTGTTGCCTGGATACTAGTTTCGATTAAAGTTAGGAAAAATACGGTAACTTTCATACACCGTAATTTATGACTACTGTAGGTGGCAGATTTTAAAATAAATTTCAAAAATACGGCAAATCTACCGTAATTACGGTGCATATGGCAACACTGGACGTGTGACAGGTCAGAGATGGCCGTGTCGGTGATGATGGTAAATCGAAGGTACAGATTAGTCTATGATACGCGTGAATCGATGGTATTGGTTGTATATGGTTCGTGAAGATCGCGAGGTCTGTCAAGTTGTAATCTGTTGTGGAACGTCAAGCTGACAGTAGTGACAGCTTGGCGAGGTGACGTCATGCTCTGGGATGAGGTGTCAAGATTTGGCACTTGTACAGAAGGATTGCAGAAATCGCGGGAAAAGGATTGAGGGCTTGAAGGCTCGGGAAAAATACCGAAAAAAACAGAGCTTGTATGTCAACTCGTCGGCATTTCATAACAGAAGGGCTGTTTGCGTGATTATTGTGACCTGCGAGACACTCCTGACTCGTTACATTTTTATAAAGAACTATACAAATATTTTTCTTTCTTTTTCCACGCGTTCTAACTCTTGATGATATTCATCATAATCCGAAGAGGATTGAAAGGTGTACAGTTTGTTTCCTTCTTTATGAATTCTCTTTCGCGGCCTAAGTGTTTCTGCATTCTTTAAATCTGATTCTTCTTTGGATACATCGCTGAACAGTGTTCTATCTTTTTTTACGCTTTTATCAAAATCACTAAGAGCTTCGACGTAACTTTCATTTTTTTGGTGATTTTCCGACAATTCATTACCAGAGACGAATCCATTCTTTTTATTCTCCATTGATATAGAACCATCAGTCTCTTCTTGCTTTACAGTTGTATTTTTTTTAGAATGTTTTTCGGTTTCTTTAGGAACGTTATGTTCAAGATTTTCCGTTGTATTCTCGAATTTATCTTGCAGACTGCTTTCTAAATCCGATATGTTTATTGATCTGTCGCTGTCATCATTGGTTGTAGTTGTAGAAATAGCGGTAGAAGTTTCAGATTTTTCTCCATCTTGATGTTCGTTAGAATGTGTATCATATAGCACACCTTTGGTAAAATGTTTGAAGTTAAGACTAAGGTTTTGCAAATGAGAATGCGTTTCTTCCAAGTGAACGTCCGTTTTATAGGAAACGTTATTAAAAGGGATTTTCTGGGGAACAACTTCAGCTGCAAAATCTTTTGTAAACCGTAACTCAGGTTTTAGATTAACCATGCGTTCAACAGCCTTTTGTGCAAATCTCTCAGCCAGTATATCAAATTTCTTGGAAGCTAGCAATTTTTCTATAAATTCATCTATTTTATATTTTGTTCGGTGGGGCTTGCGACGAGCAAGTACTTGCGGCGCTTCTTGTAACAGGTAGATGGCAAAAACACCTAGAATTAAGTTTTTGGGGTGTAAGTAACTCTATACATCTTTGAGTCCAGCCGCCCTGTGCTTTGTATTTTTTGTATTTGTACCAGTTTGTATTTGTACAATCCAATTTAATCTCGAAGGTATAGTACGGCCGTCGGTTCTAGGCAGTCTGAAGTTAGGCTTTTGGATATTGTCCGCATGTACAGTACTTTAGAGAGAGATAGCGACACGAACACTGAGCGTGCGACTGAAACAAACAATGCTCAAAGTGGCACCCCGCGCGTCTTGCCACCATTTCGACCCTAAAATTGACTTCTGCGGAGCGATCCGAACGAAGTTCAGACCGGCCTAGAACCGCCGGCCGGACAGCAACCGCCCTCTTGGTTGAGTTAGTTGCCAAACGATTTGTCATGTTCCGGCTGGAGTCTCGAGATCATCCTTGTCTCGGCGAACAACGCTCCTGGTGTTAATGTCCGTGGGCGAAGATGACCACTTACCATCAGACACAGTCTGCTTGTTTACCGGCCATTAAAACGATGTATCCCGGATGTAACCAAGCGTGGTGAGCTACCACAGCCACTCTTTTAGTATTAGTCGTGCAAATAAAGAACGGGATTATAAGTGTTTGATATCTGCGCGTGTACTATCAATCTGTCTCCTTACACCCAGCCGCAGACATAGATGGATGTTGTAGACAATAAAAAAGATAGTCTGTGGTTTGTGGTACAGCTACTACAGCTAGTAGTCTGTGGGTAGCTCTGCCGCCAAAATGGTTTTGGTTATGACGCGTCCCTTCTTCTGAGTTGTGTTGTGTAAAATGTGAAGCCATTGTTATTACTAAGTTTTTATCCACCGTTGCTAATAATATAAGTTACTTCCATCCTAATAAAAGGGGTTACCAGCACTACACCGTGTTTCTCTTTCGTTATACATAAATCCTAACAATGGACAACATGTATTCCGGATACAGATTACGATTACATCCGGGGGCACGGGAAATGCCCCCGCCCGGCGCCGCGACCGCACTACTTCTTTACTTTTTCTGCTTTTTCATTTCACAAACCGTTCAAGAGATAGAATAGAATTTGTGTGACAGACAAAGAGCAAAGGAATAATAATAAATGATGTGGTGTCGTGGGATACCAGGTAGGAACGAAGTTCCTTCGACTAATGAAGGCAACGGCGAACGAAAAGAAAGAGGGAGAAAGAGAAAGGTATTATACACTACTCGCTTGTGTATGCGACTGTCGCGCCTGCGCACGTCTCATTTAACGCTTTTATTCCACGCATTTTTTCTTACGGTTTTACTATCACATATTTTTCAATTCGGTCGCCGCAGCAAAACCTATCCCCTCCAAGCCTGCCGTAAGGAACTAAAAACCCTTTTTTCATAAATATTCACTTTATACCATCTTAAGTACAGAATACTTACATTTTAAAATCACACAAAACATAGCGTAACTGATTGTTGACGGAATTTAACAATGAAGTGATATGGTTATCGCAACATATATTATATAACTCCTTTCAAATAGTTTTACATCTATACTAATATTATAAATAGGAAAGATTTGATTGTTTGTTTGTTTGCATTGAATAGGCTGAAATTACTGGACCGATTTTGAAAATTCTTTCGCCAATGGGCACAATGGAATCTTAGGAGGAACATCTATACAAATAAATAAAATTGGAGTGTCTGTTTGTAATATTAAATTAACCGCATTTTACTAAATGCATATGGATGTATACACGGTACATATACCAAAATAACATATTTTTGTCTACCTGTCTCTGTTTGATTTGGCTAATCTCAGGAACGGCTGGACCGATTTTGATGGCAGACTTTCACTTGCAGATAACTGATGTATTAAGGAGTAACTTAGACTTACTTTTATATTAGAAATTTTTCCGTAGCAATTAAAATTCCAAGCGAACCAAGTAGCGGGCACAGCTAAAGGCTATAAATTATCCCGGAAAATAAAAACGATTATTCCTGGAAAACGAATTTGCGAAAAAAAGAGGTCGAAATTTACGTATTTCACGAGTACTTCAACGGTAAGTATACATACATGAATGATTTCTATAGGAAAGTTGTAAGGGTGGGTCTACGCTAGACGAGCCGAGCACGAGCGGAGCACAAGCCGAGCCGCTCGCTCGCAGTGTCAAGTATGTATGGCGGTCGAGGCTCGTAAGTCGGTCCACACTACACGAACCACACGAATTTTGGCTCGGCTCGTGCTCTGCTCGTCTAGCGTAGACCCACCCTAAGGCTTAAAATGCCTACACAAAAATCTGCGACGGCATAATATCAATATACTTACTTAACTTGTGACTTAACTGTTATATTTACGTCACAATAGCAAGTCATTATTTACCGGATTTACTGGTAGGTATAATATACAAAAAAACGTGTCACCACCAAAATAACATTTTTTACAATTTTTGTATGACTTCCCATCTGTTTGTTTGGGCTTATCTCTGGAGCGGCTGGACCGATTTTGACGGGACTTCCACTGGCAAATAGCTGATATAACAAGGAGTAACTACTTTTATTTGATATATTTTTTAAATTAAATTCCACGCGGACGAAGCCACGGGCACAGTTAGTTTGGTTTGCTTTCAACAACCCTCAAGATGTACCTTTAAAAATATATGAGACCAAATAGCCCTATATGTACGCCCATTTGTGGCAAGGATTTGGCATGTGATACGCAAAATTATATTGACATAAGACCTGTATTGTAACCCAAATTCCACAATAAATGTATTCTGACTCTGATTATTTTATTTTTATTAACTACTAAATCACTTGAAATACTTAACATTATGCTCTAAGCAGTGATAGCCAATTGGTTTGGAAGTTGGCCCCCAAACAGTTCCTGTGATTGAATCCCGCATGCACCTCTGATTGTCAAAAATTTCAATTCCATATACAACAGTGCACATTACAAATTAATTAACACTTGCTTCTGTGATCAAACATCGTGAGGAATGCTGCACCTCTCAGAGTTCTCCATAATGTTCTCGAGGTGTGTCAAGTCCGCCAATCCGCACGAGGCCAGGTCTCCTCGCACTGAAAGGAGAACCAAGTCCAGCAGTGGGACAGTTATGGGATGTAGCCTATATTATCAAAACCAATAGCAAATAGTAATTGATAATGCTAAAATGGTCCTATACTAGGATTCCATGTTGTAAGTGCAGTGGACAACACAGCCAGACTGAGAACTGGAATTGACAGTTTTCGACTCATTCAAATTTCCTGCTCACTGGGAAATGAACCCAGGACCTATCGAATGGCAGTCCCGCGTGGTAACTATTGCGCCGTGACAATAGTATAAAAAATTTGTACTAGGAAAGCATGAAATGCAAAGACAATGTTTATAATACAATTTATTCAGAAGCCATCTTTTACCTATCGCCTTCTTTTCTTTGATCTTTTCTTTAACTTTTTTGTGGTGGTTTTATTCATTTTGGCGATCTTCCGCTTGTGCAGCCACACGGGGTACTGCCCGTCCTGGTCCTTCAGAGTTTTAGAATTAAACACCTTCTTCTGACCACTTTCACCTTCAACTTCAATGTTTTCACCATCTGAACTCATTTCCACGTCGTCCGGGTCTTCCGGAACTGGTTGTTTGTCTTTCTTTCCTTGTTTCTTCTTTTTAATTTCCCCAGCGTCTAAGAATATCACTTGATCGGACTCCATAACCTCATTTTCGTTGACTTTTTCGTCTTCCCTTACATCAAGCATTTTCTTCAATCTGGCCAGCTCTTTGACTGCGTACCGCTCCCGTTTGATCGCCCTGCATTTTCTCTTCCACTTGCTCCGTATAGATTTAGCCATTTTATTAAATTTCGTTGTTGATTTATGCAACAATGCTTGTTTTTTTAATGGCAGAATTTAGAAGACTTTTTTAAATCATGTTGACATTGACATTACAATTGACAACCTAAATAATAGGGAATGTAATGAAAGGTCACAGATAATAGTAAAAGAATCAAGTGTTTCATTCCGCATGACTTTCCGCATGACACATGGCATGGGGCCATGTGTTTATATTCTAAGTTTATTCCATGGTGGCCACGTATTGTATGGTTTATTCACTAGGATAGTTGTGTTTGTACAATAATGTTCCATTTAATCTGCTTTGTTTGTGGTAAAGTTTGTTTGGTATTCTGTCGTAGCTGACATTTCTTTTGGCTATGGTTAACTTTTTTTTACATTAAATCATTCAACTCAATTCAATCACTAAACTTCCCTCTAAATAAGTTACTCTATGCACTAAACGTCAAATCAAGTTGTCAAAGTGGTCGGCTAGTTCGACACTTGTTTTTGGAGATGAATTTCTGTTTACCGACTTGGATGGACTCCAATTCCAATCGGGAGACATAAATTGTTTACCTCCGATCCGCTGAGTCAGCGATTTATGTTAAAGCGCGTTCGTTTCTTTGTTTCGTTGGTTATTTTTGGTTTAGTTGCGTTTTGTGATTGGGTGAAGTCTACGGTGAAAATTAAAATGGGCACCATAATCGATAATAGCGATGGAGACAAACGTGATTTGGACGACAGCGGCTGCGTGCAGGACGGTGCGTATGCATTTTATATGTTTTTATTGTAACGTTCCACAGATAAGTGACGGTTTAAAAATAAACTCTTTGTCGTGTGACAGAGGGCGAGAATTGAGAACTGAGAAGGGTAAAGACTTAAAGAGAACACCCGGTCGAAATTGATTTGTTGCGCCAGCTACTTGCGCGGTAAATATATTGGGTGTATCGTGTACAACACCATTAATAATTTATTAGGTGTCCTAGGTGATATGGTGTCTAGTCTAGCTCGTGATTATATGAATCGGTCTTAAATTCTTTAACGCATCGATATAAACATCGTCCATCAATATACCTATCCGTGTTTGTTTCTACGCGTCTTCTTGCAAAGCGTAGTGTCTAAGGTAAGTAGAGTTTTCATCTTATTGCAGTTAAGAACTGACATACAAACTATATCAGTTGTGTAGATGTTGTCAGTTAGGGTTGTCGACGGCCGGGAAGTGCCGGAATGTCTTGAAATTGTTTGGTGGAGCCGGTTACACTTTGTAGAGGTCATATCAGTCCTCAAGGGTAGCAACGCATCTGTGACCGAATCAGAACTAGACTCCTTACTTACAATTACTAACTGGACTATTACTAGCAACAACTGATAGGACTAACTATCATTAACAATTTAACAGTCCCTGTTCCAGTCTTTGTACTTACTAACAAACTAACCAGCTAATGTTCTAACACCGTCACCTAACCGGACTCTCTATCCTAGTCCCCATTTGAGTCTTGTTCTAGGTCGGTCACAGTTGTCATGGGCGGCACTGGAATTGCAATATGCCGTAGGTATACTAAGCATCTATAGCACGGGGATCAGTTCGTTCAAGTAACGAAAATATCTCTTTTTTTTAGTTGTCTAAGGTAGTGCTTGACATTAATCCCCCCTGATGGTTAGTATCGACGAAGTCCTTGATGATGAGCAAGTCAGTAAAAAAAAATCACTCTCCTCTTGAAGACCCTCCTTCATACATAGGGAACCATAAATAACAGAGTATAAAGCTAATATTATGCTTTCCTGTGAGTTGACTTGAAACAGGGCTGAAGTATACTTGTTTAGTTGCCAATAGCTGATCTGCCAAGCGAACATCACCAAGTTTGACTCCAGCTCCTAATGTTAGCAACAAGTGGTTATTACCTTATACACTTTTAAAATGCGAATTGTTATAATTACTCTTCATGATATATGTCTGTAAAAAATTTTTCCAACGTTTCGTGTGGCCTTGAATTGGCCAATCACAGCGTTGAATTAGCCAGTCCCCCCGCTTCGTGTTACCTCGGCTAGTTGCCAGAATGGAAAATCAAACATTAGGTGTCTATTGGCCGTGTGGTCGGTGATTTAAGGTATTAAACAACTCAAACAACGTACAAGAAACAAACAACGTGGTTTTTTCTTCTTGCCTCGTGTTTCTCAGACGGCAACGCATCGGTGATGTGTTTATTGTTTGACCGGGCGAGTGGTCACATCGTCAAGTTGCTTGGCTTGCTTGTTCATCATCATCATCATCATCATCATCATCATCATCATCATGTCGGCCTTTATCTACCCACTGCTGGACATAGGCCTCACCCAGGGCGTGCCACAATACTCGGTCCTCCGCTGATCTCATCCAGCCACTACCACCTGCCGTTCTAAGGTCGTCGGCTTGCTTGTTCGTTTGTCGGATATTAACATTAAAAAAATACATCATTACACTGCTGGGCGCGAGTGTTCTCTCGTTATACCTACACTTAAGCTGTGATCACACACAAATTAAAACTTAATTAATGTTTGTAATCTGAATATTTGTAGCAGAAGCAAGTGTTAAATAAATGATAGACCTAGTTTATGGGTCGCGGCCTCAGCGCGCGGCCGTCGGGAAACTACAAATGCCGTTAAAATTATCCCAGGGGAATGTTCCCTGTTTCCCTGTGGGAATGTTAACAGGTTTTCAAACTATCCCCATACTAAATTTCATCAAAATCGGTTCAGCGGATTAAGCGTGCGAAGGTAGCAGAGTCTGAATATTGATAT
The DNA here is from genome assembly GCA_905404295.2 of Ochlodes sylvanus. NCBI lineage: Eukaryota > Metazoa > Arthropoda > Insecta > Lepidoptera > Hesperiidae > Ochlodes > Ochlodes sylvanus. Next base: position 129,980 of record FR990150.1, read on the forward strand.
AGCATATTGTTAAACAAAGTCCCTCGCCGCGTCTGTCTGTTTCTTCGCGATAAACTCAAAAACTACTGAACGGATCTTCATGCGGTTTTCACCCATAGGCAGAGGGTTTAATCAGGAAGGTTTAGGTATTGAACCGGTCCTTGCAACTAGTCTGGGATGGTTACCGAAGGGAGAGGTTATGTTTAGATACTGTTTTAGTGAAAGACATATTAAGTGATAGCTGAATATTTTGAATGTTGGACTCTTGAACAGGGGCCTGGGTTCGAATCCTGTGTGGCAAAATCGCACGTGTCACGTCAAGCCAGAATCACGCTATCGTCGTCATACGCAGTCGCACGACTGTTGATTTTTGAGCATGCCCAAATTAAGTATGTCTATTTCGAGCAAAGCAGGTATACGCATTCTTGTAAGTAGCAAGTGCTCGCTAAAAACAAGCTTTCGTCCTTAAAATACGCATCTCTGTCTGTAGCTTGATATATCATAATAGCGATGATATTCAATTAGTGTCCCTGCAACGCGGAGGTGCAGGGACGGGGCGGCGCGGCGGGCGCGCGGGGCTCCATCGATTGCGGCCGGGGCTCCGCGCAGGCGCGCCGCGTCCGCCCGCGCTAGACCCACTGGCTGTCTGGATTTGACTGGACAAGTCCGGGGTTTTGGGTTTTTTTATTTATTTGTGTATCAAAAAAATGATTACAACGTAAAAATTAAATGAGCGAAAGCTTATTTAAAAGTGGAAACTTCTACATATAGGCGCGTTAGACGATTTTTGATTGGGGAAAATCTCTTACACTGCTGGACCGATATTGACCAAACATAGCTAAGAACCACCGCAAGGAAACTGGCTTTCTAATGAAAAAACTGCATCTAAATCAGTCCATCTTATTGTCCGAAATTTTCAATCTGTGACGGTCGCCTATACTCGTAAATATAAATTATTTTTATATGGAAACATGACTTTGTTGGTACATTATACATATACTTATAGTGTACTTGTTTTGCTCGCATCGCCCGCGCGCTAGCGGAAAACGATACAATAACGTTAAATCATCCCGAGGGAACGTATTGTCGGGATAGAACTGTTGTCGATTAAATTGTTCGTTAAAGGCGTGCCAAGAAGTTTCTTTCCCGTTTGTTCTCTAAGATCTAAAATTTAATATTTATTTAAGTATGACACATGTATGACAGGCAAAATTGCTGTCGTACCTAACTTTATTTATAAAAACCCTCCACGAAATTAACAAATAAATGATTTGAGTTTGTATTGCCCGGGTCTTAAACTATCACGATACCAAACATCACTGGTTCAATTTTAAGCGTAAAAAGGTAGCGGACAGACAGAGAGACAGACAGAAGACGGACATAATTGTAGCGTTATTCCATATCGTCGTCACAGAGTTCAACGCCCTAACCCGTGTGTTTTTACGCTTAGCGCCGCTAAAGAAGTTTCAGTTCAATGAAATAAATAACCCCCCCCCACCCCTCCCCAGGGTCCCCGCCGCCCGCCATGGAGCCGCCGCTGGCGGTGACGCTGCTGGACCTGTCGGACGACGTGCTGCTGTACATCCTGCGCCACTGCGCGCCGCGGGACCTCAAGTCGCTCGGCTAGTGAGTAGCTAACAAAACAAATGGCTTCAATGTTGGACTGTTTCTGCATTCTCAATGTGTCCAAATATTTGAACTCGGTTCAGGAGGGAGGTCCGGGAGGGAGTTCCGCTCTCCACGATCCATCAGCACTAGATCACTAAATCCCTGGGTCATCACAGGGTGTACCGCGGTATACCGAACACATCTGCGTACCCCTTTGTACCTACTTGTGCTATCCGACGTTGGTCTCGCTCACCAGATGCATATATCCCACTTCCACCAGAGGGGTCTGACTGCGACGTATTGCTTGTGTTACGGAACGAAGGGTCCCGCCGGTCCTCTTGAGTTAATGCCCGGGTAAAAAGGATATCCCAGAGACCCGCAGACCCCATTCGCGATAAAATGTAGAGGGCGCATCAGCGAATAGAAATATGAAGACCGGCTGTCTGTGACGGTCGATCCGTAAACCTAACGCCTATCTCTCTAACCCCGGCTGTCCGTCCGTCCGGCAGCTCGTGCCCGCGGCTCGGGCGGCTGGTGCGCGAGCGCTCGCTGTGGCGCTACGTGGACGCGCGCGCCGAGCGCTGCGGCGAGGCGCGCCTGGCGTGGTACGTGGGGAACGCGCTGCACGCCGACACGCGGCACCTCGCCGTGCGCGGGTACGCCGACGAGTCGAGCGGGTGAGTGGCGCGGCCGGGGTCGGCGGTGGGGTCATGGTGTGCGCGTGTCGCACGTGTGCAAGGGATCATTCAAGTATTACGTGAGCACAACAGGGGGGCGGGGGGGGGGGGGTCTTAGCTTTGCTTATTTTTGACGACATGGGGGTGGGGGAGTCTATATGGTGATTACGTCAGCAGATTTTCTCAAAATTCTCTTGAATCAATAAAGAAACCATTGAATGCAAGTACCAATGTTTACGTAAGCATGGGGGGGGGGGGGGGGGGTAAGTGATTTGCTTACTTTTGCTGACGAGGGGGACGGGAGACGGGGGGGTCACAAATTGCAAGAAATCTGCTTACGTAATACTTGAACGGCCCATACGTGTAGGACGATAGACGGATGTAATGTATGTTGTTGCAGGTGCCTGGGCATGCTGAACTGCAGCCGGCGGGACGCCGAGGAGGAGCAGAAGGCTCACCAGGGGAAGAAGAACCTGGGTAACACCACCACCAGTTATACGTTAATGTTGAAGCGAAACTTGTTTATCCGCGCTGAGAGTAAAAATTCAAGGTCATGACGCGAGTTGGGGCGTTGAACTCTGCGCGGTGCTTCGTAGATCTTCCTACGGAATAACGCTATACTTATTTTTATATTTACACAGAGTTGTTATGTCATTCTTTATACACTACAATTTTAATACTTATCAAAACAATAATATCAAAATAATTTAACACTAACAGTAACAAGCTAACGAGTGTAACAACCCAAAATATAAAATAGCATCTATTGACAAATGCAACCGCAAATATAACTACGGTAATAATATCATACAGTATTGTGACTCGGCCCTGTCCTTGAATTAAATGCCTACAGCCCCGCGCCCTAGATCCGTCTCTTTCTAGTTGTAGTGAATGTAAGTGGGTAGGTTATACGCACGCTTCCTGATTACAAACCCACACGTTTGTTCGATCCGAGGCGCGTAGGTATGATTCGCATTCCGACCGTTTATATGAATACTGTATGATACTATTACCGTGACTAAGGTATTCACGATCCGACGTATACTCGCTACACAGAGGACTGCGGCCGGCCGCCCGCGCAGGGGAACAACGCGGCCGCCGCGTACCGGCGCTCGTTCAACTTCCAGCGGCACCACGCCTGTCTGTACGTGAGCGGCGGCAGCGCGCCCGGCCTGCCCAGGTAGGTGGCCGTGGGAGAGGGGGGGAGGTGGGGGAGGAGAGAGGGGAGGGGGTAGGAGGAGAGGTGGAGGGGCGTGGCGGGAAGAAGGGAGGGACTGAAAGAGGAAAGGAGAGGGGGTGATGAGAGAGGGGGAGAGAGGAAGGGGGAAGGGGGAGATGAGGTGTGACAATTAATAGGTGGTAGTAGACCATAAGGTAACTGAAAACCGGGACAAGGTGTATGGAACACCAGTTAGTGTTGTATTATGTAGTAATTTTAATAGTGCGTCATATAAAGTAATATAATGACATAGAGTAATGTAGTAGTGTTAAATGTAACTATGTTAATTATTGTTAAGTTAAATTAATTAATACATTTTTGTCAAGCTTATCACAATACATCAGTGGCTACCGCTCCCAAATCGTTTCTGTGATAGCGCAGATACACGGACCTAAATTGTAGCAAAATTGTATTGCGTCAACACATCCCCCCAACCCGCGCACACCCCCCCGCGGGCGGCGGCGCCGGCGGTCCGTTACACTAATGGGTCAGCATGAAATGTGCCAGGTACCGCGGCATGCCGCTGTGGGCGGGCGGCGGGCGGCGCGCGCCCGGCGCCTGCCGCGGCCCGCGGTTCACCGCCAGCGCGCCGCTGCTGCGCGCGCTGCGCGAGCGCTGCGGCCGGCTGGCGCGGCTCGCGCTCGAGCGCTGCAACGTGGACTGCAACACGGTGAGTGACACTTGGGGCGCGCGGTGGTGACGTAGCCTGTAAATACTGAGCGATACTTGAGGGACGGTGCAACGTCGACTGTGACCTGGTGAGTGACGGGGGAGGCGCGGGCGGGTGTAGCGGTGTGTGACACTTGAGGCGCGAGGTGTTAATGTAGGCTGTAAATACTGAGTGATACTTGAGGGACGGTGCAACGTCGACTGTAACCTGGTGAGTGACGGGGGAGGCGCGGGCGGGTGTAGCGGTGGGTGACACTTGAGGCGCGAGGTGTTAATGTAGGCTGTAAATACTGAGTGATACTTGAGGAACGGTGCAACGTCTACTGTGACACGGTGAGTGACGGGGCAGGCGCGGGCGGTTGTGACGTTGGGTGACACTGCAGGCACGTTTTGGAGAGTTGTTGTGACTGTAACACGTTGAGTGACCGTCGAGGTGCACTCGGCTGTAACATGTAGTGGTACTTAACGAGCTGTGTAAACACAACTGTAATATTGAGTGACTCTTGAGGTGCGCGTTGGACGGTTTTTGTAATTGTACCACGCCGAGTGACACTTCAGGCGCGGGGCGTTGGAACATCAGGGCTTTCTTAAAAAATCTTTCCGTCAATCCTAAAGTAGAGCTAGTTATCTTGTTTGCGTTATTATTTCATCATTTTAAGTTACTTTTTTGAAGTCGTAAATGTTTTAGTTACTATTTTTGTACTTTCTTTACCACTTTTTGCACTCAATGTGTTACATATCCGCCGTCCACAGATAACCCTGAGCCAGCTGCCGCCGACGCTGACGTCGCTGTCGCTGCGCGGCGCGCGCTGCTACAACCTGCCCATAGACAAGTCGTTCCTCTTCAAGATACAGGACCACCTGCCGCTGCTGGAGGTACTGTACCCTGGACACTGGACACGCTGCGGCCACGGGACTGGCACACGGGTGTTCCCATTTATTGAATCAGGCGTTACTTTGCGTGTGTACACTTTCATAGAGGGAGGTGCTATTTGATTTCAAATGTGTGGTTGCAGGCATGCCAAACACGAGTTAACGTGCCTTGATTTAATGTTGGGCGGTCGGACATGGTCCTTCGAGCCAGCACTTCTTAACTTGTAGTAGTCATCTCGTGTTGTATGCCAGGAGCATACACTGCTGTCTGTCCGTCCACCAGCCGTTTGGCGTGTCGGAGTGCTAGTGGTCTGTATAACATGGTCCTTCGAGCCGCTGTACTACATTCATATATGAACTAATGCGGTCTGTCTGTCAGTCACTAAACCTAACTCAGTGTTGTCAGCCAGTATAACACGGTCGTCTGAGCCGACTCCATTACACCGCTATATAAACGAATGTCGTCCACCAGTCGCTGGACGTGTCGGAGTGCGAGTGGCTGGAGCCCGCGTCGCTGCTCCCGCTGAGCAAGCACGCGCGGCTGCGCGAGCTGTACATGCGCGACTGCCACAAGCTCGCCGAGTTCGTCGCGTACGCGTCGCTCTCCAGCCGCTACGGCTTCCGCAACCTGCAGGTACACACACACACACACACGCGCGCACACACACACACGCGCGGCGCACGGTGACGTCATTGGCCCGAATCACGCTATTGGAGTTTTCTACACCAAATTCAAAATCATTTAATCATGTAGCTACATATTTCGTTAAAACATGTATGCACGTAATTATTTGTGTTCACCGCCGTTTCGCTAAGGTGCTATTTAAATTATTATTCACGAGAAGAAACGGCGAAAGAAACTACTTGGCTAAGTGCCGAGCGGTTCCTCACACGCTGACACGGGCGCAACCGGCGCTTCGCCCCCAGATCCTGGACCTGCGCGGCTCGCCGGTGGGCGACTCGGAGGTGGCGCCGCTCGCGTGGCTGCCGCGCCTGCAGGAGCTGCGGCTGGCGGCCGGCGCGCGCGCCCGACGCCCGCCGCCGCCGCCGCCGCACGCGCACTACGCCGACGACGAGGCCGACGTCGTGCGCGAGCTCGAGCCCTGGGAGGATCAGGTGGGCGGGGCGACACGACACCGACACGACGTCGACACGACACGACGTCGACACGGCACGACATTGACACGACACGACATTGAAGCGACATTGACACATCACGACAATGACACATCACGACGCCGACACGACATTGACACGACAAGACAAGACGCTGACCCGACATTGACACGACACGACACGACATTGACACATCACGACATCATGACGACGCCGACACGACATCGACACGACAAGACAAGACGCTGACAGTAGCATCAATGGACACGTAACCCATAGTGCATCTCAATACATTCCAGGAGCCGGACTACTTCAAGCTGAGTCGGGAGGGCGACGACGGCAAGATGGACGTGGACGGCTCGCGGGACGGGGCCGGTGGGGACGGCGGGGACAGCGGGGACGGGGACGGCGGGGACGACGATGACATGAACGGTGGCGGGTGAGTTCACTCACGGCCTTTTTTAATTATCTATGTATCTTTGTTTATTCCTTTACTGGAATAGCTTGCCTGCGTCGGTGTTCCCACCTGCGTATTATGTGGGAGTCTTCAAGAGAGTTGGGATTGTTGTCAAGCACTGACTCATCTTATGTAAAAAAAAAATATAAATGTCTCTGGGGCCCAAGTCTGCTGATTCGTGTATCAAATGTGTCGAAAATATTTAAATAGGACGCAATTGAAGCATTTATTAATTAGCAGACTTGGGCCCGCGGATAAGGCTAACAAGATATTAACTACCTTGTTAGTCGTTAAGCCATGTCGGAGACCTTCGGGCGACACTTGCGTTAACTAACCCCTCCACCAATCCGCGCTTGCGGCGACGTGGAGTAAGATCTAGTCCTCAGTTTTGAGGTATGCCCATGCTCAGTAGTAGGTTAAAACCATATTGATCAGTAATGTGATTGTAAGCATTTTTTTTTTCAAAAGATGTGCCGAGGAGTTTCTTTCGCCGTTTCTGCTTCTCTAAGATTTAAAATTTAAAGGCACCTTAGCGAAACGGTGGTAAATGCAAAAAATGACGTTCATAAGTGTATTGAAAATACCTACTGTAATAAATGATTTGAGTTTTTTTTTGAGTATATTTTTGAGTTTTTTGACACTCCATCTGATCTACTACTTTGTTCATCATCATCATCATCATCACAACCCATAACTGTCCCACTGCTGGGCACGGGTCTCCTCTCACAATGAGAGGGGTATAGGCCATAGTCCACCACGCTGGCCAAGTGCGGATTGGCGGACTTCACACACCTTTGAGAACATTATGGAGAACTCTCAGGTGTGCAGGTTTCCTCACGATGATTTCCTTCACCGAAGCAAGTGATAATTAAATTTTAATACGCACATAATTTTTGAAAATTAGTGGTGCGTGCGGGGTTTGAACCCGGAACCTCCGGTTCGGCAGTCCAACGTTCAACCACACGGCTATCACTACTTTGTTACATTAAACTAATTGACTCACCTTCAGGTCCAGCGCAATCCGCAAACCGCCCGCCGAGCAAGGCGAGTGCAGTAAGAGCAAGCGAGACGGCGCCACCACCAAGCGCAGGGCGGAGGACGGCGGCGGCGACGCGGCGGTCAACGGCCAGCGGCGCCGCCCCAAGCGGAAGCGAAACGGAAATGACTCCAGCTCCGACGACGACTCCGCTAGAGACAGCGAAGAGGAGATGTATGAGAAGAGACGATGTCAAACCATCGTGATCGTGGACCGACGGTACATCAGTGACAACGAGGATGCGTCCTGGGTGCGGTTCGCTAGGCGATACGTAGGAGAGAGAAACGAAGAGAGAGATGAGCGCAATGACAGACCTAATGATGATGGTGAAGGAAAATCTGATGCGAAAGATAAGACAAACGAAGAGAAACATGAAAAGGATAAACAAGATACGATAGCAAAAGACGGGGAAAAGTCTGATGACAAAGATAGTGGAAACAGCTCCAAAGATACTGAAGCGAAGAAAGATAACTCGAAGAGTAAGAAAACTGACGATGAAGTGAACAAAGGCGCGAGCACATCCAGGGGAAACGGCCACAACGAAAATGTGAATAACGAGAACGCGAGACAGGAGGAATGTGATGGAGAGAGATATGTTCGGTTCCGTCAGGGAGAAGCCCCGGTGATAGTGGACATCGCTGGGCGGCCTGACATCCCGCCGGAGAGGGTGGTGAGGTTCAACAGCTACAACATACGGCACGAAGTCATAGACAATCAGCAGATCTACAACGTGGAAATAGAGAGGTGTTCCATGCACGGACCTCACGCGGAGAACAGGCAAGAGCAGGAGCAACCCTCCAACGGAGAGCCTCCAGCCGAAGGCGCTCAGCCGGCTCCAGCCCCTCAAGGTGTCCACGCCAACCCGCCCCAGGACCGACAGCTGCCGCTCGCCGGCTTCCACCAGGCTTTCGAAGCGATGCAGCGTCAGGCAATGGAAAGGATCAGGCTTAGGGAACAGAATCCGAATATTATGAACCTTATTCGGGGTAGGGAACCTATTGATTTACCGCCCCCGTTGGCAGCCCTGCCCATGCTGCCGGGCAATCTGGACGAGAACAGGGAGCCGAGGCATAGGGTGTTGTACGTCAATGTGGGGCAACCAGCGAACTCTTTTGGACCGCTCCCCAACGTGATCCAAGGATTGGTGTCGGATAGAGAGAACAGGATCTTAAATTTGTCCCGGTCTCACCTGGAACCGAGCTCGTTGGTGACCGATGCGTCAGTGAGACGGTTTGGGAGGGCGGCCGGCAACGATATAAGGTTCGTGCTGGTCGGAATACCACACCCAGTGCTCGGGCCCAACAACGATGGCAGCACTAGACCGGAACGATCCAACCTTCGAGTGTTGGTCATGAACGGTTACAGGAACATAACGGACAGAAGTCTGATACACTTGGCCACGGCTGCTCCACATTTGAGACTCCTGGACTTCAGAGAGACCAGCGTGACGGCTGAGGGTGTTGAGAACTTCAGGAGCCTTCGACCGGATTGTGAGGTTCTGTTCAGTCCATATGTGGAACGGAAAACTGAGTGGCCCGATGAGGAGCATTAGAACTGTTAGTGTAAGGTTTTGTTTAAGGCAGCGGTCATCGCTTGAACCGCACAATGTGGTCTTGGTGAGCGCATGGCGCTTGCCCCGTTGTCATGGCAACGGGGTGTGCCCGTTACCATGGCAACGTTGCTGACTCCGTTGTCCGGTTCGAACGGTTCGTTTGTACAGTCAATGATGATGGATTCGTAGTGTATGGAAATGCATTTATTTGATATGATTATTTTCTGAAGTTTGTCCGTTAGTGTCTCTGGGGTTAAGTCGAAATTTTAGTCTGTGAAATGTGGGTGTGTATCGGAATATACAAGATAAAAGAAAATTTAAAATGAACTATGTACATACTAAGAAACTGAAAAAAAAAGTTTTTTTTTTCTAAATTAACGGCATCATATTGAATTCATACTGACTTCTATTAAAAGTATTTTATAAATGACTATCGCTATTTTTAAATATTCGTGGGGAAGCAAAAAAAAATTACCTTCTTAAAGTTAGAAAAAAAACAAAACACACGTTACTTGTATTATATTATTAATAAAAAAAAGTTTTCTTTGGATATGATTTTCAAATCACTTGCAAAAACATATCACTGTATTATTGCCATGGAATATGACGTCACTGTGTCGTGATCAAACCAAATACATACCATAAGTCTCTAAACACAGCGGTCACTTTTGACTGAATCGTTTGTAATTTTTGAACTTTGACGTCACATTGTTTTCAACCAATGGGAAGCGTTAATTCCGTCGGCATCCGTTGTGTTCGTTATTTTTATGTTTGTGTGTCTGTACGTTGGATTATAGATTTATTTTCATTGACTACACAAACGGACGTGTGACGTTGACGTCACTACGGCGTACGTAAAGAGGGTGATCACATTTGTCATTGCGAGTAATATTGGCGACTAGATTATATAAATAAATATAATAATAAACTCTACACACTGACAGCCCTACACGGATTCATGGGGGCCATAGACATTTAAAAACAGGCACACTTCCGTCGCCGGGCATCGAATCCAGACCTCTGTAACGGCAGTCAGTGATAGTAATCATTGTACCATATAGGTTCTGTATGTTATACATGTGGATTTCTTCCGACTGACCTGAATCTAACGTAAATTCTACGTTACCTTCCTATTAAACCTACTTCTGTACACATTTTTATTAAAAATAACCTATATACTTAAAAAAAATTGTTATAATGCGAAACGACACTGTTCAATTTTACAAAGAAACAAAAAAAAATCGTTACATCGAGAACATTCTAGAAATTCTATTTATAAATTTTTTCTGTTGCTCGCAAATTTTTTTCACTGTACTTTCTTTTCGAGAACTTTCTAGAAATCCCTTCTTTAAATCTTCTATCCCGCTCGCACTGTTTTCTTTCTGACATACGCGTAAAATTTTTTGAACAGATGAATCTACGCGACAGTACATAAGTCGTTCACTTATGTAGAAAACTTCGATAGCGTGATTCAGGCTTGTGACGTCACTGTATATTAAAATTGGTGACAGATATGACTGCCCTCTACGTTCGTTGGGAACGATCGTATCTGAACGTCAAAATGTACCAAATATAAGCTTAATTATAACTACGATGTCGCGAGTGGGCGCGGGTACTTTGAAATTATTGGTAACCAGTTGTCGGAGTTGGATCAGAGATGTCGCCACGTGTATCTGAATTAAATAGTGGTGTATATCGATACGTTGTCAATATTATCGTGAATTCATCAGCTGTTTAGAATATAAAATAATAACGCTACACACTAGGATTCCTTGTGTCGTGGGCGCCATGGACAACACACAAGACAAAAACAGAAATTTAAACTCATCATTAAGTACATTTCAACAATAATATCGATAGTATTCTGAAGTATCAAAACTATCGATAGCCCTATCGATAGTTTTATCTAGTGTTGGAGGTTTACCATCGACAGTCAACCGTCTTTTGCGATCCCAGTGACTCTTACATAATATTTTCAAAGTACCCTCGTCAAGGGGAGGGTAGTCGGTGAAAGTTTTTCATCGTGGTATATAAGGTATTAGGAGAGAAACGGGGTAATATTGCCCGAGATGGACTGTCTGCGGTGAGAGTGAATGGAGAAGGGAACGTTGGAGAATTTATGAAGATTTTAATAATTACTATTAATGTATTATTTTTAAACAAATTATTATCGTGGTAGGTTAGGTTTAAGTTGTTATGCAACTCACGACGGCGCGTCGCGGTTTGATCCGTTTGTTTCATGTTATTTTGACGTCACTCTCTTGTACACCACCATTATTCTACCGATTTGTAATGAGTGTATACAACGGTCTATTTTGGTCCTTAGGGCTATATCTTCCCTCTCACTCTCACATGTGCCCGAACGTGATGCGTCCTTGAAATGTTACTTTTAAGTTTCGTTCAGTTCGTAAACATAACCTGACCTTTAAGTACCTAAATGCCTCTTTTACTATAATACTATGTACTATACCTGCGATGGTAACATAATTATGTAAGTTATATATCGATACTAATACTCTCATTATATTAACGTTCCCAGTGACAAACGCGACGCGCCGTCGTGAGTTGCAGCGTTTAGTGCGCAGTAGTAATCTCTTGGTGTTACCAGTGTATGTATCTTAATGTTAATCTCGGTGTTTGCTGACGGGCGTCACTTATCTCCTCTTCGTATCTCAAGTCGTTGTCTACGATCAGGGTGACGGTTAGGTAACTTTGGTGACAGTGCATTATGTTGTATACATGTCGAAGTATATTTTGACAGATGGGACCAGGATGACAGTTAGGTAATTTTGTTGACAGAACTTGTGTAACAATATCAAAATCTATTTTGGCATATTTGTTCAGGATGACAAAGAAAATCGATTGAACGAAATTATTAAAATACATAATTATTAAACACCAGATCTCCCTGTAGGCGAGATGTCACCCGTGGACAGCGGCCGCGCTCCGACTTTCGTTCGGAACTTGTATATATGCGAGCGGGGTACAAAACTTCGATAGCGTGATTCAGGTTTGTGATGTCACACGGTGCGATGTCACTAAAACGCATGTCTCATTGAACTGCGCAAACGATGAGGGGATATGTGAAGTTGTTTAGCGTTTTCATAATATGTAGAAACTATTTGATTTGCGGGCTGTGTTATTATTTTGGTAACAAGATGCACAATTCAATATTTATGCTTGTAAGAGTATTATTTGCTTGATAAAATCATGGATGTGTACTGACTTCCATTATACTTGATATTTATTGGTGTCTATAGTCAATAATAGAAACCGTGGGTAAATAAATTAATTGGGATACTTTGTCAGGTAATTAAAGCAGGGAGATGTTTATTGAAAACGTTTCAAGATTGTAAAATACTGACTATATAAAATTCCTGGCCGGGCGTGTTTATTATTAATAATTTTTTTCTGAAAGAAAGAAAAATATGATTAGACATACACGGATGGCCGAGTGATGTTGTTGTCTTTGCATTGATTTGCAAACTATAAAAACAATGTAATGTGTCACTTTTTATGTCCAAAATAAAGGCATAAACTGTTATTCCATATAATAATATGTGACATCATTTGGTGGTTACGTCTATTTTGAACGAAACAAAATTCAATGTCAAAATTATGAATGAAATTTGACTATTAAAAAAAGAAAAAATATGATATTAAATCTGGTCATTAACGTAATAATAACCTATAGGTTGAAATAATGAAATGTTGTCAATTAAATCTGCAATGCACGAGTATTCTCGGGTGGTCCTACCAGGACCAGCGACCACCGAAAGGAATCTTGCCGTCGCCTGTTTCATTGATATGGTCAGTGCAACCCTTTACACCCAAAAATATTTGTACAGTAAAGCCAATTATTTATTTCGGGTTCATCCATATATTACGTCACTGAAATTATATGTCATACGTGGTCACAAACGTGTGACCCATCCGTTACGTCACAGATATTGCAATTTTAATCGAGTTTTGCGTTCGAGTTTGATAGAATTGAGAATGGCGAGTGACATCACGTAACTGTATTCGCCCCTGTCACACGATGTCACATTTTGTTGACCCTCTCTCTTATGTGACGTAATTAATGGATGTCCTCTTGTCGTATCGGTATTATGGAAGGTTGATCTCGCCCGTTTGAATTTTGTTTGCGAAATTTTAATTTATATATTTTTTAATATATCTCAATATAAACTTATTAGTTTTATGTTAAATTAAAATATAATTAGGTTATTATACATAATAATGTGAAACATTGGGTTCGCTGTGTTATGCATGAGCATTTGACTTTGGCCCAGCAATTTTAGCGGTTATATTAAGATGATTGTGTGTAAACATTTCTATGTTATATTTGTAATATCTGCGAGTTGTTATGTATGATCTGCAGTCAAAGATGCAAAGAAACTCATTACTTAATTAAAGTTTACTTTAAATATTACAAAAAAGTGACAATTGCTCGAAATTAGAAACGAGTATCCCGAGCGCATCGTACCTGTGTATGTGGCAAAGTAGCGAGTTGCACTTTATCGATAATTTGCGGAGCGATGTATTTCTCGCCACTGCCGTACTTCTCACACTTTAAGTATTCACATAACACCGTGGGTAAACAATAGTCAAATGCCCATTCTACTGCCATATTTGATTAGTTTGTGATGTTGTGTTGCAGTGTTTGGGATGTGGAACAAATATTATAATTTGGTCACATTATATTATATTGAACATTTATCTGTATTGAATATTGAAAACATCACCGCGAACACTAAACTTTTTAAATGTAAGGGCGAGGCCACCGCCAGAGTATTAAAACAAATGTACCAACGAAGTTTGGTTCTGTGCACAGCTTAGAAGAACTTAGAAGATAGCAGAGATTTGAGAGAACGTTTCACGGTGCGTATATAAACGGCGTGCACATAAACAAGCCTGTTACAAACGAGTGTGAAAATAACCTACTGTTTCTTGTCCTGTTTTCTTGTACGATTTCGTATAAAATGTTTGCTTTCATGTATCGCAGTGACGTGGCCTCGTCGTAACGGGTACTCACGTTTTTTTGTATTATACTGATGTTGTGTTTGAATTGCATGGACGAAAATCGGGTGGAGGAAAATCGTGAGTACCTGTTTCAATTGAAAAAATTATCTGTGTTCGTATAGAAGACAGCTAACAAATGTGGAAAGAGGAAAAGGCATAATATATACGCTTAACAAAACTATTTGTATGAGATGAAATATCTTCGGTCTAAGTTTATATCGTCCATTTCTTATTTATTTTGTATTAAATGTTACTAATGGCCCTTGTTCTTGGGAGCTTGTTGTGGGTCATACTGGCCCACGACAAGGACACAATTCATAAGTAAGTCACAGGGGCTATCCATAAATTATGTCACACAAATTTTAAAAATATTTGGCACTCAATCCATGTCACACATGCACAAATATAATTAAATTATAGTATTTATTTAATTATTTATTGTATATTTATTGATTGTTGTGCTCATTTGTAAATCAAACTGCATGTTATTTAATGCTTATTGTTATATGTTTCAAGTAGTTTTATAAATGAGTACAAATTAATAAAATGTGTGACCCGATCCCTTGGTGTGACGTCACTTACGCAATTGTAATAGTTTAGCGTTGGGTGTTTAAATGTAGAGGTTTAGATTTGACATTATACGGGTGACATCTCCAAACTTGTGACCCCTGTCACACGATGTCACACATTGTTAACCCCTATTAACGTGTGACGTAATGGATGGCCCCACAATTGTTTTAATATTTGTTCAACATTCCGAACTATAATTTTCCTATTTTTATCTGAAAGCTGAGACTTTATTGTTTCCTATATTATGTTTACGGATGGATAGCTTTAATATCGCTTAATGTTTCTCTAATAAATTGTCTATGGATGTAACGGCTTTTATTTTGTTTCAACTTAACATCGAAGACAGATCCCTAAACAAAAATAACGCAATTCCATAGCCACTGATGAGTGGAGAATGTTCGACACAGAGTAGGGAAATCTACAAACCACTGAGTAACGAGGTCGACGCCCTGAGTCGTGTGTCACGTTTAATTTTACTCTCGGCGCGACTAAAGAAGTTTCACTTTAAACGCTAACACATACTAGCATTACGAATCCTGTGTCGTGGCACGTTGATGTAATGTGCGCAGACCTTTACCTTCGACTGTTATTTCGCGACCACAAATTGGTTATTATTTAGTTACCAACGGTTATTGATTACAAATAATTGGTCGTTACTTTTGATTGGGCGCAACCGTACGTCAGTTGTTTGGTGTTGAGTGTAGTGTGTGAAAGTCATGACGGGAAGTTTAAGATATTTTGTACTTTGCAGTATATTTCATGGGGTTTTCAGTGCGTATCCCCCGGTAAGTGAGTAATGTCTGTAGGCGTCACGAGTCGACAAGCCGTCTGACGGTTTGAGGTCACAGTATCAGTGGCTATTAGCACTAAAATCATCAATGCGTTGCTGACCAAATAAGAGAAAAAAGTTACTATTACTACACTTCAGGGGCGTTTAAATGGCTCGCATCCGTCAGCGCGCCCTCCCGACACCCGCGGCGCGGCTCGCGCAACGTTTCACGAACCCTCAGTCACGGTAATAGTATCATACAGTATCCCATCTTCATACAAACGGCCGGAACGCGAATCATACCTACGCACCTCGGAATTTAGTACACATTAAGTACACAACAGCCACAGAAGCGCCATACGGACGATCGAACGTGTGGGTTTGTAATCGGGAAGCATGCGTATTACCTACCCACTTACATTCACTACAACTAGAAAGAGGCGGCCCCAGCGCGCGGGGCAGGCATTTATTTCAAGGACAGGGCCTGTATGATACTAGTACCGTGCCTCAGTTGTGGGTTTTTTTGACGCAGCTCAAGACGCGCACCGTCATCGGCTCGCGCAGCCCGAGCCGGGTAAAAAATATGCTCGCGTGCGCTAGTTTTGAGAACATGTAGAGCTCTCAGGTGTGCAGGTTTCCTCACGATGTTTGATCACCGAAGCATGTATTTTTTAAAAATTAGGGGTGCGTGCGGGTTTGGTCCTAGGCCCTAAAGTTCGGTACTTCAACGTCCAAATTTGGGAAAGAAAGGAAGGTATGTGAATTGTGTTTGACTAATATTGAGTGGTCTATGTCATTAAATAAAATAAATAACGCTACACACTCATAGCCCCACACTAGGATTCCCTGTGTCGGGGGTGCCATGGAAAACACACAAGACAAGAACACACACACCCAGACCAAGAACGGAAATTCATCATTCAAACTTCCGCCTCGCTGGGAATCGAACCCAGGACTCTCGGAACGGCGATCCGGCGTGTTACCCATTGCGCCACTGGGTCGTCAATTATAAAGATGTTGAAGCTAATTATTTAGTGTTGTTCGCTACCAGACAGGGGACGAGGTGCAGCCGGGCAGCGTGTTGCTGCCGGCGACGCGCCGCGGACGGTACCTCGCCAACATCGTGCGGCGGCAGGCGGTGGTGAGTGGCTCGCGGAGTTTAACTTCACTTTGAAAAGATTAAGGAGGCTGTGTCCAGATTTTCGATTGACCAAAGTTGTTACTCAGTACGATTTCCAAGTGGAACTTCTTTAACGGCGTCGAGAGTAAAAATTCAATACACACGAGCTAGGGTGTTGAACTCGTCGTTTGTAGATCTCCCTACTCCATGTCAGTATTGTACACTTCGTTTTAACCCATATCAAAATAAGTGAATAGAATATGAATTTAATTAAGTATCCAAACGTTGCGAAGTTTCACTTCAAATATGTGCACATCGTGCATACAATTTAATATTTTTTTAATAAAATTATAACCCTTCTTGTTGATGAATTTTGAGCAGTAAAATAAATAACATACCGTTCCAGATCGTTACATCAGAATCTATTTATAAAGTATGTATTATATTAACAACTTAATTTGCAGGACGGTACGGGTATTAAATTCAACAAGGACGCCGACAGGGTAAGGCCACACACAATATACAAGTATGTTCTCCGGGTACAAGTCCCAGCCGAGTACACAATGATATGATTGTGACAGAACGTGGTTGATTGAGTCTGTTCTGCCTAAACGTTCCAAAATTTTATTTTTATGGAATTAAGATAGCTAACGAGCATGCAGCACCACCTTCCGCTGCCGCCAATGACGACTGCGACCGACACAGACCAACACTCAAATGAGGACTATATAGGATAGTTAGTCCGGTCAGGAGACAGTGTAGAACATTAATTGGTTGTTAGTAAGCATGAGGACTGGGACAGGAACTGTTGGTTAACTCTAAAGCCGTGGCGTCACACGTATTCGCTACACTAACGTCACCGCAGGCGTGGCGCCATCCGAAGCCAAAGGATCCTTTCTCTACCTCTCACTACCCCTGTACCGTCGTCAGATGAACGCAGAAGCCAAGAAGAAGGTGGACGTGCTGTCGGAGGAGCTGCTGCCGTACATCATAGCGGAGCAGGAGCGCCGCACCACGCTGTACAAGCGCGTGCTGACGGCCGTCCAGAACGGGGAGAAGGGCGTCACCGTCGCCGAGATCAGGAACAAACCGCCGCTCATCATCAGGAAAGGTCTGGTTGTTCCTCGCAGCGATAGGAACCCGCACAGCGCGGTCCGCCACTCCACTGGGAGACTCTAAGGCTGAGATATTTAAACGATACTTAGCCTTTTGTAGGTGTATTGCATGTAATAAAACCAATCGTGGTATTTTGACATTAGCGGTCTTCGCTTATGGTGAGCACAATCTCAGCGTGACATGTCTATAAATACCAAATCGCAGTCTTTGCAAAGCTAGGATTTTCGTAAGTAAAGTCTGAGCTAAGGCTAAGTATCGTCTATAGATCTCAGCCTGAGTGTCCTGAGTTTATGTCCGACAACAGGAGACCCTTGAGACCCACAGATGCAATGTTTATTAATTGAAGGTCTGCTTGTGATGCGATATATTTGTGTGGGGCTAAATGCTAAACTGGTGACCCTGACGTGATGCTAATATTACCTTAATAAAGTTTATTAACATCATTATTAAACTTCTGTGAGTACCACCTTAAGGATGACAATGTTGTACCTACTCGTATATCTGTGGAATCTGTGGAAACTTTCCTGAAAATTGTTATATACTTATGTAAGCTGAATTGTAAAGTGTTTCCCAAATAAAAATAAAATAAAATGTTCGTCGTCCAGGGCTGCTGTACCGCTGCCCGTCGAACCGCGCCCCCAAGGAGCCCGACGGCTCCGGGGTGCTCATGTGCGAGGGCGACGTGGAGCCCAGCCAAGTCATGTTCGACTCCTGTCTCAGCGCAGAGGACAAGGAACTCTACGTCGCTGAGAATAAGTACTTCTTTTGTAACCGTGAGTGTTTCACATTCAACTTATTTTATCGTTCTAAATGTATGTAAAATATACAGGCTACGTGTGTAATAATAGTAATTAATATTATTGGAACGAAGTTCCTTACGGCAGGCTTGGAGGGGATAGGGATTTTGCTGCGCGACTGAACTGAAAAATATGTGATAGTAAAACCGTAAGCGTGGAAAAAAGGTGAGCGTGGAATAAAACCGTTAAATGAGACGTGCGCAGGCGCGACAGTAGCCGAAGGAACTTCGTTCCTCCCTGGTGTCCCACGACACAATTAGTTTTTATATCAATTACACACTTATATTTTACTCGAATAACAATGTAAGTATGTACATATTTTCAAAATAAATAAAATTAGTATAAAATGTGATCTATTCTCGAATGCCGCATGTTTAACCATTTACATGCTACGAAATGGGATTTGGTGTTTGGGTTTGGGATTTTGGTAAATCTTTATACTATGTAATTATCTCTTATATACGTAATGTTGAGTGTTGACAATGTCTGTTTCACCGCGATAACTTCAAAACCTACTGAACTACTTGGTATATAACTAGGTTTTATCAATTTATAGTGATGAAGGTTAAAAACCTATTTTTTTAAAGGAGGGCGGTCAAGTTATCTGATAATACTCATGTTGTCCCCTACAGGTCACAAAATCGAGGGACCAGACCTACCCAGAAACGGGACCACAGTAATCGGCTGCGCCCCCATCGAGCGGACCTCCCTCAACTACACCTCCAACATCTGTGCCCTGGAGGACACAGACGACGTGGTCGTTCATTACCGATATTATCCGGATAGGGTGAGTGGTATATAAGATAGCCTGTCTCATTTTCTCCCACGTTAAAATGTGTCTGTCTTTTTCGTTTCCGTTTCATTTATTTCCGCGTCATTTCCGTTTCATCGATCACAACGATACTATAGAAGCTTTCAC
Source organism: Ochlodes sylvanus (assembly GCA_905404295.2). Lineage (NCBI taxonomy): Eukaryota > Metazoa > Arthropoda > Insecta > Lepidoptera > Hesperiidae > Ochlodes > Ochlodes sylvanus. Next base: position 149,479 of record FR990150.1, read on the forward strand.
TTCAAATTAACCTAACCTTGACCCTCCCTAAGCGGTGATAGCCGTGTGGTTGAACGTTGGACTGCCGAACCGGAGGCTCCGGGTTCAAACCCCGCACGCACCACTAATTTTCAAAAATTATGTGCGTATTAATATTTAATTATCACTTGCTTCGGTGAAGGAAAACATCGTGAGGAAACCTGCACACCTGCGAGTTCTCCATAATGTTCTCAAAGGTGTGTGAAGTCCACCAATCTGCACTCGGCCAGCGTGGTGGACTATGGCCTATACCCCTCACATTGTGAGACGAGACCCGTGCCCAGCAGTGGGACAGTTATGGGTTGAGATGATGATGATGACCCTCCCTCCCCAGACGTACAAGTTCGTGACGGAGCTGGACCCCGAGCGCGAGGTGTGCGACCACTGGAGCCCGTGCCAGCTCGGCTACGTGTACAGCCTGCCCGCGCCCGACCAGGCGCAGCCCGCCAACGAGCTCTGGCGTGAGTGTCACGTAGACAGGGACGGAGATAGGCTGGTGGGCGCGGCCAACATGAGACAGCACGAGAAACTACTATTCGACGGGTGCCGGGCTAATTGTATTAAGCGACACTGTGGGCGATATAGACTTTTATACATACTGGAATCAGCGAATTTTTCTGCGTCGTTTGAGCTGGGTTTGGTGACGATCGGATCTATAGTCGTGTTAATACCCTTTTTTTGAAAAAATAATGCGATTTGCTAAAGTTATAATATTTTTTTTAAATCGAAACTTTAAACTGCTCTGGTGCAAAGTTTCAAAAATGTCGGTTAATACAAATAGCCCGGAACAGGTTGTATTGTATGTGCCACAAGAAAAATTCGACATCAGCTGTCAAATTTGCTCGCTCGCTTCGCTTCTGGAAACAATGACTCAGGCTGAGATCTATAGACGATAGTTAGACTTAGCTCAGACTTTACTTACGAAAAACTTTGCTTTGCAAAGACTGCGATTTGGGATATAAAGACATGTCACGCTGAGATTGTGCTCAACATAAGCGAAGGCCGCTAATGTCATAATACCAATATTGGTTTCATTACATGCAATACACCTGCAAAGTTTTTCGTAAGTAAAGTCTTAGCTAAGGCTAAGTATCGTCTATAGATCTCAGCCTTAGTACCCAATTAAGTTATTGAGGCGTAAATATAACGTTAGATATAATTATGTTGTCGCAGATTTTTATTAGGCATTTTTAAGCTTTACAACTTTCCTATAGTAATCATTCACGTATCTCTTACCGTTGAAGGAGCGTTTGTAAAAAACATACATTTCAACCTCTTTTTCGCCAATTCGGTTACCAGGGGAAATCCTTTTTATTTTCCGAGATAAATTATAGTCTATGTGACTCCTAAGGTTCCATTGTACCCATTGAAACAATTTTCAATATCGGTCCAGTTTCGGAGCCTATTCAATGTAAAGAAACAAACAATCAAGTCTTTTGTTATTAATATTGAATATTAATTGTAAAAACTCTTTATTTTACAGATGACTACAGTAAGTTGTACAAATGTTCAAACAATGACACCAAGTGGCTCCCATATTGAGCCTAAGTAGTTTCGAATCCGTAGCGTCTCTTATTGTCAAAAATAAGGCGTATTAGAAATTAATTGTGTCGGTAATCAAACATCGTGAGGAAGCACACCTGAGAGTTCTCTATAATGTTCCCTGACTAGTCAGAGGTCCGCCTCGCCACTTGGCCGGGTTACTACCATACCAACTAATATACGAGGTCGTCAAACTTAGTAAGTTAAATTACTCACTGATAATATCAGTCTGATGTACTAGAACTATGTACTTAGAACTTTTCACGTTAAACTAACGGCCGTGTGTCCCGACACAGCGTTTCCCGATTTAACTTCCTGATATTGATGGATATTCCTTACATTGGTAAATAAATTTTTATATTAAACAAAAGTTCTAATGAACGCTTATATATTTTGCAGCTGAAAGTAAGTAAAATGACAACATTGGAAAAATTGAACACTTTGTGGTGTACATTTTTTAATTTTTTTACTTATTGTTTCAGAGATAGAAGGTACGATCTTTTTAATTCTAAGTAATAATAATAAGTAATATTCATGGAATTAAATTATAATTAATGTTTTTTTTATTATAAGTAACATAATATGGCTTAAATACGTTGTTGAGATTTTTCGTACATAGTACAGTCCTAAAACAAAGTGGAGATCTTGAAGTCATTTTAATTGTTCTCACTGGTAAAAATCTGGATAAATGTACCTAATAAGTTTAAACTCCAGACCAAACTAATATAACAGCTACTTATAATTAGATTAATTATAATGAATGTCATTGTGGTTTTTAAGTTTTGATAAAGTAAAAAGAAATGGGGGGGCTCTGAAAAACAATTAGTAGATGAAAGAAGTTCGAGAGCCTCTGTTTTGGGGCATGTAAAACGTAAATTTCTTAAATAACTGATTGCCACGAATACTGAACATAATTTATTGTTACATTCCAGAATATGAACGTAAGTACAAAATAAATTAAATTTTGTCGTGGGACACCAGGTAGGAACGAAGTTCCTTCGGCTACTGTCGCGCCTGTGCACGTTTCATTTAACGGTTTTATTTCACGCACTTTTTTTTTCCACGCTTACGGTTTTACTATCACATATTTTTCAGTTCGGTCGCGCAGCAAAATCCTTATCCCCTCCAAGGCTGCCGTAAGGAACTTCGTTCCAATTAGTTACGTGTGCAATGTCGCTGGCATTGTAAGTTAAACGGACGAATTGAGCAATCCTTTGCTCAAAACGGGACATGAACCCAAGTCCAGTGATTGCCGCCGCTGTTATCTTATCTCATTATTTGTTTGTTATTTCAGGCGATGGTATGTAATTTTTTGTAAATATTTAATAAGCACATAGGTACACCTAAATATAAATTATTTTTAAATATCTATAAGAACTCGTACTAATATTAAAACCGTTCGGGGTCAAATATGTGAAATGAAATGAAGTTTTATTCGAAGTTAGTTTTTAAGGGTTTCGTACCCAGAGGGTGATAAACCGAACCCTTTACGTCTCCGATGTCTGTCTGTCCGTCACAGGGCTATATCACTAAAATGGAAATAGCACCCGAACTAGGAATAGGAAATATTAAAAATATAAAAGAACTAAAAATGTAATCTAAAAAACGCTAACGAACCCTCGCAGACATTGGGTTTGTATAAATGAATTCGTTAAAAAAATAGTAACTTGGACGTTATCACTCCATTCGCCGTTACAATTCTGTAGTTTAAAAATTGGATGTTTTTTGGAAAAATACATACTAAAAATTAACTTTGTTGTTATCTGTTGTTAATAATCATTTATTTTTCTGTTCTTATTTAGAAATCGTGCCACGTAAGTACCTTGAATCCACAGAATATTTCTTTTTAAATTTTCTATGCTTCAATCACTTCAATACTTAAAACACCTGAACATTGAAAATAAGTAGATACTTAAGTACCTATTATACAAAATGTACTAAATGTTATGACCATAATATTCCAGCCATACCAGGTAAAAGTATTTTTCTTAGTTAAATTTTTCATTTAAGTCATTGAATAGACTTCCTGTTATTTTCTTCTTGCACTTGAATTTTCCACTGAAAATCGTGTAGTTCAATGACTTTATGGTTTAACCGCTAAGCCAAGAGCGTTCCGAGTCTTCCACGGCTGGGAAGCTGCGGGTGAGAACATCGTCATCGCAACATTCACAACCCATAACTATTACTGATTATACTGTTTTGTTTTGATAGTTAGTCCTGTTAGCTGTCGTTAGTAATAGTCCAGTCCAGCTGCAGTTAGTAATGTTATTGTTGTGGTATTGGTAGTGGTAGTGGTATATTGGTGTACAATAAAGATTTTTGTTGTAGTTATTGTTGTTGTTGTTGTTGTTGTTGTTGTTGTTGTTGTCGTTGTCGTTGTTGTTGTTGTTGTGAGTAACAAAGTGTGTTCAGAGGACAGTCAGGAGGAGTTCGTCCCGGCGAACGCCAAGAACTACACGACGAGCCCGCGGCGGGTGCAGGTGCCCGACGGGTACAGCTACCACGCGGTCGTGCACAAGAAGATGCACAACGGCGCCTACGTGAGTTGCAACTCCCTAACAATACGTCTATGATGTAGCGTAAGGTCTGAAACTCACTTTACAATAAGAGAAAATTGTAAAAAATAGTAATTCAATTTAATCGCCACTTACCATCAGGTGGGATTGTTGTCAAGCACTACCTTATAAGAAGTAAAAAAACACAAAATGTGTGCAATTCACACGTGCTAGAAGTGAAACATTAAAAAAACTAATACTGTCAGTCCAAATATTGACTGACACTATTTTTGCTTTGCTTACATAAGCCGCCATTTTGCCGATGCTTCCTATCACATTTCTCACGTCAAAATGTGTCTGTCTCTTTTTCGTTTCCAGTTCATTCTATTTGCGCGTCATTTCCGTTTCGTCGAATTCCACAACAACGATACTATAGAAGTCATCACTTCATACAGCTACGTCACTGTTCCGCAGGAAGCCGTGCCGGAGTCCTCGGTGTCCAAGCAGGAGATTGACAAGGGGCTGGCGTCCCGGCGCTCGCTGTTCGGACTCTGGCTGCAGATCGGCATCTCCTTCGACTCCTGGCTGCCCTCCTGCCTCGGCTCCTACTTCGTCCAGTTCCGGATGAACAACAAGTTTAAATACAAGAAGCTGTGCGTCCTGGGTGAGTACTTGACGCTAGTGTGGCGACGTGGAACGTCTTGCGCGCTGTACATGGGTTGTACATTCGTTCGAGGAATACTTTTGGAGAATAAGACAGCGCTATGCAAAAGAGAAGGACAGAATAACTACGATGTTTTATGTGGGGATATCAGGCCGATTATTTCAGCGAGAGCTATCTTGGCGTGCGCTGCCTAAACAACATTTATTATTTGTCTGTCTGTTTTGGCTAATCTCTGGAACGGCAGGATCGATTTTGACGTAACTTTCACTGTCAGATAGGTGATGTAATAAGGAGTAACTTACGCTACTTTTATTTTAGAAATTTCCCCATAACAATTAAAATTCCACGCGGACAAAGTCGCGGGCACCTAACCTTTTGTGCAAGCAGCTATATCCAAAACAGCGAGCTATAAATACAATCGTCATTTTCCGACTCCCACGCGGGCGGAGCGGCCAGCAAAGTCTACTACTACTACTACCACTACTACCACTACTACCACTATTACCACTACTACCACCACTACTACTACTACTACTACTACTACTACTACTACTACTACTACCGCTACTACAACTACCACTACTACCACTACTACAACAACTACCACTACTACTACATACACTACCACTACTACTACATACACTACAACTACTACTACTACAGCGACGAGCGCCATGATGGTGGTCCCGCGGGAGGTGGAGCTGCTGCTGGGGCAGCGCGCCAACGCGACGGCGATCCCGTTCCGCTGCAACCACTGCCGGCTGCAGCACGTGCTCGTGCGCGCCGCCGACTGGAACGTGTACAACCTGGACGCCTCGCGGTACCACCTCAAGGAGTACCGCGACAGGTCAGTTCAATATATGAATAAACGTTAACGCGCTCATACCCCCGCACTACGACTCCCTGTGTCATAAGGATATAATACAAATTACACATCACTAACACCCACGACCCGAGAACAAACATTTATATCTGTCAAATAAACGTCTGCCCCCCCGGTACCCTCGCTTCGCGGGGTCTTCAAATTGATCTGTTGATTGTCACTAACTAAGAACTTACCAACTAACGTTCCGACTGTTCACAATTGGTTCTTGTATATATGAGAGCGGTGTACAAAACTTTGATAGCGCGATTCAGGCTTGTGACGTCACTGTGACGTGTGTGCGGTGTCGCCGCAAGCTTTAGCACACAAACCTAATACAAGTGTCTCTCCTTTTCTCACATCTCTCTGTTTCTTTCTCTCCTCTGTCTCGTTTTGTCACTGTTCAGCAAAAATAAATAAGTTATTTTTCTATAACCTCTACTTATTTGTTACAGGGAAGGCAAACAGTGAGTAAAAAACTTCTTGATCACGCTCTGAGAGTGTGTGACCAAGTGTAAAGTGTTAGTAAATAAGAGTGTATCAGAATATCAGGGTATCCACCGCTGCCGCGGGTAGGCGGTATACCTTGTTCCGACCTACCCGAATACCGCTAGCTGCTACTGTGGGTAGCGAAACATTGTTAGTCTTAATTGCTTGAAAATAAACTATCAAAGAAAATTTTACTCAGCAACATTACAGCATTTCTACTAGTATTTTGACGTGGAACCTCTTTAAAATCGGTATTTTCAGTTTTTACGGAGCCCCACTGACAACGAGGAAGCCCGGGGCTCCACGGAGCGCACTTCCAGCACAGCTAATATAGCATGTTTGCAATCCTTAACTCATCACTGCTGGACTCAGATCTCCTCTCACAATGTGAGAACAGCCGCGGATTGGTGGACTTCACACACCTTTGAGAACATTATGGAGAACTCTCGGGTGTGACGATGTTTGATTATCGAAGCAAGTGTTAATTATATTTCTAACACGCACATATCTACATAATTATATTAAAAAGAAGAAAGATTTGTGTCCTTGTAACAAAAAAACACAAAAAGTACTGGTTCGATTTAAAAAAATCTTTCACCATTAGAATGCTACACTATCTCGGAGTTGGCTACAACCCATTAATGGCCCACTACTGAGCACGGGTCTCTCCTCGTACCTGAGGAGGCCTAGAGCATACTCCACCACGCTGCTCCAGTGCGGATTGGTGGAGGGGTTAGTGGCCAACCCAAGTGTCGGAAATTTAAAGCCGCCCGAAGGTATCCGACATGGATTTAAAGGCACCTTAGCGAAACGGTGGTAGATGCAAAAATGACGTTCATAAGTGTATTGAAAAATACCTACATGAAATAAATGATTTGAGTTTGAGTTTGAGTTTGAATTAACGACTGCTACCAAATGATAACAACCGGGACCGACGGCTTTACGTGCCCTCCGAAGCACGGAAGCGCTCAAGAAATTTTTGCCACTAGCGGTCACCCATCCAACTACCGACCGCGCCCGCTGTTGCTTAACTTTGTCGATCATGAGATCGACGCAAGCCGCCGGGCTATGAGCGCTTCACAGATCTCGGATTAACACAGGCTATATTTATCATTGTACGGGTATCGTCTCGCTAGTTTTTGATAAAATTGGAGGTGCAGGATTGTAACCAGTAACCACTGGGTGTCACTCGCTGCTTGCTATACAACGTGTTGTTTCCAGACAGCAATACCTGGAAATGAACTTCCAAGGGATGCTTCCCCAGGACTTCGGCGACTACTTCGCGGTGATACAGAACGGCGACGGTCAGGAGGAGAGGGTCAAGGTGGCCACCGCCTCGTGTCAGTACCTCAGTATACTCTCATTTCTTTAGTTTCTTTCTTTTTGACGTGAAAGCTTCTGTAGTATCGTTGTGATTTGTAATTCGATGAAACGGAAATGACGCGGAAATTAAATGAAACGGAAACTTAAAACAGACCCACTTTAACGTGGGAGAAAATGAGATAGGAAGCATCGGAAAAGTAGCGGGTTACGTAAGCAAATCGAAACGTCAATATTTGGACTGACAGTAGGTATTCGTTGTTATGAAGTTTCACTTCTACCACGTGAACTGCACAGGTTTTTTTATGTTAAACCTTTGAACGTTTTTTACAATTATCTCACTTCCTATTAATGTAAATATTTTTTAATCTTTTTAATTTTGTTACAGCTCCAGGTAATGCTCCAGCCTCTCATTAAACTCAATGTATATCTTACAGACCTACCCTTCATTTGGTAACAACTTGAACTTGGTTTTGACATTTCGTTCTGTATCTTATTTTCTTAGGTACAACATATTTATTTACTAATAATTTAAATACATTTCTTACAGGAAAAGGTAGATATATCTTATAGTTTTACTAGCTGACCTAAACTATGAAGCCTTAAGGACGTTGTGGTATGAAAGGCCAAGGTAATATTAAAATAATACTGCTTCAAGAGACTGTGACAGGCCCCTGGCAGACGTTGTTCTGCAACGTATTTTATACCGACTTTTAAGAACCTTTAAGAATTGCTCGTCAAATGCAATAACTTTAACTATGGTAGCACTTCAGCAGCACTATGAGCTGTTTGGTCGGTGTCTCCAATAGTTTGGCTAATCTCTGAGGAAATCTAGACAAAAGCGCCACCTGCCGGTTCCAATTGTGAATCTAAACCTCTCGGAAAACCACTCTAACACACAAAAAATACATTTAAATCTATCCAACTGTTTACGAGGACTTCATAAATATACACATGAGCAGAAGAACTATATTTTTTTTATATTTTTATAGTTTGAAGATGAGGCAATGCCGAACTGTTTCCGATACCTATAAGTGAAATGATTATGGTAATTATAATTTTCATCAAATTAATAATTTCGCATTCTTTCAGATGTTGGTAAGTGTTTTATTAGTATTTGATCAAGTTTAATATGTTTGACGACTAAAATTAATCATGTTTTTTTATTATTACAGATAATGGTAAGATATTGTTACAGTTTATTTAAATATTAATTTGTCTTTGTTTGAGCCATCATCGCAACGCCAAGCATAAGGTAAATTTCTCCCTTGTCGTCGTCGTATCGTCATACACTTGAACAGTATGTATGTCATAAACATCCGTTTCACGTTATTATCTTATGCCTGTTCCTATATTTAACCAATCTTTAAACCAACTCGGAGATACTTCTACTATCTGTAAACAAAACGAGTCTTTTTTCAAATATAGGAGCCGGGTATTAATGCCTGGTAATGATAAATGCCTGTACGCAAACCTCACACCATCTTCACCTTACAGTCTCTGTGCATGGTTATGATAAATGCTTATACGCAAACCTCCCAGCTTCACTTTACAATGTTAGTGTCTGGTAATGATAAATGTGCGTAAAACTCCCGGCTTTACATTACAATCCTAGTGTCCGGTAATGATAAATGTACGTAAACCCAGCGGTGCGCACGAACTTCATCGTGGCGTCGTTCGAGGCGGGCGGGCGGTTCGAGCGCACCATGAACTACAGCTGCTCGGAGTGCGAGCTCACGGACATCCTGTGCAACGGGGACAGCGTGCTGGCCGCGGGCAGGGTCACCGTCGTGCCCGTATCCAATCTGATCAGCTTCAACTTCCCCAGGTGATATCGGACTTTTTTTTATTATAATTAAATACTAGCCGACCCGGCGACATTTATTATTTATATTTCAGTTTCTAAGCGGCGCATAAAAATGAACAGACAGACAGTCTTCCACTCGCCTTCGCGAACTTTGCGTTACGTGGCGAGGGGGGTCTATGGGTGTCAAGGGATCTTCCTTTTCACCCGGGATTGAGCTCGGGAGGACAATTGCCTTCCGGTAAAATAAAGATGAAACAACTGAGAAACCGCATCATTTTGGCTTCTATTGGCCCTATGTCGTGATCATCATGTAATATCATTGTTGTCGTAAGGATCGTGACGTCACTTGTAAATTGTTGTCAAATTTAAAAACTGTAAAGTTAAACTCCACGTTACTTGAATCCATTGTTATTGAGTTCATCCTATTAAAATCATCATTACAAAACATATTGGTAGTCAAAACATAAGTCGTCAGTACCATATTATGAATTTACGAGCCGAGTTCAGGTCGATATACTTAATTGCTTTTCAGATTCGACAATAACCACGCCTGTGTGTACATGGGCTTCTTCAGAATAAAACAAAAAGTTTACAGAAAAGTTTTAGCTATCATCGATAGTAAGTATTTTTACATTTAACACCTTCGACCATTAAAACTATGATTGAAGTGTTACACACAAAATAAAACTTGTAGTACTTACCAATGAAGTAAACAGTACAGTCACACATATACACACACACACACCACTCTCTCACATATTCACCAGTCAACCACATACAGACCCTCAAACAAACACGCATGCCAGTCAATAACATAATTAAGTAATTTTAGCATTTATTTTTCTCATTCCAAGGGATGCCAAATACAGCATAATCTTAATAAAGGGTCCCGTTGCCGTTGGTCGCACACCCAATTTTATTTCTCAACTAGCGACCCGCCCTCGCTTCGCTTCGGGAAACTTATTCCTTTAAATGTTTAATTATTTCTTATCAAGTGCTTAAATATAAAGTTTCATGGTTTTATCTTTTAAAATTAAGAAATCCCATACAAACTTTCAGCCTCTATTTCAACCTCTTCATCCCTTTTTTCGCAATAAAAGGTAGCCTATGTCCTTTCTCAGGGTCTAAAGATTGTCTGTGCCAAATTTCATCAAAATCGGTTGAGAGGTTTAAGCGGGAAAGTGTAACAGACAAACAGACAGAGTTACTTTCGCATTTATAATATTAGTAGGGATAATCTGAATAGTGACAATAATACACATATTAATGCGAGCGAGCCGTATTGTCGCACTCAGTGAATTATTGTCAATAATGTAAATTGACAATTTTAGTATACCGTAGGGTTCGTAGGTGTACGGCGAGTCTAATACTATGCTAATTTACATCGTTCGTCCACATACATTCGTCCGTAGGCGTTGTTAGCACGGACATGCCCCGTTATAATGTTCTCATTACCTTATGAGAATAAAAAAATAACGTGCATAAGTGTATCAGTGATACCTACGTGAATTTATTATGTAGGTATAGAAGCGGTAATGATAATACTAAGGAATGGTAATTATAATTCAAATACATTTACTAATCCCTGTTATATTTTCCAGATTCCTGTAAGTATAAAAAATATTTTAACGGCACACATTCATAGCCTCACACTAGGCTACCAGTTTGAGTTTTGGTTTCAACACTTTAACGGCCTATTGAGCTCGGATCTTTCATTCCCGAGGAGGCCTATAGGCCTATAGGAGGTGTACCCCACCACGCTGCGAGCGCGGATGGTGAAGGGGGGGAAATAATGCCGCCCGACGGTATCCGATAAGGCTTAACGACTGCCACCTAATGACAACAACCAGGTCCAAACCATCAAACAAAATCATTTAATAACAATTCCTTATGTTATATTATAACTTTCCTAATAACATTTTTATTATGTCTTTCAGCCCCATGTAAGTATTGTAATCTACTCGTATTTTGTTTTTGACGTTATATTATATTACTTAAGAAACAATACCATTATTAAAATATGAATACCATCATCCATGGGTCTCGACACAAACTTTTTTTGTCGCTATACATAATTACTAGTTGTCCCAGCGTACTTCGTACCGCATTATAATTAAAGAATGTTTTGGTGATATATCGACAGCAACGCCACCTACCGGGTCCAATTGTGAATCTAAACCATTCCCAGATCCCCTTGAACACACACAAAAAATTTCATCCAAATCGGTCCAGTCGTTAAAAAATGTTTTGGTGATATATCGACAGCAACGCCACCTACCGGGTCCAATTGTGAATCTAAACCATTCTCGGATCCACCTGAAGACACACAAAAAATTTCAACCAAATCGGTCAAGCCGTTTAGGAGGAGTTCAGTGACATACACACTCACACTCGAATTATATATATTAAGATAATTATAATTATAATCATGTCTATTGTGTAGTGTACAATTTTTTTCTTTTTACTTATTGTTCTTTTTAGCGACAATATCCAAGTGCTTACTTTCTTATTACCTATACAAATGTGTAGAGGTAAACCCTCGCCGGACGGAACGCGAGGCTTGTTTATGTTCGGCCGTTTCTATCGAGTGTTCGAGAGACGCGTTTCTCCGGCCGGTTACATTGTCACGCTGATTCGCGTAACAAACGACGTCTACATTACTAGTATTGTACGCGTAATTTTGACTTAGCATTACTAATACATCGGGTATCATGCTAAAATCGTGGAAGCATCGCAAGAATAGAAATGTTAACAAGTTAATTTAAACACTAAAATCTTTACCTCACGGTTTTCGATTTCGATTGCAATCGATTGTAGCTCAATTTGCGTTTTGTAGCTCATTTGGCTCGTACATTTTAGCGCGGACCCGACGCTATTATTACTATGAATAATAAGTCAATTATGTGTAATCTTGCATTCTAACTAATATAATTATTGGTAACAAAATTTTGCTGTGTGGTATCCAGCATACCGCCGCCGCCAGCGGTAGCTGATATCGCGCATATCTGAACAGGGCTTGAGGCCGGTTAGGACATTTTATATGTAACGTGTGGTGACCCCGACTGACTGGTGACCCCCAGCGGTGCTGATCTCGACGACGCCGATCGTGACGTCACCGAAGGCCGGCGAGCAGTTCCAGCAGTCCATAAGCTACTCCTGCGACGAGTGCACCGTCGAGAAGGTAACGCCATCACCTACCACATTTGAACACCTTTCTCCAAGAGGTAAGCCTTCAGACACCATTTAGTACACGTCATAACATATACGCATATACATATAGGTACTACAAGTTGCGACCGAGATTAGTTGGAGCTTGGCCGCTCCCCAGGCATGTTGTTTCGCCCTGCGGGAGATCTCCCTTTGCCAAAAGAAACAATATTTACTAAAATATCCCTGTGGTCGGTAGTTGGATGGGTGACCGCTAGTGGCTAAATTGTTTGGGCGCTTCCGTGCTTCGGAGGGCACGTAGAGCCGTCGGTCCCGGTTGTTATCATTTGGTAGCAGTCGTTATGCCATGTCGGATGCCTTCGGGCGGCATAACAACATTCCGACACTTGGGTTGGCCACTAACCCCTCCACCAATCCGCACTGGAGCAGCGTGGTGCAGTATGCTCTAGGCCTCCTCGGATATGAGGAGAGACCCGTGCTCAGAAGTGGGCCATTAATGGGTTGATGCCAATATGTACAGCATAATTTCAGGTGCAAGTGAACGGTGTCCCCGTGGAGTCGGTCCACAGCGGCCGGCGGAGTTCGGTGGGGTCCATAGCATTTTACGAGGTAAATATCGATTACATATGTACATAAAAAAATAATTCCGAATGTCTGTACATTGCATGTTTCCAAACAAAATAGATAAATAGGGGATTGAAAATAAGTAATAATATAAACTTTAATTTGTCTTTTTGCCTGTGTTTGAAATCCCATTAAATCAAAACTACAATGTACAATAGTATGTTATGTACTATGAATAATAATGTTAAGCTGAATTTCATTATTATCAATCTACTGTATCAAAAGTAATTACAATGCTATTATGAATGATATTATCCGGCTTCCATGCGAACCTAGTCACAGGAACAGTATCCCACTGGTGTGATCACATATTTTTAGTTAAAACAGCAATTTTAAAACTACAATCTTTAATAAAAACAACGTACTGTAAAATGTTTTTGATTTGACAAAACAAAATACTAATTAATTATTTTAAAAAATGTTTTTGGCTTGAACCTCCAACTGTCACATTTCTTTGCCCCCACACCGGTAACGTGTGACGTAATTTATGGATCCCATTAACTGAAAAGCTATCCCCAGGCCACGTCCTCGGAGATCATCATCAAGATGACGGAGTTCAGCGACACCTTCGAGGGCATCTACCAGGCCGAGTTCCTGGTGGGCTCGGAGCCCGTCACCAAGACCATCATGGAGATCAGGTAACGTCACGACATCCAAACGACGTGGAAGGTTTTTTATGTAGATTATTGGACTTTACATGGGTTATACATAAAATTTTGCTTGGGGAATACTTTTTGAGAATGGGACAGCGCTATACGAAAAGAAAGGGTCAACAATAATTACGACTATTGACGTTGACACTTTATGGGCCCCCTTCCGTTAATATGTCACGTAATAACTAGATAGATGGGTTTTCATACGTCACGTCGAATTACACTACATCGAAGTTCATTACCCTCAAATTGAGAATTATTATTTTTTAAAAGATGTGCCGAGGAGTTTCTTTCGCCGTTTCTTTTTCTCAAAAAACCAATATTTAAAGGCACCTTAGCGAAACGGTGGTAAATGCAAAAAATTGACGTTCATAAGTGTATGCATCATACCTACATGAAATAAATGATTTGAGTTTTGAGTTTTTTTGAGTTTTGAATAGCACTCCGACAATGGTCGTATGGAGTGGCTTGTACTGGTATGTTTAGGTCACCGGAGGAGCAGCAGGCCAGGACCGAGGCCTCCCCCAACGAGGCCCCGGCCGGCCACACGGACTCGCCCGCCGCTGGCGGTAAGTATGAATCGAGTTACAAATACACACCACCAAACCGCGCTCGCAGCGTGGTGGAGTATGCTCTAGGCCAGATGAGGTGCTGTGAGCTGGTGAAGCGAGAGTGGAGTGGTGAGGTGCGGTAAGGATAGATAGAGAGAGGACAGGATATGAGGAGGAGGTCGTCCAATTGTTTCTAGCTGGTGTCCCAACAAAATGGTATTTCGAGAAATATTCGAGAGTAGACAGATGATTAAAAACACAAGGGAAGAGCGCTAGATATGCTTGCAGCGGTCGAATGTCGGTAATATTCTTCAAAATCGTCAGTAACCGTTTACATTTAAAACATAGTGTACTGTCCATTAAACATTTATTGTCACAACGATTCTTATGATACACCCTTCCTTACAACTTGGAATGGGATCGCTTCCACGTCTTCAACTTCACCAGTCGACCTTTTCAAACTGCTGAAGAATATCTGAATATCTGATCAGTTGTCACTCCGTCAGCGTCACGCCGTCGACTCCATAGGACTTCTGAGTAAGTGAGTAAGGGAGTGAGTGAGTGAGTGAGTGGCGGAGAGTTCTCAAAGTGAGTCTGTCGGTTATTTATCACTTTGTGAATGGCAAGTCAAGCTGCAAGCTGACAGTTAAAGATTGATGATGATGATGATGATATCTGCACTGCAGGTGACCACGCGGCGACCCCAGCAGCGACCGGCGCGGGAGTCACAGCTGCCGCAGGTAGGATTATACTTTTAACGACCACAACTTATTTATTAGGTAAACCTGCGCTCGCCTCGTTTCGGACGCTGTTCGGAAATTGTTAGGCGTCAGAATAGCGTCAGACATAACTTGAACATGTATTTATAAACCGATTGAAATAAAACAAGGATTAACTATGAATTGAAGCTTAACAGTAGATATATTAGTGAACCGCACCTAAATTGCACCGTTAAGCCGTTTCGTTCAGTCTTAGAAGAGGTTAGGAAATCGAAAATGCCGTTGATTTATTTAAAAAACGGCTCTATTGTTTTCAGTATATAAGTTATATTGGTATTGTCCTGCACACTGCAGGTGCGGCGGCCGGGGGCGCCACTGCGGCCGTCACCGACGCTGCCGCTACTAAAGCCTATGACGCAGCCGCTACTGAGGCAGCCGCTACTGAGGCAGCCGCTCCTGAGGCAGCCGCTACTGAGGCAGCCGCTCCTGAGGCAGCTGCAACTGAGGCAGCCGCTCCTGAAGCCGAAGCTACTGGTAAACACCTTTACTTTAGTTATTCTTACTTATTATATTATGTTAACTACTAGAAACACGGACTCACTTGGCTTTGGCAAACATGAGATCCGTGCTCAGACCTACTCAGGCCAACTCGGAATGTCATTAATATGTTGTTGTTTTAGAAGCCCCTGCCGCCTCTTAAGGAGCAACGGAATCAAACTTCTCGGAAGTCGATTTACACAATGGTAAGTGTGTTATAGAATTTCTCCTATTGAGAAGGTTATGACTATTCTGGTTGTTGGACCAGCAACAGAAGTTAGAATGACGCAATGGTTCATGATAGACTACCGTTCGAAGAGACCTGGGTTCGATTTCCAGCGGCGGAAACGTGACGAGTGTTTACACCAAAAAGTTGCCGCAACGCAACATCTTTCTTTCATTGCCATGATAATCTGGCAGGCGCTACGAGTTTTTTATTCAAAATCTACGTTATACCTATGTTTTTTTGGACATTCGTGTGTTCGGGCTTGAATCTGTATTGCGCTTTAATACCCTTAATTCATATTGACATATGAAATTGCATCGAGTTTATGAGAACTTCAATTTACACGAAACATTGAGTTTTAAAACCAGCCTAAGTTTCTTTTCACGGTCTGGGCATGTGTTATCTCTGGTAAACAACGCAGGCGATCCTAGTGTAGGCTATGGATGTTTAACGTTCATTAGCATTAGTTATTGAACATTTATACAATGGATGAAGTTACACGAGCATTGAGGGGTGCCAGAAGAATGGGGTGTCGTAGTGCGTGCTCGACGGTGCCCACGATCAATGTCCGCTTATCCAAGTTACATAAGTATGTATTTTTACCATACCATAGTATAATAAGATGTTTTTTCCACAGATGCTGAAAAATAGTTAGCAGTTATTTCAAGATGTATTTTTGTAATAAAGTCAATTTAGAAACTGCATGTTATTGTCATTTACTGTAACCATAGTACTTAGTATGATTCAGTGATTTAAACCCAAATTATTAAAAGAGTTACGTTTGATTTAAACCGCTGAACTGAACCAACGATGAGCTATGGCTGTCAGCTGAGCTTCTATAACATAACACCAACCAAATATTTTTTATAGATGAGTAATTAACTCATCTATAAAAGGCACTGACACACTGTTACACTTACAACCAGCCAAAAATCCATAACAATCAAAGACGGACTGACATAAATAAAAGTTACCGACATTTTAACATGAAAAGGTCGTAAAATTGGGGTTTTCTACGTGTAAATGGATATAAATTGCCCTAAATGCTACAATTGTTTACTCGCAACTCATCTGTATACTTTCACCGGTTAGCGGCTTCTCAGCCATCCTAACCTAACTGTTCAGTACAGTTCAGTCAGTCGCAGTACCGCAGTAGTCGCACTAAAATTTCATACGGAGTAGTCGTGTCAATGGCTGTACGATCACAAACGATCGTCTAGACAAAAAAAGGAAAAAAAACGTCAGTCGGTTCGCGGTATTTTGATAAATTAACACAGATTAAAAATAGAAGTGATAGTGATGTAGACAGTGAGTTGACTCGAAGTGGACTTTCTTTTTTTGTTTTTATTGTGATTGTAAATTATAGTGGGTAAGTTTTTAAACGTTATTATAATATTATTGTAGTTTTACAAATACTGTGAATAACAGTGTACCCAATAAGGGATCTATCCGGCGTTGAGTAACTCGGCCGGGAATCGGTTCGGATTTAATTAGAACGAACTGCGAAGTTCATTAACATTCGTTGAAACTCTTTTAATTACAAAAAGGCTAGTGCAATGGTTGCAATTTGCTGGTGAGTCAATTGTGATGAATGACTCCTATGTATTATATCGTTATATCAAATGTTAACTGTTAAATATTAACTAGTAAATTATACTTTGAAAAATACTAAAATAAAACACTATCTAGTAGGCGACCTAAAAAGTAAAAAGCTAGTAGGTACACGGTTTTTTAGTTATTTTTTAGTATATTTACTAATCTATAGTAATAATATACCTATCTGTAACTGGTCGCTGTCTGTACATAGAAGATTTATGAGAAAATCTATTACTTACTGGCATTGACATAAATCTTTAATAACGCATTAGAATTAGAATCCAAAACAATGATTTTTTAATTTTTGTTTGTCTGTGGTTTTGTTCGGGTAGGGGGGCCTGTGTTGGAGAATGGGCAGCCTATTTGTAATATTTCGCGCTTTCTTTCGTTTTGGAACGAAGTTCCTTATCGCGCGTTGTGAAAGGGGGCTAGACGGAAAAAATTCTTACGAAAAGTTGTCACGACACTTTTTGCTATAGTAAGCTATTGTAAGCCGTGCGGCGTGCGCATGTTTTATATTATTAGTATAACATATATAATAGTTATATAATGTGTATTTATATACATAATCTAAATATTATATATTTTTTTTAATTTCTTCACTATTTAATCGAAAGAAACTTCGTTCCATCCGGGTGTCCCTTGACACCTCTCAAGTTTTTTTTTTCTGTATCATAAAGCTTCTTTCCGAAACAAATGGAAGAAGAATATTTTCTAATCCGTTATCCGTTTCGTTCAGTTCAATCATCATTTCGCTGTTATAGTGACAGGAACACCACTTTGCTCAATATTGCAAATATTACGAACTTTTTTTCAATTTAAGGGAGCGGCCACTTAGAAAAAACAACACGTAATAGCACAACATAATCGATAAACAATACATCTACATCTAGGTTTACTTAATATACGAGTAATATAAACAACTTTAGGTATCCTTACTAATATTATAAATGTGAAAGTAACTCTGTCTGTCTGTTACCTTTTCACGAAAAAACTATTGAATGGATTTTGATGCAACTTTACAATAATATAGCTTACACATCGATAAAACATAGCCTATAAATTATGAAAATGTAGTGTGAATTATCCAATATAATACCTATATACATATGATATAACTAAATCTTTGCAAACTGAAGGAATAAGTTTCCCGAAGCGAAGCGAGGTCGCTAGTTATAAATAAGTAAATAGCTTTTTTCGCAAGAGTTATTCCATTCGGATCTCCTAAAAACACCCAAAAAATATTACAAACTTTGCGAGGTGGACTAATTACTTAGTATAAACGGCCTTCCGTTATCAGGGAACCAATGAAGGGTCGATGGTACAGGAGATTATCAGTTTTTTATGGATATAAGGTAGCAAACGAGCATGCAGCACCTCCCGCTGCCGCCCATGACAACTGCGCCCGACACAGAACTAGGATGGTTTATCCGGTTAGGAAGAACATCGAAAGCAAATGAATAGTATTCCTTATTTTACTTTTTGTGTACGGAACCCCAAAAACTAGGCCACGGAGTCATCTTTAGACGGCTCTAATATACCATTGCAGTCTCCCCGGAATCAAATCCGAGACGTTCGCTACTTTACTGACCTACTGATATTATAATTCGACGCGACTGACCGCGATACAGGTCACTGACCCCGGCGGTATGTGTGTTAATGTCTTACATAACACACACACACTCAAACCTCTCACATGGTTTCGTGGTTTCACAAAGACACTCTCTTCGTAGACACTTGGGGCTTAAGAGACGGATTTTATTATTTTGTGACGACATCACACCCACGTCACAGTGACGTCACGTCAAGCCTGAATCACGCTATCGAAGTTTTGTACACCGTAATTTTTCATGTGAGTACGTATTATTCTTTGTGGGAATCAATAATAACCCAATTAATTAATTCTTCACCAACTGACTGTGGAGGTAACGTGTTTGTGTACCTAATACTTAGTCTTGTTCTATTTCGGTCACGCATGCGTTGCTACCCTCGAGCACTGAGATGTTCGGCTCTAAAAAGTGTAACTGCAATATTGATAAAAATATAGATTGACTCTACAGACCGAATAGGTTTTTTAAATCTTTAATTTATGTGATTTTTCCATCGTTCACTTATAATATAACTACTTATTTGTAACCTCAAACATATTTTGCAAAATAATTCCACACTTGTTGCGACTTGCGACTATAGACGCCATTTTCTCTAATTAAAACAAAAATACTTACATTGAATCAACACGATATGTTTATGCTTTAATGTGCAGCAATAAGAAGTATTGTCGCTTGGCGGCTTCAACACAACAGGGATTGATTTAACTTGCAAATTTAAGTTCAAATGACCCGTCCAAGTGTCCATTACTAAACGTTATTTGGACCAGTGAGGTTAAGTTAAAGTCGAATAGTTAAAATAACTACACTTTAATCTTTCTTCATCGCATCCCGACCACTGCGGGCCACTCTCTGGTGGATCTCCCTCATAACTAGTATTGCCACATTTTTCAAACAAAAAGGGATTTTCTAACCTTACGTGTAAAAAAGCGGGGTTCTTCAGTCAAAACCGGGACATAATAATAAAGTCAAAATGCGTGCAATTCACCCGTGCTAGTGTGAAACTTTTTATCGAATACTGTCAGTCCAAATATTAATTTTTTGCTTTCATCCGTCATTTCCGTTTCAACCAATTCGAAATAACAACGATACTAAAGAAGTCATCATCACAACCCATAACTGTCCCACTGCTGGGCACGGGTCTCCTCTCACAGTGTGAGGGGTACAGGCCATAGTCCACCACGCTGGCCAAGTGCGGATTGGTGGACTTCACACACCTTTGAGAACATTATGGAGAACTCTCAGGAGTGCAGGTATCACGATGTTTTCCTTCACCGAAGCAAGTGATAATTAAATATTAATACGCACACAATTTTTGAAAATTAGTGGTGCGTGTGGGGTTTGAACCCGGACCCTCCGGTTCGGCAGGCCAACGTTCAACCACACGGCTATCACTGCTTGTATAAAAGTCAGGATTACAGGTAGTTATATAAAAGTCAGGAATTCAGGATTACAATTAACATAAGTCAATTATTTCAATTACATTATTATACCTAATTTAAATTCACTTAAAATAGATCTCTTTTACAATAATATACGCAGTTCGTTTTAATATTTCTGTGAAGCTATATTAAATATAATAAGTCAATTTTTGCTGATATCTCTTACTATACTATATCTCCGTATCATCGAGGAATTCGTTAATTGATTACATATTATTTACATTACGTTCAAACAACAATATCGGATTTAACAGGATGACACAGATTATCGCGGATTGTATCTTCATATCACGACATGCCTAGAACGTTTAGGAGCATTCACAACCTGAACGGCTGGTCTCACCGCCCGTGTTGTAAGGTCGTGACGTCACGGCCCTCATAGCGCTCGGTGTTACGTCATTTGTCAAAGTCCAGATAAGCACCACATTTCGATTGCCCGCCATAATTATTTGTTCTTTTCGTAAGTAATTTTAGTTAAGTACTCTCATTGGTAGCCGTGGAAGTAGTGAGAGCCGAGCAGGTTTGGAACGTGGGACTTCCGAACCGGGTGGTCCGGGTTCAAACCCCTGCACGTACCTCTAAATTAGCTAAAATTATGTGCGTACACACCTGAGAGTTCTTCATAATGTTCCCAAAGGTGTGCCAAGCCGCATTGACGAGTATCAGCATGGTGGACTACGGCCTGTTCCCATCACATTGTGGGAGGAGCCCCGCGCCCAGCAGTGGGACAGTTGTGGGTTGCGATGATGATGATGATGATGATGATTCTTGTTGTGAGAACTGACGTATTTAGACGACGCATTTTCTATTCTATTCTATTCAATTCTAAATTTGGGTAGGTATAATTGGGTTGAATTGTGAATACAGTGAGCAGACGCAAATTGGGCGGTTACAGCAACATTAGCCAAACCATGGGAATGTCCTCGAACTAACTACCCCATACTAGGTTAACCGTTTGAAAGTTGTCACCAAATTAGGGCTGCCATAACTTAGTTGTCGGCCGTGGACGTAATAACCCTGGATTTGAGTAAAATACTTTGTTTCATTGTAAAATAGTTTGTTTTTAACAAATAGTTTTGAAAACTAAAAACACTTGTAGTGCTGTAAAGTATAAATACAACAAATTAAGTACCTGAACGTAGAACTACTAAGAACGTAGTTTCCGGTCACGATTGTCATACAATTACTTTATCATCTTAACTGAAAGCGTGTTCCAAATTTCAGCTCAATCGGACATTGAAGATAAGATCCACATTAAATAATAGAAGCTTTAAAAAACTAGGACATTCCGGGCAATCCCTGACTGATGGTAGCCCTATGCCAGCGGTTAAATTACGTGAAAAAAGTTCCAACAATGGCGCTACAGTGGCCATGTAGTTCAGATGGTCATTACCATGTGCGGGTTTGGATTCGACTCTCGTCGAGGCAGATGTTTATGTGACGGATGTATACATAATTATATATTACATACTCGTATGTTCTCAGGTTGTGGGTGTTAGTAATGTATCTGTGAACTAATTAACAGGGGGGCCGTATCTAAGTAGAGGTTAATGATAAACATGGTGATTGATTTAGGAGTGTGCTTCGAGCGCAGATCAATTATGATATTTTTTTTACTTCCGCCCTACCTGTAACCAATGCTGTCCTACCTTAAATTCGACTCTAGCTACGGAACTTTCAGCCAGTGCGAATGAGGTCTTTTCGAGGCAAGGTTGAACTTCTTTACAGTGCGTATGAGAGCTTTTCGGCCTCACAAAATATTGTTTCTAACACCTCGAGCCGTCGCGGTGGACTTTGAGCTTCGAAACAGAAGATAATAATATATTATTCATGGCTTCTATTTATAGAACTAACTTGAGGAGCGGTTATAAGACTTAACTATCGTCTACGGGTTATCACAACGGTCTATGGGTACCCTCGTTATCTTTTTAATTTATGGTTTTAGTAAAGCTATGTCACACTGCCGAATGGGCGCCTGTTACTTGGTCTCCAGAGTCCTATTTACGATTGCGCGACGCAAAGGCTGGTAATGTGTTCAGCAGTCTATGTTTGTATATCGTTCTAGAGACTACGCACGTGGCACGATTTTGTTGATTGTGCCGTCAATCGATATGTCCTTTAATGGGTCTCAAACTATCTCCATATTAAATTTCATCTAAATTTAAACTAAACAGACAGACAGAATTACTTTGCATCCGTTGCATCCGTGCGAAGCCGAGGCGGCTCGCTAGTCTATAAAATAATTTTCAGGACAGCGAGTTACGAATCACGCCATGTCGACAGTGTAACACAGCCTCTGATGATTTTGGTAACGGAATCGACTGGCCGCGAAGACGATCATTTTTCATCTATTTTTAGAACGAAAGGTCGAAAGTGAATCTTTTACTGAGTGGTCGAGATCTGGTGGAGATAGTTCATATTGTTAAATGGTTACAAATTATATATTGGAGATATTGTAACAGTGTTCACACATATATCATAACAACAACATATCAAAAGCACCGCTAAAAGAAAACAAAACCGTTACAGGTTCAACGTCCCAACTCACCTACGACCTTGAATTTTTACTCTCAACGCCGCTAAGGAAGTTCCACTTTAAAAATGATAACGTTACACAAGCCTACCACCAAGCCGACTTCTCTCTTGACACTGCTGGGATCAAGTTCAGCGTCCCAGGTCTCAGGTCCCAGGTCCCAGGTCAGCCGGTATCTCTGCCCGGGGCCGGAAGCCGGACGCCCACTAAGCAAGTGGAGCGGCTAGCGACACCGCTCGACATGACACACATCACGGACGTCATGTGATATTATCGTAATGACAGATCATTGATCTTAACTGTTGCTGTGCAGTGATGGGATGCAGCGCGGGTCTGGGTTCGATGCTCGCTGGCAACTAATAGTAAAACGTAGTGTTTATATCCTCTTTGCTAATAGATAATGCTTTTTATTGAAGTGAATAAATGCGTTGTAACGGAAATGACGCGAATGAAGCTTCGGTAAATGGCGGCTGACGTAAGCGGAGCAAAACATCAATATTTGGACTGACAGTATTCGTTGTTATGAAGTTTCACTTCTAGCACGTGTGTTAAGCACACATTTTGATTTTTTTGACATTGTCATCTTAATTGTAAAGAATATCCAAGATTTATTCATTATACCGATATTTCAACCCAATTACATAGATCTTGGTCAAGGGAATACGATAGTATCCGTAACAGTAGAAATGTTTAGTGTCTGCGAAGACAGAATTCACAATATATTAACCGTCACTCATCTGCCCGGGAACTGAACCCGGACCCTTGCTTCTCCAGGATCAGTCGTCGGTACTCGGCCCTGTGTCGCGGGCGGTTTGGACACTTTGGACAACACAACAGTAACACCCACGACCCGAGACAAACATATATATCTGTCACATGAATATCCAGAACCGGGTATAATAAGCGGCGTATAAGTTGAACTATGTCCTTGAGTGCGCAGTAACACATTTTCGGGCCTCAATCGAAGCGCGGGGCGCGGGGGCGGTACGTCACTCGCTCAGTTCGCTCACACGCATGCGCACAGTCGCTTCCCGTCCCTCTCCATCCGTAGTACCTGCGCAAACGGCAGCCATTTTGGTTCAACTTATGTGCCGCGATTTATACCGAACGCAGGACCCCGCTGGCAGCACGACCAAGTGATCTCGGACGTCAGTTATTCAAACAATCCATCATCTCACGGTTAGACCTTGCGCAGTCAGCGGAGCAGCTGGTTGGCCTCACACCGTCACAATGATGGGGAAGTGATTGTACATTCATTGTTTGAGTGCGTGACTTAATGTTACTCGAAATTTACAACCCCTTTACAACCCCTACCCCTGGTAAAATTATATTAAACTAGCTGACCCCGCGAACGTTATTCCACCATATATTTAGATACAAAAAGCATCAATAAATTTTATGGGAAGTGAAAATTTAAGATTATGTGTATTTTTTTAAGCTAAACCATAAAAAAATAACCTATAAAAAATTGTCCAATTAAAAAAAATGGTAGGGCGAGCCACCCTTGACACTTAGGGGTATGAAAAATAGATGTTGGCCGATTCTCAGACCTACTCGATATGCACACAAAATTTCATGAGAATCGGTCGAGCCGTTTCGGAGGAGTATAGTAACTAACATTGTGACACGAAAATTTTATATATAAGATTTATTAATTCGTGGGTTTTTACTAACACTTTTCCAAAGTCAAACTACGCCATCGCTTCAATAAATCCCTACCTTAGAGTATCTACCGTAATATATACTCTAAGATCCCTACCGTGAGTGGTCTTGGAAGAAGGAGCGGCAAGAAACTTCCAAGGAGCTACTTTTCCTATTACAGATCCAAGCAGTTTTATCTTTTGTCTATAAAACGATGTAATAATTATTTATTTATTCTGTCAGCTTCTTACAGTCTGTGTCAGTCATTCAGTAACGGAAGAGTTATACAATTATGTATTATTGATTTTACAAGTTACTTAAGCCCTTTCATTTGATACCAATATTGGATGGGCTGTACGAGTAAAGAGAACAATATAATTATGTAATCCATTTTGTTGCGGCGGCCATTTTAGAATAATGACCGCACTGTTTACCTATTGTATATAAAATTGCATCTGAACTGAAGATGAATTCCAAATTTTAAATCATTCGGTCACTGAGAAGAAGGTTAAATATAGCTTGCAATATTTCACCTAAACTTACCAACCAACTAAACTAACACGCCAAGGTAAATAATAGCTTGTGAAAAGGTATACTTAAATCTATGAAGACTATACAGGTGTAGTAAGCTATAATATTATTATCTGTGGTAATCTGGTAATTGAATGAAGGCTAAATAGCTAGTCTGTGACAGCCGCGAGCCGTGTCGAGTTCCCGCCAAGTGCATCGTCGCGGAAATCTCGCGAGACCGTGGGAACACATGCCCACTGCTTCCGTAGAATGTCCCTGCGCGACGGCTTACTTTGTCTAAATAGTTACTCTTTATTTCCGCGGCTTGCGCGGGGAAGTACTTTTGACTGATTTATCAAATAAACTTTCGTCCTTAGAATAATAACACTATAGAAAGACAGTCTTCATACAAGCGCTCTGTCTAAAGTGGAGCACTAAACCGAAACTTTCCCAAAAGCGGGGAATGATTCGGTTGCGGGTAATCATTTATGTTTTTAGCAATAATACTTAAATAGCTTTTCAGATATTTTGTGACACAATTTAACTGGACAAATCGTCATAATTCTTTTTTTCGCGAGACACGTTTGACGTGCGTTGACATGAGCTGCCCGGTGTTTGGAGTCATTTCTGACTCCAGTTAAGGTGCTTCAAAACGGCCGCGCGGACTTCGTTTCTGTAATTATTCTAAGCTTTCGTCCCTATGTTAACCGATGGTGAACCGATTTCCTTAGGAAGCTTTTGGTATTTCGGTTGGTATTGGTTGGTGTCGACCAAAAACGTTGAAACAGGTGTTGCATTATGTCTAACCATAGGTAATTCATATGCGTTCTTAGCGGACGTCTACTAACTATCTATAAACGAACTGAAATATGTATAATTATTATGAGTCGTGAAGATGTGTGTAAATGTACCGATGTTTGTCGCCAGCGATGTTTCAATACGAGTGCGACGCGCCGCGCGGCTACCGCACGGAGCCCGCGCGTCGCCCGCTGCCGCCGCGCCCCGACTGCCGCGGCGCGCCCGCCAAGCCCACTGTGAGTGCAGCCTTATTACGAAACAATAGATCCGTCGGGAAACAATGACTCCGTACCCAGTTACTTTTGACGTGATAACGTCTTATAACTTGATGAACACCGGCAGCGCGCACGAAAAAGTGTCCCGTTCCGCCTGAGCCTGTGCGTGCAAGCGAGAGCGCGCAACAAGCGATAGAGAGGCACGATCGGCCCAAGCGTTGGCCTGCAACGCATCTATGTATCTCTCTCCCACTCCATCAAAGTATGCAATTTGTCATCAATGTTGTCTTATGACGTTATAACGTAATTATCGTTCGTAAACCGACTTTACAGACAACCATTTTATTATTGTTCGACTGGGTGAACCGATTTTTGTGATTCTTTTTTTTGAAAGCTGGTGCTTCTCACGTGGTTCCGTTTAAATTTTGTCCAGTTCTGACAATGGCATCCATCAGAAAGCCATATAAGTCTTAAATTTGCTTTATTTTGAAGTCGGTTTTTTTTATTTGTAAGATTTTTATTTATTTCCATAGAATATCATTGCAACAGTCACTGCTGTATTAGAGAGTGCGCGCACGGGGGACTTTTGTCGCCGTGACTGTTTCGTCGCTCTTATCAAGTCCTTGGATATGTATGGAGGTGCGCGCACGTTACGACGCGACAACTGGGTGACTTTTATGTCCGCCGACCGACGTCGGTGACAAAATTGTCACTCTCCGTTCACATTGACGAGCCGGACGGCGCAATGGATAACGTGCCAGATCGTCGTTCCAATGACGCTTCCATATCAAAAAAGTTTTGTTACTGTCGCCCTCGTGAACGCACCCCACTTTAGAAACGCGACGCGACGAAGAAAAAAACTTTTATGTCACGCAGACAAATGTCCCTCGTGCGCACACTCTCTTACGGTGACGGTTACACGACAATATTGTCGTACAATACTGCCGTAACGAGGAGAAGCTACGTCACGCGCCGGCTCTGACAGTTAACTACTTCACTATAACGTAACATGGTTGCTGCAACTGGAACGTAATATATTATGAAAGAGAATAATTATGAACTCGTGCATAACTTATAACAACAATAATTAAATTATCATGCTCCCTTCCATTTTATTATTAATCACCTGTCTATTTTCAAAGATGGCCTTCTTGACGGCCAGTGGCATTTTATTGGTCAATAACACTTTGAAGTCTCCTTCCTCGTGTTATCTCTGCTCTCCTCACCACTTCTTACTTCTCTTCACCTCTCTGCCCATCTCATCACCTCACCTCACAACTTCCTACTTTTAGTTTAGGTATAACATTCCTCCGTTAACACTTACCTATAACATCTTAGTTATTATTTCTTTTTTTTTAGCTCTTACTCTCCTGGAACGAATCACACCGTTCACCGCGTGTACCTGTCTGTAGTCTTTTTTAACGAAAGACGTTTGGGGTCAAATCTTTTGACACTTGGTTTGCCTGGTGATTGGATTGATTGGTGGAATACAGAGTAGACTTCCACACGAGGAAACGCTCGTGCCCGAGACACTGAAATCTCTCTCTTTATCTTTTACCTGAACTCTAGGTTCCCCTGAAGGTGTGGATCATAGCCAGTGCGTCCTGTTTCGCGGTGTGTGCGGCGCTGGTGCTGGCCACCGTGGTGGTCACCCGCTGGGGGGCCGCCGACCCTTACCCCGGGCGGACGCTGTACGCTGAGGTGCCGGTGAGTTGCAACTCCTCTCCAACTTGCAGGAGAGGAATGTTTAACATCATTAGATCGGTCTCATTGAATTAAAAAAAGTTTCAGTCAGATCTTTGAAATTTTTATTATATACTTGTGTAACACTAACTACAATTATTACAGGAACCAATATTCGCAAACCCATACCCTCTACCCAACACAAGACCGCAGACTACAACAGAGTCACCATCCAAAGAATCAGAGGAAATAGACAATGACATACAATATCCTGTCCTGGAGAAGTTGTCCATATTCAAGAACGTTATCGGCAATCGGGACAAGAAGCGTCCAGGGGAGAACCTTGCGTCCAAGCCACAACTGCATCCCATGCACGACACGTCGCTACAACATCCAGAGAAGAAGATAGAGAAGAAAGACCAGGCGGTCTTCAGCAGTTTTCCTAATCCTAAAGTTGCTCCGCTCTTCAAAGATTTAGAGAAACCAAATCCGAAGATATTAGCTGGTCTTGACTTAGATAAGGACAAAGTCCCAGAATTCAAGCCGACATTACCAGATGTCTTCATCAATAAACACGAGGAAGTTAAACTGACCGATGGTTATGTGCCTGGGTTAAGAAAACATGATTATTACGAAGATTACTACAATGATGAGAATTTGTATGACGATTACATGCAAAGCAATACCATGACCAATTATCTGATAGAGAAGGTCCAAGAACTGCATGATTGGATAACTTCAGATCCTGATTTCAAGGCTGTGAATGCTACTATCAAGAAGCAGAAGAATGGCAACGAGTTTGGTCAGCTATTAAAAGCGTTAAATGAGAGTTTGATAGAAGGAAATGCTACAATAGTTCTGAGTAAACTGAAAGACATTTACTTCGATGAAAACTTGACTGACACCAATCATAGTCGGAAGGTGATTCTGAGCAATAGCACGGACCTGTTGTCGTTCGGTATCCTGACCCTGGACGTGATGCTGCTTCATAACATTCAGCTGATGGCGTGGGAGAATCAGGTATTTTGTTGAAATTATGATAGCAAACGAGCATGTGCCTTCCGCTGCCGCCCGTGACAACTGTGACCGATCTAGAACAAGGTCAACATCGGACCCGAGTTGGTCCGGTTAGGAGCCAGTTTTTGTTGGTAAGAGGCTTGTTGTAATTCGGTCACAATTGCGTTGCTACAGATATGATGTTGTTGCTCATTTAAACGTGGTCCTTATTCATTTTGAATGCAGTAAAATCTCAGCTAGAGTAACATTTGATGACCCACAAATCTAATGAACGGCAAACGGTAATTGACGTAATTATTTCCGCTTGCAAATTTCCGCAAACATGCGGCCAGTGGGACGTGCAGCTGAATTAAGTTCAATCAGATCTCGTGCATCCAGGCACGTCGGAGTCGGGTAGATCTCTTCGGTCGTATGTGTTAACACAAATACACACGACACACACACGTAGACAAAACAAATAACCCATCAGTAATACCCGAGAATTGTTATCATTTAATTTAATTAAATTTATCTGTCACATAAATATTTGCCCTGGTCAAGAATCGAACCCGGGATCCCTCGCTTCGCAGGCAGGTTCACTAGAACCTAGAGTAGGCTACGAGATCTTCAAAACCGAGCAAATCTTTAAATTCAATGCCAGTCGTCAAAAATATCGACTGAGGACCTCCTCACCACGAAAGAAAAAAAAGAAAGAAAGAAAAATATTTATTCAAGACACATCTTACAATAAAACACTACACATTTAAAACTCTGCTTTGAATCACCATCATCATCATCACAACCCATAACTGTCCCACTGCTGGGCACGGGTCCATAGTCCACCACGCTGGCCAAGTGCGGATTGGTGGACTTCACTCACCTTTGAGAACATTATGGTGAACTCGCAGGTATGCAGGTTTCCTCACGATGTTTACCTTCAACGAAGCGAGTGATAGCAGTTTGAGTAGCCAGTAATTATCGTGAAGGGGGTCCTACTCAGCAACATACCAGCCGAGCTGACGAGGACGCTCCCACCGTAACGCCGCGTTGCAGGAGGCGGCGCGCGGCCAGATGCTGCAGGACCCCGACGTGTTCGCGTTCCACGCGCTGTTCCTGGAGCCCGCGCAGCTGGAGGCCGCCCGCGGGGAGCTCCGCCGCCCCCACGACGCCCAGCTGTGAGTGGCTTTGCTCAACGATACTACACACACATACACACACACACACACACACACACACACACACACACACACACCATCAAAATCTAAGATTCATTTAAAGATCTAAGCATACATAGGGACAGAGAAAGCGACTTCGTTTTATACTATGTAGTGAAACTGGGTTTAAAATATATGCTGAAGACTTTCTATTGCCGTTTCTTCCCTGATGATAGGATATCTTTCTGAAACTAGCGGTGCGCGCGTTCGAACCAAGTTCGGCGGCCCAAAGTCCAAAACGACCACTACTTGTTACTTGCGTATAATTTCAGTAAGCGCCAGAGCCGGCCGGAGAACGCGTTCGATTTCGGGAAGGACCTCCTCGAGAATGTTCTGGAGATGGGCATGAGCTCGGCGCGGGCCGCCATACACCTCGGCAGGGCGTACAAGAACACCAGGTCACTAATCTATACCTATAACAATACTGCAACTGGCATTGACTTATTATTACCATGGACGTCGCGTCCGCGCTAAAAAATGTCCGAGCCAAATGAGCAACAAACCGCAAGGAGAGCAACAATTCCGCGTTCACGACTGCAATCGACATTAAACCGTGATGTAATTCTTTTAGTGTTAAAATTACCTTGTTAACTGCATAATATGACATGTCAACTGACTAGTACATTTTTTTCGCGATTTTAGTATGAGATTAGATGTCCATTGTAATAATAAGTCAATAGCAAATGGTTCATGTTTTCATAGGGCCAATAGAAGCCTCGAAAAAATTATTTTAAGATTTTTTGTCTGTCTGGGGCAGGGAGCCTCCTCAGATATGAGCAGAGAGCCCGTGCTCAGGAAAAATTCGAATTTCGGCGGTACTTTCCTTGAAAAAACCGGCACGCAAAGTGAGACAAAACATAGTATCATTGTCTCATTCGTTCGTGTCATTGGTGTAGTCTCCTTTTCTTATGCGAGTGATAGATGGCATCCAGGTCTATGCTCTTCTCTGGCTCCAACTTCAGTAATACATTTCTCTTTCCAGGAACCTCCTGAACCAGCTCTCGAACCGAGACCTGAACGCGCACACCCAGTCTCAGCTGAGCCGAGACGTGGACGCCGACAGCCTCGCGCTCGGCCGCCTGCAGGCGTCGTACGGCGCGGGGGACGCGGGGGTCGCGGGGGGCGTGGGGGGCGTGGGGGCTGCGGGGGGCGGGGGCGCCTGCACCGAGCTGGACTGCGTGTGGCTGCTGTACTGCAGGAACCTGGCCGCCACGTCGCGGCTGGGCGCGCCCTACGGCACCATGGCCAGGATTAACGGGTCAGTGCTTATTGGTCACCTTGGACCAGTTTATGCTGGTCGGAAGTTCTCTATTTGTGTTTGGCAACCAATTTCCCTGTAGCCCATCGTGGTGGACTATGGCCTGTACCTCTCACTTTGTCAGAGGAGACTCGTGCCCAGCAGTGGGGCAGTTATGGGTTGTGATGATGAATCTCCCTGTAGGCAAAGAATCATGCTTGGACACGGCCGCGCTCCAACTGTTCACGGTCATATGAAACTCACGTCCAAGCAGTTTTATCTTATAATCATCATGTTTCCTTTTTACTGAATATAAGTTACCGTATAAAGTAACATATATTCAGTAAAAAGTAAAGTCAGACTTGTCAGTCAGTAATTCAGTAAAGACGTGGGAATGTACTTCCCACCTGATGGTAAGCGGTGACGTAGCCTTTAGATAGTGCGAAGCGCGTTAACTTAGAAAAACCCTATTCACTCTTGACAGAAGAAGAAAACTAATTGTGTCGTGGGACACCAGGTAGGAACGAAGTTCCTTCGACTACTGTCGCGCCTGCGCACGTCTCATTTAACGCTTTTTTTCCACGCTAACGGTTTTACTATCACATATTTTTCAGTTCGGTCGCGCAGCAAAATCCCTATCCCCTCCAAGCCTGCCGTAAGGAACTTCGTTCCAAAAATTTTTTGAACTTTTTGTAATACCCTTTCGTCATAAGAATGTATTTGATAGTGTTGCCATGATCCGGTCCCGTATCCCACCCTTCAGTCTAGTTACGTCGGTCGACTGGTTGTGCTAAACGTTGTGTCGTCTCTCCGCCGCAGCGTGGCGCTGCGCGTGCTGGCGGGCGGGCTGTCGGCCGCGCGCGCGCTCGCCGCGGCGCTGCACGACGCGCTCGCCGGCGCGCCCGACCTGCGCTGCGACGACATGTTCCCCAGGTGCGCCGCGACGATGTAAAGTCGGTTTGCGGACGATAATTTTACGTGATAACGTCATATGAAAATAAGTAGAAATAAACACAAAAACACAAAACTCGTTTTCGCGTATTCAAAATTTGTTATAAACAGTAGCAGAACTATTCTAACTGCTAGCTCTGACGTCTCGCTCTTACGTCACGCTCTGACGTCATCGGAACGGGTAACGTTTTCCTTATCAATTTATAGGACGTTATCACGTCAACAAGTGGGCTGTATGATGAACTATGGGCACGTTATAACTATCGCAAGCGGCGTGCTGCCTCGCGGCCGCCGTGTCAAATTAATATTTTCTTCGTAGATTTTAGTTGAGTAATTTCTTAGTTATACCTAGTGTTTTTTAAGGTTCTGTACTCAAAGGGAACTCTACCAATATCCGCTGTCTGTCACAGGGCTCTATTTCTTGAACGGAAATAGGTAGACAGAAAATATGTGCACACAACAAACACACACACACACAGACTGCGTGTTATTATGGCCGCTATTACAACAAATAAATAGAAATAAAAAATTAAATCTCAAAAAGGAAGGTCCCCACACTAGATACTTTAAAAGAATGGTATTTTTCTACATTTTATCTAATTATGTGGTTAATAACAAAGTTATTACTTAATAATATGGTTAATTGTTAGACCCAAAACCTTGTTATTGACCAAATCATTAGAATTAATATCGCTTGCGGGTACGGAACCACACGTGGGAGAGTCCCACTCCTACTTGACCGGTGTTTCCGTTTTTCATATTTGTATAACTAATTTCTATAATAACTTACTTTTGTACTTAACACTTAACTACAAGTTTATTATAAGTTTTAGGTTTAAACTGTAATAATACATTTACTTCCAGGTGTAGTAAGATTAACGCGGCGGCCGTAGTGATGGACTCCATACTACAACCTTCAAGAAAACCGCAGACTTCAAACAGATCGTAGTTTTACTTAATTATCATAGTGATATAAAGGTTATCTACTAAATTAGTAGAAAAAAGATTTTGTATGGTAACATTTTGAACATGGCGGATGTTTACGCGCCAATCAGAACGAAATATATTTTTGTAAAATAACATTTTGATATATTTATTGATATTGTTTTTACTTCTGGTGTCCAGTGATTGGTCGCGGAACACATTTATTATAGTTAAGAAGTACAAACGAACTAATTAAAAGATGTACATTTTATAAGGTGACTAGTAGTAAATATTAAGCTTTGTATTGAAATAGCGCCATCTGTTGTCCAAGTCAAGTACTATGACATCCTTTAAATAACGACATGCAGTAGGTAAGCTTGTAAGTAATTAGTTCACAAACGCGCTTACAGATGGCGTGCGACGCATTACTAATAAAATCGTAGTTTTATCCTTTTCATTTTGTATAGCGTTATCTCGCTCTCAAAAAGTATTAAGTAGTACAGCATCTTGTAATCATTTGATAGGAGTTTCACGTCAAAATATTTGACACAGTTTTTGTCAGTTTGACAGGTTTATTGTTAAATTAGGTTAGTAAATTGACCACGTTTATTATTGTTGAGATGTTTTGCAGTACATCGCTACTAGAGTTGTCTAACACCTTATAAACACGATAAATCGGTATATTATGTATTTATTGAATATTCCGAGGTAAGTACGCCGTGTTCGAATATCGATATACAGAGCAAAACATAATTATTTTTTAGAAAGCTTTATCTGTATGTCTGAGGAAGTATCTCGTCCCGCTTGTAATAAAAACACAAAATTTTACGTGAAGCTTACCACAATATATTAGTGAAAACCGCACCCAAATCGGTTAAGCCGTTTCTGAGATTAGCGCGGACAAACTCACAGACAAACACATAAATCATTGTTTTCGATATCTATTGATTTAAATCAGTTACATTTTTAATAGAATACATGTTTGTATAGACATTTTAGTGTAAAATAATTTAGTTTATGGTTAACTATACGTTATAATGTTATAAGCATTTCCTTGTTGTTGCAGACTGATAAAAATAATAAATATCTTGTTTCTATTACGTCTTTGTCGTTTTATTTGTAACTGGCCATCTAACTACTTAAAATTAAACCTTTTTACCCGACTGTGCGACGCAAAGGACCGTAATGTTAATTTCTTTTGTGGCGCTCTGACCAAAACGCGTGAGCCGATTTTATTATCGTAAATCTATATGTCTTTGTCTTGCGAGTGTCACTAAACATTGAAGATAATCAAAATTCAATTTGACGACAAGCAGACACAATATTATTAAGTATGTATGTTACGTAAATGTTTTAAGCTATTGCATAGCTTTTATCGCGGGCCTTGAGCGTGGGGACCGAATCCAGAAATTCCGTAACGAAAAAAACCTAACACCCCCAATCAGCGCCATCTAGTACCTTAATACTAAGGTATGGTACGTATGTTTTCTACAAACTAGATGGCGCTGTTCTGATATAACTATATAACTTCTAATAATTATAATTGCATAAGTTGATAAAAAATGCTATGCAATAGCTTTACCGCGGCAGTCTTCGAGTGCCACATTTAATTGTTTTTTGTGTCATTCAGTACTTATCATTTTTCATTTCGAAAGACCATTAAGAAAGTATTAAAAAGTAAATTCATAGTAATTTTGTTTTATAATTGAAGATTTGATGGTATAAGTCATTGTATCACACAAAAAATTTATTCAACACAAATTCAAAGAAGGTAGGACAATATTTAACTGAGATTATTATCAGGAGTCTCCTGCGGCTGGCGAGAGAGCTTCTCTAGATAAACTTTCAATGACTCTATCAGACCTGACACCGCCTGATTGGACACTTTCAAAGTATCGTACAACTCCAAAATCTTTTTATCTTCCCAAGTCGTCTTATTCTTCTCCATATTGTTCTTCAAATTCATCATACTCACCTCCAAAGTGTCTATATTAGCCAAAATATAACCTATCTTGAAGCTCACATTTTCTGCAAACGCCTGTTTCAAATTCTTCAACGACATAATCTTTTCTTTTATCTCCTGAAAACTCTCTTGCAAGTACAGAAGCAGTTTGTTCTTTACTTCTGTTGGCGTCACGTCCGACCCAAATCTTCTGCCATTCGACGCATTGTCCACACATACCGTTTCATTTACATGCACCTCGGATTCATTTACATTATTGACAGTGACTTCTACAACTGGACTTTTAGTGGTTTCTGCTTTAACTGCATCAGCAGTATCTCTCTTCACTCTGTCATGGTAGAAAAAAGGCTTATTTACTCCCACAATATGCGGTTGTCCTCGAGTCAGAATAGCGTAGGACTCCTTCTGCGTCATAACAAATGACACTTGCTTCTGGACTTCGGATAACTTGAAGAGCAAATCTGTTAAGTTCCGATGGAGTGCTCTGAGGAATATCCTCTCCTTCAACTCGCGGTGGTAGATAGATTCGGTCGTCGACACCGTTGTCTGGATGGGACGGGGTGTGGTTGAGTGGAACAGTCTTGAAAACCATTCAAACAGTCGCCTAGATTCTTGTCCGTCATCGTCTTGATCTCCTCTACTGCCACTGCTAATCTCGTTTTCTTTAGCCCTGTAACCACCCTTACCGGTATCCTCAGCACTCTTACTGTCTTCAGCATAGCTGGCTCTGTCGTTCTCTTCAATGCTGTAACTGGCTCCGTTGATACGCTCGAGTTGCCGTGTGTAATCGACATCTCTTTCGTAAGGGTCGTACCTGTAGTAGCGTTTTTGACTTTGATAATCAGGCTCGTTGAGCGCCCTGGTTTTAATTTGCACCCCGTCCGTCTGATGGGGTGTAATGGTCGACAGTAAACCTGGAAATTAGGTGTTTTTAGTAAATAGCCGAAACACAGGACAAGTTGATGGTAAGTTGGTTGCTCATGAAGACTTCAACACATCATTCAGTCAGTTGTTCCAGCCATGGCTCGTATTACGAAACCAAATTCAAATAAAACTCATTTCATTAAACAAAAGCTCAAAGTGGCTTCAATAATTCAATTTTACTTACAAATTACGAGCAAACTAAACATTTCTCTCGCTGCGCTCAACTCGCGTGTAGAGAGATTTAATGAGAGAATTACCGCTAACATAGGTGGTCGGTGTGAGGCATTCGTCATACCAGGCCCTATTATCGAACATTAATTAACAGGCTAACGTGAAATTGCGCCATGTTGCGTTTTCTTAGCGTCCTGTCAGACGGGCGTTTGTCAGAAGTGGGATTTATTAACGTGGGACAATGGCGGGGTCCTTCGGTTCCTTCTTCGCCGGCAACGCATTGGTGGCGCCCCTCGTGTTGCTAATGTGCAACGGCGACATTGAGCACTTTTTAGGTTGTGCCGAAGTTTCGCGTGAAATTTTAATTGTTACGGGAATAATTTTAAAATTAAAGTTTATTGCAGCCCAAGTTATTACATCAGCTATCTGCCAGTGAAAGTCCCTTCTAAATCGGTCCAGTTGTTCCATAGATCAGACAGACAGACAGACAAAAATTGTAAAAATTGTTATTTTGGTATATGTACCGAGTATACAACTATACATCCATATGCATGTATTAAAAAGCGGATAATTTAATATTACAAACAGATACTCCAATTTTATTTATTTCTATAGATAGTCCAGTTAGTAATAGTTAGTAAGAGCCTCGTACTAAATCGGTGGTATTACTATCCTATAAGCAGTGATAGCCGTGTGGTTGAACGTTGGACTGCCGAACCGGAGGTTCCGGGTTCAATCCCCGCACGCACCACTAATTTTCAAAAATTATGTGCGTATTAAAATTTAATTATCACTTGCTTCGGTGAAGGAAAACATCGTGAGGAAACCTGCACACCTGGAGTTCTTCATAATGTTCTCAAAAGTGTGTGAAGTCCGCCAATCCGCACTTGGCCAGCGTGGTGGACTATGGCCTGTACCCCTCACATTGTGAGAGGAGACCCGTGCCCAGCATTGGGACAGTTATGGGTTGTGATGATGACTATCCTTTAGAACTGAGATGGTCGCCTCTAAAGAGTACGACCGGCTCCACACCTTTCTAACCGGAACACGATTGCTCTAAAAAGAATGATTACACGGTGGAATTGGTACTGGGTAAGTACCGTGGCGGACGGTGGTACTACCTTGAACCAACTCTAGGTTCTACCGTCTATAAGTAGGTAAATGCACCCGAAACATTGCTATCTGTTTATTTCAGGCGTTACAAATAGGCAGGCCAATGCCGGTGCCTTTGTACCACAAATCTTTAATCGATTTAAACTTAAGATAATATTTTCAAACATCCTTATTGACTTGGGCTCTTTTATCTATATCTATACTAATATTATAAAGAGGAAAGATTTGATTGTTTGTTTGCATCGAATAGGCTTCAAAACTACTGAACCGATTTGAAAAATTCTTTCACTGTTGGAAAGCTACACTATCCCCGGGTGACATAGGCTATATCATATATTATAAAAATGAATTGCTGTGCGTTAGTCACGCTAAAACTCAAAAACGGCTGTACCGATTCGGTTGAAATTTTTTGTGTGTCTTCAGGTGGATCCAAGAATGGTTTTGATTTACAATTGGACCCGGTAGGTGGCGCTGCTGTCGATATGTCACCATATTATTATTTGTTTATTAATTATAGAGCGGTACGAAGTTCGCTGGGGCAGCTAGTAAGTTATATTTTTGCTATTTAATGTCTATACTTGTCCTTGTTTACATTTGTTAGTATGTGGTATAAAACTTACTTTTATTATGCAGCAGTTTACGAAATATTATTGGTTTGGTTTCGATAAGGAAATATTAAATGATTTTTGCAACGGTTCTACTAGCTGTGTGTAAGTCGTTCGATATATTATTTTCGACAGCCCGATCTAGCTGTTATTTGTAACTGTTCGGAAGTTTTATTTATTCGGAGTTCTGGGTTCGATTCCAGGCAGAAACAGGCCAGTCACCGCTGGCCATGTGCGGATTGGCGGACTTCACACACCTTTTACAACATTACGGAGAACCCTCAGGTGTGCAGGTTTCCTCACGATATTTGATCACCGAAGTGATAATTAAATTCTAATAGGCATTATTTTTGAACATTTGAGGATTTCAGCAGGATTTGAACCCGAGTCCGGAGTCCAAGGTCCTAAACACTGAACCATCACTGGTTATTAGAGTTATTACGTCAATATTTTAATATTTTAGATTCCCTACCCCACACCGACAGCGTCAAAGTTGTCATTGATGGAACCATCGATTTCGGACCAAACTGGAACTTCGAATACAAAGTAAAACCGGTCAGTGGTTTCGAACCACGAAAAACAATACACAAAAATCATAAAGTCCTCAGGAATAATGATAATGATGTAAAAACAAATAATGGAATTGACGCAGATACTGCGGAAAGTAAAGAATTTGAGAACAGAAATTTTAAAGGCATCGCAACTGCACAAGACAGCTCGTATAGTGACGACGATGAGAGTAATGTTCGTGTAACAAAACTTTACAAAACAAAATTGAGGAAGGAACCACTACTTAAAGATCCACGCAAAATTCAAGATGAACCAGAGGTGGTTGAGTTTGTAGCTCACATCAAAAACGAATCCATAAAAATGTTCGATGAAGTTAGTGAATATTTTGCTAATGACGAAGCACTGGTGAAAAAAATTATGGAACTTAAAGAAAGATTTATCAAAAAATTCGATGAATTTCTGAACGATACGAAGAACCACACAATAAGAACGGCGCTTGGGATCAAAAGGGTTGTTCTTAACTCCATAAATTATTCGAATAGACTAATAGACCGAATAGTGAATCGATTCAAAATCGACGTTGAAAACAATACTCGTGGTTTGGAAGCATCTAAAGTACTCCAAGAACATGCAGATCATTTGAGAAAAGCAGAATATAACGATGCTTGTAAGATGTTCGGTATATGTCGCGCTGGAAATGAATTTAGTGATCACATTAGCGAAATTATAACAAATTTGCTAGAACATAATGATGACAAAGTCAGAACAGCTCTATTGGCGACAGCAAAGGCATTAAAATCAGCTGACTTCAGCCGGATCATGGACAACGTTACACATACATCTTTTAGTAAAGGATTGCAATCGTTGGAAGAACTCAGCCCATTCGAACTAAGGGTATTACTTATGGCATACAAATTACTTATCGATAACAGACACGAGCCGTTTACACACAATCCAAAAGACGTGTTGGTGAACGCTACCGTAGCGCTGTTTCACGTCATGGAGGGTTTTAATAAGAAAATTATCATCGATCCGAACTATTGGAGTAATATTAAAGACGATTTTTACAAATGGACCGAAGGTGCCGAGGGTGATGTCGAAAAAATCACCAAGAGTTTAGTCGATCGTGTTGTCAGTAAGATATCGGCGTTAGACAATAACACCGCTAGTGATTTTAAGGAAAAACTAAGGCTCTCCACCGTGGTCAAGTCGCTGAGAATCGACCTTAAGAGGTTTGTGCAGCTACAACCGTTTATTAATTAGTTTTTGCGTTAAATACACGATTTCGTTATCAATTACATGGTCATTTAAATTATAATTAAGTGTTTAGTTAGGGTGAATAATTATTTTAGATTTTTTTGTTAAATTCGCGGGCACAGCTCGTCATAAATACTACTGAAAGACTAATAAAAACAACTTCAATACAAAACTGTTATTATATTTCTTTGTATGTACAATATATAATGTATCGATGCATACTGATACCTCTCGTTACATAACTAACTTAATCATAGTTACCATTAATTACTTGAACCATTTCAAAAATATATTATTTACACAATTTATATTTATAAACTAGTTGTATGTGACGGTGAATTTAAAAATACCAAATTATTGACTGTTCATATAAAACAATTGTGTACACGATGTGAAACTTCTCAACGTTTGGATTATAAATTCATATTCTATTCACTTATTTTAATAACGATTAAAATGAAGTGTATAAAGAATGACGTACAACACTGTGTATATATAAAAATTTAACGCCCTGACTCGTGTCAAATTGAATTTTTACTCTCAACGCGGCTAAAGAAGTTTCGCTACAAAATATTTTAAATCAATTATTTGACACGTCACTTTAAAAATGAAAACAAAATTGATTAACATTATTATTAGCGGCCACTTGTGAAACGTTGATAACTTCACATACACACATCATTTAACAAAACAAAAAACCGACTTCAAAATCGACAAGAAATAAGAAAAAATAGTGATTCCGCGGATTCCCTCGGATCTCCGCGGGACTCCATCATCAGACCCCCACTTGGTGACAGTGGGAACACCTCGGAAACACGTGTTTTTCAAATAAAAAATTAATAAAAATCGGTTCGCAAACGACGGAGAAATCGCTGGACATACATACATCATAAAAAAAATATTGGTCGAAAATAATATAATCTCCTTTTTTGAAATCGGTTGACAAATCATCAACAAATTACAAACAAATATTAATGATTTGGTGTCGTGGGACACCAGGTAGGAACGAAGTTCCTTCGGCTACTGTCGCGCCTGCGCACGTCTCATTCAACGCTTTTATTCCACGCATTTTTTCTTACGGTTTTACTATCACATATTTTTCAGTTCGGTCGCCGCAGCAAAACCTATCCCCTCCAAGCCTGCCGTATGGAACTTCGTTCCAATATTGAAACTCTTAACTTAACTTTCAGTAACGTTCATCACTACATAGTATAAAACAAAGTCGCTTTCTCTGTCCCTATGTATGCTTAGATCTTTAAAACTACGCAACGGATTTTGATGCGGTTTTTTTAATAGATATAATGATTCAAGAGGAAAGTTTATATGTATAATATATTAAAGTTTTGTGTAAATTGGTTTCCCCGAAGCGAAGCGAGGGTGGGTTTACTAGTTAACAAATATTACTGCAAGTTAACTGTGTCGATGAACACATAACAATGCTTTAAACCGGACGAGATAGGCCGGAGAGAGACAGACACATTTTAACGTGGGAGAAAATGAGATAGGAAGCATCGGCAAAATGGCGGCTTACGTAAGCAAAGCAAAACATCAATATTTGGACTGACAGTATTCGTTTTTTTAAGTTTCACTTCTAGCACGTGTGAATTGCACACATTTTGTTTTTTTTTTATTGTGTATCCTAACAATTCGTTTTTCAGTTACCTCCAAATATATAATTTTAAGTTATGTATATCTTCAAGTTGTTTAAACATTCTGAATTTAATATTTTTATCAATAAAACCCGTTCTGAACTCCCGTTTCTTATTAAACTCTACAAACCGAACATAACAATTCATCGCAGCAAAATAAAATATCTTCTGGAAACGTAACGCAATTGAGTTGTGTAATATCAAAACCCGTTGAACTATCGCGGGGAGATTTCACAAAAACAATATCTATCATAATATATATAATTCGAGTGTGAGTGTGTACGTCACTGAACTCCTCCTAAACGACTTGACCGATTTGGTTGAAATTTTTTGTGTGTCTTCAGGTGGATCCGAGAATGGTTTAGATTCACAATTGGACCCGATAGGTGGCGTTGCTGTCGATATATCACCAAAACATTTTTTAATTATAAAGCGGTACGAAGTACGCCGGGACAACTAGTATTAATATATATCGTTGTTCGTTGTTTGTTATTTGCTGATGACCTGAAGTTGTTCTGATTACGAACGCATCCGACTGTGAATTACTGCAGAGGGACATTGAAAATGTTAATGAATGGAGTAAAAGGAACCAGCTGTTGTTTAACGAAACTAAGGGCCAGTTTCACCGGTTACGGGTAAAGTACCGGATAGCCCTAGGAATTTAACTCCCAGATAAACTACAACTTTTGCCTTCACAGGTATTTGACAGAAGTGACAGATGAAGTGTTGGTTAAGGTATCTGCCAGTTCAAGTGGCTGCTAAAGGCGTTATCTGACGGATAAAAAATGTTTCAAGTGGCGTTTCTATAAACACATTTGGAATTTGAAGTTTTGAACTGTAGTAAATCATATTATTATAAATCCTACTATTTTTGTTCTATAATGATAAAATTATACTTGAAAATATTAAAAAAGTCGAATTGGATTATTTTGAACAAAAAGTATTTTATTAATTAAGTTTTCAAAATAATTTTCAATTGACAATAATTTACGTAGTTGTAACGAAACGCAAAAAAGCGACGTTGCCGCTCCGTCAACTGTTAAGCGGCAGATAAATTATTATTACTATCTAAAACTTTATCCGTAACCGTGAAACTGGCCAG
Organism: Ochlodes sylvanus; assembly: GCA_905404295.2. Classification (NCBI taxonomy): domain Eukaryota; kingdom Metazoa; phylum Arthropoda; class Insecta; order Lepidoptera; family Hesperiidae; genus Ochlodes; species Ochlodes sylvanus. The sequence goes on from FR990150.1 coordinate 191,795, forward strand.
TTCTGTAATGTGATTTACTCTCGCGCACAATCCCGTAGATTACAAATATCGGTTGGGAACGACCGAGTTAAAAAGATGTTGCTCAGTAAAGGAGTTAGGAGTCTTAATGAACCCTAACCTTAGTTTTACCAACCACATTGTAATGTGACAACGAAGGCCTGCAAATCATTAGGATCTGTATTGAAGCAATCAAAATTTATTAAAATTATTAATTTATTAAAAAAAATACGTGCGTCTGGCGCAGGTGAAGAGAGCGATGGCAGAAATAGCTTTACTTCTACATGTCATCGGTGAAAGGGGCGCGGATGTATTCAATACGTTTGGAAATAACGAGGCCATCGTCAAATACGACGAGCTCATACAGTTATTTCAAAATCACTTCGCCCCAAAAGGTAACCTCTAATTAACCTCACTTATTAATGTCATAATTTTTTCACATACAAACAAAGTGAAAATGAAACCTTAGACGACTTTGCAACGCCCAGTCAAAATAACGTTTATATGCAACACGCATCAAAAATACAACTATATCAGAGAAAAATTATTGCTTGAAGACAATCTGGATCTTGATAAGGACTTAGGCCGAGATGTATAGACGATACTTAGCCTTAGCTCAGACTTTACTCTGTCTTAAGACAGCGTTCGTATTTATAAAGCGATCTTTGACTTGGCCGAGTACGAGCTGAGCAAAGTCTAATACGTTCATGAAATAGACGACTTATTATCCGAACAAAAGTAATGGTCCCAAATGAACCTTGAAATTAGTCGGTTTCTAAGACATTTAAATTTTTCGTATTAACAAACAGATAGATGGCAGCAATCAATTATGACATTAGCGGTCTTCGCTTATGCTGAGCACAATCTCAGCGTGACATGTCTATAAATACCAAATCGCAGTCTTTACAAAGTCAAGTTTTTCGTAAGTAAAGTCTGAGCTAAGGCTAAGTATCGTCTATAGATCTCGTCTAGAGATGGCAAAGGCTATGCTTGCTACCAGACGTCAACCGGATGAATTATCAGCAGAACAAAGTGTGCTCTTGTGTAATAAGAGTCAGTCACGCCCGAGATCAAAGTCTAACCCGAGGAACAACAAGTAACATCAATGAAAAATGTTGCAAAAACGGGAAAATATTTAATACCAGCTGTACCCGCGACTTCTTCTGCGTTGAATTTTAATTGTAATGGGTCCATTTCCAAAAAAAAAAAAGTAGTCTAAGGTACTGCTTATTACATCAGCTATCTGCCAGTAAAAGCCCCTCAAAATCGGTCCAGCCATTCCAGAGATTAGCCAAAAAACAGACAGACATTCCACGCAGACGAAGTCGCGGGCACAGCTCGTTAATTAAATAAACTTGTACCGATTGTACCGAAACTCAATTTGTTTTGATATTACACACCTCATCATTTTGTGAATACTAAACACATCACCGCAAACAGACAAAAATCAGTCGTTAAAGTCAAACTCATCATCGGATATGTTGTCGAGGTCCGTAGACTTGCTATCATCTTTCAGTAATAGATCCTCCAACATTATTGTATCTTTGACTATATTCGTTTCATTCACTCCCTGTCTTATTGTTGTATCGTTAACCTTTTCACTTATCTCTATCTGTTTCATTTCACTTATTCCTATCTCTTTCTTTTCACTTATTTCTATCTCTTTCGTCTCACACATGTCTATTTCTTTCTTATCTACATCATTGGTTACGATTTCAGCTTCTGTAACTTTCTCAATTTTCTCTTCAGTAATTTTCTTCTCTTGTACATTTTCCCGTTTATTTTCAATATCATCTGTATCATTCCCTTGTACATTTTCCTGTTTATTATCAATTTTATCTGTATTCTTCTCTTTTTCATCTCTCTTCTTCTCTCCAATCTGCGCGTCTATCTCAGCCATCAGGTCACAATCATCATACTCATCACCGCTATAATCTTCGAAATCGTTCAAATTCAATACTTCATCTTCGTTTTCTGCACCTCCGTTCACTTTATTGACATCGTTGTCTGTGTTACCTTCACCGATATTTTCATCTGTGGAGGCCTTTGTCTCTTTATTTGGAATTTCCGTTTCAGCTTCTGGTTTATTTGGTGATACGCTATGTTCTGTCTCAGTCTTCGACTCTTTTGTAGGTTTTTGTAATATCTCTTCATTTATTTCGCTTTCTTTGCTAATTTCATTGTTTATTTGCTCATTTTCTATGCTTTGATCAATCTTAGAGTCATGATCTTCGACCAACTCTTCTGATTTATTACTAACTTGTTCAGATTCATTAGAAATCACTTGATTGACATTCTCATCATGATTCTCAACTGGAGTTTCATTAACTTTTGTTTGACTATCATCAGTAATTTCTTCAACATTTTTTATGGCTTCTAGAGACACATTCTTTTCAGAATCATTTGCATTATCCGTATGATCTTCTGACTCAACATTTTTCGAGTCTAAATATTTTTCTTCATCAATATTTTTATCACCGGTCTCATTTGTAGTGTCTTTGACACTAACGTTATTATTACAGATTGAATTACTGTCACCATTATTTACCTCATCTACAATTTCCTTAGCACCACTATCTAAATCAGATTCCTTAACATTTCCACTCCCATCACTGTCCCTATCACCTAACGCCGCCAACTTATCATCGGCCACTGCACTCTTATCACTGTCAATTTTATCATTATTATCACTGAAAAGACTATCAAAATCAGCGTTTGTTACTTTGTCATCACTGCTAACCATCGGGAACAAGTCATCATCAGTCTCATCAACCTTTTTATCACTGTTATCACTAAATTTAACGGAACGATCATTGAGATTAAGGTCACTCAACGAATCGTTCAACGTGGATTCGATAATAGTTTCAATTTTAAGTCTTCTGTACTTCCTCGGCACTTTCCCCAGGAACTTGGGGGAGAATATTGTCTTGAGCGCGCACGCCGCGAGGCTCTTGATCCTGCGACTCCCGAACGCGCCCAGGTCCAGGCGGTCGGCGTCGTCGTCGGAGTCCCCGGAGCCGTCCTCGGAGTCCCAGTGCACGTAGCTGCCGAAGTCCAGGTCGTTGATCTTCACCATGCAGTCCATAGGTTCGCGCTTGATGCGCGGCCCCGACGACCAGAACGGATACACACAGCTCTTGTCCAAGCCGAAGTCCTGGAACACACATTTCGTAATCTCAAACTCAAACTCAAAACTCAAAATCAAATCATTTATTTCACGTAGGTATCTTGAATACACTTATGAACGTCATTTTTTTGCTCAATTTGAAATCATGTTACTATAGCAGCATTCGAGACCTACAATTTGATATGCGCTGTGGTGGATTCGCTTTTACACCCCTCAATTGTGAGTATGTTTTGAACTTGTACACGAACTTCCTTCTGAGGTATTCCCGGAGCGCTATGACATGGGATTCTTTAAAAGTGTAAAAAGAATTCTCCTTCATACTGACCTCGGGCACGGCGGACACGTCGTGCGGGCCGCGCGCGCCGGCGCCGAGCAGCGGGTCGCAGCGCGCCACGCGCACGCGCACCGCTCGCAGCCGCGCGCGCAGCGCCGCCGGAACCACCGCCGCGCCTGCGCACACAACGCCTCTATGTGGTTCAACGTCTTCATACATATTTTTATTATGATACGGGTACTCACGATGCGTATTTTGGACGCCGGTATTTCGACCCAGTTGCATAGATCGTGGTCACGGCTGAGCATTACAAACTTACTCACAAATACATGATTATAAAAATACTGAATGATTTTCATTTCACTTGACATACTCGAGGACATGAAAGAACATGGTCATAGGTAATGATTAAAAATATGAAGTTAAATTCTACACGATAATTATTTCAAAAATGCCAATCAAAATCATCTAAACATACTCGGAACGTATGGCCAACAGCTGTGCGCTACGACGCCCGACCGGCCGGGGTTAATGACCTTGACTGGAGTATTTTACGAGTATATCACGGCTTACCTCACGTGTTATAATTGTCGGATTCGCCCGACTAGTTTCGGACCATTCCGATGTCCTTTATCAAGAGCCGTCGCCGCCGAGAGCTCGGTTCCGACTCAATCAGAATACAATCCAATCCAAGATCCGAATCGTTCAGTACTAAAATAGCTAATCGATATAGCGCGATATGGCTAAATAAAGTAAAAAAGTTGACTGGAGTAGTTCACGCCGCGCGCTCAGTTTGTACACACTACGTAATGCGCTGTCGAGTTTATTGAAAGGCGCGATATAGCCGAATTCGACGCGGGCGGAGCCGCGGGCTCGGCCAGTGGCGATGTAACGGCGCGTTCACATAGAACGTCCGTTTTACAGCTCCGTTTAAACGGATACGTTGCTAGCCACCACACAGCCACTAGACTCCTAATGTTTGATTTTCCGTATGGAGAACATTCAGACCACTAGCTGAGGTAAGACGAGCGGGGGGACTGGCCAATTCAACGCTGTGATTGGCTAATTCAAGGCCACACGAAACGTTGGAAAGAAATAGATTAATTTGAGCAACGGGAAAGAACGAGACGGCACGAATTTATATCGATACTATAATACTGATGTGTTGTTTGAAACCATTCGCCTGTTATTAGGAGTCCAGTGGCTGTGCGGTCGGTGTTATTAGCGTATGTAGTTGTAGGAGCGATTTCACACAGAATCCAGTAAAACGGACGTTCTACGTGAACGCGCCCCAAGTGTGTACCGACCCTTCTTGCAGTGCTTCACGTGGTTGGTGAGCGGCCCGCGCTGGCTGAACGACTTGCCGCACTTCTGGCACTTGGCTGAAACACAATCAACATTCGGTTAACACATATAGACCAATTACGTTTATGATTATATTGTGTACATTTAATATTATTATGAGTATATGTAACATTGTTATTGAATTGAATTTTTGCTTTTTGTGTAACATATTTCTCAATGTATTCAATTTTTGTGGTTTCGCCCACTGACGCTAACCATTGAGGCTAACCTGTACGGTCATTGTGTGTAAGGTTAAAATAAATAAATAAATAAATGTTATTCACCATTAATAGACAATTTTTAAATAGGGTAGTTGACAGTAAGAAAATATTTTGAATATTTCTATTTTTTATGGTAGCATAATATTTACAAATGCGAAAAATCGATCTTATTGCTTAAATAAATCATGATTATTTAATATTTTTGAGAAATAAAATCCCGAAATTACCGTCACTAGTCACGTGACAGCGAACGCCAATACGACGCGTGACGTCACACGTTGCAAAACTAAACAAACTTGACATAGAATTTTGGTCTTTCCGCTCAAACAAACAGCTCTTCGTTTTCCAACATATGACGTCACACGAGTCGCCATGACAGTTTGACGCGTTTTTTGACGGAAACGTCAAATAGTTCATGAAAATATAAAATAAAATATGTTACAGTTAGTATGTAACTGAAATATTAATATTTCAGTTAAATTAGACCATTTGGCAAACTATGATTTAGTTTTTCAAAATTAGTCAACTAGCCTATTGTTCATGATTCCTTTATTCATAACTAGTTACCCGCTTACTTATTCCTTGCGTTTGCAACGATTTAGTTACATATTTTGGATAATTCACAATATATGTTTATAAAGTGTCTATGTAATAGTGTGTGTGTGTGTGTGTGTTTGCGCGTGCGTGCGTGCGTGCGTGCGTGCGTGCGTGCGTGCGTGCGTGCGTGCGTGTGTGTGTGTGTAGTAGGTATGTGATATTCTGATGTGTAAGCTATATTATTGTAAAGTTTCATTAAAATCGTGAGACGGCACGAATTTATAACGTTACTATAGCGCGATGTGTTGACAGAAGCCATTCGCGTGTCATTAGGAGTCTATTGGCCGTGCGGTCGGTGGCTGTGCCACTTGTAGTGTTTGGGTATCTATATACATAGATATACTCTGTCTCGGGCGCACGTCACACAAACTGTCATGGCGGTAACACGAGAGCCGTGGGCGAGAGTGGTCGTGTCATGGTTGTGTGTGCGTGTGTGAGCGAGCCAGTGTGTTCATTAGTAACAGGAGGTCCTACACATTGTGTTTTATAGTGTTAATAGACTCACCCGGCAGGGCCTCCTTCCCGGGACAGCGGTGGCCTTTCAGCAGGTTCTGCGCGGGGAATGTCCTCCGGCAGGCCTCGCACTTCAAGACGGGCACCTCCTCCACCCGGAGACACCGGCGCTTCTCTGTGTGCCTGACGGACAAACAAACAAACATGTTGTAAATGTCTCTTTCTCTTTCCTTCTCTCTCTTTCTCTCTCTTCTTTTAGTCATTGTAAGTTAACGCTTTGCCTGACGACACATGGAGTATTAGTGCGGGGAATGTGTGTGTTAACGTTCATTTTTTATTTTATTGAAACGACAAAAGTTTTGGTAAAACTGAAACAAGGTCGCGACGCGCATAAATAACAAATAAATTAATAACGCTACACACTCATAGCCCCACACTAGGATACCCTGTGTCGTGAGTGTCATGGACAACACACAAGACAGGAACACACACACCCAGACCAAGAACATACCACGTCATACCACGTGTGCGTCGAGATTTTCAACATACTACCACAGGAATTAAAAAACCACACACACAACACCGCTACAGCCAACATCGACAACTGTAACTGACGGCGAATCCCCAGCACGGGGGCCCCGTCGACACCTCCGCGAACATCGAACCACTCACTTGGCGTCAGTGGCCGCGGCGCCGTGAGACCTCCGATGCGAGAGCATGGCCTGCGGCGACTTGAACGTGCCCCCGCACACGGGGCACTCGGTGCGCGGCCTCGGCGCTTCCGGCCGCTTCTGCTTCGCCTCCCTCCGCTTCGCTTCGGTCCGCTTCGCTTTCGCCTTCTCCGCTTCCTCCTTCTGTCGGGCGAGTTTGCTGGTGCGCGGCGGCAACGGTTTGAGGGATATTCTGTGGGTGGTTTACGGGCAAATAAATAAAGTGTAATAATATTACGATTTATAATAATAAACATGTTTGAAGTGAAACGACTCCACGTTTGGATACTTAACGTTATATATATTCTATTCATTTTTTTTGGAATTATTTATTAAGGAATGCCGACAGAAGTGAAAAATAGCTTAATACAATACCTACGTTACAGCATGTCGGTGACGCGAACTCGTAAGATTCCCCCCACTAATCGTCTATCGCTTCTGTGTTTCCACAATAGAGCAATATTAAATGTGCTTCTTCAACATAATTCTCCATTTTTATTACGCTCCCATAAACTTTCATACAAAACTATACAAATAAATGGATGTATACACGGTCCATATACCAAAATAACATTTTTTACAATTTTTGTCTGTCTGTCTGTCTGTTTGTTTGAGCTAATCTCTAGAACGGCTGGACCGATTTTGATGGGATCAACCGTCAAACATCAACGGTTCTTTGCAGCCAATATTATCACCCCTCCCCCCCCCACTCACTTGACTCTCTTGGCGGGCACCTCCCGCTGGAGCTCCGGCTCGCGCGTCCTCTTGTGCCGCGCGGCGACCGGCGCGCTCGCCTCCGGCTGGAACGGGACGCGATACGCGGTGAATGTTTGCTATATGTATTTATTTCATGTACGCGTGTCGATGTGACACACGTTAGCGATGTGTGTGTGTGTGTGTGTGTTTTTTAAGCTATTGCATAGCTTTTATCGCGGGCCTTGAGCGTGGGGACCGAATCCAGAAATTCTGTAACGAAAAAAACCTAACACCCCCAATCAGCGCCATCTAGTACCTTAATACTAAGGTATGGTACGTATGTTTTCTACAAACTAGATGGCGCTGTTCTGATATAACTTCTAATAATTATAATTGCATAAGTTGATAAAAAATGCTATGCAATAGCTTTACCGCGGCAGTCTCCGAGTGCCACATTTTTTTTTATTTATTTATCAAAAAAAGAGTGTACAATAATTCTCTTATCTTAAAATTGCCAAACTGCAGGTCAGTTTGTCGGCGAAACAAACAGTTTCTCGTTTTTCACGCCTTATTATGCATATATTAAATTGTGTGATGTGTGTGTGTGTGTGTGCATACCTTTTTCCCTTTCTTGAGTATCGACTTGGGCGGCGGCGACTGCGACCGCTTCGACCTCGACTGAAACGCACAGACGGGAACAAATTGTATCCAACATGATTTACAACTGACATTATTATTTTAATGTTTTCACATTTTATTAATGTCTTTCCCTTTGTATATCTTGTGCTTGATGGAATAAATGTATTTTCTTTCTTTAAAAAAAAACACCGAGTATATTGAATAATCACATTCTATCGTCCATGCAATATTCACCTGCAGCCCGCTGAGCGCCACGTTGTCGGGGTCGGGCTTCGCCCCGCGGCGCGCGCGCGGCGGCGTGGGCGCGCGACGGCTCGCGCGCGACTCGCGGCCCGACGCCACGTCCTCTATCTGGAAACATTGCGTCGGGGCATTCTTTTGTGGGGCTCGCTGTACTTTTATGTAATACTAGCTGTTCCCGCGACTTCGTCCGCGTGGAATTTGAATGGTTATGGGGATGTTTTTAAAATAAAAGTGGCCTAAGTTACTGCTTATTTCATAAGCTATCTGCCAGTGAAAGTCCCGTCAAAATCTGTCCAGTCGTTCCAGATATTAGCCGGAACAAACAGACAGACAGATAGACAAAAATTGTAAAAAATGTTATTTTCGTATATGTACCGTGTATACATCCATATGCATTTACTAATAAGCGGTTATTTTAATATTACAAACGGACACTCCAATTTTATTTATTTGTATAGAAAACCAAATTGTTGGAGATAACACAACGACTACTGTCAGATCTCGCAAATTTTTTTTTTTTAATTGGACCACGTGACAAGCACCAGCTTTCGAATATTCAAAAAAAATCACCGGACATACATAACATGTATGTAAGGCTTTGGACTCCTTAAAAATTCATCATCATTATCACAACCCATAACTGTCCCACTGCTGGGCACGGGTCTCCTCTCACAGTGTGAGGGGTACAGGCCATAGTCCACCACGCTGGCCAAGTGCGGTCAGCGGACTTCACACACCTTTGAGAGCATTATGGAGAACTCTGAGGTGTGCAGGTTTCCTCACGATGTTTTCCTTCACCGAAGCAAGTGATAATTAAATATTAATACGCACATAATTTTTGAAAATTAGTGGTGCGTGCGGGGTTTGAAGTTTTGAACCCGGACCCTCCGGTTCGGCAGTCCAAAAATTAAAAAAAAGTAATAATATTAAATGCACAATGTAATAGGTTAGGTTACTTTCAAGGTGGAGCCGTGATTCGACAAATTTACCCTTACCATTTTTATCGCGATATTAGTACAACACCCGACATCCATTGTAACAGACAGATTGCGCACACACCTTAACCTTGAGCTCCTTCGACCTCCTCCCCGAGTCCCTCCCGGGGCCCGCCCTCGCCTTGCTGCGCTTGTCCGACAGCGGCTCGTTGGAGTCCTCGTCGTTGACGAAGATCGGCTCCGTCACCCCGAGGATACAGTCGCCCGCGTCCGGCTGTTGGCCACCCGTTGGGTCAGATGAAAGTGATCGGAGGCGGTCGTGAGAATCGCCGCTGCTTAAAACTTAAAACTTTACAAATAACTTAATAAAAAAATTGGTTGTCTGTAAAGTCGGTTTACTGACGATAGTTGAACGTGACAACGTCTTAAGAAAATAATTTCCTTTGAATGAGTAGGCAAGCACAATAAAAGAACACTTTTTCAATACAAGTTAAGTCATTTATTAAAAATGAATGCTGGATACTTATACATCCTACATCGTGATTCAGAATTATAGCGCCCCACTACTCAACGCCATCTAGTGTACTGCGAGTGAACTACCAGCTCAGCCAGCCTTCCTCCATCGATAAATGGACCCAATCGAACTTAATGAATAATTGTTCACTGCACAATACATAGATGGCGCTGGTATAATAATTCACCAACGGTAACGACGGTAACGCATGAGTCATGTTTTTTCATGCGTGCCACCGAATTATAAGACGTTGTCACGTCAATAAATAACGCTACCCACTCACAGCCCAGCAAGCTCATCAAGCACGGTTACCATTGCGCCGTCCGGGTCGTCTAATTTACTTAATGACTTAATAGTATATAAGTAAGACCCACAGCTGACGCGTACCCATAAGATTTTCCCCTATCAAAAATCGTCATAGCCTAGAGAAGTTATCACTTCAATGGGATACTAACTCATGACTCTCCCGGGGCCAGTTGCTAGGGACCCGGCCTGAAGTGAGGGGCCCCGGGTTCGATCCACCGGGGCAGATATTTATATAACAGACAAATTAAGAGAGCCCCCCCGATGACGTGTCTTGGCTTGGCTTGGCTACAACCCATTAATGGCCCACTACTGAGCACGGGTCTCTCCTCGTACCTGAGGAGGCCTAGAGCATACTCCACCACGCTGCTCCAGTGCGGATTGGTGGAGGGGTTAGTGGCCAACCCAAGTGTCGGAAATTTTAAGCCGCCCGAAGGTATCCGACATGGCTTAACGACTGCTACCAAATGATAACAACCGGGACCGACGGCTTTACGTGCCCTCCGAAGCACGGAAGCGCTCAAGAAATTTTTGCCACTAGCGGTCACCCATCCAACTACCGACCGCTCGCTGTTGCTTAACTTTGTCGATCACTTGAGATCGACGCAAGCCGCCGGGCTATGAGCGCTTCACGTGATGACGATCACGATGACGTGTCTATGTCCAGTGTAATCAGTAATCACTCACCGCCCCCCGGGGCATCATCTGCGGCGGCAGGCCGAGCCGCAGCCTCGTCCGCTTGTTCGTCTGCCGGCACATCTCGAGGAACTCGTAGAAGTCGTTCACCTTGTCCACGCACAGCTCGCAGATCAGCGGTGGCATCTTGTCGTCCTGGTGCACCTGCGAATAGGTTACGACGTAACTTAACTGTTGAAACCCGTGCTCGCGCCACTCCGGGTAAAGGAGTGCGCACATTACACCAACTCGACGTCAACTCCACTCCGTCTCCACTCCGTTTCAACTCCGACGCTAGTTACATTACGTCATTGTGTCGGTCGACGCGTGGACTACTCGTCTACGGTGAGTCGTCAACGCAACGTCGACGCGTTGGTCTCGAAACGGAACGGCTATGGGTGTAGGGCGAGCAGTACAGGGCTTTTAAGTATAAGTTCGAAATTCAACCTTACCTTCAAAGATATAAGGCTCATAATTGAATGTTAGCTTTGTCAAGGTTTTAGTCGCGTTGGCGTCGGTCGGTCGTGGAGTCGTTGTAATGTGCGCACTCCTTAACGTGGCCCAAATTCATGTTTATTTGCTTGAAAGTTGAGTAGATACAAGGTCTTAATCAAAATCAACAATCAACAATGAACCATCAACTTTAATCAAAATGTGGCATTCAAATATATGCACACTAGCGACCCGCCCTCGCTTCGCTTTGGGAATCTTATTCCTTCCGTTTGCAAAGATTTAGTTATATATTTTGGATAATTCACACTATATCTTTATGTGTTATTCTGATGTGTAAGCTATATTATTGAAAAGTTTTAGCAAAATCCATTTAATAGTTTTCGCGTGTAAGAGTAACAAACATTCATACATCCATACAAAATTTTGCATTTATAATATTAATAGGATGTATATAAGGTACACTAATTAGATTAATTAACACCACAGTAAGGACATTCGGATATTGTTAGACGTGATTCTTTAAACTGACAACTTTTTTATTTATCAACCGATCAACATAAAACGAACGCTAACTTTAAGTGAAGCTTACCATAATATATTAGTGAGAACAGCATCCAAATCGGTTTAGCCGTTTCTGAGATTAGCGCGTACAAAACCACAGACAAACATAAACAGACAGTCAAAAATTCTAAAAATCATCTTGGGTTCAATTGCGTTAATAAAGACAAGTTTTTGTCATAATATCTTCCGTGTACAGACAGGAATCAGTTACAGATTTGTTATATTTATAGACTAGGGAGAACAAAGTAGTTTTGTTCTTTGCCTCATTTGAGAAACTAGCTGTGCCCGTGACTTTGTCCGCGTGGAATTTAATAAAAAAATAATCCAAAATAAAAGTAGCCTAAGTTACTCCTTATTACATCAGCTATGTGCCAGTCAAAGTCCCGTCAAAATCGGTCCAGCCGTTCCAGAGATTAGCCCAAACAGGCGGACAAAAAATTGTAAAAAATGTTATTTTGGCATATGTACCGTGTATACATCTGTATGCATTTAGTAAAAAGCGGTTATTTTAATATTACAAACATACACTCCAATTTTATTCATATATATAGCCAAGATATAGTGCTATAATATATCTGTACATGAGACTGATTATAGATGGCTGCATAGTTCTTTAAACTAAATTACATAATTGTGGCAGTTTTAATAAACATATGGTGTGCAGTGTAGAATGGATTTTATTATAAGTACATAGTAAGGACTCCAAAGTATGATATGAAATATATTTATAAGAAATTAACAGAGAAAAGATCTCAAAAAGTTTCAACCACACCAATCGGTACAGCCGTTTAGGAGCAGTTCAATTACACCCGCACAGAGAAATATATATTATAATATAGCCTATATTGATCAGTGCTGCATTAACGTAGAATTCAAATGGTGAAAGAATTTTTGAAATCGGTCCAGTAGTTTTTGCCAATTCGTTACAGACACACAAATTATACAGGGTGTCCCGTAAGTAGTGGACCAACGGGTTATGGGGAGTAGTGGGACTTATTATCTAACGAAAATACTAAATTTTATTGTCCTAGGCCTTGTAGTTCTAGAGTTATGCTTATGAAAATATCATCCACGTAAGCTAAATATTAAATTTAACCACATTAGTTTTTGTTATGGTAAAATTAGTATATATATAGTATTTTCGTTAGATAATAAGTCCCACTACCCCCCATAACCCGTTGGTCCACTACTTACGGGACACCCTGTATATTAGTGCAGACGGTAGCTAGTCAGCCTGGTCACAGCCGAGCAGACGGTTCCTGTCATCGTGACACCGACATACCGACAGGATATTGGTATCAGAGAGCGGCTCCAAAACTATTAAGCGGGTATGTGTTCCGGATTAGAGTATATTTGTAAGTGTTCAATTGAGTCTAAACGGAATTCGTGAGTTCTCCAATATAACCGTATTAGAACTTTGCAACGGGGATCTATCCAACACTTCAACAGGTTTGGAGACTGATGGAATTTTTATGATAGTCTGTAAGTACGCTTAGCGGCACGCCATTTGAGGCTACACAATACTTCGCTCGATTAGTAAACAGTGCGGTTGGGAGAGATTTCACCGAACAACATTTGTTATAGGAATAATTACCTCTATTTGAACGCATTCTCTTATTTTTTGCTTTAGTTCCACATCGCAATTGTCCAAGTTCACAACATTTTGTATAATGGGCATCTTGTATCCGCCGCCCGCGCCACAAAGTCGACATGCTCGGTAAATCTCGTAAATAGTTTGTTTCTCAATCTTTTTGTTAACAAAACGATCCATTTTAACCTCATAACTCAATCACTTAACTCTTAACTTTGTCGATGACAATGACCGCTTGGCGCTATTTAGGTTGCTTGACTTGCTTGGCCGCCATATTTGAAATAAACACAGAGAAAGAGATAGATACAGAACTGTAATTGACTACAGAGTAGAAATATATGCACAGACTAGGTAGAACGTAGTTGACTATAGAGTAGAAATATATGCACAGACTACGTAGAACGTAGTATACTTTAGTCTATATCTTTACATTAAAATCTATATCAAGTACCACGCATAGATCTATATATATACTTCTATACTAATATTATAAAGAGGAAAGATTTGATTGTTTGTTTGTTTGTTTGTTTGTTTGCATCGAATAGGCTTCAAAACTACTGAACCGATTTGAAAAATTCTTTCACTGTTGGAAAGCTACACTATCCCCGGGTGACATAGGCTATATCATATTTTCAAAAAAATTCGGGATCATTAATAAAACTCCGATAATATAACCCAAGGTGTAAAAAAAATACCTAAAATATTCTTTACATCGCGTGCGCTGCGAAAACTATGGATAATAGAGCAAAGTGATGTACTACAGTTTTATAAAGGACATCAATATCTACAATAAAGTCCGCGATGGCATATGTCTAACTATTATAGTTATGCCACAATAAGTGTTTTTTTATTTAAAAAACTTAATTGAGATACTGCCACTGGAAAAGGCTCTTTATTTATATCTTAGTATTAATCCTTATCAAAATAAATTAATTCATATTCAAGACTGCTTAATTACCTTTATATAACTTTTTAAATTATTCAATTCGGACATTCCATTCGAAAGATATCACGAGTTTAATAATTTAAGTATTGGAAAAAAGTTCCTCTGCACTAGGAGAAGCTGACTGACTGATTGACATGTCAATGCAGGGCCTAAACTATAAGGGTTAGAAACTTGAAATTTTGCACAGGGGCTCCTTTTATAACGTGGGGGAGCACTATGAAAAGATTTTTGAAAATTCACTCCCTAAGGGAGTAAAACGGGGGTGCAAAGTTAGTATGAAACTTTGCCGTTTTTGAAGGTATTCGAATGAAATTCAGTATGAAGGTTTTTCATTGAGAGTTATGAAACATTGTATAAAATATTTTTTCGAAAAACATCCCTTAAGGGGGTAAATGGGGGGCGCAAATTTTTATCAACTTTTATATATTTAGGGGTTTATGGTGGGCGAAGCCGCGGGGGAAGCTATCATTTATAAAGATATCCTGTGAACTATCCAAAATATATAACTAAATCTTTGCAAACCGAAGGAATAAGTTTCCCGAAGCGAAGCGAGGGTCACTTATTCCTAGCGAGGGTCGCTAGTGTTAGATAAATAGATTGGCAATGTGAACTATCGAATGAGACCAAAAACCAATTGTTCATATGTGTGTGTGATATGTCAATGTGTGCATCGAAAATGGTTTTAATCGCTTAAGTGGAGAATTGCGGCCGAGACTGAGACAGGAGACCGCGACCGTCACCTGACGATAGGCAATGTATAGGCGACAGATAGGCGTATTGAATGCATTCTGGCAACTAGCTGAGGTGAGACGAAGCGGGGTGACTGTCTAATTCAACGCTGTGATTGGCTAATTCAAGGCCACACGAAACGTTGGAAAGAAATAGATTAATTAAATCAAATAAAATCAAATCAAAATTTAATTAAAACAAATAAATTAAATAAACGGGATTTTTTTATTTATTTATTGAAAACCATATTGGAGTACACAATCATAATATCTTATCTCATACCATACCATTATGTAGGTAGGTAGATATAATTATTATCAATTAACAGTACGATACTATTTTAATCTTAGCACTTACAAACAATACCTTAATACTAACACTAACACCACACCAGCACTATTACAACTAATAAGTAAGTGCCTACTAATGACAGTAAAGGAGTGCGCACAGTACAACGACTCCACGACCGACAGACGCCAACGCGACTAAAACCTTGACAAAGCTAACATTCAATTATGAGCCTTATATCTTTGAAGGTAAGGTTGAATTTCGAACTTATACTTAAAATACCTATACGGCTCGCCCTACACCCATAGCCGTTCCGTTTCGAGACCAACGCGTCGACGACTCACCGTAGACGAGTAGTCCACGCGTCGACCGACACAATGACGTAATGTACCTAGAACGGAACGTCGGAGTTGAAACGGAGTGGAGACGGAGTCGAGTTGACGTCGATGAAGCGTTGATCGCGGAACGGAACGTCGGAGTTGAAACGGAGTGGAGTCGGAGTGGAGTTGACGTCGAGTTGGTGTAATGTGCGCACTCCTTAATACTAACGAATAAGAGGATCTATGTGTGCGTGTCTATATGAGTACTGTACTCGTATGAGTGTGTGAGTGTATGTGTATGTGTGTGTACCGTGTGCACAGACCAAAGTGGTGTGTGATCGTGGGTATTTGTCCAATTATTTATTACTTTTCCTACAATTTTATTTAAAACATTTAAAATAGCTATCTATCTATCTATATACATAATTATACAAAAGGAGAAGCTAACTGACTGACTGACTGACGTATCAACGCAGGGCCTAAACTATAAGGGTTAGAAAATTGAAATTTTGCACAGGGGTTCCTTATATAACGTAGGGGAGCACTAAGAAAGGATTTTTGAAAATTCAACCCCTAACGGGATAAAACGGGGGTGCAAAGTTAATATGAAACTTTGCCGTTTTTGAAGGTATTCGAATTAAATTCAGAATGAAAGTATTTCATTGAAAGTTATAAAACATATATAAAATATTATTTCGAAAATCATCCCTTAAGCGGGCCAAAGGGGGGTGAAAGTTCTCTGATTTTATCAACTTTTATATGTTTAGGGATTTTTGACGGGCGAAGCCGCGGGTGTAGGCTTGTCGGTCTATAATTTGTGTATTGCTCATGCAATACATGTTTTTATATATTCTGATATATTTGCGCTATGTTACAGTATAGTTCAGTGGGATCCTGTATAAGTAATATGTAAAAAAATTCAGTCAACGTAGTAATGAAACACTTTAATTAACTTCAACACTTTTATTATTACACCAATGTGTTATATCCGAATCGTTCGACACTGAATCCAAAAATCAACCACACTTCTGTTGCAAAGGCTTTTTAAATCCTCCTACCTCCACTGTCCAAGTAATATCAAAAATTCTCATTCCCTTCCGCTTTATTTTTAAGTATCGTATTCCGCTGTTATTTTTGGAAAATGTATTTAACCTTATTTCCGCGTGATATTACTTAGCATTGGATTACAATAAATAAAATATAAATTATCGCAATACTTCTTAAAATTCTAATTGAAATAAATAAAATCATGACAAATAATTCTGCCCAGTTAACATTGTGCAGTTTTTCATATATTATTTTGTTGTTAAATATTAATTTCGCCGACATATCTAACGCTTGGTATAGTAGCAGCTCGGCTGTGAGCCCGATTACATAATAATCAGCGACCTTGCTTGTTAACGTGAACGCCCGGAATGTGTTTGTTGACAGTGACGCACTCACGAGTAGTGTAACGTATTCCTCACTGCAATCCTGGTTCACTTAACTATTTAAATACCTATTTGAGATAGCATCTGTATCCTCAAATCATCCCTTACATATGCGAGCATGTTCATGTCGCCAATCACAATTATGTAATTGCTCCGTTTCGATACATTGTTCAGAATATTTAGTTAGAATAGTTGTTTGAGTTCCGCGCGGACATTTATATCGGTACTATAAGCCAGATGTGTTGACAGAAGCCATTCGCCTGTTATTAGGCGTCTATGGGTTGTGCGGTCGGTGTGAACACTAATAAAATCGTCAAAAAGAACATATAGACAACTTGAACCTATACCTAGCGTGGGAGCCAGTGTGATTAATTTTATTGGAACGAAGTTCCTTACGGCAGGCTTGGAGGGGATAGGTTTTGCTGCGGCGACCGAACTGAAAAATATGTGATAGTAAAACCCTAAGAAAAAATTCGTGGAATAAAAGCGTTAAATGAGCCGTGCGCAGGCGCGACAGTAGCCGAAGGAACTTCGTTCCTACCTGGTGTCCCACGACACCAAATCATTTAGTTCATGTATGTACCTTTGAAATGAAATGAAATGAAACGAAACGAAACGAAACGAAATGAAATGATATTTATTTATTGTTTCCATAACTTTTGTGAATAAATAGATTTTTAATTTTTTTGCATTTTCATTTTACTACAAATTCCTTGTCAAAATGGAGTTCCTCCGGAATGTATCTTAATGTGACTTACAAGATGGCTTTTAGATTTAAATAATTTGTCACAAATATCACACGAAAATGGTTTACCCCGTAAATGTGTTTCCATATGTGATAAAAAACTACTTTTTTGCACAAATACTCTGCGACACATTTCACATGGAAATGGTTTTTCCCGCGAATGTATCCTCATATGGGTTTTAAGATTACCTTTTTGCGAAAATGCTTTCTGGCAGACTTCACACGAAAATGGTTTCTCCCCTGAATGTGCCTCAATGTGAACTGCTAAAGAGCGTTTTGACTTAAATGTCTTGTTACAGACATAACATGAAAATGGTCTTTCTCCTGAATGTATCCTCATGTGACCTGCAAGATACCTTTTTAATTTAAATGGTTTGTTACAGATATAACACGAAAATAGTTTTTCTCTCGAATGTACAGTAGTGTGACCTTCAAGATATCTTTTTGTTTTAAATGTCTTGTTACAGATATCGCACGGAAATGGTTGTTCTGAATGTACCTTAGTGTGACATGCAAGACTGCTTTTTGCATTAAATGTCTTGTAACAGATAGAACATGAAAATGGTCTCTCTCCTGAATGCATACTAATGTGACTTACAAGACACCTTTTTAATTTAAATGTCTTGTTACAGATATCACACGAAAATGGTTTTATCCCTAAATGTGACCTCTTATGGGATGCCAGACCTTCTTTTCGATTAAATCTTTTGAGACAAACTTCACACGAAAATGGTTTCTCCCCTGAATGTGACTTAATGTGAACTACAAGACTGCCTTTTAACTTAAATGTCTTGTTACAGATATTACACGAAAATGGTCTTTCATCTGAATGAAGCCTAATGTGAACTGCTAGATTGTGTTTTGACTTAAATGTCTTGTTACAGCTATCACACGAAAATGGTCTTTCTCCTGAATGAATCCTGGTGTGTTTTGTAAGAATAGATTTATGACGAAATCTTTTGAGACAAACTTCACACGAAAATGGTCTTTCTCCTGAATGAATCCTGTTGTGTTTTGTAAGAATAGATTTATGACAAAATCTTTTGAGACAAACTTCACACGAAAATGGTCTTTCTCCTGAATGAATCCTGGTGTGTTTTGTAAGAATAGATTTATGACGAAATCTTTTGTGACAAACTTCACACGAAAATGGCCTTTCTTTCGAATGTAACAAATTGTGACTTACAAGACACCTTTTTGATTTAAATGTCTTGTTACAGATATCACACGAAAATGGTTTTACTCCGGAATGTACCTTAATGTGAAGTGTAAGATTTCTTTTTGATTTAAATGTCTTGTTACAGATATCACACGAAAATGGTTTTACTCCGGAATGTACCTTAATGTGAAGTGTAAGATTTCTTTTTGATTTAAATGTCTTGTTACAGATATCACACGAAAATGGT
The DNA here is from genome assembly GCA_905404295.2 of Ochlodes sylvanus. Classification (NCBI taxonomy): domain Eukaryota; kingdom Metazoa; phylum Arthropoda; class Insecta; order Lepidoptera; family Hesperiidae; genus Ochlodes; species Ochlodes sylvanus. The sequence continues at coordinate 210,992 of FR990150.1, forward strand.
TTTACTCCGGAATGTACCTTAATGTGAAGTGTAAGATTTCTTTTTGATTTAAATGTCTTGTTACAGATATCACACGAAAATGGTTTTACTCCGGAATGTACCTTAATGTGAAGTGTAAGATTTCTTTTTGATTTAAATGTCTTGTTACAGATATCACACGAAAATGGTCTTTCTCCTGAATGAATACTGGTGTGTTTTGTAAGAATAGATTTATGACGAAATCTTTTGAGACAAACTTCACACGAAAATGGTTTTACTCCGGAATGTACCTTAATGTGAAGTGTAAGATTTCTTTTTGATTTAAATGTCTTATTACAGATATCACACGAAAATGGTCTTTCTCCTGAATGAATACTGGTGTGTTTTGTAACAATAGATTTATGACGAAATCTTTTGTGACAGACTTCACACGAAAATGGTTTCTCCCCTGCATGAATCATGATGTGTCTTGTAAAAGAACCTTTGTGACCAAATATTTTGTGACAGACTTGACACGAATAGAGTTTTTTCCCTGAACGAACCCCAAACTGGTTTTGTAGACGGTTCTCATGTTCAGTTATATGTGTAAGCTCAGTGTTATTTCGATTAGCACGGGACAGTTTATCGTCAACTGTCAGTCGACAGTCAGCGGCGAGCTGCCGTCGTGTGACCTTCACTTGCGGCGAGTCGTCCGGTACCTTCGTCACTTGTTGTACTCCTGTGTCACACAACTCAACTTTATGTATTGTATTTGCTAAAGGGAGACCGTTGACCGAAGAGTAATGTTCACCTGTTTCAAAATAAACTTCTGTCAGTACATATTGTGTAGGGCTCAAGGCTCAGTTTAATCCCGACGGTACGCGCGCGTGGTCAGTCACCAGCCTGGCTAGCTACCACTGCGGCCGTTGCCCTAGTGTCAACGTGGAATGTTTTGATGTGTTGTCGTTGCAGTGTCAGTGAAGCAGTTGACAAGCGCTTCTCCTTGTTCGTACTGTCGGAGATGTCTTCGGTGTTAAGGACGGCCACGGGGGACCCTGACCTTTTGACCAGGAGATTGGGAGGTAGGAAATCGACTTGAGGTTTGTCATTGAACAAAATAGAGTTACACTTACCTAACAACACATCATCACGCTTCATATCAGTATTGGTTGCACTTTCACTTGCACCATCCTGATTCATCACACCACAGTTTTCATCAACATCTGAGAGCAACTTTGATCTACACATCATCTCAATGTTGGTACAATCATCAGGAGTAATAATTTCCTGAATAATTTTAACTTTGATGTCATCAGTAACAAAATCTCTGGTTATGGTTGATCCACACTCCACATCATAATCCTCTTTTTCAGCCTTAATGTCATGAATGACATCTTCAGTTGCAGTTGATCTACACACTATGTCACTATTGTTAATATGTTCAGCACTAACATTTTCCTGGTAAGTTATGTCCTGGTTGACTGCATCATACTCAACTTTATTTTCGTCAATAGCAACATATAGGGGAGTGATTTCTCTATTCAACATGTCATAATCAATTCTTTCTTCAGTTTTTATTGTTCCCTGCTCGACAGAAAGATCATTCTCAACCTTGACATCAATATCATGGACAGCAACATCTCCGGCAATGTCTGGTATTAAACAATTTATGTCGGCAATTTTCTTGCTGTGTGTGTAATTACGGTCAGTAAACATAGCCATGTTTAAATGGTAATTATAATTTTTACAATAAGTCTCCAGTTAAAAGTACAATTTCCTGAAAAAATACAATTGATTTATTAATAACAAACATCCTATACTCTGGCCGTATTCGAAAAAGTTTATTTACCAACAATCACCGCCTAGCAACCAATAACGAGCATGTAAAAATAACCTTTTTTCGTTAGCACATTATGGACTTATTACAAATACGTTGCTTGTGTAAAATTAAAATTCGTTTTCAGAGATATTTTATGTTCTATTCGACTTTAAGTAGGTTGAAGGTACTTTGTCTTATTTAAATCAAATATTGTGAACTGTTTTCACAAATTTAATAATGAAATAAAGTTTAAGTTTGTATAAAGTAAATTTTACTTCTTGCAGGTACATACAATGCAGTGTGGAGTGTACAACACCTCCTAACCTGAGTGTAGGTTATTTCAAGAGCTACCACTTGCATACTGTAAAGGATGTTTTATTTATATTTGGTATAACAAAATGAAATTGAGGTTATGGAAGTAATTCAAGTATATTGTGCTATGTAATTGAGAATTGCGATGTTATATGTAGATATTCATAATTGAACACGAATATTAATAGTTTTGACAACACTAGACTTTCAATGACTCTAATATCGGTTTGTTTACATAAATAAAATAAATTCTCTTGCGAGCGTGATCAAAGTATACATGGAATGGAACTAACATTTAACTATCACATACACTGATAGTAGAAGGATCAATCAATGGAGAGGACATGTTATCATAATAAATGTTAATATTTATTTAGAAAACCCCTGACAAAGAAAAAGCTTTGAAAAGTTATCCTATTCATACAGATTTTAAACTGATATCATCGCGAACACTAACATTTTACTAGCTAGTACCCGTTTACATTCAAAAATATTCGTGAAGACATTCCATTCAGCTCAAACACGGTACCTCTGCATTGGTGAGCAGTTGGGTACATAGAGTAACTTTGGTTGGGTATCCCGCTGACTCCAGGCGCGTTGCTGCAACATCAGTTCGTAAATCGCAATTTGGACAGTAAATTTATTAAACGTATACCCTTATAGTCCGTAATATATACTCTAAGCGTATACCAAGACCAACTGTTTATAAATATACTCACAGAATATACTATAAACTCTAAATACTCTTTCATCTTTGCTCGCGGGCTGACTCGCTGTCAAGGTACTCTGTGCTCGCTGTCTCGCTGACTGAAACGGCTGAACTGCTGAAGGTGAAGGCCGTAATAAGTTACTCTATGGTGAAGCTGAAGGAACTGAAGGAAGGAACTAACCAAAGAGGATAAAACACTACCTAGTATAGTACACTACGTTCTATGAGGGAGTTGTTGACTTGACAATAACATGACATTGACAGCATTGACAGTGACAGGTGACAGAAAAATTAACTAATGTAGGTAGGTAGGTATTTTCTGCTGCAAAAATGTGCTTGTTGTGGCACCCTATAATTATGGGTGTCTGTGTTATGGGTACACTATTTTATTTATTATCTTTAGCAATATGTTTCAAAGTTTTGTGTTAAGTGTTATCTGTGTTGGGTATCCTATTAAGGCCCTGATCGACGGGCGAGGCGGGCCTTACCGCGGTTTTAGGGCTCGTCGGTAAAGTTCGCCTATGTATCATTATGGTGCGTCCGCACGCTTGGCAAACAATGACATTATTTGGCAAAACTCAACAACCCTGTGCAAGTTCAAGCGTGTGGATGGACCGTTTTGCTTGGGTTGTGTAGGCTTGCAAGAGCTTGAAGTCGATCCGTCGAAAGTCGGTTTTTTCGACACAAACCAAAGGGGGTTGAGGGGTAAAACGGGGGTGCAAAGTTAATATGAAACTTTGCCGTTTTTGAAGGTATTCGAATTAAATTCAGAATGAAAGTATTTCATTGAAAGTTATGAAACACATATAAAATATTATTTCGAAAATCATCCCTTAAGCGGGCCAAAGGGGGGTGAAAGTTCTCTGATTTTATCAACTTTTATATATTTAGGGATTTTTGACGGGCGAAGCCGCGGGTGCAGGCTTGTCGGTCTATAATTTGTGTATTGCTCATGCAATACATGTTTTTATATATTCTGATATACCTATTTGTGCTATGTTACACTATAGTTCAGTGGGATCCTGTATAAGTAATATGTAAAAAAATTCAGTCAACGTAGTAATGAAACACTTTAATTAACTTCAACACTTTTATTATTACACCAATGTGTTATATCCGAATCGTTCGACACTGAATTCAAAAATTCTGTTGCAAAGGCTTTTTAAATCCTCCTACCTCCACTGTCCAAGTAATATCAAAAATTCTCATTCCCTTCCGCTTTATTTTTAAGTATCGTATTCCGCTGTTATTTTTGAAAAAATGTATTTAACCTTATTTCCGCTTGATATTACTTAGCATTGGATTACAATAAATAAAATATAAATTATCGCAATACTTCGTAAAATTCTAATTGAAATAAATAAAATCATGACAAATAATTCTGCCCAGTTAACATTGTGCAGTTTTTCATATATTATTTTAGTTGTTAAATATTAATTTCTACGTATCTAACGCTTGGTTTAGTAGCAGCTCGGCTGTGAGCCCGATTACATAATGACCAGCGACCTTGCTTGTTAACGTGAACGCCCGGAATGTGTTTGTTGGCGGTGACGCACTCACGAGTAGTGTAACGTATTCCACACTGCAATCCTGGTTCACTTAACTATTGTGATACTTGCAAGAGCAATTGAGCCCCACGTTTGGCGCCAATTGTAATGGAGATTTTATCCAGGTTTTGGGTTCGGCCGTGGATTGAAATATAAACAGTATTTTACAGTAATCACTTTAATTGTAAATAAATAAATGTGTTCAACGCACAAGAGCAAGAGCATCGACCTCGACTGTCAGAGATAGCGGTGCGCGACTTTGAATGATTCCATTCGAATTATTCGATTTAGTAAATCATTCGAATCAGTCGAATGATCTATACAAATTAGTAACTAATTTGTTTTTTTTTTGGGATTTTATGACCTGGTATTTACAACCTTTAGGTCAATAACTAATTTGACTTGACCTTGAGTCGACACAGAGTACTAATCGTGTAGTTGTATTAGTAAGAGTAAGAGTAACCTTTCATTCGACTCGGACGGAACTAATTTGACATGATTCGACACAGAGTACTAATCGTGTAGTTGTATTAGTAAGAGTAAGAGTAACCTTTCATTCGACTCGGACGTGACGGAACTTAGTAAGTTAGCGGTTAGCGAACCTACTCTATACCGATTGAATTGAATTATAGATTTAAAGAAGCGACTACTATCTATGACCCGCACCGCGCCGCCCGCACGCACGGCGTACGTTCGTTCGCACCAGCGTTGCCATATAATACAGATTTCTCCATATTTATACAGATTTTCGATGAGTGATACAGATTAGCACTGGATACAGGTTTTAAACAGAATTATTACTCTATTGATAAAATTAGTTCCTTTGTTGCAAATATTTGAATTTATATTGTTGTTTCTTTCAATTATGTTTTCATTTTTACTATTTACATTTACAGTACATAGTACTTAAATAACATGGAAATTTTATTAACTAGTGATATTTTTATTTAATACTAGCGAAACGCCCTCGCTGAGCTTCGGGAAACTTATTCATTCGGTTTGAAAATATTTAGTTTTATATTTTGGATAATTCACGCTATATGATTGTAAAGTTTGAGCAAAATCCATTCGGTAGTTTTTGCGTGAAATAGTAACAAACATTCATACATCCATACAAACTGTCGCATTTTATAATATTTAATAGGATACGACAATCAAACCTATTCACGTTAGTACCTACTTATCCCTTGTTTTTCAAAAGAAGCAATTATGATTATGACTAATATTCTATTTTAGTTTTGTTTGTACAGATTTTATACAGATTTTGAGTTAAAATAGCATACAGAATTAATACAGATTTTAGCCGTTTCAATTTCAAATACATCTGGCATCTGGCAACACTTGTTTCGCACCACACATTACGATAGGTATTAGGTAAAGGGACGCAAATGAACTTTAAAAAGTAACAAATAATTAGGTATAGTTAACAAGTTTAATAAAAAATAAATAATTATAGAAACAAAAAGGATTGTGTGGTTTTATGAAACCACGGTAATAGTGAAACATTGTTCACATTATAGACAACAACAACATTTACATTAAACACTGACAAAAACAAACAAAATAGCGTGGAGCACTGGCACAAATGAGTAATAGTCTATAATACACTATACGGTCAGCTGCTGCGAACTATAGGCGCCGCCATATTGGCCTTGGCTGCTCTGCCGAGCGCCTTTCACTTTATCCCTACTCCGCGGCCGACCGTCACGCGACATGGAACACACAAACGAAAAAGTTTGAGAAGATGTAATAAAAGTTTCACTTTAACAAGTTCTCTAATTAAGCTGATTATCAGCTATTTGACGGAAAATTAAATAAAAATTAGTGTTATGTTGTTTTATTGGACAAATTTAAGTAACATGATTTATAATCACGCTGTAAAGTTCACTTACTACCTACTACAATAACTACACACACAACTACTACAATGTTAGACAATTTTTATTGATGCAACTTAAAATTTAGTTTAACTTCACGACCAAAAAGCGGCATCGAAAAATCAATGATGTATAATTTGTATAAAATCTGCTTACGTTATACAGTAATACTTGAACGGTCCCTTTCTTCAGGGCGAACAACGCATGCATTAAGTAGCGATAAAATTACCGATACTTTTAACGTTAAAGTAAAGAAAAATAAATTAAATTTTTAACTTTACCAATGTAACGTTAAATGTGTTTACCATTAAAATTTTAACACTATGAAAATAACGTTACTTAACGATACTTACGACGATATTTACGATATAAAAGTCCGCGACAGCATATTTACAAGTACATTTTACGTGGGAGCCACTATATCAAAAATAGTGAGGTTTAAATACAACTAGCTGTGCCCGCGACTTCGCCCGCGTGGAATTTAACAAAAAGTTATTACATTTGTAATATAACATTAGCCTAAGTTACTCCTTTTTACATCAGCTGTCTGCCAGTGAAAGTCCCGTCAAAATCGGTCCAGTCATTCCAGAGATTTGCCGGAACAAACAGACAGACAGACAAAAATCGTAATAATGTTATTTTGATATATGTACACCGTGTACACATCCTATTATGCATTTAGTAAAAAGCGGTTATTTTAATATTACAAACAGACCCTCCAATTTTGTTTATTTAAATTGGGTGCTTTTTACGATGCACATTTTACAAAATTTATCACATTCTTATCAAAATTGATTCATTTGTCGCTTTCAGTATTGAACGTAAATAAACTGTACGAATACAAATTCCACGCGGGCGAAGCCGCGGGCAAACGCTAGTATCCTAATAAGGATAAGCGGTGAACGATCAATGCCTACATAATTATTATTCATTCCAAACTGAGTGAGCGTCGAATGAAATGAAGTCAAATGCGCGACTCTCGTTGCGAGTCGAAAGCGAAACGCTGAGATTAGTTACTAATTTAGTAGTCGTCATTCGTATTATTCATTCGAACCTGACAACAGAACCGACTGAGTGAGCGTCGAATGAAATGAACTCGAATGCGCGACTCGCGTCGCAAGTCGAAACGCTGTTAGATTAGTAATTACTAATTAGTAGTTGTCATTCGAATATGAACATTAGTATATTACTAATATTCAAGTCGAATGCGCACATTAGTAGTTGTAGATTATTCGAATAGTGAGATCATTCGCAGTCGCGCACCTCTAGTCAGAGACCGTCTGTCAGAGAGACAGAGAAGGCGAGGACTACAGAGCAAGCACAGAGTAATACCGTTACATACAATGAGTCTGTGGCATACCGTTACACTATTTAAATACCTATTTGAGATAGCATCTGTATCCTCAAATCATCCCTTACATATGCGAGCATGTTCATGTCGCCAATCGCAATTATGTATATTGCTCCGTTTCGATACATTGTTCAGAATATTTAGTTAGAATAGTTGTTTGAGTTCCGCGCGGACATTTATATCGGTACTATAAGCCAGATGTGTTGACAGAAGCCATTCGCCTGTTATTAGGCGTCTATGGGTTGTGCGGTCGGTGTGAACACTAATAAAATCGTCAAAAAGAACATATAGACAACTTGAACCTATACCTAGCGTGGGAGCCAGTGTGATTAATTTTATTGGAACGAAGTTCCTTACGGCAGGCTTGGAGGGGATAGGTTTTGCTGCGGCGACCGAACTGAAAAATATGTGATAGTAAAACCGTGAGAAAGAATGCGTGGAATAAAAGCGTTAAATGAGACGTGCGCAGGCGCGACAGTTGCCGAAGGAACTTCGTTCCTACCTGGTGTCCCACGACACCAAATCATTTAGTTCATGTATGTACCTTTGAAATGAAATGAAATGAAACGAATCGGAACGAAACGAAACGAAACGAAATGAAATGAAATCATATTTATTTATTGTTTCCATAACTTTTGTGAATAAATAGATTTTTAATTTTTTTTCATTTTCATTTTACTACAAATTCCTTGTCAAAATGGAGTTCCTCCGGAATGTATCTTAATGTGACTTACAAGATGGCTTTTAGATTTAAATAATTTGTCACAAATATCACACGAAAATGGTTTACCCCGTAAATGTGTTTCCATATGTGATAAAAAATTACTTTTTTGCACAAATACTCTGCGACACATTTCACATGGAAATGGTTTTTCCCGCGAATGTATCCTCATATGGGTTTTAAGATTACCTTTTTGCGAAAATGCTTTCTGGCAGACTTCACACGAAAATGGTTTCTCCCCTGAATGTGCCTTCATGTGAACTGCAAGATTTCCTTTTGATGTAAATGTCTTGTTACAGACATAACATGAAAATGGTCTTTCTCCTGAATGTATCCTCATGTGACGTACAAGATACCTTTTTAATTTAAATGGTTTGTTACAGATATAACACGAAAATAGTTTTTCTCTCGAATGTACAGTAGTGTGACTTTCAAGATATCTTTTTGTTTTAAATGTCTTGTTACAGATATCGCACGGAAATGGTTGGTCTCCTGAATGTACCTTAGTGTGACATGCAAGACTGCTTTTTGCCTTAAATGTCTTGTAACAGATAGAACATGAAAATGGTCTCTCTCCTGAATGCATACTAATGTGACTTACAAGACACCTTTTTGATTTAAATGTCTTGTTACAGATATCACACGAAAATGGTTTTATCCCTAAATGTGACCTCTTATGGGATGCCAGACCTTCTTTTCGATTAAATCTTTTGAGACAAACTTCACACGAAAATGGTTTTACTCCGGAATGTACCTTAATGTGAAGTGTAAGATTTCTTTTTGATTTAAATGTCTTGTTACAAATATCACACAAAAATGGGTTTTCTGGCAAATGTATTGTCATATGGGCTTGAAGATTACTTTTATGCGTAAATCTTTTTTGGCAGACTTTGCACGAAAATGGTTTCTCCCCTGAATGTGACTTAATGTGAACTACAAGACTGCCTTTTAACTTAAATGTCTTGTTACAGATATTACATGAAAATGGTCTTTCATCTGAATGAAGCCTAATGTGAACTGCTAGATTGTGTTTTGACTTAAATGTCTTGTTACAGCTATCACACGAAAATGGTCTTTCTCCTGAATGAATACTGGTGTGTTTTGTAAGAATAGATTTATGACGAAATCTTTTGAGACAAACTTCACACGAAAATGGCCTTTCTTTCGAATGTAACAAATTGTGACTTACAAGACACCTTTTTGATTTAAATGTCTTGTTACAGAGATCACACGAAAATGGTTTTACTCCGGAATGTACCTTAATGTGAAGTGTAAGATTTCTTTTTGATTTAAATGTCTTGTTACAGATATCACACGAAAATGGTTTTACTCCGGAATGTACCTTAATGTGAAGTGTAAGATTTCTTTTTGATTTAAATGTCTTGTTACAGATATCACACGAAAATGGTTTTACTCCGGAATGTACCTTAATGTGAAGTGTAAGATTTCTTTTTGATTTAAATGTCTTGTTACAAATATCACACAAAAATGGGTTTTCTGATAAATGTATTGTCATATGGGCTTGAAGATTACTTTCATGCGTAAATCTTTTTTGGCAGACTTGGCACGAAAATGGTTTCTCCCCTGAATGAATCCTGATGTGTGATCTAAGACTAGTTTTGTGACGAAATATTTTGTGACAGACTTCACACGAAAATGGTTTCTCCCCTGCATGAATCATGATGTGTCTTGTAAAAGAACCTTTGTGACCAAATATTTTGTGACAGACTTGACACGAATAGAGTTTTTTCCCTGAACGAACCCCAAACTGGTTTTGTAGACGGTTCTCATGTTCAGTTATATGTGTAAGCTCAGTGTTATTTCGATTAGCACGGACCAGTTTATCGTCAACTGTCAGTCGACAGTCAGCGGCGAGCTGCCGTCGTGTGACCTTCACTTGCGGCGAGTCGTCCGGTGCCTTCGTCACTTGTTGTACTCCTGTGTCACACAACTCAACTTTACGTATTGTATTTGCTAAAGGGAGACCGTTGACCGAAGAGTAATGTTCACCTGTTTCAAAATAAACTTCTGTCAGTACATATTTTGTAGGGCTCAAGTGAGCCTTGAGCCCTAATGTATTAGGTTATTATGTTTAATCCCGACGGTACGCGCGCGTGGTCAGTCACCAGCCTGGCTAGCTACCACTCCGGCCGCTGCCCTAGTGTCAACGTGGAATGTTTTGATGTGTTGTCGTTGCAGTGTCAGTGAGGCAGTTGAAAAGCGCTCGTCTTTGTTCGCACTGTCAGAGATGTCTACGGTATTAAGGACGGCCACGGGGGACCCTGACCTTTTGACCAGGAGATTGGGAGGTAGGAAATGGACTTGGGGTTTGTCATTTAACAAAATAGAGTTACACTTACCTAACAACACACCTTCACGCTTCATATCAGTATTGATTGCACTTTCACTTGCACCATCCTGATTCATCACACCACAGTTTTCATCAAAATCTGAGAGCAACTTTGATCTACACATCATCTCAATGTTGGTACAATCATCAGGAGTAATAATTTCCTGAATAATTTTAACTTTGATGTCATCAGTTACAAAATCTCTGGTTATGTTTGATCCACACTCCACATCATAATCCTCATTTTCAGCCTTAATGTCATGAATGACATCTTCAGTTGCGGTTGATCTACACACTATGTCACTATTGTTAATATGTTCAGCACTAACATTTTCCTGGTCAGTTATGTCCTGGTTGACTGCATCATCCTCAACTTTAATTTCGTCAATAGCAACATAAAGGGGCGAGATTCCTGTATTCACCATGTCATAATCAATTCTATCTTCAGTTTCAGTAATTCCGTGATCCACAGAAAGATCATTTTCAACCTTGACCTTAATATCATGGACAGCAACATCTCCGGAAATGTCTGGTATTAAACAATTTATGTCGGCAATTTCCTTGCTGTGTGTGTAATTACGGTCAATAAACATGGCCATGTTTAAATGGTAATTATAATTTTTACAATAAGTCTCCAGTTAAATGTACAATTTCCTGAAAAAATACAATTGATTTATTAATAACAAACATCCTATACTCTGGCCACATTCGAAAAAGTATATTTACCGACAATCACCGCCTAGCAACCAATAACGAGCATGTAAAAATAACCTTTTTTCGTTAGCACATTATGGACTTATTACAAAGACGTTGCTTGTGTAAAATTAAAATTCGTTTTCAGAGATATTTTATGTTCTATTCGACTTCAAGTAGGTTGAAGGTACTTTGTCTTATTTAAATCAAATATTGTGAATTGTTTTCACAAATTTAATTATGAAATAAAGTTAAAGTTTGTACAAAGTAAATTTTACTTCTTGCAGGTACATACAATGCAGTGTGGAGTGTACACCTCCTCCTAACCTGAGTGTAGGTTATTTCAAGAGCTACCACTTGCATACTGTAAAGGATGTTTTATTTATATTTGGTATAACAAAATGAAATTGAGGTTATGGAAGTAATTCAAGTATATTGTGCTATGTAATTGAGAATTGCGATGTTATTTGTAGATATTCATAATTGAACACGAATATTAATAGTTTTGACAACACTAGACTTTCAATTACTCTAATATCGGTTTGTTTACCATAAATAAAATAAATTCTCTTGCGAGCGTGATCAAAGTATACATGGAATGGAACTAACATTTAACTATCACATACACTGATAGTAGAAGGATCAATCAATGGAGAGGACATGTTATCATATTGTCGCAATAAATGTTAATATTTATTTAGAAAACCCCTGACAAAGAAAAAACTTTGAAAAGTTATCCTATTCATACAGATTTTAAACTGATATCATCGCTAGAGGTGAGTCGTATGTACTAGAACAGGTACGGGAAACAGGTATTTAACGATACTAGGTTATACCTATACTATTTTTGAAAGTACCTAGTCCAATACTAGTATTAGCGCTATGCTAGTATACTCTATACCTAGTCCACCTAGTAGGTAGCGAGTCCGTCCGATCCGAGAGCGTGACAATGACAAGACTAACAAGTGACAACTGACAAGACAAAGTGACAATTGACAAGCAATCAATATACGGTACGACTGACATTAGTGACATTACTAGGTACAGATTTATGATTGACAGATTGTCTTTGACACATGACTACCGATAGATAGTGCAGATTGACACCAAAATAAAAATCCAATGATGTGATTGCTCGTTAATACTTTAATCGCTAAATTAGATAAGATGTTATTTAATAATTTCCCGTTTGTTTATTATTTTTGTACATGCCTAAAATGTCATTTTGTCCATTAAATATTTCGATTGTCTATTGAATGACCGTTTGTTTTTAGTTAACTTCGATACCTACTTGAAATTGTCCAACTAAGTAAAGTAAGTTTGCACATTCCCATAGAAACTTAACAACCTTTTATAAAATGTTTGAACAGAAAAAAATCTATTTTTTTTAGTGCTATTAATGTTTCTGTAACCAACAGAAAATATATAACCCAATTTTGGCGATCTTCTTTGAGATTTTAAATCTGTATCTATGGAAATGACACCTAATCATAACGTAACTTTTCTCGTATCTAAAAATACAAAATTCAGTTTTATATCTTGATTCAAAAATCAAAAATTAAAATTAAATTCTGTTTTAAAATTATTTGTACCACTCAAAATTATCGTTCAAAGATATAGTTAAGTGACACCACAATTATTGTTCATGGCTATAATATGCTTTTAGTGTGACGTATTTAATTCTCGGGTTTAATAAAGAAGTAGGACTGATCGACTTAAATAGGTGTAAAAACCATAGTTCTATTCTAATCAATTAATTAAGATCACATTATAATTATTTTCCAATATGTAAAATGCTGGCTAAAAGATCACTATCCAAGCCGATAAACAAAAGTGACCTGTCATCCATGCCGCAATTGACATGTCAACGTCCTATTGTTTATTCAGTTTCTGTGTTTACGTTTAGTTTGATTTTCGTCTTTGGAGTGTTATTTCGTTTTTTGTTATTTTATTTTTATCATTTTATTAATTAAAAGAAGATAAAATTATTCATATTTTTAGATTTTATGAAAACAACATGAATTTTATAAATGCAACCTGCAATACAATGTCACTGTCACTTTCACACTTTCACAGCTTATAACTTACCAAGGTGCTTTGGAATACTTACAAAACATACAAATACACAATTAAAATAAACATACATGCCAAGTAAAATTGGATACCAGGCGTGAATAAGTTGATAAGTCGACTGATAGTTGTCAAATCACGACAACGCACGTTCTATTAAACATAGTTTCTGATAGGTAATACATATTTTTTGACGATTTATCTGACAATCTAAATATATAAAAGGAGAAGCTAACTGACTGACAGACTGACAGACTGACTGACATATCAACGCAGGGCCTATAAGGGTTAGAAACTTGAAATTTTGAAAACGAAGTTTCAAAGTATGTATGAAACTTTGCCGTTCTTCAACTTATTGGAATGAAATTCAGTACTGAAGGTTTTTCATTGCAAGTCATGAGACTTGTATACAATATTTTTTCAATAATCATGTAATATATTATGATACACACACACACACACACACACACACACATGTCTGTGTGTATATATATATATATATATATATATTATAGATAGACGGACTTTGGCCAAAAACTGAAGGTCTCCTTTGTATCATTAGTAATTTCATAAGTAATTAACATTACAAAATGTACTGATTAAATGTCTATAAAGTACGACGCACTACGCAGCAAACAATGCAACGTACGCAAGCAATGTACTTCAAGTCAGAAGTATGCGTAATATGCGTATATGATACGCGTACACGTCCTTGACCTTGAGACGAGGTGGAATAGGTAGAACAGGTATTTGGATCACGTATTTTTAAATACTAGGAACAGGTACACCTAGTCCAAAATTAACCTAGTACGACCCACCTCTAATCATCGCGAACACTAACATTTTACTAACTGGTACCCGTTTACACTACTACTAAATTAGTAACTAATCTCAGCGTTTTGCTTTCGACTCGCAACGAGAGTCGCGCATTTGACTTCATTTCATTCGACGCTCACTCAGTTTGGAATGAATAATAATTATGTAGGCATTGATCGTTCACCGCTTATCCTTATTAGGATACTAGCGTTTGCCCGCGGCTTCGCCCGCGTGGAATTTGTATTCGTACAGTTTATTTACGTTCAATACTGAAAGCGACAAATGAATCAATTTTGATAAGAATGTGATAAATTTTGTAAAATGTGCATCGTAAAAAGCACCCAATTTAAATAAACAAAATTGGAGGGTCTGTTTGTAATATTAAAATAACCGCTTTTTACTAAATGCATAATAGGATGTGTACACGGTGTACATATATCAAAATAACATTATTTACGATTTTTGTCTGTCTGTCTGTTTGTTCCGGCAAATCTCTGGAACGACTGGACCGATTTTGACGGGACTTTCACTGGCAGACAGCTGATGTAATAAGGAGTAACTTAGGCTAATGTTATATTACAAATGTAATAACTTTTTGTTAAATTCCACGCGGGCGAAGTCGCGGGCACAGCTAGTTGTATTTAAACCTCACTATTTTTGATATAGTGGCTCCCACGTAAAATGTACTTGTAAATATGCTGTCGCGGACTTTTATATCGTAAATATCGTCGTAAGTATCGTTAAGTAACGTTATTTTCATAGTGTTAAAATTTTAATGGTAAACACATTTAACGTTACATTGGTAAAGTTAAAAATTTAATTTATCTTTCTTTACTTTAACGTTAAAAGTATCGGTAATTTTATCGCTACTTAATGCATGCGTTGTTCGCCCTGAAGAAAGGGACCGTTCAAGTATTACTGTATAACGTAAGCAGATTTTATACAAATTATACATCATTGATTTTTCGATGCCGCTTTTTGGTCGTGAAGTTAAACTAAATTTTAAGTTGCATCAATAAAAATTGTCTAACCTTAGAGTATATATTACGGTAGTATAGAGCACGCCTATTGCACAAAATGTTCAGCTCGCAGCGTAGGCAGGTGTGCTATAGATATTTATATTGAGAAGTGTATGGCAATTAGGGATGTACCGATTACATTACGTCACTATCGTCTGTCGAAAATTATGAGTAATAGAAATGTAATCAAATCGTGTGGCTTGTTATATTAAAGTTTATGAAATAAAATATCGGGTTTAGTGTAATTTTTTTTATTACAAAATCTATATATAAAAGGAGAAGTTGAATGACTAACTGACTGACTGACTGACTGACATATCAACGCAGGGCCTAAACTATAAGGGTTAGAAACTTGAAATTTTGCACAGGGGTTCGTTTTATAACGTAGGTGAGCACTAAGTAAGGATTTTTGAAAATTCATCCCCTAAAGGGGTAAAACGGGGGTGCAAAGTTAGTATGAAACTTTGCAAACAACAATCAAAATTCAAATATTTGCAACAAAGTAACTAATATTTATTGAAGTAAAATAGAATGCTAGTGTAAATAGTAAAATTAAAAACATAATTATAAGAAACATCAATCAAAATTCAAATATTTGCAACAAAGGAACTAATATTTATTAAAGTAAAATAGGATATCAGTGTAAATAGTAAAATTAAAAACATAATTATACGCAACAACAATCAAAATTTACATATTTGCAACAAAGGAACTAGGTAATATTTATTTAAAAAATCGTTCTTCTTCAAAGTTTTGTTTTAGCTGAATATGGTAATTTTATCAATAGAGTAAGAATTCTGTATAAAAACCTGTATCCGGTGCTAATCTGTAGCGCACATCGAAAATCTGTATAAATACGAAAAAATCTGTATATAATTATGGCAACGCAAATTTTTTAGACTTACTATAAGTTAAAGCATTAACTACTACAATCTATCTACTGACTACAATCCCACCTGATTAAACGCAATAACTTAGAAGCCTATTCACTCTTGACTTGAAGATACCTACATACATTGTAATCGAACGGAAATACCGACGCAGGCAATTTGTTCCAGTCCTTCGCGGTACGTATGATGAATGATGACGCAAAGCGTGACTTCCGTACTGGAAGGATGTTTACGACGAAGGGATGAATAAACGCCGTGAGTCGGGTCGTTCGATGGTAGAAAGGATTAGTAGTTATTTAGATGACTTAAGTATCTTAAACCTAATAAACAACAACAATTAAACAGTGACAGTAACTCTTTTACTACATTACTACTCTAGTTTACGCTATAATATTTTTCGCATTAAAATACTAAAAAGTACTAAAATCGTACTAAACACACACCAAAAATATTTATAATAAATGTTTAAAAGATTTTGAGTATTAATATATAATTGAGTTACATTAATAAAATATATAATATATTACATTAATATAATATATAATATAATATATTAATGTAACTTTAATATTCAAAATCCACCTATATTATAGGTTACTAATAATTATATAGGTTCATAGCTAACATTTAAAAAAATATTTTAAATATCGAATACAGCGTTGGTCGCGTCACATCACCGCTCTCCACGCTTCACTAAGCGCGGGGAATGGGGCGCGCGGGGAGTCCTACGCGTGCCAAGCGTGCCCGCCCCGCACGTCTCTTTCACCCCCGCGATGCGTGATTTGTTTTCATAAAAATAAGTATATAAATCGACTTACCGATGAAATGTGATACTGGATTTCAGTTTTGTGTGTTTCCTAGTATCGTGTTTGCAAGATTGAACTGCACATTTGACCATTTTGATACGTAAATATTCGAAAACTCTCTGTAGGAACGCACAGCGCTAGCACTCAAGTTCACTCAACCACGACTACAAGCGCTCGCGGCAGGAACGTCGTGTTGTTCTCAACCGACGTAGGAGTTCCCACCTCGTTGCGCGTGCTCTATACTACCGTAATATAAACTCTAAGTGTCTAACATTGTAGTAGTTGTGTGTGTAGTTATTGTAGTAGGTAGTAAGTGAACTTTACAGCGTGATTATAAATCATGTTACTTAAATTTGTCCAATAAAACAACATAACACTAATTTTTATTTAATTTTCCGTCAAATAGCTGATAATCAGCTTAATTAGAGAACTTGTTAAAGTGAAACTTTTATTACATCTTCTCAAACTTTTTCGTTTGTGTGTTCCATGTCGCGTGACGGTCAGCCGCGGAGTAGGGATAAAGTGAAAGGCGCTCGGCAGAGCAGCCAAGGCCAATATGGCGGCGCCTATAGTTCGCAGCAGCTGACCGTATAGTGTATTATAGACTATTACTCATTTGTGCCAGTGCTCCACGCTATTTTGTTTGTTTTTGTCAGTGTTTAATGTAAATGTTGTTGTTGTCTATAATGTGAACAATGTTTCACTATTACCATGGTTTCATAAAACCACACAATCCTTTTTGTTTCTATAATTATTTATTTTTTATTAAACTTGTTAACTATACCTTATTATTTGTTACTTTTTAAAGTTCATTTGCGTCCCTTTACCTAATACCTATCGTAATGTGTGGTGCGAAACAAGTGTTGCCAGATGCCAGATGTATTTGAAATTGAAACGGCTAAAATCTGTATTAATTCTGTATGCTATTTTAACTCAAAATCTGTATAAAATCTGTACAAACAAAACTAAAATAGAATATTAGTCATAATCATAATTGCTTCTTTTGAAAAACAAGGGATAAGTAGGTACTAACGTGAATAGGTTTGATTGTCGTATCCTATTAAATATTATAAAATGCGACAGTTTGTATGGATGTATGAATGTTTGTTACTATTTCACGCAAAAACTACCGAATGGATTTTGCTCAAACTTTACAATTATATAGCGTGAATTATCCAAAATATAAAACTAAATATTTTCAAACCGAATGAATAAGTTTCCCGAAGCTCAGCGAGGGCGTTTCGCTAGTATTAAATAAAAATATCACTAGTTAATAAAATTTCCATGTTATTTAAGTACTATGTACTGTAAATGTAAATAGTAAAATTGAAAACATAATTGAAAGAAACAACAATATAAATTCAAATATTTGCAACAAAGGAACTAATTTTATCAATAGAGTAATAATTCTGTTTAAAACCTGTATCCAGTGCTAATCTGTATCACTCATCGAAAATCTGTATAAATATGGAGAAATCTGTATTATATGGCAACGCTGGTGCGAACGAACGTACGCCGTGCGTGCGGGCGGCGCGGTGCGGGTCATAGATAGTAGTCGCTTCTTTAAATCTGTAATTCAATTCAATCGGTATAGAGTAGGTTCGCTAACCGCTAACTTACTAAGTTCCGTCACGTCCGAGTCGAATGAAAGGTTACTCTTACTCTTACTAATACAACTACACGATTAGTACTCTGTGTCGAATCATGTCAAATTAGTTCCGTCCGAGTCGAATGAAAGGTTACTCTTACTCTTACTAATACAACTACACGATTAGTACTCTGTGTCGACTCAAGTCAAATTAGTTATTGACCTAAAGGTTGTAAATACCAGGTCATAAAATCCCAAAAAAAAAACAAATTAGTTACTAATTTGTATAGATCATTCGACTGATTCGAATGATTTACTAAATCGAATAATTCGAATGGAATCATTCAAAGTCGCGCACCGCTAGCTTCAAGCGTGTGGATGGACCATTTTGCTTGGGTTGTGTAGGCTTGCAAGAGCTTGAAGTCGATCCGTCGAAAGTCGGTTTTTTCGACACAAACCAAAGGGGGTTGAGGGGTAAAACGGGGGTGCAAAGTTAATATGAAACTTTGCCGTTTTTGAAGGTATTCGAATTAAATTCAGAATGAAAGTATTTCATTGAAAGTTATGAAACACATATAAAATATTATTTCGAAAATCATCCCTTAAGCGGGCCAAAGGGGGGTGAAAGTTCTCTGATTTTATCAACTTTTATATATTTAGGGATTTTTGACGGGCGAAGCCGCGGGTGTCGGCTTGTCGGTCTATAAGTTGTGTATTGCTCATGCAATACATGTTTTTATATATTCTGATATATTTGTGCAGTTACAGTATAGTTCAGTGGGATCCTGTATAAGTAATATGTAAAGAAATTCAGTCAACGTAGTAATGAAACACTTTAATAATTAACTTCAACACTTTTATTATTACACCAATGTGCTATATCCGAATCGTTCGACACTGAATTCAAAAATTCTGTAACGGAGGAATTTTGTACATGTACTAAAACAACTGCGAGGAGCAGGATCAGCAGGAAATGGTCATAATATGAGGTGTGGGGATCAGAGGTGAGGTGTGGTGAGCTGGTGAGGCGAGGTGTGGAGTGGTGAGGTGCAGGCTTCAGGAGAGGAGACGAGATTGAGGAGCGGAGAGGAGAGATATTCAGTTGGTAGTTTTTCATAGGTTTCAGGTATTCTAACAAAATGTTACTGGCCGGCGAACAGGCCAACTTTAAGAATAAACAGATGATTAAGAAGAACAAAGGAATTATATCAATATTGTCATTCAATAAACATGTATGGTAAAATGGAGCTTGTCTATTAATTTGCCCTTTTACATTTCTATTGCAAAGGCTTTTTAAATCCTCCTACCTCCACTGTCCAAGTAATATCAAAAATTCTCATTCCCTTCCGCTTTATTTTTAAGTATCGTATTCCGCTGTTATTTTTGAAAAAATGTATTTAACCTTATTTCCGCGTGATATTACTTAGCATTGGATTACAATAAATAAAATATAAATTATCGCAATACTTCGTAAAATTCTAATTGAAATAAATAAAATCATGACAAATAATTCTGCCCAGTTAACATTGTGCAGTTTTTCATATATTATTTTGTTGTTAAATATTAATTTCGCCGACATATCTAACGCTTGGTATAGTAGCAGCTCGGCTGTGAGCCCGATTACATAATAATCAGCGACCTTGCTTGTTAACGTGAACGCCCGGAATGTGTTTGTTGACAGTGACGCACTCACGAGTAGTGTAACGTATTCCTCACTGCAATCCTGGTTCACTTAACTATTTAAATACCTATTTGAGATAGCATCTGTATCCTCAAATCATCCCTTACATATGCGAGCATGTTCATGTCGCCAATCACAATTATGTAATTGCTCCGTTTCGATACATTGTTCAGAATATTTAGTTAGAATAGTTGTTTGAGTTCCGCGCGGACATTTATATCGGTACTATAAGCCAGATGTGTTGACAGAAGCCATTCGCCTGTTATTAGGCGTCTATGGGTTGTGCGGTCGGTGTGAACACTAATAAAATCGTCAAAAAGAACATATAGACAACTTGAACCTATACCTAGCGTGGGAGCCAGTGTGATTAATTTTATTTATTGTTTCCATAACTTTTGTGAATAAATAGATTTTAAATTTTTTTGCATTTTCATTTTACTACAAATTCCTTGTCAAAATGGAGTTCCTCCGGAATGTATCTTAATGTGACTTACAAGATGGCTTTTAGATTTAAATAATTTGTCACAAATATCACACGAAAATGGTTTACCCCGCAAATGTGTTTCCATATGTGATAAAAAACTACTTTTTTGCACAAATACTCTGCGACACATTTCACATGAAAATGGTTTTCCCCGCGAATGTATCCTCATATGGATTTTAAGATTACCTTTTTGCGAAAATGCTTTCTGGCAGACTTCACACGAAAATGGTTTCTCCCCTAAATGTGCCTTAATGTGAACTGCTAAAGAGTGTTTTGCCTTAAATGTCTTGTTACAGACATAACATGAAAATGGTCTTTCACCTGAATGTAGCTTAATGTGAACTGCTAGATTGCGTTTTGATTTAAATGTATTGTTACAGACATAACATGAAAATGGTCTTTCTCCTGAATGTACCCTAATGTGAAATGCTAGATTGCGTTTTGATGTAAATTTCTTGTTACAGACATAACATGAAAATGGTCTTTCTCCTGAATGTAGCCTAATGTGAACTGCTAGATCGTGTTTTGACTTATATGCCTTGTTACAGACATTACATAAAAAGGGTTTTTCCCGCGAATGTACCCTCATATGGATTTTAAGATTACCTTTTTCCGAAAATGCTTTCTGGCAGACTTCACACGAAAATGGTTTCTCCCCTGAATGTGCCTTAATGTGAACTGCTAAATAGTGTTTTGACTTAAATGTCTTGTTACAGACATAACATGAAAATGGTCTTTCACCTGAATGTAGCTTAATGTGAACTGCTAGATTGCGTTTTGATTTAAATGTATTGTTACAGACATAACATGAAAATGGTCTTTCTCCTGAATGTACCCTAATGTGAAATGCTAGATTGCGTTTTGATGTAAATTTCTTGTTACAGACATAACATGAAAATGGTCTTTCTCCTGAATGTAGCCTAATGTGAACTGCTAGATCGTGTTTTGACTTATATGCCTTGTTACAGACATTACATAAAAAGGGTTTTTCCCGCGAATGTACCCTCATATGGCATTTAAGACTACATTTAAGCGAATATGCTTTCTGACAGACTTCACACGAAAATGGTTTCTCCCCTGAATGTAACTTAATGTGAACTGCTAGATTGCGTTTTGATGTAAATGTCTTGTTACAGACATAACATGAAAATGGTCTTTCTCTTGAATGTACCTTAATGTGAACTGCTAGATTGCGTTTTGCTGTAAATGTCTTGTTACAGCTATCACACGAAAATGGTCTTTCTCCTGAATGAATCCTGGTGTGTCTTGTAAGACTAGCTTTATGACGAAATCTTTTGAGACAAACTTCACACGAAAATTGTTTTACTCCGGAATGTACCTTAATGTGAAGTGTAAGATTTCTTTTTGATTTAAATGTCTTGTTACAAATATCACACAAAAATGGGTTTTCTGGCAAATGTATTGTCATATGGGCTTGAAGATTACTTTTATGCGTAAATCTTTTTTGGCAGACTTGGCACGAAAAAGGTTTCTCCCCTGAATGTGACTTAATGTGAACTACAAGACTGCCTTTTAACTTAAATGTCTTGTTACAGATATTACACGAAAATGGTCTTTCATCTGAATGAAGCCTAATGTGAACTGCTAGATTGTGTTTTGACTTAAATGTCTTGTTACAGCTATCACACGAAAATGGTCTTTCTCCTGAATGAATCCTGGTGTGTTTTGTAAGAATAGATTTATGACGAAATCTTTTGAGACAAACTTCACACGAAAATGGTCTTTCTCCTGAATGAATCCTGGTGTGTTTTGTAAGAATAGATTTATGACGAAATCTTTTGAGACAAACTTCACACGAAAATGGTCTTTCTCCTGAATGAATCCTGGTGTGTTTTGTAAGAATAGATTTATGACGAAATCTTTTGTGACAAACTTCACACGAAAATGGCCTTTCTTTCGAATGTAACAAATTGTGACTTACAAGACACCTTTTTGATTTAAATGTCTTGTTACAGATATCACACGAAAATGGTTTTACTCCGGAATGTACCTTAATGTGAAGTGTAAGATTTCTTTTTGATTTAAATGTCTTGTTACAGATATCACACGAAAATGGTTTTACTCCGGAATGTACCTTAATGTGAAGTGTAAGATTTCTTTTTGATTTAAATGTCTTGTTACAGATATCACACGAAAATGGTTTTACTCCGGAATGTACCTTAATGTGAAGTGTAAGATTTCTTTTTGATTTAAATGTCTTGTTACAGATATCACACGAAAATGGTTTTACTCCGGAATGTACCTTAATGTGAAGTGTAAGATTTCTTTTTGATTTAAATGTCTTGTTACAGATATCACACGAAAATGGTCTTTCTCCTGAATGAATACTGGTGTGTTTTGTAAGAATAGATTTATGACGAAATCTTTTGTGACAAACTTCACACGAAAATGGTCTTTCTCCTGAATGAATCCTGGTGTGTTTTGTAAGAATAGATTTATGACGAAATCTTTTGAGACAAACTTCACACGAAAATGGTCTTTCTCCTGAATGAATCCTGGTGTGTTTTGTAAGAATAGATTTATGACGAAATCTTTTGTGACAGACTTCACACGAAAATGGTTTCTCCCCTGCATGAATCATGATGTGTCTTGTAAAAGAACCTTTGTGACCAAATATTTTGTGACAGACTTGACACGAATAGAGTTTTTTCCCTGAACGAACCTCAATCTGGTTTTGTAGACGGTTCTCATGTTCAGTTATATGTGTAAGCTCAGTGTTATTTCGATTAGCACGGACCAGTTTATCGTCAACTGTCAGTCGACAGTCAGCGGCGAGCTGCCGTCGTGTTACCTTCACTTGCGGCGAGTCGTCCGGTACCTTCGTCACTTGTTGTACTCCTGTGTCACACAACTCAACTTTATGTATTGTATTTGCTAAAGGGAGACCGTTGACCGAAGAGTAATGTTCACCTGTTTCAAAATAAACTTCTGTCAGTACATATTTTGTAGGGCTCAAGGCTCAGTTTAATCCCGACGGTACGCGCGCGTGGTCAGTCACCAGCCTGGCTAGCTACCACTGCGGCCGTTGCCCTAGTGTCAACGTGGAATGTTTTGATGTGTTGTCGTTGCAGTGTCAGTGAGGCAGTTGACAAGCGCTTCTCCTTGTTCGTACTGTCGGAGATGTCTACGGTGTTAAGGACGGCCACAGGGGACCCTGACCTTGTGACCAGGAGATTGGGAGGTAGGAAATGGACTTGGGGTTTGTCATTGAACAAAATAGAGTTACACTTACCTAACAACACATCTTCACGCTTCATATCAGTATTGGTTGCACTTTCACTTGCACCATCCTGATTCATCACACCACAGTTTTCATCAACATCTGAGAGCAACTTTGATGTACACATCATCTCAATGTTGGTACAATCATCAGGAGTAATAATTTCCTGAATAATTTTAACTTTGATGTCATCAATGACAAAATCTCTGGTTATGGTTGATCCACACTCCACATCATAATCCTCATTTTCAGCCTTAATGTTATGAATGACATCTTCAGTTGCGGTTGATCTACACACTATGTCACTATTGTTAATATGTTCAGCACTAACATTTTCCTGGTCAGTTATGTCCTGGTTGACTGCATCATCCTCAACTTTAATTTCATCAATAACAACATATAGGGGAGAGATTTCTCTATTCACCATGTCATAATCAATTCTATCTTCAGTTTCAGTAATTCCCTGATCCACAGAAAGATCATTTTCAACCTCGACTTTAATATCATGGACAGCAACATCTCCGGAAATGTCTGGTATTAAACAATTTATGTCGGCAATTTCCTTGCTGTGTGTGTAATTACGGTCAATAAACATGGCCATGTTTAAATGGTAATTATAATTTTTACAATAAGTCTCCAGTTAAATGTAAAATTTCCTGAAAAAATACAATTGATTTAGTAATAACAAACATCCTATACTCTGGCCATATTCGAAAAAGTTTATTTACCAACAATTACCGCCTAGCAACCAATAACGAGCATGTAAAAATAACCTTTTTTCGTTAGCACATTATGGACTTATTACAAAGACGTTGCTTGTGTAAAATTAAAATTCGTTTTCAGAGATATTTTATGTTCTATTCGACTTTAAGTAGGTTGAAGGTACTTTGTCTGTACCAACACTGTGTAAGGTACTTTGTTTGTAATATTGTGAACTGTTTTCACAAATTTAATTATGAAATAAAGTTTGAACAAAGTAAATTTTACTTCTTGCAGGTACATACAATGCAGTGTGGAGTGTACACCTCCTCCTAACCTGAGTGTAGGTTATTTCAAGAGCTACCACTTGCATACTGTAAAGGATGTTTTATTTATATTTGGTATAACAAAATGAAATTGAGGTTATGGAAGTAATTCAAGTACATTGTGCTATGTAATTGAGAATTGCGATGTTATATTTAGATATTCATAATTGAACACGAATATTAATAGTTTTGACAACACTAGACTTTCAATGACTCTAATATCGGTTTGTTTACATAAATAAAATAAATTCTCTTGCGAGCGTGATCAAAGTATACATGGAATGGAACTAACATTTAACTATCACATACATTGATAGTAGAACTTAGAAGGATCAATCAATGGAGAGGACATTTTCGCAATAACTGTTAATATTTATTTAGAAGACCCCTGACGAAGAAAAAGCTTTGAAAAGTTATCCTATTCATACAGATTTTAAACTGATATCATCGCGAACACTAACATTTTACTAACTGGTACCCGTTTACATTCAAAAATATTCGTGAAGACATTCCATTCAGCTCAAACACGGTACGGTACCTCTGCATTGGTGAGCAGTTGGGTATCCCGCTGACTCCAGGCGCGTTGCTGCAACATCAGTTCGCAAATCGCAATTTGGACAGTAAATTTATTAAACGTATACCAAGACCAACTGTTTATAAATATACTCACAGAATATACTATAAACTCTAAATACTTTTTCATCTTTGCTCGCTGGCTGACTCGCTGTCAAGGTACTCTGTGCTCGCTGTCTCGCTGACTGCAGCGGCTGAAGGTGAAGGCCGTAATAAGTTACTCTATGGTGAAGCTGAAGGAAGGAACTAATCAAAGAGGATAAAACACTACCGTAAAACGGGGCTTTTTGGAATTTCCTAAATAAAAGATTTGGTCACTTGTAATTATTTATTAAGGAATAGTATGAATTATGTTTTACCACCTGCCAACACAGCGACAATTAATCTCAATGTCACAATTGAATTTTGGAGATTATTGGCGATAAATAGCGAACAGTTTAAAATTTAAAAAGTCTCGAAATTTTAATGTATTTCGTAGGTGCATAACTTTCGTCTGGTATACAAAGTCTAGACAGGTGTGTACAAAGTGAAATAGACTAAGAAATTGTGTGTTTCATGCGGATTTCAGTGAGTCTACTTGCTCTTTTTTATCACTTATGAAATCCCATAAATTTTCTGTTTTTCGAAATGGGGCTTTTTGGTTGCTGTTTTGGGGCTACTTGGAATTGAGTGTTTCATGAGGCATAAGTTAAGGGGAAGATTTTTTCAGCACTCTACAATTATCAAATTAATTTGATAAAAATAAGTCTTAAATCTGAGAGTAATTATTCGTCTTATTTTGTAATTATTTGAAAAAAAGTAGTAGAATAACATTGAGAAACTGTGAACAGTAATTAAAAATAAAATTATTGAAATGCAATTTGGAAGTAGTTTCTTTTAAATTATAAATTTATTAAATCTGATAAAATAATCAGGTCAATGTATGTAATACATACCTACATGTATTCTGTCAGGATTTTTTCCCGTAAGGGTAGGGGGAGAGCACATCCTTCCATTTGCTACGATCCTAACTCACTCAATGTGACGACCCGGATGGCGCAATAGTTAACACGCTGGATCGCCGTTACAAGGGTCCTGGGTTCGATTCCCAGCGAGGCGGAAATTTGTATGATGAGTTTAAATTTCCGTTCTTGGTCTGAGTGTGTGTGTTCTTGTCTTGTTTATTGTCCATGGCACCAACGACACAAGTAATCCTAGTGTGGGGCTATGAGTGTGTAGCGTTATAAAAAAATGTATGTAAAGTTCTCTCATATTTATTTATTTGTAAGGCATTACATTCATGGTATAGTATGGCAGGCAAATGGCAAGTATTTTTGGTAAATTTGTCGAATGACGGCACCTTGAAAGTGCTCCAATTTTTTTTTCTATCGTTGTTTATCACTAGTATGTAGTAAGGCGTAAAAATACCTAACCTAACTCAACTGTCCCCCTAGCTAGAGTATTTATTCTTACTCTAGACCTAGAGGGATAGTTGGTTTAGGTTAGGTTAGGTCAGGTATACGCGAAAAAAAGGGACCCCGCGAAGCGGGGTTCCGTCGACATCTGTGACGAAGTAACATAAATTTGGAGCACTTTCAAGGTGGAGCCGTGATTCGACAAATTTACCGTATTTTTTATTTATTTGCATTTTCATGTCCGGGCACTTTCATCTATCTGGTAAACCAACCGATAACTTGTTATTCACCAAGAGGTTAAATAAAATAGACTTAGCCTTAAATATTCCAAATATCGCTTCATCCATATTAAGAACACATCAGATATTATTAACGTTGCATTCCAAATAACCCCAAAGCAGCAGTAGATATCATTATGAATAAATTATCTGTTGTCGTTTTTCACCTTTTAAGGGACAGAAAGGAGTGAAACTGAGATGAACTCAAGACAGCTGGTTATCCTTTTAGTTTTCCATTATATTTCTTTATCGTTTCTTTTTACACGGCTTCAAAAAATAAGGAAAACCGAAGCAATAAAGTCAGATTCCAAATACCCCCATTGAGGCGATATTTGGAACGGCACTTGTAAAACAATATATCTTTAAATCTATTAACAGAAGATGAACAGTGAAAGTAGTTATTTATAGGAAATTGCGAGAACTACCCAAAGAAAAACATCCTATGTAGATAGGGTAACCGTCGGTTTTGTTAACAGCCGTTTCATGAAAAAAATCTTCCAAAAAGCCCCACTTTACGGTACCTTCTATGAATGAGGGAGTTGTTGACTTGACAATGACATGACAGCATTGACAGTGACAGCTGACAGAAAAATTAACTGATGTAGGTAGGTAGGTATTTTCAATAAATATCAATAATAATTAATAATTATTGTCAATTTTAAATACTTTTGTTTTTGTACGCTAGCTTTTACATTTGTGTATTCTCAAATTTATTTCATTATTAAAATCTGTAAATTGTCTAGCTGCAAAAATGTGCTTGTTGTGGCACCTTATAATTATGGGTGTCTGTGTTATGGGTACACTATTTTATTTATTATCTTTAGCAATATGTTCCATAGTTTTGTGTTAAGTGTTATCTGTGTTGGGTGTCCTATTATAGTCTGTGCCAGCGATATAGAAAGAAAGGCAGATGGAGCGTGCAGAACAAAAAAGTGAAGCAAATACAAATTCAAAAGCGAATACAAACTCGCATTAGTGCTATTCAGACCGTCGTACTGTACGTCACGCGTAATCACGCGTCACGCATTACTACAACTTAAAAATGCCGTCTTGTATATTTAAACATTGTAAAAGTTGTTCCCAAACACATAAAAACGAAGATGGGATATCTTTTCACAGATAACTATTTTTATTTCACTGTTTTGTTGTATATTTACCCATGTAAATAAATAAAGAAATAAATAAAATAAATAAATATTTTATAACCAAAAAGCTACTCAGTTACTTGGCAATAAGGTTCGTTTTAAGTTTTAAGTAGTAGTGCTACTTCCAGAACTTTCTATGCTACTCGTGAAGGAATGGGGTAAAAATTTATCGATATCGACAATTTTATTATGTTATTTCTAGTTAATAAATTTTAAATGAATAATTATGAGTCTTGTTCTAAGTCGGTCACAGTTGTCATGGGCGGCAGCGGAAGGTGGTGCTGCATGCTCGTTTGCTGCCTTAAATCAATAAAAAAACATGTGTATACAGTTCTGCTACATGGTGTGGAATAAATAATTATTATATTTTGCCCTCTACACGACTCCAAGCTGTTCATCCAATTGTAATGAGATTTTGGTTAGTTGTTATGCGTAAGGGATGAAAATTTTTGACAAAATAGAATGTACTATTTTCTATGCCGTTCATTCAATTGTAATGACATTTTGTGAAGTTGTTATCTGTGTTTTGAATAAATATTTTAAGTTACCTACGTATTTATGTCTCTCAAATTCAAAACACCTAAATATGTTATTACCCCTGTGTGTGATAAATTAATTATATCACAATATTGTCATAAAATGTAATCACGGCCGTCTGTTGTTGTAATAACGTGACATGTCACTACACGTAAGATGGCGGATTCAAAACCCGCCACGGACAATATATTTTCAAAAAACGTTCATTAAAGTTTATTTATTTATTATGTATATTATATTGAATTAATATATTATTTATCTTTTATTTTAATTATAATAATAAAATATTTTAGTTTGTAAATAACGGGAACTTATTCAATACATAACATTACACGCACACAGAGATACACGTGTCCCTACAGTGGCTTTCCTCGTTGTCACGCATACATACATCAATGCTAAAGTGGCCTATGTTCTGTCTATTGAATGTTATAATAAATAACATAATATTATAATAATATAAGTAATAGCACTAGGCTATTACTGCCTTTTATAATTATGATTAACAAATATTATACGAGTAAACAATACAGTACCAGTTTCTATCGTTTTCATATAAAAAAGCAACATAATAATAATGTATTGTAGATCTAGTTCTAGACCATGCAACAATAAACTGTCGATAATTGTCGATAACGTGGCAAAAGCACCGGCACATCACTAAGCCTAAACCGATAATGGTACTATGCCTGAAGCAGTTGTTAACCAAAAATGTAACTTAAGACTATATGCGTAAGGTCAATCTGTTATAGATACCAGTCACGCCATCTAGCGTTCAATAGCGTTACATAAAATTCCATTGCCATCTAGCGGTGGAAAGACGAACTTTATAAATATTATGTTCTTAATTGATGAAGGTAAGAAGACACCAAATATGGCAAGTAAAAATAAAAATTAAGGTAAAGTATTAAGGTGCATTTTCAACTAATAACAGCCGGTTTGATAGACTATTTGAAGTTGACAAGTACCGACCAATTAAAATGTAAGTTTCTTAGTGTGAATAATACTATTAGCGTTGTCACGCACACATAAATGCTAAAGTGGCCTATGTTATGTCTATTGAATGTTCCATCTAGTTAATCTATGGTCTGTGCTATTAGGTAACACTAAACTAACCTCCCAAAGTACCTACGTGCGTACTGCGTACGTATAACTAGTAACTACCTACCTAACGTACCTACGAGTATAGTGTTCTGTCTTTGAGTATATATTACGGTAGTATAGAGCACGCGCAACGAGGTGGGAACTCCTACGTCGGTTGAGAACAACACGACGTTCCCGCCGCGAGCGCTTGTAGTCGTGGTTGAGTGAACTTGAGTGCTAGCGCTGTGCGTTCCTACAGAGAGTTTTCGAATATTTACGTATCAAAATGGTCAAATGTGCAGTTCAATCTTGCAAACACGATACTAGGAAACACACAAAACTGAAATCCAGTATCACATTTCATCGGTAAGTCGATTTATATACTTATTTTTATGAAAACAAATCACGCATCGCGGGGGTGAAAGAGACGTGCGGGGCGGGCACGCTTGGCACGCGTAGGACTCCCCGCGCGCCCCGTTCCCCGTGCTTAGTGAAGCGTGGAGAGCGGTGATGTGACGCGACCAACGCTGTAGTCGATATTTAAAATATTTTTTTAAATGTTAGCTATGAACCTATATAATTATTAGTAACCTATAATATAGGTGGATTTTGAATATTAAAGTTACATTAATATATTATATTAATATATTATATATTATATTAATGTAATATATTATATATTTTATTAATTTAACTCAATTATATATTAATACTCAAAATCTTTTAAACATTTATTATAAATATTTTTGGTGTGTGTTTAGTACGATTTAAGTACTTTTTAGTATTTTAATGCAAAAAATATTATAGCGTAAACTAGAGTAGTAATGTAGTAAAAGAGTTACTGTCACTGTTTAATTGTTGTTGTTTATTATGTTTAAGATACTTAAGTCATCTAAATAACTACTAATCCTTTCTACCATCGAACGACCCGACTCACGGCGTTTATTCATCCCTTCGTCGTAAACATCCCTCCAGTACGGAAGTCACGCTTTGCGTCATTATTCATTATACGTACCGCGAAGGACTGGAACAAATTGCCTGCGTCGGTATTTCCGTTCGATT
Organism: Ochlodes sylvanus; assembly: GCA_905404295.2. Classification (NCBI taxonomy): domain Eukaryota; kingdom Metazoa; phylum Arthropoda; class Insecta; order Lepidoptera; family Hesperiidae; genus Ochlodes; species Ochlodes sylvanus. The sequence goes on from FR990150.1 coordinate 242,021, forward strand.
ACAATGTATGTTGGTATCTTCAAGTCAAGAGTGAATAGGCTTCTAAGTTATTGCGCCTTACCACCCTCGACTACATCGCTGCTTACCATCAGGTGGGATTGTAGTCAGTAGATAGATTGTAGTAGTTAATGCTTTAACTTATAGTAAGTCTAAAAAATTTGCGTTGCCATAATTATACAGATTTTTTCGTATTTATACAGATTTTCGATGTGCGCTACAGATTAGCACTGGATACAGGTTTTTATACAGAATTCTTACTCTATTGATAAAATTACCATATTCAACTAAAACAAAACTTTGAAGAAGAAAGATTTTTTAAATAAATATTACCTAGTTCCTTTGTTGCAAATATGTAAATTTTGATTGTTGTTGCGTATAATTATGTTTTTAATTTTACTATTTACACTGGTATTCTATTTTACTTTAATAAATATTAGTTCCTTTGCTGCAAATATTTGAATTTTGATTGATGTTTCTTATAATTATGTTTTTAATTTTACTATTTACACTACCATTCTATTTTACTTCAATAAATATTAGTTACTTTGTTGCAAATATTTGAATTTTGATTGTTGTTTGCAAAGTTTCATACTAACTTTGCACCCCCGTTTTACCCCTTTAGGGGATGAATTTTCAAAAATCCTTACTTAGTGCTCACCTACGTTATAAAACGAACCCCTGTGCAAAATTTCAAGTTTCTAACCCTTATAGTTTAGGCCCTGCGTTGATATGTCAGTCAGTCAGTCAGTCAGTCAGTCAGTTAGTCAGTTAGTCATTTAACTTCTCCTTTTATATATAGATTTTGTAATAAAAAAAATTACACTAAACCCGATATTTTATTCATAAACTTTAATATAAGAAGCCACACGATTTCCTTACATTTCTATTACTCATAATTTTCGACAGTCGATAGTGACGTAATTTAATCGGGACATCCCTAATTGCCATACACTTCTCAATATAAATATCTATAGCACACCTGCCTACGCTGCGAGCTGAACATTTTGTGCAATGCGCGTGCTCTATACTACCGTAATATATACTCTAAGTGTTCTGTGCTCCCAACATTATCTATTGTGTAATGAATACTATGTAAATCTGCGCATCGATTTCTTTTCTATATCTGAAATTATCCAGATCAAAATGTTAGATCTTCTATCTAAAGATTTTAGATTATAACTTAGAGCGTAAAATAGGCACGGGTCTCCTCTAACAATGCGAGGAGTAAAGGCCATATTCCACCACGCTGGCCAAGTGCGGATAGCCGGACTTCACACTCCTTTATAAACATCATGGAGAACTTTCAAATGTTCAGGTTTCCTCCCTTTAATCTATGGTTTCCTCATGATGTTTTCTAATACTCTGTAACGGACGTGACGTAAGCTGACACACCGTCAGCCAATGCGTGCCCGGCAACGCGTCCCGTGACACTTAACATCAGGTGGGATTGTTGTCAAGGATTAACTTAGCATCGTATAAAAAAAGTAGCTCCTTAACCTAGCCAAAGACAAGCCCTCCATATTGACGATTCCCTCCCTCCAGACTACAGACCGTGGAGGGGATTCCTCAATGTAAGTCATAGCCTTAAAAATACTTTGCTGATGGAATTGGTGTAAGATAAAAAGAAAAAGTGAGAGATGGCTGAATAACTTTAATGGTAATAAAAATTTCCTCTTCACAAAATATGTAAGAGTATACATCGTAATAAAATCATAATAGGTACAAGTATTATAATTATGTCACTGTAATTTATCAAAGCTTGTTGTGAGAGGCTGAGGTCTAAGACCAGGGTAGATAACTTTTCAAAAAAGAAACAAATTTTTGTAAAGAATAAATTTTTCAAAACTTTGTTTTGTCTTTCACGAAATTTGGTGAAAACTTACCTTTTTTTGTCTTAAACACACTGCAATTTATTTTATTTTTGCACCTTAGGAGTCAATGCCTCTCCATCAAACTAAAATGGATTTCCTCCTGAATGTATCTTAATGTGACTTACAAGATACCTTTTAGATTTAAATGTCTTTTGCTTGTTACAGATATCTTGTTACAAATATAACACGAACATGGGTTTACTCTCGAATGTACAATAGTGTGACTTACAAGATAGCTTTTTGATTTAAATTTCTTGTTACAGATATAACACGAAAATGGTTTTTCTCTCGAATGTGCAATAGATATCTTTTTGATTTAAATGTCTCGTTACAGATATAACACGAAAATAGTTTTTCTCTCAAATGTACAATAGTGTGTCTTACAATATAGCTTTTTCATTTAAATGTCTTGTTACAGATATCACACAGAAATGGTTTTTTCTCCTAAATGTATCTTAATGTGACCTACAAGACTGTTTTTTGCCTTAAATGTCTTATTACAGATATCACACGAATATGATCTTTCTTCTGAATGTATCTTCATGTGACGTACAAGATACCTTTTTGATTTAAATGGTTTGTTACAGGTATAACACGAAAATGGTTTTTCTCTCGAATGTACAATAGTGTGAACTACGAGACGTCTTTCAGTTTTAAATGTCTTGTTACAGATATCGCACGGAAATGGTTGGTCTCCTGAATGTACCTTAGTGTGACATGCAAGACTGCTTTTTGACTTAAATGTCTTGTAACAGATAGAACATGAAAATGGTCTCTCTCCTGAATGCATACTAATGTGGCTTACAAGATACCATTTTAATTTAAACGTCTTGTTACAGACATGACACGAAAATGGCCTATTTTTCGAATGTACCAAATTGTGACGTACAAGATTGCTTTTTGATTTAAATGTCTTGTTACAGATATCACACGAAAATGGTCTTTCTCCTGAATGTATCTTACTGTGACCTTCAAGAATGCGTTTTGATTTAAATGTCTTGTTACAGAGATCACACGAAAATGGTTTTATCCCTAAATGTGACCTCTTATGGGATGCCAGACCTTCTTTTCGATGAAATCTTTTGAGACAAACTTCACACGAAAATGGTTTTACTCCGGAATGTACCTTAATGTGAAGTATAAGATTTCTTTTTGATTTAAATGTCTTGTTACAAATATCACACAAAAATGTGTTTTCTGGCAAATGTATTGTCATATGGGTTTGAAGATTACTTTTCTGCGTAAATCTTTTTTGGCAGACTTGGCACGCAAATGGTTTCTCCCCTGAATGAATCCTGATGTGTGTTCTAAGACTAGCTTTATGACGAAATCTTTTGAAACATACTTCACACGAAAATGGTTTCTCCCCTGAATGAATCCTGATGTGAGTTGTAAGACTAACTTTGTGACGAAATCTTTTCAGACATACTTCACACGAAAATGGTTTCTCCCCTGCATGAATCCTGTCGTGAGTTGTAAGACTAGCTTTATGACGAAATCTTTTGTGGCAAACTTCACACGAAAATTGTTTTACTCCGGAATGTACCTTAATGTGAAGTGTAAGATTTCTTTTTGATTTAAATGTCTTGTTACAAATATCACACAAAAATGTGTTTTCTGGCAAATGTATTGTCATATGGGCTTGAAGATTACTTTTATGCGTAAATCTTTTTTGGCAGACCTGGCACGAAAATAGTTTCTCCCCTGAATGAATCATGATGTGTGATCTAAGACTAGTTTTATTAGGAAATCTTTTGAGACAAACTTCACACGAAAATGGTTTCTCCCCTGCATGAATCCTGTCGTGATTTGTAAGACTAGCTTTGTGACGAAATCTTTTGAGGCAAACTTCACACGAAAATGGTTTCTCCCCTGAATGAATCCTGCCATGTGTTGTAAGACTAGCTTTATGACTAAATGTTTTGTGACAGACTTGACACGAATATTGTTTTTTCCCTAAATGTACCTCAAACTGGTTTTGTGGACGGTTCTCATGTTCAGTTATATGTGTAAGCTCAGTGTTATTTCGATTAGCACGGGACAGTTTATCGTCAACTGTCAGTCGACAGTCAGCGGCGAGCTGCCGTCGTGTGACCTTCACTTGCGGCGAGTCGTCCGGTGCCTTCGTCACTTGTTGTACTCCTGTGTCACACAACTCAACTTTATGTATTGTGTTTGCTAAAGGGAGACTGTTGTCCGAAGAGTAATCTTCACCTATTTCAAAATAAACTTCTGTCAGTGCATATTGTGTAGGGCTCAAGGCTCAGTTTAATCCCGACGGTACGCGCGCGTGGTCAGTCACCAGCCTGGCTAGCTACCACTCCAGCCGCTGCCCTAGTGTCAACGTGGGATGTTTTGATGTGTTGTCGTTGCAGTGTCAGTGAGGCAGTTGACAAGCGCTCCACCTTGTTCGCACTGTCAGAGATGTCTACGGTGTTAAGGACGGCCACGGGAGACCCTGACCTTTTGACCAGGAGATTGGGAGGTAGGAAATGGACTTGGGGTTTGTCATTTAACAAAATAGAGTTACACTTACCTAACAACACATCTTCACGCTTCATATCAGTATTGGTTGCACTTTCACTTGCACCATCCTGATTCATCACACCACAGTTTTCATCAACATCTGAGAGCAACTTTGATCTACACATCATCTCAATGTTGGTAAACTCTTCAGTAGCAATAATTTCCTGGATAATTTCAACCTTGATGTCATCATTGACAATACCTTCGGTTGTGGTTGATCTACACAACATGTCACTACTGGTTATATGTTCATTCCTAATATTATCATGGTTAGTTATGTCCTGATTGACTGCATCATCATATTCAATTTTAATTTTGTCAATAGCAACATATAGCGGCAAGATTTCTCTATTCTCCATGTTGTTATTAATTCTCTTATCAGTTGCTACAATTCCCTGGTCGACAGAAAGATCATTTTCAACCTTGATCTTAATATCATGGACAGCTCCATCTCCGGACATGACTAGTGTTAAATTATTTATGTTTGCAGTTTCAGTTCAGTTACGGTCAGCAATCATGGCCATATTTTTATCAATATTGCAGAGAAATATAGTATTAGCTGAAAAACCACAATTAAGCTATAAAAATAAATAAAATTGGAGTGTCTGTTTGTAATATTAAAATAACTGCTTTTCACTAAATGCATATGGATGTATACACGGTACATGTACCAAAATAACATTTTTACAATTATTGTCTGCCTGTCTGTTTGTTCGGGCTAATCTCTGGAACGGCTGGACCGATTTTGACAGGACTTCACTGGCAGATAGCCGACGTTATAAGGAGTAACTTAGGCTACTTTTATTTTAGAAATTTTCTTAGTAACTTTTTTATTAAATTCCATTCGGACTAAGTCGCCGGCACAGCTAGTTTATTAATAACAAACACCGGCACTAGCAGGGTTACCTAATGACGAGGAGATAATACGAATATGACGAGAATGACCTCAAACAAACAAACATCCGTAACAATTAATAATATTTTATCATCAGCACATTGTCAATATAGCCGTGTGGTTGAACGTTGGACTGCCGAACCGGAGGGTGCGGGTTCAAACCCCGCACGCACCACTAATTTTTAAAAATTATGTGCATATTAATATTTAATTATCACTTGCTTCGGTGAAGGAAAACATCGTAAGGAAACCTGCACACCTGAGAGTTCTCCATAATGTTCTCAAAGGTGTGTGAAGTCCACCAATCCGCACTTGGCCAGCGTGGTGGACTATGGCGTGTACCCCTCACACTGTGAGAGGAGACCCGTGCCCAGCAGTGGGACAGTTATGGGTTGTGATGATGATGACATTGTCAATTTGCGATAGACGATAAAACTGTCCAAGTACAAAAGCACCAAGTGTCTGGGAGTATTGACGACTTATTTTGTACTATATTGTCTAAAACATATGTGAAAATCAGCGATGAGAATATACATGAACTTATAAATGTTTTTATGTATCTTGATCACCTAATTCCTGGAAATTGGCCGCTTGACCAAGCTAGCAGGTAGGCATACGATCGTATTACATACTAAAAACTACCCAATCGTCCACTTTTCGTCCATCAGAAATTACGTGATGTCTTGTCCCTGGGATCTTGCACCATAAATAGGTATATATATTTTAATGCATGTTCAGCGATTTCTTCATCATTCGTAAACCGATTTTCATTTTATTTGAAGGAACGTACTTGGAAGGTGGTCTCACTGCCACCAAGTCGGGATCTAATGATGCAATCCCGGGGAAATCGAGTGAAACCTTTTTTATTACTTGTCGATTATAAATTCGGTTGTTTGTTTTGTTAAATCTTACTAATGTTATTTGATAATTCTACCGAATATTAAAGATTTTTAGATCGTATTTAGTATTTCGAGGTTAGTTTTTTCAGATTTCAGAGTTGCGATTGTTACCGTTGTAATCAGGTGAAGTACCTATACCAATCCAGACTGCTTTTAGGTGCCGACTCCTGCGACCATATACTGAAGTCTGAACCATCCCTCAATTAAATATTTAAGAACCCCAAACCAAGAAAAACCTGAAAATAAAATTGATCTTATGATAGATACATACCATTGTGATCAAACACGGTACCTCTGCAGTCAGATGGTGAGGAGTTGGGTATTCTGCTGACTTCAGGAGTTGCTGCAACATCAGATCTCAATTTGGACAATAAATTATTAGACCACACGTAAACCGACTCTTAATTAATATTTTTTTTTAATAAAAAATAAAACAAACGCCATACGGCCATACACATACTCCACTGAGCATTGACAATGACAATATTGACATTGACATACTCCCAGTACTCCCTAGACTGCACAGAGTACTTTATACTGACAAGCAAGACAGTTGAGTGAGTTCATATGACAGTGTCACTAGCCCCATGGCCATAGATAATTAAGATTTTAATTTTAGATTAAATCGAATTTATCGAATAAAAAGAGCGTAGGTCAAATAGGCACGGGTCTCCTCTCACAATGTGTGGTAAAGGCCATATTCCACCACGCTGGCCCAGTGCGGATTGCCGGATTTCACATTCCTTTAAAAACATCATGAACAACTTTCAGATGTTCGGGTTTCTTCATGATTTTTTCTAATAACTACTCTGTAACGGACGGCATTCGTGGCCTAGTTCCCAGATATGTAATCAAGGGATTGATAATCCTATTGTGAATATAATAATGATAAATATAAAAAGTCCATTTTACTAACCACATATATTTATTTAGTTTAATATTATATATTAACATTTATATACCCCTATGTACATATCATATAAAATGACACACACTATACACACACATATTATACTCATATAATATCAATATTACTAATACACAATATTATTATAATATATTACATGGACAACGTTAACAAACACAAATATATTATTTATATTTACTACACATCCGACACGACCGGGGATGTGGACACTAGTCACAAATTATTGTTTTGCTATATAATGTCAGCATATTTTAGTACATAAAACAATAATTTCATAATTAACAATTTATTTATTTAATTAATTAATTGTTATTTAATAAGTCGTAAAAAAAGTTAAGTAAAATTGAACTAATTTAGCATTATGATTACATCAACTTACGAAGTGCGGTTTAGGTTAATATGTGCATATTTAAGGTGAATTTTGTTTGGTACAGATCATTGTATTGTAAAGATGTTGCTCATTGGCACAGCACAAGTTAATACTTTGTATTCATTGCTGAATATTAAATCAAAAGCCTAATTTGATTTAAAATCTGTTTTTATCGTGGTTTTTACTATTTTCTATACTACTGCAAAACGGCTTCTGACGTCATCAGCTGTTAGCTGTCACTTGTGTTGTTTTGGCGGTAAAATGTATCATGTATTTATTTTTTAGAAATTATGATTTAAAATATTAAAAATAAATTATTATAATTTTTTGTGTTAATTTACTTACAGGTCTATCTACAAATAAAAGCTTCTCCGAAAATTTGTCCACATTCATATATCCGCACATGTACATGTCCGTACGTGCGCACGTACGCAGCGTCGCTGTATCGCGCCGCACACGGCCAGTCCATAGAGTAACCTATATAGTCGGCAACAACCGTCGCCCGCGAAGCCCGCGTCGCCCGGCTACCTGCGCCCCTCACGCGCTTCCGCTTATTTGAGTTACAATTTCCGTTCTGTGCAAAATCTGTGTGCGCTATTCTGTTCTGTGCTTGGACAAGCTAACCCTTCTGTAACGTGTTATTAATCTGCACTTTCTTTGTGTCGGGCAATACATTGCGCTTAACTGTAGTGCCGTTGTCTGCTTTGCTTGCCTTTTACACGCTATAGGCATAGTCGGACACTCGATAACCCGCTATAACTTTTCTATACAATAAATTCCTTGTCAAAGACATCAAACTAAAATTGATTTCCACCTGAATGTATCTTAATGTGACTTACAAGATGGCTTTCAGATTTAAATACTTTGTCACAAATATCGCACAAAAATGGTTTCCCGCGAAAATGTGTTTCCATGTGTGATAAAAATTTACTTCTTTGCACAAATATTCTACGACACACTTCACACGAAAATGGTTTCTCCCCTGGATGTGTTCCAATGTGCCTTATAAGAGTATTATTAAAATTAAATGCCTTGTCACAAATATGACACGAAAATGGCTTTTCCCGCGAATGTGTCCTCATATGGCATTTAAGAGTACCTTTTAGCGTAAATGCTTTCTGGCAGACTTCACACGAAAACGGTTTCTTCCCTGAATGTGCCTTAATGTGACTTACGAGATTGCTTTTTGACTGAAATGACTTTTTACACACATAACACGAAAATGGTTTTTCTCCTGAATGTAGCTTAATGTGACCTGCAAGACTGCCTTTTGTTTTAAATGTCTTGTTACAGACATAACACGAAAATGGTTTTTCTCCTGAATGTATTTTAATGTGACTTACAACATGGCCTTTTGACTTAAATGTCTTGTTACAGACATTACACGAAAATGGTCTTTCTCCTGAATGTATCTTAATGTGACGTTCAAGATCGCATTTTGCCGTAAATGCTTTGTTACAGATATCACACGAAAATGGTCTGTCCCCTGAATGAAACCTGATGTGCCTAGTAAAAGTATATTTATGACCAAAGATTTTGTGACAGACTTGACACGAATAGTGTTTTTTCCCTGAACGAACCTCAATCTGGTTTTGTAGACGGTTCTCATGTTCACTTATATGTGTAAGCTCAGTGTTATTTCGATTAGCACGGGACAGTTTATCGTCAACTGTTAGTCGACAGTCAGCGGCGAGCTGCCGTCGTGTTACCTTCACTTGCGGCGAGTCGTCCGGTACCTTCGTCACTTGTTGTACTCCTGTGTCACACAACTCAACTTTACGTATTGTATTTGCTAAAGGGAGACCGTTGTCCGAAGAGTAATCTTCACCTGTTTCAAAATAAACTTCTGTCAGTACATATTGTGTAGGGCTCAAGGCTCAGTTTAATCCCGATGGTACGCGCGCGTGGTCAGTCACCAGCCTGGCTAGCTACCACTCCAGCCGCTGCCCTAGTGTCAACGTGGAATGTTTTGATGTGTTGTTGTTGCAGTGTCAGTGAGGCAGTTGATAAGCCCTCCTCCATGTTCACACTGTCGGAGATGTCTACGGTGTTAAGGACGGCCACGGGTGATCCTGACCTTTTGACCAGGAGATTGGGAGGTAGGAAATGGATTTGGGGTTTGTCATTGAACAGAATAGAGTTACACTTACCTAACAACACACCTTCACGCTTCATATCAGTATTGGTTGCACTTTCACATGCACCATCCTGATTCATCACACCACAGTCTTCAACCTTAACACTATCAACAGCTACATCAGTTGGCAATGTTGATCTACACATCATCTCAATGTTGGTAAACTTTTCAGTAGTAATAATTTCCTGAATAATTTCAACTTTGATGTCTTCAGTGACAAAATCTTCAGTTGTGGTTGATCCACACACCATGTCACTACTGGTTATATGTTCAGTGCTAATATTGTCAACGTTAGTTACGTCCTGGTTGACTGCATCATATTCAACTTTAATTTCGTCAATAGCAACATATAGGGGCGAGATATCTCTATTCACCATGTTGTAATCAATTCTATCTTCAGTTTCAGTAATTCCCTGATCGACAGAAAGATCATTTTCAACCTTGATCTTAATATCATGGACAGCAACATCTCTGGTCATGAATGGTATTAAACAATTTACATTGGCAATTTCATTGCTGTGTGTGTAATTACGGTCGGTAAACTTGGCCATGTTTAAATGGTAATTATAATGTTCACAATAAGTCTCCAGTTAAATGTACAATTGCCTGAAAAAACTACTGATTTATTAATAACAAACATCCTATACTCTGGCCATATTCGAAAAAATATATTTACCAACAATCATTACCTAGCAACCGATAACTGGCATGTAACAATAACCTTTTTTCGTCAGCACATTATGGACTTATTAAGAAGACATTGCTTGTGTAAAATTAAAATTCTTTTCTGTTCTATTTGACTTTAAGTAGGCACTTAAGTTTGTCTTATTTAAATCAAAATTTGTGAATTATTTTCACTTTTACTTATACAATGCAGTGTAGAGTGTACACCTGCTAACCTACTATTACATACTGTTACTAACTATCTCGTACCAATGTTAACTATCACATTCTAATGCTATCATATACTAATGTTAACTATCACATACACACACATAACTATCACATATAGTAGAAGGATCAAACAATGGCGAGGACTTTTTGTGAATTTTGAGAAAATGTTAATATTTACAAGCCCCTTTACAAAGAAAAGCTTTGAAAAGTTATCCTATTCATAGAGACATACCACTGAGCTCAAACACGGTACCTCTGCTGTCAGACGGTGAGGAGTTGGGTATCTACTGACTCCGGGCGCTGCTGCAACATCAGCACGCAATTATTAGACCACACGTACGCAATAAATTACATGACCACACGTATACCGACTCATAATTTGTTTAGTAAAATGTAACCGCACGCACACTCACCCCCTAGCCCTAGATTGATAGATTAATTTGATTGAATAAGACTACGGTCTACCCTATTTATAAATTACTCCATGCGGTCTACGACGACTGACGACTGACACTTTAACAGTTGTGTTTGTTTTGTTGATGTTGACTTACCTGGTCTATTACTTATCACCAGTGATATCAGTGACAGTCAGTGTTGCCAGATGGATTACACAATAATACGGTGCACAGTGGGTCAAAATTACCAGAAATACGGTGCTCCAGCTTTAAGAAATACGGTAGAATTACGGTAGATTTTTTTTCTACTTTACGGCTTTTACTGTTTTACTAGTGACAAAAAAGGAACATGCAAACAATATATAATTAACTTTCATTAATTCTGATTCACTTTCAATAAATAATTGACGACATTTGTATTTAGAACCGTACATTAAGGGCCGATTTCACCAACACAGAATTTACACTAGAGCAGCTTTCCCAGTATAACTTTACTCTGTCGATTTATGCGATGGTTAACTTCAAATTCGTTTCACCACGTTATCTTACTCTCGCATAGTTACTCTGCGACTTTGAACGAATGAATTGAATGAATGCTTAATGCACCCAAGTAAAATAGACAGTTTGAAGTATACTTGCGCAATAGCGCTGCGTATTATTTTATTTATTCGATTAATACGTACCTGACAGTTGAGTTGACCGTGACTAGTGGCAGAGACAGTGACACTACTTATGTACGAATAGCAGCTTAATAATTAGACTTATACGACATTGGTGAAATCGGCTCTTAATCCATTGATACAGAAGTTTTGTGGTTTCGTTGTTATATTGGCAGAATTGCATACCATAGACTATGACTGATAGACGCAGGGAACTAATAAGTAGGTACTTACCTACGATATACGTAGGTGATATTACATTGACATGTACAATTTCACACTTGACTGGCGGCGTTGCCGGAAATAGAGCAACCTTTTTTGCTAGTTTCGGTTAAAGTTCGGAAAAATACGGTAACTTACATACACCGTAATTTATGACTACTGTAGGTGGCAGATTTTAAAATAAATTTCAAAAATACGGCAAATCTACCGTAATTACGGTGCATATGGCAACACTGGACTGACAGTAGCCCCGTGACCAGAGATAATTTAAATCTGGACCAACGTAGGAGTAATAGCACAGTAGAAATACACTGTGGTAATAGTATGTCACAGTGTGCTCCCAAAATTAGTGTGTACTGTATACCTAATGAATACCTACCATACTACCATGTCAACCTGCCGATCGTTATTGATGTACTTTTCTATTTATGAAATTAAAATAGATCAAATGTTCGATCTTCAATAGAAAATGAAGATTTTAGATTAAATCGAATATCCACTAAGAGCGCAAAATAGGCACGGGCAACACAAAATACTCACATTGTCAAAGGTAAAGTCCACCACGCTGGCCAAGTGTGGATTACCGGACTTCAGGCCGGGACTCCACCAAAGCGGAGACGAGACGAGCGGAGAGGAGATGTTTTTTAAACAACCAATAGAGTTGTGTTATTGACACATCTCCTCTCCGCTCAGCTTCAGTGGAGATCGCTGTGCGGAGATGTGTAATATTTGTATGGCGCGACGGAAGCGGAGATGTGAACATTGCGCGGACGACGCGCAGTGGAGACGAGAGATATGAGCGGCGTGCAGTCAGCAGTGACCTTTCGTGTCCGAATCCGAATGCGTACTGAACACTTCAACGCCTCGCACGGCTCGCACCCGAGCTGAAAAACATTTCACACAGCACACCGCACACATCTCCGCTTTGGTGGAGTCCCCCGAGCTGAAAAACATCTCTTCTCGCATAGCACACAGCACACCGCACACATCTCCGCTTTGGTGGAGTCCCGGCCTCATACTCCTTAAATAACATCATGAAGAACTTTAAACCTCATGATGTTTTCTTAAATGTACTCTGTAACGGACGTGACATAAGCCGACACACCGTCAACCAATGTTGGTTGTATAGTGTTCTGTGGCCATTTGGCCAATGCACCTCCAGCACATGGACGTATTAAACCACAGACTAGGTAGGAATTTATCTATAACATCTACGTCCATGCTCCGGCAGGAGTAAGAGTGTTCTGAGCAATGCACAGTACACCAGGGTCGATAATTATTAAAACCAAAAAAAATTATAGTAGGATGAAACCCAATAGAAAAGGAGGGGAATATTATAAAAATGAAAGAAAAAATAAATTACGGGCGATCTGAGGTCGGGAAGGGGATGGGGGTGAGTTTTTAAGGGTAAAAAACGGTTTTTCTCGATTTCCGGCAAAACTAAAAGTCCTATCGAAAAAAGTCAAATGGCAAAGTTGTAGGTAATAAAAAGATCTAAAACTTTTGTATTTACACTTTTTTCACATAACCTCAAAATTTATGTGAAAAATCCAAAAAACCAAGTTTTTGGTTTTTTATTTTTATCTTTTACAAATATATTTTTTTTTAACGAAATTTGGTGAAAACTTACCTTTTTATGTTCCAAATACGCTGTAATTTATTTGATTAAAAATATTTATTTTTTCACCTTATTTTGAATTAATATCGAAAAAACACCCTAATTTTCAATCGAAAATTCACCCGTCAAAATATCAGCTTTTTTCAAAAAGTTGGTATGGTTTCTGTTCGTTGAAATCTCTACTTTACGATGGTGAAAAAAAAATGTATGTTATAATGTATGTATTAAATAATTTCGATAAAAAGATTTCAGCTCGTTTGCAAAATGTGCCTGATTTAGTCGCAGTAAAAGCACATTATCACACTGCTTGTATGGCTAATTTTTATAACAAAAGAACAGAAAGAAAAAGGGGTCGCTCAGCATGTGAAAACACTAAGAATTATATTAATTATCTTATTAATTATATCGTTGACAACGAAACAGAATGTCAATTTTCTGTAAATGAAATAAAAGAGGGATTTAGAGAGAGGGATTCTGAGAAGATTTACTGTAGTAACATATATTTTTTTTTTCACCATCGGAAAGTAGAGATTTCAACGAACACAAACCATACCAACTTTTTGAAAAAAGCTGATATTTTGACGGGTGAATTTTCGATTGAAAATTAGGGTGTTTTTTCGATATTAATTCAAAATAAGGTGAAAAAATAAATATTTTTAATCAAATAAATTACAGCGTATTTGGGACATAAAAAGGTAAGTTTTCACCAAATTTCGTTAAAAAAAAAAATATATTTGTAAAAGATAAAAATAAAAAACCAAAAACTTGGTTTTTTGGATTTTTCACATAAATTTTGAGGTTATGTGAAAAAAGTGTAAATACAAAAGTTTTAGATCTTTTTATTACCTACAACTTTGCCATTTGACTTTTTTCGATAGGACTTTTAGTTTTGCCGGAAATCGAGAAAAACCGTTTTTTACCCTTAAAAACTCACCCACATCCCCTTCCCGACCTCAGATCGCCCGTAATTTATTTTTCCTTTCATTTTTATAATATTCCCCTCCTTTTCTAATGGGTTTCATCCTACTATTATTTTTTTTCACTTTTTATTATTTTTCAAGGCTTCCACCCTGGTCTACAGGGCCAATGTGTGTGCTGACTGCTGTGTGCCTTCCACAGAGTACCTTGGTGCCTTCTTCAACACAACACGTCGCCTGCCGACGCGTCACCGCCATAGTTGCTCATTAGCTTAGCCAGGGCCAAGCCTGCCATATTGACGACTAGCTGTGCCCGCGACTAGGTCCGCATGGAATTTTAATTCTTACGGGTTTTTTTTTTAATAATAGTAGCCCTAGCATAATAGTAGCAAAGAGACTGACGGAATTATATTAATAGTAATAATAATAGATCTTTATTTTCCTCTTCATACAATAAGTTAGAGTTTACATAGAAATAAAATCATAATATATGTATACCTACGTATATTATATCGGAAATTGATACAAAAACATTAAAAGATAGACATATGCCATCTCAGACCTATAAAAGAAGAATATTCAACCCATAAATTGTTTTGTTACATCTCAAATGATTAGGCAGCGTATAAAGTATGAAGGAATTAAGCAGGCAAAAAGAGAATGAGCATCAGGACCTCACGGACCAAGAGTTTCCACTCCAAATGCTATAAAAAAACAATAACTTGAAAAAATAAATCCCTACTAATATTATAAATGCGAAAGTAACTCTGTCTGTCTGTCTGTCTTTGTCGCTTTCCCGCTTAAACCTCTCAACCGATTTTGATGAAATTTGACACAGACAATCTTTAGACCCTGAGAAAGGACATAGGCTACCTTTTATTGCGACAAAAAGGGATGAAGAGGTTGAAATAGAGGTTGAAAGTTTGTATGGGATTTCTTCGGGTTTTAAGCACAGCGCCATCTAGGGGTGAACCTTCCTAACTTAAAGAATAAGAACGCCTAGCGCCATCTCTTAAAGAACCATGAAACTTTATATTTAAGCACTTGATAATAAGTTTCCCGAAGCGAAGCGAGGGCGGGTCGCTAGTATAAAATATATAGGTAATAAATAAAACAATAATGTCACTGCGGGGCACCTGCTGATGCTTTATAAAGCTCAGGTCAGGCCTCACATGGAGTACTGTTCCCATCTCTGGTCAGGGGCGCCACAATACCAGCTTAGCCCATTTGACGCCGTGCAAAAGCGCGCATTCCGAATTGTCAACTACCCACGAGTCTCTCACAGGTTAGAATTAGAACACCTAAGACTCAGGAGAGACATCGGTGGTCTCTGCGTGTTCTACAGACTTTACAACGGTGAGTGCTCTGAGGAATTGTTCGATTTGGTGCCTACTTCTCCATTCCACCATAGCACCACTCACCGAATATTGAAGATTGTGGAATGAACTTCTGTCCGAGGTATTCCCGGAGCGATGTGACATGGGGTCCTTCAAAGGTGTAAAAAGGGTTCTCCTTCAAGGCCGGCGTTGCACTGGCGTGCGTTGCGTTGACTTTCAAGATAGCATTTTACTTTAAATGCTCTGTTACAAATATCACATGAAATTTATTCTTCGATCAGCCAGTACTAACTTTTCAACTATTTTTACATTTTCTTCGGTCGTGACTGTCACTGGACGGCCCTACCCACCTTGTTGAAATAGTCGAGCCCATTTTTTACCATCGTATACCATCGAAGGAGCAGAATATTTCTTTCGGCGTTTTTCCTTTTTTTACAAGGAATTTGATCACTGTGCGATGCTCCAAACTGCGCGAAGTTGCAGTCAGTCAGTCGACGTGGATAGTGTTAGGTTCCAAAGGTAATGTGTTTATGAACCCTAATAAGTGCTATCAGTAGCGAGGTGATTAGTCATCGTTAGTACCTTAGGCAGGAAAAAGCAGTGATAACCGTGTTTTTGAACGTTGGACTGCCAAACCGGAGGGTCCGGGTTCAAACCCCGCACGCACCACTAATTTTCAAAAATTATGTGCGTATTAAAAATTTAATAATCACTTGCTTCGGTGAAGGAAGGCATCGTGAGGAAACCTGCACACCTGGGAGTTCTCCATAATGCTCTCAAAGGTGTGTGAAGTCGCCAATCCGCACTTGGCCAACGTGGTGGACTATGGCCTGTACCCCTCACATTGTGAGACGAGACCCGTGCCCAGCAGTGGGACAGTAATGGGTTGTGATGATGAATTATATGTAATAATTGATGGGTTGTAATTAATTGTCACAGACATCAAGCTAAAATGAATTTCAACCTGAATGTATCTTAATGTGACTTACAAGATGGCTTTTAGTTTTAAATAATTTGTCACAAGTATCACACGAAAATGGTTTACCCCGCAAATGTATCCTCATATGGGTTTTAAGATTACCTTTTTGCGAAAATGCTTTCTGGCAGACTTCACACGAAAATGGTTTCTCCCCTGAATGTGCCTCAATGTGAACTGCTAAAGAGCGTTTTGACTTAAATGTCTTGTTACAGTCATAACACGAAAATGGTTTTTCTCCTGAATGTAGCTTAATGTGCCCTGCAAGACTGCCTTTTAACTTAAATGTCTTGTTACAGACATTACACGAAAATGGTCTTTCTCCTGAATGTAGCTTAATGTGCTCTGCAAGATTGCCTTTTGACGTAAATGACTTGTTGCAGACATCACACGAAAATGGCCTTTCTCCAAAATGTGCCTTAATATGAACTGCTAGATATCTTTTTGTCTTAAATGTCTTGTTACAGACGTAACACGAAAATGCTCTTTCTCCTGAATGTATCTTAATGTGAAGTATAAGATTCCTTTTTAACTTAAATGTCTTGTTACAGACGTAACACGAAAATGGTTTTTTTTCTGAATGTACCTTAATGTGTTTTGCAACATGGCTTTTTAACTTGAATGTCTTGTGACAGACAGAACATGAAAATGGTTTTTCTTCTGAATGTATTTTAATGTGACGTTCAAGATCGCTTTTTGACGTAAATGCTTTACTACAGATATCACACGAAAATGGTTTTATCCCTAAATGTGACCTCGTATGGGTTTCCAAACCTTCTTTTCGACGATATCTTTTGAGACAAACTTCACACGAAAATGGTTTCTCCCCTAAATGAATCATGATGTGTCTTGTAAAAGAACCTTTGTGACCAAATATTTTGTGACAGACTTGACACGAATAGTGTTTTTTCCCTGAACGAACCTCAATCTGGTTTTGTAGACGGTTCTCATGTTCAGTTATATGTGTAAGCTCAGTGTTATTTCGATTAGCACGGGACAGTTTATCGTCAACTGTCAGTCGACAGTCAGCGGCGAGCTGCCGTCGTGTGACCTTCACTTGCGGCGAGTCGTCCGGTACCTTCGTCACTTGTTGTACTCCTGTGTCACACAACTCAACTTTATGTATTGTATTTGCTAAAGGTAGATCGTCGTCCGAAGAGTAATCTTCACCTATTTCAAAATAAAATTCTGTCAGTGCATGTTGTGTAGGGCTCAAGGCTCAGTTTAATCCCGACGGTACGCGCGCGTGGTCAGTCACCAGCCTGGCTAGCTACCACTCCGGCCGCGGCCCTAGTGTCAACATGGAATGTTTTGATGGGTTGTCGTTGCAGTGTCAGTGAGGCAGTTGATAAGCCCTCCTCCATGTTCACACTGTCGGAGATGTCTATGGTGTTAAGGACGTCTATGGGAGCCCTGGCCTTGTGATCAGGAGATTGGGAGGTAGGAAATGGATTAGGGGTTTGTTATTGAACAGAAAAGAGTTACACTTACCTAACAACACATTTCCACACTTCACATCAGTATTGGTTGCACTTTCACTTGCACCATCCTGATTCATCACACCACAGTCTTCAACCTTAACACTATCAACAGCTACATCAGTTGGCAATGTTGATCTACACATCATCTCAATGTTGGTAAACTTTTCAGTAGTAATAATTTCCTGAATAATTTCAACTTTGATGTCTTCAGTGACAAAATCTTCAGTTGTGGTTGATCCACACACCATGTTACTACTGGTTATATGTTCAGTGCTAATATTGTCAACATTAGTTACGTCCTGGTTGACTGCATCATATTCAACTTTAACTTCGTCAATAGCAACATATAGGGGCGAGAGATCTCTATTCACCATGTTGTAATCAATTCTATTTTCAGTTTCAGTAATTCCCTGATGAACAGAAAGATCATTTTCAACCTTGACCTTAATATCATGGACAGGTCCATCTCCAGACATGACTGGTAATAAACAATTTATGTTTGCAGTTTCATTGCTGTGTGTGTAATTACTGTCAGAAAGCATGGCCATGTTTGAATGGTAATTATAATGTTCACAATAAGTCTCCAGTTATATGTACAATTGCCTGAAAAAACTACTGATTTATTAATAACAAACATTCTATACTCTGGCCATATTCGAAAAAATATATTTACCAACAATCATTACCTAGCAACCGATAACTGGCATGTAACAATAACCTTTTTTCGTCAGCACATTATGGACTTATTAAGAAGACATTGCTTGTGTAAAATTAAAATTCTTTTCTGTTCTATTTGACTTTAAGTAGGCACTTAAGTTTGTCTTATTTAAATCAAAATTTGTGAATTATTTTCACTTTTACTTATACAATGCAGTGTAGAGTGTACACCTGCTAACCTACTATTACATACTGTTACTAACTATCTCGTACCAATGTTAACTATCACATTCTAATGCTATCATATACTAATGTTAACTATCACATACACACACATAACTATCACATATAGTAGAAGGATCAAACAATGGCGAGGACTTTTTGTGAATTTTGAGAAAATGTTAATATTTACAAGCCCCTTTACAAAGAAAAGCTTTGAAAAGTTATCCTATTCATAGAGACATACCACTGAGCTCAAACACGGTACCTCTGCTGTCAGACGGTGAGGAGTTGGGTATCTACTGACTCCGGGCGCTGCTGCAACATCAGCACGCAATTATTAGACCACACGTACGCAATAAATTACATGACCACACGTATACCGACTCATAATTTGTTTAGTAAAATGTAACCGCACGCACACTCACCCCCTAGCCCTAGATTGATAGATTAATTTGATTGAATAAGACTACGGTCTACCCTATTTATAAGTTACTCCATGCGGTCTACGACGACTGACGACTGACACTTTAACAGTTGTGTTTGTTTTGTTGATGTTGACTTACCTGGTCTATTACTTATCACCAGTGATATCAGTGACAGTAGCCCCGTGACCAGTGATAATTTAAATCTGGACCAACGTAGGAGTAATAGCACAGTAGAAATACACTGTGGTAATAGTATGTCACAGTGTGCTCCCAAAATTAGTGTGTACTGTATACCTAATGAATACCTACCATACTACCATGTCAACCTGCCGATCGTTATTGATGTACTTTTCTATTTATGAAATTAAAATAGATCAAATGTTCGATCTTCAATAGAAAATGAAGATTTTAGATTAAATCGAATATCCACTAAGAGCGCAAAATAGGCACGGGCAACACAAAATACTCACATTGTCAAAGGTAAAGTCCACCACGCTGGCCAAGTGTGGATTACCGGACTTCATACTCCTTAAATAACATCATGAAGAACTTTAAACCTCATGATGTTTTCTTAAATGTACTCTGTAACGGACGTGACGTAAGCCGACACACCGTCAACCAATGTTGGTTGTATAGTGTTCTGTGGCCATTTGGCCAATGCACCTCCAGCACATGGACGTATTAAACCACAGACTAGGTAGGAATTTATCTATAACATCTACGTCCATGCTCCGGCAGGAGTAAGAGTATTCTGAGCAATGCACAGGGCCAATGTGTGTGCTGACTGCTGTGTGCCTTCCACAGAGTACCTTGGTGCCTTCTTCAACACAACACGTCGCCTGCCGACGCGTCACCGCCATAGTTGCTCATTAGCTTAGCCAGGGCCAAGCCTGCCATATTGACGACTAGCTGTGCCCGCGACTAGGTCCGCATGGAATTTTAATTCTTACGGGTTTTTTTAAATAATTGTAGCCCTAGCATAATAGTAGCAAAGAGACTGACGGAATTATATTAATAGTAATAATAATAGATCTTTATTTTCCTCTTCATACAATAAGTTAGAGTTTACATAGTAATAAAATCATAATATATGTATACCTACGTATATTATATCGGAAATTGATACAAAAACATTAAAAGATAGACATATGCCATCTCAGACCTATAAAAGAAGAATATTCAACCCATAAATTGTTTTGTTACATCTCAAATGATTAGGCAGCGTATAAAGTATGAAGGAATTAAGCAGGCAAAAAGAGAATGAGCATCAGGACCTCACGGACCAAGAGTTTCCACTCCAAATGCTATAAAAAAACAATAACTTGAAAAAATAAATCCCTACTAATATTATAAATGCGAAAGTAACTCTGTCTGTCTGTCTGTCTTTGTCGCTTTCCCGCTTAAACCTCTCAACCGATTTTGATGAAATTTGACACAGACAATCTTTAGACCCTGAGAAAGGACATAGGCTACCTTTTATTGCGACAAAAAGGGATGAAGAGGTTGAAATAGAGGTTGAAAGTTTGTATGGGATTTCTTCGGGTTTTAAGCACAGCGCCATCTAGGGGTGAACCTTCCTAACTTAAAGAATAAGAACGCCTAGCGCCATCTCTTAAAGAACCATGAAACTTTATATTTAAGCACTTGATAATAAGTTTCCCGAAGCGAAGCGAGGGCGGGTCGCTAGTATAAAATATATAGGTAATAAATAAAACAATAATGTCACTGCGGGGCACCTGCTGATGCTTTATAAAGCTCAGGTCAGGCCTCACATGGAGTACTGTTCCCATCTCTGGTCAGGGGCGCCACAATACCAGCTTAGCCCATTTGACGCCGTGCAAAAGCGCGCATTCCGAATTGTCAACTACCCACGAGTCTCTCACAGGTTAGAATTAGAACACCTAAGACTCAGGAGAGACATCGGTGGTCTCTGCGTGTTCTACAGACTTTACAACGGTGAGTGCTCTGAGGAATTGTTCGATTTGGTGCCTACTTCTCCATTCCACCATAGCACCACTCACCGAATATTGAAGATTGTGGAATGAACTTCTGTCCGAGGTATTCCCGGAGCGATGTGACATGGGGTCCTTCAAAGGTGTAAAAAGGGTTCTCCTTCAAGGCCGGCGTTGCACTGGCGTGCGTTGCGTTGACTTTCAAGATAGCATTTTACTTTAAATGCTCTGTTACAAATATCACATTAAATTTATTCTTCGATCTGCCAGTACTAACTTTTCAACTATTTTTACATTTTCTTCGGTCGTGACTGTCACTGGACGGCCCTACCCACCTTGTTGAAATAGTCGAGCCCATTTTTTACCATCGTATACCATCGAAGGAGCAGAATATTTCTTTCGGCGTTTTTCCTTTTTTTACAAGGAATTTGATCACTGTGCGATGCTCCAAACTGCGCGAAGTTGCAGTCAGTCAGTCGACGTGGATAGTGTTAGGTTCCAAAGGTAATGTGTTTATGAACCCTAATAAGTGCTATCAGTAGCGAGGTGATTAGTCATCGTTAGTACCTTAGGCAGGAAAAAGCAGTGATAACCGTGTTTTTGAACGTTGGACTGCCAAACCGGAGGGTCCGGGTTCAAACCCCGCACGCACCACTAATTTTCAAAAATTATGTGCGTATTAAAAATTTAATAATCACTTGCTTCGGTGAAGGAAGGCATCGTGAGGAAACCTGCACACCTGGGAGTTCTCCATAATGCTCTCAAAGGTGTGTGAAGTCGCCAATCCGCACTTGGCCAACGTGGTGGACTATGGCCTGTACCCCTCACATTGTGAGACGAGACCCGTGCCCAGCAGTGGGACAGTAATGGGTTGTGATGATGAATTATATGTAATAATTGATGGGTTGTAATTAATTGTCACAGACATCAAGCTAAAATGAATTTCAACCTGAATGTATCTTAATGTGACTTACAAGATGGCTTTTAGTTTTAAATAATTTGTCACAAGTATCACACGAAAATGGTTTACCCCGCAAATGTATCCTCATATGGGTTTTAAGATTACCTTTTTGCGAAAATGCTTTCTGGCAGACTTCACACGAAAATGGTTTCTCCCCTGAATGTGCCTCAATGTGAACTGCTAAAGAGCGTTTTGACTTAAATGTCTTGTTACAGTCATAACACGAAAATGGTTTTTCTCCTGAATGTAGCTTAATGTGCCCTGCAAGACTGCCTTTTAACTTAAATGTCTTGTTACAGACATTACACGAAAATGGTCTTTCTCCTGAATGTAGCTTAATGTGCTCTGCAAGATTGCCTTTTGACGTAAATGACTTGTTGCAGACATCACACGAAAATGGCCTTTCTCCAAAATGTGCCTTAATATGAACTGCTAGATATCTTTTTGTCTTAAATGTCTTGTTACAGACGTAACACGAAAATGCTCTTTCTCCTGAATGTATCTTAATGTGAAGTATAAGATTCCTTTTTAACTTAAATGTCTTGTTACAGACGTAACACGAAAATGGTTTTTTTTCTGAATGTACCTTAATGTGTTTTGCAACATGGCTTTTTAACTTGAATGTCTTGTGACAGACAGAACATGAAAATGGTTTTTCTTCTGAATGTATTTTAATGTGACGTTCAAGATCGCTTTTTGACGTAAATGCTTTACTACAGATATCACACGAAAATGGTTTTATCCCTAAATGTGACCTCGTATGGGTTTCCAAACCTTCTTTTCGACGATATCTTTTGAGACAAACTTCACACGAAAATGGTTTCTCCCCTAAATGAATCATGATGTGTCTTGTAAAAGAACCTTTGTGACCAAATATTTTGTGACAGACTTGACACGAATAGTGTTTTTTCCCTGAACGAACCTCAATCTGGTTTTGTAGACGGTTCTCATGTTCAGTTATATGTGTAAGCTCAGTGTTATTTCGATTAGCACGGGACAGTTTATCGTCAACTGTCAGTCGACAGTCAGCGGCGAGCTGCCGTCGTGTGACCTTCACTTGCGGCGAGTCGTCCGGTACCTTCGTCACTTGTTGTACTCCTGTGTCACACAACTCAACTTTATGTATTGTATTTGCTAAAGGTAGATCGTCGTCCGAAGAGTAATCTTCACCTATTTCAAAATAAAATTCTGTCAGTGCATGTTGTGTAGGGCTCAAGGCTCAGTTTAATCCCGACGGTACGCGCGCGTGGTCAGTCACCAGCCTGGCTAGCTACCACTCCGGCCGCGGCCCTAGTGTCAACATGGAATGTTTTGATGGGTTGTTGTTGCAGTGTCAGTGAGGCAGTTGATAAGCCCTCCTCCATGTTCACACTGTCGGAGATGTCTATGGTGTTAAGGACGTCTACGGGAGCCCTGGCCTTGTGATCAGGAGATTGGGAGGTAGAAAATGGATTAGGAGTTTGTTATTGAACAGAAAAGAGTTACACTTACCTAACAACACATTTCCACACTTCACATCAGTATTGGTTGCACTTTCACTTGCACCATCCTGATTCATCACACCACAGTCTTCAACCTTAACACTATCAACAGCTACATCAGTTGGCAATGTTGATCTACACATCATCTCAATGTTGGTAAACTTTTCAGTAGTAATAATTTCCTGAATAATTTCAACTTTGATGTCTTCAGTGACAAAATCTTCAGTTGTGGTTGATCCACACACCATGTTACTACTGGTTATATGTTCAGTGCTAATATTGTCAACATTAGTTACGTCCTGGTTGACTGCATCATATTCAACTTTAACTTCGTCAATAGCAACATATAGGGGCGAGAGATCTCTATTCACCATGTTGTAATCAATTCTATCTTCAGTTTCAGTAATTCCCTGATGAACAGAAAGATCATTTTCAACCTTGACCTTAATATCATGGACAGCAACATCTCCGGACATGACTGGTGTTGAATTATTTATTTTTGCAGTTTCATTGCTGTGTGTGTAATTACTGTCAGCAAGCATGGCCATGTTTGAATGGTAATTATAATGTTCACAATAAGTCTCCAGTTATATGTAGAATTGCCTGAAAAAACTACTGATTTATTAATAACAAACATCCTATACTCTGGCCATATTCGAAAAAATATATTTACCAACAATCATTACCTAGCAACCGATAACTGGCATGTAACAATAACCTTTTTTCGTCAGCACATTATGGACTTATTAAGAAGACATTGCTTGTGTAAAATTAAAATTCTTTTCTGTTCTATTTGACTTTAAGTAGGCACTTAAGTTTGTCTTATTTAAATCAAAATTTGTGAATTATTTTCACTTTTACTTATACAATGCAGTGTAGAGTGTACACCTGCTAACCTACTATTACATACTGTTACTAACTATCTCGTACCAATGTTAACTATCACATTCTAATGCTATCATATACTAATGTTAACTATCACATACACACACATAACTATCACATATCGTAGAAGGATCAAACACTGGAGAGAACATTTTGTGAATTTTGAGAAAATGTTAATATTTACAAGCCCCTTTACAAAGAAAAGCTTTGAAAAGTTATCCTATTCATAGAGACATGCCACTGAGCTCAAACACGGTACCTCTGCTGTCAGACGGTGAGGATTTGGGTATTTACTGACTCCGGGCGCTGCTGCAACATCAGCACGCAATTATTAGACCACACGTACGCAATAAATTACATGACCACACGTATACCGTCTCATAATTTGTTTAGTAAAATGTAACCGCACACTCACCCCCTAGCCCTAGATAGATAGATTAATTTGATTGATTATGACTACGGTCTACGACGACTGACGGCTGTCGACTGACACTAACAGTTGTTTTCTTGTTTTGTTGACATATCAGTGACAGTAGCCCCGTGACCAGAGATAATTTAAACCTGGACCAACGTAGGAGTAATAGCACAGTAGAAATACACTGTGGTAATAGTATGTCATAGTGTGCTCCCAAAATTAGTGTGTACTGTAGGTACCTAATGAATACCTACCATACTACCATGTCAACCTGCCGATCGTTATTGATGTACTTTTCTATTTATGAAATTAAAATAGATCAAATGTTCGATCTTCTATAGAAAATGAAGATTTTAGATTAAATCGAATATCCACTAAGAGCGCAAAATAGGCACGGGTAACACAAAATACTCACATTGTAAAAGGTAAAGTCCACCACGCTGGTTAAGTGTGGATTACCGGACTTCTTACTCCTTAAATAACATCATGGAGAACTTTAAACCTCATAATGTTTTCTTAAATGTACTCTGTAACGGACGTGACGTAAGCCGACACACCGTCAACCAATGTTGGTTGTATAGTGTTCTGTGGCCATTTGCAACCACAGACTAGGTAGGAATTTATCTATAACATCTACGTCCATGCTCCGGCAGGAGTAAGAGTGTTCTGAGCAATGCACAGGGCCAAAATGTGTGTTCTGACTGCTGTGTGCCTTCCACAGAGTACCTTGGTGCCTTCTTCAACACAACACGTCGCCTGCCGACGCGTCACCGCCATAGTTGCTCATTAGCTTAGCCAGGGCCAAGCCTGCCATATTGACGACTAGCTGTGCCCGCGACTAGGTCCGCATGGAATTTTAATTCTTACGGGTTTTTTTTTTAATAATAGTAGCCCTAGTTACTCCTTATGACATCAGCTATATGACAGTGAAAGTCTGGTCACAATCGGCCCAGCCGTTGCAGAGATTAGCCAAAACAAACAGACAGACAAAAATTGTAAAAAATGTTATTTTGGTATTTCTATTTAGCCAAAGGCAGGCAAACCATGCCGTCACAGCCAGATCGCCGGAGCCATTAAAAATAATTTTCTGATGGAACTGGTGTAAGATAAAAAGAAAAAAAAAAGACATTAACGGAATCATATTAAAAGTAATAATAATAGATCTTTATTTTCCTCTTCATACAATAAGTTAGAGTTTACATAGAAATAAAATCATAATATATGTATACCTACGTATATTATATCGGAAATTGATACAAAAACATTAAAAGATAGACATATGCCATCTCAGACGTATAAAAGAAGAATATTCAACCCATAAATTGTTTTGTTACATCTCAAATGATTAGGTAGCGTATAAAGTATGAAGGAATTAAGCAGGCAAAAAGAGAATGAGCATCAGGACCTCACGGACCAAGATTTTCCACTCCAAAAGCTATAAAAAAACAATAACTATAAAATAAAAAATAAATATAAAATATATAGGTAATAAATAATAAATAAAACAAGAATGTCACTGCGGGGCACCTGCTGATGCTTTATAAAGCTCAGGTCAGACCTCACATGGAGTACTGTTCCCATCTCGGGTCAGGGGCGCCACAATACCAGCTTAGCCCCTCAGACCAAAAAAAAAAGAAGACAGCGCGCCGCGAACATCAAAAGTGAAGCCACCTTTTTATCTATGTGTATCGTAGGGTTGCCATTTTTTAAAAATGTTTCCCTATAATTTGGGGATATTGTGCAGCTAGAAACTAGTATAATATTGTACGACTAAATTATTGTTGAGTATGGTATTGTACCTCAATAATAAATTAAAATTAAAAAAAATATCTCATATTTTCAATAAACTTAATTAAATTCAAAAACACCACCTTAACAAAATTAATCACTGACTCTACAGAAAAAGTAATCTATATACTCTATAGTCTATACAGATAAATAAAATTTAAGTGTTTGTTTGTAATTCCAAGTTACTTACATAAAAAAATCAATAAAGTGAGGTGAAAACTACTTTGCAACAATCCGCAATCAGAACGCCTGATTCTATTATAATTATATAAAAAAATCAATTTTAAATTTTTCTGTAAAATGATCGAAACAAACCACGCTGGTTTTCGATGGGAGCCAATCTGGATCACTCCCGACTATTTCTTATAGCTACTATCCATTTATTTTTTATTTCAATATATATTAGAAACCTAAAATATTAAATACATAACAAATAAAGTTGGTAGTAAGACATCATATTTTATTTATATGCATATATTAATCAGATGGGAAATTTTAAATCGTATCATGGCAGCCCACGCACTCTATGTCACTGATTTTGTTCTTTGAGGTTTTGTGTTTCAAGTAACCTAAAATTCATAGTTTATAAATAAAGAAACGATGTTATTTCAAGTACTTAGAAGTGAAAAGTGATTCCGTGAGACTTTTTATGTAATTTGCTGTTGTTTTTGCAACTTTTCACTACACAGGAAGGCATAATTATATTTTTTAAATCTTTGTTAACTTGAAGACGACTCGTGACAGACTAAGGGCCTGTTTCACCGGTTACATATAAAGTTCCGGATAGTTATCTGACATTTAATGCTATCTACCTATTATAGGCTGCTAATAACTTTTTTCTGTTTCACCATCTAACTCCCGGATAATTTAACTGATACATAAAGTTGACAGTTGACGGAACGGCAACGTCGCTTTTTTGCGTTTCGTTACTACTACGTAAATTATCGTCATTTGAAAACAATTTTAAAAACCTAAATAATAAAATACTTTTTGATCAAAATAATCCAAGTCAAGTTTTATTATATTATCAAGTTTAATTTATCAATAAAGAACGGAAATAGTTGGATTCCTATGCTTTACTAGGTATTCAAATTCTAAATGTGTCTAAAGAAACAAAACGCAAGACATGTGTCATTTTATTTTTTTCGTTTCCGCCATTTGACTTGACAGATTTTTTATCCGTCGCATAACGCCTCTAACAGCCACTTGAAGTGGCAGTTATCATAACCAACACTTTATTTGTCAGATACTTCTATCCGAGACCTGTGAAACCAAAAGTTGTAGTTTATTTGGGAGTTAAGTTCCTAATAGGCTATCCGGAACTTTATCCGTAACCGGTGAAACAGGCCCTAAGAGCGATGAGCATGGTTTTAGTGTAGGTGTGTGCGTGATTGTGTAAGTTTACTTGCAGGAGCACGGTTTGATGGCTTCACTTTTGATGTTCGCGGCGCGCTGTCTTCTTTTTTTGTTGGTCTGAGCTTAGCCCATTTGACGCCGTGCAAAAGCGCGCATTCCGAATTGTCAACTACCCACGAGTCTCTCACAGGTTAGAATTAGAACACCTAAGACTCAGGAGAGACATCGGTGGTCTCTGCGTGGTCTACAGACTTTACAACGGTGAGTGCTCTGAGGAGATGTTCGATTTGGTGCCTACTTCTCCATTCCACCATCGCACCACTCACCGAAGATTGAAGATTGTGGAATGAACTTCTGTCCGAGGTATTCCCGGAGCGCTGTGACATGGGGTCCTTCAAAGGTGTAAAAAGGGTTCTCCTTCAAGGCCGGCGTTGCACTGGCGTGCGTTGCGTTGACTTTCAAGATAGCATTTTACTTTAAATGCTCTGTTACAAATATCACATGAAATTTATTCTTCGATCAGCCAGTACTAACTCTTCAACTATTTTCACATTTTCTTCGGTCGTGACTGTTACTGGACGGCCCTACCCACCTTGTTGAAATAGTCGAGCCCATTTTTTAGCATCGTATACCATCGAAGGAGCAGAATATTTCTTTCGGCGTTTTTCCTTTTTTTACAAGGAATTTGATCACTGTGCGGTGCTCCAAACTGCGCGAAGTTGCAGTCAGTCAGTCGACGTGGATAGTGTTAGGTTCCAAAGGTAATGTGTTTATGAACCATTAAGTGCTATCAGTAGCGAGGTGATTAGTCATCGTTAAGTACCTTAGGCAGGAAAAAGCAGTGATAACCGTGTTTTTGAACGTTGGACTGCCAAACCGGAGGGTCCGGGTTCAAACCCCGCACGCACCACTGATTTTCAAAAATTATGTGCGTATTAAAAATTTAATAATCACTTGCTTCGGTGAAGGAAGGCATCGTGAGGAAACCTGCACACCTGGGAGTTCTCCATAATGCTCTCAAAGGTGTGTGAAGTCGCCAATCCGCACTTGGCCAACGTGGTGGACTATGGCCTGTACCCCTCACATTGTGAGACGAGACCCGTGCCCAGCAGTGGGACAGTAATGGGTTGTGATGATGAAGTACCTTAGACCGCGAACTCATCAGCCGCCCCTCGTAATTAATTGTCACAGACATCGAGCTAAAATGAATTTCCTCCTGAATGTATCTTAATGTGACTGACAAGATGGCTTTTAGATTTAAATAATTTGTCACAAATATCACACGAAAATGGTTTTTCCCGCGAATGTATCCTCATATGGATTTTAAGATTACCTTTTTGCGAAAATGCTTTCTGGCAGACTTCACACGAAAATGGTCTCTCCCCTGAATGTGCCTTAATGTGAACTGCTAAAGAGCGTTTTGTCTTAAATGTCTTGCTACAGACATTACACGAAAATGGTCTTTCTCCTGAATGTAACTTAATGTGCTCTGCGAGACTGCCTTTTAACTTAAATGTCTTGTTACAGTCATAACACGAAAATGGTTTTTCTCCTGAATGTAACTTAATGTGCTCTGCAAGACTGCCTCTTGACATAAATGACTTGTTACAGTCATAACACGAAAATGGTGTTTCTCCTGAATGTAACTTAATGTGCTCTGCGAGACTGCCTTTTAACTTAAATGTCTTGTTACAGTCATAACACGAAAATGGTTTTTCTCCTGAATGTAACTTAATGTGCTCTGCAAGACTGCCTTTTGACATAAATGACTTGGTGCAGACATCACACGAAAATGGCTTTTCTCCAAAATGTGCCTTAATATGAACTGCTAGATATCTTTTTGTCTTAAATGTCTTGTTACAGACGTAACACGAAAATGCTCTTTCTCTTGAATGTATCTTAATGTGAAGTATAAGATTCCTTTTTAACTTAAATGTCTTGTTACAGACGTAACACGAAAATGGTTTTTTTTCTGAATGTACCTTAATGTGTTTTACAACATGGCTTTTTAACTTGAATGTCTTGTGACAGACAGAACATGAAAATGGTTTTTCTACTGAATGTATCTTAATGTGACTTACAAGATCGCTTTTTGACGTAAATGCTTTACTACAGATATCACACGAAAATGGTTTTATCCCTAAATGTGACCTCGTATGGGTTTGCAAACCTTCTTTGCGACGAAATCTTTTGAGACAAACTTCACACGAAAATGGTTTCTCCCCTAAATGTATCGCCATATGCCTTGTAAGAGTAGATTTTTTACCAAATATTTTGTGACAGACTTGACACGAATATTGTTTTTTCCCTGAACAAACCTCAAACTGATTTTGTAGACGGTTCTCATGTTCAGTTATATGTGTAAGCTCAGTGTTATTTCGATTAGCACGGGACAGTTTATCGTCAACTGTCAGTCGACAGTCAGCGGCGAGCTGCCGTCGTGTGACCTTCACTTGCGGCGAGTCGTCCGGTGCCTTCGTCACTTGTTGTACTCCTGTGTCACACAACTCAACTTTATGTATTGTGTTTGCTAAAGGGAGACTGTTGTCCGAAGAGTAATCTTCACCTGTTTCAAAATAAACTTCTGTCAGTACATATTGTGTAGGGCTCAAGGCTCAGTTTAATCCCGACGGTACGCGCGCGTGGTCAGTCACCAGCCTGGCTAGCTACCACTCCGGCCGCTGCCCTAGTGTCAACCACGAGACAAGCCGCAGGGTTTAGAAACCTCAGATAGAGTCTGTAAATGATTTGTGATATGGAAAGGTAACCGACATACGTTTTCATAGAATTGTCTAAAGCGTTAGACTTAGTGAAATAACCAGTTCTACAGGAGATTTAATATTAGATAATAAGAAATATTAGTACACGTACAAAAACTAGTTTGACGCTTCTTGTGATAGCTACACGAAAATGGAACAAATTCGATATGCATCGAGGAGATTTTGCCTCGCTGCGTTCATCTCAGCGCGGGTGTACGCCAGGGCTGTACATTATCACCACTACTGTTCAACGTTTTCATCAAACTTCTCATTACTTAAAAAACTTCACCAAACATATCAGAACTGGTGGTTATAATAACGCTTAACTACTTTATGGGTAGTGGCAACCATGGAAGAAGTTCCAGTAAAAGCATAGTCTAAATGTAAGTTTTGTTGGTAAAATTGTATGTTAATAAATTATTTAATAATATATTAAATTATGACATGAAAGATATAAAATAAAAACTATATAACTACTAGCTTTCCCCCGCGGCTTCGCCCGCCAAAACTCCCTACATAGTTATATAAAAGTTGATAAAAAAACTTTCATACTAACTTTGCACCTTCCTTTTTTTAAGGGATGATTTTCGAAAAAATATTTTTTATCTGTTTCATAACTTTCAATGAAAAACCTTCATACTGAATTTCATTCGAATAAATTCAAAAACGGCAAAGTTTTATATTAAACTAGCGACCCGCCCTCGCTTCGCTTCGGGAAACTTATTATCAAGTGCTTAAATATAAAGTTTCATGGTTCTTTAAGAGATGGCGCTAGGCGTTCTTATTCTTTAAGTTAGGAAGGTTCACCTAGATGGCGCTGTGCTTAAAACCCGAAGAAATCCCATACAAACTTTCAACCTTTATTTCAACTTCTTCATCCCTTTTTGTCGCAATAAAAGGTAGCCTATGTCCTTTCTCAGGGTCTAAAGATTGTCTGTGTCAAATTTCATCAAAATCGGTTGAGAGGTTTAAGCGGGAAAGCGTCACAGACAGACAGACAGACAGAAAGACAGACAGAGTTACTTTCGCATTTATAATATTAGTAGGGATTTGCCGGGGGTGCAAAGGACAATGTCCATTTTCGGCTATTCGTGGACAGGAAGCTCAAGAATAAATAATAACACGAAAAAATATATTTTGTTTTTTAACTTATATACGCGAATTATTTTTGTAGCCAATTACTTTTTTCAAATAATGTGTTTAATAAAATATTCTACTGATAAACACTTCCTCTTGTCACATACACAGAGTAGTCAGGTCAGTAGAATTGAAACATTATTGCTATAACGATATATCGATGTTATTTCGAAGTATTAATTCTCACAACAAAACTTAGGTGTGGTACTAAGATACGCGTATAAACAGCAATATAAATAACGTATTATTTTTACTACAATAACATAATAATTATTTTATGTACGTTGTTATTAAAATAATTCATGATAATGAAAATCGATCGATCGATCGAATGAAATGCTCGAATCGATGTTTTCGAATATATGAATTCCCAACTGTCAAATGTCAATCGGTGGACATATTAATCTATGTTCAACTTTACTCTAAGTCTAATTAATTTACTATTTTACTTCAATTTCAAGTCCCTGACTGAAGTCGTAGTGTAATTGTATTCGTTTTGTCTTATTTTTTGCATCGTGGAGCGTGGATACAGTCGCCTGTGTTTTTCATCATTACATTATTACGACCTTTGGCTTACGAAAATGGATTTGGACTCTACTCGTACTTCTCTCGTTGACCTTGGTACGCTTACCGGCTTGAATATGGATATTGTGCATAACTTGCGCAGGGACACGATCGACACGGAAGACACGACATATTGTCATCAGAGGAAACCGTGCAAACAGTATGTACATTGTTTGAACTGTGGTACTGACATCACGTAAAGAAGAATCCCTTGTCTTGACCAGCTTGACCTTAGATTTGTTATAGCACAGTGGGTCGCTCCGCAAGTGGTACGTATTTAATTACTTACAGTTACAATAGTTATAATTACTGTCTTGATAATTTCTATTAGGTATTAATTGTATTCTTTCGGTTACAGATTGGACATGGTGATATGGTTATGTCATTCTTGCTGGGTAGTGGTTATGAACAGCCCTCAACTAGTGGCCATTGGAGAATTATTTGTGTTCACTTTTTTCCAAACACTGTATGACAGTTTTCCATGTTGCTGCAGCCTTGATAAATAAGTGTCACCAGAGAGTAACAGACGGCAGATGCAGATCATATTCTTGACATAATAAGATTGAATTTGTATACAAATGATCTTGCTGACTTTATTACAACAAATAATTTTAATAGAAGGCGGACACAGTTTCTTACAATTGATTAACATAAACAGTGTATCCTTTCCTAGATTAGATTACAATGAGCTAATATTAATTACTTGTGGAACTTACCAATTGAAACAGGCTTGGTCATACTATGGGGAACATGTAGGTAATTATAGGTCCTGCATAATAGAAGTTTGCAGGGAGGTCGCCAGAAACCTACTTTTAGGATTTTCATTTGCCACATATTTCAGATTATTGCGAGCAAAAATTCAAAGTCAGAACACAGTAAACAGAAAGGTGTATTATATTTATAAGTATGTATATTGTATGAAAATGAAATACATGGCAGAGATGATATAAAACAATGTTGCAACTGCATTGTGGGCCGGAGAATGGTTGGTTGCTGTGCTCATGTAATGACAGTTATTTGGTTTCTGAGCTGGGCAAGGTACAGAGATGATATAAATGCACCTACTTAGGTCTTGGACAATATATTAATTACATATTATGAGTCTGATTAATAAAAATGTCAAGGAGATTGTGCGTTTTCTTTAAAATACCTACAATATATTTCTGTCAAATAACCAGTGTAAATAACATCTGGTTACAAAACAATTATTATTTTCTTTTTTAAACTGAGTAAAGGTATTAAGCCTATATAATATTTATGTTGAAATGTGGTGTTCACGGATAGCCAAATGTTCATACAAAGTGGACATTGTCCTTTAATATACACACCCCCTTAGGAGGTGAATTCTCAAAAATCCCTTATTAAATTTGCCGGGGGTGCAAATTTAATATACACACCCCCTTAGGAGGTGAATTCTCAAAAATCCCTTCTTAATGCTCCCCTACGTTATAAAAGGAACCCCTGAGCAAAATTTCAAGTTTCTAACCTTTATAGTTTAGGCCCTGCGTTTATAATTATGTCAGTCAAGACTTGCACTAAGATTTTACTGAGACTATCACTTTCCGGGAGATAAGTAGTATTAATTCACTTGTTTAAAAAGGAACTGAACTGCGGTGACACTCGGCGCGCCAGTATTTATACCTGAAACTTGAATTTCCCGAACGTTCTAGTTTGCATGCTTCGAGAAGAATCAATTGATCGATTGTTCGAAATAGTGGGTCTCGATGGTTCGAATTTATATCCTAAGAAACAGAACACAGCACCATCTATTGGGTGTATTTGCAACCTAGATGTCAAACAATATTGAAGAATTTTATCGATGAATCAACGTACACCGCCATCTATGAGAACTTCATAAAACTAAACAGTAAATAAACACCTGCATAAGAAACAATAGGGTATTTGACTACAATGAAAATATAGATCAAACTGTTGTTAGCTTAAAAGTATATAATTTTTTTAAACCAATTTAGCCTACACATTATTTTAAAATTATTTGGATTTTTATTAAAAATCGATAATAAAATAATGAATTTTTCGTGTTTGATCACGTGATCGAAAACACGCGGTTTGGCTGAATGACGTCACTTGCTAGTACTGCTTACTATACGCAATGACAGCATTGACAGCTTAGTATGGTTATTTGACCAGGTGACGTCATAACCTATTTAAAATGGCGTATTAGCGTTTTGGCGGCTTTTTTGTTCATTTAAACTTTGATGGTGATTTTCATAGAAAATAGAGATATTTACAAAGAATTAAGCAAACTGCATAATGTTTTATGTTATATTGAACAATTTGAGTTATTTTTCTAAAATGTGTCAAATACCCTATTAATTGATACATTTTATTCGTTTACATTCACGACATAAGCGAATAATTGATATGATAACTATCCTATCCTGTAAGTAAGGCCAAAATACGGGTACATGTGAAATTTAATTGAAATCGGTTCATTAGTTTTGGAGTTTATTGGCAACATACATCGTGACACAAGATTTTTATCGTCATGTCATGCCAAGCCTAAATCACCCTATCAAAGTTTTCTATTCAGTTCTGCTGTCATATAAAAAATTTCCGAACATCTTCAGTCGGAGCTTGGCCACTCCCCAGAAATGTCGCCCGGCGACGGATCTTCCTTTGCCAAACACTTATTACCACAACCATTCAGCCAAGAATATATCTATTAAGAATACTCACAATGAAATTAGATTCAACAGTTAATACATTCATAAATAAATATAATTAATTTCTACTTACCTAATAACACATTTCCACGCTTTACATCAGTATAGGTTGCACTTTCACTTGCAACATCCTGATTCCGCACACCACAGTTTTCTACCTTAACACTATTAACAGCTACATCAGTGGGCAACGTTGATCTACACATCATCTCAATGTTGGTAAACTCTTCAGGAGTAATATTTTCCTGAATAATTTCAACCTTTATGTATTCAATTGTGGTTGATCCACACCCCATGTCACTGCTGGTTATATGTTCAGTACTAATATTTTCCTGATTAGTTACATCCTGGTTGACTGCATCATCACATTCAACTTTAATTTCGTTAATAGCAACAAATAGGGGCGACATTTCTCTATTCACCATGTTGTAATTAAGGCTCTTCTCAGTTTCTACAATTCCCTGGTCGACAGAAAGATCATTTTCAACCTTGATCTTAATATCATGGACAACTCCATCTCCGGACATGACTGGTGTTAAATTATTTATGTTTGAAGTTTCATTGCTGTGTGTGTAATTACGGTCACCAAGCATGGCCATATTTTTATCGATATTGCAGTCTAATGTAGTATTTGCTGAAAAAGCACAATTCATTAATTAATAACAAACATCCCAGATCGTGGAACTTACATGTAACTATCACATACACTGACATTAGAATGACATCATTATTAAAGCCGACATCAATATCAAACATCTGCGTGTTTGTTTGTTTATAAATATATAACTGATATACGACCCGGATGGCGCAATGGTTAACACGCCGGATCGCCGTTCCGAGGGTCCTGGGTTCGATTCCCAGCGAGGCGGAAATTTGAATGATGAGTTTAAATTTTCGCTCTCGGTCTGGGTGTGTGTGTTCTCGTCTTGTGTGTTATCCATGGCACTCGCGACACAGGGAATCCTAGTGTGGGGCTATGATTCTGTAGCGTTATATATTATTATTTATTTATTTATATTAGGGCCCACTTTGCCATGTCATAAAAATTAAATAAAATAATACGGGTATAGATGTAAATTTTAAAAAACGTTAACAATTAATGTGTGTGTACTTATGTACACGCTTTAGAAGTTATACTTCTTTGGCGTAACAAGATAAAAATCTTTTCAAAAATTTCATTTATTATAATAATATCATGAGAAATATTATTATTATTTTATTTGTATCTATTATTAATATACCGCCAACTATCTACTTAATCCATTCTAACGAGTTCTATTATTCTACTATTATTTACTAGATGGCGCTAGGCCGATGGCGTTCTTATTCTTTAAGTTAGGAAGGTTCACCCCTAGATGGCGCTGTGCTTAAAACCCGCTTCGAATAAAACAATCAATGTAGTATTTTCATTCTAAATTATCTTTAAATAGTTATAATTTATGAACTGTGATATTGCAATTAAATAAATTATATGTGTATCAAATCAAACTAAAAAAAATACTAGAATATACAACTTGAACATAGTTATCAATTTTCATACCACCTAGAACTAACTTCATGCTGTTAAATTTAGGTGTCGGTGTGCGCGCGCATCGTAAAAATTCACTCTCATCATTTTTCTCCATCGCGCCAAAAGAAGTATAACTTCAATAAATAATTTAATTTGAATTAACTAATTAAATAAAACTATATAATCTCATTATTTATAATTATAACTGTGATATTCCAATTATTAAAATTTTTACCTGTGGTAATAAGCTGAGGTTCAAACGTCATTTGCAAACTTGATGTTGATGGAGTATGAATAACTTCGTTCTTAGATTGGAGTTGTTGTGCAAGCAATTTTTTTCGTTGTCTATACTGTCGACACTTCTCAGAGTTAGTTTTTTTTTTCACTTCCCCCTGATTTGCAGATTTTTTTCGTGAATAATATTTTTTACAGTATTGATTTGTATTTCTTTGACTAATATCTTCAGACATCTCGGAAACTAAAACAGAAATTGAAATTTAATCATGTAGTATTATTAGTTTCAGAGAAACCTACAAAAGATCATAGGTAGATAGATACCAATTAGTGTAGAAAATTATTTATATTGTTCTATTTAAGTTTATTTAAATTTTAAATTTATTTATCAAAATTTATTTAAGTTTATTTATGAGAATTTATTTTTGATTATTTCAAGTACTACTTTAATAGATTGAAAATATATGTTTATATAAATATATCATGTTAAGCTCAGTGCTCGTTATTTTTAGAGTTATTTAATAAAATTTGTTTGTTTTAATAAAAATATAATAAAAAATAATTGAAATATCAATAAATCAAATTTTAACAAATAGTTAAGATCAAAGATAAAATAAACATTCAGCATTTAAGGTTAATATAAACAAGTATAGAAAATTTATTAATTTTTTTTATTTATACGAAAAATTTGTTAATATACCAGAAATAAAACAAAACGAAAATAATGTAATCATTTTTAATTAACGATGTAAATAAATTATACATACCGACAATTAACCTCAAATCTATAAATGCACTCAAAACAGTTTATTCAAATCAGTTTTATCACTAATATTCAATATATATATATATATATATATATATATATATATATATATAGATATACTAATAAATAATAAATTATTAGTATCACCGTCGTATATGAAATTGATTTAATAAAAAACAAAATTTGTTCAATTCACACATGCTAGAGGTCAACCTTCAAAAAATAGTTTGGTAAGATGTCATAACTATTGTTTTAGAGCTACAAAGCTATTCAGATGTAAAATTGTGGTTAATGAGTATAATGAATTAAGTTGTCATCCATGTCGAGAAGGTATGTTGAACTGTAAATATCATAATAACATAAATATATTTTTAACCCCGGTTTACCTTTGAATAAATACTTACGTGACTTGGTAATCAATTTTATTTACTAAGCTGATCAAATTAAGTAATTATGAAGCCATTTTAGGCCATTACCCCATACTATAATGGTCATTGTCCTTTCAAGTCCGTTGAGTGAGAAGTAGTACTAATTCAGCTTGCAAGGTTACAATTATTTTACTTGTGTAATCCGTTGTGTTTCATCATCACAACCCATAACTGTCCCACTGCTGGGCACGGGTCTCCTCTCACAGTGTGAGGGGTATAGGCCATAGTCCACCACGCTGGCCAAGTGCGGACTTCACACACCTTTGAGAACATTCTGGAGAACTCTCAGGTGTGCAGGTTTCCTCACGATGTTTTCCTTCACCGAAGCAAGTGATAATTAAATTTTTAATACGCACTAAAATGATACTACAAGTTGACATGACAGCAAAAACTGACTTTATTATTTTCTACCCACATAATGTTTTATATTTTAATTGTACACTGACAGTTCAATCATAATCAATACACAATATACCTTCCCCTCATATGACAAGTAATTATTATTCTATCTCATCTATTTTAAATCATTATGTGAACTATGTAACTACAGTGTAAGGTTAATTGTCTCTAGGAATTCCAATAATATCTGGCCACTGTTCTGGAGGTGGTATGACAATAGGTGGATCAGGTGATGTAGATCTTGGCCGAAGTTGATCTCTTATTGGGCTCTCCGGGCTGTCATCAATTTGTCTTGTTCTTCTGGCCAATATCTGATCCACATGGCGCCGCCATAATGCGCCATCCTCCGTTCTCACTAAATATGAACTTGGCCCTTCTACCATCTCAACCATTGCCCTTTGCCACTTCTCTCCAGGCCCATAATTGCGCACCAATACTGGTTGATCGACCATGAAGGTTCTTTTTGGAGATCTTTGGGCCGCCGCTTCTAATTGTAGTTCACTTGGGTTCTGCATAGTATCAGGGTGTAGTATAGAAACAGCTGTTCTATACTTTCGACCATTTAACATTTCAGCTGGCGTCTTATTAGTACAACTGTTAGGTACAGTGCGTAGTGCATACAGGATTTTTGGCAACTTCTCAGCCCAAGGAGTATTCATCAGAGACATCTTTTTTACTTTATTTTTAAAAGTCTGAATGGCCCGCTCAATCTGTCCATTTGTAGCAGGATGATATGGAGGGGAATATAAATGCTTAATCCCATTCTTCCTCAAAAATCCATTGAATTCATCTGATGTAAAACTTCTCCCATTGTCTGACACTAACGTATCAGGCAGGCCTTGTGATACAAACATCCTTCTTAGACTCTGTATAATGCTTGTAGTACTCATAGATGGCATAATCTCTGCTTCTATCCACTTACTATAACTGTCTATGAGAACCAGAAATGTTTTGCCCTGAAAAGGGCCAGCAAAATCGACATGAATTCGACTCCAAGGCTTGTCAGGTGTGATCCAAGTCTGTGATTCTCTAGGTGGGTTATTCCTCACTATTTGGCATTGTTCACATTCGGCTACAACGGATTCGATTTGCCTATCCATGCCTACCCACCATACATATCCTCTGGCATATGCTTTTGTCTGCACAATCCCAGCATGTGGTGTATGCAGTATCTTCAATACGTCCTGTTGTAGGGACGTCGGTATGACAACTCTATTACACCATAATAAACAGTCTTTATCAAGGGAAAGAGCGTCTCTGCGTATCCAGAATGGCTGTATAGTGGCATCATTATTTGAACGAGGCCATCCATGTAAAACACAAAATATAACCCTTTGCAGCAGTGGATCTTTCCTAGTTTCAACTGCAATTCTCTTAGCATCCAAATTCCATCCCTCTGGTTGTTCTTCCAATAGTAGAACGTCTTTCACTACATCTCTGCCTGAATCTGATGCACCAGGTTCATTCCATCTACTAAGTGCATCTGCATTGCCAATAGCTTTACCGGGTCTGTATGCTATATTATAGTTATAGCAACTAAGCTTTAATGACCATCTTAACATTCGTGGCGAAATTTGACCTGGTATTGGCTTTTTGGGATTGAATAACCCAATCAACGGCTTGTGATCCGTGATGATAGTGAAGTGTCGACCAGCCAAAAATTCATGGAATTTAGAAACACCATACATAATTGCAAGAGCCTCTTTATCAATTTGGCCGTATCTCCTTTCATGAGCTTGCAGTGTACGGGAAGCCATCATAACTGGTCTCTCCGACTTATCATCCATTACATGGGAAATTATTGCTCCAAGTCCATAATCAGATGCGTCACAGATGAGCAACAATTCTCTATCTAGTTCATACCCAACCAAGGTCAGGTCTGAGGACAAAAGATTCTTAGCCTTTTGAAATGCATCATTCTCTCTCTCCGTCCAAGACCATTGTGTCTTCTTATCAAGTAAGCGGTATAATGGTTCCAAAATATTTGCTTTATTTGGCAAAAATTTCTCATAGAAATTATATAGTCCTAAAAACGCCCTTAAGGTTTCTTTATTTGTAGGAACAGGCTTCTCTTGTATCTCCTTAACCTTCACCGGAGATGGATGGAGTCCATTTTCATCAATCATGTGGCCTAAAAATGTAATACTATTAGTTCCAAAAATGCACTTTTTTAAATTAAGGCGAAATCCCATATCCTGTACTTTTTGTAACACCATCCTTATCCTTTTATCATGTTCTTCCTTAGTTCTCCCCATTACAGCTATGTCATCAAGTAGGCAAGCTACTCCTTCCATATCCGCCAGAGCAGTGGACATTAACCTCTGAAAAATTGCTGGAGCCGCACTGACACCAAATGCCAACCGGTTCATCTTCATCAGACCCAGAGGTGTATTCAGGGTTAATAGTTTCGCTGTTTCATCATCAACTTTTAATTGAGTATATGCTTGCTTGAGGTCCAACTTGCTGAATATGCGTCCACCACTTAGTTTCACTTGACGTAGGCTTCAATTGACGTAGGTAATGGATATGTGTCCACATTTATGGCAGCATTAACAGTGGACCTGTAATCCCCACATAAGCGTAATGACCCATCTTCTTTCTTAACAATTGTTAGAGGTGTAGCCCAATTTGAATATTTAACAGGAGTTAATATGCCAGATGTTATCATGCTGTTCAACTCTTTGTTTACTTCTTCCTTTAATGGGAAGGGGACTGGACGAGACTTTAAAAATTTTGGGCAAGCATTCTCCCGAACATGGAGGGAAACCTCTGGTCCTCTATATGTTCCTAAACCCTCCATAAACAAATCTGGGAATTCTTTCTTATATGGTATCAGTTGTTCTTCGGACCAGCACAGCCCTGAAATGTGAATATCCAATTTGTCAAACCAATTTCTTCCCAACAAACTTGGACCGTTGCCGGACACTACTAACAATTCACATTGTCCTTCTTTGCCACCCAATAGTACTTGAACATGAGCTACCCCTAATACTCTCAATGTTTCATGTGTCCATGTCACTAATTTTATATTTGTTGGCTGCAGGGGTGGGGGCAATGACCATGATCCCTTGTAGACTTCCTCAGAAATGATTGATCGTGATGCACCAGAATCCACTTCCATTTTCAATTTCACCCCTTCAATTATAATTTCTACCACTATAGGTTTCACCAACTCTTCCAAACAAGTATAAATGCCCATCATGTTTTCTTCGGACTTAAGCTTTAAAGTACTGGCCTCTAAGTCGTTCACTTGATTAATTTTACTAAGCCTTTTCTTGCACGCTGATGCAATATGTCCAAATTTCTTACAAAAGTAACATTTAGCCTTCACAAATGGACAACGTTCTCCCATCGGATGTGTCCTACCACATCTTTGACATTCACTGGACGCAATCCTGCCAATATCCATCGGCACTAAGCCAGTTGGTGAGTTTTGCTTAGACTCGTAGGTGTCAGGATACAATTCCTGTACCGAAGCTTGATGATTCAAACAAATTTGAACTGCTTGCTCATACCCAAGGCCCTTCGTCTTTAATAGGTCCCTTCTCAACCGGTCATCGTGGACACCAAGCACCAAACGGTCTCTCAACTGTCGTTTCAAATCTAGGAAATTACATTTTGCTCCCAGTTGACCCAACGAAGCCACAAATTCTTGAATGCTTTCATTTGGCATTTGCATTCTTTTGTGGAACTTCCCAGCTTCCAATATTTCATTGGTATCAGGTTCATAGAACTGGTCCAAAACTCTAATTATGACTTCAAATTCCACATTAGTAGGTCTTCGAGGCACTAACAATGATGCTATCAATGCATACATATCCTTTCCACATTGCGATAAAAATATCGAACGCGCTTTGTTCACGTCTTTATCACATGCTCCCACAACCTCCAAGGCACATAGTAGTTGTTCCTTATAATCACACCATCTATCTGTTTTGGGGTTAAATTGACCAGGAAACACAATATTTACTGAATTTAAAGCCATATTAGTGTTAAATAATATTAATTTCCTCAGTCGCCAATAAAATGATACTACAAGTTGACATGACAGCAAAAACTGACTTTATTATTTTCTACCCACATAATGTTTTATATTTTAATTGTACACTGACAGTTCAATCATAATCAATACACAATACGCACATAATTTTTGAAAATTAGTGGTGCGTGCGGGGTTTGAACCCGGACCCTCCGATTCGGCAGTCCAACGTTCAACCACACGGCTATCACTGCTGTATTTACTTGTGTATAATCCATTTTACTTGTCTGTTATTTTATCTTTTGATGTTTCATACCGCCATCACTGATTTGTTTTGACCAAAGGTTGACTGGTAGAGAATGATTTTACCAATAAGTCAGCCTTTGTACCACAATGATTTTATTTAATAAAGTTGAAATGAACAAATAAATAAATAATAAATTGCATACAAACATTGAAGGTTAAATAAAAGCTTGTAATAATAGACGTTTCGTTATTTTGTATTTAAAATGACCTAATATCGTAAGAGTACCTTGAACTGACAAAGTTCGCGGATACAGGTGTGGATCTTGTCCGTTTTTTTGTTCCCATATGTGTGTGTTTGTATTGTAATGTGCATTAAAATACTCACTTGCAACAAATCCTGGGTGGTTTGCTTATAGTTCTCCTTGTTCAAACTGGCAACAAAACGACTGATTTGTGATAAACTAAACTTTAAAGAGCCCAGGACCATAGTTTCATGAATTGGTCGCTTAAACTTACACGAAGTTAGCTTCGTTCACAGATTTCTACTTTATTTTTGCGTACTATCGTTTTTCCGCAAACAGACACACTCAACATAACGCAGTGTTCGAGTACACGTCCGTAACAGGTAAATAACTAAACACCATCACTAGTCCATCCGTTCTATTGTCCATTTTATCGACGACATATCGTCCATTTCATTACTGATCATCTAACAATGATCCACACACACGATGAATCACCATAACTCAATGTTTGCAGACAATTAATCGGCGTAAATATCACAAATATCAATAATATAATATGTTTAAGTCTTATTAAACACAACACGAGTGAATTTTTAAACAGATAAATCTTCATTCGACACGTTTATTGAAATTAAAACGAAAGACATTTTGTTTAAAATGTCATGTCATAATCTTAATATGACTTTTAAAGTGGCCATTGAGAGGCAATTGACAACATCTATAATGCCAATGCTAATAAAACTATAACAGATAAAATATAACAAAAATGCGCGATGTCTATTTTAAGCAAAGATTGGATTTATTTATTTAAAATTAATAATAAAATAAATAAATCAATAAATTGCATGGATACCAGAGGCATTATAAATCAGAATGTTTATTGTGTTAAGCGGGATAATGAAGTTTTGTCAATGTCTTATGTCATGTGAATGTCAAATTTTTTTAGTTTGATTTGATACACATATAATTTATTTAATTGCAATATCACAGTTCATAAATTATAACTATTTAAAGATAATTTAGAATGAAAATACTACATTGATTGTTTTATTCAAAGCGGGTTTTAAGCACAGCTCCATCTAGAGGTGAACCTTCCTAACTTAAAGAATAAGAACGCCATCGGCCTAGCGCCATCTAGTAAATAATAGTAGAATAATAGAACTCGTTAATTTATTTATAAACTTATTACACATTAAATAAGAATGTGAAAATTTATTTTAGTTTATGATGTCAATAATTTGACATTCATTATTCTTCAATCAATACAATATACCGCTAACTATCTACTTAATCCATACTAACGAGTTCTTCAAACTAAAAAATACTAGAATATAAAAATTGTACATAGTTATCAATTTTCATACCACCTAGAACTAACTTCATGCTGTTAAATTTAGGTTTCGCAGCCAACTTCACATATTAAAATTTCACTCTCATCATTTTTTCATAACGCGCCTAAAGAAGTATAACTACAAAAAAAACGTA
Organism: Ochlodes sylvanus; assembly: GCA_905404295.2. Lineage (NCBI taxonomy): Eukaryota > Metazoa > Arthropoda > Insecta > Lepidoptera > Hesperiidae > Ochlodes > Ochlodes sylvanus. The sequence continues at coordinate 286,727 of FR990150.1, forward strand.
ATTGAAGTTATTTAAGTTATCGCCTTCTTACAAACGGAAGGAGCATCTGTCAACCTGCATAATACTGGTTATACTGGGCGCTAGAGCAGGTATGTAAGTAGGTATTAGGTATGTGTAACTAATATTAATAAAAGTGTGTGTGTACTTATGTACACGCGTTAGATGTTATACTTCTTTGGCATAACAAGATTATTTCTACATAATTAAAGAAATGGATATTTTTTAGCATGCAACTTATACATGCTGATATTTATGATGTAATTCACGTCCATTGGTTGGAGTTCAGTAGATATGTGAGGTACAAGAGGCTTATGATAAAATTATTTAATTATGCAATTAAATTTAATTGAAATTTAGTGACCAAGTAAAATAATTCAATGTTTGAAATTATTATGGAGATAAGAGAATTATATTTACCTGTAGTAACATGCTGAGGCGATGGTTCAAATGTCATTAGCGAATTCGAAGTTGATGGAGTATACAAAACTTCATTCACACATGAATTAATTCCTTGAGCGAGTTGTTTTTTCCGCAACCTATACATCCGAGACCTTTCTGCGGATTTTGATGAAGTTTTTGAAGGTTCTTTTTTTATTTTTAGACTTGCGTCTTTTTTACGGTTACGATAAGTTTTACATTTCTTTGCATTACTTATAGGCATCTCGAAAACTGAAAAATTAAAATGGTTTATTTTATAATTATTTCTCGCTGTGATTAATTTCCTTATTCGTTTAAATTTATTCAGGTATTTCAAATATTTATTAAAATTTATTTTGATACTATTCTCATGTTGTACTGTGTATGGGACAATCTGACGATATATTTTATTATTAAAAATTTTAAGATTACTTTATGAAAGAAACATTTAATTGAATTTAATATTTGGAAGTTGGCGAGGAGTTGGGTATTGTGCTGACTCCGGGCCTTGCTGCAACATCAGTTTACAATTTGAACAATAAAATAAATTATTACACCACATAATCCAACTCTCAAAGGAGAATGCAAAAGGGTCACAATATTACTATCAAATACACCTAAAATCCGAGCTTAGGTCATATACATTACATTAGCTTTTATATCACTTCAATACATGCAGTATTTCCGAAGTTATAACGACGAGAAGTTCAAGCACTTTTTTGAATTTCCGAGATTTTTTAGCGCGCATACGCTATGACGTCACAATCGTGCTCAGCCGCGAGCGCGACACGGCGCGGCGCTCGGTCCGGTGAACTCCAGTGAACTGTCATTTTGTTTTGATTGTCTTCGTATTCATAATACCTATAGTGTGCTTATATTTTAAAGAAATTAAGTAAATTATCCTGTATGTCCGATTAACTCAAGTGAAATGTGAAGTGTGGAGAATGGAAGGTTTTTTAAAACGTTGATGGTGGCACAATATTTCATGAAGAACCAGGTTTACGGCTGCCGAAATTCGTGGACTAAAGATGAAAAGGTATGTAGTATGTTCTGAGTAAGCATTTCCTATTCTCGGGTAGGTATTTGTTTAAACTTAAACCGAACTGGAAGTGTACGTTTCAATTAGTAGGTACCTACCTACTAAATGAAACACTACCTACCTAACCTACTAAAAAATACTACCAAATACTCCATATCAACAACTCAAGGTTTTCGATAATAAATTTACCTGTGTTTTATTTTTACTTATATTACATATGTTTTGTTTTTATCCGGCTCGCGGGACCAAAAGAAACGTTTGTTTCTTCTGGCGCTAGGGCTAGAGAAATGGTTGTTCCGTTCGAGGAGCCAGATAAAGACGTGTGCTCCAGTTATTAGCCGAAGCACCCTTCGATACGAATAGTGGACTGTATATTTGAGCGAGAGACTGATAGTGTGCAAGATTAGGTGTGATTCCAAAAGGTTACTCACCGAGGTTTCTTCTTACTGTATATATGAGCTAACTGACGCTGCGCAGACTTACACCAGTTTTTCGCTCTCCAACTCCTGGGCTCTTGTATCTTCCACGTGGACTACCCTTTTCCGCAACTATCAGTCCCATATAAACTATATTGTTTAACGATAAATTAGCCCGTTTGGACTCGACAAATGATTAATATTAGGCTCTTGCACTGAGTGCTCGCCACGATAAAACGAGAACGAAAAATACGAAAACGACAACGATAATTTTGGAATTAGCAAGTTCGCGCGCCCGCCATGCTAACTCCTCGACGACGACAGAACGACTGCCATAGACAAAACTGTCATAGACTAATTATATTTTTTAAACCATCGACAAACGTGAACATTCCGCCCACCTAAATACTAGCTATTTACCGAAAAAATCGACAAAATCTAACGAAAAATTGCTTAGTTTACACTAACGACAAAGTTTTTATATCAACAAACTGACGAGAGAGCTCAGTTTGATTGATCGAGAGAAGCTATTTTGTAATAAATTACGAGAAATCGATAAAGATACGAAAATATTTAGTTAAAACTATTATAACTAACGACAATACGAAAACGAGAAACTATTCAACCATGGGTAAAGGGCAAAGCTTTACCAATGGCCTTTTATATTGCCCAGAGGCTGTCTTCACTGTGGCTACACGAGAGATCCCATCGAAACCGGGATGTAGAGCCACGATCCGACCTAAATTCCACTTAAGTGGACTGGTTTGTTCATTAATTATGAGCACTAATGAACCGACAGTAATATTATTTTGGTGTTTGTTCCATTTTTGTCGTTGTTGAAGCGTATGGATGTACTCTAGATGCCAGCGACGCCAAAAATCCTGATGCATTTTCTGAATCAACTTCCAACGTTGGAGTACACTAACGTGTTGATCGACAAAGTCCTCCGCTGGAAGAATCGAAAGGGGTTCTTGAGTCAAAAAATGACCCGGAGTCAAGGCCGAAAAATCATTGGCATCGGAGCTTAGAGGTGTTAAGGGGCGAGAATTTAACATCGCTTCAATTTGTGTGAGAACGGTGGAGAGTTCTTCGAACGTGAGGCGCTGAGTGCCGATGACACGGGCGAGGTGAGTCTTGACCGATTTAATGCCGGCTTCTGCGAGTCCATTGAAGTGCGGACTCCCAGGGGGATTAAACGAAAACTTAATCTCCTGAGACTGCGCAGCTTTCTGCATAATGCCTTGAAGATAGTTATTGGCACCAACAAAATTTCTTCCTTGGTCGGAAATGATGTGGGCACATCTACCACGACGCGCAATAAATCGTCTTAAAGCAGCTAAGAAAGCCTCCGTTGATAATTCTGAAGCGAGTTCCAAATGAATCGCTTTGGTGCTAGTACACACAAATACGCAAATGTAACCCTTGAAGGTCTTGACGCCTCTACCACGACCGAGAGCTATATCGAAAGGTCCACCAAAATCGATAACGACAGACGAAAAAGGTTTAATTTGGTTCACTCGATAGGATGGTAAATTTCCCATTAAAGGAGCAGGAATGGGTTTAGGATGTGCTCGAAAACATTTAATGCACTTGGAGATGACTTCCCTAATAGCACGTTTGGGCGACAGGATCCAAAATTCCTGCGACAGCAAATTTTTTAGAGTCTGAGAACCCGGGTGCATAAGTTTCTTATGATACTCATCGATAATTAAAGATGTAAATTTATGATTACGAGGCAACAGTATCGGATGTTTAACATCGAACTCTACATTGGCTCTAGCCAGCCGACCGCCCACCCTGAGAACACCCGCGCTATCTACGAAAGGCGACAACTTACGCAGGGGTTTAGGTAACGCATTAGGCAACTCCTTACCTAAACTCTCTAATTCCTTAGAGAACGAATTTAGTTGAGTGTGTTTTACCAAGAATGTGAAAGCTCTATTAAGCTCACATGGTTGTAATGAACCAATTAATTTATTTTTACGACAAGATTTCCTACAATTATGCAGAAAACGAAAACAATACGACAAGACACGCTTTAACTTTGAAAGCGACGAAAATTTATGAAGTAATTCATCGACAAAATTTAAATTTTGAGATGTCACAAGACTATGTATCCGCTGTTCCTTTTCGATAGAGTCTGTGTCCTGTATGGATGACGACAACGACTGCGGCCATTTTTCTTCCGACTCTATAAGCCATGAAGGGCCCTTCCACCATATGTCACAATCCGCTAGGTCAGCGGGAAGCATTCCACGGGAACCACAGTCAGCAGCGTTAGATGTAGAGTTGACATGACGCCAATTTTCTGGAGCTACTTTGCTTTGAATGTGGCTGACTCTATTGGCGACAAAGGTTTGCCATTTAGATGGACAAGACTTGATCCAAGCTAAAGCGACAGTCGAGTCAGACCACGCGAAAATCTTTTCAACTGCGTGAAAGGGTTCTAAAGCAACCATCACCGACTCTATCAGAGTGGACAGTAAGACAGCAGATAACAGTTCGACTCTTGGAATCGACAATCTGCGCAAAGGTGAAATTTTTGTCTTTGCACAACAAAATTGAACGGATACAATACCGTTGACATCGACACAACGAAAATATGTGACTGCACAATAGCCACGTTCTGAAGCATCACAGAAACCGTGTAACTGCAATGACGTATTTGAATTTACCATACGACGAGGAATATTTATGGTAGCCAACGACGACAATTGAGACCTAAAGCGCGACCACTCATGTACAATATGAGAAGGCACCGGATCATCCCACGACACGCCTGAAGTCCAAAGTAGCTGTAGTAGGTATTTAAGATAAAAAGTGACTGGGCCGAGAAATCCTAACGGGTCGTAAATCCGTGCAATATTCGAAAGGATGATACGTTTCGTACACCTATACTCATCATTGCTACTGACACGAAAACGAAAACTGTCAGATTGTGGATGCCATAAAAGTCCTAAAATTTTTAACGACAATTCATTTAATTCTTCGAAATGCTTAAAGTCTTCTGAATATAAGTCAGACGATGGAAGGTTAACAAAAAATTCGATAGAGTTAGACGTCCACTTTCTTAAATGAAAACCAGCAGATGACAAAATATTTGTGAGCTCGGATCGTAATTGTAGAGCTTGCTCTATGGAATCTGCACCTGACACGATATCATCTACATAAATGTCTCTACCAAGAATGGCAGAGCCAGATGGAAAATCTTTAGTAGAGTCCGAGGCTAATTGTGCCATTGTGCGAAGCGCTTGAAATGGGGCTGATGAAACGCCATAGGTAACTGTGCGAAGCCGGTAGTCCTTTATAGGCTCTTTCGGAGAGGGGCGCCAGAGGATACGCTGATAATCGGCGTCTTCACTACGGACTAGTATTTGCCGGTACATCTGTTTCACGTCACCAGTAAAAACGACAGCATGCCAACGGAAACGTACGAGCAAATCGAAAATGTTAGTCTGTAGCTTAGGACCCGCATGTAGAGTTTCATTTAATGACAGGCCTCTCGCGTCTCTACAACTTGCATCGAATACCGTGCGAAGAGGAGTGCTCACTGAATCGGGTCGCAAAATACCATGATGTGGTATGTAGTAGAAATTCCCCACATCTGTTGAAGGTGGCGCTACTTCTTCCATGTGACCACATGTTAGGTAGTCCGTCATGAAGTTGACATAAGCTTTCCTATATTCAGAATTTAAATTTAGCTTTCGCTCTAACGACGAAAATCTTTTTAAAGCTATTTCACGAGAGTTCGAAAAGGTAGGTCTATTTGTAGAGTCGAGAAAGGGTAGAGGTACTACAAATCGACCCTCAAGATTACGATTATAATTTTCGACAAAATAAGTTTCACATGCCTGTTCCTCCTTCGACAAAAATTTATTATTTGGAGAACAGACATCTTCCACTTCCCAAAACCTTTTTAAGGAATTTTCTAACGACAAATTCGACAAGGGTGAAACGAAAAAACAATTTTTATTATTATTATATGTGTCGAGAGGGGTGTCAACACTTCCCATCAATATCCAACCGAAAATGGTATTTAATGCATTTGGTTTACCCCGCCCACCATGCTTAAGACCAGGCAGCAACGAAGACGAGAAAATATCTGCACTCAAAAGCATGTCTATAGGACCAGGCGTAGCAAAATCTGGATCAGCAAGATGTAAGTTCTGTATGTGTGACCACTGCGAGAAGTCGATAATTTCAGATGGTTGGTCAGCACATATTGATGGCAACACTAAAGCTTCAAAATTAAATTGATTACTTGAATGTGAATTTAATGGTTTTATGTTACAAGTTACTGAACCCAAGTGTTCGGTCACGGAATGGCCAACCCCATTCACAGTGAGCATATTTTGTTTTATAGGTAACCCCAATAGCTTTACACATGATTCAGTAATAAAATTGCATGCACTAGCACAATCAAGTAATACCCGAATGGGTCGATAAACACCCTTTAAGTCCAAAATTAAAACTTTAGCTGTCGAGAAAAGAATATTATTTGTGGAGTGTGCCACCGATGTCAAAACAATGCTATTTTTATTAGGATCTTCAGTACAATCTTTGCTGGGAATAACTTTACCAAAATGCAACAAACTATTATGTGAGTAGTTACAATGACTACAACGATGGGTTGAACGACAATTTTTAACACGATGAGATGGAGAGAAACAAAGAATACAAAGACTTTTGGCTTTAACAAAATCAAAACGAGAACGAGAATTTAATTTTAAGAATCCTTCACAAGTGCTAAGGATATGTTGGCCCGAACAATAAATACAATTTAATTTAGGCTGCGATACAACAAGAGAAGGTTTATTTTTATTATTATTTTTAACAACAACAGGGTCACGACTATTTGGCAACTTAGTAATCTCTAAAGCCCAATAATGCTTTTCAATAAAATTATGAAGTTCAGAATATTCTGGAATTTCATCAGAATTAAATTCTAATTGGAAAGATTCCCTAGTTGCCCTATCCAATTTTGACCACAACAATTGAAACAACATGAAGTTTTTATCAGGTAAATTGTATTTTTCCAAAACAGCCAAATTATCCGAAAACGTACGATAAATTCTCTCTAATTCAGAACGAGACTTATTTCTAATTGGTTCACAATGCAACAGCTTTTCATAGTAGATCATAGCCATTTGACGCTTATTGTTATAGTATTTCGACAAAGTGTTGTATGCATCAACATAGCTATCATCAGTTAAAGGGAAGTTTTTGATCAAATTATATGCCTTACCTTGTACACATGACATTAAGTAGTGAAGCTTTTCAATGTTTGAGATGTTTCTTTTATGTATTAAGGAGTCATATAATTGGATAAACGATACCCAATTTTCGATTGATCCGTCAAACGGTTTTATATTAATCTTGGGTAACTTTGCAGACAAGGAACCATCCTGAATAACTGGTTTATTATCTACTTGTAATAAAAGTTGCATTCTGCTTTTGATGTTCTTTACTTTTAAATCAAAGTCTACAGTCACCGAATGTTCATGCTTTCTTTGATGTTTAGAACTAAGCGACAATAACAAATTACGTTGAGCACTGTGAAACTCTTCAGCCAATTCTTTGATATCCAATTCAGTATAACCAATTAAATCACTTTGTTCCATCAACTCCACTCTAAACATAGCATAATCCCTCGCAATACGATTAACATCGGCTCCATCGCGACTATTTGGGCTATCTGTCGACATTATAATAGTTTTTAAACGAAAATGAAGTTAAATAAACTAATAAAAACAAACGAAAACTAATATTATTGTTTACTTAACCTCGACAACTCATACGACACGAAAATAACATTCATAAATTGACAGAAACCTCAAAGTCAAATGACGGATATGTCAAGCTGTCATAACGAGAATATGCCAAACTACTTGTCGTTTGACAATGACACTACGATAACCGGAAACCGACAGAATGACAGCCGGAATATGGCGGAAGGATGATGCCACAAAATAGAAACGAAAGAATTACGCGTCTATATTAAAATACCCTCAACTTTTCGATATTTACGTATTTAATTTTTACATTAATATTTAACGAAATTACGATAAAATACACTACGAAAACCGATATAATTTTGTTTACGACGACAAATACTAACAAAATTATATCACTTTAGTGTGATTCGATAAATAGTTCGTGCAAAATCACGATCGAAAGTTACGACAAAGTATTACTCAAATTATCTATAGCCGCCTATCAAATTATGCGGCTCGAGGACCAAAAAAATGTTTTGTTTTTATCCGGCTCGCGGGACCAAAAGAAACGTTTGTTTCTTCTGGCGCTAGGGCTAGAGAAATGGTTGTTCCGTTCGAGGAGCCAGATAAAGACGTGTGCTCCAGTTATTAGCCGAAGCACCCTTCGATACGAATAGTGGACTGTATATTTGAGCGAGAGACTGATAGTGTGCAAGATTAGGTGTGATTCCAAAAGGTTACTCACCGAGGTTTCTTCTTACTGTATATATGAGCTAACTGACGCTGCGCAGACTTACACCAGTTTTTCGCTCTCCAACTCCTGGGCTCTTGTATCTTCCACGTGGACTACCCTTTTCCGCAACTATCAGTCCCATATAAACTATATTGTTTAACGATAAATTAGCCCGTTTGGACTCGACAAATGATTAATATTAGGCTCTTGCACTGAGTGCTCGCCACGATAAAACGAGAACGAAAAATACGAAAACGACAACGATAATTTTGGAATTAGCAAGTTCGCGCGCCCGCCATGCTAACTCCTCGACGACGACAGAACGACTGCCATAGACAAAACTGTCATAGACTAATTATATTTTTTAAACCATCGACAAACGTGAACAACATATATGATTTATAATAAACCAGATATTTTTAAAATTTTATCTAATGTTCGCTTTCGTTTTTTAATGGGGTGTTGCAAGTTTGAACGCTAATGTATCTGTCTATATCTCCCTATGTCTGTCTGCGTGTCTGTCCATAGTAACATAGCATATTTTTAAACGTGTGAACCGATTTCAACACGTTTTTATTTTGTTTCTTACACTTATGGGGCACTACGCCTTCCTTGAGTTTAAGTTGGCCTCCAACTAGTTTATACTTCACATAGTTTTCCATATCATTTTCGACCTAAAACAAAAATAATCATTTTAGAAACAAATTAAAAACCCGAATAAAGACAGTGTTTAACCCTTCTGCTGCTGCTTTTTATGGTCTGCGACAGATAAGGACAATCTGATCCTACCGCCTACAATGGGTTAATGTACGTTGCATCACTAAAAGGTGGTCTATCGTTAAAAAAAACTTCTCACGAAAACTAAGGATTAATGAGGGCCGCGAGTTTGATACTCCTGACAAACGTTGACTTAGCTTAGGTATTTATAGTAGGAAGAAAAAATATTTAATAATAAATTACCTGTTATGATATGTATATTTTGCGGCCCACCAATACAGTCGGTTGAGAACCACTGCCGCGTGTTAAAGACTTAAAGCTAGAATGCCCGCGCGCGTAAGCTTATGTTAAACATAGTACTAGGTAGGCAAGAAAGATACCTATTTAAACAATCAAAAGTAGACAAGTAGGTACGATAAGTAAGTTAAATGTGGCAATGATAAGTAGAGATTAAGAAGAATAAACTTGAGTACTTACATCGAAATGGTCTTCACAGCAGTTCGCTGTAGTTTTAGGGCTTATTGAATTCATTCTTTTTACTGCAGTCATCCATTTCTTTCTCATTTTTGGGTTTAGTGGCACATTAAAAAACAGTTTATCGGGTGTTTTTACTGTTGAATTGAAGCACTGAGGCACAATACAGTATTTTTTCACCATTTTTTTCGCAGACAACACCATTGATTAATATGTATATACGGAAAGACAACACACAACAGTAAAATTTTGATTTTTACTTGCGAACGAGAGTGCGACAATACAATACTTACAATACATACCTACCACAGACTAGGTAGGAACTACATTATTAATTACATTCACAAAGCATTCAAAAAAACAAAGGCCAAAGAGGATATCACTGACAGGACAGGACATAAACACTACGTTAAATAATACGTTTCAAAGATACATACAAAGTACTCTGTGGTGTGGTCAGCGTCTGAGTGATCTGTCTGACCACAGACTGTGTCTGACTGAGAGTTGAGACGGTGCACTGCAGACAAATGAGACGGTGACGACGGTGCTAGACAGGTGAGACTAGCCTTGTGTCCAGAGAGAACTTAAACCTACCTATACCATAGCATGCTGTCAATCAAACATTTGCTGTCAAAAAAAAACTTTAATACGGAATACCTAGTTTTCGTTTTAATGATGTGCCAGCAAATGCAAAGCCATCTTCTAATATTCTTTTATTTCTTAAAGAAGATCAGTTTTTAGGGGGTTTCGGGGGCGATAAATCGATCTAGCTAGGAATCATTTTTATAAAAGGTCATTTTATTCGTGTTTTATCGATAATCTAATAAGATAATATGACTCTTCCTGACATCTATTGGCGAATAATAATACTTTTTTGTTAGCAACTAATGGACCAGGCAAACGGTTTTTTTTTTTAACGCCAAATAAATCTATAAAAAATTAGAAAAAAAACTGTGCTTTTACTTTTTCCATATCTCAATAAATGGCTGAGATATTAACGATCAAAGAGCGTATTTACGGCCGTTGGTTTTTAAAAACGCAGGCGGGCGCTCACTACTCGATGACGTCATATATTGGGTCATTCGGCAGTCGCGCTCTCGTTCGCACGCAGTTACGCAGTAAATATTAAAATTTTACTGTTTACTGCGACAAAATGGCAAAAAAATACTGTATTGTGCCTCAGTGTTTCAATTCAACATTTAAAACACCCGATAAACTCTTTTTTTATGTGCCTCTGGACCCAAAAATGAGGAAGAAGTGGATGACAGCAGTAAGAAGAATGGATTCAATAGGCCCTAAAACTACAGCGCACTGCTGTGAAGACTAAACTAAAAACTAAAGCGGACAATGGATAAAATTTGAAAAATATCTGGTTTATTATAAAACTATAATAATAGCCAGGTAGGCACTTAGGTACCTACCTATTTGCCTTAACAGAAAAGTACCTAATAACTACGTAAATACCTACCTACTAGAACTTACCTACGTACTAATAAAACACAGAGCTAAAATAATATAATCATCGAAAACCTCGAGATGTTGATTGGGAGTATTTGGTAGTATTTTTTTATCGCCGTCCATAATAGGTAGGTACCTACTAAATGAAACACACACTTCCAGTTCGGTTTAACTTTGAACAAATACCTACCCGAGAGTAGGAATTAGGAAATGCTTACTCAGAACGTACATATTACCTTTTCATCTTTATTCCACGAATTTCGGCAGCCGTAAAATCCTGGTTCTTCATGAAATATAGTGCCACCATCAAACTATCCACCCTTGGCAGATTGTCCGACTGACCTTTTAAAAAACCTTCTTCCATTCTACACACTTCACGTTTCACTTGAGAGGATGATTTATTTTATTCCTTTAAAATATAAGCACACTATTATTGGTATTATGAAAATGAAGACAATCAAAACAAAATGAAACGCCAAAACGCACCAAAGTACATTGGATTTCACCGGACCAAGCGTCGCGCCGTTATCGGCTCGCAGCTGACCCACATCGTGACGTCATAGCGTAAGCGCGCGAAATCTCGGAAATTCAAAAAAGGGCTTGAACTTCACGTCGTTATAACTTCGGAAATACTGCATGTATTGAAGTGAAATAAAAACTAATGTAATGTATATGAGCTAAGCTCGGATTTTAGGTGTATTTGATTGTAACATTTTGACCCTTTTGCCTAGTCCATTGCTTAAACGACACAACAGCAGATCGCGACGTTGGTAAGTAACAAGAAGTCAATGAGTGTTTGCTTTGAGGTTAGACTAAGAAAATCAATTGTTTATTTATATTATTTGTGTCTTCTTAATGCACGTGTTCACTTAAAAATGCCTAAAAGATCTTGGAAAAAAACGCTTATAAACAATCTAACTTCACGAAGCCGCAACTCGTCTCGAGAACACCTAGAAGAGCATCGTCATCAAACTGATCAGGATTCTCAAACTTCTCACAGTGAAGACTCATTAAATACAGAAAATCAGGTTTCTGCTCGTTCCACACGAGCTGCTAAAGTAAGATGCTTGCAAAATTTGACTGACGTTACACGAGCAGAAAGGTCTTATGATTTAAATGTTTCACGAGAGCGTGCGGCCCAACGTATAGCTAATGAAAATAACGAACAACGAGAGCGTCGTCTGCGAGATTTGCGGCAGCGTGCGGCACATCGTTTATCTACTGAAAATGAGGAACAACGAAAGCACCGATTAGAAGAACTAAGACGTCGAGCCAGAAGACGTCGTAGGGCTTTAGAACTTAATAATTGTTTGCCGACTAAATGTGCCGTTACTGCAGCTGTGCGATATCACGCCTTAGGACCATTTCAAATGTTGTGTATCCATTGTGGTGGATTTCATTTCGCTGAGGAACGCGTTTCTAATGGTATAAATAGAAATTCTTTTGGTGACTGTTGTTTGCATGGACGAATTGTAATGGAGCAACCAAAATTTTCAAATGAATTAGAACGTCTCTTTTTAAACCGTCACCCATATTCGGAAGAATTTCATAAAAAATAAGAAAGATAAACGCATTGTGGAAATTTTGATCTGATGTTGCAACGTCTGGAGTCAGCGGGTTACCCAACTCCTCTTCAACTGACTGCAGAAGTACCGTTTCTAAGCTCATTGGAATGTCTCTACAAAGAGCACCTGGACGACCGAGCTTAGCTCAGTATTTTTTTTTGTGTCACACGTCCTGTTGTGACTTGTTAATTTACATGCGCGTTAAATTTATTTCAGAAATGTATGCCCCCCCTGAATTTTGTCTAGGCCCCCCTGTTCTAAACTATTAAAAACACTATGAGCTGTAAAAGTGGGGATATAGTGCAGAGTGGAGATATTAGGGAATATAGCACTTGGATATGTATAAACATATACAAACATGCAGAAAACTAAATGTTATTACGGATGTTTGATATTGATGTTGGCTTTAATATTGATGTCATTCTAATAACAATGTTTGTGATTGTTACATGTAAGTTCCACCATCTGGGATGTTTGTTACTAATTAATTCATTGTGTTTTTTCAGCAAATGCTACATTAGACTGCAATATTGATAAAAATATGGCCATGCTTGCTGACGGTAATTACACACACAGCAATGAAACTGCAAACATAAATAATTTAACACCAGTCATGTCCGGAGATGGAGCTGTCCATGATATTAAGGTCAAGGTTGAAAATGATCTTTCTGTCAACGACGAGAAAATTGATTCCAACATGGTGAATAGAGAAACCTCGCCCCTACATGTTGCTATTGAGGAAATTAAAGTTGAATATGATGATGCAGTCAACCAGGACGTAACTGACCAGGAAAATATTAGTACTGAACATATAACCAGTAGTGACATGGTGTGTGGATCAACCACAACTGAAGATTTTGTCACAGAAGACATCAAAGTTGAATTTATTACTACTGAAGAGTTTACCAACATTGAGATGATGTGTAGATCAACGTTGCCTACTGATGTAGCTGTTAATAATGTTAAGGTCGAAAACTGTGGTGTGCGGAATCAGGATGTTGCAAGTGAAAGTGCAACCCATACTGGTATGTAGAACCCTATTCTATTTGATGACAAAACCGACATACATTTCCTACTTCTCAATCTCCTGGTTACAAGGCCAAGGCCGCCCGTGGACGACGTTAACGCCGTAGACATCTCCAACAGTGCGAACAAGGTGGAGCGCTTGTCAACTGCCTCACTGACACTGCAACGACAACACATCAAAACATTCCACGTTGACACTAGGGTAGCGGCCGGAGTGGTAGCTAGCCAGGCTGGTGACTGACCACGCGCGCGTCGGGATTAAACTGAGCCTTGAGCCCTACACAATATGTACTGACAGAAGTTATTTAGTTATTTTGAAACAAGTGAAGATTATTCTTCCTTCGACGGTCTCCCTTTAGCAAATACAATACGTAAAGTTGAGTCGTGTGACACAGGAGTACAACAAGTGACGAAGGTACCGGACGACTCGCCGCAAGTGAAGGTAACACGACGGCAGCTCGCCGCTGACTGTCGACTGACAGTTGACGATAAACTGTCCCGCGCTAATCGAAATAACACTGAGCTTACACATATAACTGAACATGAGAACCGTCTACAAAATCAGTTTGAGGTACATTTAGGAAAAAAACGCTATTTGTGTCAAGTCTGTCACAAAACATTTTGTCATAAAGCTAGCCTTACCTTAGAAACCATTTTCGTGTGAAGTCTGCCAGAAAGAATTTACACAGAAAGGTAATCTTCAATCCCATATGACGTTACATTCACGAGAAAAACCATTTTTGTGTGATATTTGTGACAAGACATTTGCATCAAAAAATGGTCTTCTACAGCGCATTAGAAGACACACAAAACCGTTTTCATGTAGAGTCTGTAATACAAAATTTACGCTTAAAAGTAGTCTATTATCACACATGGAAAAACATTTAAATGAAAAACATTTTTCTTGTGATATTTGTTATAAGCCATTTTCTAAAAAACATAATCTTTTACGGCACGTTAGAACACATCGAGTGGTGAAACCATTTTCATGTCAAATCTGTCAAAAAATATTTGGTCATAAAGCTTCTCTTAAAGCACACATCAGGGTTCATTCAGGGGAGAAACCATTTTCGTGCGATGTCTGCCAGAAAGCGTTTACGCAAAAGGGCCAACTTAAGTCCCATAATATCGCTTGCCCGCAAGAATACTGTATTAACTCTAAAAACTTACTTTTTCAGGAGAAGCGATTAAAGCTTTTAACTACAAATATTGTGGTACTTTCTTACGAGAGGTATATTGACACAACTTTCGTAATTTGCTTATTCAGGGAGCAAACGATTTTCGACCTCATTCAAAAGGTAGAACGTACTTTTTTTATTCGAACTGTATCATTAAGTCAGTTAGTGCCAAATTTTGACTTAATACTGTATTCTTCCGGACAAGCGAATTATGACGATGCATTCACAAGAAAAACCATATATGTGTGATATTTGTGACAAGGTGTTTTCTACAAAAAGTAATCTTCTACAGCACATTAGGACACACACACAACCATTTTCATGTAAAGTCTGTTGCACAAAATTTACGCACAAAAGAAATCTTATATCACACATGGAAATACATTTAAGTGAGAAAACATTTTCGTGTAATGTTTGTGACAAGGCATTTAACATGAATAATAATCTTTTAGTGCACATTAGAACACATTTTCGTGTGATATTTGTAACAAAGCATTTAAATTAAAATCCCTTCTTGGACGTCACATTTACACACATTCAGAAGAAAGACCATTTCTGTGTGATATCTGTAACAATACCTTTAAATCAAAAAGAAATCTTCTACGTCACATTAAGATACATTCAGAAGAGAGACCATTTCTGTGTGATATCTGTAACAAGACATTTAAATCTAAAAGAAATCTTGTACTTCACTCTAAGGTACATTCCGGAGAAAAACCATTTTCGTGTGATATTTGTGACAAGGCATATTATATAAAAAATAATCTTTTACGGCACATTAGGACACATCGTGAGGCGAAATCATTTTCATGTGATATCTGTAACACAGCATTTAAAACAAAAAGCCATCTTAAAGTTCATGCGTAGGTGCATTTGGGCGGTAAACCATTTTCGTGCGAAACCTGCCAGAAAGCATTTACGCTAAAAAGTAATCATAAATGCCACATGAGGACACATTCAGGAGAAAAACCATTTTCGTGTTATATTTGTGACAAGGCATTTAATATAAAAAGTAATCTTTTATGGCACATTAAGATACATTCAGGAGGAAAACTATTTTAGTTCCATTTCTGTGACATAGCATTTATATTAAAATGGACTCTTATAGGATTATCAAAATCTTTGATTTCGTATCTGAGAACCTGGCAACAAATTAATGCGTTTAGCATTACAGTACCACCACCCGCCACGGTTTCTAGTATCATTTCTACTGTTAGAAAAAGTGGTTAGAAATGTGTGGAGCCGGTTACAGGCTGAGATCTATAGACGAAGCCTTAGCTCAGACTTTACTTACGAAAAACTTTGCAGGTGTATTGCATGTAGTGAAACCAATATTGGTATTATGACATTAGCGGTCTTAGCTTATGCTGAGCATAATCTCAGCGTGACATGTCTTTAAATACCAATTCGCAGTCTTTGCAAAGCAAAGTTTTTCATAAGTAAAGTCCGAGCTAAGGCTAAGATCGTCTATAGATCTCAGCCTTAGATTAGACCTCAAGGGTAGCAACACATTTGTGACCGAATTAGAACGGCACTAACTAACAATAACTAACAGCACTAACTATCACTAACAGGCCCTGTCCTGGTCCTGGTCCGAGGTGTGAGCATAGATTAATATGTATAAACGGCTGTCAGAGCGAAAGCGAACTAACTCCACGGGACCACAGATTAACCTTGTCCATCAATTAGGGCGTATCACAGATTAATCCATACCATCACCGACATATAATTTAAATAATTATTACGATTTTATTATGTAAACTAGGTAACATAATTATTGTTAAAAGAGGAAAATAAAGAACTGTTATTATTACTGTTAAACTTATTCTGTCAACGTCTAATTTTTTTATGTACATTTCCACTGGAACGTCCAAGAGTGAGCACTGACAACTGTCAATACCTGAATACCGCACGGCGCCCGCGCAATCTGTAAAATACCGAGTACCGCGTCGAGCATATGCAATAATTGATTTAACGTGTCCAGCAAACTACTGCAGCTATATCTAAGTAAAAAATACCTGTATAAAGGTGAAACTGCAAGAAATCACTATATAAGAAACCTAAGTTAAATTATTAATCTAAAATATAGGAAAAAATTGTTGAACTTATTATTAGGGTTAAAATTTGACTAAAATATTTGTTTTTTACGAAGTTTTTACATTTAGTAACATATAAATCTCGGACGTCTGGCAACACTGTTGTAAACATCAATAACAGTCTGTTATCACTTCACTGCATAGTATACTACGATTACTACGTACTTCACTGTTGTCAGTTCGCCATGTATAAGTATAAGTTACTCTATGACGGATGACCATTCGGGCATTCGCATATTTCGCTTCGCACTTCGCAGTAACAATTTTAAAAATTTTTGACTTGACCCGGCCTCCGTAGAGTTACTTATATATCCGGCCACAAAGTGGATAAATATTAAATAAATAAATATACCCGGCTAGCCTTCTACGTAGTACGTAACACAGACAGTCACGAACTTAAAATTAAAACTGAAAGGGATTCTTACCACGATACAACTGAAACACTTTACCGGGACATCATTTGGATCTAAATACGACAACTGGGCTTGTAAAAACTGACATGAACAACAAAAATGTCTCCGAATAAATGTGCATATTTTATGTGTAATAACACTTCGGATCAGAAACCAATGTTCAGGTTCCCTTCCAGAGATCCCACACGGCTACAAGTTTGGTTGACTAACTGTGGTAAGTTACAATATGCATATTATATTGACATTCTTTGATGACTGCCAGACAGGCCAGACTTCCTTTAAAGGCTTTAATTGGGCAGCAGTGTCTTAAAAATGTGCAAGTTGTGTAAATGGCTGTGTGACTTGCACAGCCATTTACTTGAGTGACATTTCAGTATTTGGAACGAAGTTCATTATCGCGCGTTACGATTGGGGGAAAAAGGTACGGAAAAAATTAAGACGAAAAGTTGTAACGACACTTTTACTTCTTGCTATAATTAGTAAGCTATTGTAAGCCGTGCGGCGTGCGCATGTTTCTCTGTCTGTCTCTCTCTCTCTCTCTTATAGAAAGCAAGCCAGATATTTTCGCAAGCAAGCCATATATATATATATATATATATATGTAACTTACCACAATTAGTCAACTTACTTTGTTTACAAAGTCCGCGCATCTATGACGTGTATGAAAGAATAGACAGACAGAGTACATATATATATATATATATATATATATATATATATATATATATATATATATATATATATATATGTATATATATATACACATATATATATATATATATATATATATATATGTGTGTGTGTATGTGTATGTACAATTTTTTTGCTTTTTTTATTTAAAGCATCGACTACTGAGGTACAAACTATAACATCAAGGAAAAAGACAAATGCACAGAAATGTAGAGAATATCGTGAGAGAAGGAAATTCCAAAACACAATGGTACAAAACATAACTGCAGAGAGATCAGATAAATGTAGTGAGACTGATCAATTACCAGCCAAAAGACCTAAAACTGATGCAGAAAGACGAAAAAAATATTATGAAGCGCAGAAATTAAAGAAACAAAAAATTAAAAAAATACCTAAAACTGCTAGACAAAGAAATAAAGAATATTACTATAGGAAAAAAAATAAATTGCAGGCTTTAAACACTTTAAATCATCATTCAGATGCGTAAGTATGATTTTTTTTTATATTTCTAAGGTATATTTTTTGGAGTAACATATGATGTCTTTTTAATCAATATTTTTTGATTGGTTAATTTTAGATCATGTGATAATTGCAGTGCAACAATATGTAAACATCCTGAAGAAATACGTAATAATGCAGAAGAAACGCAGCAAAATAATTCATTTCATGATCCATATCAACAGTTTAGAATCTGTGCACAGCCACAAGGAATTTATTACCAAGATGACAGCAGTTGTTCAGGTGGAGTTATATCACAACACAAATGATACAACCGATCTTGTAACACCAAATATGTCGTTCATTATGAACAATATTCAGGACTTGCTCATAAGATGTACAAGTGTTGTAGATTTATGTGCAGCAGAGTGTGTAATGGAAAACGGCGTTACCATAATCATGGCAGTCATATATGTCTCACCAAATAACAAATTAATAGATATTCAGGAGTACATTCATCGAGCACTGCTAGAGTATTCTAAAGATGTATCTCGAACACTTAGCAGATACAACAAAAATTTAGATAAACTTCCACTCATTTTAGCCGGTGATTTTAACATCAACTTCAGTAATGAAAAATCAAAACCATTGCTACAGTTTCTAGAGGAAGAATTTGATTTAAGATTAAACAATGATCCAGCAGAATCAACAACAAAATATAATACTACCATTGATGCAGTTTTTTGAAGACATTTAAATAAAATAGAAACCCAAACATATGTTTCTTACTTCAGTTACCACAAGTCAATTATTACTAAAATTGAGCCTACTGATTAAGTTTATATTACATTATATTTGTCAATAATAAAAAAATATTATTACAACTTAAAAAAATAAAATTTTATTACAATTCCTTCAGTAATTAATCGAAAGTAACTTCGTTCCATCCGGGTGTCCCTTGACACCTCTCAAGTTTTTTTTCATTTTCATGTGTTAGTTTGGAACTAGATTGATTTGTGTAAAATTGTCCCCTATGAATACATAGGCAGTGATTACTTATACAATAACATAGATAGTGGTCCCACCGCCGGCGAGTAAATGAGTATAATTGAGCGAGCAGCAGCACATTGTGGTCTGATGTGATTGATTGATCAACCAATGTGTAACAACCTTTCCAGACACATAATGTAATTCTAGTCAGCCAACTTTACTTGCTCATTTGCCAGCCGAGGGTCAGCCATCATATGGATGTATTATTATATTGGATTTCTGTGTGTTACAGTGATATAGTTGTACTTTTTATTTATTTGTTTCATAATGTACTTCATAGGTACTTAACAACTTGTGTACAAAGTTGAATAATTTAATTTGTTTTCGATACTTAATATAATAACTTAGATTCAAATTTGTAATATTTGTGTTGTGTACTTTCTGTTGTTATTCCTTAAATAAAAAAATAAATAAAGAATTATTTTACAGAATAAAATCTTAAACCTTACGGCGCGTACACATAGAACGTCCGTTTTACAGGTCCGTTTAAACGGATATGTTATTAGCGTATGTAGTTGTATGAGCCAGTTCACACACATGACAGTATTTCGGATCCAGTAAAAAATCCCACACAATCGGATCAACACTGAAGAACGAAGGTCCAGTAGCGACGGATCCGTTAAAACGGATCATGTAAAACGGACGTTCTATGTGTACGGGCTCTTAAGTAGTTTTAGTTAGATAGTTAGTTTAGATATAAGTGTTTTATTAGACATGGACCATAAAGGAGTGCGCACATTACACCAACTCGACGTCAACTCCACTCCGACTCCACTCCGTTTCAACTCCGACGTTCCGTTCCGCGATCAACGCTTCATCGACGTCAACTCGACTCCGTCTCCACTCCGTTTCAACTCCGACGCTAGTTACATTACGTCATGTCGGTCGACGCGTGGACTACTCGTCTACGGTGAGTCGTCAACGCAACGTCGACGCGTTGGTCTCGAAACGGAACGGCTATGGGTGTAGGGCGAGCCGTACAGGGCTTTTAAGTATAAGTTCGAAATTCAACCTTACCTTCAAAGATATAAGGCTCATAATTGAATGTTAGCTTTGTCAAGGTTTTAGTCGCGTTCTCGTCTGTCGGTCGTGGAGTCGTTGTAAAGTGCGCACTCCTTTATATTGTGTTTTATTTGTTGATGTACACACAATGTTATATTTTAGGGAACATGACCATTAACCATTTAAGCGACAAGGTGCTCCGTAATAGATATCTATGCGTGGAACATTTCGATGAAAAATTTGTTCGGAATGAAGGCGGAAGACGCACTCGGATTACTGAAAAAGCATTACCAAAGCATTATAAAGGAGAGGAAACTGCGGCTGTCTCACCCCATTCCCCCGATCACCCGATCCCTTCCTCACCAAGAGGTAAGGTATAATGTGTATATTCCTAATTTCCTATCAAGTGCATGGTATGACTATAATCACTTATTGTAGTCGAACCAGAGCAAACTTGAGTTGCAAAATATTATTTAAAAAAATTAAATGTGGCACTCGGAGACTGCCGCGGTAAAGCTATTGCATAGCATTTTTTATCAACTTATGCAATTATAATTATTAGAAGTTATATAGTTATATCAGAACAGCGCCATCTAGTTTGTACAAAACATACGTACCATACCTTAGTATTAAGGTACTAGATGGCGCTGATTGGGGGTGTTAGGTTTTTTCGTTACGGAATTTCTGGATTCGGTCCCCACGCTCAAGGCCCGCGATTAAAGCTATGCAATAGCTTAAAATATTTATGTATCTTGATGCCTTTTAATGGAATATGATATGAATTCTATTCACAAAATGCACATCCACAGTGTGTTGAGTCCATTGTAAACCTTGTGTAATTACCATACCACATTATGTTCTACTTTGGCTTTTATAAAACCACCAAAAAGAAAAAATATTAATCCTTATGGTGAGATATTGTCGGGTTCCATACGCCACATCGAATTCCATTACATCGAAGTTCATGACATCGAACACGTTACATCGATAGTTTATTATATCGAACTATCATCACATCGAATGTTTATTACATCGATTGGTCATGACATCGAAAGCTTTTAAAATCGAATGTTCATTGAATCGAATTTATAACATCGAAGCCTTATCACATCGATAGGTCGTGACATCGACAGCTTTAGAACATATAGAACAGACATATTTTTTTTTGATATATTAAATGAAAGAAAAAAATGCATGTATGTATGTATGTATGTATACATGTATGTATGAATAACATTAAACGTTAGTGTAAAAATGATTTTTTTCTTTCATTTAATATATCAAAAAAAAATATGTCTGTTCTATATGTTCTAAAGCTGTCGATGTCACGACCTATCGATGTGATAAGGCTTCGATGTTATAAATTCGATTCAATAAACATTCGATTTTAAAAGCTTTCGATGTCATGACCAATCGATGTAATAAACATTCGATGTGATGATAGTTCGATATAATAAACTATCGATGTAACGTGTTCGATGTCATGAACTTCGATGTAATGGAATTCGATGTGGCGTATGGAACCCGATATTGTCTGTCTTTCCATATTAACAGATGTTTCAGTACTATTATCATATCTCAGGGACTGTTTATGCTTCTCTTGTTTTTTCTATACCTAAATACCTACACATCACCTACAAAAAATCATGAAAATTTTGAAGCATCCTAAATTTCTTATATGAGTATTATGTAATTGGTTTCTCGAAAGCGGCTCTAACGATAATGATGAAATTTGGTATATAGGTGTAGTTTGAGCTAATAAGTTCATCAACAAGTTTGTCCTTGAAATGTCCGACTACCAAGAAAAGGTCTCAAGTACATTTATTTAACTTGGTATGTAAGTATGTTTGATTGAAATCTTGCAACTTCATTTTGAAGCAGATATCTTCAACCGATTGAGCTGAAATTTTTCATACTTATTCAAATTGGCGACAATGCAATATTATGTTAAAATCGAGCTGAACTGATGATGGAGGCGGAAGGTGGCTATAGAAACTCCTAAATTAGATGTAAGATAGAATAGAATAGAATAATAGAAGATGTAATGAACCCGTCGTGTTAGGGGTCGTTTGATTTAACGAGTTGTTATTAGAGATTAACTGTACTATTAAAAAGTACAGTCGGCAATAAGAGCTAATGATTTTTTGACAGAAACTTTTTTTATTGCGTATTAATAAGTTTTTTGTTTGGTTAAATTTCAAGACACACACGAAAATTCACCGGAATTTAAAATGCAGCTGCCAAAAAAGGTTTACACCCGAAAAAATCGAAGTGAAGTGGGAATTGAAGAATCAGATGAAAACTCAATACAATTTGGTATAACAAAAAAACGAAAAATACCAGTTGATGGAGACACGCCGAACAGTAACAGACTAAAAATGTCAGTAAAATATGACAGTACAAAGTCAAAAAATGAATTTAAACACAATTTTAAGAGCGAGGCATCGAGAACTGTCGCTTTGATGCAATTGAAGAAAACGAATGCACATTGGAGTGAGGAAGAAAAAAAATTTTGTATGAGTTTTTATTCCAAGTCTCCGGCTGCGTACAAATATTTACTGCAAACCGGCGTAGTGTTAGCGGCACCTACAAAAGTACAGAACTGGCTACAAGCCACTAATGGTACGGCAGGTCTAAATCAAGATGTTCTTCAAAATAAATTAAGAGATTTTATTTATTTTTATTTATAGATTAATATTGTGTTTTTTCAGCTAATACTACATTTGACTGCAATATTGATAAAAATATGGCCATGCTTGCTGACCGTAATTACACACACAGCAATGAAACTGCAAACATAAATAATATTAAGGTCAAGGTTGAAAATGATCTTTCTGACGACCAGGGACTTGTAGAAACTGAAAACAGTATTAATTACAACATGTTGAATAGAGAAATCGCGCCCCAATATGTTGCTATTGACGAAATTAACGTTGAATATGATGATGCAGTCAACCACGACTTAAATGACCATGAAAATATTAGTACTGAACATATAACCAGTAGTGACATGGTGTGTGGATCAACCACAACTGAAGATGTCATTCATGACATTAAGGTTGAAAATGAGGATCATGACGTGGAGTGTGGATCAACTATAACCGAAGATTTTGTCACTAATGACATCAAGGTTGAAGTTATCCAGGAAATAATTACTCCAGAACAGTTTACCAACATTGAGATGATGTGTACATCAAAGTTTCTCTCAGATGTTGATGAAAACTGTGGTGTGATGAATCAGGATGGTGCAAGTGAAAGTGCAACCAATTCTTATGTGAAGTGTGAAGATGTGTTGTTAGGTAAGTAGAAATTAATTGTTGTTTTTAAAGGATATATTGGCTATGGTATCTAAGTGGGATTTTTCTTCTTGGGAAACACATTCGTAGTTGAACAGTTGTGGTCATCCAAAATGTCTGAGCCTTGCGGCTTGTGTCAAGAAAGACCTGAGTGTTGCACTCTACTTTGGTAGTGTATTGCATTTTATAATACAATACAGTACAAGAGCACAGTGGCGCGAAGTGGGAAATACATAGTCCTTAGCAAATGCACGCACCTCACTTTGTTAATGACTATCTGTCCTAGCGAACTTCGTACCGCTCTATAATTAATAAACAAATTTGGTGACTCCAATATTGAATCTGAACCATTCCCGCATCCACCTGAAGACACAAAAAAAATTACCAAGGCGACAATGCAAATAAGGAGGAATCCTTGTCAACTGCCTCACTGACACTGCAACGACAACACATCAAAACATTCCACGTTGACACTAGGGCAGCGGCCGGAGTGGTAGCTAGCCAGGCTGGTGACTGACCACGCGCGCGTACCGTCGGGATTAAACTGAGCCTTGAGCCCTACACAATATGTACTGACAGAAGTTTATTTTGAAACAGGTGAACATTACTCTTCGGTCGATGGTCTCCCTTCAGCAGAGACAATACATAAAGTTGAGTCGAGCGACACAGGAGTACAACAAGTTACGAAGGTACCGGATGATTCGACGCGTCTTGCATACCATATGAAGACACACTTAAGAGAAAAAAGGTATGTTGTAAAACATATGAAGATACATTCAGGGATAAAACCATTCTCGTGTAATATCCGATTATCCTATTAATATTATAAATGCGAAAGTTTGTATGGATGTATGAATGTTTATTACTCTTTCATGCAAAAACTACCAAATAATTAACAATGATATAGCTTACACATTAGAATAACACATTTTTGTGCCCATCGTGTAGCGCGCAAATTAATCTCATTGGTTAATCTCATTGATTGGATTCAAATTGAACCTACGTTCATTGGATACGAAATACCGACTTGGAATTAAAGACACATTAAAGTTGTAATTAAATAAGGTAAATCATTTAATTTAAGGCTGCACAAGACTAATGATGCACGGAAAACATTCATTTGAAAGGAAATAGCACGTCGCTGCGCTCGTTTCGCGTTCTATTTCAGTT
Organism: Ochlodes sylvanus; assembly: GCA_905404295.2. NCBI lineage: Eukaryota > Metazoa > Arthropoda > Insecta > Lepidoptera > Hesperiidae > Ochlodes > Ochlodes sylvanus. The sequence continues at coordinate 311,619 of FR990150.1, forward strand.
AGCAAGTTTTTAGTGCGTGTGCAAAAAGAGTTTTCTAGAAGGACACGGTGAGATGATGAGATTTTTGCTTATTATTACTGAGAAAATTGTGCAAGTGCTATAAATGACAAAAAAAGTAAATAACTTTTGAACAACATAGTTACAGTGTCGTTAGTCGACGTGCTGTGTATATTACCCAGAATGAAAACGGTTTGCCTAAAGTTGCGTCATTTCAACCGCCATTTTATACAAATCCTAACGGTCAAAATTTCACAATGGTACAGTCGCAAACTTTAGTGTTATTTCTAACAAATGTGTCATCTTAGTCGTGAAGGAGTAGTAATGAATTTGAAATAACTTTTCTAATTGTTTTGAATTATATTTTGAGTAAGTAGGTATATTTTGAAATTGTAGATAATTTTTCTCCATGAGTAATAGAAAAAAGTATTCTTATAAGATTTATACATTTAAGTGTAGATAATTTACTGTAGATTGTGTGTAAAGTGTCGTTCATTAGAAATAAACAAAATATGTAACCAAAAACATCTCATTTGTGACGAACCATCGTTGTCGCAACTAAGATGGCGTCATGTTTTACGTCGATTATTATATAAATACATTGATTTATAATAAGAAACAATTGGTTTCTGATAATATATTTAGTTTATTATCATACACAAAACAGTTTTAGTGAATAGGTTCACATTTACATCATTATTTATACCGTTTACCTCATAATAAACATTTTGACTCAATACTGACGAGCAGCCATGTTTTTTTCGTTTTTTTCGTATAATTGTGCTAGGGTTGGTAGGTGAGCAGTTTTAGTGACAAAAATATTTTCGGTGATATTATTGAAACTGTTTACTTCTATTTTTTTGATTGCGTACGTAATATCCTGCATTGTTGGAATGTGGTGGTATATGGAATATCGGATTAGTTTTTCGTGTAGTTGAGAATATTTTTCTTATTTATTTTTTTTGCAATTTTTTTTGTACATAAATTTACTTGCTTTGTTGGAGTGGAAGTGAAGGGTGAAAGGGAGTAGGAAAAAAGGATGGGTCACTCTGTTCGTTATTTTTTATTGGAACGAAGTTCCTTACGGCAGGCTTGGAGGGGATAGGGATTTTGCTGCGCGACCGAACTGAAAAAAATGTGATAGTAAAACCGTAAGAAAAAATCCGTGGAACCGTGGAAAAAAGTGCGTGGAATAAAACCGTTAAATGAGACGTGCGCAGGCGCGACAGTCGCATACACAAGCGAGTAGTGTATAATACCTTTCTCTTTCTCCCTCTTTCTTTTCGTTCGCCGTTGCCTTCATTTTCATATAATTTCAAATCGTCAAAACAATAATAAATATAGTAACAATGGCAGGTGAACCAACAAGTGACTTGAATGCAATTGACAGTGATAATAGCGGGAAATTATTCAGTGCAAAAGAATTAAATACGTTAGTATTAGTTTATTCTTTATTAATAAATATCTTAATATATATAATTCGAGTGTGAGTGTGTATGAGAGTGAACTCCTCCTAAACGGCTTGACCGATTTGGATGAAATTTTTTGTGTGTCTTCAGGTGGATCCGAGAATGGTTTAGATTCACAATTGGACCCGGTAGGTGGCGTTGCTGTCGATATATCACCAAAACATTTTTTAACGACTGGACCGATTTGGATGAAATTTTTTGTGTGTGTTCAAGGGGATCTGGGAATGGTTTAGATTCACAATTGGACCCGGTAGGTGGCGTCGCTGTCGATATATCACCAAAACATTTTTGACGTGACAACGTCTTATAATTCGGTGGCACGCATGAAAAAACATGACTCATGCGTTACCGTCGTTACCGTTGGTGAATTATCATACCAGCGCCATCTATGTATTGTGCAGTGAACAATTATTCATTAAGTTCGATTGGATCCATTTATCGATGGAGGAAGGCTGGCTGAGCTGGTAGTTCACTCGCAGTACACTAGATGGCGTTGAGTAGTGGGGCGCTATAATTCTGAATCACGATGTAGGATGTATAAGTATCCAGCATTCATTTTTAACTATAGTACATTTATATGTTTTGATCGAGTATCAAGTGATCGAGTATTAAATGATTTTATTATGACAATTATCATATAATCAACCCGTAAAGCTGGGTCGTTAGCTCCTATCATTAGGCTGAATCTTCCGGTCATGTGGAAATTGGCATTGATGTGAGCTTGTGAAAAGTGAATGTGGTGTCAATTGTTTATCGCAACGATAATTACAGCGATAAAGGTAATGATTCTTTCGATATTAATTATATATTCAGTGATATATTGTCGAATAGGTATTCGTGCTTTCATCATTAAAATGAATAGCATCGGTCCGCTAGTGCAGCGATTGTAGGTTATGCTATAATTGACAAAATTAAAACAATAAGTTAGCAGCACTATTTCACGATGAGTAAAAAATCGATGGCTTTACTATTCAATCGAAATAATTATCGAGCGTAGCTATGATTTAAAAATTAAAAAAAGAAGACTGGTACGCTTTCATACAATCTTGGGCCTGGATTGTAAAAAGATGAAAGTAGTGCCAATTAATAGCTATTATATTATTAACCTATAATTGAAAATAAAACGGAATTTGTCAATCTGGGAGTAGTGATAAACGAGATTTAGTAAAAGTGAGGTTATATACGACAATATACTGAACAGCTGATTTTTGAAGTTCGAGTATTTTATTCTTAAACATAGAACATTAATATTTTGACGGCGTCCGTGGCACAGCGGTATGCGCGGTGGATTTATAAGACGTAGTTTCTTTGTTCGATTCCCGACTGGGCCGATTGACATTTTTTACCAGAGACTGGTACGACGTCGGGCAGAAACCTAAAGGGCAATTTTATCCTACGACTAACAAGTTAGCCCGCTTCCATCTTAGATTGCATCATCACTTACCATTAGGTGTTGACTGCAAGCACACTTGGTGTCGACTAACTTGTAGTAAATAAATAAAAACTTTTAGAATGGGAGGATGATAAAACGTAAATGACTGATGAGATCATAAGTAAGGGTAAAGAAGTGGTAAAATAAAAACACTTTTTTTATTAATTTTTATTCCTCTTCAATTATAATTAAAATATTGTATAAGAATGTATGTTTTGATTGTATGCGTCCCCGAAGGAACCACAAGGTATTTGAAGCAGACAGCTCTCGAAGTAGGCTACTGCTGACCTCCCTGAACACTTCTATTACATAGCCATTGTTACCCCTTACATGCTCGCCATAATAAGATTGTGCTTTATTTGATATATACCTAATGAGATAAGAATTTGTTCACTCTCTTGTTGTGACTCGGTTGTTCTATCTGCAATAAAAAAAAATACCTCATCATTATCAACCTATTGACAGCCCACTACAGGGCCAGACCACCCTCAGACCCCAGCTTAGACCCACTGCACTGCTTCAATGCGGGTTGGTGGGCTTAAGGCAATGATGTTTGGCTAGTAATAATGACTGAGACTGACAGCTTAACATGGTCTCTGAGGCACAGCGATATAAAACAACTAACTCAATTCCAGGGTAAGAGTAAGGTTCTTTTGTTATTATATTTATTTAAAACACTTTATTGCGCACAGTAAAGTAAAGTAAGTAAAGTAAAGTGATCTCTCCCAGACAACCTTTGCAAAAAGGAAATATTAAAATAGCACAGGTTGGTGCGGCAAATAAACTTACTTAACAATCTACATTCTATTTTACAATAGTACTACATGGCAATACTAATAATACACAAATAGCTATAAGAATATAAATATATACATATATTTATGTATATACATACAGCACTGTTACATATAGATAAATTCTTGGAAGAAAAACTCAGTAGGTATCATTTCACAGTCCAACCCATGACTTGAACCCTACACATACCCTAGGACATAGTATTCTATGTGGCATGCATTAGTAATAATGAACATTGATTTAACTTACAGTTCGAGGTATAATCCACTCTTGTATTACATTATAAATTCTCAGTTCATGAGTTGAGCCAGTGTCAAGCAGATGACTGACTCATGATGAGAGTGACCACAGCGGAAGCAAACATTACGGTGGCCAAGTTGTCTTGGTTGATCAACAGCTGTTGGTTTGTGTGGCAAGTCCCAGAAAGCTTGCCAACATGGTCACAGTTATTTACCTGAAATATGAAAAGTTTTTTATTTCATGAAATCAAGACTACTGCAAGGTATACTTTCGCCAAACCACATTGAAGCAGTTTGGTGGGTCTTTGCTCGGAATCCCTCTCTCCTAGAGAGGAGGCCTGCGTCGAGCAGTTGGATGTTAATAGGCTGATGATGCTACTCAATCGATTTCAGTATTTAGTTAACTGTTAACAATCTTTATCTACCTTTTCAAAAAGTATAATTCACTTTTAAGTATAAGGTTGATAATAAACAATGTAAGGAATCTTCTATAGGTTAGCATGGTAGGTGCCAGTTAGCTAATAAATAAGTGAGTACTTACAGGCTGTGGTGCACGCCATCGACGAATCACTGACAAAGTCACCACAGTTCACACAATGATCCATGGTGTCAATATCCAATCGACAATCGATAAGCCGGCCAATAAATCCAAAATAACGAGCCAAAATCAGACGTGTAAGACGTGATTAGACGTGTCGATTGATTTTAGACGGGACTTCTGTCATTGTCAAGTGTCAACATAGACAACAATGAGTAGTGATGAACATCGATTTTCATTTACAAAATCGATTAATGATCGATTGTTCGATCGAAAATTGATTTTGAGATTTCACTTCATTACATAGATAGATGTCTTGTTTGAGAGTAGATTAATTTATTTGTAATAGTTTTAAATAAATTCTTAATGATTGAAATTATCATCTCATGAAAAGCCTTTTTATATTTTTATATAATTGTTTGCACACATTCTTAATATTATCGATTATAATTATCGATTACCTATTTTATTTTTGATCCTAACTTATTTTTTAGATTTTTCATCTTCCAGATTGTGAATTAAGCTGATTTTTTAAATAATATAATAGAAAAAAATAACGCGTTTTTTAAGCTATATTTCAACTTATTACAAATTTGGCCCAGAAGTCCCCGTCTCCTTTGAAAATTTAATTATATTATTAAAATAATAAAATCAAAATTTAAATTTTAACAATTGAGTAGAAATTTAAACAATACATTTTATTCAAGTATTTTGTTGTATTTTTATTTTTTAAATTTAAAATGATTTTCTGAATAAAGAATTTTATGAATTTTTTTTTTAAATTGTTTCGAACGACGATTTATTTTGCAGAACCGCTTACAATCCCACCATGGAAAAAAAGCCTGACGAACCAGAGTATGTCACGAATAAGCCACTACCTTCGATGAGTGAACCCAAGGAGGTTCAAAAAGCTGTTGCATCTACCTCTGCGACGCTATTTGCAGAACCAACAACAAGGTTCAAAAACAAGGCTCCAAAAACAAGGGCACAAATACAACGTGAGTACAGACAGCGGATTGCTGCATCCATAACTCCTGCACAGGCAGCAGCTGCAAGAGAAGCACGTAAATTAAGAGATCGAAACAACAGATTACGCCAAGCTGCTAACTTGGCTATTGCCAGTAATTCTCTTGAAACGACAACTACATCACCATCTCGTTCAGGGGAAGAGTCGAACAATGTCCAAACTAGAAGTCAGTTCAAAAACAAGGCTCCAAAAACAAGGGCACAAATACAACGTGAGTACAGACAGCGGATTGCTGCATCCAAAACTCCTGCACAGGCAGCAGCTGCAAGAGAAGCACGTAAATTAGGAGATCGAAACAACAGATTACGCCAAGCTGCTAACTTGGCTATTGCCAGTAATTCTCTTGAAACGACAACTACATCACCATCTCGTTCAGGGGAAGAGTCGAACAATGTCCAAACTAGAAGTCAGTTCAAAAACAAGGCTCCAAAAACAAGGGCACAAATACAACGTGAGTACAGACAGCGGATTGCTGCATCAAAACTCCTGCACAGGCAGCAGCTGCAAGAGAAGCACGTAACTCACTCATTCAACGACAATTTACCGACCAACAACGTCAAACTTTAGCAACAGAACCAGCAGAAACTACTGTACAACCAACAAGTTCAAGCACAATCTACTTGGAACACTAAATGGTCATCATCAATCATAAGATTCAAATCTACTTTTTTGGACAACGATTTTGGCTACGCTTGCTCGGTCTGTGACAGACTTTGGTTTAGAAACGACCTTAAACCCATCACTGCAGCACAGCTGAAGGTAATTTCGGATTGGTTTATCAAAGAAAATCGTCAACTGAGCAGCGAAGAATATGAACTGGTTTGCAACACTTGCAAAAAGTCACTAAACAAACAATCGATGCCACCGCTAGCAAAAGTTAATGGATTCTCATATCCTGACCCACCACCAGGCCTACCACCGTTAGATCCCATCAGTGAACGATTGATTTCGCCTCGTCTACCATTTATGCAAGTGCGTCGTCTGCGCCATGATTTCTCTTATGGAATCATAGGACAAGTGATCAACGTACCAGTCGACGTTCAAGAAATGGTAAAATGTTTGCCGCGACAATTGGATGAGGACGACGTTATTAATGTAAACATTAAAAGAAACCTTGCCCACAAATCTGTTTACATTAGCGGATACATGTCCAAAAGTACAGTTACTTCTCGGTTAACTGTTCGATTGTGCATCAGACGTTAATAACTCAACAACACTAGGAGGCACCACCATCGATTTGACTTTTTCAAGACACATTAAACTCGAAACACTCCCTTTCATTTCCTACTTTTCCTATCATCGTCCTATTCTCAACAGAATAAAACAGATTATAAGAAATTAAATATTAAAACAAATGAAATTAAAATTTTCTTTTGAAAAATGCTACCATGCCATCAGTATTTTCTTAAGACGTTGTCACGTTCAACTATCGTCAGTAAACCGACTTTACAGACAACCAATTTTTAATTATAAAGCGGTACGAAGTACGCCGGGACCGCTTGTATATTTATAAATATAAAATATTTTACATTAGTTAAGTTTTCTAGGTTATCTTTCTTGCTGTTTTGAGGGTCATACGGAAAAATTAAGAAAAAAACTACGAAACTTCATAGAGATTATATATATATATATATGTGTGTGTGTGTGTGTGCGTGTGTATGAATATTTCTTTTTAAAAGTTAATTCTGTCCTAAATATATATATATATGTCGGAGATGGTAAATCGATGGTACGAATTAATCTGTGATACGCGTGAATCGATGGTATTGTTTGTCTGTGGTTCTGTGGAGTTTGCGAGATCTGTCAGAAAACGGAGATTATGATTATGTTGAGTTCCCGCGGAAAATGTTATGAAAGTTGTCTTAAGTCGCGGAGTCTCTTAAAGTTGTTGATGAAGTTATAATAAAATGTGATATCGCAGATAGAGCGAGTGGTTAAAACGTTTAAATCAATATTGAGTATCGCTGAATAAATCAAATATGTCGTAAACGGAGTTTCGCGTAAATAACCAAAGTAAGAGCGTTTATACGGGACAGTAATCAGAGAATAAATGGTTCTTCATGTGTTGGTCCCGAATCCTGTCTTTTATTTGAAATCCTAAGCTGAAGTCCTGACATGAAATAAGCCCACAACGGAGGTTATGTGAAGAATACCTACTTTCATGAAAATACATGCTACACAGAGTAGAATCGACTGGAAAACCATACAAACACCCACACCCGGCCTACCTGACGCCGATATATACATGTTATTAATAATTCTATTTATATTTAATCATTTTCAGTACTGCAGAACCACCAAAAACCAAAGCAGAGTATCAAAAAGCGTATAGGGAACGCGAAAAAGCTAAAAAAAATGAAAATAAGCAAGAAAGGTAAAATATAAAGCAAAGATATCCTCTAAACTAATGAAAATATTTAAAAAGTTTATTGATTATTTTTTTATATAATTAAAAAAAAAACTCCCTTCAATTCCAAACATTTATATATATATAATTCTATTTTTTTTTACTAATCATTTTTAGTTCTGCAAAACCACGAAAAACCAAAGCAGAGTATCAAAAGGAGTATAGAGAACGCCAAAAAGCTAAAAAAAAAATGAATAAGCAAGAAAGGTACAATATCAAGCAAAAATATCTAGTAAAGTGATGAAAATATTTAAATATTTTATTGAATATTTTTTTTTAAGTTTTAATTTAATCAAAAAATGTATTTTTAATCATTTTCAGTACCAAAAAACCACCAAAAACAAATGCAGAAAATCAAAAGGCATTCAGGGAACGTCAAAAAATAAAAAAACGAGAAAGGTACAATACAAACATATCGATGTGTATGTATACATACGAGGGTGCTCCTTTTTTTCGAATTCTATTTTTGGCCTCATCTACGAAAAAGTATCATTGTAAATTAGAAAAAATAATTAATGTGTGTGTACTTATGTACACGTTTTAGAAGTTATACTTTTTTGGCGTAACAAGATAAATTTTTTTTCAAAAATTTCATTTATTATAATAATATAATGAGAAATATTATTATTATTTTATTTGTATCTATTATTAATATACCGCCAACTATCTACTTAATCCATACTAACGAGTTCTATTATTCTACTATTATTTACTAGATGGCGCTAGGCCGATGGCGTTCTTATTCTTTAAGTTAGGAAGGTTCACCCCTAGATGGCGCTGTGCTTAAAACCCGCTTCGAATAAAACAATCAATGTAGTATTTTCATTCTAAATTATCTTTAAATAGTTATAATTTATGACCTGTGATATTGCAATTAAATAAATTATATGTGTATCAAATCAAACTAAAAAAATTTGACATTCACATGACATAAGACATTGACAAAACTTCACTCGCAGCAACTTCAAGGTTAGAACTAACTTCATGCTGTTAAATTTAGCTGTCGCAGCCAACTTCACATATTAAAATTTCACTCTCATCATTTTTTCATAACGCGCCTAAAGAAGTATAACTTCAAAAATTACTTTCTGAGTTTAGAATAATAATTCGTGTGTGGAGTGAAAATATATTAATTCAAAGAAAAGAAGCACTCAAATGTATATAAAGATTTTTTTTTTATGTTAAATATTTTTGGAACGAAGTTCCTTACGGCAGGCTTGGAGGGGATAGGGATTTTGCTGCGCGACCGAACTGAAAAATATGTGATAGTAAAACCGTAAGCGTGGAAAAAAGGTGAGCGTGGAATAAAACCGTTAAATGAGACGTGCGCAGGCGCGACAGTCGCATACACAAGCGAGTAGTGTATAATACCTTTCTCTTTCTCCCTCTTTCTTTTCGTTCGCCGTTGCCTTCATTAGCCGAAGGAACTTCGTTTCTACCTGGTGTCCCACGACACAATTAGTTTTTTTTTTATCAGATTTTCATCTCAGAGGGCAGGATATTTTCAGACTCATCGTTATACTATGGCCAAATGATACAAAGTCTTTATAAATTATAGTAGTAAATTATGATGTATAAGCTATGTTACTATAAAGTTTAATCTAAATCCATTCAGCAGTTTTTGTGTAACAAACTTACATCCATACATCCTCACAAACAAGATGTACGAATTGATGGGAATCCTCAATTTAATTAATTTTTAGTGAAATGGGGAATACCAGTTAATAGTAGAATAAAAGTAACCAACATCATTCTCTAACTTCCTAACTATCTTCGTATAGTTCATATTAAATAACTTATCAGTCCACAGCACCATTTTAATGTAAAAGTTGGACACACATACATTGAAATTTATTATGACATTTAATTTAAAAGCAAAAATCAATGCATTCTCAGTGGGAATTCAATGTAATTCAACTGTAAAAAGTAGCCTTTGATCCTCTTTGAACTTCCAAGATATCTCAGATATGAATCCAACTCAATCATAACTCACTTTTGCCAAGATGTCCTTTTCATTACATGATCCTTCTAGATGCAGTGTATGTCATAGTTAAATGTTAGTTCCGTGTACTAGGACATTTGTTTTTAATAAAACCATTCTTAATTTTCAGGATACTTGCTAATACTTCCTGCAATAATGATGTTGATAATAATGTTAACAAGCATTTAATAATTACACACACAGCATTGAAAATGCAGGAAAATTGTTCAATACCAGTCATATCCAGAGATGTTGCTGTCCATGATATTAAGGTCAAGATTGAAAATGATCTTTCTGTCAACCAGATATATATTAAAACTGAAGATGGAATTGATAACAACATGATGAATAGCCAAACCACGGCTCCACATATTGCTATTGATAAAATTAAAATCGAATATGATGATGCAGAAAACCCGGATATAAAGAAAAAACTTGAGAGGTGTCAAGGGACACCCGGATGGAACGAATTTCCTTTCGATTAATTAGTGAAGGTTGAAGGAATTGCAATAAAATTTTATTTTTTTAAGTTATAATTATTTCCCACTGGTAGCGTTATCTATCGTCAGTGACACTAAAGCTAAACCTACAAATCTGAAAATGTCAAGTGTGGCACACTGCTGCCATCTAACAAAAACAACAAAAACTAATGACAAAACTACGCATTTGCTTATTACAAAAACGCTCCACGAGATGGCGCTGTACACAAAAAGTGTCGTGATAACTTTTCGTAAGAATTAAAAGTGTCGTGACAACTTTTCGTAAGAATTTTTTCCGTCTAGCCCCCTTTCACAACGCGCGATAAGGAACTTCGTTCCAACCAGGAATATATTAGTACTGAACATATAACCAGTAGTGACATGGTGTGTGGATCAACCACAACCGAAGATGTCATTCATAACATTAAAGTTGAGACTGAGGATCATGACGTGGAGTGTGGATCAACCACAACCAGAGATTTTGTCACTGATGACATCAAAGTTGAAATTATTACTCCTGAAGAGTTTACTAACATTGACGTGATGTGCAGTTCAACATTGCCCACAGATGACACTTTCAACAGTGTTAAAGTTGAAAACTGTGGTGTGATGAATCAGGATGGTGCAATCAATACTGATGTGAAGAGTGAAGATATGTTAGGTAATTGGAAATTAATTGTTTGTGAATGTTTTAATTGTTGGACTTTAATTTGTGACTATTCTCCTCAGTAGATAAATTCTTTTTGTTTTATTGTTATAAGGCAGTGCTTGACAACAATCCCACCTGATGGTAAGTGACGATTCAGCCCTTGCAATGTTGAGCGCACTAACCTAGATAAAGTCAATTCACTATCGTCACGTCGTCTACTCCATTGTTAATACTTTTTTAGACATAGTCCATTTAGCAACCTGTTAGTAAGAGTCTCGTAGTAATTCAGTTCAGATGTTTCAACCCTTGAAAATCAAGATTGTTGTCTGTAAAATGTGTAATCCACACCTTTTCCAAGCGGATATGAGTTATATACTACATAGTTGAATTGTAGAATGATTCCAATGATACAAAAATGATACCTATCTGTAAGTCTCCTAGTTAACAAGGGTTGAATTTTTAAAATTGTTTTAGGCTCTGTTGTAAAATTGCATTTTTTCGAGATACGACAAGATCGCTTTACTGACTCGATATTTACTGACTTATGTTTATTTTGAAACAGGTGAACATTACTCTTCGGTCGATGGTGTCCCTTCAGCAGAGACAATACATAAAGCGGAGTCTAGCGACACACGAGTACAACAAGTGACGAAGGTATCGGATGATTCGCCGCAAGAAAAGGTCACACGACGGCAGCTCGCCATTGACTGTCGACTCAGTCGACTAGATATGGGTAAGTAACTATCGGAAATATCACGCGAGTAATATTACTCGGAGAAGTGATGCACATTTACGCACATTACACATTTACGCGTCAAATCCAACCATTACACATCACTCACATCATCCGAAACACAGAAGACTATAATCCTATCCTAAACTGTTATTTTGTATTTTTGATGTGTAACATCTTTCCTCTCGCTCCTGCAATTTGTGGGAGTGATTTCGTGAAATGGGACGGAAGTGTGTAACAGGAAGTCGCGAAAGCGCGCGCTATTCGATTTGACGAATGAGCGCACGGTTTTAGAGTTGACTGTCAGATAGTACCAACCAATACATACATACATAAATATATAATTGGAATCTCGGAATCGGCTCCAACGATTTTCATGAAATTTAGTATATAGGGGGTTTCGGGGGCGATAAATCGATCTAGCTAGGAATCATTTTTAGAAAATGTCATTTTATTCGTGTTTTTGTAGTCCCAATTTAAACTGAAAAATATGACTCTTCCTGACATTTATTGGCGAATAATAATACTTTTTTGTGAGCAACTAATTGCTTTAACGACACAAGAGCAGATGGCGTTGTTAAGAAACACGAAGTCAAAAAACACAATTTATAAAAAAAAAAATACCGAGCAAAGCTCGGTCATCCAGACATTATAACATTAATATAATTATAACATTTAACATAACATTTATTAACAATACATTATACAATTGATTTCTATAAGAGAGAGAGAGAGAGAGAGAGAGAGACAGACAGACAGAGAAACATGCGCACGCCGCACGGCTTACAATAGCTTACTATAGCAAAAAGTGTCGTTACATCTTTTCGTCTTAATTTTTTCCGTCTAGCCCCCTTTCGCAACGCGCGATAAGGAACTTCGTTCCAATATTATGAAGAAATCCATGGTCATCTGCAATTTTATAATATACTAGCGACCCGCCCTCGCTTCGCTTCGGGAAACTTATTCCTTCGGTTTGCAAAGATTTAGTTATATATTTTGGATAATTCACAGGATATCTTTATAAATGATAGCTTTCCCCCGCGGCTTCGCCCGCCATAAACCCCTAAATATATAAAAGTTAATAAAAATTTGCGCCCCCCATTTACCCCCTTAAGGGATGTTTTTCGAAAAAATATTTTATACTTGTTTCATAACTCTCAATGAAAAACTTTCATACTGAATTTCATTCGAATACCTTCAAAAACGGCAAAGTTTCATACTAACTTTGCACCGCCGTTTTACCCCCTTAGGGAGTGAATTTTCAAAAATCTTTTCATAGTGCTCCCCCACGTTATAAAAGGAGCCCCTGTGCAAAATTTCAAGTTTCTAACCCTTATAGTTTAGGCCCTGCATTGACATGTCAATCAGTCAGTCAGCTTCTCCTAGTGCAGAGCAACTTTTTTCTAATACTTAAATTATTAAACTCGTGATATCTTTCGAATGGAATGTCCGAATTGAATAATTTAAAAAGTTATATAAAGGTAATTAAGCAGTCTTGAATATGAATTAATTTATTTTGCTAAGGATTAATACTAAGATACAAATAAAGATACTGCCGCTTTTCCAGCGGCAGTATCTCAATTAAGTTTTTTAAATAAAAAAACACTTATTGTGGCATAACTATAATAGTTAGACATATGCCATCGCGGACTTTATTGTAGATATTGATGTCCTTTATAAAACTGTAGTACATCACTTTGCTCTATTATCCATAGTTTTCGCAGCGCACGCGATGTAAAGAATATTTTAGGTATTTTTTTTACACCTTGGGTTACATTATAAGGATCCCTATTTTTTTCCAAAATAAAATTTAGCCTATGTTACTCGCAGATAATGTAGCTTTCGAATGGTGAAAGAATTTTTAAAATCGGTTCAGTACTTTTTGAGTTTATTTGTAACATACAAAAATACAAATCTTTCCTCTTTATAATATTAGTGTAGACTAGCTGCCCCAGCGAACTTCGTACCGCTCTATAATTAATAAACAAATATGGTGGCATATCGACAGCAGCGCCACCTACCGGGACCAATTGTGAATCTAAACCATTCTTGGATCCACCTATAGACACAAAAAATTTAACCGAATCGGTCCAGCCGTTCTCGAGTTTTAGCGTCACTGCGAACAGCAATTCATTTTTATATATAAGATCATTTTTATATATAAGACTAAAAAAAATCTTTTGGTCATTCTTGTGCTGTTTGAGATAGACTTTGGTGGAAAAATGACTTGAAAAGTACTACTGGCGTACATGATGATATTCTACAATTGATATTGCTGGTAATATAATTATTTTATACAAGATTTAATCTATTTTAACAATGTGCAACGTTGCTTAATTCACTATTGTTGTTATTTATTAAAATTATTCTATTTTTTCAGAATTACGTACGCGGTACTACTGTTCAAGTATGCTCTACGTGTAAGAAGGCTATGGATAAAGGAAAAATTCCACTGCTATCAACGTACAATGGTTTTTCATTTCCGATAATTCCACCACATTTGCCAAAATTGAATCTTATTGAGCAGTGACTTGTATCACCGATAATTCCCTTCATGCAAATAAGGAGACTTAGGGCCAGTTTCACCGGTTCCGGATAAAGTTCCGGATAGCCCTAGGAATTTATCTGCCACTTAACAGTTGACGGAGCGGCAACGTCGCTTTTTGCGTTTCGTTACTACTACGTAAATTATTGTCATTTGAAAATTATTTTGAAAACTTAATTAATAAAATACTTTTTGTTCAAAATAATCCAATTCGACTTTTTAAATATTTTCCAGTATAATTTTATCATTATAGAACGAAAATAGTAGGATTTATAATAATATGATGTACTACAGTTCAAATTCCAAATTTGTTATAGAAACGCCACTTGAAACATTTTTTATCCGTCAGATAACGCCTAACAGCCACTTGAACTGGCAGATAGCTTAACCAACACTTTTCTCTGTCACTTCTATCAGATTACCTGAGAAGCCAAAAAATGTAGTTTAAAAAAATTTCGAACGTTTTAAGATGGATGCGATGTTACTTCATTTATGCAAGCTACCAGTGAACTTAGGCGTATAGATCGCCGTGCTACTGATCCACAACATCTTCTGTATGTAGCTGCTAAAATCATGACACAGAGAGTCAGCAATTCTGTTAGTGTTGCATTTAAACATGTCCAACATGTTTAAATGCAACACTAAACTAAAATTACTAAAGAGAATATAGTCTGAAGATTACATTAACAGTTGTATCGAAGGTTAGGTTAAGTATATCTAGGCTAGTTTATTGGTGATGATATTTTTTAGTCGTAGGTATGTAACACCGCAAGCAGAACCGCACGAACTCAGGGTCGCCCTGAAAACCAGCGGTCGTGGTTTCTGCGGCCATTGCCGAGTGCGTTTTCGTACAGATTGCAAATCCATATTGTCTTAGATTTATAAGTTGCTCTTTTTTGGAACGAAGTTCCTTACGGCAGGCTTGGAGGGGATAGGGATTTTGCTGCGCGACCGAACTGAAAAATATGTGATGTAAAACCGTAAGCGTGGAAAAAAGGTGAGCGTGGAATAAAACCGTTAAATGAGACGTGCGCAGGCGCGACAGTAGCCGAAGGAACTTCGTTCCTACCTGGTGTCCCACGACACAATTAGTTCTTTATTTGTATTGTTATTGCAGTTTTGTTATGAAATAAAAGTATATTCTATTCTACGTGTGTGCGATGTTTGTTTACACTCGTCATTTCTTACTAACAGTTACGCAAATGTGTCTGATTTGGAGAAAATATAATGAAATACTTGTTAATGAAACTACTAAAATGAATTAGATTACACGAAACTGTGATATTTGAGAAATTACAAATACGGAAATATAAGGAAATTGTAACCTCACTTTTGGTCGAAAGTGGTCGAAAAACATAGTTAATAATAAAATCACAATTCTATTGTTTTAAAGGCAACTCAAAACTCCGAGTTACCTTTATTATATATTAAACATATAATATGATGATATTAAACATAGATTATAGTATCAAGTGAAGTTAAACCAATTTACGCGACTTGCAACCATTTCCGATGCTCACATAACACATAACGCACATATTGTAACAAGTTCCGTTTCCGGTGCCACTATATTAATATTGATAGCAATGACTAAATATTATATTTATATAATTAAACATTAATTATTATATTCACTAGTGGATTAATAAGAATAATTGCAATATTAAGATTCCTTCAAATTAATTAAAGTGTATCAAATGTATTTGCTACTTATAAATATGTACTGACGGCGGCCATATTGAAATCTAGGAATAAAAGCGACTTGACGCGCTGAACGCTTAATTGTTATTTAATAAATATCTAATATGAACAATTGTTTTTTTTTTGTCTCATTCGCTAGTTCACATTGCTAATCTATGGAGTATAATTATATAACCAGGTTTAAATTAACTCTTGTCACGGGGCTAGTGTCACTGTCATGACAACTCAACTGTCAGTCTCCCTCAGCTTGGAGCATAGATTATTAGTTACACTTATTGCTATGCTATGAGAGCTTGGAGTGTCAAATCTAATGTCAATCTACTCTACTCTACTGTGGATTAGTAGGTATGGAATAAGTAAATCTAATCTATTAGCCGGGTAGCCAGTGTTATTATAAACAAACTCATTTATTTGAGAACATTATGGAGAACTATCAAGTGCAGGTATCCTCACGATGTTTTCCTGCACCGCAGAAAGAGTCCAGCGTTCAACCGCTCGGCTATCACGGCGTTTAGTACCCTCCCTTACCGGTTATTAACTGTATGACCATAGATTATACACTTATATATGAGACTGTATGACGGCCATTCTTCGCTGATGATGCGATATAGAACAATTATTGAATGTTTTATTTGCTGACATTGTAGTAGAAGATCCGAACCTACATAGACATTCACCGGGTCGATAATAGAATCAAACTTACTTTATAATAAATTTCGTGTATTAGAAAATATATTAAAAATGGGTTGACAAAAAAAATCCTGGACAAAATATTAAAACAAAATGATTTTTCATTAAATGTTGCAACATGAAGATAATAATAAAATTTTATACTGGCCTTAAAGTATAAAACATATAGAATGTGCAGACGTAGGGTTGACTATTATTTACCTGGCCGAACTACTGGGTTGACAGGTATAAACATGTATGTCAATACTAGTTACAAAAAGTTAAAATAATAGTTAAAATTAGTTAAAATTATTAGTTAGTTAAAATTTTATTATTATCTTCATGTTGCAACATTTAATAGAAAATCATTTTTTAAAAAATAATTAAAAATATTCTGTCCAGGATTTTTTTTGTCAACCCATTTTTAATATATTTTCTAATATATGAAATTTATTATAAAATAAGTTTGATTCTATTATCAACCCGGTGAAGGTCGATGTATGTTCGGATCTTAGACCATTGTGGTTACTAAAGATCTTGCTAAAGTATAGTGCTCACAATTTACCTTCATGATGTGCAAATATTTGGATTTAATAAATATTAAAAGCGGATATACCGACTTCACTCATCCTTGATAAATTTACTCTCAGTCTCACGTCTGAGATGTTCAGGTTTCCAAGTGATGTTTTCTTACTCTGTTACGGACGTGCTTAACTGATTATAGAAGTTTTCTTCGTGGAAGTTTACGAAGAAACTCTATAAGAAGGTGTTAGTTGTGCATAAGAGCAAGATGAAGGCATTTTGAGCATTTCCTGTAACAAAAAATTGGTTGTCTGTGAAGTCGGTTTACTGACGATAGTTGAACGTGACAACGTCTTAAGAAAATACTGATGGAATGGTAGCATTTTTCAAAAGAAAATTTTAGTTTTATTACCTTTATCGCTGTAATTATCGTTGCTATAACAATTGACACCACATTCACTTTTCACTGCACTTGATACTCGATCAAAACATGTAAATGTACTATAGTATAGCAGCTGTCCACGCAGACGCATCGCTCACTCAAGTAGGAGAGAGACGGATGTCGAACGCTGCCGAACGCAAAGGCCGATTGCTACGCCGTTACTGTAACGACGGTAACGACGCATGAGTCATGTTGTTTCATGCGTGCCACCGGCTCTATCGAATTATAAGACGTTGTCACGTCAAAAAAGTGAAATAAAAGGGTTTTTACAAAAATCGTATTCTTATTTTCTCCTGAAATATCCTAAAATATTGAATAAGATTTTTTTAAATGTATTCCACATAATTATACCTTTTTGTGATTTGTATGAGATGTAGATGTTTTTAAAATAAAGTTTCACAGGGTTACCATACATTTTTTTTAAACAAGCTTTGTTCAAATTTGAGTTCGTAAACTATTAAACGTAAAAGGACAATGACCATTAAAGTATGGGGAAATGGCCTATAATGGCTTCATAATTATTTAATTTGATCAGCTTAGTTAATAACATTGAATACTAAGTCACGTTAGTATTTTTCAAAACTAAACAGGGGTTAGAAATATATTTATGTTATTAAGATATTTACACTTCAACATACCTTCTCGACATAGATGACAACTTAATTCAATAAACTCATGATAATTATGATTTTGCATCTAAATCACGTGCTGCATCAAAAACATATTATTCCACTTATACCATGTTTTAATTTTTTTTATAATTGTTTCGTACTTATTATATCTTTATAATTAAATCCCCCATTCGAAATACTGATTGTAATACTTAAACGACGGTTAGATTAAACACTAATAATTATGGTGCTGGAGTTCATCTGAAGCGTGAGAAACTTGCAGGCAAAAATAAACATTCTCATTTGTACCAATTGTAACAATTTTTTGGTCTAATTTTCTTGTTGTTGTTAATTATGCTCGAGTATCATTTTAATTAGGAAGACTTATGTATTCTTAACTGCCTTGAACAAAAAATAACAATAAAATAAAAATCAGATGTGGTAAAATTTAATATTTAACATATATAGATTACACACACTAGAAGGCGTCGTCCTAATTGGCAGCGATCGTACGATGGCACGATGCGTTTTCGTCGTGCGATGGGTATTTCAATACAGTTACTTGCGAGGTTAAAATAGGACACTCTGATGAAATCTGTATGTTTGAACCCATCGCACGACGAAAACGCATCGCGCCATCGTACGATCGCTGCCAATTAGGACGACGCCGAATAGAAGGCATCATGTACATGAATCATGCGCATGAAAGACACAAGGAGACAACGTTATGTGTTACTTGTATACATGCAGGCGGTGTAGAAAACTTCGATAGCGTGATTCAGGCTTCGTGACGTGACACAGTGTGAATAGTATGCAATTTATTGCCTAAGCGAATGAGTATTATGTTTAAAAATATATATATTTTTAATTAATAATTAATTGCAATTTGCATCAAAATTTTTAGACAACCTACTCTGAATACATTTTTAACACATCAAATTTTATATAAAAGTATTGTAACTTTCATCCTATAACGCGATTGGTGAAGGTCGTTCTATGGAGGGATATGAGACTATTTTACATGATTAGATTTTACAGCAAATGTCTTGTTACAGATATCACATGAGAATGGTTTTATCCCTGAATGTATCCTAATGTGTATGACTAAAATGGATTTTCCGGTAAATGTCTTGTTACAGATATGTCACGAGAATGGTTTTTTCCCTGGATGTTTCTTAAGGTGTTTTACAAGAGTGGATTTTACATTAAATGTCTTGTTACATATATCACATGAGAATGGTTTTATCCCTGAATGTGTCCTAAGGTGTACCACTAGACTGGATTTTACAGTAAATGTCATGTTACAGATATCACATGAGAATGGTTTTATCCCTGAATGTATCATAAGGTGTTTTGCAAGATTGGATTTTACAGTAAATGTCTTGTTACAGATATCACATGAGAATGGTTTTATCCCTGAATGTATCCTAATGTGTATGACTAAAATGGATTTTCCGGTAAATGTCTTGTTACAGATATGTCACGAGAATGGTTTTTTCCCTGGATGTTTCTTAAGGTGTTTTACAAGAGTGGATTTTACATTAAATGTCTTGTTACATATATCACATGAGAATGGTTTTATCCCTGAATGTATCCTAAGGTGTACCACTAGACTGGATTTTACAGTAAATGTCTTGTTACAGATATCACATGAGAATGGTTTTATCCCTGAATGTATCATAAGGTGTTTTGCAAGATTGGATTTTACAGTAAATGTCTTGTTACAGATATCACATGAGAATGGTTTTATCCCTGAATGTATCATAAGGTGTTTTGCAAGATTGGATTTTACAGTAAATGTCTTGTTACAGATATCACATGAGAATGGTTTTATCCCTGAATGTATCCTACGGTGTACCACTAGACTGGATTTTACAGCAAATGTCTTGTTACAGATATCACATGAGAATGGTTTTATCCCTGAATGTTTCTTTAGGTGTTTTGCAAGATTGGATTTTACTATAAATGTCTTGTTACAGATATCACATGAGAATGGTTTTATCCCTGAATGTATCATAAGGTGATTTGCAAGACTGGATTTTACAGTAAATGTATTGTTACAGATATCACATGAGAATGGTTTTATCCCTGAATGTATCCTACGGTGTTCCACTAGATTGTATTTTACAGTAAATGTCTTGTTACAGATATCACATGAGAATGGTTTTATCCCTGAATGTTTCCTAAGGTGTACCTCTAGACTGGATTTTATAGTAAATGTCTTGTTACAGATATCACATGAAAATGGTTTTATCCCTGAATGTATCATAAGGTGTTTTACAAGACTGGATTTTACAGTAAATGTCTTGTTACAGATATCACATGAGAATGGTTTTAGCCCTGAATGTATCCTACGGTGTTCCACTAGATTGGATTTTACAGTAAATGTCTTGTTACAGATATCACATGAGAATGGTTTTATCCCTGAATGTATCATAAGGTGTTTTGCAAGATTGGATTTTACAGTAAATGTCTTGTTACAGATATAACATGAAAATGGTTTTATCCCTGAATGTATCATAAGGTGTTTTGCAAGATTGGATTTTACAGTAAATGTCTTGTTACAGATATCACATGAGAATGGTTTTATCCCTGAATGTATCATAAGGTGTTTTGAAAGATTGGATTTTACAGTAAATGTCTTGTTACAGATATCACATGAGAATGGTTTTATCCCTGAATGTATCCTACGGTGTACCACTAGACTGGATTTTACAGTAAATGTCTTGTTACAGATATCACATGAGAATGGTTTTTTCCCTGAATGTTTCCTCATATGGTATGCAAGACGCGTCGAATCAGCCGGTACCTTCGTCACTTGTTGTACTCCTGTGTCGCTCGACTCAACTTTAAGTATTGTCTCTGCTGAAGGGAGACCGTCGACCGAAGAGTAATGTTTACCTGTTTCAAAATAAACTTCTGTCAGTTCATATTGTGTAGGGCTCAAGGCTCAGTTTAATCCCGACGGTACGCGCGCGTGGTCAGTCACCAGCCTGGCTAGCTACCACTCCGGCCGCTGCCCTAGTGTCAACGTGGAATGTTTTGATGTGTTGTCGTTGCAGTGTCAGTGGGTTAGTTTACAAGCACTCCTCTTTGTTCGCACTGTCGGAGATGTCTACGATGTTAAGGACGTCCACAGATGGTCCGGAGCTAGCAGTCAGGTTGTTCATCTGCGCATTTAAGGCGTATAATTTATGGTTTTTAGATGCGTGAAGATGTGACATAGTCTTCTATAGCCACATCGTCAGGGTAGGAAGTATGGCATTTATCTAAATAAACCTGAAATACAATTTATTTTACTTACCTAACAACGAATCTCCACGCTTGACATCAGTATTGGTTGCACTTGCACCATCCTGATTCATCACACCACAGTTTTCATCAACATCTGCGAGCAACTTTGATCTACACATCATCTCAATGTTGGTAAACTTTTCAGGAGTAATAATTTCTTGGATAATTTTAACCTTGATATCATCATTGACAAAACCTTCAGTTGTGGTTGATCTACACAACATGTCACTACTTAAATGTTCAGTACTAATATTTTCCTGGTCAGTTATGTCCTTATTGACTGCATCATTCTCAACTTTAATTTTGTCAATAGCAACATGTAGGGGCGAGGTTTCTCTATGCACCATGTTGTAATTAGTTCCCTTTTCAGTTTCTACAGAAAGATCATTTTCAACCTTGACCTTAATATCATGGACAGCAACATCTCCGGACATGACTGGTGTTGAATTATTTATGTTTGCAGTTTCATTGCTGCGTGTGTAATTACGGTCAGCAATCATGGCCATATTTTTATCAATATTGCAGTCAAATATAGTATTAGCTGAAAAAACACAATTAATCTATATATAAAATTGAAGTGTCTGTTTGTAATATTAAAATAACCGCTTTTTACTAACTGGTACATATTGGTGTTTCACTGGCAGATAGCTAATTTAATAAGGAGTAACTTAGGCTACTTTCCTTTTAGAAATTTTTAATTTTTTATAGTTAAATTGCACGCGGACGAAGTCGCGGGCACAGCTAGTAATATACAGGGTGTAATCGTTAAGTGTGCACAGGCGATTATTCCGTAACTATTACAGATACCAAAAAACTTTAAACTGATATCGAAAGCACTTTACCTAATGAGTAAAATGACAATAATAATTTATTAAAAATAAAACGAGAAATATCCAAAAAAATTACATTAAACTCTCCCATACATTTAGTATGAGATAGTAGAAAGGTTTTACTTTCTTTATTTAAAGTGGAATAGTACCTACTCCCGCGATAAAGACTTTGAATTTAGAACGAACACCAAAGAGTATCTTTCTGTTTGTTTTTATTTAGTATGTTGCTTTTCAGCCAGTTCAAATCAATACGATATTGAAACAAGGTTTATTATTAATTTGAAGTGGTAAGATAATTAATCTACACGTGTGTATCTACTTGAAATTCATCCATATCATATCATACATAATTATAAAATGATAAGCGTAAAATGAGTAGGTACTATTCTACTTTAAATAAAGAAAGTAAAACCTTTCTACTATCTCATACTAAATGTATGGGACAGTTTAATGTAATTTTTTTGGATATTTCTCGTTTTTATTTTAATAAATTATTATTGTAATTTTACTCATTAGGTAAAGTGCTTTCGATATTAGTTTAAAGCTTTTTGATATCTGTAATAGTTACGGAATAATCGCCTGTGCACACTTAACGATTACACCCTGTATACATATATGTATATTTCTTCTGTGCGTGTGTATGCAGTTGAACTTCTCCTAAACGGCTGTACCCATTTTGTTGCAATCTTTTGTGTCTTCAGAATGGATCCGAGAATGGTTTAGATTCACAATTGGACCCACAGATGAGCCGAGAATAGCACACTAGACTAACACTAGTCGACTCGCGTACTTGAATTGTATTACTTTGTGCGCGAGATACGACCGTATCTCCGGATCCAGTCATTTTAGCATGAAAAAGGGGTCTTCCTCGGAATGAAACATAGTAAGCTGAATTTTCGTACACACCTTGACATTTTCGTATGAACGTATGTACGAAAATTCAAATTTTAATATACGGTCGGTGTCCTGTCACTTCGAATTTGTCTTCGGACACGCGGCCGCGAGTCTAGAACTCTAGATCGATATTAAAACCAACAACGATGTCAAACATCCGTAACAATATTTGTTTTCTGCGAGTTTGTCTAGGTTCATTCATAATAATATACAACTGACATATTAGGGCCCACTATATGTATGTTCAGTGATTTCTCCATTATTCGTGAACCGATTTTTATTTTATTTGAAAGAACATACTTCTATACTTAGAGTATATATATATACTCTAAGCTTCTATACTTCTACACACTTCTACAAAGAACATACCTCTATAAATCCATACCACTTTTAGGTACCAACTCCTGCGACCATATTCTGAATCAACCCTTCATTTAATATTCAAGAACCCCAGACCAAGACAAACATGAAAATAAAATTGATCTTAACATAGAGTAGAGACATACCACTGAGCTCAAACACGGTACCTCTGCAGTCAGTCGGTGAGGAGTTGGTTATCCTGTTGACTCCAGGCGTTGCTGCAACATCGGTCAGTTCACAATTTAAACAATAAATTATTAAACCACACGACGTGATCAGACTCAAACGTCCGGGCAACTAGGTAGGACTCCTACAACACAAGAACACTATTACTCCTACCGTAGGAGTAATAGTGTTCTTGTGTTCTGTAAACTAGAGAGAGTTACCCTATATTTATGTTACTCTATGACTAGAGTGGCCCAAAACTTTTTATTATAGCGTCTAACTAACCACAGCGTCTAACGTCCGGGCCATAGAGTCAGTGTTTCCAACTTTATTTTTTAGAGGATCGTACCATGACTCGTCACTTAAAATGGGAAAATTTATTTTCACAATTGGGCTACACTGAGTATTGAAACAAAACGTTTTTATTTAAACCTAATTATTATATGGGTTATTCTTATTCTTACTGAAAAAACTGTTTCAGGCATTTATACACCATATTGTTAATCATATGCTAAAAATAGTTATGTAAGATCAAATATATCACTCAACTATTCACTAAACAAATAAAAATAATCACTTTGTAATTAAGGTATAACATTAATAAAATAAAATATAAGGCAAAGTCACGCAACGTGGCATGTGAGATGTGTGTCATTTTGTCGTAAATTATTTTCTGTATCTTAACCATCTCGTTTAAGCGTAGAATTACAGTTTTACTGAGTTTCTGGAATGCCAATGAAGACTATTTCATTTATTTTTACCGTGTTCTGCGTTTTTTTTTCGATAAATACAAGACTTGAAAATTGTGATGAAATTTTTTGTCACGGCCGTGGTTCGTAATTCAATTATGCATACAATCGGTAAAATTCATGATTTAATTCTGGCGACACCATTTTTTATTTTAGGCCTAGCAATACTCTCTAACATCAAACAGTTCTGTCAAGATGGTGGCTAGAGTTTTTGTGAGGACGATTTCTTTATACATTTATTTTATTTATTTTTACATTATTTATACATTTATTGGATTTGGTCCAGCATACACGTCAAAACCGTGCTTACAATATTCGATGTAAGTATTTATATTTACTTTTATATTTTGCATGTATTAATAAGTCAGGATTAGGCGTACTTAGTACTGTTAGCTGTCAGTTCCGAACAAGGGGCTTCATAAATAAAAGGTAATATTTCTCTTAACACATTATATTTCCACCTATTATATGCACAAAATAGTTAAGCAGTACTTACATTATTGAGCGTCAACACAATATCCCAGTACTTCCTCTGGGTATTTCTTTAACCGTCACAATTATACTAAATATTTTACGAACGTCAGGCCACGTCTCGAGGCTGGATGTTTTTAATCCGTTAGTAATGCAATTCAAAAATATAGATTATTGAATTAAAGATGTTTCAGTATTTTTCTCCATCAATCGAATGACAGGCTAGCTGTCAAGGTGTCCAGTCAGTACACAGCTTGTACTAACCGGATGCATGTTAACACAAGTCAGTAGACAACTTATACTAACCGGATGCATGCTAACAGCTCGGCCATCCTGCTCGAAGCGGGTCCTCACGCTTTCTGTTATGACATTTTCTGTAGAATTTCATACCATACCACAACTATAATTAAATTATTAATAACATACTAATTTACAGACCAATAGCGCGATTTCATTTAATCAAAACATAAAATAAAAATAAAATATCGTCGATGACATAAGGGTGATAGTTATCAGAATGAAACAATTTCTTTAATTTATATGGTATTATCATTTGTAAATTTGGTTTAATAATTTTATTATGAATATTTTTCATTGTTGATCATAGCACACTCATTAAAATAACTAAAACAATTATAACTCATTAAAATAACTAAAACAAATATAACTCATTAAAATAACCAAAACAAATATTTTTTTTTCGTAAATTAAGCTCTTAATTAGATAATTATACACACGTTTGCATGCATGTATATATTTTGTGTATTAACAATAAAATATTGAAGTATCTAAAATAATTAAAGTATAACTAAACAACTTTATATGAGATTTAATTTCGACATTGATGCGTGTTTGTCTTACCGAGGCAATGCTCAGGCGTAGGTATTCGAAACTCGGAAATAGCTTCGGTTTTCTTACTTCCCGGTCGTATACCCATTGAATTAATTTCAAACCCAAGGAAGTCAACAGTGTCCATGAAAAAGTTACACTTGCTTAGTCGTAGTGTCAGCCCCCCTTGCTTCAGAAGTCTCAAAACTTCTTCTAAACGTATTTATCATTGGAAGTATCTGTAATACTTATTTTAGACATTTTTCTGGTTACCGTCCTTATCCTGTACTTCTACGCTATTGCGATCAGTATTAAAGGACAACCCCAATTCCCATACAACCTCAGGCCATGACTTGACAAAACTGAAAATTTGCCATCAATTAGAACATAATATAATGTATAAGTGACACAATTTTCAGGGCTGCCAGCAATGGCCATTTAAAGTAATCGTAGGATAAACATAAGGTTTATAGGTTATAATTTTCGCAAAGTAGGTATTGAGTGTCACTTTGAGTGTTACCTGTTTATTGAAGGAAATATCAATAAATAATAATGGTACTTAAGTCAAGTTTTGTATAATTATCTTTAATAATAATATACTAATTGTAAATTCATATTTCTTGACTTCAATTCTTTGACGTTCATAAGTGTATGCATCATACCTACATGAAATAAATGATTTGAGTTTGAGTTTGAGTTTGAGTTTGAGTTTGAAAATACCCGTACGTACTACGTTCATAGTACCTACATACTTATCAGTTATCATTAGGTATCTATTAATTAATGGACTAGGCAAAAGGGTCAAAATGTTACAATCAAATACACCTAAAATCCGAGCTTAGCTCATATACATTACATTAGTTTTTATTTCACTTCAATACATGCAGTATTTCCGAAGTTATAACGACGTGAAGTTCAAGCCCTTTTTTGAATTTCCGAGATTTCGCGCGCTTACGCTATGACGTCACGATGTGGGTCAGCTGCGAGCCGATAACGGCGCGACGCTTGGTCCGGTGAAATCCAATGTACTTTGGTGCGTTTTGGCGTCTCGTTTCATTTTGTTTTGATTGTCTTCATTTTCATAATACCAATAATAGTGTGCTTATATTTTAAAGGAATAAAATAAATCATCCTCTCAAGTGAAACGTGAAGTGTGTAGAATGGAAGAAGGTTTTTTAAAAGGTCAGTCGGACAATCTGCCAAGGGTGGATAGTTTGATGGTGGCACTATATTTCATGAAGAACCAGGATTTTACGGCTGCCGAAATTCGTGGAATAAAGATGAAAAGGTAATATGTACGTTCTGAGTAAGCATTTCCTAATTCCTACTCTCGGGTAGGTATTTGTTCAAAGTTAAACCGAACTGGAAGTGTGTTTTTCATTTAGTAGGTACCTACCTATTATGGACGGCGATAAAAAAATACTACCAAATACTCCCAATCAACATCTCGAGGTTTTCGATGATTATATTATTTTAGCTCTGTGTTTTATTAGTACGTAGGTAAGTTCTAGTAGGTAGGTATTTACGTAGTTATTAGGTACTTTTCTGTTAAGGCAAATAGGTAGGTACCTACCTAAGTGCCTACCTGGCTATTATTATAGTTTTATAATAAACCAGATATTTTTCAAATTTTATCCATTGTCCGCTTTAGTTTGTTCATTCACAGTTGTTTTTTAATAAAAATAAATAATACCTAGTTAAGAAATTCTTACTGCTGTCATCCACTTCTTCCTCATTTTTGGGTCCAGAGGCACATTAAAAAAGAGTTTATCGGGTGTTTTAAATGTTGAATTGAAACACTGAGGCACAATACAGTATTTTTTTGCCATTTTGTCGCAGTAAACAGTAAAATTTTAATATTTACTGCGTAACTGCGTGCGAACGAGAGCGCGACTGCCGAATGACCCAATATATGACGTCATCGAGTAGTGAGCGCCCGCCTGCGTTTTTAAAAACCAACGGCCGTAAATACGCTCTTTGAT
Source organism: Ochlodes sylvanus (assembly GCA_905404295.2). Classification (NCBI taxonomy): domain Eukaryota; kingdom Metazoa; phylum Arthropoda; class Insecta; order Lepidoptera; family Hesperiidae; genus Ochlodes; species Ochlodes sylvanus. Next base: position 339,428 of record FR990150.1, read on the forward strand.
CGTTAATATCTCAGCCATTTATTGAGATATGGAAAAAGTAAAAGCACAGTTTTTTTTCTAATTTTTTATAGATTTATTTGGCGTTAAAAAAAAAACCGTTTGCCTGGTCCATTGCGATGATCTGTAAACCTATAGGAAAGTACGTGCATTTGTAGCTAGTACAATATTAAAAGGCAGTTCCTTTAAAACAAAAAACACTGCTTTTACTATTATCAATATGACAATTTATTAGCTAAACCAATATTAGGCAGCTATATGTAAGTAGTCTTCGAAGGGGAATTCAAATTAAAAACAGTTTCTTTTTTAAGATGTTTAATCATTATCATCTTCATTATAATATATTAATACATTGTCCAAGGATTGTGCAGGAGGCGCTATATTCTCTTGGTACCTTGCCCAACCAAGGTACCATATAATGCTCATAGTATGAGCACAGCAACCCAGTCTTTTTCCCCACCACGCAGTTGCAATAATATTGAACTATGGCATCCCTCCCGCTTTTTGTACTATCAATCAAAATATATACAAAATAAGTTTTTGAACTTATGTGCCTAGACTGTATTCGGCCTCTTAACAACCACGTGGTCTCCGATACCGACAGCTCTTGTAGTAGATAGCTGTCGACCTCTCTGCATACTTCAGTCGTATACCTGCCATTTGCTCTTATATGCTCCCCATAATATGACCGAGCCTGTTTTAATTGGTATGTACCAAGTGAGATGAGTATAAGCTCACTAAATGATAGCTCAGGAAATTCTCTTAAATTATCTCGGTCAACATCAATGGGCTGATATTCAGCCCTACGTCTATTTACGTTATTATTAATGATGTAATAACTTAGTCGGTTTTCTACATACATATATTGATGAATCTTCTGGAGAATTTACTGTACACACCATCAAAAACGGCTTTACTAGATTTTGGTACTTGTGGAGGCTGTAAGTTTTTTTTTCATATGAGTAGTTACTGCTTTTTTGCACATAAATATATGTGCCATCTAAAATAACTATTGGTTTTATATCACCGTTGTAGTCACCAAACAATCCATTAGGAATTAAAAGATTTCTATCTATTATTTGTTCTCTGGTAATTATTTATTCCCATATGATAAGGCACAAAATTATCCATTACGTTTTTTCTAGCTTTATTTATAAGTGTACCTAGAGTACTTTTTGGTATTTTAAACAGGGACGGTCCCCAGTTCTTAGCTTTATTAAATAAGCGGCTAATGAAGTTGACCCCCTTTTATTATTTAACAACTGAGGTAGCCTACTCAGAATCTGTTGAAACTGTACTTTATTAAAACCCACCCAGTGGTAAAAAATATGTCCAGCAATTAAGATTCCACATCTTTTAGGGTCAACATGTCTTGTATTTGGTTTGCTGTAAATGTGTTATTTATATTTTCAGTAATTACATTTAGGAAATCCCATAATGTGCATGATAAATGACAATCACACAAGCGGTTATTAGGTGGTACATAATAATTGTACATTTTTAGCAAAAATTGACGCTTATTAAGGGGAACATTATTTCCTTCTCTTCTCTGACACCCTTCAATAAAACATCTGCTCTCTGTTACACTTGGTCTAAAATAATCGGGCAATATTATGGAGGCTACAGGGCCAGTAGGGATTATCCTTTCAAACGGTTGAGGTTGTTGTGCTGGTTGTGATGGTTCTTGCCAATTATTTCCTTCTACTGACGAAACAGGCTCATTGACCGTTGATGAAGATGAAGCTGATGTTGAGGGACCCGAATGGAAGTGTCGAGTTGCTGTTTTTGCTCTTTGCCAACAAGAGTGACATACAACACTTGAAGCACCAACCTAAAAATAAATAGCAAGTTTGAAAATGCTTGAGACTGAAAGAAATACAATTTCTATTTAATTTTTCTTTTTAAAGATGTGTGTTTAGTAATTTATGCTTACACACTCGTACCCTCGCAGAAGCATTTCTTGTATTGCAGGTGGCATGGACAATACAAATACATAATATCACTAACACCCAGGACCAAATAAATATCAGCCCACCAGGATCAAACATGCACACTTTGCATTCTAGACTTTAGAATAGACCTTATTGCCTTGGTGGTGATAGCCCAGAGATGAACAATTCAAAATCTCATTCGAGATTTTAGTAACCCTGCTGCACACGTCAATAGTGTTCTATTACTGTTTTTTAACCCCCCTCAATATTTTTTTGGCAAATATATTCAATGTACAGATACGTTTTTACAGTTTTATTATAAGAATTGATAAACGCTATAAAACTACACACCGTTCTTGGTAAGATCCATTCCTTTATAACATCCCTTATTCTGCGTTCTTGCTCAGAGGCAGTACATAATTGGTGAAACGGTATTCTTCTTAAAAGAGACCGTCCACAGAGAATGCAAACTCGACGGTGCCCCATAGATGACACCTCTGGTCTGTTTTCAACATTTAATTCACTGCTGGCGACATTCCAACAAGCTTGGCAGACAAAATCATTAGAATGGACCTGAAAAAATATTTAGTTTCATTAATATTAAGTATGCTTATAGTCAGGGGTCTCAAATGAATTACATGGGTATGTATAAAAATCTATTAATAGTAGCAGTAGCAGTTTAGAGATTATAGAATAACTAAGTACTTACAACTTGAGGAGCGATCCATTCCCGTACAATGGCAAGTATCGCGTCATCGTCCAATGCTCTTCTTCCAATAGCATTACAGCGATTGGTTGCTATTCCACAATTAATACACAGATTCATGTTGATTTCAAGCAAACCTGTTAAAGGTTATACGAAAGCAGGATTCAGTTTAACCGGTGTTCTAGCCAATGTCAATAGAGATTGCAGGGTACGTAATCCAGTGTTCAGGCAAAGGTCAGTCGGGAAGCAGTCGATCTCGGAGTCCAGTATTCAAGCAGAAGTTGTAGTATAGATATATAAATCGCAAAAACAACGTAAAATCGCAAAAACAACGAAAATACATTCACCAGCGCAAGAGTACAAAAGCGAATAGAAAACAGAACTCTAATCTTAGTGACATTGACATTTTGACATACGTAGTGATTGACATTTGACAAAATGGACGACATTTTTAAATCGATTCATTGAAGTACTCAGTATCGATTTTTGTTTTCTTCTAGACATCAAACCACCTCAATAAAATAATAGTAGTTTATTTGTATATTATGGATAATATCAACATACATTTTAAACATATTTCATTTGAATAAAGACGTGTAACCGTGGGAACGACACCCAACAATCGATTATTTACTCGATAGTTAAAATAATGTAACGTTACGAGTTCCCATGTCTACGTACGGGCAAGCCCTATTTGCGTACTATGATAAACATTTACAGAGATAGCATTTAATAATACGATTAAAAACTTATAGTGTCATAGTGTCAGATATTTACGGAGACAGTGGTAAATAATAAAAAAAGAAAAAATTAATATCTCCGTTTGGCCATTGACAATAAAGCTAATATTTATTTACGTAAATTAAGTAAATAAGACAATTTTTTTGGTATATAATTGATACGTGTCAAGTCTTGGCCGGAAATTGGGTCTCTCCTTTACCTCTGTAACAACTAGAGGCTTGATGACCTAATCTGTTACAAGTAGTACACTTGATGAGTGGCTTTTCGCACCTGAAGCTGGGGTGACCCGGTTCATTACAGTTGAAGCAACGAATATTAGAGTTAATCCGACCAGGTTCAGACGAAGAAGGTTGGTTTGACGTCATGTTATAAGGCATCCTATGATCATACGTATTCCTGTTACTCGCGTCGTTCCCTGTCCTATTATGCCCGATTTTAACCGTTCTGAAATATTTCAGAATGTGCTCAGGTTCACTAAATTGAGCAGCTTGTGCTCCTACCTTAATGGCACGATCATCAACCCCATGTACAATACAGTCCACTGCCTGTCTTCCAAATATTTTACACCTATTAAGTAAATTTACCTTCGCGTAATAATATTGCTCCAATGACTCACCATACTTAACACGCATAGCTATCATTTCCGTCAGAAGTTCAGCATAGTCCTCGCGATGAGGAAATGATTCGAGTAACTTTTTTTTCCATTCCCCCCAAGTATGTAAAAGAGAGGGTAAGCCCTCATACCACGTTTTGGCCACACCCGATAATTTAGGAAGAGCGTAATGAATCGTTTCCCTTTCATCCCAACCGTATATTTCCGCACACTCTTCAACTTTAGTTATCCACGTAAGTATTGTCTGCTCTTTGCGCATGGGGTCAAAATCCGGTATTACATTAGTATTAAATGATAGCCTAGGCCTATCTGAACTCCTGACGTCATGCAAAATTGACAAGAACTTATCTAACATGACATTTGTGTCCAGTTCCTTCTTTTTAGTGTCTCTAGAAATATGTGCTACCTCACCATCACTAGAAGTATCGCTTCGGTATCTTCTCCTCCTCCTCGATTCCTGTCCTTTATCTCGTGATCGATTCCCGTATCTCCTTTTCCTCTCTCCACATGTTCGTTTGTCCGAAAAACTGTCTGATTCCTCACTAGCTTGTCGTCTTTCTTTGCTCCTAGAAATACGCAGTCTCCTTCCTTCAGCCCGTCGAGTCAGTCCCGTCCTTTCCGTTCCTCTGCCCTCTAACCTGGGCTCCCCCCTGCCCTCAAACCTGGGCTCTCCCCTGCCCTCAAACCTGGGCTCCCCCCTGCCCTCAAACCTGGGCTCTCCCCTGCCCTCAAACCTGGGCTCCCCCCTGCCCTCAAACCTGGGCTCTCCCCTGCCCTCAAACCTGGGCTCTCCCCTGCCCTCAAACCTGGGCTCTCCCCTGCCCTCAAACCTGGGCTCTCCCCTGCCCTCAAACCTGGGCTCCCTCCTGCCCTCAAACCTGGGCTCACCCCTGCCCTCAAACCTGGGCTCCCCCCTGCCCTCAAACCTGGGCTCCCTCCTGCCCTCAAACCTGGGCTCACCCCTGCCCTCAAACCTGGGCTCCTCCCTGCCCTCTAACCTGGGCTCCTCCCTGCCCTCTAACCTGGGCTCCTCCCTGCCCTCTAACCTGGGCTCCTCCCTGCCCTCTAACCTGGGCATTCCGATATCATCGTTATGGGACAGTAATCTCCCTTGAATGTTTTCTTCCATCTTGCAAGTTGCTGAAACTTACAAATTCAAACTTAATACGCTGTTCACTGAACTGTCAGTAAGTATAACTAAGTCCGACATACAGAATAAATATAAAAAAATTAATTCCATATCCCAAAAAAAATAAAAATAAAAATACTTTTTCTTCACTTCATGGCTAGTTAAAATAAAAAAATATTTGTTCCATTGATACTTCATGAAATTCAATACTGGCGATTGTATACAATGAAATAAAATGTAGAACAATTGATACTGATAAATTAACCTTCAATCTTTACTCAAGTTATTATATCGACACTTTCTAACTTTTTCCTCATTAAAGTGACGATTACTCATGTGGACGTGGAAGAAAATTATGAAAATTTTCTTACTATCCCACTTCGGAACTGTTAGCTGTCAGTTCCGAACAAGGGGCTTCATAAATAAAAGCTAATATTTCTCTTAACACATTATATTTCCACCTATTATATGCACAAAATAGTTAAGCAGTACTTACATTATTGAGCGTCAACACAATATCCCAGTACTTCCTCTGGGTATTTCTTTAACCGTCACAATTATACTAAATATTTTACGAACGTCAGGCCACGTCTCGAGGCTGGATGTTTTTAATCCGTTAGTAATGCAATTCAAAAATATAGATTATTGAATTAAAGATGTTTCAGTATTTTTCTCCATCAATCGAATGACAGGCTAGCTGTCAAGGTGTCCAGTCAGTACACAGCTTGTACTAACCGGATGCATGTGAACACAAGTCAGTAGACAACTTATACTAACCGGATGCATGCTAACAGTACTTACTGTGATTTAATCAACAATATATATATAAGAAGATATATATAAGAAGCGCTCATAGCCCGGCGGCTTGCGTCGATCTCAAGTGATCGACAAAGTTAAGCAACAGCGGGCGCGGTCGGTAGTTGGATGGGTGACCGCTAGTGGCAAAAATTTCTTGAGCGCTTCCGTGCTTCGGAGGGCACGTAAAGCCGTCGGTCCCGGTTGTTATCATTTGGTAGCAGTCGTTAAGCCATGTCGGATACCTTCGGGCGGCTTAAAATTTCCGACACTTGGGTTGGCCACTAACCCCTCCACCAATCCGCACTGGAGCAGCGTGGTGGAGTATGCTCTAGGCCTCCTCAGGTACGAGGAGAGACCCGTGCTCAGTAGTGGGCCATTAATGGGTTGTAGCCAATCAACTATATAGATCGAACCGGTTTGAGGTTATGGGAGCCACGGTTCAAAATTGTCACAACCATAGGAGTCACAACCATAGAATGAATGATACCATGGTTGTGACTATTTTTTCTTACAGTTACTATTTACTAAAATAAATCATAACTTAAGTAGTTAAGTTTAAATAAGTATTTGTGAGCCTGTCTATGATAGACGATGGATAAGGCCATAAAATATAATATGTGTACTCATATTTATGTTTTTCTTGTTTTATCAGATGGCTCCTCGTAAAAAGGCGGTATCTTTAGAAGAAAAAAGAAGAAGTTTTTCTTTATTTGTATTGTTATTGCAGTTTTGTTATGAAATAAAAGAATATTCTATTCTACGTGTGTGCGATGTTTGTTTACACTCATCATTTCTTACTAACAGTTACGCAAATGTGTCCGATTTGGAGAAAATATGATGAAATACTTGTTAATGAAACTACTAAAATGAATTAGAGTACACGAAACAGTGATATTTGAGAAATTACAAATACGGAAATATAAGGAAATTGTAACCTCACTTCTGGTCGAAAGTGGTCGAAAAACATAGATAATAATAAAATTATAATTCTATTGTTATAAAGGCAACTCGGGAGTTTTAGGTATTAAACATAGATTTTTTTTATTGATTTAAGGCAGCAAACGAGCATGCAGCACCACCTTCCGCTGCCGCCCATGACAACTGCGACCGACTTACAACAAGACTCATATATGGGGACTGGGATTGTTAGTCCGGTAATCCGGTTAGGTGACGTTTGTAAGTATGAGGACAGGGACAGCGACTGTTAGTGAATGTTAGTCCTGTTAGTTATTGTTAGTAATAGTCCAGTTAGTAAATGTTAGTAAGAGTCTCGTTATAATTCAGTCATAGATGTGTTGCTACCCTTGAGGACTGAGATGGTCGCCTCTAAAAATTGTAGCCGGCTCCACACCTTTCTATCAAGTGAAGTTAAACCAATTTACGCGACTTACAACCATTTCCGATGCTCACATTAACACATCACGCACATATTGTAACAAGTTCCGTTTCCGGTGCCACTATATTAATATTGATAGCAATGACTAAATATTAGATTAATATAATTAAACATAATTATTATATTCACTAGTGGATTAATAAGAATAATTGCAATATTAAGATTCCTTCAAATTAATTAAAGTGTATCAAATGTATTTGCTACTTATAAATATGTACTGACGGCGGCCATATTGAAATCTAGGAATAAAAGCGGCTTGACGCGCTGAACGCTTAATTGTTATTTATTAAATACTCTAATATGAACTATTGTTTTTTTTTGTCTCATTCGCTAGTTCACATTGCTAATCTATGGAGTATAATTATTTATCCAGGTTTAAATTATCTCTGGTCACGGGGCTAGTGTCACTGTCATGTCAACTCAACTGTCAGTCTCAGCACTTATTTATTTATATGAGAGCTTGGAGTGTCAAATCTAATGTCAATCTACTCTACTGTGAATTAGTGAATCTATTACTATTAGCCGGGTAGCCAGTGTTTTATGAACAAACTTATTTATTTCAGAACATTATGGAGAACTCTCAAGTGCAGGTTTCCTCACGATGTTTTCCTGCACCGCAGAAAGAGTCCAGCGTTCAACCACTCGGCTATCACGGCGTTTAGTACCCTCCCTTACCGGTTATTAACTGTATGATGGCCATTTTCGCTGATGATGCGATATAGTACAATTATTGAATGTTTTATTTGCTGACATTGTAGTAGAAGATCCGAACCTACATCGACATTCACCGGGTCGATAATAGAATCAAACTTACTTTATAATAAATTTCGTATATTAGAAAATATATTAAAAATGGGTTGACAAAAAAAATCCTGCACAAAATATTAAAAAAAAATGATTTTTCATTAAATGTTGCAACATGAAGATAGTAATAAAATTGTATACTGGCCTTAAAGTATAAAACATATGGAATGTGCAGACGTAGGGTTGACTATTATTTACCTGGACGAACTACTGGGTTGACAGGTATAAACATGTATGTCAATACTAGTTACAAAAAGTTAAAATAATAGTTAAAATTAGTTAAAATTATTAGTTAGTTAAAATTTTATTATTATCTTCATGTTGCAACATTTAATGGAAATCATTTTTTAAAAAATAATTAAAAATATTCTGTCCAAGATTTTTTTTGTCAACCCATTTTTAATATATTTTCTAATATATGAAATTTATTATAAAATAAGTTTGATTCTATTATCAACCCGGTGAAGGTCGATGTATGTTCGGATCTTAGACCATTGTGGTTACTAAAGATCTTGCTAAAGTATAGTGCTCACAATTTACCTTCATGATGTGCAAATATTTGGATTTAATAAATATTAAAAGCGGATATACCGACTTCACTCATCCTTAACTTTACTCTCAGTCTCACGTCTCACATGTTCAGGTTTCCAAGTGATGTTTTCTTACTCTGTTACGGACGTGCTTAACTGATTATAGAAGTTTTCTTCGTGGAAGTTTACGAAGAAACTCTATAAGAAGGTGTTAGTTATGCATAAGAGCAAGATGAAGGCATTTTGAGCATTTCCTTTAACAAAAAATTGGTCGTCTGTAAAGTTGGTTTACTGACGATAGTTGAACGTGACAACGTCTTAAGAAAATACTGATGAAATGGTAGCATTTTTCAAAAGAAAATTTTAGTTTCATTACCTTTATCGCTGTAATTATCGTTGCTATAACAATTGACACCACATTCACTTTTCACTGCACTTGATACTCGATCAAAACATGTAAATGTACTATAGTATAGCAGCTGTCCACGCAGACGCATCGCTCACTCAAGTAGGAGAGAGACGGATGTCGAACGCTGCCGAACGCAAAGGCCGATTGCTACGCCGTTACTGTAACGACGGTAACGACGCATGAGTCATGTTTTTTCATGCGTGCCACCGGCTCTATCGAATTATAAGACGTTGTCACGTCAAAAAAGTGAAATAAAAGGGTTTTTACAAAAATCGTATTCTTATTTTCTCCTGAAATATCCTAAAATATTGAATAAGATTTTTTTAAATTTATTCCACATAATTATACCTTTTTGTGATTTGTATGAGATGTAGATGTTTTTAAAATAAAGTTTCACAGGGTTACCATACATTTTTTTTAAACAAGCTTTGTTCAAATTTGAGTTCGTAAACTATTAAACGTAAAAGGACAATGACCATTAAAGTATGGGGAAATGGCCTATAATGGCTTCATAATTATTTAATTTGATCAGCTTAGTTAATAACATTGAATACCAAGTCACGTTAGTATTTTTCAAAACTAAACAGGGGTTAGAAATATATTTATGTTATTAAGATATTTACACTTCAACATACCTTCTCGACATAGATGACAACTTAATTCAATAAACTCATGACAACTATGATTTTGCATCTAAATCACGTGCTGCATCAAAAACATATTATTCCACTTATACCATGTTTTAATTTTTTTTATAATTGTTTCGTACTTATTATATCTTTATAATTAAATCCCCCATTCGAAATACTGATTGTAATACTTAAACGACGGTTAGATTAAACACTAATAATTATGGTGCTGGAGTTCATCTGAAGCGTGAGAAACTTGCAGGCAAAAATAAACATTCTCATTTGTACCAATTGTAACAATTTTTTGGTCTAATTTTCTTGTTGTTGTTAATTATGCTCGAGTATCATTTTAATTAGGAAGACTTATGTATTCTTAACTGCCTTGAACAAAAAATAACAATAAAATAAAAATCAGATGTGGTAAAATTTAATATTTAACATATATAGATTACACACACTAGAAGGCGTCGTCCTAATTGGCAGCGATCGTACGATGGCGCGATGCGTTTTCGTCGTGCGATGGGTATTTCAATACAATTACTTGCGAGGTTAAAATAGGACACTGATGAAATCTGTATGTTTGAACACTTTGAACCCATCGCACGACGAAAACGCATCGCGCCATCGTACGATCGCTGCCAATTAGGACGACGCCGAATAGAAGGCATCATGTACATGAATCATGCGCATGAAAGAGACAAGGAGACAACGTTAAGTTATGTGTTACATGCAGGCGGTGTAGAAAACTTCGATAGCGTGATTCAGGCTTCGTGACGTGACACAGTGTGAATAGTATGCAATTTATTGCCTAAGCGAATGAGTATTATGTTTAAAAATATATAATTAATAATTAATTGCAATTTGCATCAAAATTTTTAGACAACCTACTCTGAATACATTTTTAACACATCAAATTTTATATAAAAGTATTGTAACTTTCATCCTATAACGCGATTGGTGAAGGTCGTTCTATGGAGGGATATGAGACTATTTTACATGATTAGATTTTACAGCAAATGTCTTGTTACAGATATCACATGAGAATGGTTTTATCCCTGAATGTATCCTAATGTGTATGACTAAAATGGATTTTCCGGTAAATGTCTTGTTACAGATATGTCACGAGAATGGTTTTTTCCCTGGATGTTTCTTAAGGTGTTTTACAAGAGTGGATTTTACATTAAATGTCTTGTTACATATATCACATGAGAATGGTTTTATCCCTGAATGTATCCTAAGGTGTACCACTAGACTGGATTTTACAGTAAATGTCTTGTTACAGATATCACATGAGAATGGTTTTATCCCTGAATGTATCATAAGGTGTTTTGCAAGATTGGATTTTACTATAAATGTCTTGTTACAGATATCACATGAGAATGGTTTTATCCCTGAATGTATCATAAGGTGTTTTACAAGACTGGATTTTACAGTAAATGTCTTGTTACAGATATCACATGAGAATGGTTTTATCCCTGAATGTTTCTTTAGGTGTTTTGCAAGATTGGATTTTATAGTAAATGTCTTGTTACAGATATCACATGAGAATGGTTTTATCCCTGAATGTATCCTACGGTGTACCACTAGACTGGATTTTGCAGCAAATGTCTTGTTACAGATATCACATGAGAATGGTTTTATCCCTGAATGTTTCTTTAGGTGTTTTGCAAGATTGGATTTTACTATAAATGTCTTGTTACAGATATCACATGAGAATGGTTTTATCCCTGAATGTATCATAAGGTGATTTGCAAGATTGGGTTTTACAGTAAATGTCTTGTTACAGATATCACATGAGAATGGTTTTATCCCGGAATGTATCCTACGGTGTGCCCCTAGATGGGATTTTTCAGTAAATGCTTTGTTACAGATATGACACGAGAATGGTTTTTTCCCTGAATGTATCTTAAGGTGTACCACTAGACTGGATTTTACAGTAAATGTCTTGTTACAGATATCACATGAGAATGGTTTTATCCCTGAATGTATCATAAGGTGTTTTGCAAGATTGGATTTTACAGTAAATGTCTTGTTACAGATATCACATGAGAATGGTTTTATCCCTGAATGTATCCTAATGTGTATGACTAAAATGGATTTTCCGGTAAATGTCTTGTTACAGATATGTCACGAGAATGGTTTTTTCCCTGGATGTTTCTTAAGGTGTTTTACAAGAGTGGATTTTACATTAAATGTCTTGTTACATATATCACATGAGAATGGTTTTATCCCTGAATGTATCCTAAGGTGTACCACTAGACTGGATTTTACAGTAAATGTCTTGTTACAGATATCACATGAGAATGGTTTTATCCCTGAATGTATCATAAGGTGTTTTGCAAGATAGGATTTTACAGTAAATGTCTTGTTACAGATATCACATGAGAATGGTTTTATCCCTGAATGTTTCTTTAGGTGTTTTGCAAGATTGGATTTTATAGTAAATGTCTTGTTACAGATATCACATGAGAATGGTTTTATCCCTGAATGTATCCTACGGTGTACCACTAGACTGGATTTTGCAGCAAATGTCTTGTTACAGATATCACATGAGAATGGTTTTATCCCTGAATGTATCATAAGGTGTTTTGCAAGATTGGATTTTACAGTAAATGTCTTGTTACAGATATCACATGAGAATGGTTTTATCCCTGAATGTATCCTACGGTGTACTACTAGACTGGATTTTACAGCAAATGTCTTGTTACAGATATCACATGAGAATGGTTTTATCCCTGAATGTTTCTTTAGGTGTTTTGCAAGATTGGATTTTACTATAAATGTCTTGTTACAGATATCACATGAGAATGGTTTTATCCCTGAATGTATCATAAGGTGATTTGCAAGATTGGGTTTTACAGTAAATGTCTTGTTACAGATATCACATGAGAATGGTTTTATCCCGGAATGTATCCTACGGTGTGCCCCTAGATGGGATTTTTCAGTAAATGCTTTGTTACAGATATGACACGAGAATGGTTTTTTCCCTGAATGTATCTTAAGGTGTACCACTAGACTGGATTTTACAGTAAATGTCTTGTTACAGATATCACATGAGAATGGTTTTATCCCTGAATGTATCATAAGGTGTTTTGCAAGATTGGATTTTACAGTAAATGTCTTGTTACAGATATCACATGAGAATGGTTTTATCCCTGAATGTATCCTAATGTGTATGACTAAAATGGATTTTCCGGTAAATGTCTTGTTACAGATATGTCACGAGAATGGTTTTTTCCCTGGATGTTTCTTAAGGTGTTTTACAAGAGTGGATTTTACATTAAATGTCTTGTTACATATATCACATGAGAATGGTTTTATCCCTGAATGTATCCTAAGGTGTACCACTAGACTGGATTTTACAGTAAATGTCTTGTTACAGATATCACATGAGAATGGTTTTATCCCTGAATGTATCATAAGGTGTTTTACAAGACTGGATTTTACAGTAAATGTCTTGTTACAGATATCACATGAGAATGGTTTTATCCCTGAATGTTTCTTTAGGTGTTTTGCAAGATTGGATTTTATAGTAAATGTCTTGTTACAGATATCACATGAGAATGGTTTTATCCCTGAATGTATCCTACGGTGTACCACTAGACTGGATTTTGCAGCAAATGTCTTGTTACAGATATCACATGAGAATGGTTTTATCCCTGAATGTATCATAAGGTGTTTTGCAAGATTGGATTTTACAGTAAATGTCTTGTTACAGATATCACATGAGAATGGTTTTATCCCTGAATGTATCCTACGGTGTACTACTAGACTGGATTTTACAGCAAATGTCTTGTTACAGATATCACATGAGAATGGTTTTATCCCTGAATGTTTCTTTAGGTGTTTTGCAAGATTGGATTTTACTATAAATGTCTTGTTACAGATATCACATGAGAATGGTTTTATCCCTGAATGTATCATAAGGTGATTTGCAAGATTGGGTTTTACAGTAAATGTCTTGTTACAGATATCACATGAGAATGGTTTTATCCCGGAATGTATCCTACGGTGTGCCCCTAGATGGGATTTTTCAGTAAATGCTTTGTTACAGATATGACACGAGAATGGTTTTTTCCCTGAATGTATCTTAAGGTGTACCACTAGACTGGATTTTACAGTAAATGTCTTGTTACAGATATCACATGAGAATGGTTTTATCCCTGAATGTATCATAAGGTGTTTTGCAAGATTGGATTTTACAGTAAATGTCTTGTTACAGATATCACATGAGAATGGTTTTATCCCTGAATGTATCCTAATGTGTATGACTAAAATGGATTTTCCGGTAAATGTCTTGTTACAGATATGTCACGAGAATGGTTTTTTCCCTGGATGTTTCTTAAGGTGTTTTACAAGAGTGGATTTTACATTAAATGTCTTGTTACATATATCACATGAGAATGGTTTTATCCCTGAATGTATCCTAAGGTGTACCACTAGACTGGATTTTACAGTAAATGTCTTGTTACAGATATCACATGAGAATGGTTTTATCCCTGAATGTATCATAAGGTGTTTTGCAAGATAGGATTTTACAGTAAATGTCTTGTTACAGATATCACATGAGAATGGTTTTATCCCTGAATGTATCCTACGGTGTACCACTAGACTGGATTTTACAGCAAATGTCTTGTTACAGATATCACATGAGAATGGTTTTATCCCTGAATGTTTCTTTAGGTGTTTTGCAAGATTGGATTTTACTATAAATGTCTTGTTACAGATATCACATGAGAATGGTTTTATCCCTGAATGTATCATAAGGTGATTTGCAAGATTGGGTTTTACAGTAAATGTCTTGTTACAGATATCACATGAGAATGGTTTTATCCCGGAATGTATCCTACGGTGTGCCCCTAGATGGGATTTTTCAGTAAATGCTTTGTTACAGATATGACACGAGAATGGTTTTTTCCCTGAATGTATCTTAAGGTGTTTTACAAGACTGGATTTTACAGTAAATGTCTTGTTACAGATATCACATGAGAATGGTTTTATCCCTGAATGTATCCTACGGTGTTCCACTAGATTGTATTTTACAGTAAATGTCTTGTTACAGATATCACATGAGAATGGTTTTATCCCTGAATGTTTCCTAAGGTGTACCTCTAGACTGGATTTTATAGTAAATGTCTTGTTACAGATATCACATGAAAATGGTTTTATCCCTGAATGTATCGTAAGGTGTTTTACAAGATTGGATTTTACAGTAAATGTCTTGTTACAGATATCACATGAGAATGGTTTTATCCCTGAATGTATCATAAGGTGTTTTGCAAGATTGGATTTTACAGTAAATGTCTTGTTACAGATATCACATGAGAATGGTTTTATCCCTGAATGTATCCTATGGTGTACCACTAGACCGGATTTTACAGTAAATGTCTTGTTACAGATATTACATGAGAATGGTTTTTTCCCTGAATGTTTCTTTAGGTGTTTTGCAAGAGTGGATTTTCCAGTAAATGTCTCGTTACAGATATGACACGTGAATGGTTTTATCCCTGAATGTATCTTAAGGTGTTTTACAAGAGTGGATTTTACAGTAAATGTCTTGTCACAAATATCACATGAAAATGGTTTTTCCCCGGATTGTGTCCTCATATGGTATGCAAGACGCGTCGAATCAGCCGGTACCTTCGTCACTTGTTGTACTTCTGTGTCGCTCGAGTCAACTTTATGTATTGTCTCTGCTGAAGGGAGACCGTCGACCGAAGAGTAATGTTCACCTGTTTCAAAACAAACTTCCGTCAGTTCATATTGTGTAGGGCTCAAGGCTCAGTTTAATCCCGACGGTACGCGCGCGTGGTCAGTCACCAGCCTGGCTAGCTACCACTCCGGTTGCTGCCCTAGTGTCAACGTGGAATGTTTTGATGTGTTGTCGTTGCAGTGTCAGTGGGTTAGTTTACAAGCACTCCTCTTTGTTCGCACTGTCGGAGATGTCTACGATGTTAAGGACGTCCACAGATGGTCCGGAGCTAGCAGTCAGGTTGTTCATCTGCGCATTTAAGGCTTATAATTTATGGTTTTTAGAGGCGTGAAGATGTGACATAGTCTTCTATAGCCACATCGTCAGGGTAGGAAGTATGGCATTTATCTAAATAAACCTGAAATACAATTTATTTTACTTACCTAACAACGAATCTCCACGCTTGACATCAGTATTGGTTGCACTTGCACCATCCTGATTCATCACACCACAGTTTTCATCAACATCTGCGAGCAACTTTGATCTACACATCATCTCAATGTTGGTAAACTTTTCAGGAGTAATAATTTCTTGGATAATTTTAACCTTGATATCATCATTGACAAAACCTTCAGTTGTGGTTGATCTACACAACATGTCACTACTTAAATGTTCAGTACTAATATTTTCATGATCAGTTATGTCCTTATTGACTGCATCATTCTCAACTTTAATTTTGTCAATAGCAACATGTAGAGGCGAGGTTTCTCTATGCACCATGTTGTAATTAGTTCTCTTTTCAGTTTCTACAGAAAGATCATTTTCAACCTTGACCTTAATATCATGGACAGCAACATCTCCGGACATGACTGGTGTTGAATTATTTATGTTTGCAGTTTCATTGCTGCGTGTGTAATTACGGTCAGCAATCATGGCCATATTTTTATCAATATTGCAGTCAAATATAGTATTAGCTGAAAAAACACAATTAATCTATATATAAAATTGGAGTGTCTGTTTGTAATATTAAAATAACCGCTTTTTACTAACTGGTACATATTGGTGTTTCACTGGCAGATAGCTAATTTAATAAGGAGTAACTTAGGCTACTTTCCTTTTAGAATTTTAAGTTTTTTATACTTAAATTCCACGCGCACGAAGTCGCGGGCACAGCTAGTCATATATACATAATATATACGTATATTTCTTCTGTGCGTGTGTATGCAGTTGAACTTCTCCTAAACGGCTGTACCCATTTCGTTGCAATCTTTTGTGTCTTCAGAATGGATCCGAGAATGGTTTAGATTCACAATTGGACCCACATATGAGCCGAGAATAGAGACACTAGTCGACTCGCGTACTTGGATTGCATTACTTTGTGCGCGAGATACGACCGTATCTCCGGATCCAGTCATTTTAGCATGAAAAAGGGGTCTTCCTCGGAATGAAACATAGTAAGCTGAATTTTCGTACACACCTTGACATTTTCGTATGAACGTATGTACGAAAATTCAAATTTTAATATACGGTCGGTGTCCTGTCACTTCGAATTTGTCTTCGAACACGCGGCCGCGAGTCTAGAACTCTAGATCGATATTAAAACCAACAACGATGTCAAACATCCGTAACAATATGTTGTTTTCTGCGAGTTTGTCTAGGTTCATTCATAATAATATACAACTGACATATTAGGGCCCACTTTATGTATGTTCAGTGATTTCTCCATCATTCGTGAACCGATTTTTATTTTATTTGAAAGAACATACTTCCGAGCTGGTGATCTGGTTCTAAGTGTATTTAAAAAATACCATATTTTTTGATAGTTCTACCGAATATTAAAGAGTTTTAGAGCGTATTTAGTACTTCGAGGTTAGAATAGGTTTTTCACAGTTGAGAGTGGCACCGTTGTAATCTAGTGAAGTACCTCTATAAATCCATACCACTTTTAGGTACCAACTCCTGCGACTATATTCTGAATCAACCCTTCATTTAATATTTAAGAACCCCAGACCAAGACAAACATGAAAATAAAATTGATCATAACATAGAGTAGAGACATACCACTGAGCTCAAACACGGTACCTCTGCAGTCAGTCGGTGAGGAGTTGGTTATCCTGTTGACTCCAGGCGTTGCTGCAACATCGGTCAGTTCACAATTTAAACAATAAATTATTAAACCACACGACGTGATCAAACTCAAACGTCCGGGCAACTAGGTAGGACTTAGGAGTAATAGTGTTCTGTAAGTGTAAACTAGAGAGAGTTACCCTATATTTATGTTACTCTATGACTAGAGTGGCCCAAAACCAAAACTTTTTATTTTAGCGTCTAACTAACCACAGCGTCTAACGTCCGGGCCATAGAGTCAGTGTTTCCAACTTTATTTTTTAGAGGATCGTACCATGACTCGTCACTTAAAATGGGAAAATTTATTTTCACAATTGGGCAACACTGAGCATTGAAACAAAACGTTTTTATTTAAACCTAATTATTATATGGGTTATTCTTATTCTTACTGAAAAAACTGTTTCAGGCATTGATACACCATATTGTTAATCATATGCTAAAAATAGTTACGTAAGATCAAATATATCATTCAACTATTCACTAAACAAATAAAAATAATCACTTTGTAATTAAGGTATAACATTAATAAAATAAAATATAAGGCAAAGTCACGCAACGTGGCATGTGAGATGTGTGTCATTTTGTCGTAAATTATTTTCTGTATCTTAACCATCTCGTTTAAGCGTAGAATTACAGTTTTACTGAGTTTCTGGAATGCCAATGAAGACTATTTCATTTATTTTTACAGTGTTCTGCGTTTTTTTTTCGATAAATACAAAACTTGAAAATTGTGATGAAAGGAGATTGCCCACGGATGGTATCGCTAAATCTAAGTTGTGTCACTACTTCATGAAATCAGTTATTCCTATTATTAATTTAAACAATTTTTGTAACTATTCCAAAATAACAAATTCTCCGGATAAAAACTGACCAAATTAATAGTCGTTGTCTTGCTTTTGACCGTTTACTTTGTCGCCATCTTTGCCAATTGCCACTGCAAAAATACGATTAGTGGTGAATCAAGGAATCGATAAGTTTTGGTGAAATTGGATTATTCATGTAATATGATGAATAAGCAATCGATGATAAAATCGATTACAATAACTTTTAGTGGAGCATTTTGATGGAGACTTCTTATGGTGCTGTTATTACTATATTTAAGGCAATGGATTAAAATTAACAGTTTACAACTACTAAGCCACTGACAACATTTTTAAATCTATTCTTAAATGACCAAGAAATAGGTTATTGAAGTTTAGTCTGTATACGATTTCACTAATGTCGATCTTCGATTTATTGCAGATAAGCTACTACTCACAATACACAATATTTTCGTTTTTAACAGTGTTGCCCGATTAATACCTATTATAGCTTTAATTAATTAATAATAGGATTCAATAATTAATTAATGTTCTTAGTTAGATAATAATAAATAAATTAAGGATTGCATATTACAAGGATAACGGTGATCATGTTTAAAAAATGACCTCTAAAAGTGGCGCTTCCATATGGTATAAATATAGCAGTTTTCAGCGGACTGATGTGTGCCGACGGTGCCGAATACCATCGAGAATTCTCGGCACGCATATGGAATGAATCTTACAACAACTTTTTGTCGCTAGATTCTAAAACAGTCCGATTTAAAAGAATTCATCCAAACGATGTAGTTTTCAAGATCGATCTGTCGATCGATTTCAGATCAACATGTAAGCATTTTGATCTGAAATCGATTCTTCGATAAATCAATCTCAGTTTGACATCCCTAACCTGCCTGACAAATGACAATAAATAATTATTGTCTGAAGTGAAGTTCCCGTCCCCGACAGTTACTTTTGAACTCATTTTGAATTCAATAATTATTATTTCGTGTTTAATTTGTTTTATTCTTTCAATTTCCATTAAATGAAAGCCAAAGTGATAGCGAGACAGAGACTCCATTAGTTAAGTTATTGTGTTAATACCTATTTGACGAAATCGCGAGATAAAAGACTCCATTTTAAGTTATCGTGTTTATTTCAAATAAAAACTAAATAAGTAGTGATAGCGAGTAATTATGGAAAATCCAACTCGTCGGTGCATTAATTGTTCCCTCCGACTGCGATATTTACGCTGGCAGTTGTTGAGAGAACTTAATGATGAAATCTACAATACACTAGCGTCTTGGATTTCACCTACACCGGTAAGTATAAATGATGCAGTTTATGAGATCTTTAAACATTGCATCATAAGCAGTGATACTCGTATTTATTATCTTCTCGCGGGATAAGGTGCTGGTTTTAAAAGATTCTCTGTCTAAAGTTGACACAGTGGTATGCTCCATCCACCCATGTAAAGCACAGGTCAGGGAAAGGGTTATTTCAATGATGCCTCAGTTATATTACCTGCTAGTGCTATGATTTAATGTTAATATTTGAGGCATTATGCCATACATACCACATCATATTACAGTTAGTTACAGTTAATTATCTGGTTTTTTACAACACTGTGTTTAATTTCAATATGTTTTTGAACATATTAATGTGTTAAAATAATTGTTTTTTTGACAGACTTCACGTGAAGATGTCATTTGCATGGAGTGTTTTGTTTCACTACAAACAGTTTCAGCCGGATTTACTACACTTATCTCCTGATAAACGGGAATGAAGATACGGCAAATACCCTGAATGCTATTTCAGGGTATTATTG
Source organism: Ochlodes sylvanus (assembly GCA_905404295.2). Classification (NCBI taxonomy): domain Eukaryota; kingdom Metazoa; phylum Arthropoda; class Insecta; order Lepidoptera; family Hesperiidae; genus Ochlodes; species Ochlodes sylvanus. The sequence continues at coordinate 359,555 of FR990150.1, forward strand.
TAGCTGCCTAGTAGGCAATCGTACAGTGGGGTGTTGTGCACACGTGATGACCATCACTTGGTATCTGAGCTGGGGTCGGCATCACGAGATCACGACATCCAAGCGCCGGCACAGTTTTTAGTTTATTCTGTATTTGAAGAATATTGTTATGAAAACGAATAAAAATGCTAAATACTTACTTTTGTATTTTCAATTCCTAGAGGGTTCCTCTATTTGAGTGATCATCGCTAAATGAAAGCTACTTAATTAGTTCGATATATATAGCTGCATTACTAACGAAATAAAAATTACATTTCTTAACTAACCTTCAATGGATAAAAATATATGTAAGGCTCAGTGGCTTAAATTGGCTTTCATTCTTTGATATCCACTCTTTAGGGTCTGGAACGCTTTTCTCCAATTTGCAACTATTATCTAATATAGCGAAATATTTCAGAAAAACGTAAATTAGCACTTAACGGCTTGTTAACAATTTCGAACGTTCTATTTTTAGTGGTCCTTCATTACCATATTGCTGTTGAATGCCGAGAATTATAATATTTTTTTAATATGTAATTAAAAGTACTAATATCATACTACAATTTAAGCTCAATTACATTAAGGCACAATAGATTTGATAGCGATACTGAATTCCATAGTCACTTGGGCAATCTCCTTTTTTGTCACGGCCGTGGTTCGTAATTCAATTATGCATACAATCGGTAAAATTCATGATTTAATTCTGGCGACACCATTTTTTATTTTAGGCCTAGCAATACTCTCTAACATCAAACAGTTCTGTCAAGATGGTGGCTAGAGTTTTTGTGAGGACGATTTCTTTATACATTTATTTTATTTATTTATTTATTTTTACATTATTTATACATTTATTGGATTTGGTCCAGCATACACGTCAAAACCGTGCTTACAATATTCGATGTAAGTATTTATATTTACTTTTATATTTTGCATGTATTAATAAGTCAGGATTAGGCGTACTTACTGTGATTTAATCAACGATATAGATCGAACCGGTTTGAGGTTATGGGAGCCACGGTTCAAAATTGTCACAACCATAGGAGTCATAACCATAGAATCAATGATACCATGGTTGTGACTATTTTTTCTTACAGTTACTATTTACTAAAATAAATCATAACTTAAGTAGTTAAGTTTAAATAAGTATTTGTGAGCCTGTCTATGATAGACGATGGATAAGGCCATAAAATATAATATCGACGGTTAAAAGGCGAATTGATTCAAGCGCCATCCTGGGCGATATTGAGTTATATACATCATTGGAATCGGCGAATTTTTCCGCTTCGATTGAGCCAGGTTTGAGGTTAATCTGAGCACTTTTTTGGCGCTTGGCTCCATGACCAATTTGGGTATCATTTTTGCTTACGTGGTATCAAGTGTAGCGAATTTGGTTGTTTTTTTCAAAGCATGTATATAGACCCACGAAAAAAAAGGGTTTTTCTTACTATTTGTAATTTAAGCCATTTATCCTCGGATGGAATGAAATGGTATCAGCATTTGAATTATTTTTACTTGATCTTAAATAATTAAACAAAGGATGTTAATTCCTTTTTGCTTGAACCATATTTATTAGTGTATGTAACTTAAATCATTTTGCCTTGAACATTCAAACATTATCTCTGTCGCTTGAATCAATCTTACCTGAACTAGTATGTTGAAGAATATGACTTGTGCTAATTTTCCTTGACCAGTTTTAAGTCATATCATTTAGAATTACGAGTAGTGCCAATATTCGAAGGCTGATTATTACAAATATTACCAACGTTTAAATATACTTAAATTTAAGTAAATGAATAATTAAAACAAAAGTTGATTCATGAAAAGAATTGTTTTATTTTAATTCTTTCGTTGTATTAAATCTTGCGATTAAAACAATTTTTTTAAAATCTTATTACATCACTGTGTAATTTGAGTCATTACCCCTTGAACAGTTTACAACTAGGTGAGTGGTTTAAATCATTTATCCATGAACAGTTTACAACTAGGCGAGTGATTTAAATCATTTATCCATGAACAGTTTACAACTAGTTGAGTGATTTAAATCATTTATCCATGATCTGTTAAAGAAGTCATTGTACACTTGAATTATTTTGCTTTGAACAGATAAATAGTAATCGTGTACTAAGATTCCTTTTGCCCTGATCAGAGAATTGTGCAAAATGGCTCAAGTTACATCTAACTCCGTTAAAAAACACCTTTTATTTGTTATATATATACAAAAAATTAGCACAAAATATGCCGCTTTATGATTGGGGAGACTCGTCAATTTTTATTGTATACTTTAAGAATAGTGATTTTTTTTCTCAAAAAATAAACTTTAAAACGCTCTCCTTTAAAGTTCTCAAAATGGCGCTTGAATCAAGTCGCCTTTTAACCGTCGATATGTGTACTCATATTTATGTTTTTCTTGTTTTATCAGATGGCTCCTCGTAAAAAGGCGGTATCTTTAGAAGAAAAAAGAAGAAGTTTTTCTTTATTTGTATTGTTATTGCAGTTTTGTTATGAAATAAAAGTATATTCTATTCTACGTGTGTGCGATGTTTGTTTACACTCATCATTTCTTATTAACAGTTACGCAAATGTGTCTGATTTGGAGAAAATATGATGAAATACTTGTTAATGAAACTACTAAAATGAATTAGAGTACACGAAACAGTGATATTTGAGAAATTACAAATACGGAAATATAAGGAAATTGTAACCTCACTTCTGATCGAAAGTGGTCGAAAAACATAGATAATAATAAAATTATAATTATATTGTTATAAAGGCAACTCGGGAGTTTTAGGTATTAAACATAAATTTTTTTTTTAGTTATTTAAGGCAGCAAACGAGCATGCAGCACCACCTTCCGCTGCCGCCCATGACAACTGCGACCGACTTACTCTTCTTCAACTGTATCTTTTTCATTTGCTTCCATTTGAATTCTTTCTTTTTCAACTGGTTGGGATCACTTCACACCAAAAATAGACTTATAAACTGATATGAAAAACTGTTTATTGAACAACACATTTTGAATTTAAAATATAGAAACCAGAAACATTATAACCGCATATAAAATACAATAGTTATATCGGATAACTATACATCTTACTCCTCCAAGTAAGTCTCACGGAATCTACACATAATACAGAATTCTTTCTTAAGAAATAAATCTATTGTTCCAAGTTTAATTTAATTCAAAAATAATTATAATACTTTTTTTTCATAAGCCAAAACAGAAAAGAGTTAACATCAAAAAGAGTATCTATGCATATCTGAGATTATCAATCAACACACCCCCTTAATCTCAGATATACATCATCACATACAGTTAAGTACAGAAAACAGAAAACCCAAACAAAATATCTAAACATTATCAACAAACAAACCACCAAACATAAACAACAAATACACACACAATTATACATTAAAATGTGACAACCAATTATACTCAACTAGCTCCACTCAACTAAAAACTTCCCCTCAAATCAACCAACAACCACCAATCCAACCTCTCAAACCAGACCCTCAAATCAACCAACAACCACCAATCCAACATCAACCAACAACCACCAATCCAACATCAACCAACAACCATCAATCCAACATCAACTACCAACCACCAATCCAACATCAACCAACAACCACCAATCTAACCTCTCAAACCAAAAACAATTCCAATCTCGCTACTTTTATTAAGAACCCTAATCTCCCTCTAAACTACTTCTCGACTCTTTACATAAACTCTATGTTTATTTACTTCATCTCCTTCTCAACTACTCAATACATAAAAACCTCTATAACTCCTTCTCAACTCACTACATAAACTCCCAAGTTTATTTACTTTATCTCCTCAACTACTCAATACATAAAAACCTCTATAACTCCTCAACTCACTACATAAACTCCCAAGTTTATTTACTTTATCTCCTCATCTACTCAATACATAAAAACCTCTAACTCCTACTCAACCCTCTACATAAACTCCTTATCTCCGTCTAAACTACTCAATACATAAAAAACCACTTTAACTAACTCCTAATCAACTCTACATAAACACTACAAGTTTATTTACTTTATCTACTTCTCGACTACTATAATAAACTTTAACTCCCACTCAACTGTTCACATTAACATTAAAATAATTAAATTTAAATTCACACACATTCTCTCACTCACAAACAAATTAACAATTTAATAATTTTATTACAAAACCAAAAAACAAACAAACAATACATACATGCATATAATCACGCTTCTTTCCCCTTGCTACAATCCTTACATACCAGTTTCGCTTCATCCATACTCTTGACATGACCGTTTTTTTTTAACAAACAACAATTAAAATTAAAATAAAAAACAATAAAACAAAAATTATAAAAAATACATAAAAGAATTTTTAAAAAAAAATTTGTAATTATATTTGTATCAAAAATAAATAAAGACTTCTTTCACGGTTATTGTTTTACAATTCAAATATATTTTTATGATCACCCTCTTAATTGTTTAATTATCACTTACCAAATATGTTTTCTACAAAACTGCTTTATTTGTTCTGCTGTCATTTGTTTCGCTGTCATTTGTTTCGCTGTCATTTGTTTCGCTAAATATATCTGTTCTTCAATACTTTTCTTCTTTCTCTTTCTTCTCGATTTTCATTTTTTTCCTATTATCATTTCTTCCTATATCACCTTCTCAAACTCCATTAACTTCAATATCACCTTCTCAAACTCCATTAACTTCAACATCACCTTCTCAAACTACAATAACTTCACTTCTTCCGACATCACCTTCTCAAACTCCAATAACTTCAATTCTTCCGACATCACCTTCTCAAACCACAATAACTTCACTTCTTCCGACATCACCTTCTCGAACTCCACCAACTCCATTTCTATCAATTCCTCAAATATCACCGTCTCGAACTTCTCCAACTTCATCTTCACAATTATATTCATTCGTGTCTGTACTCTCTTCATTTTCATCATTGGTTGCTATGGTTATTTTGTAGACTTTCAAACATTAAAATAATATAATAATATTTATCTATTACAATTTTCTGGGCCCATAACCTCTTCTTCAACTGTATCTTTTTCATTTGCTTCCATTTGAATTCTTTCTTTTTCAACTGGTTGGGATCACTTCACACCAAAAATAGACTTATAAACTGATATGAAAAACTGTTTATTGAACAACACATTTTGAATTTAAAATATAGAAACCAGAAACATTATAACCGCATATAAAATACAATAGTTATATCGGATAACTATACATCTTACTCCTCCAAGTAAGTCTCACGGAATCTACACATAATACAGAATTCTTTCTTAAGAAATAAATCTATTGTTCCAAGTTTAATTTAATTCAAAAATAATTATAATACTTTTTTTTCATAAGCCAAAACAGAAAAGAGTTAACATCAAAAAGAGTATCTATGCATATCTGAGATTATCAATCAACACTTACAACAAGACTCATATATGGGGACTGGGATAGTTAGTCCGGTTAGGTGACGGTGTTAGAACATTAGTTGGTTAGTTTGTAAGTATGAGGACAGGGACAGGGACTGTTAGTGAATGTTAGTCCTGTTAGTTATTGTTAGTAATAGTCCAGTTAGTAAATGTTAGTAAGAGTCTCGTTATAATTCGGTCATAGATGTGTTGCTACCCTTGAGGACTGAGATGGTCGCCTCTAAAAAGTGTAGCCGGCTCCACACCTTTCTATCAAGTGAAGTTAAACCAATTTACGCGACTTGCAACCATTTCCGATGCTCACATTAACACATCACGCACATATTGTAACAAGTTCCGTTTCCGGTGCCACTATATTAATATTGATAGCAATGACTAAATATTAGATTAATTTAATTAAACATAATTATTATATTCACTAGTGGATTAATAAGAATAATCGCAATATTAAGATTCCTTCAAATTAATTAAAGTGTATCAAATGTATTTGCTACTTATAAATATGTACTGACGGCGGCCATATTGAAATATAGGAATAAAAGCGGCTTGACGTGCTGAACGCTTAATTGTTATTTATTAAATACTCTAATATGAACAATTGTTTTTTTGTCGCTAGTTCACATTGTTATTCTATGGAGTATAATTATTTATCCAGGTTTAAATTATCTCTGGTCACGGGGCTAGTGTCACTGTCATGTCAACTCAACTGTCAGTCTCAGCTTATTTATATGAGAGCTTGGAGTGTCAAATCTAATGTCAATCTACTCTACTCTACTGTGAATTAGTGAATCTATTACTATTAGCCGGGTAGCCAGTGTTTTATGAACAAACTCATTTATTTCAGAACATTATGGAGAACTCTCAAGTGCAGGTTTCCTCACGATGTTTTCCTGCACCGCAGAAAGAGTCCAGCGTTCAACCGCTCGGCTATCACGGCGTTTAGTACCGTCCCTTACCGGTTATTAACTGTATGATGGCCATTCTTCGCTGATGATGCGATATAGTACAATTATTGAATGTTTTATTTGCTGACATTGTAGTAGAAGATCCGAACCTACATCGACATTCACCGGGTCGATAATAGAATCAAACCTACTTTATAATGAATTTCGTATATTAGAAAATATATTAAAAATGGGTTGACAAAAAAAATCCTGGACAAAATATTTAAAAAAAATGATTTTTCATTAAATGTTGCAACATGAAGATAATAATAAAATTTTATACTGGCCTTAAAGTATAAAAGATATAGAATGTGCAGACGTAGGGTTGACTATTATTTACCTGGACGAACTACTGGGTTGACAGGTATAAACAGGTATGTCAATACTAGTTACAAAAAGTTAAAATAATAGTTAAAATTATGAGTTAGTTAAAATTTTATTATTATCTTCATGTTGCAACATTTAATGGAAATTCATTTTTTAAAAAATAATTAAAAATATTCTGTCCAGGATTTCTTTGTCAACCCATTTTTAATATATTTTCTAATATATGAAATTTATTATAAAATAAGTTTGATTCAATTATCAACCCGGTGAAGGTCGATGTATGTTCGGATCTTAGACCATTGTGGTTACTAAAGATCTTGCAAAAGTATAGTGCTCACAATTTACCTTCATGATGTGCAAATATTTGGATTTAATAAATATTAAAAGCGGATATACCGACTTCACTCATCCTTGATAAATTTACTCTCAGTCTCACGTCTCAGATGTTGAGGTTTCCAAGTGATGTTTTCTTACTCTGTAACGGACGTGCTTAACTGATTATAGAAGTTTACGAAGAAACTCTATAAGAAGGTGTTACTTATGCATAAGAGCAAGATGAAGGCATTTTGAGCATTTGCTATAACAAAAAATTGGTTGTCTGTAAAGTCGGTTTACTGACGATAGTTGAACGTGACAACGTCTTAAGAAAATACTGATGGAATGGTAGAATTTTTCAAAAGAAAATTTTAATTTCATTACCTTTATCGCTGTAATTATCGTTGCTATAAACAATTGACACCACATTCACTTTTCACTGCACTTGATACTCGATCAAAACATGTAAATGTACTATAGTATAGCAGCTGTCCACGCAGACGCATCGCTCACTCAAGTAGGAGAGAGACGGATGTCGAACGCTGCCGAACGCAAAGGCCGATTGCTACGCCGTTACGGTAACGCCGTTAACGACGCATGAGTCATGTTTTTTCATGCGTGCCACCGGCTCTATCGAATTATAAGACGTTGTCACGTCAAAAAAGTGAAATAAAAGGGTTTTTACAAAAATCGTATTCTTATTTTCTCCTGAAATATCCTAAAATATTGAATAAGATTTTTTTAAATTTATTCCACATAATTATACCTTTTTGTGATTTGTATGAGATGTAGATGTTTTTAAAATAAAGTTTCACAGGGTTACCATACATTTTTTTTTACACAAGCTTTGTTCAAATTTGAGTTCGTAAACTATTAAACGTAAAAGGACAATGACCATTAAAGTATGGGGAAATGGCCTATAATGGCTTCATAATTATTTAATTTGATCAGCTTAGTTAATAACATTGAATACCAAGTCACGTTAGTATTTTTCAAAACTAAACAGGGGTTAGAAATATATTTTTGTTATTAAGATATTAATTTACACTTCAACATACCTTCTCGACATAGATGACAACTTAATTCATTATACTCATGATAACTATGATTTTGCATCTAAATCACGTGCTGCATCAAAAACATATTATTCCACTTATACCATGTTTTATTTTTTTTTATAATTGGTTCGTACTTATTATATCTTTATAATTAAAACCCCCATTCGAAATACTGATAGTAATACTTAAACGACGGTTAGATTAAACACTAATAATTATGGTGCTGGAGTTCATCTGAAGCGTAAGAAAATTGCAGGCAAAAATAAACATTCTCCTTTGTACCAATTGTAACAATTTTTTGGTCTAATTTTCTTGTTGTTGTTAATTATGCTTGAGCATAAATAACAATAAAATAAAAATCAGATGTGGTAAAATTTAATATTAAAATATATAGATTACACACACTAGAAGGCGTCGTCCTAATTGGCAGCGATCGTACGATGGCGCGATGCGTTTTCGTCGTGCGATGGGTATTTCAATACAATTACTTGCGAGGTTAAAATAGGACACTGATGAAATCTGTATGTTTGAACCCATCGCACGACGAAAACGCATCGCGCCATCGTACGATCGCTGCCAATTAGGACGACGCCGAATAGAAGACATCATGTTCATGAATCATGCGCATGAAAGAGACAAGGAGACAACGTTATGTGTTACTTGTATACATGCAGGCGGTGTAGAAAACTTCGATAGCGTGATTCAGGCTTAGTGACGTGACACAGTGTGAATAGTAAGCAATTTATTGCGTAAGCGAATGAGTATTATGTTTAAAAAAAATATTTTTTTAATTAATAATTAATTGAACTTTGCATCAAAATTTTTAGACAACCTACTCTGAATACATTTTAACACATCAAATTTTATATAAAAGTATTGTAACTTTCATCCTATAACGCGATTGGTGAAGATCGTTCTATGGAGGGATCTTAGACTATTTTACACATTGACATATCATATTTTACATCATTAGATTTTACAGCAAATGTCTTGTTACAGATATCACATGAGAATGGTTTTATCCCTGAATGTATCATAAGGTGTTGTGCAAGATTGGATTTTACAGTAAATGTCTTGTTACAGAAATCACATGAGAATGGCTTTATCCCTGAATGTATCCTAATGTGTATGACTAAAATGGATTTTCCGGTAAATGTCTTGTTACAGATATGTCACGAGAATGGTTTTTCCCTGAATGTTTCTTAAGGTGTTTTACAAGAGTGGATTTTACATTAAATGTCTTGTTACAGATATCACACGAGAATGGTTTTATCCCTGAATGTATCATAAGGTGTTGTGCAAGATTGGATTTTACAGTAAATGTCTTGTTACAGAAATCACATGAGAATGGCTTTATCCCTGAATGTATCCTAATGTGTATGACTAAAATGGATTTTCCGGTAAATGTCTTGTTACAGATATGTCACGAGAATGGTTTTTCCCTGAATGTTTCTTAAGGTGTTTTACAAGAGTGGATTTTACATTAAATGTCTTGTTACAGATATCACACGAGAATGGATTTATCCCTGAATGTATCATAAGGTGTTGTGCAAGATTGGATTTTACAGTAAATGTCTTGTTACAGAAATCACATGAGAATGGCTTTATCCCTGAATGTATCCTACGGTGTACCACTAGACTGAATTTTACAGTAAATGTCTTGTTACAGATATCACATGAGAATGGTTTTATCCCTGAATGTATCCTACGGTGTACCACTAGACTGGATTTTACAGCAAATGTCTTGTTACAGATATCACATGACAATGGTTTTTTCCCTGAATGTTTCTTTAGGTGTTTTGCAAGATTGGATTTTACAGTAAATGTCTTGTTACAGATATCACATGAGAATGGTTTTATCCCTGAATGTATCCTATGGTGTATCTCTAGATTGCATTTTACAGTAAATGTCTTGTTACAGATATCACATGAGAATGGTTTTATCCCGGAATGTATCCTACGGTGTACCCCTAGATGGGATTTTTCAGTAAATGCCTTGTTACAGATATGACACGAGAATGGTTTTTTCCCTGAATGTATCTTAAGGTGTTTTACAAGACTGGATTTTACAGTAAATGTATTGTTACAGATATCACATGAGAATGGTTTTATCCCTGAATGTATCCTACGGTGTACCACTAGATTGGATTTTACAGTAAATGTCTTGTTACAGATATGACACGTGAATGGTTTTATCCCTGAATGTATCTTAAGGTGTTTTACAAGAGTGGATTTTACAGTAAATGTCTTGTCACAAATATCACATGAAAATGGATTTATCCCTGAATGTATCATAAGGTGTTGTGCAAGATTGGATTTTACAGTAAATGTCTTGTTACAGATATCACATGAGAATGGTTTTATCCCTGAATGTATCCTACGGTGTACCACTAGACTGGATTTTACAGCAAATGTCTTGTTACAGATATCACATGAGAATGGTTTTTTCCCTGAATGTTTCTTTAGGTGTTTTGCAAGATTGGATTTTACAGTAAATGTCTTGTTACAGATATCACATGAGAATGGTTTTATCCCTGAATGTATCCTATGGTGTATCTCTAGATTGCATTTTACAGTAAATGTCTTGTTACAGATATCACATGAGAATGGTTTTATCCCGGAATGTATCCTACGGTGTACCCCTAGATGGGATTTTTCAGTAAATGCCTTGTTACAGATATGACACGAGAATGGTTTTTTCCCTGAATGTATCTTAAGGTGTTTTACAAGACTGGATTTTACAGTAAATGTATTGTTACAGATATCACATGAGAATGGTTTTATCCCTGAATGTATCCTACGGTGTACCACTAGATTGGATTTTACAGTAAATGTCTTGTCACAAATATCACATGAAAATGGTTTTTCCCCGGATTGTGTCCTCATATGGTATGCAAGACGCGTCGAATCAGCCAGTACCTTCGTCACTTGTTGTACTCCTGTGTCGCTCGACTCAACTTTATGTATTGTCTCTGCTGAAGGGAGACTGTCGTCCGAAGAGTAATGTTCACCTGTTTCAAAATAAACATCCATCAGTTCATATTGTGTAGGGCTCAAGGCTCAGTTTAATCCCGACGGTACGCGTGCGTGGTCAGTCACCAGCCTGGCTAGCTACCACTCCGGCCGCTGCCCTAGTGTCAACGTGGAATGTTTTGATGTGTTGTCATTGCAGTTTCCGTGGGTTAGTTTACAAGCACTCCTCTTTGTTCGCACTGTCGGAGATGTCTACGATGTTAAGGATGTACACAGATGGTCCGGAGCTAGCAGTCAGGTTGTATATCTGCCCATTTAAGGCTTATAATTTATGAGGTTTATAGAGGCGTGACATAGTCTTCAATAGCCACATCGTCAGGGCAGGAAGTATGGCATTTATCTAAATAAACCTAAAATACAATTAATTTTACTTACCCAACAACACATCTCCACGCTTGACATCAGTATTGGTTGCACTTGCACCATCCTGATTCATCACACCACAGTTTTCATCAACATCTGCGAGCAACTTTGATCTACACATCATCTCAATGTTGGTAAACTTTTCAGGAGTAATAATTTCTTGGATAATTTTAACCTTGATATCATCATTGACAAAACCTTCAGTTGTGGTTGATCTACACAACATGTCACTACTTAAATGTTCAGTACTAATATTTTCCTGGTCAGTTATGTCCTTATTGACTACATCATTCTCAACTTTAATTTCGTCAATAGCAACATGTAGAGGTGAGGTTTCTCTATGCACCATGTTGTAATTAGTTTTCTTTTCAGTTTCTACAGAAAGATCATTTTCAACCTTGACCTTAATATCATGGACAGCTCCATCTCCGGACATGACTGGTGTTGAATTATTTATGTTTGCAGTTTCATTGCTGCGTGTGTAATTACGGTCAGCAATCATGGCCATATTTTTATCAATATTGCAGTCAAATATAGTATTAGCTGAAAAAACACAATTAATCTATATATAAATAATATTAAAATAACCGCTTTTACTAACTGGTACATATTATGCCAAAGTGTCATTTTTTAGTCTGTCTCTCTGTTTGTTCTGCCTAAAAACTGGAACAGCTGGACCGATTTTGACGGGTGTTTCAGTGGCAGATAGCTAATTTAATAAGGAGTAACTTAGGCTACTTTCCTTTTAGAAATTTTTAATTTTTTATAGTTAAATTCCACGCGGACGAAGTCGCGGGCACAGCTAGTAATATATACATATATGTATATATCTTCTGTGTGTGTGTGTGTATTCAGTTGAACTTCTTCTAAACGGCTGTACCCATTTCGTTGCAATTTTTTGTGTCTTCACAATGGATCCGAGAATGGTTTAGATTCACAATTAGACCCACAGATGAGCCGAGAATAGCACACTAGACTAACACTAGTCGACTCCGCGACTCGCGTACTTGAATTGTATTACTTTGTGCGCGAGATACGACCGTATCTCCGTATCCAGTCATTTTAGCATGAAAAAGGGGTCTTCCTCGGAATGAAACATAGTAAGCTGAATTTTCGTATACACCTTGACATTTTCGTATGAACGTATGTACGAAAATTCAAATTTTAATATACGGTCGGTGTCCTGTCACTTCGAATTTGTCTTCGGACACGCGGCCGCGAGTCTAGAACTCTAGATCGATATTAAAACCAACAACGATGTCAAACATCCGTAACAATATTTGTTTTCTGCGAGTTTGTCTAGGTTCATTCATAATAATATACAACTGACATATTAGGGCCCACTTTATGTATGTTCAGTGATTTCTCCATCATTCGTGAACCGATTTTTATTTTATTTGAAAGAACATACTTCCGAGCTGGTGATCTGGTTCTAAGTGTATTTAAAAATACCATATTTTTTGATAGTTCTACCGAATATTAAAGAGTTTTAGAGCGTATTTAGTACTTCGAGGTTAGAAAAGGTTTTTCACAGTTGAGAGTGGCACCGTTGTAATCTAGTGAAGTACCTCTATAAATCCATACCACTTTTAGGTACCAACTCCCGCGACCATATTCTGAATCAACCCTTCATTTAATATTTAAGAACCCCAGACCTAGACAAACATGAAAATAAAATTGATCTTAACATAGAGTAGAGACATACCACTGAGCTCAAACACGGTACCTCTGCAGTCAGTCGGTGAGGAGTTGGTTATCCTGTTGACTCCAGGCGTTGCTGCAACATCGGTCAGTTCACAATTTAAACAATAAATTATTAAACCACACGACGTGATCAAACTCAAACGTCCGGGCAACTAGGTAGGAGTAATAGTGTTCTGTAAGTGTAAACTAGAGAGAGTTACCCTATATTAAATATAGGGTATAGTCATAGAGTAACATAAATATAGTATATTTATGTTACTCTATGACTAGAGTGGCCCAAAACCAAAACTTTTTATTTTAGCGTCTAACTAACCACAGCGTCTAACGTCCGGGCCATAGAGTCAGTGTTTCCAACTTTATTTTTTAGAGGATCGTACCATGACTCGTCACTTAAAATGGCAAAATTTACTTTCACAATTGGGCAACACTGAGTATTGAAACAAAACTTATTCTTATTCTTACTGAAAAAACTGTTTCAGGCATTTATACACCATATTGTTAACCATATGCTAAAAATAGTTATGTAAGATCAAATATATCACTCAACTATTCACTAAACAAATAAAAATAATCACTTTGTAATTAAGGTATAACATTAATAAAATAAAATATAAGGCAAAGTCACGCAACGTGGCATGTGAGATGTGTGTCATTTTGTCGTAAATTATTTTCTGTATCTTAACCATCTCGTTTAAGCGTAGAATTACAGTTTTACTGAGTTTCTGGAATGCCAATGAAGACTATTTCATTTATTTTTACAGTGTTCTGCGTTTTTTTTTCGATAAATACAAAACTTGAAAATTGTGATGAAATTTTTTGTCACGGCCGTGGTTCGTAATTCAATTATGCATACAATCGGTAAAATTCATGATTTAATTCTGGCGACACCATTTTTTATTTTAGGCCTAGCAATACTCTCTAACATCAAACAGTTCTGTCAAGATGGTGGCTAGAGTTTTTGTGAGGACGATTTCTTTATACATTTATTTTATTTATTTATTTATTTTTACATTATTTATACATTTATTGGATTTGGTCCAGCATACACGTCAAAACCGTGCTTACAATATTCGATGTAAGTATTTATATTTACTTTTATATTTTGCATGTATTAATAAGTCAGGATTAGGCGTACTTAGTACTTACTGTGATTTAATCAACAATATATATATAAGAAGATATATATAAGAAGCGCTCATAGCCCGGCGGCTTGCGTCGATCTCAAGTGATCGACAAAGTTAAGCAACAGCGGGCGCGGTCGGTAGTTGGATGGGTGACCGCTAGTGGCAAAAATTACTTGAGCGCTTCCGTGCTTCGGAGGGCACGTAAAGCCGTCGGTCCCGGTTGTTATCATTTGGTAGCAGTCGTTAAGCCATGTCGGATACCTTCGGGCGGCTTAAAATTTCCGACACTTGGGTTGGCCTCTAACTCCTCCACCAATCCGCACTGGAGCAGCGTGGTGGAGTATGCTCTAGGCCTCCTCAGGTACGAGGAGAGACCCGTGCTCAGTAGTGGGCCATTAATGGGTTGTAGCCAATCAACAATATAGATCGAACCGGTTTGAGGTTATGGGAGCCACGGTTCAAAATTGTCACAACCATAGGAGTCACAACCATAGAATCAATGATACCATGGTTGTGACTATTTTTTCTTACAGTTACTATTTACTAAAATAAATCATAACTTAGTTACGTTTAAATAAGTATTTGTGAGCCTGTCTATGATAGACGATGGATAAGGCCATAAAATATAATATGTGTACTCATATTTATGTTTTTCTTGTTTTATCAGATGGCTCCTCGTAAAAAGGCGGTATCTTTAGAAGAAAAAAGAAGTTTTTCTTTATTTGTATTGTTATTGCAGTTTTGTTATGAAATAAAAGTATATTCTATTCTACGTGTGTGCGATGTTTGTTTACACTCATCATTTCTTACTAACAGTTACGCAAATGTGTCTGATTTGGAGAAAATATGATGAAATACTTGTTAATGAAACTACTAAAATGAATTAGATTACACGAAACAGTGATATTTGAGAAATTACAAATACGGAAATATAAGGAAATTGTAACCTCCCTTCTGGTCGAAAGTGGTCGAAAAACATAGATAATAATAAAATTATAATTCTATTGTTATAAAGGCAACTCGGGAGTTTTAGGTATTAAACTTTTTTTTTATTGATTTAAGGCAGCAAACGAGCATGCAGCACCACCTTCCGCTACCGCCCATGACAATTGCGACCGACTTACAACAAGACTCATATATGGGGACTGGGATAGTTAGTCCGGTTAGGTGACGGCGTTAGAACATTAGTTGGTTAGTTTGTAAGTATGAGGACAGGGACAGGGACTGTTAGTGAATGTTAGTCCTGTTAGTTATTGTTAGTAATAGTCCAGTTAGTAAATGTTAGTAAGAGTCTCGTTATAATTGGGTCATAGATGTGTTGCTACCCTTGAGGACTGAGATGGTCGCCTCTAAAAAGTGTAGCCGGCTCCACACCTTTCTATCAAGTGAAGTTAAACCAATTTACGCGACTTGCAACCATTTCCGATGCTCACATAACACATCACGCACATATTGTAACAAGTTCTGTTTCCGGTGCCACTATATTAATATTGATAGCAATGACTAAATATTAGATTAATATAATTAAACATAATTATTATATTCACTAGTGGATTAATAGGAATAATTGCAATATTAAGATTCCTTCAAATTAATTAAAGTGTATCAAATGTATTTGCTACTTATAAATATGTACTGACGGCGGCCATATTGAAATCTAGGAATAAAAGCGGCTTGACGTGCTGAACGCTTAATTATACTCTAATATGAACAATTGTTTTTTTTTGTCTCATTCGCTAGTTCACATTGCTAATCTATGGAGTACAATTATTTATCCAGGTTTAAATTATCTCTGGTCACGGGGCTAGTGTCACTGTCATGTCAACTCAACTGTCAGTCTCAGCTTGGAGCATAGATTAATACACTTATTTATATGAGAGCTTGGAGTGTCAAATCTAATGTCAATCTATTCTACTCTACTGTGAATTAGTGACAGCGTTGCCATATATACAGATTTCTCCGTATTTATACAGATTTTCGATGTGTGATACAGATTTTCACTGGATACAGATTTTTATACAGAATTTTTACTCTATTGATAAAATGACCATATTCCTACCTAGTCTGTGGACCATATTCAACTAATAGCGGCTGTACACTCTCGCGGTCTCGCAACTCGCGAGAGCGAGACTGCTAACCGAGCGAGTGCATTGCACTCGTACGAGAGTGTACTTGGTAGCGCTCGGCCGTTCGCCTCGCCTCGTCAAATGAGAGCGAGAGTGAGTGTACAGCCGCTATTAAACAGAACTTTGAACTACTTTGAAGACATTGACAGGTGAAGTTGAATGTTGATCAATTCAAATGTTAAATTCAAAAAATGTATGGGGGCTGGTCCTAAATTTGTACAAAAACAAAACTTGGATGTGGAGAAAGTGAAAATTATTCCGATTATGACAAGGTTATGATAATAAAAAAAAGATCCGCCCTTGTTTTTTTATTTGTGCTTGAATTTCAGTAGATAGATAAAAAGCTTGCGACAATGGGCACCTTTAACTTCTGGCAACTCTAACCTGACACTGACACTACTGAGTCTACTGACTGATAGTGACGTTGAGTGATGAATGAACGTTGACATTTTGTTTTGGTTTTGATTTCATTTAAAAATATTTCAGAATTTCAGACGTCTTTCCGACTCCGTTCCGCGCTGTTCGTAATTTCGTTGTGCTCTGTGTTTATACGCCGTCGTCGTCGCGCTACCGCCGTGATCAATCCTATCCGCGGAAACCAATAATCAATATTGACAATTGAATTTGATTGCTTGACAGTTGACACTGACAGTTAATAATACCAAACGAGGTCGGTACTAATCTATGTCGTTACGTTTCGTTTCTTCATGATTTTGGTTTTTAATTCATTTTATTATTTAAAACATTAAATGTATTAATTATGTATTGAAAAAAAAATATATATAATAGATTTGAACATCTGCTTTTATGATGACGACTAATATTCTATTTTTTTTAATACAGATTTTGAGTTAAAATAGGCATACAGATTTTATACAGATTTTAGCCGTTTCAAATACAGATAAATGGTTCATGGCATCTGGCAACACTGATTAGTGAATCTATTACTATTAGCCGGGTAGCCAGTGTTTTATGAACAAACTTATTTATTTAAGAACATTATGGAGAACTCTCAAGTGCAGGTTTCCTCACGATGTTTTCCTGCACCGCAGAAAGAGTCCAGCGTTCAACCACTCGGCTATCACGGCGTTTAGTACCGTCCCTTACCGGTTATTAACTGTATGATGGCCATTCTTCGCTGATGATGCGTTAAAGTACAATTATTGAATGTTTTATTTGCTGACATTGTAGTAGAAGATCCGAACCTACATCGACATTCACCGGGTCGATAATAGAATCAAACTTACTTTATAATAAATTTCGTATATTAGAAAATATATTAAAAATGGGTTGACAAAAAGAATCCTGCACAAAATATTAAAAAAAAATGATTTTTCATTAAATGTTGCAACATGAAGATAATAATAAAATTTTATACTGGCCTTAAAGTATAAAACATATGGAATGTGCAGACGTAGGGTTGACTATTATTTACCTGGACGAACTACTGGGTTGACAGGTATAAACATGTATGTCAATACTAGTTACAAAAAGTTAAAATAATAGTTAAAATTATTAGTTAGTTAAAATTTTATTATTATCTTCATGTTGCAACATTTAATGGAAAATCATTTTTTAAAAAATAATTAAAAATATTCTGTCCAGGATTTTTTTTGTCAAACCATTTTTAATATATTTTCTAATATACGAAATTTATTATAAAATAAGTTTGATTCTATTATCAACCCGGCGAAGGTCGATGTATGTTTGGATCTTAGACCATTGTGGTTACTAAAGATCTTGCTAAAGTATAGTGCTCACAATTTACCTTCATGATGTGCAAATATTTGGATTTAATAAATATTAAAAGCGGATATACCGACTTCACTCATCCTTAACTTTACTCTCAGTCTCACGTCTCAGATGTTCAGGTTTCCAAGTGATGTTTTCTTACGTGATGTCTGCTTAACTGATTATAGAAGTTTTCTTCGTAGAAGTTTACGAAGAAACTCTATAAGAAGGTGTTAGTTATGCATAAGAGCAAGATGAAGGCATTTTGAGCATTTGCTATAACAAAAAATTGGTTGTCTGTAAAGTCGGTTTACTGACGATAGTTGAACGTGACAATGTCTTAAGAAAATACTGATGGAATGGTAGCATTTTTCAAAAGAAAATTTTAATTTCATTACCTTTATCGCTGTAATTATCGTTGCTATAAACAATTGACACCACATTCACTTTTCACTGCACTTGATACTCGATCAAAACATGTAAATGTACTATAGTATAGCAGCTGTCCACGCAGACGCATCGCTCACTCAAGTAGGAGAGAGATCGATGTCGAACGCTGCCGAACGCAAAGGCCGATTGCTACGCCGTTACGGTAACGACGGTAACGACGCATGAGTCATGTTTTTTCATGCGTGCCACCGGCTCTATCGAATTATAAGACGTTGTCACGTCAAAAAAGTGAAATAAAAGGGTTTTTACAAAAATCGTTTTCTTATTTTCTCCTGAAATATCCTAAAATATGGAATTAGATTTTTTTTAATTTATTCCACATAATTTTATTATACCTTTTTGTGATATGTATGAGATGTAGATGTTTTTAAAATAAAGTTTCACAGGGTTACCATACATTTTTTTTACACAAGCTTTGTTCAAATTTCAGTTCGTAAACTATTAAACGTAAAATGACAATGACCATTAAAGTATGTATGGGGAAATGGCCTATAATGGCTTCATAATTATTTAATTTGATCAGCTTAGTTAATAACATTGAATACCAAGTCACGTTAGTATTTTTCAAAGTTAAACAGGGGTTAGAAATATATTTATGTTATTAAGATATTTACACTTCAACATACCTTCTCGACATAGATGTCAACTTAATTCATTATACTCATGATAACTATGATTTTGCATCTAAATCACGTGCTGCATCAAAAACATATTATTCCACTTATACCATGTTTTAATTTTTTTTATAATTGTTTCGTACTTATTATATCTTTATAATTAAATCCCCCATT
Organism: Ochlodes sylvanus; assembly: GCA_905404295.2. Classification (NCBI taxonomy): domain Eukaryota; kingdom Metazoa; phylum Arthropoda; class Insecta; order Lepidoptera; family Hesperiidae; genus Ochlodes; species Ochlodes sylvanus. Next base: position 378,995 of record FR990150.1, read on the forward strand.
CGAAATACTGATTATAATACTTAAACGACGGTTAGATTAAACACTAATAATTATGATGCTGGAGTTCATCTGAAGCGTGAGAAACTTGCAGGCAAAAATAAACATTCTCATTTGTACCAATTGTACCAATTTTTTGGTCTAATTTTCTTGTTGTTGTTAATTATGCTCGAGTATCATTTTAATTAGGAAGACTTATGTATTCTTAACTGCCTTGAACAAAAAACAACAATAAAATAAAAATCAGATGTGGTAAAATTTAATATTTAACAATTATATAGATTACACACACTAGAAGGCGTCGTCCTAATTGGCAGCGATCGTACGATGGCGCGATGCGTTTTCGTCGTGCGATGGGTATTTCAATACAGTTACTTGCGAGGTTAAAATAGGACACTCTGATGAAATCTGTATGTTTGAACCCATCGCACGACGAAAACGCATCGCGCCATCGTACGATCGCTGCCAATTAGGACGACGCCGAATAGAAGGCATCATGTACATGAATCATGCGCATGAAAGACACAAGGAGACAACGTTATGTGTTACTTGTATACATGCAGGCGGTGTAGAAAACTTCGATAGCGTGATTCAGGCTTCGTGACGTGACACAGTGTGAATAGTAAGCAATTTATTGCCTAAGCGAATGAGTATTATGTTTAAAAAATTTTTTTTTTAATTAATAATTAATTGCACTTTGCATCAAAATTTTTAGACAACCTACTCTGAATACATTTTTAACACATCAAATTTTATATAAAAGTATTGTAACTTTCATCCTATAACGCGATTGGTGAAGGTCGTTCTATGGAGGGATATGAGACTATTTTACATGATTAGATTTTACAGCAAATGTCTTGTTACAGATATCACATGAGAATGGTTTTATCCCTGAATGTATCCTAATGTGTATGACTAAAATGGATTTTCCGGTAAATGTCTTGTTACAGATATCACATGAGAATGGTTTTATCCCTGAATGTATCATAAGGTGTTTTGCAAGATTGGATTTTACAGTAAATGTCTTGTTACAGATATCACATGAGAATGGTTTTATCCCTGAATGTATCATAAGGTGTTTTGCAAGATTGGATTTTACAGTAAATGTCTTGTTACAGATATCACATGAGAATGGTTTTATCCCTGAATGTATCATAAGGTGTTTTGCAAGATTGGATTTTACAGTAAATGTCTTGTTACAGATATCACATGAGAATGGTTTTATCCCTGAATGTATCATAAGGTGTTTTGCAAGATTGGATTTTACAGTAAATGTCTTGTTACAGATATCACATGAGAATGGTTTTATCCCTGAATGTATCATAAGGTGTTTTGCAAGATTGGATTTTACAGTAAATGTCTTGTTACAGATATCACATGAGAATGGTTTTATCCCTGAATGTATCATAAGGTGTTTTGCAAGATTGGATTTTACAGTAAATGTCTTGTTACAGATATCACATGAGAATGGTTTTATCCCTGAATGTATCCTAATGTGTATGACTAAAATGGATTTTCCGGTAAATGTCTTGTTACAGATATGTCACGAGAATGGTTTTTTCCCTGAATGTTTCTTAAGGTGTTTAACAAGAGTGGATTTTACATTAAATGTCTTGTTACATATATTACATGAGAATGGTTTTATCCCTGAATGTATCCTATGGTGTACCACTAGACTGGATTTTACAGTAAATGTCTTGTTACAGATATCACATGAGAATGGTTTTATCCCTGAATGTATCCTACGGTGTTCCACTAGATTGGATTTTACAGTAAATGTCTTATTACAGATATCACATGAGAATGGTTTTATCCCTGAATGTATCCTACGGTGTACCACTAGACTGGATTTTACAGTAAATGTCTTGTTACAGATATCACATGAAAATGGTTTTATCCCTGAATGTATCCTATGGTGTTTCTCTAGAGTGGATTTTAGAGTAAATGTCTTGTTACATATATCACATGAGAATGGTTTTATCCCTGAATGTATCCTATGGAGTACCACTAGACTGGATTTTACAGTAAATGTCTTGTTACAGATATAACATGAGAATGGTTTTATCCCTGAATGTATCCTAATGTGTATGACTAAAATGGATTTTCCGGTAAATGTCTTGTTACAGATATGTCACGAGAATGGTTTTTTCCCTGAATGTTTCTTAAGGTGTTTAACAAGAGTGGATTTTACATTAAATGTCTTGTTACATATATTACATGAGAATGGTTTTATCCCTGAATGTATCCTATGGTGTACCACTAGACTGGATTTTACAGTAAATGTCTTGTTACAGATATCACATGAGAATGGTTTTATCCCTGAATGTATCCTACGTTGTTCCACTAGATTGGATTTTACAGTAAATGTCTTATTACAGATATCACATGAGAATGGTTTTATCCCTGAATGTATCCTACGGTGTACCACTAGACTGGATTTTACAGTAAATGTCTTGTTACAGATATCACATGAAAATGGTTTTATCCCTGAATGTATCCTATGGTGTTTCTCTAGAGTGAATTTTAGAGTAAATGTCTTGTTACAGATATCACATGAAAATAGTTTTATCCCTGAATGTATCATAAGGTGTTTTACAAGATTGGATTTTACAGTAAATGTCTCGTTACAGATATCACAAGAGAATGGTTTTATCCCTGAATGTATCCTAATGTGTTTCACTAAAATGGATTTTCCAGTAAATGTCTCGTTACAGATATGACACGAGAATGTTTTCCCTGAATGTATCCTACGGTGTACCACTAAACTGGATTTTAGAGTAAATGTCTGGTTACAGATATCACATGAGAATGGTTTTATCGCCGAATGTATTATAAGGTGTTTTGCAAGATAGGGTTTTTCAGTAAATGTCTTGTTACAGATATCACATGAAAATGGTTTTTTCCCTGAATGTTTCTTTAGGTGTTTTACAAGAGTGGATTTTACAGTAAATGTCTTGTTACAGATATCACATGAGAATGGTTTTATCCCTGAATGTATCCTACGGTGTACCACTAGACTGGATTTTAGAGTAAATGTCTGGTTACAGATATCACATGAGAATGGTTTTATCGCTGAATGTATTATAAGGTGTTTTGCAAGATAGGGTTTTTCAGTAAATGTCTTGTTACAGATATCACATGAAAATGGTTTTATCCCTGAATGTATCATAAGGTGTTTTACAAGATTGGATTTTACAGTAAATGTCTCGTTACAGATATCACATGAGAATGGTTTTATCCCTGAATGTATCCTAATATGTTTCACTAAAATGGATTTTCTAGTAAATGTCTCGTTACAGATATGACACGAGAATGTTTTTTTCCCTGAATGTATCTTAAGGTGTTTTACAAGACTGGATTTTACAGTAAATGTCTTGTTACAGATATCACATGAGAATGGTTTTATCCCTGAATGTATCCTACGGTGTTCCACTAGATTGTATTTTACAGAAAATGTCTTGTTACAGATATCACATGAGAATGGTTTTATCCCTGAATGATTCTTAAGGTGTACCCCTAGATTGAATTTTACAGTAAACGTCTTGTTACAGATATGACACGTGAATGGTTTTATCCCTGAATGTATCTTAAGGTGTATTACAAGACTGTATTTTACAGTAAATGCCTTGTTACAGATATGACACGTGAATGGTTTTAGCCCTGAATGTGTCTTAAGGTGTTTTACAAGAGTGGATTTTACACTAAATGCCTTGTTACAGATATGACACGTGAATGGTTTTATCCCTGAATGTATCTTAAGGTGTTTTCTAAGAGTGGATTTTACAGTAAATGCCTTGTTACAGATATGACAAGTGAATGGTTTTATCCCTGAATGTATCTTAAGGTGTTTTCTAAGAGTGGATTTTAGAGTAAATGTCTTGTTACAGATATCACATGAAACTAGTTTTATCCCTGAATGTATCATAAGGTGTTTTACAAGATTGGATTTTTCAGTAAATGTCTTGTTACAGATATCACATGAGAATGGTTTTATCCCTGAATGTATCATAAAGTGTTTTGCAAGATTGGATTTTACAGTAAATGTCTTGTTACAGATATCACATGAGAATGGTTTTATCCCTGAATGTATCATAAGGTGTTTTGCAAGATTGGATTTTACAGTAAATGTCTTGTTACAGATATCACATGAGAATGGTTTTATCCCTGAATGTATCATAAGGTGTTTTGCAAGATTGGATTTTACAGTAAATGTCTTGTTACAGATATCACATGAGAATGGTTTTATCCCTGAATGTATCATAAGGTGTTTTGCAAGATTGGATTTTACAGTAAATGTCTTGTTACAGATATGACAAGTGAATGGTTTTATCCCTGAATGTATCTTAAGGTGTTTTCTAAGAGTGGATTTTAGAGTAAATGTCTTGTTACAGATATCACATGAAACTAGTTTTATCCCTGAATGTATCATAAGGTGTTTTACAAGATTGGATTTTTCAGTAAATGTCTTGTTACAGATATCACATGAGAATGGTTTTATCCCTGAATGTATCATAAAGTGTTTTGCAAGATTGGATTTTACAGTAAATGTCTTGTTACAGATATCACATGAGAATGGTTTTATCCCTGAATGTATCATAAGGTGTTTTGCAAGATTGGATTTTACAGTAAATGTCTTGTTACAGATATCACATGAGAATGGTTTTATCCCTGAATGTATAATAAGGTGTTTTGCAAGATTGGATTTTACAGTAAATGTCTTGTTACAGATATCACATGAGAATGGTTTTATCCCTGAATGTATAATAAGGTGTTTTGCAAGATTGGATTTTACAGTAAATGTCTTGTTACATATATCACATGAGAATGGTTTTATCCCTGAATGTATCCTAAGGTGTACCACTAGACTGGATTTTACAGTAAATGTCTTGTTACAGATATCACATGAGAATGGTTTTATCCCTGAATGTATCATAAGGTGTTTTGCAAGATTGGATTTTACAGTAAATGTCTTGTTACAGATATCACATGAGAATGGTTTTATCCCTGAATGTATCATAAGGTGTTTTGCAAGATTGGATTTTACAGTAAATGTCTTGTTACAGATATCACATGAGAATGGTTTTATCCCTGAATGTATCCTACGGTGTACCACTAGACTGGATTTTACAGCAAATGTCTTGTTACAGATATCACATGAGAATGGTTTTATCCCTGAATGTTTCTTTAGGTGTTTTGCAAGATTGGATTTTACTATAAATGTCTTGTTACAGATATCACATGAGAATGGTTTTATCCCTGAATGTATCATAAGGTGATTTGCAAGACTGGATTTTACAGTAAATGTATTGTTACAGATATCACATGAGAATGGTTTTATCCCTGAATGTATCCTACGGTGTTCCACTAGATTGTATTTTACAGTAAATGTCTTGTTACAGATATCACATGAGAATGGTTTTATCCCTGAATGTTTCCTAAGGTGTACCTCTAGACTGGATTTTATAGTAAATGTCTTGTTACAGATATCACATGAAAATGGTTTTATCCCTGAATGTATCATAAGGTGTTTTACAAGACTGGATTTTACAGTAAATGTCTTGTTACAGATATCACATGAGAATGGTTTTAGCCCTGAATGTATCCTACGGTGTTCCACTAGATTGGATTTTACAGTAAATGTCTTGTTACAGATATCACATGAGAATGGTTTTATCCCTGAATGTATCATAAGGTGTTTTGCAAGATTGGATTTTACAGTAAATGTCTTGTTACAGATATAACATGAAAATGGTTTTATCCCTGAATGTATCATAAGGTGTTTTGCAAGATTGGATTTTACAGTAAATGTCTTGTTACAGATATCACATGAGAATGGTTTTATCCCTGAATGTATCCTACGGTGTTCCACTAGATTGGATTTTACAGTAAATGTCTTATTACAGATATCACATGAGAATGGTTTTATCCCTGAATGTATTCTACGGTGTACCACTAGACTGGATTTTACAGTAAATGTCTTGTTACAGATATCACATGAGAATGGTTTTATCCCTGAATGTATCCTACGGTGTACCACTAGACTGGATTTTAGAGTAAATGTCTGGTTACAGATATCACATGAGAATGGTTTTATCGCTGAATGTATTATAAGGTGTTTTGCAAGATAGGGTTTTTCAGTAAATGTCTTGTTACAGATATCACATGAAAATGGTTTTATCCCTGAATGTATCATAAGGTGTTTTACAAGATTGGATTTTACAGTAAATGTCTCGTTACAGATATCACATGAGAATGGTTTTATCCCTGAATGTATCCTAATATGTTTCACTAAAATGGATTTTCTAGTAAATGTCTCGTTACAGATATGACACGAGAATGTTTTTTTCCCTGAATGTATCTTAAGGTGTTTTACAAGACTGGATTTTACAGTAAATGTCTTGTTACAGATATCACATGAGAATGGTTTTATCCCTGAATGTATCCTACGGTGTTCCACTAGATTGTATTTTACAGAAAAAGTCTTGTTACAGATATCACATGAGAATGGTTTTATCCCTGAATGATTCTTAAGGTGTACCCCTAGATTGAATTTTACAGTAAACGTCTTGTTACAGATATGACACGTGAATGGTTTTATCCCTGAATGTATCTTAAGGTGTATTACAAGACTGTATTTTACAGTAAATGCCTTGTTACAGATATGACACGTGAATGGTTTTAGCCCTGAATGTGTCTTAAGGTGTTTTACAAGAGTGGATTTTACACTAAATGCCTTGTTACAGATATGACACGTGAATGGTTTTATCCCTGAATGTATCTTAAGGTGTTTTCTAAGAGTGGATTTTACAGTAAATGCCTTGTTACAGATATGACAAGTGAATGGTTTTATCCCTGAATGTATCTTAAGGTGTTTTCTAAGAGTGGATTTTAGAGTAAATGTCTTGTTACAGATATCACATGAAACTAGTTTTATCCCTGAATGTATCATAAGGTGTTTTACAAGATTGGATTTTTCAGTAAATGTCTTGTTACAGATATCACATGAGAATGGTTTTATCCCTGAATGTATCATAAAGTGTTTTGCAAGATTGGATTTTACAGTAAATGTCTTGTTACAGATATCACATGAGAATGGTTTTATCCCTGAATGTATCATAAGGTGTTTTGCAAGATTGGATTTTACAGTAAATGTCTTGTTACAGATATCACATGAGAATGGTTTTATCCCTGAATGTATCATAAGGTGTTTTGCAAGATTGGATTTTACAGTAAATACCTTGTTACAGATATCACATGAGAATGGTTTTATCCCTGAATGTATCCTAATGTGTATGACTAAAATGGATTTTCCGGTAAATGTCTTGTTACAGATGTCACGAGAATGGTTTTTTCCCTGAATGTTTCTAAAGGTGTTTAACAAGAGTGGATTTTACATTAAATGTCTTGTTACATATATCACATGAGAATGGTTTTATCCCTGAATGTATCCTATGGAGTACCACTAGACTGGATTTTACAGTAAATGTCTTGTTACAGATATAACATGAGAATGGTTTTATCCCTGAATGTATCCTAATGTGTATGACTAAAATGGATTTTCCGGTAAATGTCTTGTTACAGATATGTCACGAGAATGGTTTTTTCCCTGAATGTTTCTTAAGGTGTTTAACAAGAGTGGATTTTACATTAAATGTCTTGTTACATATATTACATGAGAATGGTTTTATCCCTGAATGTATCCTATGGTGTACCACTAGACTGGATTTTACAGTAAATGTCTTGTTACAGATATCACATGAGAATGGTTTTATCCCTGAATGTATCCTACGGTGTTCCACTAGATTGGATTTTAGAGTAAATGTCTTATTACAGATATCACATGAGAATGGTTTTATCCCTGAATGTATCCTACGGTGTACCACTAGACTGGATTTTACAGTAAATGTCTTGTTACAGATATCACATGAAAATGGTTTTATCCCTGAATGTATCCTATGGTGTTTCTCTAGAGTGGATTTTAGAGTAAATGTCTTGTTACAGATATCACATGAAAATAGTTTTATCCCTGAATGTATCATAAGGTGTTTTACAAGATTGGATTTTACAGTAAATGTCTCGTTACAGATATCACAAGAGAATGGTTTTATCCCTGAATGTATCCTAATGTGTTTCACTAAAATGGATTTTCCAGTAAATGTCTCGTTACAGATATGACACGAGAATGTTTTCCCTGAATGTATCCTACGGTGTACCACTAAACTGGATTTTAGAGTAAATGTCTGGTTACAGATATCACATGAGAATGGTTTTATCGCCGAATGTATTATAAGGTGTTTTGCAAGATAGGGTTTTTCAGTAAATGTCTTGTTACAGATATCACATGAAAATGGTTTTTTCCCTGAATGTTTCTTTAGGTGTTTTACAAGAGTGGATTTTACAGTAAATGTCTTGTTACAGATATCACATGAGAATGGTTTTATCCCTGAATGTATCCTACGGTGTACCACTAGACTGGATTTTAGAGTAAATGTCTGGTTATAGATATCACATGAGAATGGTTTTATCGCTGAATGTATTATAAGGTGTTTTGCAAGATAGGGTTTTTCAGTAAATGTCTTGTTACAGATATCACATGAAAATGGTTTTATCCCTGAATGTATCATAAGGTGTTTTACAAGATTGGATTTTACAGTAAATGTCTCGTTACAGATATCACATGAGAATGGTTTTATCCCTGAATGTATCCTAATATGTTTCACTAAAATGGATTTTCTAGTAAATGTCTCGTTACAGATATGACACGAGAATGTTTTTTTCCCTGAATGTATCTTAAGGTGTTTTACAAGACTGGATTTTACAGTAAATGTCTTGTTACAGATATCACATGAGAATGGTTTTATCCCTGAATGTATCCTACGGTGTTCCACTAGATTGTATTTAACAGAAAATGTCTTGTTACAGATATCACATGAGAATGGTTTTATCCCTGAATGATTCTTAAGGTGTACCCCTAGATTGAATTTTACAGTAAACGTCTTGTTACAGATATGACACGTGAATGGTTTTATCCCTGAATGTATCTTAAGGTGTATTACAAGACTGTATTTTACAGTAAATGCCTTGTTACAGATATGACACGTGAATGGTTTTAGCCCTGAATGTGTCTTAAGGTGTTTTACAAGAGTGGATTTTACACTAAATGCCTTGTTACAGATATGACACGTGAATGGTTTTATCCCTGAATGTATCTTAAGGTGTTTTCTAAGAGTGGATTTTACAGTAAATGCCTTGTTACAGATATGACAAGTTAATGGTTTTATCCCTGAATGTATCTTAAGGTGTTTTCTAAGAGTGGATTTTAGAGTAAATGTCTTGTTACAGATATCACATGAAACTAGTTTTATCCCTGAATGTATCATAAGGTGTTTTACAAGATTGGATTTTTCAGTAAATGTCTTGTTACAGATATCACATGAAAATGGTTTTATCCCTGAATGTTTCTTAAGGTGTTTTACAAGATTGGATTTTACATTAAATGTCTTGTTACAGATATCACATGAGAATGGTTTTATCCCAGAATGTATCCTACGGTGTGTTACTAGAGTGGATTTTATAGTAAATGCCTTGTTACAGATATCACATGAGAATGGTTTTATCCCTGAATGTATCCTACGGTGTACCACTAGATTGGATTTTACAGTAAATGTCTTGTTACAGATATGACACGTGAATGGTTTTATCCCTGAATGTATCTTAAGGTGTTTTACAAGAGTGGATTTTACAGTAAATGTCTTGTCACAAATATCACATGAAAATGGTTTTTCCCCGGATTGTGTCCTCATATGGTATGCAAGACGCGTCGAATCAGCCAGTACCTTCGTCACTTGTTGTACTCCTGTGTCGCTCGACTCAACTTTATGTATTGTCTCTGCTGAAGGGAGACTGTCGTCCGAAGAGTAATGTTCACCTGTTTCAAAATAAACATCCATCAGTTCATATTGTGTAGGGCTCAAGGCTCAGTTTAATCCCGACGGTACGCGCGCGTGGTCAGTCACCAGCCTGGCTAGCTACCACTCCGGCCGCTGCCCTAGTGTCAACGTGGAATGTTTTGATGTGTTGTCGTTGCAGTTTCCGTGGGTTAGTTTACAAGCACTCCTCTTTGTTCGCACTGTCGGAGATGTCTACGATGTCAAGGATGTACACAGATGGTCCGGAGCTAGCAGTCAGGTTGTTCATCTGCCCATTTAAGGCTTATAATTTATGAGGTTTATAGAGGTGTGAAGATGTGACATAGTCTTCAATAGCCACATCGTCAGGGCAGGAAGTATGGCATTTATCTAAATAAACCTAAAATACAATTAATTTTACTTACCTAACAACACATCTCCACGCTTGACATCAGTATTGGTTGCACTTGCACCATCCTGATTCATCACACCACAGTTTTCATCAACATCTGAGAGCAACTTTGATCTACACATCATCTCAATGTTGGTAAACTTTTCAGGAGTAATAATTTCTTGGATAATTTTAACCTTGATCATCATTGACAAAACCTACAGTTGTGGTTGATCTACACAACATGTTACTACTTAAATGTTCAGTACTAATATTTTCCTGGTCAGTTATGTCCTTATTGACTACATCATTCTCAACTTTAATTTCGTCAATAGCAACATGTAGGGGCGAGGTTTCTCTATGCACCATGTTGTAATTAGTTTCCTTTTCAGTTTCTACAGAAAGATCATTTTCAACCTTGACCTTAATATCATGGAAAGCTCCGTCTCCGGACATGACTGGTGTTAAATTATTTATGTTTGTAGTTTCATTGCTGTGTGTGTAATTACGGTCAGCAAGCATGGCCATATTTTTATCAATATTGCAGTCAAATATAGTATTAGCTGAAAAAACACAATTAATCTTAATATATATATTTCTTGTGTTCGTGTGTATGTGACTGAACTCCTCCTAAACGGCTTGACCGATTTGGTTGAAATTTTTTGTGTGTCTTCAGGTGGATCCGAGAATGGTTTAGATTCACAATTGGACCCAGTAGGTGGCGTTGCTGTCGATATATCACTAAAACATTTTTTAATTATAAAGCGGTACGAAGTACGCTGGGACCACTAGTCTATATATAAAATTGGAGTGTCTGTTTGTAATATTAAAATAACCGCTTTTTACTAACTGGTACATATTATGCCAAAATGTCATTTTTTACAATTTTTGTCTGTCTGTCTCTCTGTTTGTTCCGCCTAAAAACTGGAACAGCTGGACCGATTTTGACGGGTGTTTCACTGGCAGATAGCTAATTTAATAAGGAGTAACTTAGGCTACTTTCCTTTTAGAATTTTAAATTTTTTATACTTAAATTCCACGCGCACGAAGTCGCGGGCACAGCTAGTAATATATACATAATATATACGTATATTTCTTCTGTGCGTGTGTATGCAGTTGAACTTCTCCTAAACGGCTGTACCCATTTCGTTGCAATCTTTTGTGTCTTCAGAATGGATCCGAGAATGGTTTAGATTCACAATTGGACCCACATATGAGCCGAGAATAGAGACACTAGTCGACTCGCGTACTTGGATTGCATTACTTTGTGCGCGAGATACGACCGTATCTCCGGATCCAGTCATTTTAGCATGAAAAAGGGGTCTTCCTCGGAATGAAACACAGTAAGCTGAATTTTCGTATACACCTTGACATTTTCGTATGAACGTATGTACGAAAATTCAAATTTAAATATACGGTCGCTGTCCTGTCACTTCGAATTTGTCTTCGGACACGCGGCCGCGAGTCTAGAACTCTAGATCGATATTAAAACCAACAACGATGTCAAACATCCGTAACAATATTTTGTTTTCTGCGAGTTTGTCTAGGTTCATTCATAATAATATACAACTGACATATTAGGGCCCACTTTATGTATGTTCAGTGTTTTCTCCATCATTCGTGAACCGATTTTTATTTTATTTGAAAGAACATACTTCTATACTTAGAGTATATATACTCTAAGCTTCTATACTTCTACACACTTCTACAAAGAACATACCTCTATAAATCCATACCACTTTTAGGTACCAACTCCTGCGACCATATTCTGAATCAACCCTTCATTTAATATTTAAGAACCCCAGACCAAGACAAACATGAAAATAAAATTGATCTTAACATAGAGTAGAGACATACCACTGAGCTCAAACACGGTACCTCTGCAGTCAGTCGGTGAGGAGTTCGGTATACTGGAACATCAGTCAGTTCACAATTTAAACATTATATTATTAAACCCCACGTGATCAGACTCAAACGTCCGGGCAACTAGACACTCCATACCATAGCGTCTAACGCAGTGTTGCCAACCCTAATTTTAGAAAAGTGGTAGATAGTCAAGCAAAAAATCAGTGGAATTTCGTACATCTAACTATTTTCTACCAATTTTTACCTAAGTACGTACGCAGGGCCGCCTCTACCCGGATTATTAGCACCCGCGTGCAATAATTTTTTTTAAAACCGGTAGATCTAAAGGTCAAATCGGTAGACAGGTAGACTAAAAGCGAAATCGGTAGATCTACTGGAAAGTTAGTAGATATGGCCACACTGCTCTAACGTCCGGGCCATAGAGTCAGTGTTGCCAACTTTATTTTTTAGAGGATCGTACCATGACTCGTCTTAAAATGGGAAAATTTAGTTTCACAATTGGGCCACACTGAGTATTGAAACAAAACGTTTTTATTTAAACCTAATTATATACAAGATATTATGAAATATTGAAAGATTACCTGTGAAAAGTGATGTTATTACACTTCTTTTGTTTTTCAAATGTGTTGTGATTGTGACTTAATTTAACCCCACAAATCGTCATTATTATTTTTCTCTCGCGAGACGCGTTTGGCGCGCACTGTCATTGAACACTACGGAGCTGCCCGGCGCGGTGTGCCGGTAGTGGCCGCGCGGACTTCGTTTCTATAGTGTTACGACTATAATCTATGTTTGACACTACAAGCAATCAAGCAATGCTTCAAATTAAAATCGGGTTTTGTGATTACATGTAGATGTTGAGATTATGTCGACAAAATATCAACAGTGAGCACTCACACATGATATTATATTTATTCAAATAAGTAATCAATTATTGTGTTTAAACCAATAGGTCTTTAAATAAACATTTTATATTATAAGCTTAGAGTTTATATTACGGTAGTATAGAGCACGCGCAACGAGGTGGGAACTCCTACGTCAGTTGAGAACAACACGACGTTCCCGCCGCGAGCGCTTGTAGTCGTGGTTGAGTGAACTTGAGTGCTAGCGCTGTGCGTTCCTACAGAGAGTTTTCGAATATTTACGTATCAAAATGGTCAAATGTGCAGTTCAATCTTGCAAACACGATACTAGGAAACACACAAAACTGAAATCCAGTATCACATTTCATCGGTAAGTCGATTTATATACTTATTTTTATGAAAACAAATCACGCATCGCGGGGGTGAAAGAGACGTGCGGGGCGGGCACGCTTGGCACGCGTAGGACTCCCCGCGCGCCCCGTTCCCCGCGCTTAGTGAAGCGTTGAGAGCGGTGATGTGACGCGACCAACGCTGTATTCGATATTTAAAATATTTTTTTAAATGTTAGCTATGAACCTATATAATTATTAGTAACCTATAATATAGGTGGATTTTGAATATTAAAGTTACATTAATATATTATATTATATATTATATTAATGTAATATATTATATATTTTATTAATGTAACTCAATTATATATTAATACTCAAAATCTTTTAAACATTTATTATAAATATTTTTGGTGTGTGTTTAGTACGATTTTAGTACTTTTTAGTATTTTAATGCGAAAAATATTATAGCGTAAACTAGAGTAGTAATGTGGTAAAAGAGTTACTGTCACTGTTTAATTGTTGTTGTTTATTAGGTTTAAGATACTTAAGTCATCTAAATAACTACTAATCCTTTCTACCATCGAACGACCCGACTCACGGCGTTTATTCATCCCTTCGTCGTAAACATCCCTCCAGTACGGAAGTCACGCTTTGCGTCATCATTCATCCAGTGTTGCCAGATGCCATAAACCATTTATCTGTATTTGAAACGGCTAAAATCTGTATAAAATCTGTATGCCTATTTTAACTCAAAATCTGTATAAAATCTGTATTAAAAAAAAATGTGGCACTCGGAGACTGCCGCGGTAAAGCTATTGCATAGCATTTTTTATCAACTTATGCAATTATAATTATTAGAAGTTATATAGTTATATCCGAACAGCGCCATCTAGTTTGTAGAAAACATGCGTACCATACCTTAGTATTAAGGCACTAAATGGCGCTGATTGGGGGTGGTGCATTATTATCCCCTACCAGCGCCATCTACGTACTGTGCAGTGCAGTGAACAATTATTCATTAGGTTAGATGGGTCCATTTATCGATGGAGGAAGGCTGGCTGAGCTGGTAGTTCACTCGCAGTATACTAGATGGCGCTGAGTAGTAAAACGCTGTAATTCTGAATCATGCTGGTGAGGTTTTTTGTAATATCTATAAGTATCCAGCATTAAGATTCAATAAATGACTTGACTTGACTTGTACTGAAGAAGTGTTTCTTTAATCTTTATTGTGCTTGCCTACTCGTTCAACGAAACTACTCTTGGGACCGCTGAGTGGTCGGTAATTTTAGCTATTAGTTGAATATGGTCCACAGACTAGGTAGGAATATGGTCATTTTATCAATAGAGTAAAAATTCTGTATAAAAATCTGTATCCAGTGAAAATCTGTATCACACATCGAAAATCTGTATAAATACGGAGAAATCTGTATATATGGCAACGCTGCATTCATCATACGTAGCGCGAAGGACTGGAACAAATTGCCTGCGTCGGTATTTCCGTTCGATTACAATGTATGTAGGTATTTTCAAGTCAAGAGTGAATAGGCTTCTAAGTTATTGCGCCTTACCACCCTCGACTACATCGCTGCTTACCATCAGGTGGGATTGTAGTCAGTAGATAGATTGTAGTAGTTAATGCTTTAACTTATAGTAAGTCTAAAAAATTTGCGTTGCCATAATTATATACAGATTTTTTCGTATTTATACAGATTTTCGATGTGCGCTACAGATTAGCACTGGATACAGGTTTTTATACAGAACTCTTACTCTATTGATAAAATTACCATATTCAACTAAAACAAAACTTTGAAGAAGAACGATTTTTTAAATAAATATTACCTAGTTCCTTTGTTGCAAATATGTAAATTTTGATTGTTGTTGCGTATAATTATGTTTTTAATTTTACTATTTACACTGGTATTCTATTTTTCTTTAATAAATATTAGTTCCTTTGTTGCAAATATTTGAATTTTGATTGATGTTTCTTATAATTATGTTTTTAATTTTACTATTTACACTAGCATTCTATTTTACTTCAATAAATATTAGTTACTTTGTTGCAAATATTTGAATTTTGATTGTTGTTTGCAAAGTTTCATACTAACTTTGCACCTCCGTTTTACCCCTTTAGGGGATGAATTTTCAAAAATCCTTACTTAGTGCTCACCTACGTTATAAAACGAACCCCTGTGTAAAATTTCAAGTTTCTAACCCTTATAGTTTAGGCCCTTCGTTGATATGTCAGTCAGTCAGTCAGTCAGTTAGTCATTCAACTTCTCCTTTTATATATAGATTTTGTAATAAAAAAAATTACACTAAACCCGATATTTTATTTCATAAACTTTAATATAACAAGCCACACGATTTGATTACATTTCTATAGGGTTTTCCATTAAGGGCGGGTCGATTTTAAAATTGAATAAAACAAGTTGTATATCAGATATCAATAAGGTTTTATCTTTATTTGAAAGCCCTATCAATGACATTTTGGGTGAAATATAACATCGTTCAAATAGCCGCCGCGGCTTCGCTGGGTAGCGCGCATTCGAAAGTCCAGTTTTCGATGACTGGCGCATGAATCAGGCTGAATTTGACCGATGGCATCGATTATGTTGTCTTTGAGGGCTGCGGTGGTTTGCGGCTTATTGCACACTATCTTGGTGGTCAATTCACGTCGCCTCGGCGCGAGATAACCGTGCCATGAAACCGTCATTGAAAACTGGACCTTTTGAATGCGCGCTACTCAGCGAAGCCGCGGCAGCCATTTGAACGATGTTATATTTCACCCAAAATGTCATTGATAGGGCTTTCAAATAAAGATAAAACCTTATTGATATCTCATATACAACTTGTTTTATTCAATTTTAAAATCGACCCGTCCCTATTGGAAAACCCTATATTACTCATAATTTTCGACAGTCGATAGTGACGTAATGTAATCGGTACATCCCTAATTGCCATACACTTCTCAATATAAATATCTATAGCACACCTGCCTACGCTGCGAGCTGAACATTTTGTGCAATACGCGTGCTCTATACTACCGTAATATATACTCTAAGATTATAAGTTAGATCAGATATAGAAAAATCGATGTGTACTGAATTCTGATTATTATACTGAATCACTTTTTGCAAAATAGTGATCATTGTGATGAGTTTGTTAAACCTCGGATGTATTTATATTGTAAAATCTACCAATTCTTTTATAATAGGCTATTTGACAGATTTTAGAAAAATATCTCAAATTGTTCAATATAACTTAATACATATATACAGTTTGCTTAATTCTTTGTAAATATCTCTATTTTTTATGAAAATCACCATCAAAGTTTAAATGAACAAAACAAAAGAGCCGCGTAAACGCTATAGGAGCGGCACGAAATTAAGGCCCCTTTGACACATTAAAATAGTGACGTGATATATGTTAATTTAGTATCAAAAAAAAAATATGGTCAAGTGCGAGTCGCATCGATAAATTTTTGGAGTAATAAGTAGTAACTAATTAAAACTTTTCATTAAAAGAATATATAAATGTATAGATAATGTATTAGAATGGTTAGATATATTTAAGGTCTCCTCGACTTTGAAGGGAGACCCATGCTCAGTAGTGGGCCTTGTTGGGTTGAGATGATTTATTTTATAGTACCTATATTTAATTTATGTAATTGACTTACTTACTTTATTTAAGATGGCACTGTATTTTATTAGTAAAAACGTGAAGAGATTTGTTCGCGGGACCATATACTATGTATATATGCGCATCACTATTGACAATGAAGAACAGCAATTTGCTCCTTCAAATTTATGTAATAATTTATACGAAACTTGATGATCGGACAGACGTCAAATAAATGTCATAGGGGCCTTCGTTTTGTGCCGCTACTACAATAGCCATTTTAAGCAGGCCATGACGTCACCTGCTTAAATAAACGAACTTAGCTCATTATCTGTCAATCAATGCTGTCAAAATCAGATCCTTATCCATAATTCCATAGATTAATATGTATATACGGAAATCAGATGATCAGATGATCAGATCGTAATATTCGTAATCATTGATATTAAGCGGCTTGTTAAATGATAACTTAACTTTGATAACTTTTACTGTTACAATCATAGAGAAAAGTAATACACTGGAAATACAATATAGAAATGGGTTACAAAGGTTGCGTAGTGCCAGAATGTACTAATACATCTATTAGAACACCGGAGAAATTGTTTGTTAGCATTCCAAAGAACACTAAGATTCGGAAAACGTGGTTAATGCTCGCCCGAAGAAACCCGAAAGAAATAGCAGCAAGTACCAATGCTTTCATGTGTGAAGATCACTTTAACGTAAGTAAAAAGATGACATTAACAAAATTTTCTTACAAATATTACAATTTTAGTTAAATATTTTATTTTCGTAATAATCTTCTCTTTACATTGTACTGTATTTGAGGTCAGTATTGTGGTACATTTTAGTGTTGATTTTATATGGAATAAATTGGATTATAGTGTATATTTTATAATACAAATTAGAAGAATAATAATATATGTAGAATAAAATGTTTTATGTTTATTTAATGATATGTAGGAATAAAATATAAATAACATATAAAATTGTAATTGCAGATTCAGCAAGATATGACAAACTACAGACAATATAAAATGGGATTCAGTCAGACTATACTATTGGCTAAAGGAACTATGCCATCTAAGTTCGATTGCCAGGTAGATCGCAGAAAAAGACTATCAGATACTAGAATGTCCGGAACAGCCTATATCAAACGTATAAAAACTGATATTGACCAAGAACACAGCACACAGAAAAAGGACAATGCTATGACTGAAACAACTGCAGAGATCACAGGTATGTAAAGTAGTTAAGGATTTAATTTACATTCTATTAAATAATAATACCATTGTTGTAGGTAAGGGCTATAATAATCTATTTGTGTGTTGCATTATGACAATCTACAACACATTATGAGTAAGGAACATCAACTAAATCTATTGTTACTGTGGAAAAACAGGTCCAAGCTACTTTCAAAGTGCTTATAGAAGTATAGCAGTGCAGATAAAACCACCTACAAGAAATATTTCTCTTTTTCCATGCAAAGTACCTACTACATCAACCATGACATCTCCGCTTAAAACCACAAAATGTCATAAACCTTCTATGTCTGGACAAATTACAAAATATAATAGGTTACCTCAATGAAGAAGGATCTGATAGCGATGAGTCGGGTTTCTCCGACTTTTGTAGCTTCTTCGTCATCAATGATTGTAAGATTTGACACGAATGTCACAGATACTTATGTAGATACAGAACAGGCAGTGTCTAAAGAATACTTTGCATCTCATTAATAAAAAACTATTGATCTATGTAGGAATTGCTAAAGATTGTTATTTTATAATTCAGCTAATACAAAAGCATACCATACCCATAGAACATATCTTACTCTGTTTGAAAAAAATTGGATTAAACAGTACCTTTTCTGAATTAGAAGATAGTTTGGTATATCACTATCATCTTAATATATATATTTCTTGTGTGCGTGTGTATGTGACTGAACTCCTCCTAAACGGCTTGACCGATTTGGTTGAAATTTTTTGTGTGTCTTCAGGTGGATCCGAGAATGGTTTAGATTCACAATTGAACCCGGTAGGTGGCGTTGCTGTCGATATATCACTAAAACATTTTTTAATTATAAAGCGGTACGAAGTACGCTGGGACCACTAGTATGGTAGTAAATTATTCGTCAAAAATATACCTAAAATAGCCAGTGTATTGTGTCCATTCCTTGTGAAATTAAATAAACATTCTACACTCAATACTTAACCCATTGCATTTAGACACAATTATTATAATGTAAGTTGTATACTGGACTGTTTTGAGATTAACATTCAGAAGCCATCTAAAGCTCTTCATCAAGCGTTAACTTGGTCAGACTACAAAAAAGCGATACTATTAAATATTTAGTACTAGCGACCCGCCCTCGCTTCGCTTCGGGAAACTTATTATCAAGTGCTTAAATATAAAGTTTCATGGTTCTTTAAGAGATGGCGCTAGGCGTTCTTATTCTTTAAGTTAGGAAGGTTCACCCCTAGATGGCGCTGTGCTTAAAACCCGAAGAAATCCCATACAAACTTTCAACCTCTATTTCAACCTCTTCATCCCTTTTTGTCGCAATAAAAGGTAGCCTATGTCCTTTCTCAGGGTCTAAAGATTGTCTGTGTCAAATTTCATCAAAATCGGTTGAGAGGTTTAAGCGGGAAAGCGACACAGACAGACAGACAGACAGACAGACAGACAGAGTTACTTTCGCATTTATAATATTAGTAGGGATTCAACTTGGCTTTGGTGGCAGAACAAGTGATACTTTAGAACCTAACTTTAGAACCTGGAACTTTTGTATTGTTTGGAGCTGATAGAGGTTTTTAACATATGGAACAAGTGTTAGCTCAGAAGGGTATTAAATTACTTAGACCACCTAGTGTATCTGCAGGTTCTAAGTTATCAAAAAAGAAGTTCGAGAAAAAAAAATTACAGCTAGCTTACGAATACATATAGAAAGAGTCATAAGATAAGAGAGTTTCACATGTTGAAGCAATATGCTGTAATAAATACCAATATTCTTAGAGTGATACATGATTGTACTGTTATAGCTTGTGAATTAATAAACTCACAGGATTCTTTAATGAAATGAATGCAACATTACATGGATTGAGATAATAATTTTAAATGAATGAGCTATTTGCAGTTTTATTTCATTTCATTTCATGTGTATTTGATAGTAATATTTTGACCCTTTTGTATACTCCATTAAGAGTTGGATTACCTGGTGTAATAACTTATTTTATTGTTCAAATTGTGAACTGATGTTGCAGCAAGGCCCGGAGTCAACACAATACCTATCTCTTCACCAACTGACTGCCGGGGTACCGTTTCTAAGCTTATTGGAATGAAATTGCAAGGATTAGTTTTATAGTTTTTCTTAGTCAGGGGTTAAATGTTATTACGGATGTTTGATATTGATGTCGGCTTTAATATTAATGTCATTCTAATACCAGTGTATGTGATAGTTACATGTAAGTTCCACGATCTGGGATGTTTGTTACTAATTAATTAATTGTGCTTTCTCAGCAAATACTACATTTGATTGCAATATCGATAAAAATATGGCCATGCTTGCTGACCGTAATTACACACACAGCAATGAAACTGCAAACATAAATAATTTAACACCAGTCATGTCTGAAGATGGAGCTGTCCATGATATTAAGATCAAGGTTGAAAATGATCTTTCTGTAGACCAGGGAATTGTAGAAACTGAGAAGAGAATGAATTACAACATGGTGAAGAGAGAAATCGCACCCCTATATGTTGCTATTGACGAAATTAAAGTTGAATATGATCATGCAGTCAACCAGGATATAACTGATCAGGAAAATATTAGTACTGAACATATAACCAGTAGTGACATGGGGTGTGGATCAACCACAACTGAAGATTTTGTCAATGAAGACATCAAAGTTGAAATTATTCAGGAAATTATTACTACTGAAGAGTTTACCAACATTGAGATGATGTGTAGATCAACGTTGCCCACTGATGTAGCTGTTAATAGTGTTAAGGTCGAAAACTGTGGTGTGCGGAATCAGGATGTTGCAAGTGAAAGTTCAACCAATACTGATGTAAAGCGTGGAAATGTGTTGTTAGGTAAGTGGAAATATTCTGTTCAATGACAAACCCCAAGTCTATTTCCTACCTCCCAATCTCCTGATCACAAGGTCAGGGCCGCCCGTGGACGTTCTTAACACCGTAGACATCTCTGACACTGCGAACAAAGAGTGCTTGTAAACTAACCCACTGACACTGCAACGACAACACATCAAAACATTCCACGTTGACACTAGGGCAGCGGCCGGAGTGGTAGCTAGCCAGGCTGGTGACTGACCACGCGCGCGTACCGTCGGGATTAAACTGAGCCTTGAGCCCTACACAATATGTACTGACAGAAGTTTATTTTGAAACAGATGAAGATTACTCTTCGGACGACGGTCTCCCTTCAGCAGAGACAATACATAAAGTTGAGTCGAGCGACACAGGAGTACAACAAGTGACGAAGGTACCGGATGATTCGACGCGTCTTGCATACCATATGAGGCCACAATCCGGGGAAAAACCATTTTCATGTGATATTTGTGACAAGGCATTTACTGTAAAATCCAATCTTGTAAAACACCTTAAGATACATTCAGGGATAAAACCATTCACGTGTCATATCTGTAACAAAGCATTTACTGAAAAATCTATTTTAGTGGAACACATTAGGATACATTCAGGGTTAAAACCATTTTCATGTGATATCTGTAACAAGAAATTTACCGTAAAATCAAGTCTAGGGGTACACCTTAGGAAACATTCAGGGATAAAACCATTTTCATGTGATATTTGTGACAAGACATTTACTGTAAAATCCAGTCTAGTGGTACACCGTAGGATACATTCAGGGATAAAACCATTCTCATGTGATATCTGTAACAAGAGATTTGCTGTAAAATCCAGTCTAGTGGTACACCGTAGGATACATTCAGGGATAAAACCATTTTCGTGTGAAGTCTGCTACAAAACATTTATTCAAAAATATAGTCTTACAATCCATATGAGGACACATTTGGCAGAAAAACCCTTTGCATGTGACGTCTGCCAGAAAACATTTAGTAAGAAACATACTCTCGCATTGCATATGAAGACACATTCAGGAGAAAAATCATGTACTTAATACTAATTACTTAATCTTGGAAACGTTTAGAGTGAATAGACTAGGGCTGAAGCCTTTGCAAATAAAAAAAAGAAAAAACTGTACAATGAAACACATTGGAAAAGGAAGTGATGTAACAGTTCTAACTTTAACCTCAACTTTATTTAATAATATAGTTAATAAAGTTGTCGCGATAAATGTCTTGTTGCTAAATCTAAATGTCTTCTTTCTAAATCTGGAACGAATCGAAGGACCGACGCGATCCACCTCTGATCGTGAGTCGCCGGAGGAAGGACATCTCAATAATTGTCATGTTTCAGCTGTTATTTAAACTGAATTGTTTCTGTCCTTACTGTTAGTAATTTAAATGTTGAATAGTATTTGTATGTTAAGGATAAAGGTGATAATTTTATTAGTGCTGTGTTATAACCCCGATTGGGTGGGTGTTGCAAAATTTATTTCTTTGTTAATAACTAAACATTAAATGCCTTTAATTGTATTGTTTTTGTTTTCTTAAAATTTATACGAGTACTTTCCTTCCTGAGACAGCTTTAAATTGATTCATGACTTCTTGTATAAGGTCATTTTAGACTTGTTCAGTTCTTCACCTGCTGAATTGCTGTATTAACAGTTAAATGTGTCGGCTTACGGCACGGCACGTCCGTTACAGAGTAAGAAAACATCACGACGAAACCTGAACATCTGAGACGTGAGACTGAGAGTAAAGTTAAGGATGAGTGAAGTCGGTATATCCGCTTTTAATATTTAGTATTCCAAATATTTGCACATCATGAACGTAAATTGTGAGCACTATACATTAGCAAGATCTTTAGTAACCACAATGTCAGCAAATCAAACATTCATTAATTGTACAATATGACAATATCGCCATCATACAGTTAATAACCGGTAAGGAAGGGTACTAAACGCCGTGATAGCCGAGTGGTTGAACGCTGGACTCTTTCTGCGGTGCAGGAAAACATCGTGAGGAAACCTGCACTTGAGAGTTCTCCATAATGTTCTCAAATAAATGAGTTTGTTCATAATAACACTGGCTAGTCTGGCTACCCGGCTATATTCTATTCTATAGATTGAAATTTGAAATAGATTCAATAATTCACACTATTCACAGTACATTGATCTCATTGACTGACACTCCAAACGACTGACACTGACTGAACTGACAGCGGAGTTGACATGACAGTGACACTCACGAGCCCCGTGACCAGAGATAATTTAAACTAACTAGCGCTAGTTCTCATTGCCAATCTATGCTATGAAGTTTATAGGAGCGGCACAAAACGAAGGCCCCTATGACGTTTATTTGACGTCTGTCCGATCATCAAGTTTCGTATAAATTATTACATAGATTTGAAGGAGCAAATTCCTGTTCTTCATTGTCAATAGTGATGTGCAAAGAGTCATAAAATTTATCGAATGTACAACTTAGGACCCAAAGTTAATTAATTACATGGATATTTAAACTATGTTTAAATATTATGGACTAATGCAGGACCATATAAACATAGTATATGGTTCCGCGAACAAATTCCTTCACGTTTTTACTAACAAAATACAGCGCCACCTTTAATAAAGTAAGTAAGTCAATTACATAAATGAATATACTATAAATCATCTCAACCCAACAAGGCCCAGTACTGAGCATGGGTCTCCCCTCAAAGCCGAGGAGACCTTAATACAAGGTGATTCGTAAGACTCTTGAGATATTAATAGGGGGTACTCAGTATTCGATTCTAATTCCAAATATGTACTTAAAAAGAATGCTTAAAATTTTTATTCCAAAAATGTATCGATGCGACTCGCATTTGACCATATTTTTTCGATACTAAATTAACATTTTTCACGTCACTATTTTAATGTGTCAAAGGGGCCTTAATTTTGTGCTGCTACTATAATTATTTATTAACCCTAAACTATATAATGACATATTCCGTATTTGTAATTTCTCAAATATTACTGTTTCCTACACTCATAATTCATTTCTGTAGTTTAATTACCAAGTATTTCATTATATTTTCTTTCAAATCAGACACATTTGCGTAACTGTTAGTAAGAAATGATGAGTGTAAACAAACATCGCACACACGTAGAATAGAATATACTTTTATTTCATAACAAAACTGCAATAACAGTACAAATAGAGAAAAAAGAGATACTTATAAATCTAAGACAATATGGATTTGCAATCTGTACGAAAACGCACTCAGCAATGGCCGCAGAAACCACGAGCGCTGGTTTTCAGGGCGACCCTGAGTTCGTGCGGTTCTGCTTGCGGTGTTACATACCTACGACTAAAACATATCATCACCATTATACTAGCCTAGAAATACTTAACCTAACTTATCTTAAATATAAATCTACTTATTATAACAACTAAAGAAAACAATTACAAATATAGCAACATGACATTCAACCTCGAGCGCTTACGGCGCCTCTACACTCCTGCGAGACTGCTAGCCGAGTGCACTCGTACGAGAGTGTACATGGTAGCTCTCGCCTCGCCTCGTGATGTCTCGCCTGCTCTCGCTCCCATGACAGCGGCTTTACACTCCCGCGAGACTGCTAGCCGAGTGCACTCGTACAAGACTTCGAGAGTGTACTGGGTAGCGCTCCCCTCGCCTCGTGATGTATCGGGCTGTTACGCTCGCTCTCGCCTGCTCTCGCTCCCGTGGCGGTTTTTTGCGCCCGAGTCAAAGGGTCTCGGCATGTTCGCGAGGAACGCCGAGACCATTGCTGTACACTCTCGCGAGTGCACAGCGAGAGCACAGAGTACTTTAGCGAGAAACCACGCTCGGAAAAGAAACTACGTAAACAGACATACTACCTTTCTACAAATACCATTGAGTAGTGTATTTTAATATACATTTAACAATACCTGCGATATTATTTGGTTTATTAATCTGTATCTACTTAATTCATCGACTATGAATTTGTAGATAGCTTATCTGTGTCGTTGCCATAGATTATATTACATTCCAGCCATAGATTACATTCACTTTGTCTATGCCGATACTACTTCGTTTGGCTTCAACCCATTATTGGCCCACTACTGAGCACGGGTCTCTCCAGTCCTCATACCTGAGGAGGTCTAGAGCATACTCCACCACGCTGCTCCAGTGCAGATTGGTGGAGGACTACTTCGTTTATATTTGCTAAATTATTTCACCGCAATTAAACATCCATTAGAAATAATATTAGTATATTTGTTTATAAAATATTGTAAGGAATATTTAGTGGCATATGAATTTAGTTTTCTTATTTAATATAATTCGGATTGTCTGTGGCACTCTTGAATTATTCTCGGTCTTGTTCGTTTATGATGAATGACTGGAAGGAAATACGAGAATCAATGAGCTATGGGATCTTCAGTCTGTTTTTGCGTGTGCGCGGGATAGGGGCGTCCCTTGCCTGCAAAAAATGTTGTCCAAAAAATACTTTAATTTTTTGGACAAAATTCTTTTTCTTTCAAAATGTTAGGGGTGGACAACCCTTATCACTTAGGGGTATGAAAAATAAATAGTAAGAAGTCGATTCTCAGACCTACGGAATATGCATTATAAAATTTCATAAAAATCGGTCAAACCGTTTCTGAGTAAGTAACATTATGACACGAGAATTTTATATATATACTTATTGTACGAAATCAAAGATTTGATAGTCCTACAAACAATATATTAAAGAGTCCATTTTACTACATTGATTTTCCTCCTGAATGTATAAATCGCGGCACATAAGTTGAACCAAAATGGCTGCCGCTTGCGCAGGTACTATTGTAGACAAACGTGCTAAGACGAATGCTCCACGAAACTTGCGTTTGCCCGCGAAATTCAAAATATATTTTTTAACTCATTGGCTGTTTTGAAATTTTCTCTTTGTTTGGGAATAATTTGTGTAAAGGACACGAGTCTCCCCTATGTAGATAATAGTAGAATGAGAATACGTTAGGTTTAGATTATTATTAATTTGATATTGTTTACATATCTTTTTATTTTTTTGAAACGAGTAGGTTAATTAGTGGCTGAGTAGTAGGTTAATAAAGACGCCACTAATTTTGCATTACGAGTACGCTGTCGTAATTTCTACCATATACTATGAGATTAGGTACGATTAAATGTATAAATATTATGTAATTAAAATGTAGCTAAGACAAAGGGTATAGTAACGCTCGATTATGAACTTGGCCTACCATTGGCCGGGAATTGCATCGTGTGATAATAATTAATAAACGCTCGAAAATTAAAAATAATTTATGAAAATCGAGGAAAAACTACAAATATGTATAATATAATTGTTAAAATGTATATCAAAAATAAAAAATAAGGTGTTGTCTATGTGCCATATTGTGTCATTAGTCTATGATCTATGAGTAAAAAATAAAACCACATTCGTTTCGTTCGTTGACAATTGAAAAATTAACGTGTTTTATTTTAATAATAATTACTGTGTTGATTATTCACTGTCACTCAATGGCATGACTCCTTCTACGTAAGTCTCCAATCATCTGATTCTTCTGTATCAGTCGACGAATCCGATTCAAAATCACTGCTGTCAGAATTGCCAGTTTGAATAATAAATTCCTCCGTCATTTCATCGATGATGTGGTCGCTTTTGGCGTAAGCTTCTTCGATAGACTTGACTTTGTCACACATGTTTTTCCACTCGCTTGATCCCATATTTTCCACTTTTTCCTTCACCAACTCTATGACCTTCTGCACATTCCATTGCACATTTTTCCTGCTAACATAACCCTTTATAGCTGCCCATGCCATTCCGATCGGGTTTAGATCTGGGTGGTAAGGTGGCAGGCGAAGAACGTTATGACCATGTTCATTAAAAATCTTATCTATGCTATATGTTTTGAAGCGGTCTTTGTTTTTTTTTATTAGTTGATATAGCTGGGGCTTCAACATTTTTGGCGAAAATGGTATTCCTTTTACTGATAGCCAAGTCTGCATATCGAATATCTTTGAGTTAGGGTTCGGTGCTAAGTCAAATTCCTCGTTGTGGTATGAAGCATTGTCTACAACGATAACTGATTTTGGGGGAAGATTTGGTAGCAGTTGAGTTCGGATCCATTTTTGGTAAATTTCATAATTCATGTCGTCTTGATAGTCACCGGACTTCATCTCTGACTTGAACAATAACAAGGCGTTAGACACAAAACCAGCTTCTGATCCAGCAAGTACGATGACAACACGCTGCCCCTTTGAGATGGGTTTTTTTGAACCCTTAGTAGACCCGTCTGTCCAAGCTTTCGGTACCGTGTGGGAAGAGTGTACACATGACTCATCTGTGTATATAATTGGTCTGTTTTGTTGTCGGTACTGACTTAGTTTTTGTAGATAAATTATTCTAAGTAATCTGATGGCTGATGTTTCTATTAATACTTTCCTATTGTTCTCGGTGGCTTTCCACTTAAAACCCAGTTCCTTGATGATACGGCTGAGACTTTTTTCTGAACCTTGAAAATTTATGTCGGAACGTAATTTTGTACGAAGTTTACCAATGGTCGGCAATTCGTTTTCAGTTTTGTGAAAATTGTGAATGCACCGTTTTATCACCCCCTTGTCAAAATCATCAATGCCCGTGACTGGTTTTACTCGGTGTCTCTTTTTACCAGGCGTCCTAAATGCAGTTATAAATTCTGACCTTTTACTTTCCTTTATAATCCTTTTTATTGTCGATACAGATTTTTTTGTGGCTTCTGCTGTTTTTTTCTGAGATTCGGTTATATTATTTTCTTTTGAAAAATATGTAAAGACGTCAAATACCATTCTTCTCTCTTGTCTCTTTAAAGTTGGCTGACGTCGAGACTGAAAACTGAAAACCGGTAATAGGGTAGTTGACAGTAAGAAAATATTTTGAACATTTCTATTTTTTTATGGTAGCTTAATATTTACAAATGCGAAAAATCGATCTTATTGATTAAATAAATCATGATTATTTAATATTTTTGAGAAATAAAATCCCGAAATTACAGTCACTAGTCACGTGACAGCGAACGCCAATACGACGCGTGACGTCACACGTTGCAAAACTAAACAAACTTGACATAGCATTTTGGTCTTTCCGCTCAACGAAACAGCTCTTCGTTTTCCAACATATGACGTCCCACGAGTCGCCATGACAGTTTGACGCGTTTTTTGACGGAAACGTCAAATAGTTCATGAAAATATAAATTAAAATATGTTACAGTTAGTATTTAACTGAAATATTAATATTTCAGTTAAATTAGACCATTTGGCAAACTATGATTTAGTTTTTCAAAATTAGTCAACTAGCCTATTATAATAGTCAAACAACTCAAAATTTTCGTTCACGATTATATTACTCTAGGCTCTAGGGCACGCCGACGTATGCACGGGTGGAGAGGGACGGGAAGCGACTGTGCCCATGCGTGTGAGCGGAACTGAGCGAGTGACGTACCGCTCCCGCGCCCCGCGCATCGAATGAGACCCGAAAATGTGTTCTGCGCACTCAAGGACATAGTTCAACTTAAACGCCTCTTATTATATCTAAATGTGACGTACAAGAGACCTTTTTGATTTGAATGTCTTGTTACAGATATCACACGGAAATGGTTTTTCTCTTGAACGTATGTTAATGTGATCTAGAAGATAACTTTTTAATTTAAATGTCTTGTTACAGATATGACATGAAGGTTTATTCTGAATGTGACCACATGTGGTTTGTGATATAATGTTTTGAACTAAATGTTTTGTGGCGGACATCACACGAAAATGGCCTATCAACTCTGTGTCCCATTGTGTATTACAAGACTACTTTTATAAGAAAATGTCTTGTTACAGATATCACATGAAAATAGTTTCTCTCCTGTATGTTGTCTTTTGTGTATTAGAAGACTGCTTTTATAAGAAAATGCTTTGTTACAGATATCACACGAAAATGGTTTGTCTCTTGAATGTACCTTAGTGTGATCTGCAAGATATCTTTTTGATTTAAATGTCTTGTTACAGATATGACATGAAAATGGTTTATTCTCTGAATGAGAACAAATGTGGTTTATGATATAATGTTTTGAACTAAATGTTTTGTAGCAGACATCACACGAAAATGGCCTATCAACTCTATGTGTCCCATTGTGTATTAAAAGACTACTTTTATAAGAAAATGTCTTATTACAGATATCACATGAAAATAGTTTCTCTCCTGTATGTTGTCTTTTGTGTATTACAAGACTACTTTTATAAGAAAATGTTTTGTTACAGATATCACACGAAAATGGGTTCTCTCCTAAATGTTTCCTATTGTGTATTACAAGATGGCTTTTTGAGAGAAATGGCTTGCTACAGACATGAGATGAATATGGTTTATCCCCTGAATGTGTTCTCATATGATCTGGTGACCTCATATTGTGTGCAAGACGCGTCGAATCATCCGGTGCCTTCGTCACTTGTTGTACTCCTGTGTCGCTCGACGCAACTTTACATTTCGTCTTTACTAAAGGTAGATCGTCGTCCGAAGAATAATCTTCACCTGTTTCAAAATAAACTTCTGTCAGTACATATTGTGTAGGGCTCAAGGCTCAGTTTAATCCCGACGGTACGCGCGCGTGGTCAGTCACCAGCCTGGCTAGCTACCACTCCGGCCGCTGCCCTAGTGTCAACCACGAGACAAGCCGCAGGGTTTAGAAACCTCAGATAGAGTCTGTAAATGATTTGTGATATGGAAAGGTAACCGACATACGTTTTCATAGAATTGTCTAAAGCGTTAGACTTAGTGAAATGAGCAGCTCTACAGGAGATTTAATATTAGATAATAAGAAATTAGTACACGTATAGAAATTAGTCTGACGCTTCTTCTGATAGCTACACGAAAATGGAATAAATTCGATATGCATCGAGGAGATTTTGCCTCGCTGAGTTCATCTCAGTGCGGGTGTACGCCAGGGCTGTACATTATCACCACTACTGTTCAATGTTTTCATCAAACTTCTCATTATTTAAAAAAAATCACCAAACATATCAGAACTGGTGGTTATAATAATGCTAAACTTCTTTATGGGTAGTGGCAACCAAAGAAGAAGTTGAAGTAAAAGCATAGTCTAAATGTTAATAAATTATTTAATATATAATAAATTATGACATGAAAAATATAAAATAAAAACTATATAACTAATATATATAACTAAACTATATAACTATATAACTATGGCGACACGTCGCGAGTTGACGTCATATCAAGCATAAATCACCCTATCAAAGTTTTCTATTCAGTTCTGCTGACATATATACAATTTCCGAATATATTAGTCGGAGCTTGGCCACTCCCCAGACATGACGGCTCGCCCGGCGACGGATCTTCCTTTGCAAACACTTATTACCACAATCGTTCAGCCAAGAATATATCTACTAAGAATAGTCACAACGAAATTAGATTCAACAGTTAATACATTCATAAAAAGTATAATTAATTTCTACTTACCTAACAACACATTTTCACGCTTCACATCAGTATTGGTTGCACTTTCACTTGCACCATCCTGATTCATCACACCACAGTCTTCAACCTTAACACTATTAACAGCTACATCAGTGGGCAATGTTGATCTACACATCATCTCAATGTTGGTTAACTCTTCAGGAGTAATAATTTCCTGAATAACTTCAACCTTAATGTCATTAGTGACAAAATCTGTAGTTGTGGTTGATCTAAACTCCACATCATGATCCTCAGTTTCAACCTTAATGTCATGAATGAAACTACAATTTTCCTGGTCAGTTATATCCTGGTTGACTGCTTCATCATATTCAACTTTAATTTCATCAACAGCAACATATAGGGGTGACGTTTGTTTATTCTCTTTGTCGTAATCAATTCTTTCTGCAGTTTGTATTGTTCCCTGGCCGACAGAAAGATCATTCTCAACCTTGATATCAATATCATGGACAGCAACATCTCTGGACGTGACAGGTATTAAATAATTTATTGCTGCAGTTTCATATCTGACATAATTATGATCATTAAGCAAGGCAATATTTTTAACAGTTATTTTTGCTGAAAAAACACAATTAAATAATTAATAACAATTATCCTAGATCATGGAACCAACATATAAACTGTCATAAGTGTATATGTTGTATATATATCATATACACTACTGTACTGTCATATAACGTCATGTCACTGAACTGTCATATACACTAAACTGAAAGTAAAAGTAAGATCACGAAATTAAGAGAATATGACGACCCGGATGGCGCAATGGCTACGACGCCGGATCGCCGTTCCGAGGGTCCTCGGTTCGATTCCCAGCGAGGCGGAATGATGAGTTTAGATTTCTGTTCTTGGTTTGGGTGTGTGTGTTCTTGTCTTGTGTGTTGTCCATAGCACAGGGAATCATTTGACACAGGGACACAGGGAGTTATTTGTTGTTATTATTTTGGCAAAATTGGGATATCAATGATTAGATACCGTTAGTTTATATTACATCTGAGATATCTTCAATGTTGGTTATGGTAACTCCTCCGAAACGGCTTGACCGATTTCTATGAAATTTTATATACATATTCAGTAGGTCTGAGAATCGGCTATCTATTTTTCATACCCCTAAGTGATAAGGGTTTTGCACCCCTAACATTTATTTTTTATGTTTTGGACAAATTCTTTTTTTGTTTTTTTTTTATGGTGTGGACCAAAAAATACACATAATCCCAAATTTTCACTTCCCTACCTCCACCCCACAAATTGTAATCGCTCACTACAAGTAATATTATATGGCAGAACAACGTTCGCTGGGTCAGCTAGTATACTATAAAAGGGAAAGTATTGTGTCAGTAATTTGTAAGACAACAGGATGAAATTATACTTCACCTTAATCAATCTTACACTATTAGAAAAAAAAGTGTGTGTGTACTTATGTATACGCGTTAGAAGTTATACTTCTTTGGTGTAACAAGATAAAAATCTTTTCAATAATTTATTCATTTATTATAATAATATAATGAGAAATCTTATTATTATTTTATTTGTATCTATTATTAATTTATTTATAAACTTATTACACATTAAATAAGAACGTGAAAATTTAATTTAGTTTATGATGTAAATAAAAATTTGACATTCGCATGACTTACGACATGGACAATAACAAAAACTAAAATGTTGACTATAGCTAACTTCAGGGTGTCGCTTTTTCGTGACGGTGTGCGCGCGCATCGTAAAAATTTACTCTCATCATTTTTCCCTAACGCGCCAAAAGAAGTATAACTTCAAAAATTATTAAAAAAAAAATTACTGAAATATTTAACCCTCCATGTGTATATTATCTGAGACACAGTGAGCTCACTGGGTGTATTGGGAAAATAGACAATAAAATGCCCGCTACGAGTACATGGCCAAGAAGTAATGAAAGACAAAAGTTTGATATTGTGGTAATAGAAATTTAAGAAATTTCGAATAATCGTTAAAAAAACTAAAAAGTTTTAAATTTTGAATGTTCCTTAGAAGACCCATTATACATACGGAGGGTAAAATAAAATTTATTGAAATTATTTTAAATAAAAATATTTAATTAAGCAATTAAATTTAATTGAAATTGAGTGACCAAGTAAAATAATTCAATGTTTTAAATTATTACAGAGATAAAAGAATTATATTTACCTGTAGTTACAGGCTGAGGCGATGGTTCAAACGTCATTCGCGAATTCAAAGTTGATGGAGTACACAAAACTTCATTCACACATGAATTCATTCCTTGAGTGAGTTGTTTTTTCCGCAACCTATACATCCGAGACCTTTCTGCGGATGTTAATGGAGGTTTTAAAGTGAAACATTTTTTTATTTTTAGATTTGCATTTTTTTTTCGGATACGATAATTTTTACATTTCTCTTCATTATTTTTTGAAGGCATCTCGAAAACTGAAAAATTAAAATCGATTTTATTAAATCATTTCTCGCTGTGATTAATTTGTAAGTTAATTCGTGTGTTACAAATATTTATTGAAATTTATTTTGATACTATCGTCATGTTGTACTGTGTATGGGACAATCTGACGATAAATTTTATTAGTATGCGGGAGAGCCGTGAAAAATTGCACCCTCAACTGCGGGGGCATCGCGCGGGCGACCGAACGCGCGCGACGTCTTGGAAATAATCAAGATTCTCCAAAAAATAAACACACATAAAACTGATTAGTTATTCTATAAGCTATATAAATTATGAATCTATTGCATTGTTTCAAATTATAAAATATTGATTACCTTATGTTCTACAAGTCCTTGTACACATACATTCGAACAAAATTCTCCCATTACTAAATAAATGAACGATTGTCAATAAATTTGATGAGCCAATTCGTATTACTAATTATTATGTCCAATAGTTAGATGTCTGGACAACGCGTTGAACAGAACATTTAGTAATTTTTATAAGAAGTACATATTTAATTAGCACTTGAAAATGACAAATAGGTCCACAATATTGCTATTTTTTTATGTAGGGAACTTTGGCACTGTCTCGCGTGACACTGGCAACTGTCAATTTGAAAGGAGCAGTATGAGTCAATCACGAATCATATGGTAGATTATTTATTCAGGAATCGACCACTAGGAATAAAATACGTAAAGTCTTTGAAATAAGACATTTTTGCGAAATAGTAAACAACCATAACCTAGCTCAGATCTGAGACGGGAGACCAATACAAGCAGTTGACGGCGGTTAAATTCAATACAGTTTAAAAGGTTCAAGGCATCTGGCAACACTGAATGGAAGCAGGAGCAGGGTATTTTTAAAATCCATTATTTTGGCCAAGATCAATGTTGTTGGGTTGGGTGCATTTTTCGCAACTAACACAAATTTTTGCTCTGCAGAATTCCGAAATATCAAAACTTCAGTGTAAGTATAAAACAACTTTATGTATAATATAATATCAATATAATAATGTTAAAACTGACTAGCCTACCCGATACGATAACCATTCAGCAATAGCCTTTATCATGTGGATTCATAGGAGTGAAGAGCCATCTTGTACGGCTACTGAGTTTTACTGAAAAAAGTCTAAATTGTCCCAGGTTGGTACGAGTCTTAAGTATGTACATGACTGCAAAAGAAATGTTCAAGGGAAGTCCTCGTCTGCCATCAAACTCCAGCGTCCTCAAAAAGTACTTGGAAGAGGCAAGAAAAATAAAAATTAAATTGTGTCGTGGGACACCAGGTAGGAACGAAGTTCCTTCGGCTACTGTCGCGCCTGCGCACGTCTCATTTAACGGTTTTATTCCACGCACTTTTTTTCCACGTTTTATTCCACGCACTTTTTTCCACGGATTTTTTCTTACGGTTTTACTATCACATTTTTTTCAGTTCGGTCGCGCAGCAAAATCCCTATCCCCTCCAAGCCTGCCGTAAGGAACGTCGTTCCAAAAATTGAAGACAGTGAATTATTAAAATATCAGCCTGACTCAAATCTCTCGGATACAGCTACAGCTTCGATGCGTCAGCTTGTTCTTAAATTTAAAGAAAAATGCTGTGATATATTTATTCAGAATGTTAAAATATCTGATGACACTATCAAAAAAATTGAAGAAGAAACAAGAAACTAATTCAAAAGTAGTCTTTGGAATGAACTAAGGTATGTACGGATCACAGCATCCAGAGCTTTTGAAGTAAGTCGATGTAAGACCTTGGATGGTACCTTGATATCATTAATTATGGGTGGACGGATTCCAGATACTCCAGCAATGAAAAGAGGAAGGATCTTAAAGGACTCGGTGAGACAAACTTTGGAGCAAAACTTAAATAAAAATATTAGAAAGTGAGGACTAATATTGAGTTCCAAATACCCTATGATTGCTCGGTCACCATATGGTATCTGTCAAGAATACATAATAGAAATTAAGTGTCCCACAAGTGCAAAAACTTATTTGAATTATATAAAAGATGGGAAGCCTACTGAAAAATATTATTTACAGATACAAATACAGAATAGATGTACTTAGCTAATTTAACAAAATGCATATTTTGTGTAGCGGATCGTAAATACACTGAAAATAAAAATTGCTGTTTTACTATGTTCTTGTAAATTTTCTTTGATCATGTGTAAATCTGAAAAATAGTAGGTATATCAACAAAAAATAAACCTTAATAAAAATCATCTTAAAAGATATATGCATATTATTATATTTGATAAGATAGGTTGACGACCCGGATGGCGCAATGGTTAACACGCCAGATCGCCGTTCCGAGAGTCCTGGGTTCGATTCCCAGCGAGGCGAAAATTTGAATGATGAATTTAAATTTCCGTTCTTGGTCTGGGTGTGTGTGTTCTTGTCTTGTGTGTTGTCCATGGCACCCACGACACAGGGAATGCTACTGTGGGGCTATGAGTGTGTAGCGTTATTTATTTTTAAAAAATAAACATGTTACATACATGTTATGTATATAAATTAACTAATAGACATTGAAGAAATACAGATTTAAATTGGGCATAAAATAAGTTTATAATTACTACTACTGTAACATTTAATGAATAAATAAGTAAGAAAGTACCTGAACTAGTAACAGAAGTTTCTCGTTGAACCGAACGAGTACTGGCAATGCTGCTATCAACTGATTCATTTAAGCACTCATCTATTATCATCATCCTTTGTTTTTTTAGAGCATATGGTCGTCCTAAAGTGTTACCTGTTAGTTTTCGTCTATCTGGTTGACAATCAAATTTGCTAGGCAAAGTGTTTGGTTTCATCCGAACTTGTGCTACAAATCCCATGACATTATATTCCATGTAATTCTCCATATCGTTTGGCAACTGTAACAAAATAATGGTTATAAGTTAAAAAGTCTGAATTTAGATTAAAGTAGAAGTTTATTGTTACAATAAGGATTCTAACCTAATAATTTTGAGTTTTGTTTGACTCAATATTGTCAACAGTGAAATTTGTTACTTAATACGTTAACATATAATAAGAACATTATTTATAGCAAAAAAAGTTAAAACTTACATCGAAATGATCCTCACAAAAATACATTTTGGAATCCGAAGCTACATTCACGTCCCGTCTTGCAAGTTGTAGCCACTTTTTACGCATTTGTTCCTTTCGAGGCACATGTACAAATAATTTTTTTGGTGTTTTGATTGTTGAACTTTCACATTGAGGTACCATACAGTATTTATAAAATTTGTGATCCATTTTGTGAGATAATTTGTAAAAACTTGTTATCTAATCTACTCAACCAAACAGCTCTTCGTTTTGCAACATATGACGTCACACGAGTCGCCATGACAGTTTGACGCGTTTTTTGAGGGAAACGTCAATTAGTTCATAAAAATATAAAATAAAATATGTTACAGTTTGTATTTTACTGAAATATTAATATTTCAGTTAAATTAGATTTTAAGGCAAACCAAGAGTTAGTTTTTCAAAATTACTCAACTACCCTATTGGTTTTTAGAATTTAGTCATTCTCTATATGGTACACAATGTTCACATTAACTAACAATCTATAGAGTATAATTTTGTCTTTAAATTAGGTATCTCCCTTAGAGTATATATTACGGTAGTATAGAGCAAGCGCAACGAGGTGGGAACTCCTACGACGGTTGAGAACAACACGACGTTCCCGCCGCGAGCGCTTGTAGTCGTGGTTGAGTGAACTTGAGTGCTAGCGCTGTGCGTTCCTACAGAGAGTTTTCGAATATTTACGTATCAAAATGGTCAAATGTGCAGTTCAATCTTGCAAACACGATACTAGGAAACACACAAAACTGAAATCCAGTATCACATTTCATCGGTAAGTCGATTTATATACTTATTTTTATGAAAACAAATCACGCATCGCGGGGGTGAAAGAGACGTGCGGGGCGGGCACGCTTGGCACGCGTAGGACTCCCCGCGCGCCCCGTTCCCCGCGCTTAGTGAAACGTGGAGAGCGGTGATGTGACGCGACCAACGCTGTAGTCGATATTTAAAATATTTTTTTAAATGTTAGCTATGAACCTATATAATTATTATTATTATTATTTTTTCCACCTATAATATAGGTGGATTTTGAATATTAAAGTTACATTAATATATTATATGTATTATATATTATATTAATGTAATATATTATATATTTTATTAATGTAACTCAATGATATATTAATACTCAAAATCTTTTAAACATTTATTATAAATATTTTTGGTGTGTGTTTAGTACGATTTTAGTACTTTTTAGTATTTTAATGCGAAAAATATTATAGCTTATACTAGAGTTGTAATGTAGTAATAGAGTTACTGTCACTGTTTAATTGTTGTTGTTTATTAGGTTTAAGATACTTAAGTCATCTAAATAACTACTAATCCTTTCTACCATCGAACGACCCGACTCACGGCGTTTATTCATCCCTTCGTCGTAAACATCCCTCCAGTACGGAAGTCACGCTTTGCGTCATCATTCATCATACGTACCGCGAAGGACTGGAACAAATTGCCTGCGTCGGTATTTCCGTTCGATTACAATATATGTAGGTAGGTATCTTCAAGTCAAGAGTGAATAGGCTTCTAAGTTATTGCGCCTTACCACCCTCGACTACATCGCTGCTTACCATCAGGTGGGATTGTAGTCAGTAGATAGATTGTAGTAGTTAATGCTTTAACTTATAGTAAGTCTAAAAAATTTGCGTTGCCATAATTATAAATATACAGATTTTTTCGTATTTATACAGATTTTCGATGTGCGCTACAGATTAGCACTGGATACAGGTTTTTATACAGAATTCTTACTCTATTGATAAAATTACCATATTCAACTAAAACAAAACTTTGAGGAAGAAAGATTTTTTAAATATATATTACCTAGTTCCTTTGTTGCAAATATGTAAATTTTGATTGTTGTTGCGTATAATTATGTTTTTAATTTTACTGTTTACACTGGTATTCTATTTTACTTTAATAAATATTAGTTCCTTTGTTGCAAATATTTGAATTTTGATTCATGTTTCTTATAATTATGTTTTTAATTTTACTATTTACACTAGCATTCTATTTTACTTCAATAAATATTAGTTACTTTGTTGCAAATATTTGAATTTTGATTGTTGTTTGCAAAGTTTCATACTAACTTTGCACCCCCGTTTTACCCCTTTAGGGGATGAATTTTCAAAAACCCTTACTTAGTGCTCACCTACGTTATAAAACGAACCCCTGTGCAAAATTTCAAGTTTCTAACCCTTATAGTTTAGGCCCTGCGTTGATATGTCAGTCAGTCAGTCAGTCAGTTAGTCATTCAACTTCTCCTTTTATATATAGATTTTGTAATAAAAAAAAATACACTAAACCCGATATTTTATTTCATAAACTTTAAAGCCACACGATTTCCTTACATTTCTATTACTCATAATTTTCGACAGTCGATAGTGACGTAATGTAATCGGTACATCCCTAATTGCCATACACTTCTCAATATAAATATCTATAGCACACCTGCCTACGCTGCGAGCTGAACATTTTGTGCAATGCGCGTGCTCTAGACTACCTTAATATATACTCTAAGGGTATCTCCGGTCACGGGGCTAGTGTCTAGTGTCACGTCACTGTCATCATGTCATGTCAACATTGTCAACTCAAATAACAATTAACAATGTACCTACCTTATAAAAAGTTATTTTAACTTGAAATACTTCAATATTGATGAAAATATAGCCATGCAGTCTGACCATAATTCCACACACAGCAATGAAACTACAAACATAAATTATATTATGGTCAAAGTTGAAAATGATCATCCTGTTGACCAGGAAAGTATTAAAACTATAGAGAGAATTGATTACAACGTGGTGAATAGAGAAACCTCGCCAATATATGTTGCTATTGACGAAATTAAAGTAGAATATGATGATGCAGTCAACCAGGACATAACTAACCGTGACAGTATTAGTACTGAACATTTATCCAGTAGTGACATGGTGTGTGGATCTGCCACAACTGAAGATGTCGTTTATGACATTATGGTCGAAAATGAGGATCATGACGTGGAGTGTGGATCAACCACAACCAAAGATTGTTTTCCTGATGACATCAAGGTTAAAATTATCCAGGAAACTATAACTCCTGAAGAGTTTACTAACATTGAGATGATGTGTAGATCAAAGTTGCTCTCAGATGTTGATGAAAACTGTGGTGTGATGAATCAGGATGGTGCAAGTGAAAGTGCAATGAATACTGATGTGAATTGTGGAGTTGTGTTGTTAGGTAAGTAGGAAGGAAGGAAGTAATTATATATAATTATATACCTTTTATGCGTAAAC
Organism: Ochlodes sylvanus; assembly: GCA_905404295.2. Lineage (NCBI taxonomy): Eukaryota > Metazoa > Arthropoda > Insecta > Lepidoptera > Hesperiidae > Ochlodes > Ochlodes sylvanus. The sequence goes on from FR990150.1 coordinate 418,374, forward strand.
CACAATGTGCAAGATTGTGAGCTATAAGTACAATATTCGTTAACTGTTTAATGTTGTACTACAACTTTTAATGTGTTACTATGAAGTGGGTGTAGAATGGGATAGTAGCGACAGTTTGTAATATTGCTGCTATTCACTTAACGTTGATGGTGAGATAAGCCAACAAAGTCTGTCTACCGTCATCACTATTGGAAAACTGTTTTGGTTGAATTAATGTTTTTTTAATAAACTAGCTTTCCGCCGCGGCTACGCCCGCCAATTTCCAAAAAACTTCTTTGTCACTTGAGGGACTTACATATCCATATAGCCAAATAAAAATTTTATCCCGTTAGGGGGGGAATTTCCAAAAATCGTCTCTTAGTGCTCCCCCACACTCCCCAAGGAACATACATGCCAAAGGACAATGATCATTAAAGTATGGGGAAATGGCCTAATGGCTTCATAATTATTTAATTTGATTGGCTTAGTTAATAAAATTACCAAGTCACGTTAGTATTTTTCAAAGGTACACCGGGGTTAGAAATATATTTATGTTATTAAGATATTAACAGTTCAACATACCTTCTCGTCATATATGACAACTTAATTCATTATACTCATGATATCTATGATTTTACATCTAAATCACGTGCAAAAATGTAATAATATACTGTATAACGTTTGGTGGTATTTAGGTATTTTTGAACTAAGAGATGAACGGTTAGTGGTATTTAGGTATTTTTGGCGGGCGAAGCCCCGGGGGGGGGGATGGGGGTAGGCTAGGTAATAAAATCCCCTGTTCGAAATACTGATTCGAATGCTTAGACGACGGTTATATTCTAATAATTATGGCACTGGAGTTCATCTGAAGCGTGACAAAAGTGCACGCAAAAATAATCATTCTCCTTTCATATTGTTGTATTCAGTTTCGCCTGTTCGTTGTCAGTTACTCAGTAACGAAATTGTTTAATATAGATATGTATATTGATAATAAACGCTAACCCACTCACACCCCCGCACTGGGACCCCCTGTGTCGTACGGCATGAACAACACAACACTAGCGCACATGATCCCAGTACATACATTGACTGTCACATGAATATCTGCCCGGGCTGGGATTGTAACCCGGAACCCCTAGCTTCACAGGCCACTATACCGAGGTTATGGGATCATCTAATTTTTTGATTCTTAATTAATCTTTATATTTTGAAACAGGTGAAGATTACTCTTCGGACGACGGTCTCCCTTCAGCAGTGCCATTACATAAAGTTGAGTCGAGCGACACAGGAGTACAACAAGTGACGAAGATATCGGAATATTTTATGAGTCTTGCAAAGGATATGAAGACGCATTCAAGGGATAGACCATATTCGTGTCCTATCTGTAAAAATGCATTTAAATTAAAAAGCAATCTTAAAGAACACATTAACATACATTTAGGGATAAAACCATATTCGTGTCAAGTTTGTTACAAAACATTTATTCAAAAACAAAAACTTACATTTCATCTGAGGACACATTCAGGAGAAAAACCATTCTCATGTCATACCTGTAACAAGACATTTACTCTAAAAGGTAATCTTACGTCTCATGTGAGGCTACATTTAGGGGAAAAACCATTTTCGTGTGACGTGTGTAACAAAACATTTAGCCAAAAAGGCAATTCTTTAATCCATATGAGGACACATCTACAAGAAAAACCATATTCTTGTGAAATTTGCCACAAAACTTTTTCTCAAAAAACTCATCTTGTAACCCATACGAGGAGACTACATTCAGACGTAAAACCATTTTCGTGTGATATTTGTAAGAAAGAATTTAAAGTGAAGGGGAATCTTATGGAACATATCAAAATACATTCAGTAGAAAAGCCATATTCGTGTGAAATCTGCCACAAATCGTTTATCCATAAATTTACTTTAGCATCCCATTTGAAGGTACATACAGGAGAAAAGCCATTTACGTGTCAAGTCTGCCACAAAGGATTTATTCGAAAAGGTTGCCTTAAAGCGCATTTGATGACACACTCAGGGTCAAAACCATTCTCGTGTGATACCTGTGATAGGGCATTTGCATTGAAATGCAATCTGTTAAAACACATGATGACACATTCAGCAGAAAAACCATTTTCGTGTGATGTCTGTGGTAAGGCTTTCCGTCGACAATTCGGCCTCAATTCCCACAAACGGACACATTTAAAAAGCTCAAAAGCCAAAGCATTCAAGTGACACTTTCTTGGAGAAATATCACGTAAATCAATAAAGCATAAATATAAGTTTAGTGATGGAATGGACATTGGACAGGCGTTTACGAACTACTCAACATAACATCAGTTTACAAATTTTTTATTTTTATGTATATCAACGGGCTTCTTAACAATTTCCCTGCCTATTTTCATTTGCTCCCTGCTGGTATCCTCTCGGAGGCTCTTTAAGGTAGATAGTGCAATCACATTATCTACTTTGTGGTGCAATCCCCTGATGACGTACACAACAACCGTTCTAGCACGTTTGAATGCACAAGAGCACTGGACAGATATGACATTAGTACTACGTACTAATGTACTACGTAAATGTACAATAAAAAATAAATAAATTAATTACGTATGACGTAACATGATTTTATGATCTAGGTAGTGAAGGTGACATAACGTCATTTTACACTGCGTCATAAACTTGTCGATTGATGTCGAAACCATTGTTATTGAGGGTGTATTTTGATGGCATGATAATGATCTTTTTATTTATTTATTCACTTTTTATTGTAAACCTAAAAACTAGATTACAATGGGCGGACTTAATGTCAACCCTGTAAAAATTTATAACATTTCGAACTCTGTTGTTATATAGAGAGCTATTATTTTCTTCTTGTTACTAAACCAATACACAATACAATATACAATAAACGCTAAGGGGAGGACCCCTTAGCGTTTATTGTGCATTGCTTTATTTGCATCCACATAATCTTAAAGGATTCAGTTTTGGGTCAATGTAAAGAATTTTTGTTTTGAAAACTTGATCACTCTACAAAGTTCTTTAATGTACTTCATTAAATTTTTTCTTGATTTCAAAAATTCTGTTACATTGTTTGAATCTGCTATGGAAGATGTAGATATCTAGGTAGGTTATTTACTGATAGATACTATGCTGTACTACTACTTGTTACTACTTTATAGATGTTATTCTTAGTTCAGAAGGAATTTAAATTTAAAGATACCTGCAGGCATAAAACGCGTTTAGTAGAAAGCTCGGCTTTTTCCTAGAAATAAATGTTATAGCACCTGCATTTCGCTTTTATTCCATCACTAGGGTTCCATACGCCACATCGAATTCCATTACATCGAAGTTCATGACATCGAACACGTTACATTATCGATAGTTTATTATATCAAACTATCATCACATCGAATGTTTATTACATCGATTCTAGTAGTATTATAAAGTACTCTGTGACTAGTAGAGACAAATCGAACTACTTTTTTGTGCGATGTGAGAACCGAACAGAACCGTTAAGTTTTTTTTTTTTTTCATTTATTCAATATTACGTTAGATTAGAACTGCGGGCGAAGCTACATAAAGTTTCGAACAAATATTTTAAATTTTGAGCTATGTTTAAGGTGTTTTAGAAACAATATGTTGTGAGGACGAAAAGCTCTCATTCGCACTGTAAAGAAGTCCAACCTTGCCTCGAAAAGTCCTCATTCGCAGTGGCTGAAAGTTCATCAAAAATAGTGTCGCAGTCAACGTGTTAATCAAGTATGCATTCATTAAATATTAACTTAAACAAAAACATGTCAACTGTATTAATTAATGCAAAAACTCAACACACAGATGTACATACTATACTCCGTAGATTGGCCATGTGGACCATAGATGTATAATATTATACATAGATTGGGTATTTAAAGAGTAAAAGAAAGCTACCAAAGCTTACGTTACTTTGATTTGTTAGAAAGAGAGAGAAAAACGAGACCTTAATTTATTTGTTAAGTAGCCTAGAGGTAGAGGCAATTTGTGTTGTGCACACCTAGGTAATTTGGCGATATTAACGTAAATTAAAGTGTTTATCAGTGTTGTTATAAGGTTATTACGATGGTTACTTGGAATTTTAGGCATTAAAGTGAAGTTAAAGCGTTATAAAACCATTTTCGATGCACACTTTGACACATCTCGCACCATGAACAATTGTTTTTTTGGTCTCATTCGATAGTTCACCTTCACATTTCCAATCTATGCATGTATGTATGTATTTCTAATCTATGTATGTCATCTATGGTCTGTACAGTTTCAGTCACTTGTCACTTGCACACTGTATGGGCCAAAATAACGGTACTTAAATCATGAAATTAAAAAAAAACAGCGTCCATAAGAAGTCTGTGGTACTTATATGAGTTATCATCTTTTTTTTATGGCCTAAGCACTAGGCAAACGAGCAGACGGGTCACCTGATGGTAAGTGATCACCGTCGCCCATAGACATTGGCCGACCATCTGTGAGGGGCAGCAGATGACGTCTTAATTTGGCACAGATTAAACTTGTAAACTATCTGTCATATTCAATATGTGAGCATTGACCTATATAGGCTGATTTTTTAGTCAGTTAACATACTCGCGGACATGAAAGAACGTGGTCATAGGTAATGATCAAAAATATAAAGTCAAAATTCTACACTACTAATTATTTCAAAAATGGCAATCAAAGTTATCTCAAAATACTCGGAACGTATGGAAACGTATCCTCTGTAATAGTGTTCTGTGCTCTAGTCTGTGAACTCTGTGATATCCTCTTTGCTCTTTGGTATTGTATTGGTCGAGTAATCCATAGAGTAACTTATGAGTAATCGAGTTTGTTTAGTTGTTATCAGTTGAGTTGACTTTACAATTTACATTTTATTATAAATTATCAAAATATCAAACAATTTAATGTAGGTTTTTAAAAGTTTACGTGTGGTCTAATAATTTATTAAGTTATTGCATAGCTTTTACCGCGGGCTTGGAGCGCGGAGACCGAATCAAGAAATTCCGTAACGAAAATAAAACCTAACACGGGGGGTGTCATCAGTGTATAATCTATGGGTGTCATATTGTCGTATGACTCCGCCGGCGCCTACCATGTAGCTCGGCCGAGCGTTCGCTTTTTTTATTATTGATTTATGGTAGCACAGTGTTGCCAGATGCCATTAACCATTTATCTGTATTTGAAACGGCTAAAATCTGTATAAAATCTGTATGCCTATTTTAACTCAAAATCTGTATAAAATCCGTATTTAAAAAAAATTAAATGTGGCACTCGGAGACTGCCGCGGTAAAGCTATTGCATAGCATTTTTTATCAACTTATGCAATTATAATTATTAGAAGTTATATAGTTATATCAGAACAGCGCCATCTAGTTTGTAGAAAACATACGTACCATACCTTAGTATTAAGGTACTAAATGGCGCTGATTGGGGGTGGTGCATTATTATCCCCTACCAGCGCCATCTACGTACTGTGCAGTGAACAATTATTCATTAGGTTAGATGGGTCCATTTATCGATGGAGGAAGGCTGGCTGAGCTGGTAGTTCACTCGCAGTATACTAGATGGCGCTGAGTAGTAAAACGCTGTAATTCTGAATCACGCTGGTGAGGTTTTTTGTAATATCTATTAGTATCCAGCATTAACATTCAATAAATGACTTGACTTGACTTGTACTGAAGAAGTGTTTCTTTAATCTTTATGGTGCTTGCCTACTCGTTCAACGAAACTACTCTTGGGACGTTGGGACCGCCGAGTGGTCGGTAATTTTAGCTATCAGTTGAATATGGTCCACAGACTAGGTACGAATATGGTCATTTTATCAATAGAGTAAAAATTCTGTATAAAAATCTGTATCCAGTGAAAATCTGTATCACACATCGAAAATCTGTATAAATACGGAGAAATCTGTATATATGGCAACGCTGTGGTAGCAAACGAGCATGCAGCACCAGAGCACCATGCACCACAGACATTGACATATGATATTTTATGTCAATGACCACAGAGAATCAATCAGTGCCAAAGTTCCATACAAAAATGGCGATATTGTGGACCTATTATTTGTCATTATCAAAGTGTTAATAAATATGTACTTCTTTTAGAAATTACTAAATGTTCTGTTCAACGCGTTGTCCAGACATTTAACTATTGGACATAATAATTAATAATACGAATTGGCTCATCGATTTATTGACAATCGTTCATTTATTTAGTAACGGGAGAATTTTGTTCGAATGTATGTGTACAAGGACTTGTAGAATATAAGGTAATCAATATTTTATAATTTGAAACAATGCAATAGATTCATAATTTATATAGCTTATAGAATAACTAATCAGTTTTATGTGTGTTTATTTTTTGGAGAATCTTGATCATTTCCAAGACGCCGCGCGCGTTCGGTCGCCCGCGCGATGCCCCCGCAGTTGAGGGTGCAATTTTTCACGGCTCTCCCGCATACTAATAAAATTTATCGTCAGATTGTCCCATATACAGTACAACATGACGATAGTATCAAAATAAAGTTCAATAAATATTTGTAACACACGAATTAACTTAAACGAATAATCAAAATAATCACAGCGAGAAATGATTTAATAAAAACGATTTTAATTTTTCAGTTTTCGAGATGCCTTCAAAAAATAATGCAGAAAAATGTAAAAATTATCGTATCCGAAAAAAAATGCAACCCTAAAAATAAAAAAAAGTTTCACTTTAAAAACTCCATTAACATCCGCAGAAAGGTCTCGGATGTATAGGTTGCGGAAAAAACAACTCACTCAAGGAATGAATTCATGTGTGAATGAAGTTTTGTATACTCCATCAACTTCGAATTCGCGAATCACGTTTGAACCATCGCCTCAGCGTGTTACTACAGGTAAATATAATTCTTTTATCTCTGTAATAATTTAAAACATTGAAATATTTTACTTGGTCACTCAATTTCAATTAAATTTATATTTTTATTTAAAATAATTTCAATAAATTTTATTTTACTTGTCAATGTCGTAAGTCATGTGAATGTCTAATTTTTATTTACATCATAAACTAAAATAAATTCTCACATTCTTATTTAATGTGTAATAAGTTCATAAATAAATTAATAAAGATACAAATAACATAACATGTGAGCCGTCACGGGACGCCTGGCAGATGTGAAACATCGACATTATTCTGTAAAAGTAATATGCAGAAAAGAACAGATATAGTAGTAGTCATTCGAATATGAACATTAGTCTATTACTAATATTCAAGTCGAATGCGCACATTAGTAGTTGTAGATTATTCGAATAGTGAGATCATTCGCAGTCGCGCACCGCTAGTATACACTACGGAGTATATACTATACTATGGAGTATACACTATAGGTATCCGAGCTCAGTGTAGCGAGAGAGATGGCTTAACGCCGGATCGAGTGGGAGAGAATCGCACAGTCGATTGCGCATGGCCACGGCATGAAATCGGTTTTACGTGCGGCTATAGATGTTTCACATCAATAATAATATTTCTCAGTAAAGTAAAACATCTCACGCGCGTACTTAAGTACACGTACGTATTTTTTTCTACGGAATATTAATTTGTAAGTTTCCGAAACGAGTAACAGTAACGATTTATGTAGAAAATAATAATCATAATGAATAAAAACAATATTTTTAAAGATATTTTACGTAAATTTTATTTACTACCGATTATACGTACTAAAAGTAACAATACTTGAAATTACTGCATAAACATTATTCGAGCTTGCAACACTGTGGGGTTCGAACAACTTCCATGACAATTTTGCGTCATTCGTTTAGTCGCCTCGCTTGATGTCGTACGTTTCGGGTGTTCTTTTGTGTTTGAATTTTAACGACTGCTTGTGTACTGGATTTGTGTTTGCTCTGTGATTTGGTTATCCTGCCTAGTATACTATAGTATTATATTCCTAATAATTGTGTCAAAGTTAGGGAATTAAAAAGTATCAATTTATGTCAAATATGAATGAACATTTATTACGTATATGACGTAACGTAACTTCAAAATTCTTGTTTTTAAAATTAATAAAAAATAAATAATTCTGTTAATACAAGTCGAGATGGAGATAAAATAATGCAATCTGTATTAAGTCTGGAAAAGTTTGAAAAATAATAATTTCACTGTTTTAGTAAGTAAAAAATTAAATATCTCGAAACTAAAGAGTAATAAAAATATATGAATGACTACACTGGTTTAATATAAATTGCCATAGATATCATCCTACCTAATTATACAGTCACTTAGGCATATTTAAATAAAACACAGTATTTAATTTCAATAAAACATATTTGTTAGATTTGAATAAAATCGAAGAGTAGAAATCGATATCGATGCGATTCGATACAACAAAATTGCGGTAGTTACCAACAGCTATTACATTGAATACTTTCCAACTCTATACATTGCCAGTGTCTAACTGACGTTACGATGACGTTCAGAGTCGGCCATATTGCTAAATCATTTGTTTACTACATTTCTCGCGGCTAGAAAAATGAACTGTATGTATATATTACTAGCTTTGCCCGCGACTTCGTCCGCGTGGAATTTAACTATAAAAAATTAAAAATGTCTAAAAGGAAAGTAGCCTAAGTTACTCCTTATTAAATTAGCTATCTGCCAGTGAAACACCCGTCAAAATCGGTCCAGCTGTTCCAGTTTTTAGGCGGAACAAACAGAGAGACAGACTGTAAAAAATGACACTTTGGCATAATATGTACCAGTTAGTAAAAGCAGTTATTTTAGTATTATTTATATATAGATTAATTGTGTTTTTTCAGCTAATACTATATTTGACTGCAATATTGATAAAAATATGGCCATGCTTGCTGACCGTAATTACACACACAGCAATGAAATTGCAAACATAAATAATTTAACACCAGTCATGTCCGGAGACGGAGCTTTCCATGATATTAAGGTCAAGGTTGAAAATGATCTTTCTGTAGAAACTGAAAAGAAAACTAATTACAACATGGTGCATAGAGAAACCTCGCCTCTACATGTTGCTATTGACGAAATTAAAGTTGAGAATGATGCAGTCAATAAGGACATAACTGACCAGGAAAATATTAGTACTGAACATTTAAGTAGTGACACAACCACAACTGAAGGTTTTGTCAATGATGATATCAAGGTTAAAATTATCCAAGAAATTATTACTCCTGAAAAGTTTACCAACATTGAGATGATGTGTAGATCAAAGTTGCTCGCAGATGTTGATGAAAACTGTGGTGTGATGAATCAGGATGGTGCAAGTGCAACCAATACTGATGTCAAGCGTGGAGATTCGTTGTTAGGTAAGTAAAATTAATTGTATTTCAGGTTTATTTAGATAAATGCCATACTTCCTGCCCTGACGATGTGGCTATTGAAGACTATGTCACATCTTCACGCCTTTAAAAACCTCATAAATTATAAGCCTTAAATGGGCAGATGAACAACCTGACCAATGCTAGCTCCGGACCATCTGTGGACGTCCTTAACATCGTAGACATCTCGGACAGTGCGAACAAAGAGGAGTGCTTGTCAACTAACCCACGGACACTGCAATGACAACACATTAAAACATTCCACGTTGACACTAGGGCCGCGGCCGGAGTGGTAGCTAGCCAGGCTGGTGACTGTCCACGCGCGCGTACCGTCGGGATTAAACTGAGCCTTGAGCCCTACACAATATGAACTGACAAAAGTTTATTTTGAAACAGGTGAACATTACTCTTCGGTCGACGGTCTCCCTTCAGCAGAGACAATACATAAAGTTGAGTCGAGCGACACAAGAGTACAACAAGTGACGAAGGTACCGGCTGATTCGACGCGTCTTGCATACCATATGAGGACACAATCCGGGGAAAACCCATTTTCATGTGATATTTGTGACAAGACATTTACTGTAAAATCCACTCTTGTAAAACACCTTAAGATACATTCAGGGATAAAACCATTCACGGGTCATATCTGTAACAAGACATTTACTGTAAAATCCAATCTAGTGGTACACCATAGGATACATTCAGGGATAAAACCATTCTCGTGACATATCTGTAACAAGACATTTACTGTAAAATCCACTCTTGTAAAACACCTAAAGAAACATTCAGGGAAAAAACCATTCTCGTGTCATATCTGTAACAAGACATTTACTGTAAAATCCAGTCTAGTGGTACACCGTAGGATACATTCAGGGATAAAACCATTCTCATGTGATATCTGTAACAAGACATTTACTATAAAATCCAATCTTGCAAAACACCTTGTGATACATTCAGGGATAAAACCATTCTCGTGTCATATCTGTAACAAGACATTTACTGGAAAATCCAGTCTAGTGGTACACCGTAGGAAACATTCAGGGATAAAACCATTCTCATGTGATATCTGTAACAAGACATTTACTATAAAATCCAATCTTGTAAAACACCTTAAGATACATTCAGGGATAAAACCATTCACGTGTCATATCTGTAACAAGGCATTTACTGAAAAATACAAGCTAGTGGTACACCGTAGGAAACATTCAGGGATAAAACCATTCTCATGTGATATCTGTAACAAGACATTTACTATAAAATCCAATCTTGTAAAACACCTTAAGATACATTCAGGGATAAAACCATTCACGTGTCATATCTGTAACAAGGCATTTACTGAAAAATCCATTTTAGTGAAACACATTAGGATACATTCAGAGATAAAACCATTCTCGTGTCATATCTGTAACAAGACATTTACTGTAAAATCCGGTCTAGTGGTACACCGTAGGATACATTCAGGGATAAAACCATTCTCATGTGATATCTGTAACAAGACATTTACCATAAAATCCTATCTTGCAAAACACCTTATGATACATTCAGGGAAAAAACCATTCTCGTGTCATATCTGTAACAAGACATTTACTGGAAAATCCAGTCTAGTGGTACACCGTAGGAAACATTCAGGGATAAAACCATTCTCATGTGATATCTGTAACAAGACATTTACTATAAAATCCAATCTTGTAAAACACCTTAAGATACATTCAGGGATAAAACCATTCACGTGTCATATCTGTAACAAGGCATTTACTGAAAAATACTATCTAGGGGTACACCATAGGATACATTCAGAGATAAAACCATTCTCATGTGATATCTGTAACAAGACATTTACTGTAAAATCCGGTCTAGTGGTACACCGTAGGATACATTCAGGGATAAAACCATTCTCATGTGATATCTGTAACAAGACATTTACTATAAAATCCTATCTTGCAAAACACCTTATGATACATTCAGGGAAAAAACCATTCTCGTGTCATATCTGTAACAAGACATTTACTGGAAAATCCAGTCTTGTGGTACACCGTAGGAAACATTCAGGGATAAAACCATTCACGTGTCATATCTGTAACAAGGCATTTAGTGTAAAATCCACTCTTGTAAAACACCTTAAGACACATTCAGGGCTAAAACCATTCACGTGTCATATCTGTAACAAGGCATTTACTGTAAAATACAGTCTTGTAATACACCTTAAGATACATTCAGGGATAAAACCATTCACGTGTCATATCTGTAACAAGACATTTACTGTAAAATCTACTCTTGTAAGACACCTTAAGAAACATTCAGGGAAAAAACCATTCTCATGTTATATCTGTAACAAGACATTTACTGTAAAATCCAATCTTGTAAGACACCTTATTATACATTCAGGGATAAAACCATTCACGTGTCATATCTGTAACAAGGCATTTACTGTAAAATCCAGTCTAGTGGTACACCACAGGATACATTCAGAGATAAAACCATTCTCCTGTGACATCTGTTACAAGACATTTACTAGAAAATCCAGTCTAGTGGTACACCATAGGATACATTCAGGGATAAAACCATTCTCATGTGATATCTGTAACAAGACATTTCATGTAAAATCTACTCTTGTAAGACACCTTAAGAAACATTCAGGGAAAAAACCATTCTCGTGACATATCTGTAACAAGACATTTACTGGAAAATCCAGTCTAGTGGTCCACCATAGAATACATTCAGGGATAAAACCATTCTCATGTGATATATGTAACAAGACATTTAATGTAAAATCTACTCTTGTAAGACACCTTATTATACATTCAGAGATAAAACCATTCTCGTGTTATATCTGTAACAAGATATTTACTGGAAAATCCAGTCTAGTGGTACACCATAGAATACATTCAGGGATATAACCATTCTCATGTGATATCTGTAACAAGACATTTAATGTAAAATCTACTCTTGTAAGACACCTTAAGAAACATTCAGGGAAAAAAACCATTCTCGTGACATATCTGTAACAAGACATTTACTGTAAAATCCAGTCTAGTGATACACCGTAGGATACATTCAGGGATAAAACCATTCTCATGTGATATCTGTAACAAGACATTTACTGGAAAATCCAGTCTAGTGGTACACCATAGAATACATTCAGGGATAAAACCATTCTCATGTGATATCTGTAACAAGACATTTACTGTAAAAAATATACTCTTGTAAGACACCTTAAGAAACATTCAGGGAAAAAACCATTCTCGTGACATATCTGTAACAAGACATTTACTGTAAAATCCAATCTTGCAAAACACCTTATGATACATTCAGGGATAAAACCATTCTCATGTGATATCTGTAACAAGACATTTACTGTAAAATCCAGTCTAGTGGTACTCTGTAGGATACATTCAGGGATAAATAAATATATTTTGGGGTGTAAGAGGCTCCATCCATCTTTGAGTCCAAGCCGACCTCACCTGCTCGTGGTGCACCCTGCTGAACAACGGACGAGGTTACGGCGCCTGGTCCCTCTTTTCAGAGGTTTCAGGGGTGTTCCGGCTGGGGGCTTGAGAGCCAGTTCCCCCCCCCCCTCCTCCACCCATCCTCATCCTCTATGCAGTGACTCTTTGGTTTATCCTCGGGTTTAATGGATTCCTGAGGCTCCGTTGCTCGGGGGGACGTGATGTGTTGGCGCGGCGGCCAGGGAGACCTGGTGAAACGGCTGACCGCTGGCCGCCCGCCGGACAGTACAGGGACCCGAACCCAGGCAACACTTAAAACCTCTGGCCTGGGAGGCTGTCCCATCATCCGGCGCAAAATCCCGCTGTGTGGACTCCGTGCCGGAGTAAGAGACCGGAGTGGTACCCGGAGTTCGCGCGCTTGGCATACGGGCTCACTCAGGTTGTTACTGGCTTCACCAGAGTCCCTGACGTTGAGACCCATACTGCTTCTTTGCTCGACCTACTGCTGACTTCTCATCCATCAGACTACCGGGTGGTGGTTGGGGCTCCTCTCGGATCTTCTGACCACTGCCTGGTAAGAACAGCTGTGCCCTTGACGCGTCAAGAGGGCTCTCGGCCCACTGGATCGCGTCAAGTCTGGCACTATAAGTCAGCAGACTGGGACGGACTCAGGGAAATCTTGAGTTCGTACCCCTGGAGGCAGCTCTGTTTCAATTCGGGGGATCCGAACGTGTGCGCTGATTCGGTAACCGATGTGATACGGCAGGGTATGGAATGTTTTATCCCTAACTCTGTCGTATCCATTGGTGGTAATAACATGCCCTGGTATAATGGTTTATGTATTGCGGCTTCATACCGCAAGCATGCCGCTTACCAGGCCTGGACTTCAGCGTACACTTCCAAGGATCCATCTGCCCCAGAGCTTAAGCGAAAGCTCAACGCTGCCTCCCGGTCAGCAAAGAAGCAAATGTCCAGGGCGAAGGCCAAGTTTATCGGCAGAATTGGCGAGCGACTAGTCGGCTACCCCTCTGGGAGTCGAGAATTCTGGTCGCTGGCCAAGGCTGTCGAGGGCAACTTTTGTCGGTCGTCTCTTCAACCACTGCGAATGCCGGATGAATCCGTTGTCCATACGGCAAGGGAGAAGGTCGAACTTCTTGGCACCCTCTTTGCCGCCAACTTTTGCTGTTTGTGTCAACTCGACTCTTGACGATGGAGGGACCACACCACCTAACATCCCACGGTGTGAGAGCTCTCTGAACGATATACTTTTTACTTAGAAGTCGGTCAGACGAGCTCTACAGTCCCTCGACACCAAGAAGTCGAGTGGGCCGGATGGCATTCCCGCAGTGGTGTTGAAGACGTGTGCTCCCGAGTTGACTCCCGTCTTAACAGTCTTTACACCACAGGAATAGTACCGTCTTCGTGGAAAGTAGCCCTAGTTCATCCTATCCCCAAAAAGGGCAATCTCAGTGACCCGGCCAATTACAGGCCTATAGCGATAACTTCCCTGCTTGCAAAGGTGATGGAGCGCGTGATTAATTCACAGCTCCTCGGATATCTAGAGGATCGCCAGCTGATCAGCGATCGGCAATATGGTTTTCGCCATGGCCGCTCAGCTGGCGATCTTCTGGTTTATCTGACACACCGCTGGGCTCAGGCCCTAGACAGCAACGGGGAAGCATTGGCAGTCAGCCTCGATATCGCTAAGGCCTTCGACCGGGTCTGGCAAAGGGCTCTTCTCGCGAAGCTACCATCTTACGGTCTCCCTGAGAGATTATGCAGTTGGGTAGCCAGCTTTCTATCTGAGCGACATATTAAGGTCGTAGTCGACGGTTGTTGCTCAGATATGAAACCTATAATGCTGGCGTTCCCCAAGGGTCTGTGCTATCTCCTACACTGTTTATTCTGCATATCAATGACATGCTGCAGCGTGCTGACGGCATTCATTGCTATGCAGATGTCAGTACAGGGGATGCCTATTATACAGGCCCTGCAAATTCCTCTCAGTCGCAAGTGGAGGATAGCAGAATCAAACTTGTGTCTGAAGTCGAGCACTCTCTGGACAAATCTCGGAATGGGGTCGACTCATACAAAATGAACATATATACAAACTAAATCAAACGCTGTATAACTTGACGAATCATCATAGCGATGCTATATTTTATTTTGATATTAACAAATTTATTTCTATGTTTAAGCTGACTAGGGATACTATGTATCTGCCAATAAAATATAAGCGAAACTTAGCTACATTGTTAGCTTATAACTTAAATGATGCGGTTACATGTAGTGTAACAAAGTCTATTGACACATTTTTAGATTGTGGTAGTAGTACCACTACTTCTGTCTTGGACAACTGTACTAATATATGTACAGAAAATAATTTAAACTAAATAATAAGACAAAGGATAAGCCATCTTATATAAACATTGTACATCAAAATATACAAGGCTTTTCCGGCAAAGAATTAGAAATTGAATTATTTATTAAAAAGTTCAATGTTCATGTTATATGTATCAGTGAGCATTGGCTGTCAAGCTCTCAAACTAGTTTTAAGATATGTAATCACATTGTATCAAGCGCGTTCTGTAGAAGGACTGCAATTCGCGGTGGATCACTTATATTAGTTCACAAAGACATATCTTGTAAAAATCGGAAAGATATAGTGAGTCTTTCTGTTGAACGCACTATTGAGCTGGCCTGTGTGGAACTGGAGCGTTTTATAATAGTTTGCGTATACCGGCCCCCGTCTGGTGACTTTAACTCTTTCGAAGATTCGCTGGAGGATGTACTTAACCCCTGGAGTGTCGAGATCCCCGAATGTAAAACATGGCCAACGTGTCACGCCTATTCGTAACTCGCGCGATCATGTCGCTAGGTCATCGTAAAAATGAATTGTACGGGATTATGTTATAATTATATCACATAAATTATACATCATTGTTATCACAACGAAATTGCCTAACACCTAAAACAATTAAATTAAAGCAAAAAAACTTACCTGCGTAAGAAATTATTCAATTTCTTTTCAACTTCGAAATTTTCAAACACAATGGAGACACATTTTTCCACATTTCACTAACTCACAATGTACATTAATCAAAACTAACACTATCACTACTTAGTATACATATTTACGCATCGATATAATACATTATTTCATTTGGAAACACAGTAATTACGCGGTAAAAGAAGTTAGAAAACTAACACGAAAACGGTGCGAATACCGGCATATTTTTAGCGAGCCGCTTTGCGGCCGAAGTTATTTTATTTTTGGTCTATTTTGTGGTAAATATTGTTATCAATATGTTGCTAGATTAATAAGCTAAGAATTTGTAATACTATAAAACCAAACAAAACCAAACTCGCTGTACCTATATTTATATGAAAATATACACAGCTTGTCGACTTCAACGACACTGTAACTATGTTGTTCAAAAGTTATTTACTTTTTTCACCAACTTTTATATCACCATTTACAAAACTAGCACTTTACACGTAATCTGCACAACTTTTCCAGTAATAATAAGTAAAAATCTCATCAGTAAATTCACCGTTTCCTTCTCGAAAACTATTTTATAAAATCTTGCGAACTCAAATGACGCGAAACGAGCGTAGCGACCGTACTGTACAACTTTCAAATAAATATTTTCCTGTTTATCATTCGACTTTGCAGCCAATCACAGTCGGTATTTCGTAGCTAATGAACGTAGGTTCAATTTGAATCCAACCAATGAAATCAAAATATTATGAAATAGACAATAATCGTCCTCCAATACGATTGTATTTAGTTTGCCCCTCCGTCGGGGGTGCACTTCATGTTGGCCTAGAAAAATTTTTGCCCCGACGGAGGGGACAACTACACTCGAGGGGTTAAGCGAGTGTGCACATCAAAAAAAGAATTAATTGTATGTGGTGATTTTAATGTGGATATTCTTGTACAGACGTCCATTACTGTTAGGTTGCTGGACTTATTTAAGTGTTTTAATCTGATTCCACTTTTCACTGAACCCACTAGAATAACTGCTACATCAGCTACATGTTTAGACAATATATTCTGTAACTGCTCAATTTTAGGAAAAGAAATAATCAGTAATTTAAGGTCCGATCACTGTGGACAAAAAATTTCTATTTTTAACCAGCCTAACAAAAATAATAAATTAATAAAATGCAGACCTATAACCAAAAATAAACTATTAATTTTTAAAGACCGAATTTCTTCTAAAATCATTACTAAGTCGTCTGCTTTTAACCAAAGTGATCCTTCATATCACTATAACACTTTATTCAAAAATATTAATGAGGAATTTAACAGAGTTTTTAAATTTAAGTCTGTTCACGTAAATAAAGAAAGTAAATTTAATGATTGGGCTACGAAAGGCATTTTCAAAAGTAGGAACAAGCTTTATGACCTATATGATGAAAAACAATATAATCATAGTACAGCGTTCCACGAACATGTGAGAACTTACTCTAAAATATTTAAAGCCGTTTGCATACACGCTAAGTCGCTATATATTAAAGGCAAAATTATAAACTCCGACAATAAAATAAAAGCTACTTGGGATGTCATTAGTGATGAAACCGGTAGCACTAAATCACGTGACCATAATCTTGAACTAATTATTAACGACAACAAAATCACCTCTGATAACGAGATAGCTAACGCTTTTGAAGATTACTTCCGAAATATACCACTTTCATTAACAAACTCTCTTCAATCTTCTCCGGCAACAGCATATACTCTCTTAAGAGGGCTCGTTGGTAAATGTAGTGTTCTGTTCGAATTTAAACATACTACGACGACAGAGATAATTAAAGTCTTCCAATCTTTGAAAAACAAAAGAACAGGTGACTTGTGGGGGATATCTGTACAAGTAATAAATAATATAATAGATGTTGTAGCCCCGCACCTAGCTGTAATCTTTAATAATTGTGTAGATCTGGGTACTTTTCCCGATCTTATGAAATGTAGTAAAATAATACCACTTTTTAAGTCCGGAGACAGAACAGATGTTAATAATTACAGACCAGTTGCTATTTTGCCGACACTTAGCAAGGTTTTTGAAAAAATTATGTTAAATCAAATGATTACTCACTTCACTGTTAATAACCTACTTCATAATGAGCAGTACGGGTTCACTAAAGGTCGTAGTACAATTGATGCGGGTGCTAGGCTCTTGAATCATATATATGAGGCCTGGGAAGCATCACAGAACGCTATAGGTGTATTTTGTGATCTTTCAAAAGCGTTTGATTGTGTAGAGCATGAAACACTAGTTTTGAAATTGGGTCATTATGGCCTTAAAAATAAAGCACTTGAACTAATAAAGTCCTACTTGAATCGTAGGGTTCAAAGTGTTTGTATAAACGGAGCTAAATCACCAGGATCACCAGTTTCAATTGGTGTCCCTCAGGGATCAATTTTGGGCCCATTCCTTTTTTTAATATACATAAATGATCTTCCATTCCATATTAGTAAGTATGCTGATATTGTACTGTTTGCAGATGATACTTCACTCATATTTAAAACTAATAGAGATAAAATAAATTTTGACGATGTGAACAGTACTCTCGCCCATATCTCATACTGGTTTTCTGTTAATAACTTAGTGCTTAATGCCAATAAAACGAAATGTGTTGAATTTGCATTGCCAAATGTTAAAAGCGGTAATAAGGACATTAAATTAAATAAGGAAATATTAAATATGGAAAGTTGTACAGTATTTCTGGGGATAACTTTAGACTGTAAGCTCCAGTGGGGGACCCATATAGCGACACTTGCGGGTAAACTTAGTAAGGCTATGCTATAAGAAAAATAAGGCAATTTACGGACGTTGAAACAGCAAGGCTTGTCTACTTTGCCTACTTTCATAGTATTATGTCTTATGGTATTTTACTATGGGGTAAATCTGCGGAAATTAAAACAATCTTTGTGTTACAGAAAAGAGCCGTTAGGGCAATTTATAAATTAAAATCACGCGAATCATTGCGTGAAAAATTCAGAGAAATAGATGTATTAACTGTAGCTTCCCAATATGTTTATAGCAATTTAATTTTTATTAAGAAAAATTTGAGTTGTTATAAACAAAAATCCGATATTACCGATCGGCAAACTAGAAATATGCACCATTTAGTGACTTCCTCGTACCGCCTTCGTAGGGTCCAGCGGTCATTTGTGGGGCTCGGTGTACGCTTTTTTAATAAGTTACCAAAGTCTGTTATTGATTTGCCCTTACAAATATTTAAGAAACATGTAAAAACACGACTATTAGAGAAAGGTTATTATACAGTAGAAGAATATATTAATGACAAAGATGCTTGGACATAGACATCTGCGACCAGTTCTACTCATGTTAGTATGTATGTATCTGTATGTAGGTATAAAATTTGTAATCTAGCATTATTATTTTATTTTTTTAAAAGATGTGCCGAGGAGTTTCTTTCGCCGTTTCTTTTTCTCCTCAAAGATTTAAAAAATCAATATTTAAAGGCACCTTAGCGAAACGGTGGTAAATGCAAAAAATTGACGTTCATAAGTGTATGCATCATACCTACATGAAATAAATGATTTGAGTTTGAGTTTGAGTTTGAGTTTGACTCAATCTAGTTGAGTTCAACCCCACAAAGACACAGGTTTGCGCGTTTACCGCTAAGAAAACCCCATTTGTCATGGCGCCTCAAATCCAAGGTCCCGCGCTCACTGTTAGTAATAGTGTTGGGATTCTGGGTGTTGACATTTCGAGCGACGTGCAGTATCGGTGTCACTTGGAAGCTAAGGCCAAGTTGGCCTCTAAAAAGCTTGGCGTCCTGAACCGAGCGAAGCAGTACTTCACTGCGGGGCACCTGCTGATGCTTTATAAAGCTCAGGTCAGACCTCACATGGAGTACTGTTCCCATCTCGGGTCAGGGGCGCCACAATACCAGCTTAGCCCATTTGACGCCGTGCAAAAGCGCGTATTCCGAATTATCAACAACCCACGAATCACTCACAGGTTGGAACACCTGAGTCTTAGGAGAGACATTGGATGTCTCTGCGTGTTCTACCGACTTTACAACGGTGAGTGCTCCGAGGAATTGTTCGAATTGGTGTTCCACTCGCCGAAGATTGAAGTTCCATCCACATCGATTGGACTCGTGGAGAAAGTCTACGGTCCGATTTTCTCGATCGTTTTTGCCTCGCACCTGCGAACTGTGGAATGGACTTCCTTCTGAGGTTTTCCCGGAGCGCTATGACATGGGGTTCTTCAAAAATGGTGTAAAAAGAGTTCTCCTTCAGGGCCGGCGTTGCACTGGTGACTCCCCTGGTGTTGCTTCTTGGAAGTTTCTTGCCGCTTCTTCTTCCAAGACTACTCACGGTAAGTATTTGTTGAAGCGATGGCGTAGATTGACTTTCATAAAGTGTTTGTAAAAAACCAACTTCGAATAAATTTCATTTCACTCATTTTATTTCATTTCATTTGCAACCAAAACTACGCATCGCAGACGAATAGTGTTTGCATGTGGCAATAGGTACAAGGCTGGTTGCAAGTCGATAGTTATAAGGGTGTAAAAGATACGGGGGTTGAAACAAGTTAACTTGAGGAATGTTATACTATTATTGGTCTCAAATGGTCTGAACTCCTAAACGGCTGTACCGATTTGGTTGAAATTATTTGTGTATATTCACGTGGATCCGAAAATGGTTTAGATTCAAAATTGGACCCGGTAGGTGGCGCTGCTGTCGATATGTCACCAAATTTGTTTATTATTCTTAGAGCGGTGTGAAGTTCGATTTTTGGGTGGACTAGATCAACTTTAAATGAGGCAAACTAATACAGTTAAATTAAGAATAAAATAAGCTTTCATGAGCGATTTCACACAGAATCCAGTATACCGGATCCAGTAAAAAATCCCACACAACGGAAATACTGACCCGTTAAAACGGATCCAGTGAAACGGACGTTCTATGTGAACGCGGCCAAAATGCTGTGTGAATATTACCTTCCGTTTTACTGGATCCAGTAAAACGGACGTCCTATGTGAACGCGCCCTTACTCACCTGTTTATACGTGGCAACCCTATAGTAAAACGGACGTCCTATGTGAACGCGCCCTTACCTGTTTATACGCGGCAACCCTATAGTAAAACGGACGTCCTATGTGAACGCGCCCTTACCTGTTTATACGCGGCAACCCTATAGTAAAACGGACGTCCTATGTGAACGCGCCCTTACTCACCTGTTTATACGCGGCAACCCTATAGTAAAACGGACGTCCTATGTGAACGCGCCCTTACTCACCTGTTTATACGCGGCAACCCTATAGCTGTGCAGTGGTGAAAGTAGGCTACCTTTGCGTTTTCGTATCTGTTGGGTATATTCTATCCACTAGTGTACATTTTTTTAAATTAACCAATGAGGGAAATATATTCAATATTTTTGATTAAAAATCTAATTATTTAATATTATCCGAGCGCGATTTAAATAAGCAACCTATTTGCAATAAGTCAATGTGAATAATAACTATCATTTATTTCTTATCACAAGTAAATAACAGATGAGTATACAGGGTGTAATCGTTAAGTGTGCACAGGCGATTATTCCGTAACTATTACAGATATCAAAAAACTTTAAACTGATATCGAAAGCACTTTACCTAATGAGTAAAATGACAATAATAATTTATTAAAAATAAAACGAGAAATATCCAAAAAAATTACATTAAACTCTCCCATACATTTAGTATGAGATAGTAGAAAGGTTTTACTTTCTTTATTTAAAGTGGAATAGTACCTACTCATTTTACCCTTATCATTTTATAATTATGTATGATATGATATTGATGAATTTCAAGTAGATACACACGTGTAGATTAATTATCTTACCACTTCAAATTAATAATAAACCTTGTTTCAATATCGTATTGATTTGAACTGGCTGAAAAGCAACATACTAAATAAAAACAAAAAGAAAGATACTGTTTGGTGTTCGTTCTAAATTCAAATTCTTTATCGCGGGAGTAGCTACCTACTACTCCACTTTAAATAAAGAAAGTAAAACCTTTCTACTATCTCATACTAAATGTATGGGAGAGTTTAATGTAATTTTTTTGGATATTTCTCTTTTTTATTTTAATAAATTATTATTGTAATTTTACTCATTAGGTAAAGTGCTTTCGATATCAGTTTAAAGCTTTTTGATATCTGTAATAGTTACGGAATAATCGCCTGTGCACACTTAACGATTACACCCTGTATATTTCTTATACCGGATCTTAGAGCATATAGTACCTACCTACCTATTCATTACCAACCTGGTTAAGTGGTCTGTGTTACCTATACAATACACACTACTCACACCATAGATGTGTTAAGTTAATTATGTGGAGAACACGATTCGGACCGATTCTCGGGCCGCAGCATAGATTATAGAGTACTCTATCTTAATGTATTGAAGTTGGCTAAAATGGCTTACTGTCAATAAAATACTACACAAGAGGCTTTGAAAAGAAACTGATCGTGATGTATGTGTTGGGAGTGATTAAAAGGAATTACTAAAGTTACCCGGTGTTTTTGTCTGGTCTGTCTGGACCTCAACGAGTTCAACGACGACCCAGTCCCCAAAATTATATCTACATCTGACTTTACCATGACTCACACTCTGAGACATGATACGTATTGTAATCTATGGTGGTGAAGATCAATTAATCAGTAGTGTCAGCAGCAGTGTCACTTGTCATTGTCAATTCGCTAGTAGTGTCAATCTAGGGAGTCTCTCAGTCTCAGTCTCTCAGTCAAGTCTCAGTCACTTCAGTCAGTCGCTTGTCGTGTAGTGTAGTGTCACTATTTCACTAATGTCAAACTAGCTAGCTTATCGAATGTGATAGGACGTTAATTACATTTTAATTAATATACCTTCGGTTATAATTCGGTTTACTGTGTAACTGTTTACGTGTGTGGTCTAGTTTAATGTCCATGTCCAAATGGCGAACTGATGTTGCAGCAACGTCTGGAGTTAGCGGGATACCCAAATCCTCTCCAACTGACAGCAGAGGTACCGTTTCTAAGCTCATTGGAATGTCTCTATGATAATATTAATATTATTTTCATGTTTTTCTTAGTCATTCGTTTTCAAACACCACGCTACTTTTTGCTTCCTGTAAGATTAAACAGGATTAGCTTCCGACCGTGTACTTGCGCATTATAACTCCGAGTACACTACCATAGTGAAGTGCGACGCAGCGCCGGCCGGGCTCGACGCGTGGTCGCATCCGCTTGTGTGTTCAAGGTCTATTAGTTCAATAACCTACCCAGAGCAAGACCTTTGCGCGCCAACTGGCGGCTTACTCCTGCTCCACACGGTGGTTCCAACGTTAGGGCAATTTGGTGAGGTGTACACACGTTGGCTACTATACCAGTTCTATACCGTCAGAGCCAATGTGAAGATGTCCGATACAGATATTGTAATTGCTCTGAGTGCTTTTACAGTTGTGAGTGCATCAGTTTTACAGTTGTTTGCAGTTGTGAGATGTATACTCTGTACATATACCAAACTTACATTTATTAAAATTGAAAATTATGATGTAATTAACGAGGATGTAAGTAATCAGGAAAATATTAGTACTGAACATATAACCAGGAGTGACATGGGGTGTGGATCAACCACAATTGAAGACATGAAGTTTGAAATTATTCAGGAAATTATTACTCCTGATGAGTTTATATGTTTATTTATTATTATTTTATGCTGCAAAAGAAAGTCTTGTAATACACAATAGGAAACATACAGGAGAGAAACCTTTTCTGTGTGATATCTGTAGCAAAGCATTTAAATCAAAAAGGCATCTTGCAGTTCACATTAAGAGACATTCAGGGAATAAACCATTTTCTTGTCATGTCTGTAATAAGTCATTTTTCTCAAAAAGCAGTCTTGTAATACACAATAGGCAACATATAGGAGAGGAATCCTTTTCGTGTGACACCTGTAACAAGGTATTTTATACTAAAGCCCATCTCATAATGCACAATACGAAACATACAACAGAGAAACTATTTTCGTGTGATATCTGTAACAAGGCATTTTCTTATAAACGCAGTCTTGTAATACACAATAGGCAGCATAGAGGAGAGAAACCATTTTCGTGTGATATCTGTAACAAGGCATTTTTTGCAAAACAAACTTGTAATACACAATAGGAAACATACAGATGAGAAACCATTTTCGTGTGATATCTGTAACAAGGCATATGCTGCAAAAGAAAGTCTTGTAATACACAATAGGAAACATACAGGAGAGAAACCTTTTCCGTGTGATATCTGTAGCAAAGCATTTAAATCAAAAAGCGATCGTGCAGCTCACATTAAGATACATTCAGGAAATAAACCATTTTCGTGTGATATCTGTAACAAGGCATTTTCTTATAAAACCGGTCTTGTAATACACAGTAGGCAACATACAGGAGAGACGCCCTTCTCGTGTGATATCTGTAACAAGACATTTACTGTAAAAAAAAGTTTTGTAAGACACAATAGACAACATACAGGAGAGAAGTCATTTTCGTGTGATATCTGTAACAAGGCATTTTCTACTAAAGGCAATCTCATAATGCACAATACGAAACATTCAACAGAGAAACTATTTTCGTGTGATATCTGTAACAAGGCATTATCTTACAAAAGCAGTCTCATAATGCACAATAAGTTACATACAAAACAGAAACTATTTTCGTGTGATATCTGTAACAAGGCATTTACTGCGAAACAAAGTCTTTTAAGACATATAAGGCAACATACAGAAGAGAAGCCATTTTCGTGTGATATCTGTAACAAGGCATATTCTTCTAAAAGCAATCTCATATTACACAATAACAAACATGCAGAATAGAAACCATTTTCGTGTGATATTTGTAACAAAACATTAAGATTAAAACAAAAAAATTGGTTGTCTGTAAAGTCGGTTTACTGACGATAGTTGAACGTGACAACGTCTTTAGAAAATACTGATGGAATGGTAGCATTTTTCAAAAGAAAATTTTAATTTCATTTGTTTAATAGATTTTGTAAATGTACTATAGTATAGCAGCTGTCTACGCAGACGCATCGCTCACTCAAGTAGGAGAGAGACGGATGTCGAACGCTGCCGAACGCAAAGGCCGATTGTGCTTCTTTGTCGCTCGTTCCGCGCTCTCGCTTGCACTTCAAGCCTTACATGGAACGCCTCAGAGCGAGGCCGCGAGGTAATGCCGCATGAGTCATGTTTTTTCAGTCATGCAGCCGGCTCTATCGAATTATAAGACCTTGTCACGTCAAAATGATGACAGTTAGATGATGAAATTACTAACTGTTCTGTTCAACGCGTTGTCCAGACATTTAACTATTGGACATAATAATTAATAATACGAAATGGCTCATCAATTTATTGACAATCGTTCATTTATTTAGTAACGGGAGAATTTTGTTCGAATGTATGTGTACAAGGACTTGTATAAGGTAATCAATATTTTATAATTTGAAACAATGCAATAGATTCATAATTTATATAGCTTATAGAAAAACTAATCAGTTTTATGTGTGTTTATTTTTTGGCGAATCTTCATTATTTCCAAGACGCCGCGCGCGTTCGGTCGCCCGCGCGATGCCCCCGCAGTTGAGGGTGCAATTTTTCACGGCTCTCCCGCATACTAATAAAATTTATCGTCAGATTGTCCCATACACAGTACAACATGACGATAGTATCAAAATAAAGTTCAATAAATATTTGTAACACACGAATTAACTTAAACGAATAATCAAAATAATCACAGCGAGAAATGATTTAATAAAAACGATTTTAATTTTTCAGTTTTCGAGATGCCTTCAAAAAAAAATGCAGAGAAATGTAAAAATTATCGTATCCGAAAAAAAAATGCAACTCTAAAAATAAAAAAAAGTTTCACTTTAAAAACTCCATTAACATCCGCAGAAAGGTCTCGGATGTATAGGTTGCGGAAAAAACAACTCACTCAAGGAATGAATTCATGTGTGAATGAAGTTTTGTATACTCCCTCAACTTCGAATTCGCGAATGACGTTTGAACCATCGCCTCAGCGTGTTACTACAGGTAAATATAATTCTTTTATGTCTGTAATAATTTAAAACATTGAAATATTTTACTTGGTCACTCAATTTCAATTAAATTTAATTGCTTAATTAAATATTTTTATTTCAATAAATTTTATTTTACCCTCTGTATGTATAATGGGTCTTCTAAGGAACATTCAAAATTTAAAACTTTTTAGTTTTTTTAACGATAGACCCAGTGAGCTCACTGTGTTTCAGATAATATAGTATACACATGGAGGGTTAAATATTTCAGTAATTTTATTTTTAATAATTTTTGAAGTTATACTTCTTTTGGCGCGTTAGGAAAAAATCATGAGAGTAAATTTTTACGATGCGCGCGCACACCGTCACGAAAAAGCGACACCCTGAAGTTAGCTCGACACCCTGAAGTTAGCTTGACACCCTGAAGTTAGCTATAGTCAACATTTTAGTTTTTGTTATTGTCAATGTCGTAAGTCATGCGAATGTCAAATTTTTATTTACATCATAAACTAAATTAAATTTTCACATTCTTATTTATGTTAATAAGTTTATAAATAAATTAATACTGGATACAAATAAAATAATAATAATATTTCTCATTATATTATTATAATAAATGAATAAATTGCACTAGTTTACATGGTTTTTGTCCTTGATATGAAAAGTGCTTTTTCTTATCATTTGAGATGCACCAAGTTTAAAAAAAATATATGAAAAATTCCAGCACCGTCACGTTTCCAAAATATTTATTATTTTTGATTTGCAAAATAATGCCCAAAAAACATTAAAAAAAATTAAAAATAGATGGCCTTAGTTTTTTTATTGTATTTATTTATGTCTGTGTCTCTTATAACAGACCAGCAATAAGCATCTAACATGGCTTGGTCCCAGTATCCTTGATAATTTTGTTCAAAAAAATTAATATCCTGATGTAATGCTCTCCATGTTCGTCGCTGACTTCTCCGCGGTTTTCAGGGATGAAATCAAGGTGCAAATGAAGGAAATGAAATTTCAGACACATGCTGACACCCATTCGTTGAAAATTATGTAATAAATCAGCAATTTACTGTTCCTAATGTTATTTTTTTTTGTTGCCTAAAACTTTTTTATAAGGAGTCGTAGTGAAATCCAAGCAGATCTTTTAGTATTTGAACATTCAACATTTTTTTAATTTGCTGATTGTCTGAACTGTAAATAGGTTTAGTAACAGCAGGAACATCTGCATATACAGGGTGTCCCGTAAGTAGTGGACCAACGGGTTATGGGGGGTAGTGTGACTTATTATCTAACAAAAATACTAAAATTTATAGTCCTATTCCTTGTAGTTCTTGAGTTATGCTCTTTTTTCAAAATGTGGCGAAAATATCATCCACGTAAGCTAAATATTAAATTTTACCATATCTGTTTTTTTATTTTGTTGTTATTTTTTGTTCAAGGTAGTTAAGAATACATAAGTCTTCCTAATTAAAATGATACTCAAGCATAATTAACAACAACAAGAAAAGTAGACGAAGAAGTCCCTTGCCTGTTCTGTGAATGTGCTTGAACTTTGCCTTGGTGATTTGCTTTTTTGAGGACCAGGAGGCAGCATTGAATTTCTTCTTCAGCTGAGATGCGTCTGTAGAACCGAGCTTGCGCGCCTTTACCCAATCCTGATAAGCAGATTCCTTCAGGCTACTAGCCTTAGAGCAGTTTCTGTCGAACCAGGCTTGGGTTTTCCCACCAACGGGCACCACAGAGTTTGGAATGTAACATTCCATGCCCTGGAGAACCACGTCGGCGATGGAAAGTGCGCAAGCGTCGGGATCATCTGAAGAGAAACAAATGCGCCTCCACGGATATGAAGAATAAAATTCCCGCAAACCATCCCAGTCCGCCGATTTGAAATGCCAGACCCGGCGAGACGCGCATGGACGCCGATCAACAGGACGTGCCAAACGTACCGATGTTCGTACTAGGCAGTGATCTGACGAACCAAGCGGCGCCTCGACGGATACGGCATAGTCGCCTGGGTGAGTGGTAAGCAGGAGGTCCAGAATGGAAGCAAAGTGACCGTCAATGTCAGGGATCCGAGTTGGGCTGGACACCAACTGACTGAGGCCATTAGCCAAGGCAAAGCTGTGAGCAGATTTCCCCGCGTGGTCCGTTGTACGTGATCCTAGCCATTAGGCGTGATGGGCGTTGAAGTCGCCTAGGATCACCACTTCGGCACAGGGAATCTGCTCTTGCACATAGTCAATCGCCCCTTGAACGTGCTCGTAGAGTCGATCAATTTCGGTATTGCCGCTATGAGACCTGTACAAGCAGATGTAAACACGCGTTTGACCGCCATGGTCAACGCGTACGCAGATGGTAGACAGGTCTCTTCCTTCAAGAAAATCAAGGCGCTGACAGCAAATATCTTCTCGAGAGAACACACAGACACCAGCGTGTGCTATAAATTTGTGTTCCAATCTATATCCAGGATACAGAAGGTAAGATGTTTCTTCTCGAGCAGATATTTGTGTCTCTGTCAGAAAAAATAAGGCCGGCCGCGCTGATTCGAGATGGTAGTGAACAGCGTTGAGGTTGGAATGTAAGCCCCTAATGTTGCAAAAGTCCACATGAAACGTGGAAGGGGGTGCCGCTGGTTTGAACCTATTTCTTTTCTTTGATTTTGCCATATTACTTTATGCGGCGAAGATAAAGAATGAGTGGAAGCAGTACATTGCTGGGGCTACCAGGGTCAAAGTAGAGTCATGAAAACGGTTTCGGCAAATCGGGTAGAGTGAGTTACTGGCACGGCGGACGGAAGGACCCCCGATCCAACCCGCGAATAAAGTCCCCGTCCACGTCCGGCTCCCTAACCGGCAAGGAAATCATCCGACGGGCTTTTAACATTGGCGGCGGGACAGCCTCCCAGGATATGTTATAGGATATTTTCAGGATAAAATAAAAATACGATTTTTGTAAAAACCCTTTTATTATACTTTTTTTGTTACAGTAAATGCTCAAAATGCCTTCCTCTTGCTCTTATGCATAACCAACACCTGCTTATAAAGTTTCTTCGTACACTTGTACCAGCCCCTGGGGGTAGGGAAGTGAAAATTTGGGTTTATGTGTATTTTTTTGTGCCACAACATAAAAAAAAACTAAAAAAAAGTTTGTCCAAAACATAAAAAATAAATGTTAGGGGTGCACAACCCTTATCACTTAGGGGTATGAAAAATAGATAGCCGATTCTCAGACCTACTGAATATGTATATAAAATTTCATAAAAATCGGTCAAGCCGTTTCGAAGGAGTTACCATAACCAACATTGAAGATATCTCAGATGTAATATAAACTAACGGTATCTAATCATTGTTATCCCAATTTTGCCAAAATAATAACAACAAATAACGCTACACACTCATAGCCCCACACTAGGATTGCCTGTGTCGTGGGTGCTATGGACAACACACAAGACAAGAACACACACACCCAGACCAGAACAGAAATCTAAACTCATCATTCCGCCTCGCTGGGAATCGAACCCAGGACCCCCGGAACGCCATTGCGCCATCCGGGTCGTCATATTCTCTTCATTTCGTGATCTTACTTTTACTTTCAGTTTAGTATATATGACAGTTACATGTTGGTTCCATGATCTAGGATAATTGTTATTAATTAATTAATTGTATTTTTTCAGCAAAAATTACTGTAAAAAATATTGCCTTGCTTAATGATCATAATAACGCGCTCAGATATGAAACTGCACCAATAAATTATTTAATACCTGTCATGTCCATAGATGTTGCTGTCCATGATATTGATATGGTTGAGAATGATCTTTCTGTCGGCCAGGGAACAATACAAACTGAAGAAAGAATTGATTACGACAAAGAGAATAAACAAACGTCACCCCTATATGTTGCTATTGATGAAATTAAAGTTGAATATGATGAAGCAGTCAACCAGGATATAACTGACCACGAAAATTGTAGTTTTATTCATGACATTAAGGTTGAAACTGAGGATCATGATGTGGAGGGTGGATCAACCACAACTAAAGATTTTGTCACTAATGACATTAAGGTTGAAGTTATTCAGGAAATTATTACTCCTGAAGAGTTTACCAACATTGAGATGATGAATAGATCAACATTGCCCACTGATGTAGCTGTTGATAGTGTTAAGGTTGAAGACTGTGGTGTGATGAATCAGGATGGTGCAAGTGAAAGTGCAACCAATGCTGATGTGAAGCGTGAAAATGTGTTGTTAGGTAAGTAGAAATTAATTATACTTTTTATGAATGTATTAAGTGTTGAATCTAATTTCGTTGTGAGTATTCTTAGTAGATATATTCTTGGCTGAACGATTGTGGTAATAAGTGTTTGGCAAAGGAAGATCCGTCGCCGGGCGAGCCGTCATGTCTGGGGAGTGGCCAAGCTCCGACTAAGATATTCGGAAATTGTATATATGTCTGTAGAACTGAATAGAAAACTTTGATAGGGTGATTTAGGTTTGGCATGACGTCAACTCGCGACGTGTCGCCACTATTGTTATATAGTTTTTATTTTATATTTTTCGTGCCATAATTTATTATATTATTTAATAATTTATTAACATTTAGACTATGCTTTTACTTCAACTTCTTCTATGGTTGCCACTACCCATAAAGAAGTTTAGCATTATTATAACCACCAGTTCTGATATGTTTGGTGAAGTTTTTTAAATAATGAGAAGTTTGATGAAAACGTTGAACAGTAGTGGTGATAATGTACACCCCTGGCGTACACCCGCACTGAGATGAACTCAGCGAGGGAAAATCTCCTCGATGCATATCGAATTTGTTCCATTTTCGTGTAGCTATCAGAAGAAGCGTCAAACTAATTTCTATATGTGTACTAATTTCTTATTATCTAATATTAAATCTCCTGTATAGCTGGTCATTTCACTAAGTCTAACGCTTTAGACAATTCTATGAAAACGTATGTCGGTTACCTTTCCATATCACAAATCATTTCCAGACTCTATCTGAGGTGTTTAAACCCTGCGGCTTGTCTCGTGGTTGACACTAGGGCAGCGGCCGGAGTGGTAGCTAGCCAGGCTGGTGACTGACCACGCGCGCGTACCGTCGGTATTAAACTGAGCCTTGAGCCATAAACAATATGTACTGACAGAAGTTTATTTTGAAACAGGTGAAGATTACTCTTCGGACAACAGTCTCCCTTCAGCAGAGACAATACATAAAGTTGAGTCGAGCGACACAGGAGTACAACAAGTGACGAAGGTACCGGATGATTCGACGCGTCTTGCATACTATATGAAGACAGTAGATCATATGAGAAGACATTCAGGGGATAAACCATTTTCGTGTGATATCTGTAACAAGGCATTTTCTACTAAAAAAAATCTTGTAAAACACAATAGGAACCATTCAGGAGAAAAACCATTTTCGTGTGATATCTGTTACAAGACATTTACTTTTAAAAGCCTTCTTTTAGGTCACATTAAGACTCATTCAAGAGAAAAACCGTTTCCGTGTGATATCTGTAACAAGTCATTTAAATTGAAAAGCTATCTCGTAAGTCACATAAGGACTCATTCAGGAGAAAAACCATTTTCGTGTGACATCTGTTACAAGGAATTTACTTATAATCACAGTCTTGTAAAACACATTAGGCAACATACAGGAGAGAAACCATTTTCGTGTGATATGTGTAACAAGGCATTTTTTTCAAAAAATAGTCTTGTAATACACAATAGGCAACATACAGGAGAGAAACCAGTTTCGTGTGATATCTGTAATAAGGCATTTTCTTCAAAACAAAATCTTGTAATACACAATAGGCAACATACAGGAGAGAAACCATTTTCGTGTGATATCTGTAACGAGGCATTTTCTACTAAAAGAAATCTTGTAACACACAATGGGAAACATTCAGGAGAGAAACCATTTCCGTGTGATATCTGTTACAAGACATTTACTTTTAAAAGCCATCTCTTAGTTCACATTAAGACTCATTCAAGAGAAAACCCGTTTCAGTGTGATATCTGTAACAAGTCATTTAAATTAAAAAGGTATCTCGTAGGTCACATTAAGACTCATTCAGGAGAAAAACCATTTTCGTGTGACATCTGTTACAAGGAATTTACTTATAATCACAGTCTTGTAAAACACAGTAAGCAACATACAGTAGAGAAACCATTTTCGTGTGATATATGTAACAAGGCATTTTTTTCAAAAAAAAGTCTAGTAAAACACAATAGGCAACATACAAGAGAGAAACCAGTTTCATGTGCTATCTGTTACAAGACATTTACTTCTAAAAGCCATCTCTTAGTTCACATTAAGACTCATTCAAGAGAAAACCCGTTTCAGTGTGATATCTGTAACAAGTCATTTAAATTAAAAAGGTATCTCGTAGTTCACATTAAGACTCATTCAGGAGAAAAACCATTTTCGTGTGACATCTGTTACAAGGAATTTACTTATAATCACAGTCTTGTAAAACACATTAGGCAACATACAGGAGAGAAACCAGTTTCGTGTGATATCTGTAACAAGACATTTACTTTTAAAAGCCGTCTCTTAGTTCACATTAAGACTCATTCAAGAGAAAACCCGTTTCAGTGTGATATCTGTAACAAGTCATTTAAATTAAAAAGGTATCTCGTAGCTCACATTAAGCGCTCGTACGCACTATGCGGTTAGCCGGACTGCGGCCAGCCGTCCGGCTGACCGGAATCAAAAATATGTATGAAAATGTGGTTTCTATACACACTGCGATGCGGCTGCCGCCCAACCGCTCCGGTCGCTGGGAGCGCTGCGGCCCGATCGACGGCTAGCCGGACGGTCGCTATACGCACTATGCGGTTGGCCGGTTGCGGTTGGATGTTGTACGTGTTCACCGACGCTCGCGCATTTTATTGATGATAACAAATGATTTACAATGAATTTCGATGCACCCAGTACCTTTTTCTCTGTTTCTTTTTTATATATGACGTGAATAAATATAATATATAGCTGCGACTTCTTTAAATTCCATCTTGGAAATTAGTCGATCCAACCGCAAACGACGACGGTTACTCATACGCACTGTCCGGTTAACCGGCATACGGCCAGCCGTCCGGCCAACCGCTAGCCCAACCGCATCCCCCTGTCAGCCGGACGGCTGGCCGGAGTCCGGCTAACCGCTATAGTGCGTACTATATATATACTGCGTATAGCGCTAAGACTCATTCGGGAGAAAACCATTTTCGTATGACATCTGTTACAAGGGATTTACTTATAAAAGCAGTCTTGTAAAACACAATAGGCATCATACAGGTGAGAATCCATTTTCGTGTGATATCTCTAACAAAACATTTAAATCTAAAAGCAATCTTGTGGGTCATATTAAGGTACATTCAGGAGAAAAATCATTTTCGTGCGATATCTGTAATGAGACATTTAAATTAAAAAGGTATCTTTTAACTCACATTAAGGGTACGGTCAAACAGCCGACGGGGCGTGACGGCGACGCGACGATGGCGGGACGTGAAGAGTTGTAACGTATTAGCAAGTATGGTATACGTCACACAGAGCCGTCGCGCTCGGCGGGTCGCGTCACGTCGGCTGTTTGACCGTACCCTTAGGTACATTCAGGAGGCAAACCATTTTAGTTTGTGACAAGGCATTTGTACTCTTATTATTGTTGTGTATCTTGATGATTATTATGGACTTCAATAAAACAGCATAATCAGTTGACCAAGCAGCCGACATATTTCTTTTATTTTTCACTATAGACTACCCAGACATAGACACTAACAACATTATGTCACAGATAGGGCAGGAAGGTATTCAATTCCGATACTGAGTTCCGAGATTGGAACCTAGTCTCGGAATTCCGATACCAGTATCGGAACTGTAAAATATTTTTTTTC
The DNA here is from genome assembly GCA_905404295.2 of Ochlodes sylvanus. NCBI lineage: Eukaryota > Metazoa > Arthropoda > Insecta > Lepidoptera > Hesperiidae > Ochlodes > Ochlodes sylvanus. Next base: position 452,095 of record FR990150.1, read on the forward strand.
AATGCTGAATATTACAGTTTTATAACGAATATCCATTATTTTCCACCATGACTACCGAGACATAGACGCTAACAACATTATCTCACAGAGTAACTTATACTATAACACTAAACTTATAAACACCACAATAACGAGTATATTGTTTATATTATACGATTATCAAATCTTTGATTTCGTATAAGCGAACCAGGCAACGAATGCGTTTAGCATTAGGCTGCATTTCCACCAATGCTGTGTAGAAAACTTCGATAGCGTGTTTCAGGCTTCGTGACGTCGCCGTATGACGTGGTGCGATGTCGCCACAAGTGATTCTCTGCAAGCCCTTTCATATGATACCCATATTGTAGGAAAGCATAAAAATGTTGTCCACCATATGAGATTTAGAGTGAAATTACTTAATTATTGGAGTTATTCTCAGCAAGCCTTTTCATTTAATACCATGTTGGATTAAGAATAACGTCACACAGCAACCATGCATTGTCATCATTACTAAACGTGTATACAAAATTTCAGCTCAATCGGTTGAAGATGAATCTGTTTCAAAATTGAGTTGCAAGATTCCACCCGAACAAACATGGTAAAGAACATACATGGATTTCTGGCCTTTAATGGCCCACTACTGAACACGGGTCTCTTGTCATACCTGAGGAGGCCTAGAACATACTCCACCACGCTGCTCCATTGCGGTTTGGTGGAGTGGCCAACTCACTAGATTTTTTTAAGCCGCCCGAAGGCATTCGACATGGCTTAACGACTGTACCAAGTACAACCGTATCAAGTACAACTGTATCAAGTACAACCGGGACCGACGGCTTAACGTGCCCTCCGAAGTACGGATGCGGCCAAAAATTTAGCTAGCGGTCACCCATTCTATTACCGACCGCCCGCTATTGCTTAACTTTGAAGATCAGTTAAGATCGACGCGAGCCGCCGGCTGTGAGCGCTTCAATGTAGCAGATGGCCAGTGCTCAACGCAGCCCGAACAATGTGCAACGGGTAACGAGCACTAACTTCGTCAAACATTATTATATGATAGAGATACAGAGTATAACAGCACTAAGTATAAATCCTATTTATATTATAAACTATATAGTGACCCGCCCTCGCTTCGCTTCGGGAGACTTTGGCTAATTCACACTATACTTATCTTTATAAATTATAGCCTATGTGTTATTCTGATGTGTAAGCTATATTATTGTAAAGTTTCATCAAAATCCATTTGGTAGTTTTTGCGTGAAAGAGCCACAAACATTCATACAACCATACAAACTTTCGCATTTATAATATTAATAGGATGTGAACGTTTGTATACTACTATAAAATATACCTATAATTAACAATGAATCGCCGCGGCTTCTGGAGCTGTATTACTAGTTTACGTTCAAGGGGAGGATTTGATCTCATAGTTTCGTACCATAGAGAAACTGTTTCTGGGATTGCAGCAGCCGAAGCCTTTGCTGAATCTTGCCAGCATGTTCTCACCAACCTTACCAAGTTTAAACCGTGACGTTGCCGCAAATGGGGACAATGACATGAATAGTAATTACATAAATATATGTATTATATACATATAATATTTATGTATACAATTGTGTATATATATGTATTTATGTATGACGACCCGGATGGCGCAATGGTTACGACGCCGGATCGCCGTTCCGAAGGTCCTGGGTTCGATTCCCAGCGAGGCGGAAATTTGAATTATGAATTTAAATTTTCGTTCTTGGTCTGTGTGTTGTCCATGGCACCCGCGACACAGGGAATCCTAGTGTGAGGCTATGAGTGTGTAGCGTTATTATAATTAATTCACTGTATCAGATGTTATGCATGGAATTAACAAATTAAAAGCAAAAAGCTCTACCGGACCTGATAACATACCTTCTGTTATTTTCAAATGATTTAAAGAAAACTTCTGTGTCTCAGAACTGGAATATACCCGCATCGGCGGAAAATTACACTTGTTTCTCCAATACCAAAAACATCTAATAAGTCGAAGGTAGAGGAATATCGCCCCATTGCAATTCTGTCATCTTCTGCGAAGATATTTGAGTGTCCTACACAAGCACATTTATATTCAAGTGGCTAATTAATATCTTTTATTGCGCCCGGCCTTCTAAAGCTGTTAGCCAATTATTTGCGAGATCGACAGCAATTTGTTAGGTTAGGGATTTATGAGTCATCGCTCTACCACACTCGTTTAGGTGTACGCCAAGGCTCGATCCTAGGGCCATTGATGTTCCTTATTATGGTGAAAGACATCCTATTGGGGTATATGGGGACACCAGAGAAAGAAAATGTTTATAATGGAGAAACCTTTTATTGTTGGAATGCCACAAACAACGCTCTTATACTCCATAGCTTCATTACGCCATCTTATTTGCAAGCTTACTCAGTACAAGTTACAACGAGTATAGACTACAGACTTAGTCATAGGCAAACTAAGACTTTTTAAGGGATGTGCACATTGCACTCTTACACATCCTGTAACAAGTTCCGGTGCCGCTATATTAATATTGATAGCAATGATTAAATATTAGATTTATATAATTAAATATAATTATTATATTCACTAGTGGATTAATAAGAATAATCACAATTTTAAGATTCCTTCAAATTAATTAAAATGTATCAAATGTATTTGCTACATAAAGATATGTACTGATGGCGGCCATATTGAAAGACAGGAATAAAAGCGGGTTGACGTGCTGAACGCTTATTTAATTTTTATTTATTAAATACTCCTGTAATAATCCCGGCGGTTCTTAGGCATGCAGAATGCCTTCTTCACGAGATCGATGATCTCAAACTGTACGCTCACATTCGCTCAGAAATGGACTGCCTTGCTCTGCAGGAGGATGATGAAGCGGTGTATGAATGGAGTGTCCCGAACAATATGGAATTTAACCAGTCTATTATTAGTTATTATTGATTATTTGTACTTATGACTATCGAATTCATTTTGTATTATTTAAATATGATTGACGTGTTAATTAGTGTAAGTGATTCATGTCTTTCTAATTAACAAAAAATAAATAAACTTATTATATCAGGTATCTGCCAGTGAAAGTCCCGTCAAAATCGGTCCAGGCGTTCCAGACATTAGCCTAAACAGACAGACGGACGATCAAAAATTGTAAAGAATGTTGTTTTGGTATATGTACTGTGTATGCCATCCATATGCATAAAGTAGAAAGTGGTTATTTTAATACTACAAACAGACACCAATTTTATTTATTTGTATAGATTTCAATAAAACAGCATAATCAGTTGAACAAGCAGCCGACATATTTCTTTTATTTTTCACTATAGACTACCCAGACATAGACACCAACAACATTATGTCACAGATACGGCATGTAATCTCGGAAGGTATTCAATTCCGATACCGAGTTCCGGTATTGGAACCTAGTCTCGGAATTCCGATACCAGTATCGGAACTGTAAAATATTGTGACGGTGCTATTTTGAGAGTATAATTATAAACAGAGAAGCAGGCAGAGCAGTGGTGGCGAGGAGGAGGAAAAGGAAAGAGGCGAGGTGTCATAAAGCTTGTGGAGTGGAGATGGAGTGGAGATGGAGAGGAGAGGAGTTGAGATGAGATGGTGATTGTAAAGTTACTGGCAGCTTGTAGCCAGTTTCTTAGAAAAATATTTTTATGTTTTTTTAAATAGAAAAAATAGAATTTTATGTTGTCACTCAAATAAAATATTGTAAACTGGAAAACGTATTTTCTTGGTTTATTATATTCAGAAGCTGGATTATTGAAAATATCTATTTAATACCCACGTGAAAATGAAAAGAAATAAAAACAATGGCTGTAGTTTTAAAGGATTTCCGTATAAAAGGAGTAGAATTTTGGACTATCATGTAAGTGATGTAAATGATGTAACAAGTGAACCTTCATCATCATCGCCCCTTGCTACGATTTTAACCGAACATGTTGATAAAAGAATTAATGATTTAATAAACAAGCAAAGTAGTTGTGAATCTATTGTATCAAGAAGATTACGGAATACTGAAGTATTGATTTCCGAATTTGACCCTGAAAATCGTGACATAAATATAAAAGGTTGGATTAAAAAAAATTGAACAGTTAGGGGTCATTTATGGTTGGACGGATGAGGAAAAATCATTTAACATGCAGTCTAAATTACGAGGACAAGCACGAGTATGGTTTAATCGTTTGGACTCATATGACTATACTTGGGAGCAATGGAAAGCTATGGTTATTAAAGCGTTTCCTCGATATCATGATTACGCAGCACTGTTAGATGAACTTAGTAATAGAAAGAAAATGCAATGCGAAACAATGACTACATACTTTCAGGAAAAACTTGCCATGTGTTATAGATGTCAGTTAACTGATCATGCTGCAATTTCGTGCATAATCAGTGGTTTACCTTTGGAATTGCAAGCAAATGCTCGGGCTTTTCAATGTTCCAGTCCAGATGAACTATACGAAGGATTTTTGGCGGCTCTCGAGGTGTACCAAACAACAGGGAAGGCACATCAGCCGTCACTTAAACCTTCAACAGCCACTCGTGCAGGGAATTTTATGCAAAGGAAGCCGCCAGTCTGTTATAGATGTAGAGAGAGTGGTCATGTAGCACCCGAGTGCAATCTACCAGATAAGCGTAAGTGCTTTGTTTGTGGCAAGGAAGGGCATATAGCCAATCGATGTACTACTTCATCAGCTCAAATGAAAGTCGACGACAAGAAATGTTATTTGGATACTGGGAGTGAACTAAATGTCATATCTGAGTCAGCGGCGCTAACTATTGGTTTAAAAATGGAACCATCAAGTATAATTTTAAAAGGATTTACAGGAAATTCCGTGAAAGCAAAAGGTCTTGTCAATTTTCGTTTGCTTGTTGATGGGATTGAAACACAAACTTCTGCAGTTGTCACGGATGTGGATATGGGAAACATTGTCCTGTTGATTGGGCAACCAATAATCAATAATGAAAACATTAAGTTATCCGTATCTCACAACAAAGCAATTTTGTCAAAGGTGAGCATCGAGAATGATTTGAACGGATTGGACATTTTTGATGGGGAGATTCGTTACAGAGTCTTGGTCGCTGATGATACGGAAGTTCCTGTGGGCACCAGTCTGGTACGTGTGCTGGTGGAAGGTGCAGGAACTGGTCAATTATATACAAAACCGCGTCAACACAGCATGGGCGGCGTGACATATGCACTTGCCAGTTCAGTACTTCACGGTGGCACTGGCTACTTAAAAGTATGCAACATTAGCGAGAAGCGACTATTCTGGAAGAAAGGTGAAACTGTTACGAGGGCAGAGGAGTGCAACATCGTTGAAGAGGTGAGGTCATTGTTATTAAGTAGAGGAGAGGTGGGTAGAGATGAATTTGGGACTGTTGGCGGAGTTAATTTTGATGACATTGATGTGGGCAGTATAGATGGTAATGATAGGAAAATATTGTTGGATTTGTTGCAAAAATATTCTGATTGTTTCCGAAGTACAATGAAAGAAATAGGTCTCACTAATTTGGGGGAGATGCATATTAAACTTACAAGCGATAAACCTATCAGTAGGAAACCATATCGTTTAGCATACACTGAGAAAGAGGTAGTCGCTAAAAAAATTCAAGAACTGTTAGACAATAACATAATACGGGAGTCGGATTCCCAGTATGCGTCACCAATAATTTTAGTTCGTAAGAAGAATGGCGATTACCGTTTATGCGTAGATTATAGAACTTTAAATTCGGTGACAGTCAAAGAACATTTTCCTCTGCCTCATATTGACGACCAACTTTCAAAATTGGCAGGGAAAAAGGTTTTTACGAGCTTAGACTTGTTTTCAGGCTATCACCATGTACGAATACATCCAGATTCGGTAAATAAAACTGCATTTGTGACACCAGACGGATCGTATGAATATTTAAGGGTGCCTTTTGGGCTTGCAAATGCGCCTTCAGTATTCATGCGTGTTATGAACAAGCTGGTTAAGTTAGTCGGTAGTGATGAATTAATATGCTTCATGGATGATATTCTGTTATCTTCTACTGACAACAGCGTTGCGTTAAAATTATTAGAAGACGTTTTCGTGCGATTAAGAGAGTGTAACCTAAAACTTAACATTAAGAAGTGCTCATTTTTAAAGTCAGAAATTTCATATTTGGGACATGAAATTAGCTCTGACGGAATCAGACCAGGTAGTCACAAAATTTCTGCGGTATCCAATTTTAAGGCGCCCAATAATTTACATGAAGTTAGACAATTTTTAGGCCTTTGCAGTTATTTCAGGAAGTTTATTGAAAATTTTGCTATTTTAGCAAAACCACTTACAGACTTGACGAAAAAAGATGCAGGTTGGCAATGGGGTGATCATCAAAAACAAAGCTTCAACTCGTTGAAAGAACGATTATGTTCCCGGCCTGTTATAGCAATATTTGATGAAAAATTGTCTTGCGAAATTCACACGGATGCGTGTAAGAATGGTATTGCTGGCATTTTGTTGCAAACTCAAAGTGATGGTAAATTGAAACCTGTATACTATTTTAGCAGGGTAACCTCTCGAGAGGAATCTATGTATCACAGTTATGAGCTAGAAACTCTAGCAGTAGTCGAATCTTTAAAACGATTCCGGGTATATGTGTTAGGTAAGCCTGTTAAGATTGTTACCGATTGTTCAGCAGTTAGGTATACGTTACAAAAAAAAGATTTAGTACCACGTATAGCACGATGGTGGATCTCCATTCAAGAGTTTGACATTCAAATAGAATATAGGCCAGGTGAGCGCATGAAACACGTGGATGCGCTGAGCAGAAATCCTGTAAGCGATAGCCTTGAAACGAATATAAGTGACTCTTATAATCTGTTACAGATTTCTAGCGAGGATTGGTATTTGACAATTCAGTTACAGGATGACAAGTTACGTAATATTATTATGCAAATAAAAGAGGGTACTGCGCCTAGTGAGGTAGTCAATAATTATAAGATACAGAATGATAGGTTGTACAGGAAAACAATACGCGGTGATAGATTAGTGGTACCTTCCTTTTGTCGCTGGAAACTTTTACAAAAATTTCACGATCAGATAGGGCACGTTGGACTGAAACGTTGCGACGAATTGATAAAAGCGGACTATTGGTTTCCTAAAATGACGCGATTCATAAAAAAATATGTTCGTTCCTGTCTCGAATGTGGGTATAGCAAAGGAAATTATGGGAAACCCTCTGGACAGTTATATCCTATACCAAAACCAGATGTACCTATGGACACCGTACACGTTGATCATTTAGGTCCCTTTAGTAGAACCACGAAAGGTCATCAATATCTTCTGGTGATTGTAGATGCGTTCTCTAAATTTCTTATAGCTCGACCTTCTCGTACACTTAATTCGGTGGAAACTGTCAGTCTTTTAAAAGACGTATTTAGCGTATTTGGATATCCCAGACGCGTTGTAACTGATAGGAACTTGGCTTTTACAAGTAGGGTCTTCAAGGGCTTTTCCTCACAATATCAGTTTCATCATACATTGAACTCAATAGCTTGTCCCCGTGCTAATGGTGAGGTAGAACGCTATAATAGAACCCTTCTTGATGCTATGCGTACTCGTATTAAAGACCCTAATATGTGGACAGAGTGTATACCTGACGTTGTATGGGGCATTAATAATACGCGCAATGAGAGCATTGGTTATCACCCTTATGAACTCATGTTTAGTGTACGAGGAAGACTTCTTCCAAATCTGCCCGGAAATGATTCTACATTTATATCAGTAAAAGACAAACGCGAAAACGCTGCCAAGCGTCTTGCACATCAGGCTGAGGTTATGAAAAAAAATTATGATAAATGCCATAAGCCTGAAAAATGTTTTAATAGGGGTGACTTAGTTTTATGGAAACAAGCGCCCACTGGTGGTGAAGCTAAAAGTGTCAATACTAAGTTACAAGTTTTGTATTCTGGCCCTTATATTGTTCATAGAGTATTAGGTCACGCGCGATATGAAATTCGAAGCATAAAAGGAATGCGGGGTTATAAGAAATTTTCTGGTGTTGTGGCAGGAGACGCATTGAGATTATATCGCAGTGCTCCACCGTGTAGCGAATCTAGTAGTGACGAGGAGATTGTTACTAGAGACGACCTTATTGATTTACTTGAAAGTTAATGCTTGGGTGTATGTGCCAATTGCGGCGCAATTGTTACAGGATGGCCGACTGTGACGGTGCTATTTTGAGAGTATAATTAGGTAAGGTAGAACCATAGTGATCCAAGCAACAATTTTAACTTAGTGAGAAAACAAGGGAAACGCGTTTGGACTTGTTGTAGTGAAACAAATAACTTATAACTTGTAACTCTTTATTAAAATTACAGCTAACAAGTTAGATTAAAGTAATAAAATATGTCTAATCACAATCATTTGTATTCAGTGTAACAAAATGATGGTTCTTCACAAAAAAATGCACATAGATCACTCTGGCGCAAACAAACATTAAAAATAAATGATGTGGTGTCGTGGGACACCAGGTAGGAACGAAGTTCCTTCGGTTAATGAAGGCAACGGCGAACGAAAAGAAAGAGGGAGAAAGAGAAAGGTATTATACACTACTCGCTTGTGTATGCGACTGTCGCGCCTGCGCACGTCTCATTTAAGGCTTTTATTCCACGCATTTTTTCTTACGGTTTTACTATCACATATTTTTCAGTTCGGTCGCCGCAGCAAAACCTATCCCCTCCAAGCCTGCCGTAAGGAACTTCGTTCCAAAAATTCAAATTATAACGCATTATGGTAATTAAAATGAAACTGTAAAATATATAAAAATAAATGATAAACTAGGTAGCTTTTATTCTTGCTATATAGTTTCTAATGTTAGCCAAAAATGCCTCCAAATCCATATTATTTGGTTTGAGATCTATCTCTTCAAAATTTTCAGAGTAGTCAGTATTGTAACTCATTAGGCTTGATCCTTTACTGAATCTAATTTTTCACATCTTAGATATTTTTGCGCCTTCTCGTAATATAGTTGGATAGTTCTTAAGAGGGGGTATAAAGCAAAATTGGCAATCGTAGATTCAATTTTTACAGTAGTAGATCAAGTTTCTAGAAGCTGAAGAAAAACATAGTTATACTTCATCATATTATTGAGTGAATGCAAGAAGCAAAAAAATAAAAAAATTAAATTTTCTCGATAGAAAAAAATCACAAAGCTAGGTCTAATTTTCAACTAAAATCAATTTATTTTCAATATGGTGCATGCTTTTGAGTCAATATTTTAATGTATTATGCTAATTAGTATCACGGAGGGATTTGTAGATCGATTTCTAAATCAAATCTATAATTTACAAATTATTTAAATAAAATACATTTATCTTTATAGCTCTAGGATTTTGACATGCTCTGTTCCATTTATCAGTACCGATGCTCCATTGAGACGGGCGGGTGAAATTTGATTTTTTCCTAGCTTTATACCCCCTCTTAAAGTGACCTGCTAGACTTTCGAAGTCGAGAAACTTCCCATTCATTTCCCAAAATATAAATGGGTTGTGTTTTCGACAATTACGTACGAGATCCATCCATGCCTGTATCATTGGGAAGATAATGTTGTTATTATTATTATCGAGGTGCAGCGATTTAAAAATCACTATTATTAAAATAATATATATTTTTTAATACTTATAATGTTTAAATATTAATCAAAAGTATGTACATTGCACTTGGATCAGAATGGCTTAATATGATTTTCTTAATTCCATTACTTCCAAAGTGAGAGGTTGCGATTTTTCCTAGACAATGATTCTGAATGGAACTTGGATCAAAGTGGAATAGAAGAGCTTTGAATTTAATAGACGTTTTTGCAAAAATCGTGTATTAATGAAAAATGTCACTTGGATCACTCTGGTTCTACCTTACACAATTATAAACAGAGAAGCAGGCAGAGCAGTGGTGGCGAGGAGGAGGAAAAGGAAAGAGGCGAGGTGTCATAAAGCTTGTGGAGTGGAGATGGAGTGGAGATGGAGAGGAGAGGAGTTGAGATGAGATGGTGATTGTAAAGTTACTGGCAGCTTGTAGCCAGTTTCTTAGAAAAATATTTTTGTTTTTTTAAATAGAAAAAATAGAATTTTATGTTGTCACTCAAATAAAATATTGTAAACTGGAAAACGTATTTTCTTGGTTTATTATAATATATTTTTTCAATGCTGAATATTACAGTTTTATAGCGAATATCCTTCGTGAATCGAAGAATGGCAGCGCCGATACGAAGAAGCAACAACTGGAGGCATAACCAAGCTGTTTCTCAGGGATGTGCGCCAAAGCCACAAGATCGTAACACAAAAAATGAGAATGGATAATGTTCGAAAGCGCAAGTTCTAACGGGTCACAGTGGCTTTGAGGCATATCTCGAGTGGTTTAAACTGAAACAGTATGGAACCTGTGACTGCGACAATATGACGGTACATGTCCTACACGAATGCCCTAAATATGGCTTTCAAAGAATGGACTGCGAAATGAAGCTGCAAATCAAAGTCCAAAGTACGTAGAATTCATGGAAGATGATAGCAGAAGATAAATATTAATGGCATTCGCTGGGGCGGTAGTCAGATTGGTAAATAAAGGAAATAAAAGTAAAGGACACCAGTAGCCGAAAGTAAATAACGTATATTAAATAACGTCAACCAATGAAATGAAATGAAATGAAATTTATTCGAAGTTGGTTTTTTACAAACACTTTTCGAAAGTCAATCTACGCCATCGCTTCGACAAATCCCTACCGTGAGTAGTCTTGGAAGAAGAAGCGGCAAGTAACTTCCAAGAAGCTTTTTTTGCTACTCACATTACAGATAGCACTTACTACTACTTACTAGCTAGAATATCAAACTCATGTCCAAGCATTTTTATCTTTAAAATAATCATCAAGTTTGTAATAATCTTTCGTCATAAGAATGCCTTTGACATGATTTTTAAATTTACAGTATGGCATTTCCGTCAATTCGAACGGAATTTTATTATAGATTTTAATACAACTACCCATGAACGAGCCACCAGTTTTGCAAAGTCTAAAGTTTGGTACAGTCAGTTTAGCCTTGTTCCTAGTATTAATCACGTGAACATCACTCTTCTTAAGGAAACTGTCATAGTATTTTTTAACGTACATAATATTATCAAAAATAAATTGTGATACTACAGTTAATATATTTATTTCCTTAAATAAATTTCTTAGCGAATCCTTTGGCCTGAGGTTGTAAATGGCACGTACTGCTCTTTTCTGTAAGATAAATATTGACTCTATATCTGCAGCTGAGCCCCACAACAACAGACCATAGGACATTATACTATTAAAGTAGCTAAAATAGACTAATCTTGCTGTTTCTACATCAGTCAAGAGCCTTACTTTTTTAACAGCGTATGCAGCCGAACTAAGTCTCCCCGACAAGGCTTCAATATGAGGACCCCATTGTAGACGAGAATCTATTGTAAGGCCCAAAAATTTTGTTGAATTTACTAGTTCTAATACTTCCTTATTTAGAACAATTTGAGCAGGAACCTGCTTTACATTTGGCAACGTAAATTTAACACATTTGGTTTTTTTCGCGTTTAATACTAAGTTGTTACACGTAAACCAATGCAGTACTTGCGAAACAGCATTATTTACATCGTCAAAACATTGTTTTCTTCTATCTACTTTAAAAAGTAACGAGGTGTCATCAGCAAATAATACAGTTTCACATAAGTTCGTGGTGAAATAAGGAAGATCATTGATATAAATTAGAAAAAGCAGTGGTCCTAATATCGAACCTTGGGGCACACCCATCGTTATGTGTGCTCCAGGGGACTCTACTCCATTAATAACTACTTTCTGAGTACGTTCAGATAAGTAAGATTTTAGAAGGCTAACTGATTGTTTTGAGGCACCATAATGACTAAGTTTATTTAATAATATATTATGATCAACGCAATCGAACGCCTTCGAGAGGTCACAGAATATACCAATGGCAGCCTGCTTACGTTCCCAAGCATTAAAGATGTGTTTGAGAAGTGCGATGCCTGCATCAGTGGTATTTTTTCCTCTCGAAAAACCGAACTGATTAAAATGAAACAATTTATTCATAGAAAAATGAGACAGTAGCTGATTGTAAATATTTTTTTCAAATATTTTGCTAAGTGCTGGTAAGATTGAAATGAAATGAAATGAAATTTTATTCGAAGTTGGTTTTTTACAAACACTTTTCGAAAGTCAATCTACGCCATCGCTTCGACAAATCCCTACCGTGAGTAGTCTTGGAAGAAGAAGCGGCAAGAAACTTCCAAGAAGCTTTTTTTGCTACTCACATTACAGATAGCACTTTATTACTACTTACTAGCTAGAATATCAAACTCATGTCCAAGCATTTTTATCTTTAAAATAATCATCAAGTTTGTAATAACCTTTCGTCATAAGAATGCCTTTGACATGATTTTTAAATTTACAGTATGGCATTTCCGTCAATTCGAACGGAATTTTATTATAGATTTTAATACAACTACCCATGAACGAGCCACCAGTTTTACAAAGTCTGAAGTTTGGTACAGTCAGTTTAGCCTTGTTCCTAGTATTAATCACGTGAACATCACTCTTCTTAAGGAAACTGTCATAGTATTTTTTAACGTACATAATATTATCAAAAATAAATTGTGAAATTACAGTTAATATATTTATTTACTTAAATAAATTTCTTAGCGAGTCCCTTGGCCTGAGGTTGTAAATGGCACGTACTGCTCTTTTCTGTAATATAAATATTGACTCTATATCTGCAGCTGAGCCCCACAACAACAGACCATAGGACATTATACTATGAAAGTAGCTAAAATAGACTAATCTTGCTGTTTCTACATCAGTCAAGAGCCTTACTTTCTTAACAGCGTACGCAGCCGAACTAAGTCTCCCCGACAAGGCTTCAATATGAGGACCCCATTGTAGACGAGAATCTATTGTAAGGCCCAAAAATTTTGTTGAATTTACTAGTTCTAATACTTCCTTATTTAGAACAATTTGAGCAGGAACCTGCTTTACATTTGGCAACGTAAATTTAACACATTTGGTTTTTTTCGCGTTTAATACTAAGTTGTTACACGTAAACCAATGCAGTACTTGCGAAACAGCATTATTTACATCGTCAAAACATTGTTTTCTTCTATCTACTTTAAAAAGTAACGAGGTGTCATCAGCAAATAATACAGTTTCACATAAGTTCGTAGTGAAATAAGGAAGATCATTGATATAAATTAGAAATAGCAGTGGTCCTAATATCGAACCTTGGGGCACACCCATCGTTATATGTGCTCCAGGGGACTCTACTCCATTAATAACTACTTTCTGAGTACGTTCAGATAAGTATGATTTTAGAAGGCTAACTGATTGTTTTGAGACACCATAATGACTAAGTTTATTTAATAAGATATTATGATCAACGCAATCGAACGCCTTCGAGAGGTCACAGAATATCCCAATGGCATCCTGCTTACGTTCCCAAGCATTAAAGATGTGTTTGAGAAGTGCGATGCCTGCATCAGTGGTATTTTTCCCTCTCGAAAAACCGAACTGATTAAAATGAAACAACTTATTCATAGAAAAATGAGACAGTAGCTGATTGTAAATAATTTTTTCAAATATTTTGCTAAGTGCTGGTAAGATTGAGATTGGCCTAAAATTTGTGGGATCGTTTATTTCTCCAGCTTTGAATAAAGGTATTATTTTCCCATGTTTCATAAGATTGGAAAAGCTACCGTCATTAACACATTTGTTAAAGATTAAACTTAAATGGGGTGCAATGAAATTGATAATTGATTTAACTACCGCTGTAGAAAGGCCCCACAGATCACTTGACTTTTTAATATTGATCGAGTTAAAGCTTTGAATAATTGAATCGCAAGTGACGTGTTTAAAAGTAAACAAGTTGGTGCACTTATCAATACATGACTCCATAATGGCCATGGCACGTTGAGGACATGTATTTAGGTTTTTTGTAATCATATGCGGTATTTTTGAGAGGAAATTTTCAAATGCACCGGCGACTGCGTTGTCGGAAGTGATATTCTCGTTATTGACCTTCAGAGTAAAATTATGATCATTCAATTTTATTTTACCCGTTTCTTTATTAATGACATTCCAAGTAGTCTTAATTTTGTTTCCTGATGTCTTTATTTTATTGGCAATGTAAATTTATTTAGCTTTGGCGCACTGATTTAAAAACTTTTGAGTACATTCTAACATAATTCAAAAATTCCGGGTCTGTAGAAGTAGATTTTTTTGCGTATAGGTCAAACAGTTTAATTCTACTTTTATATATTCCAGGTGTTGCCCAATCACTAAATTGAGTTTTTAAATTTTTACAGTTGACATGTTTTTGTTTAAAATTTTTATTAAATTCATACTTGATTAAATCAAAAACAGTCGAGTACGCTTCATCAGGTGTATCATTATATTTTATTTCCAATGATGGTACTTTTCTTTCAATATTGTTTTTAAATATATTAATCCTTCTTTGTGTGATTGGCCTACAAATTATATTTTGTTTAGCAAAGTCATGATGGTACTCAATGGTGGCAAGTTGTCCGCTATGGTCTGAACTAATACAATTTAATATTGACTTATTTAATATCATGCAATCACAAAAAATGTTATCCAAGCAAGTAGCTGATGTAGCAGACACTCTTGTAGGTTCAAAAAAAAACATAGTCTTAAGTTAAATGACTTGAATAAGCTAATGAACCTATTTGTTCATTAGCTTATTCAAGTCAAGTTGTTATGAATATAGTTATTCTCAGCCATAGAGTAACTTATACATATACCCTATGTCTCGGCAAGCCCATTCATTTGATGCCCACATTGTGGGAGTGCATTAAAAATAAAACGAGTGAGCTTTAGACCACACAACTGAAATGAAACTTCATTAGCTCTATCTATATTTTCATTTTGTAATAATAAGTCAATGTTTTATTCATTGATATTTTATAGGTATTCAAACTGTCTTCTTTCAACAGTACCACATATTCAAAAATATATTTTTAAACTCCCTGGTGGTCCCTAACCTAATGGTTTATTCCCTGAATGTAACTTAATGTGAACTGCAAGAATGCTTTTTGATTTAAATGCTTCGCTACAGATATCACACGGAAAAGGTTTCTCTCCTGTATGTTTCCTATTGTGTATTACAAGACTTTGTTTTACAGTAAATGCCTTGTTACAGATATCACACGAAAATGGTTTCTCTCCTGAATGAGTCTTAATGTGACCTACGAGATACCTTTTTAATTTAAATGACTTGTTACAGATATCACACTGAAACGGGTTTTCTCTTGAATGAGTCTTAATGTGATCTACAAGAAGTCTTTTTGACTTAAATGCTTTGCTACATATATCACATGAAAATGGTTTCTCTCCTAAATGTTTCCTATTGTGTATTACAAGACTGCTTTTCGAGAGAAATGGCATGTTACAGACATGATAAGAAAATGGTTTCTCTCTTGTATGTGTCTTGATGTGTCTTATAAGACTGAATTTTGCAGAAAATGCCTTGTTACAGATATCACACGAAAATGGCTGCTCTCCTGTATGTTGTCTATTGTGTCTTACAAGACTGCTTTTCGAGAGAAATGGCACGTTACAGACATGACAAGAAAATGGTTTCTCTCTTGTATGTGTCTTGATGTGTCTTGAAAGACTGAATTTTGCAGAAAATGCCTTGTTACAGATATCACACGAAAATGGCTTCTCTCCTGTATGTTGCCTAATGTGTCTTACAAGGCTTCGTTTAGCAGTAAATGCCTTATTACAGATATCACAGGAAAATGGTTTCTCCCTTGTATGTTTCTTGTTGTGTCTTATAAGTCCGCTTTTAGAAGAAAATGTTTTGTTACAGATATCACACGAAAATGGGTTCTCTCCTAAATGTTTCCTATTGTGTATTACAAGATGGCTTTTTGAGAGAAATGGCTTGCTACAGACATGAGATGAATATGGTTTATCCCCTGAATGTGTTCTCATATGATCTGGTGACCTCATATTGTATGCAAGACGCGTCGAATCATCCGGTACCTTCGTCACTTGTTGTACTCCTGTGTCGCTCGACTCAACTTTACATTTCGTCTTTACTAAAGGTAGATCGTCGTCCGAAGAATAATCTTCACCTGTTACAAAATAAACTTCTGTCAGTACATATTGTTTAGGGCTCAAGGCTCAGTTTAATACCGACGGTACGCGCGCGTGGTCAGTCACCAGCCTGGCTAGCTACCACTCCGGCCGCTGCCCTAGTGTCAACCACGAGACAAGCCGCAGGGTTTAGAAACCTCAGATAGAGTCTGTAAATGATTTGTGATATGGAAAGGTAACCAACATACGTTTTCATAGAATTGTCTAAAGCGTTAGACTTAGTGAAATGACCAACTCTACAGGAGATTTAATATTAGATAATAAGAAATTAGTACACGTATAGAAATTAGTTTGACGCTTCTTCTGATAGCTACACGAAAATGGAATAAATTCGATATGAATCGAGGAGATTTTGCCTCGCTGAGTTCATCTCAGTGCGGGTGTACGCCAGGGCTGCACATTATCACCACTACTGTTCAACGATTTCATCAAACTTCTCATTATTAAAAAAACTTCACCAAACATATCAGAACTGGTGGTTATAATAATGCTAAACTTCTTTATGGGTAGTGGCAACCAAAGAAGAAGTTGAAATAAAAGCATAGTCTAAATGTTAATAAATTATTTAATAATATAATAAATTATGGCACGAAAAATATAAAATAAAAACTATATAACAATAGTGGCGACACGTCGCAAGTTGACGTCATACCAAGCCTAAATCACCCTATCAAAGTTTTCTATTCAGTTCTGCTGACATATATACAATTTCCGAATATCTTAGTCGGAGCTTGGCCACTCCCCAGACATGACGGCTCGCCCGGCGACGGATCTTCCTTTGCAAACACTTATTACCACAATCGTTCAGCCAAGAATATATCTACTAAGAATACTCACAACGAAATCAGATTCAACAGTTAATACATTCATAAAAAGTATAAGTAATTTCTACTTACCTAACAACACATTTTCACGCTTCACATCAGTATTGGTTGCACTTTCACTTGCACCATCCTGATTCATCACACCACAGTCTTCAACCTTAACACTATTGACACCTACATCTGTGGGAAACGTTGATCTACACATCATCTCAATGTTGGTAAACTCTTCAGGAGTAATAATTTCCTGAATAACTTCAACCTTAATGTCATTAGTGACAAAATCTTTAGTTGTGGTTGATCCACACTCCACATCATGATCCTCAGTTTCAACCTTAATGTCATGAATGACACTACTTATATTTTCCTGGTCAGTTATATCCTGGTTGACTGGTTCATCATCATCATATTCAACTTTAATTTCATCAACAGCAACATATAGGGGTGACGTTTGTTTATTCTCTTTGTCGTAATCAATTCTTTCTTCAGTTTGTATTGTTCCCTGGCCGACAGAAAGATCATTCTCAACCTTGACATCAATATCATGGACAGCAACATCTATGGACATGACAGGTATTAAATAATTTATTGCTGCAGTTTTATATCTGATCTGATATCGCGTAATTATGATCATTAAGCAAGGCAATATTTTTAACAGTTATTTTTGCTGAACAAACACAATTAATTAATTAATAACAATTATCCTAGATCATGGAATGATCCTAGATCATGGAGCATGAAAGTAAAAGTAAGATCACGAAATGAAGAGAATATGACGACCCGGATGGCGCAATGGCTACGACGCCGGATCGCCGTTCCGAGGGTCCTGGGTTCGATTCCTAGCGAGGCGGAATGATGAGTTTAGATTTCTGTTCTGGTCTGGGTGTGTGTGATCTTGTCTTGTGTGTTGTCCATAGCACCCACGACACAGGGAATCCTAGTGTGGGGTTATGAGTGTGTAGCGTTATTTGTTGTTATTATTTTGGCAAAATTGGGATAAGAATGATTAGATACCGTTAGTTTATATTACATCTGAGATATCTTCAATGTTGGATATGGTAACTCCTCCGAAACGGCTTGACCGATTTTTATGAAATTTTATATACATTTTCAGTAGGTCTGAGAATCGGCTATCTATTTTTCATACCCCTAAGTGATAAGGGTTGTGCACCCCTAACATTTATTTTTTATGTTTTGGACAAATTTTTTTTTTGTTTTTTTTTCATGGTGTGGACCAAAAAATACACATAATCCCAAATTTTCACTTCCCTACCCCCACCCCTCAAATTGCAATCGTTCACTACAAGTAATATTATATGGCAGAACAACGTTCGCTGGGTCAGCTAGTATATTATAAAAGGGAAAGTATTGTGTCAGTAATTTGTAAGACAACAGGATGAAATTATACTTCACCTTAATCAATCTTACAATATTAGAAAAAAAAGTGTGTGTGTACTTATGTATACACGTTAGAAGTTATACTTCTTTGGCGTAACAAGATAAAAATCTTTTCGATGAATTTCTTCATTTATTATAATAATATAATGAGAAATATTATTATTTACTGTTAAACTTATTACACATTAAATAAGAACGTGAAAATTTAATTTAGTTTATGATGTAAATAAAAATTTGACATTCGCATGACTTACGACATGGACAATAACAAAAACTAAAATGTTGACTATAGCTAACTTCAGGGTGTCGAGCTGACTTCAGGGTGTCGCTTTTTCGTGACGGTGTGCGCGCGCATCGTAAAAATTTACTCTCATCATTTTTCCCTAACGCGCCAAAAGAAGTATAACTTCAAAAATTATTAAAAATAAAATTACTGAAATATTTAACCCTCCATGTGTATACTATATTATCTGAGACACAGTGTGCTCACTGGGTCTATCGTTAAAAAAACTAAAAAGTTTTAAATTTTGAATGTTCCTTAGAAGACCCATTATACATACAGAGGGTAAAATAAAATTTATTGAAATTATTTTAAATAAAAATATTTAATTAAGCAATTAAATTTAATTGAAATTGAGTGACCAAGTAAAATATTTCAATGTTTTAAATTATTACAGACATAAAAGAATTATATTTACCTGTAGTAACACGCTGAGGCGATGGTTCAAACGTCATTCGCAAATTCGAAGTTGAGGGAGTATACAAAACTTCATTCACACATGAATTCATTCCTTGAGTGAGTTGTTTTTTCCGCCACCTATACATCCGAGACCTTTCTGCGGATGTTAATGGAGGTTTTAAAGTGAAACTTTTTTTTATTTTTAGAGTTGTATTTTTTTTTCGGATACGATAATTTTACATTTCTCTGCATTATTTTTTGAAGGCATCTCGAAAACTGAAAAATTAAAATCGTTTTTATTAAATCATTTCACGTTGTGATTAATTTGATTATTCGTTTAAGTTAATTTGTGTGTTACAAATATTTATTGAAATTTATTTTGATACTATCGTCATGTTGTACTGTGTATGGGACTGAAATAAGAGAAAACCTTTACTGAATATAAGGTTTTAATAAGCTAAAATTAACAGTAAAATTTGTTTGAGTTACATTACATACATTGACAAAGACACTAACAAAACAGATTGACAATGACATCAGTTTATGGCTAATAGGTTCAAGCAAGAAGTTTACATCATTCTCCCGCACTATTTTAAAACATAATCTTTTAAAAATTCTGGTGTTTTACGAACGCGGCCAGATCTACGAAGTGTTGGCTCCGGCGGTGGTGATGATGGTAACTCGGTCTCTAGCTCTCTGCTATTATCAAGTACCGTAGGTCCCGTCTCATTAGATGTAGGAATCTCCAAGTTTTGGTCTTCCGTTTCCGGAAGTGGTTCTGCGACGTTATGATGATCAGTAGTGTGTTCAGTATCTATTCGCAAATCTACCCCTTCTGAACCCAATGGTGCTAGATGACGATTCGACACCGTTGTTTCTCGGCCATCTGGGAACCGAATGTATGAAAAGTCAGGATTGCTGTGTATCAATTCAACCTCTTCTACTAATGGCTGATATTTATTTGTACGATTAAATTTCTTTATCAGGATTTGTCCAGAATTTGAAAGCCACGATGGAATAGAAGTGCCGTTAGTAGATCTTCGTGGGTGTCTAAACATTCTTTCATGTGGAGTGCAATTTATGGCTGTACAAAGTAATGATCGAATTGAATGTAAGGCTTGTGGTAATACTTGCTCCCAATTCTCAACCGAAAGATTCTTCGTCTTCAGCGCCAAAAGAATCGTTCTCCAAAGAGTAGAATTCAATTTTTCTACTTGACCATTACCTTGAGGGTTATAAGCTGTAGTTCTACTAGTGGCAATACCTCGAACATGTAAAAATTCCTGTACCTCGGCAGAAAGAAATGCTGTTCCGCGATCTGAATGAACGTAAGAAGGCATGCCGAATATCATAAACAAGTTGTTCAGGTGTTTAATCACTGTTTTCGAGCTTACATCTGAGCATGGGAAAGCAAATGGGAAACGTGAAAATTCGTCAATCACGGTAAGTATGAATTTGTTATTATTGTTTGTTGGAACTGGTCCTTTAAAATCTATGCTAAGGCGTTCAAAAGCAGCCGTCGCTTTAACAAGTTTCCTCTGGTCATCAAAGGGGTTTCGGTAGAATCTAGGTTTTACTTCAGAGCAGGTTCGACAAGATTTTGTCATTGTCCTGACCTCTTCAATGGAATAGGGGAGGTTTTTAGAGCGAACCCAGTGAAACATTCTCGTTACCCCTGGATGACAAAGAGCCTCATGCAGTGAGAAAAGTTTTGCAGTACGTGTTTCTACAGTGGCACAAACTCGGGATAGTGCATCAGCAGTATAGTTCTCTTTCCCCGGTCTGTATATAATATCGTATTTGAAAGCAGCAAGTTCTAGTCGCCATCTTTGAATCTTTTCATTCTTTATCTTACTTGAATGTTTCATATTAAACATAAAAGAAACCGAGCGTTGGTCAGTTACCAACTTAAAGTGTCTACCAATAAGGAAATGTCTCCATTTCTTCAATGATTCCACAATGGCGTACGCTTCTTTTTCAATGGCGGAATGGTTTTGTTCGCTTGAATTCAAAGTTCTTGAGAAAAACGCCACTGGTCTAGAATTTTGCGTAAGTACTGCTGCAATGGAATGATCGGAAGCGTCAGTTTCGACTGTAAAAGGTATATTTACATCAATTGCATGTATAGAAGACTTTGCGATATCCTTTTTCAGGCCTTCGAAACATTTAATTTGCTCGCTTGTGAGCGGAAAAGATGTCGTATTAGCAAGTGAGTGGATCCGTTCAGAAAAGTTTGGAATCCATTTAGAATAATGTGCGAACATGCCGAGTGTCCTTCTTAAGGTCGGTAAATCGCTTGGTGCAGGTAAATTAATCAGTGGCTTGAGTCGCTCACTGTCAGGTTTAATTATGTGGTTTTGAATATTATAGCCTAGAATATTAATTGACTCTTGAGAAAATTTGCATTTTTGTATATTCAGTGTTAAACCGTATTTCTTTGCGGCATTCATAAAACTTTCTAAGTTATGATCGTGTTCTTCAAGAGTACGGCCAGCAATAGTTATATCATCAAGATACGCATAAGTGTTTTGAAGCTTCTCTTTTCTTATAATCCAATCGATTGTTCGTTGGAAGCTCGAAACACCATTTGTTACTCCGAAAGGAATACGCCTGAACTGGTACAAATTTCCCAGCGCTTCAAAAGCGGTAAATTTCCTTTCTTCGGGTAATATAGGTACTTGATGGTACGCGCTTTTCAGATCTATTAGGCTGAAAAATGTATTCTTTGCTACTTTCGAAACTAAGTCCTCAATGTTTGGTAAAGGGTACGCGTCGAGTTCTGTGTAACGATTAATTGTCTGAGAGTAATCAATCACAAGGCGTTTTCTATGAGTTTCGCTTTTTGTTATTAGTACTTGGGCCCTCCACGGTGATTTACTTTCTTCAATCACGCCCTCTGCTATAAGGTTTCTGATCTCCTCTTTTATAAATTCACAATCCTCTTCGCTGTGCCTTCGAGACTTAATAGCAATAGGTTTGCAGTTGGGAGATACATTCGCAAAAAGCGGTACAGCTGGTACTGATGCTTCAGCTACGTTACATACTTGGAGTGGATGTTTTGGCCCACCGAAAGAGAACTCTAGCGATGAATGTTCTTCGAGGACGTCATGGCCGATAATTATGTCAGCACAAAGATTTTTCACGATAAGAAGATTCACATTATCATATCTATGATTTCCGATTTTCAGGGTTTGCAGAGTTTGACCTTCTACTTGTGAGGTATGATTAAGAGAGGCCATAGAAATAGTCTGATTGCAGGATTTTCTTTTTAACCCGCATAGTCTTGCAAAGTTGTCATTTATAAAACTGATGGAGCTGCCGGTGTCAAGAAGTGCTTCTGCTCTTATTCCTCGAATGTAAGCGGGCACAGTAGCTTTACGTAATGAAGAAGGTGACGCTGCTGTGATACAAGCGGAAAATTCTTCAGTACCTACTACCACAGAATTTGTAGGTTTAGAAGAGCTTCTGCAAACAGTGGCAAAGTGCCCCTTCTTGTTGCAGAGCTGACAAGTCTTTTCAAATGCAGGGCAATTCTTACGAGGATGTATTTGTCCCCCACAAAAGAAACATTTTCGTCGTCGAGGATTATTAACAGAAGAGCAGGTCTCGTCGTGCACAGTTTGTGGTTTCGGAGAGACTAATGTTGGTTCTTTTGGGGCAACAGCATTTAAAGACATAGTATTGAAGCTTTGAGAGTTGATCTCTGCAGTTTCTAGAGAGAGTGCTTGGTTGTAAGCTTGATCAAGTGTTAGAGTTAAGTTTTCTAAAAGCCTTTGTCTGATTTTATGCGATGATATACCGGATATGAAAGCATCACGCACGCTATCATTTTTGTTCGTTTCTGCATCAACAGCCGCAAAGTCACAATCTTTAGAAAGTAGTTTCAAAGCTTGTAAATAAGTGTCAATACTTTCTTCTGGACGTTGTTTCCTCGTTGCTAATATGTGCCTAGCAAAAATCAAATTTTTTGGTTTTACGTACAGTTTTTGCAGTATTGTGATCGCTTCTTCGTAGTTCGTGGCGTCGCTTATATATGTGTAGATATTTGGTGATATATGATTTACCAAAAGTTGAAACTTTATGCTGTCCCATTTTTCTGGCGGAGGAACCGACTGTGCATCTGTTTCTAGAGCGGCCGGTTTCTGCACGGAAATGAAGCTTTCGAAAGTCTTATGCCAGTGTATCCAAGCTCTCGTACCAGAGCTATCTGACGGGTCGATATCAAACCTTTCAGGGCGAAGATATTTATCCATGTTAATTTTACTGTTAATTTTAGCTTATTAAATTGAAATAAGAGAAAACCTTTACTGAATATAAGGTTTTAATAAGCTAAAATTAACAGTAAAATTTGTTTGAGTTACATTACATACATTGACAAAGACACTAACAAAACAGATTGACAATGACATCAGTTTATGGCTAATAGGTTCAAGCAAGAAGTTTACATCAGGGACAATCTGACGATAAATTTTATTAGTATGCGGGAGAGCCATGAAAAATTGCACCCTCAACTGCGGGGGCATCCTGCGGGCAACCGAACGCGCGCGGCGTCTTGGAAATAATCAAGATTCTCCAAAAAATAAACACACATAAACTGATTAGTTTTTCTATAAGCTATATAAATTATGAATCTATTGCATTGTTTCAAATTATAAAATATTGATTACCTTATGTTCTACAAGTCCTTGTACACATACATTCGAACAAAATTCTCCCGTTACTAAATAAATGAACGATTGTCAATAAATTGATGAGCCAATTCGTATTACTAATTATTATGTCCAATAGTTAGATGTCTGGATAACGCGTTGAACAGAACATTTAGTAATTTTTATAAGAAGTACATATTTAATTATCACTTTGAAAATGACAAATAGGTCCACAATATTGCTATTTTTTTATGTAGGGAACTTTGGCACTGACTCGCGTGACACTGGCAACTGTCAATTTGAAAGGAGCAGTATGAGTCAATCACGAATCATATTGTTTATGGTAGATTATTTATTCAGGAATCGACCACTAGGAATAAAATACGTAGTCTTTGAAATAAGACATTTTTGCGAAATAGTAAACAACCATTACCTAGCTCAGGTCTGAGGGTGGGTTGCATATCACGTGGTTAAAGTAAGGTTATAGGTACATGTCGGTTAAAGTAAAATTTAACCGCCGAAAGAAACAAAACTGGGTTGCATCAACTAACGCTCGTTAAATTTTGACTAAAATTTAACCCTAACCGTAACCGTGCGAATGCGATCGGTCAACGTCAAAGTTAACCTTAAAATTGACTTTGTTTGACATATGTCTGTGTACATTTCCCCTATACGCTTTTTGATACTCTGCTTTGGTTTTTGGTAGTTTTGCAGTACTGAAAATGATTAAATATAAATAGAATTATTAATAACATGTATATATCGGCGTCAGGTAGGCCGGGTGTGGGTGTTTGTATGGTTTTCCATTAGATTCTACTCTGTGTAGCATGTATTTTCATGAAAGTAGGTATTCTTCACATAACCTCCGTTGTGGGCTTATTTCATGTCAGGACTTCAGCTTAGGATTTCAAATAAAAGACAGGATTCGGGACCAACACATGAAGAACCATTTATTCTCTGATTACTGTCCCGTATAAACGCTCTTACTTTGGTTATTTACGCGAAACTCCGTTTACGACATATTTGATTTATTCAGCGATACTCAATATTGATTTAAACGTTTTAACCACTCGCTCTATCTGCGATATCACATTTTATTATAACTTCATCAACAACTTTAAGAGACTCCGCGACTTAAGACAACTTTCATAACTTTTTCCGCGGGAACTCAACATAATCATAATCTCCGTTTTCTGACAGATCTCGCAAACTCCACAGAACCACAGACAAACAATACCATCGATTCACGCGTATCACAGATTAATTCGTACCATCGATTTACCATCTCCGACATATATATATATTTAGGACAGAATTAACTTTTAAAAAGAAATATTCATACACACGCACGCGCACACACACATATATATATATAATCTCTATGAAGTTTCGTAGTTTTTTTCTTAATTTTTCCGTATGACCCTCAAAACAGCAAGAAAGATAACCTAGAAAACTTAACTAATGTAAAATATTTTATATTTATAAATATACAAGCGGTCCCGGCGTACTTCGTACCGCTTTATAATTAAAAATTGGTTGTCTGTAAAGTCGGTTTACTGACGATAGTTGAACGTGACAACGTCTTAAGAAAATACTGATGGCATGGTAGCATTTTTCAAAAGAAAATTTTAATTTCATTTGTTTTAATATTTAATTTCTTATAATCTGTTTTATTCTGTTGAGAATAGGACGATGATAGGAAAAGTAGGAAATGAAAGGGAGTGTTTCGAGTTTAATGTGTCTTGAAAAAGTCAAATCGATGGTGGTGCCTCCTAGTGTTGTTGAGTTATTAACGTCTGATGCACAATCGAACAGTTAACCACGAAGTAACTGTACTTTTGGACATGTATCCGCTAATGTAAACAGATTTGTGGGCGAGGTTTCTTTTAATGTTTACATTAATAACGTCGTCCTCATCCAATTGTCGCGGCAAACATTTTACCATTTCTTGAACGTCGACTGGTACGTTTATCACTTGTCCTATGATTCCATAAGAGAAATCATGGTGCAGACGACGCACTGATGGGATCTAACGGTGGTAGGCCTGGTGGTGGGTCAGGATATGAGAATCCATTAACTTTTGCTAGCGGTGGCATCGATTGTTTGTTTAGTGACTTTTTGCAAGTGTTGCAAACCAGTTCATATTCTTCGCTGCTCAGTTGTCGATTTTCTTTGATAAACCAATCCGAAATTACCTTCAGCTGTGCTGCAGTGATGGGTTTAAGGTCGTTTCTAAACCAAAGTCTGTCACAGACCGAGCAAGCGTAGCCAAAATCGTTGTCCAAAAAAGTAGATTTGAATCTTATGATTGATGATGACCATTTAGTGTTCCAAGTAGATTGTGCTTGAACTTGTTGGTTGTACAGTAGTTTCTGCTGGTTCTGTTGCTAAAGTTTGACGTTGTTGGTCGGTAAATTGTCGTTGAGTGAGTGAGTTACGTGCTTCTCTTGCAGCTGCTGCCTGTGCAAGAGTTTAGATGCAGCAATCCGCTGTCTGTACTCACGTTGTATTTGTGCTCTTGTTTTTGGAGCCTTGTTTTTGAACTGACTTCTAGTTTGGACATTGTTCGACTCTTCCCCTGAACGAGATGGTGATGTAGTTGTCGTTTCAAGAGAACCACTGGCAATAACCAAGTTAGCAGCTTGGCGTAATCTTTTGTTTCGATCTCTTACATTACGTGCTTCTCTTGCAGCTGCTGCCTGTGCAGGGGTTATGGATGCAGCAATCCGCTGTCTGTACTCACGTTGATATTGTGCCCTTGTTTTTGGAGCCTTGTTTTTGAACCTTGTTGTTGGTTCTGCAAATAGCGTCGCAGAGGTAGATGCAACAGCTTTTTGAACCTCCATGGGTTCACTCATCGAAGGTAGTGGCTTATTCGTGACATCCTCTGGTTCGTCAGGCTTTTTTTCCATGGTGGGATTGTAAGCGGTTCTGCAAAATAAATCGTCATTCGAAACAATTTAAAAAAAAAATTCATAAAATTCTTTATTCAGAAAATCATTTAAAATTTAAAAAATAAAAATACAACAAAATACTTGAATAAAATGTATTGTTTAAATTTCTACTCAATTGTTAAAATTTAAATTTTGATTTTATTATTTTAATAATATAATTAAATTTTCAAAGGAGACGGGGACTTCTGGGCCAAATTTGTAATAAGTTGAAATATAGCTTAAAAAACGCGTTATTTTTTTCTATTATATTATTTAAAAAATCAGCTTCATTCACAATCTGGAAGATGAAAAATCTAAAAAATAAGTTAGGATCAAAAATAAATTAGGTAATCGATAATTATAATCGATAATATTAAGAATGTGTGCAAACAATTATATAAAAATATAAAAAGGCTTTTCATGAGATGATAATTTCAATCATTAAGAATTTATTTAAAACTATTACAAATAAATTAATCTACTCTCAAACAAGACATCTATCTATGTAATGAAGTGAAATCTCAAAATCAATTTTCGATCGAACAATCGATCATTAATCGATTTTGTAAATGAAAATCGATGTTCATCACTACTCATTTTTGTCTATGTTGACACTTGACAATGACAGAAGTCCCGTCTAAAATCAATCGACACGTCTAATCACGTCTTACACGTCTGATTTTGGCTCGTTATTTTGGATTTATTGGCCGGCTTATCGATTGTCGATTGGATATTGACACCATGGATCATTGTGTGAACTGTGGTGACTTTGTCAGTGATTCGTCGATGGCGTGCACCACAGCCTGTAAGTACTCACTTATTTATTAGCTAACTGGCACCTACCATGCTAACCTATAGAAGATTCCTTACATTGTTTATTATCAACCTTATACTTAAAAGTGAATTGTACTTTTTGAAAAGGTAGATAAAGATTGTTAACATTTAACTAAATACTGAAATCGATTGAGTAGCATCATCAGCCTATTAACATCCAACTGCTCGACGCAGGCCTCCTCTCTAGGAGAGAGGGTTTGCTTCCGCTGTGGTCACTCTCATCATGAGTCAGTCATCTGCTTGACACTGGCTCAACTCATGAACTGAGAATTTATAATGTAATACAAGAGTGGATTATACCTCGAACTGTAAGTTAAATCAATGGTCATTATTACTAATGCATGCCACATAGAATACTATGTCCTAGGGTATGTGTAGGGTTCAAGTCATGGGTTGGACTGTGAAATGATACCTACTGAGTTTTTCTTCCAAGAATTTATCTATATGTAACAGTGCTGTATGTATATACATAAATATATGTATATATTTATATTCTTATAGCTATTTGTGTATTATTAGTATTGCCATGTAGTACTATTGTAAAATAGAATGTAGATTGTTAAGTAAGTTTATTTGCCGCACCAACCTGTGCTATTTTAATATTTCCTTTTTGCAAAGGTTGTCTGGGAGAGATCACTTTACTTACTTTACTTTACTGTGCGCAATAGTGTTTTAAATAAATATAATAACAAAACAACCTTACTCTTACCCTGGAATTGAGTTAGTTGTTTTATATCCCTGTGCCTCAGAGAGCATGTTAAGCTGTCAGTCTCAGTCATTATTACTAACCAAACATCATTGCCTTAAGCCCACCAACCCGCATTGAAGCAGTGCAGTGGGTCTAAGCTGGGGGTCTGAGGGTGGTCTGGCCCTGTAGTGGGCTGCCAATAGGTTGATAATGATGAGGTATTTTTTTTTATTGCAGATAGAACAACCGAGTCACAACAAGAGAGTGAACAAATTCTTATCTCATTAGGTATATATCAAATAAAGCACAATCTTATTATGGCGAGCATGTAAGGGGTAACAATGGCTATGTAATAGAAGTGTGCAGGGAGGTCAGCAGTAGCCTACTTCGAGAGCCTACTCCTTACTTATGATCTCATCAGTCATTTACGTTTTATCATCCTCCCATTCTAAAAGTTTTTATTTATTTACTACAAGTTAGTCGACACCAAGTGTGCTTGCAGTCAACACCTAATGGTAAGTGATGATGCAATCTAAGATGGAAGCGGGCTAACTTGTTAGTCGTAAGATAAAATTGCCCTTTAGGTTTCTGCCCGACGTCGTACCAGTCTCTGGTAAAAAATCTCAATCGGCCCAGTCGGGAATCGAACCCAGAAACTACGTCTTATAAATCCACCGCGCATACCGCTGTGCCACGGACGCCGTCAAAATATTAATGTTCTATGTTTAAGAATAAAATACTCGAACTTCAAAAATCAGCTGTTCAGTATATTGTCGTATATAACCTCACTTTTACTAAATCTCGTTTATCACTACTCCCAGATTGACAAATTCCGTTTTATTTTCAATTATAGGTTAATAATATAATAGCTATTAATTGGCACTACTTTCATCTTTTTACAATCCAGGCCCAAGATTGTATGAAAGCGTACCAGTCTTCTTTTTTTAATTTTTAAATCATAGCTACGCTCGATAATTATTTCGATTGAATAGTAAAGCCATCGATTTTTTACTCATCGTGAAATAGTTCTGCTAACTTATTGTTTTAATTTTGTCAATTATAGCATAACCTACAATCGCTGCACTAGCGGACCGATGCTATTCATTTTAATAATGAAAGCACGAATACCTATTCGACAATATATCACTGAATATATAATTAATATCAAAAGAATCATTACCTTTATCGCTGTAATTATCGTTGCTATAAACAATTGACACCACATTCACTTTTCACAAGCTCACATCAATGCCAATTTCAACATGACCGGAAGATTCAGCCTAATGATAGGAGCTAACGACCCAGCTTTACGGGTTGATTATATGATAATTGTCATAATAAAATCATTTAATACTCGATCACTTGATACTCGATCAAAACATATAAATGTACTATAGTTAAAAATTAATGCTGGATACTTATACATCCTACATCGTGATTCAGAATTATATATTAAGATATTTATTAATAAAGAATAAACTAATACTAACGTATTTAATTCTTTTGCACTGAATAATTTCCCGCTATTATCACTGTCAATTGCATTCAACTCACTTGTTGGTTCACTTGCCATTGTTACTATATTTATTATTGTTTTGACGATTTGAAATTATATGAAAATTCGGCTAATGAAGGCAACGGCGAACGAAAAGAAAGAGGGAGAAAGAGAAAGGTATTATACACTACTCGCTTGTGTATGCGACTGTCGCGCCTGCGCACGTCTTATTTAACGGTTTTATTCCACGCACTTTTTTCCACGGTTCCACGGATTTTTTCTTACGGTTTTACTATCACATTTTTTTCAGTTCGGTCGCGCAGCAAAATCCCTATCCCCTCCAAGCCTGCCGTAAGGAACTTCGTTCCAATAAAAAATAACGAACAGAGTGACCCATCCTTTTTTCCTACTCCCTTTCAACCTTCACTTCCACTCCAACAAAGCAAGTAAATTTATGTACAAAAAATTTGCAAAAAAAAATTATAAGAAAAATATTCTCAACTACAGGAAAAAAAAATCCGCTATTTCATATACCACCACATTCCAACAATGCAGGATAATTACGTACGCAATCAAAAAAATAGAAGTAAACAATTTCAATAATATCACCGAAAATATTTTTGTCACTAAAACTGCTCACCTACCAACCCTAGCACAATTATACGAAAAAAAACATGGCTGCTCGTCAGTATTGAGTCAAATTGTTTATAATGAGGTAAACGGTATAAATAATGATGTAAATGTGAACCTATTCACTAAATCTGTTTTGTGTATGATAATAAACTATATTATCAGAAACCAATTGTTTCTTATTATAAATCAATGTATTTACATAATAATCGACGTAAAACATGACGCCATCTTAGTTGCGACAACGATGGTTCGTCACAAATGGGATGTTTTTAGTTACATATTTTGTTTATTTCTAATGAATGACACTTTACACACAATCTACAGTAAATTATCTACGCTTAAATGTATAAATCTTATAAGAATACTTTTTTCAATTACTCATGGCGAAATATTACCTACAATTTCAAAATATACCTACTAACTCAAAATATAATTCAAAACAATTAGAAAAGTTATTTCAAATTCATTACTACTCCTTCACGACTAAGATGACACATTTGTTAGAAATAACACTAAAGTTTGCGACTGTACCATTGTGAAATTTTGACCGTTAGGATTTGTATAAAATGGCGGTTGAAATGACGCAACTTTAGGCAAACCGTTTTCTGGGTTTCTAATATACACAGCACGTCGACTAACGACACTGTAACTATGTTGTTCAAAAGTTGTTTACTTTTTTTGTCACTTATAACAAAACTAGCACTTGCACAATTTTCTCAGTAATAATAAGCAAAAATCTCATCAGTTTACTCACCGTTTCCTTCTAGAAAACACTTTTTGCACACGCACTAAAAACTTGCTAACTGAAATAGAACGCGAAACGAGCGCAGCGACGTGCTATTTCCTTTCAAATGAATGTTTTCCGTGTATCATTAGTCTTGTGCAGCCTTAAATTAAATAATTTACCTTATTTAATTACGGCTTTAAGGTGTCTTAAATTCCACGTCGGTATTTCGTATCCAATGAACGTAGGTTCAATTTGAATCCAATCAATGAGATTAACCAATGAGATTAAGTGCGCGCTACACGATGGGCACAAAAATGTGTTATTCTAATGTGTAAGCTATATCATTGTGAAGTTTCATCAAAAACTATTTGGTAGTTTTTGCATGAAAGAGTAATAAACATTCATACATCCATACAAACTTTCGCATTTATAGTATTAATTGGATAATAGGATATTACACGAGAATGGTTTTATCCCTGAATGTATCTTCATATGTTTTACAACATACCTTTTTTCTCTTAAGTGTGTCTTCATATGGTATGCAAGACGCGTCGAATCATCCGGTACCTTCGTCACTTGTTGTACTCCTGTGTCGCTCGACTCAACTTTATGTATTGTCTCTGCTGAAGGGAGACCGTCGACCGAAGAGTAATGTTCACCTGTTTCAAAATAAACTTCTGTCAGTATTGTGTAGGGCTCAAGGCTCAGTTTAATCCCGACGGTACGCGCGCGTGGTCAGTCACCAGCCTGGCTAGCTACCACTCCGGCCGCTGCCCTAGTGTCAACGTGGTATGTTTTGATGTGTTGTCGTTGCAGTGTCAGTGAGGCAGTTAACAAGGATTCCTCCTTATTTGCATTGTGGCCTTGTTAAATTTTTTGTGTCTTCAGGTGGGAATGGTTCAGATTCAATATTGGAGTCACCAAATTTGTTTATTAATTATAGAGCGGTACGAAGTTCGCTAGGACAGATAGTCATTAACAAAGTGAGGTGCGTGCATTTGCTAAGGACTATGTATTTCCCACTTCGCGCCACTGTGCTCTTGTACTGTATTGTATTATAAAATGCAATACACTACCAAAGTAGAGTGCAACACTCAGGTCTTTCTTGACACAAGCCGCAAGGCTCAGACATTTTGGATGACCACAACTGTTCAACTACGAATGTGTTTCCCAAGAAGAAAAATCCCACTTAGATACCATAGCCAATATATCCTTTAAAAACAACAATTAATTTCTACTTACCTAACAACACATCTTCACACTTCACATAAGAATTGGTTGCACTTTCACTTGCACCATCCTGATTCATCACACCACAGTCTTCATCAACATCTGAGAGCAACTTTGATGTACACATCATCTCAATGTTGGTAAACTGTTCTGGAGTAATTATTTCCTGGATAACTTCAACCTTGATGTCATTAGTGACAAAATCTTCGGTTATAGTTGATCCACACTCCACGTCATGATCCTCATTTTCAACCTTAATGTCATGAATGACATCTTCAGTTGTGGTTGATCCACACACCATGTGACTACTGGTTATATGTTCAGTACTAATATTTTCATGGTCATTTAAATCGTGGTTGACTGCATCATCATATTCAACGTTAATTTCGTCAATAGCAACATATTGGGGCGCGATTTCTCTATTCACCATGTTGTAATTAATTCTGTTTTCAGTTTCTACAAGTCCCTGGTCGTCAGAAAGATCATTTTCAACCTTGACCTTAATATTATTTATGTTTGCAGTGCCATTGCTGTGTGCAGCAAGCATGGCCATATTTTTATCAATATTGCAGTCAAATGTAGTATTAGCTGAAAAAACACAATATTAATCTATAAAAATAAATAAAATCTCTTAATTTATTTTGAAGAACATCTTGATTTAGACCTGCCATACAATTATTGGCCTGTAGCCAGTTCTGTACTTTTGTAGGTGCCGCTAACACTACGCCGGTTTGCAGTAAATATTTGTACGCAGCCGGAGACTTGGAATAAAAACTCATACAAAATTTTTTTTCTTCCTCACTCCAATGTGCATTCGTTGTTTTCAATTGCATCAAAGCGACCGTTTTCGATGCCTCGCTCTTAAAATTGTGTTTAAATTCATTTTTTGACTTTGTACTGTCATATTTTACTGACATTTTTGGTCTGTTACTGTTTGGCGTGTCTCCATCAACTGGTATTTTTCGTTTTTTTGTTATACCAAATTGTATTGAGTTTTCATCTGATTCTTCAATTCCCACTTCACTTCGATTTTTTCGCGTGTACACCTTTTTTGGCAGCTGCATTTTAAATTCCGGTGAATTTTCGCGTGTGTCTTGAAATTTAACCAAACAAAAAACCTATTAATACGCAATAAAAAAAGTTTCTGTCAAAAAATCATTAGCTCTTATTGCCGACTGTACTTTTTAATAGTACAGTTAATCTCTAATAACAACTCGTTAAATCAAACGACCCCTAATACGACGGGTTCATTACATCTTCTATTATTCTATTCTATTCTATCTTACATCTAATTTAGGAGTTTCTATAGCCACCTTCCGCCTCCATCATCAGTTCAGCTCGATTTTAACATAATATTGCATTGTCGCCAATTTGAATAAGTATGAAAAATTTCAGCTCAATCGGTTGAAGATATCTGCTTCAAAATGAAGTTGCAAGATTTCAATCAAACATACTTACATACCAAGTTAAATAAATGTACTTGAGACCTTTTCTTAGTAGTCGGACATTTCAAGGACAAACTTGTTGATGAACTTATTAGCTCAAACTACACCTATATACCAAATTTCATCAATATCGTTAGAGCCGCTTTCGAGAAACCAATTACATAAAACTTATATTAGGAACAAGCCTATACCCGCGGCTTCGCCCGCCAAAAAACCCTAAATATATAACAGATGATAAAATCAGAGAACTTTCGTACTAAGTTTGCGCCCCCTTTTACGTCCTTAAGGGATGATTTTTGAAAAAAACATTTAAACATGTTTGATAACTTTCAATGAAATAACTTCATACTGGATTTCATTCAAATAACCGCAAAAACGGCAAAGTTTCATACTAACTTTGCACCCCCGTTTTACCTCCTTAGGGGGTGAATTTTCAAAAATCCTTTCTTAGTGCTCCCCTACGTTACAAAAGGAACCCCCGGTCCCCGTGCAAAATGTCAAGTTTCTAACCTTTATAGTTTAGGCCCTGCGTTGATATGTCAGTCAGTCAGTCAGCTTCTCCTTTTATATCCCTACTAATATTATAAATGCGAAAGTAACTCTGTCTGTCTGTCTGTCTGTCTGTCTGTCTTTGTCGCTTTCCCGCTTAAACCTCTCAACCGATTTTGATGAAATTTGACACAGACAATCTTTAGACCCTGAGAAAGGACATAGGCTACCTTTTATTGCGACAAAAAGGGATGAAGAGGTTGAAATAAAGGTTGAAAGTTTGTATGGGATTTCTTCGGGTTTTAAGCACAGCGCCATCTAGGGGTGAACCTTCCTAACTTAAAGAATAAGAACGCCTAGCGCCATCTCTTAAAGAACCATGAAACTTTATATTTAAGCACTTGATAATAAGTTTCCCGAAGCGAAGCGAGGGCGGGTCGCTAGTAATTATATAGATTTAGGATGCTTCAAAATTTTCATGATTTTTTGTAGGTGATGTGTAGGTATTTAGGTATAGAAAAAACAAGAGAAGCATAAACAGTCCCTGAGATATGATAATAGTACTGAAACATCTGTTAATATGGAAAGACAGACAATATCTCACCTTAAGGATTAATATTTTTTCTTTTTGGTGGTTTTATAAAAGCCAAAGTAGAACATAATGTGGTATGGTAATTACACAAGGTTTACAATGGACTCAACACACTGTGGATGTGCATTTTGCGAATAGAATTCATATCATATTCCATTAAAAGGCATCAAGATACATAAATATTTTTTATATAATATTTTGCAACTCAAGTTTGCTCTGGTTCGACTAAGCGATTATAGTCATACCATGCACTTGATAGGAAATTAGGAGTATACACATTATACCTTACCTCTTGGTGAGGAAGGGATCGAGTGATCGGGGGAATGGGGTGAGACAGCCGCAGTTTCCTCTCCTTTATAATGCTTTGGTAATGCTTTTTCAGTAATCCGAGTGCGTCTTCCGCCTTCATTCCGAACAAATTTTTCATCGAAATGTTCCACGCATAGATATCTATTACGGAGCACCTTGTCGCTTAAATGGTTAATGGTCATGTTCCCTAAAACATAACATTGTGTGTACATCAACAAATAAAACACAATATAATGGTCCATGTCTAATAAAACACTATATCTAAACTATCTAACTAAAACTACTTAAGAGCGCGTACACATAGAACGTCCGTTTTACGTGATCCGTTTTAACGGATTCGTCGCTACTGGACCTTCGTTCTTCAGTGTTGATCGGATTGTGTGGGATTTTTTACTGGATCCGGAATACTGTCATGTGTGTTAACTGGCTCATACAACTACATACGCTAATAACATATACGTTTAAATGGACCTGTAACACGGGCATTCTATGTGTACGCGCCGTAAGGTTTAAGATTTATTCTGTAAAATAATTCTTTATTTATTTTTTTATTTAAGGAATAACAACAGAAAGTACACAACACAAATTTGAATCTAAGTTATTATATTAAGTATGGAAAACAAATTACATTATTCAACTTTGTACACAAGTTGTTAAGTACCTATGAAGTACATTATGAAACAAATAAATAAAAAATTGGTTGTCTGTAAAGTCGGTTTACTGACGATAGTTGAACGTGACAACGTCTTAAGAAAATAATTTCCTTTGAATGAGTAGGCAAGCACAATAAAAGAACACTTTTTCAATACAAGTTATGTCATTTATTAAGCGCCCCACTACTCAACGCCATCTAGTGTACTGCGAGTGAACTACCAGCTCAGCCAGCCTTCCTCCATCGATAAATGGACCCAATCAAACTTAATGAATAATTGTTCACTGCACAATACATAGATGGCGCTGGTATAATAATTCACCAACGGTAACGACGGTAACGCATGAGTCATGTTTTTTCATGCGTGCCACCGAATTATAAGACGTTGTCACGTCAAAAGTACAAATGTATCACTGTAACACACAGAAATCCAATATAATAATACATCCATATGATGGCTGACCCTCGGCTGGCAAATGAGCAAGTAAAGTTGGCTGACTAGAATTACATTGTGTGTCTGGAAAGGTTGTTACACATTGGTTGATCAATCAATCACAATCAATCACAAAGCCATCTTGCATTTGACTTAATGTCAAATGCAAGATGGCTTTGTGATGTAAATGCTTTGCTACAGATATCACACGGAAATGGTTTCTCACCTGTATGTTTCCTATTGTGTATTACGAGCTTTGAGTATATATTACGGTAGTATAGAGCACGCGCAACGAGGTGGGAACTCCTACGTCGGTTGAGAACAACACGACGTTCCCGCCGCGAGCGCTTGTAGTCGTGGTTGAGTGAACTTGAGTGCTAGCGCTGTGCGTTCCTACAGAGAGTTTTCGAATATTTACGTATCAAAATGGTCAAATGTGCAGTTCAATCTTGCAAACACGATACTAGGAAACACACAAAACTGAAATCCAGTATCACATTTCATCGGTAAGTCGATTTATATACTTATTTTTATGAAAACAAATCACGCATCGCGGGGGTGAAAGAGACGTGCGGGGCGGGCACGCTTGGCACGCGTAGGACTCCCCGCGCGCCCCGTTCCCCGCGCTTAGTGAAGCGTGGAGAGCGGTGATGTGACGCGACCAACGCTGTATTCGATATTTAAAATATTTTGACGTGACAACGTCTTAAATTAGGTTAGCTGGGAGTCACTTATGAAAAATAGTAACGCTCGGTAACGTTACGATGAGTCACCGAACGAGAGAGAGGCCCGCCGAATGCCTTGCGTCTCTCTCCCACTCAACTATGATCGGTCTGTCGCGCGCGCAGCACTAGAGAATTAGGCGCATTGAATCGGCGCGTTAAGTTTAAGTTTACATGTACAATGTTTTAGTAAACAAAATATATTTCTATAGTTAAAATTTGTGCAATTCTTATTTTCATTCAATTCCTTGTTCCTATTGCGCAATTTAATTATATTCATATCAATAAATATTCTACCGAGAAAAAGACGTTGTCACGTAAAATCTTCGCCCGTAAAACCGACTTTACAGGCAACCATTTTTTTTTAAATGTTAGCTATGAACCTATATAATTATTAGTAACCTATAATATAGGTGGATTTTGAATATTAAAGTTACATTAATATATTATATTATATATTATATTAATGTAATATATTATATATTTTATTAATGTAACTCAATTATATATTAATACTCAAAATCTTTTAAACATTTATTATAAATATTTTTGGTGTGTGTTTAGTACGATTTTAGTACTTTTTAGTATTTTAATGCGAAAAATATTATAGCGTAAACTAGAGTAGTAATGTGGTAAAAGAGTTACTGTCACTGTTTAATTGTTGTTGTTTATTAGGTTTAAGATACTTAAGTCATCTAAATAACTACTAATCCTTTCTACCATCGAACGACCCGACTCACGGCGTTTATTCATCCCTTCGTCGTAAACATCCCTCCAGTACGGAAGTCACGCTTTGCGTCATCATTCATCATACGTAGCGCGAAGGACTGGAATAAATTGCCTGCGTCGGTGTTTCCGTTCGATTACAATGTATGTAGGTATCTTCAAGTCAAGAGTGAATACGCTTCTAAGTTATTGCGCCTTACCACCCTCGACTACATCGCTGCTTACCATCAGGTGGGATTGTAGTCAGTAGATAGATTGTAGTAGTTAATGCTTTAAAATTTGCGTTGCCATAATTATATACAGATTTTTTCGTATTTATACAGATTTTCGATGTGCGCTACAGATTAGCACTG
Source organism: Ochlodes sylvanus (assembly GCA_905404295.2). Classification (NCBI taxonomy): domain Eukaryota; kingdom Metazoa; phylum Arthropoda; class Insecta; order Lepidoptera; family Hesperiidae; genus Ochlodes; species Ochlodes sylvanus. Next base: position 490,062 of record FR990150.1, read on the forward strand.
GATACAGGTTTTTATACTGAATTCTTACTCTATTGATAAAATTACCATATTCAACTAAAACAAAACTTTGAAGAAGAAAGATTTTTTAAATAAATATTACCTAGTTCCTTTGTTGCAAATATGTAAATTTTGATTGTTGTTGCGTATAATTATGTTTTTAATTTTACTATTTACACTGGTATTCTATTTTACTTTAATAAATATTAGTTCCTTTGTTGCAAATATTTGAATTTTGATTGTTGTTTGCAAAGTTTCATACTAACTTTGCACCCCCGTTTTACCCCTTTAGGGGATGAATTTTCAAAAATCCTTACTTAGTGCTCACCTACGTTATAAAACGAACCCCTGTGCAAAATTTCAAGTTTCTAACCCTTATAGTTTAGGCCCTGCGTTGATATGTCAGTCAGTCAGTCAGTTAGTCATTCAACTTCTCCTTTTATATATAGATTTTGTAATAAAAAAAATTACACTAAACCCGATATTTTATTTCATAAACTTTAATATAACAAGCCACACGATTTCCTTACATTTCTATTACTCATAATTTTCGACAGTCGATAGTGACGTAATGTAATCGGTACATCCCTAATTGCCATACACTTCTCAATATAAATATCTATAGCACACCTGCCTACGCTGCGAGCTGAACATTTTGTGCAATGCGCGTGCTCTATACTACCGTAATATAAACTCTAAGATTACGAGCCTTTGTTTTGCAGCATATACCTTGTTACAGATATCACACGAAAATGGTTTCTCACCTGTATGTTTCCTGTTGTGTATTACAAGACTGCTTTTTGAGAAAAATGACTTATTACAGACATGACAAGAAAATGGTTTATTCCCTGAATGTCTCTTAATGTGAACTGCAAGATGCCTTTTTGATTTAAATGCTTTGCTACAGATATCACACGGAAAAGGTTTCTCTCCTGTATGTTTCCTATTGTGTATTACAAGACTTTGTTTTACAGTAAATGCCTTGTTACAGATATCACACGAAAATGGTTTCTCTCCTGTATGCCGCCTATTGTGTTTTACAAGATAGGATTTTCTACGAAATGCCTTGTTACAGATATCACACGAAAATGGTTTATCCCCTGAATGATTCTTAATGTGATCTACAAGAAGTCTTTTTGACTTAAATGCTTTGCTACATATATCACATGAAAATGGTTTCTCTCCTAAATGTTTCCTATTGTGTATTACAAGACTGCTTTTCGAGAGAAATGGCATGTTACAGACATGACAAGAAAATGGTTTCTCTCTTGTATGTGTCTTGATGTGTCTTATTAGACTGAATTTTGCAGAAAATGCCTTGTTACAGATATCACACGAAAATGGCTTCTCTCCTGTATGTTGTCTATTGTGTCTTACAAGACTGCTTTTTTTGAAAAATGGCTTATTACAAACATGACAAGAAAATGGTTTCTCTCTTGTATGTGTCTTGATGTGTCTTATAAGACTGAATTTTGCAGAAAATGCCTTGTTACAGATATCACACGAAAATGGTTTCTCTCCTGTATGTTGCCTAATGTGTTTTACAAGGCTTTGTTTAGCAGTAAATGCCTTATTACAGATATCACAGGAAAATGGTTTCTCCCTTGTATGTTTCTTGTTGTGTCTTATAAGTCCGCTTTTAGAAGAAAATGTTTTGCTACAGATATCACACGGAAATGGTTTCTCTCCTAAATGTTTCCTATTGTGTATTACAAGCTTGCTTTTTGAGAGAAATGGCTTGCTACAGACATGAGATGAATATGGTTTATCCCCTGAATGTGTTTTCATATGATCTGGTGACCTCATATTGTATGCAAGACGCGTCGAATCATCCGGTGCCTTCGTCACTTGTTGTACTCCTGTGTCGCTCGACTCAACTTTATGTATTGTCTCTGCTGAAGGGAGACCGTCGACCGAAGAGTAATGTTCACCTGTTACAATATTAACTTCTGTCAGTACATATTGTGTAGGGCTCAAGGCTCAGTTTAATCCAGACGGTACGCGCGCATGGTCAGTCACCAGCCTGGCTAGCTACCACTCCGAACACTGACCTAGTGTCAACCACGAGACAAGCCGCAGGGCTTAAACACGTTGGATAGTCTGTGTAAATGATTTGTGATATGGATAGATACCCGACATCACACTCTTATACGTTGAGCCATTGAGAAGACTCAGCTAGCCGGTATACATAGTGTAGGCAACTCAATTCACTCACATGTATTTTATATTTATTAGATTATCCATATTTTATATATTTACACGAAATAAAATATTTAATATACGATATTTACATTGACCTTATAAGTCAATGGATATTTATTGTATTCTACTTTCTGTTTACACATACACGCATCACTCATTCATTCACACGAATTTACACGAAATAAAATATTAAATATATGATATTTACATTGACCTTATAAGTCAATGGATATTTATTGTATTCTACTTTCTGTTTACACATACACGCATCACTCATTCATTCACACGAATTTACACGAAATAAAATATTAAATATATTATATTTACATTGACCTTATAAGTCAATGGATATTTATTGTATTCTACTTTCTGTTTACACATACACGCATCACTCATTCATTCACATCATGCACCACACAAAAGCTCACAAATCTTATATGTATTAACGGTCGGAACGCTACCGCGCGCACCGTCCGCCGCTTCCTCACGCTACTGCATAACAGGCATCCCTCGTGCAGTCATCCGCATAACAATGAGCGACGCTCGATATGCATCGATATGCAGAATAAATATATATCTACTAAGAATACTCACAACAAAATTAGATACAACAGATAATACATTCATGAATAAATACAATTAATCTCTACTTACCTAACAACACATCTCCATGCTTCACATCAGTATCGGTTGCACTTACACTTGCACCATCCTGATTCATCACACCACAGTCTTCAACCTTAACACTATTGAGAGCTACATCTGTGGGCAATGTTGATCTACACATCATCTCAATGTTGGTAAACTCATCAGGAGTAATAATTTCAAACTTCATGTCTTCAATTGTGGTTGATCCACACCCCATGTCACTCCTGGTTATATGTTCAGTACTAATATTTTCCTGATTACTTGCATCCTGGTTAATTGCATCATAATTTTCAACTTTAATTTCATCAATAGCAACATGCAGGGGTAAAATTTCCCTATTCACCATGTTGTTATCAATTCTATCCACAGTTTTAATAATTCTCTGGTCGACAGAAAGATCATTTTCAACCTTGACATCGTTTTCATGGAGAGCTACAACTATGGACTTGACAGGTATTAAATAATTTATTTCTGCATCTTCATTGCTGCCTGTGTCATTACAATCACTAAACTTGTCCATGTTTTTATTAATATTCCAGTTTAATGTAGTATTTTCTGAAAAAACACAATGAATTAATTAATAACCAACATCCCAGACTGTGGAACTAACATGTAACTATCACATACTGTCACAAGCAATAATGCATATACATTGTCATGTTTTCTAAAATATCTCTTAACTTGTACCAATCTAGAAAGAAGTGAACAACAATTCGTTCTAAATTAACTAACCATTAAACGATGTCAAAATAAGGTATAACTAATATACAATTTAGAACGAAATGTTGTTGTTGTTGTTCAAGTTAAGATATTCTAGAAAATGTGACAATGTATATAATATATTATTGCTTGTGATTGTACACGGGAACTATACCCTAATTCACAAACTCAAAAATGTGTTAAATAGATTGCTGCTTGCATGGTGGTAGGGCTAGAGCCCGGCTGGCTAGCTACCACCCTCTCGCTTGACTCCGCCAACGATCCGTCGTGTTCGGAGCCAGTTCCCTCCCCCCTCCCACCACCCAACATCATCGTCTATGCAGTGAGGGTTTGGTGTATTCTCGCGTTTAATGCACTCTTGAGGCCCCGTTGCTCGGGGGGACGTGATGTGTTGGAGTACAGAGACCCGAACCCAGGCAACAATCAAACCCTCTGGACATTCCAATGAGCTTAGAAAGTTAGAAACGGTACCTCTGCTCACTCTGCTGTCAGTTGGAGAGGATATGGGTATCCCGCTAACTTCAGACGTTGCTGCAACATCAGTTCGCCATTTGGACAATAAATTAGACCACACGTAAACCGAATTTTAAAGAGGTATAATAATAAAATATAATAAACATCTTATTATCACACTCGTCTTTTATCTAGTTTGAAAATTTTGAAATTAGGGAAGTGACACAGTGACACTACAACTATACTACAGTACAGCACTACACTGTCCACAGATTACTTTAAATATAGGACTGACTGACACTGACACTGTCTACCTCTAGCTCTACACTACTGACTATATACATCTACACAGTGTTGCCATTAAGATTTTTTAATTTCCGTCTGGTTAGTTGTGTATTTCCGTCAAAAAACCGTTAATTTTTTTTATCTGCCACTAATAACCGCTAGATTTCTAAAATTATATATTTATAGGTTCTTCACAATCTAAATTAAAAATACCAAACGCACTTACAACTATTTTCTTAACTATTCTTACTTTTCTTCTATATTAAAATTTAAACCTATTTAATAAGCATTGGTTTCCGGTTACTTGGCAGTCTGCTAAGTAATCAATCAGAAACCAATGTTTATGCAGAGGTAAATCCCACTCATAAACAATGGAGAGTTTGTTTATGAACTATAAAATATGTATTTGATCGTCTATTGCCATCATGTAAATAATTCGTTCATAATAGGTACTAATCTTAACATTTGAAAATATACAAAAGACCTTTTTGGATGAAAATAATGTAGGTTTTATTTCCGTTAAATATCCCGTCACCCGTTAGAATGATTTTTTCCCGTTTTCAACTAACCCAAGTCCACTAGATATAGCAACGTTGACTGACACTGATAGACCTATGATCTTTATTTCTTAATTTGTTGCCTGTGATAGTCTGATTCTGATAGTTGAGTTGACATGACAGTGACACTAGCCCTGTGACCAGAGATAATTTAAAACCCAGGTTTAAATTTTAAACCTGGGTTATTAATGAAGATAATCTCCCAACGTCCCAACGTTACGTTATCTAACTAGTGTCTAAATTGTATAATGATTAATGAATAATTTGAACATTCTGCGGATCGTCTCTTGATATACTTTTTGATTTCTGAAATTATCTAGATTAAATGTTCGATCTTCTATCTAAAATCTTTAGAACATTACGATCGTCATTTTGCGGAATAGGTATCAAAAAATGGTCGATTTAATGTTTTTAGGGGAAAATTTATATTTAATAAATTTAAAGTACTGGTTTAGTTTTTATAAAATAATTGAAATTATCAAGATTTTCAATAAAATAAAACATCAAAATACTGCAATCGGCCATTTTGACTGAAACACCAATCACAGCATATGACGTCACGATTCATTAGGAAACAAACTTCACTTTCACTTGAACTGTGTTTTGTTAGTATGAATACGCACTTGGCTTGGACACAGAGTAGTTAAAAAAGTGGCTTGGATTGATCTTGTATTCTTTCACGTCACCCTGTGATTTATCGACACCACTCCACGGTCCACAGACTCTTTCACAGGTCACAGAAAAATCTAAGTACTTTTGATTGTACTTAGTATGTAAGTGTTTAACACTCATTACACTCAGAATAAAATAAAAATTTTTCAATGCTATATTCTAACTGGTAAATGCAAAAAATGACGTTCATAAGTGTATTCTAAATACCTACATGGAATAAATGATTTGAGTTTGAGTTTAACACATAAGTTCATACTTTATATATAATTATATATGTACCTGAACTACCGGATGCAATTTCTTCAAAAGTTGATTGTTCTGTAACAATAAATTTTTCTTCGAATTCCTGTTTACACTCTTTAAGAATCATCATTCTTCGTTTCTTAGCTATGTAGGGTCGCTCTGTTGTGTCAGAGGTTCGTGTTATCCTGTCTGGTTGGCATATAAATTTATGAGGCATGCATCCTGGTTTCATACGTATTTGTGATACTGACCCCATCACATGATACTCCATGTAATTTTCCATATCATTTGGTAACTGAAAAAAGAAAAGTAAACGATTAAAATAATTGATAATAAGAATGATAGCCAAGACCAAAACAAATATAACCTCAATAAATAAGTTATTTTATAAGTAGCCTCAATATTTCTACTTTTTCACGTCGAAGAAACATTTTAAGTTTAAAACCTATACATATGGATAATATACTTACATCAAAGTGGTCTTCACAGAAATAAATTGTCGAATTCGTGACTACGTCGTGCGGGTTTCGCCGCGCGAGCTTTAACCACTTATGTCTTATTATTTTATCCTTTGGAACGTTTACAAACACTTTGTTGGGCATTTTTATTGATGTGCTATGACACTGCGGTACTGCACACCACTTATAAACTTTGGAATTCATCTTATCACCCGACTTATTTTAATATTTTGTTTACTTTCTTCGCTACGCCTATAGACACACAATGACAGTCATGTTTACCTGACCGTGACGTCAGAGCCGTCGCCATGACACATGTGAGCTGTTTTCGCGCCGTATTTAAAAAATATTAGAAAACTGGCTCTATTATTCGTTAAACTTAAGTTTATTACTGAAATAAAGGTTTTTTCGTAATCAGAAAATGTATACCCACATTACGGAATAAAATTTCAAAATCTTTCGTCACGCCTATTATCTAGTTTAAATGTTCGATACTTCGATCTTCCATCTAAAATCGTTAGACACATTCGCTTCTGTGATCGTAATTTTCTATGGAAAAAACACGAGTTATACGACTTAGAGCGTAAAATATGCTGGGCACGCGCCTCAATGTGACGGGTAAGGTACACGACATAAACCACCACGCCGGCCAAGTGTGGATTGGCGGTGCGGCTGTTTTCTCGTAGACATATTGAATTATTGACTCATATTGTCGAATTTCAGTAGACGATAAAACTTGCCAAGTTGCACCAATAAGTAGCAAAAAACCCATTTTATTAAAAACCCGGAGAATATTGTGCATTGCAGACGATCTATGGAACTTTGAAAAAACTTGGTATCCACTATCCAGTTAGATATCGTTACTGGAATGCTCTTCCTGAAGAACTTAGGAGGCCGGATTCTAAATTCAACTTTAAACAAAGGTTACAGGCCTTGTGTGATCATCGCTCATATATGTATGTATATATATTGTATGTATCGTTGTGTATACCTAGCTGGTAGGTATATGTACCTCATATATTTTGTGGTTTAAAGTAAATAAAAGAATACAATAAACTTTTCCTTAAAAACTTTTATTATCAAATTATAACTTCATTACACAATTTATATTTTTACATACTCATATTGTTTTGTTCCAGTTAGAAAGGTGTGAAACTGGTTACACTTTTTTTTTAACGAATAACCACGGAGTTTATAAGTAAGGGCAAGCAACGCATCTGTTGGTATTACAACAAACCATACTAAAAATTTACTAACTGGACTATTACTAACATCAAGACTAACTATCACTAGCAGTTCACCCCAGTCCTCATACCTACGAACGAACTGACTAAGTCTGCTAACTGTCAACACGTCTGTCAACACATCTGTGACCGAACTAATGAGTTCGGTCACAGATGTGTTGCTACCCTTGAGGACTGAGCTGGTTGCCTCTTAAAAAGTGTAACCGGCTCCACACCTTTCTATCCGGAACACAATTGCTGGTAAAACAATAATTACACAGTAGAAATGGTACTAGGGACCGTGGTGGGCGGTGGTACTGTAATGCTAAATGCATTCGTTGCCTGGTTTTCAGATAAGAGATCAAAGAAGATTTGATAATCCTATAAAGAATATAATAAAACTCCATTTGACTACAAATACCATGTCATAGTTATTCAAACTAAAATGGATTTCCTCCTGAATGTTTCTTAATGTGACGTACAAGATAGCTTTTTGATTTAAATGTCTTGTTACAAATATCACACGGAAATGGTCTTTCTCCTGAATGTACCTTAGTGTGAACTTCAAGATTACGCTTTGATTTAAAGGACTTGTTACAGATATAACACGAAAATGGTTTTTCTCTTGAATGTACCTTAGTGTGATTTACAAGACAGCCTATAGATTTAAATGCTTTGTTACAGATATCACATAAAAATGTTTTCTCCTCTGAATGTGTCCTAATGTGCCGCAAAAAATTATTTTTAAAACTAAATGCCTTGTCACAAATATCACACGAAAATAGTTTTTCTCCTGAATGTAACTTAATGTGACGTACAAGATACCTTTTTAATTTAAATGTCTTGTTACAGATATAACACGAAAACGATCTTTCTCCTGAATGTAACTTCATATGACCTACAAGAACTCTTTTCGATTTAAATTTCTTGTTACAGATATCACACGGAAATGATCTTTCTCCTGAATGAATCTTAATGTGACGTACAAGATAGCTTTTCGATTTAAATGTCTTGTTACAGATATCACACGGAAATGATCTTTCTTCTGAATGTATCTTAATGTGACGTACAAGATCGCCTTTTGATTTAAATGCCTTGTAACAAATATCACACGAAAATTGTTTCTCGCCTGTATGTTGCCTAATGTGTATTATAAGATTGCTTTTAGTAGAAAATGACTTGTTACAGATAACACAAGAAAATGGTTTCTCGCCTGTATGTTGTCTATTGTGTATTACATAATTGCTTTTATAACGAAATGCCTTGTAACAGATATCACACGAAAATGGTTTATTTACTAAATGTTTTCTCATATTATTATCTGGTGACCTCATATTGTGTGCAAGGCGCATCGAATCGTTCGCTACCTTCGTCACTTGTTGTACTCCTGTGTCGCTCGACTCAACTTTATGTATTGTCTCTGCTGAAGGGAGACCGTCGACCGAAGAGTAATCTTCACCTGTTACAAAATAGAATGATTGGGGTTCCGGGTTAGAATCCCAGCCCGGGCAGATATTCATGTGACAGTCAATGTATGTACTCGGATCATGTGCGCTAGTGTTGTGTTGTTCATGCCGTACGACACAGGGGGTCCCAGTGCGGGGGTGTGAGTATGTTAGCGTTTATTATCAATATACAATATAATCTCTATATATAAAATTCTCGTGTCACAATGTTAGTAACCATACTCCTCCGAAATGGCTCAACCGATTCTCATGAAATTTTGCGTGCTTATCGAGTAGGTATGAGAATCGAGCAACATCTATTTTTCATAGCCCTAAATGTTAAGGGTTGTCCACCCTGAATTTTTTTTTCATTTTTGGACAATTTTTTATGGTGTGGCAAAAAAAATACACATGATCCCAAATTTTCACTTTCCTACCCCCGCCACTTAAATTTAAATCGCGCTTTAATCATTCACAATCTATGTGGGGGAACAACGTTCGCGGGGCGTCAGCTAGTTATGTATATAAAACGATTTCGTTACTGAGTGACTGACTGATTCATTAAAACTCGAAATAATAAATAATAAAACTTGTAAAATATAATAAATAATAATAATGAAACCCGCCCCCCCCCCCCCCCTCGAACTCACTGTGTCACGGGTGAAATGATCCGAGAACATACATCAAATCAACCTGAAATAATTCAGGTTATATCTTTTGTATATTGCAATAAAGAGTAGAGACCCATCCTCTGCTCAAAATTGCAATTACTTGGCAAAGTATCTTAATAAGCCTTTATTATATTCGATCCATACTTACCTAACAACACATTTCCACGCTTCACATCAGCATTGGTTGCACTGTCACTTGCACCATCCTGATTCATCACACCACAGTCTTCAACCTTAACACTATTGACACCTACATCTTTGGGCAACGTTGATCTACACATCATTTCAATGTTGGTAAACTCGTCAGGAGTTATAATTTCCGGGAAAACTTCAACCTTGATATCATTAGTGACAAAATCTTTGGTTGTGGTTGATCCACACTCCACATCATGATCCTCAGTTTCAACCTTAATGTCATGAATGACACTACTTATATTTTCCTGGTCAGTTATATCCTGGTTGACTGGTTCATCATATTCAACTTTAATTTCATCAATAGCAACATATAGGGGTGATGTTTGTTCATTCTCTTCATCATAATCCATTCTTTCTTCAGTTTTAATTGTTCTCTGGACGACAGAAAGATCATCCTCAACCTTGACATCAATATCATGGACAGCAACATCTCTGGACGTGACAGGTATTAAATAATTTATTGCTGCAGTTTCATTTCTAAGTGTGTAATTATAATCGGTAAGCATGTCCATATTTTTAACAGATATTTTTGCTGAAAAAACACAATTAATTAATTAATCACAATTATCCTAGATCTAACATGTAACTATCACACACACTGATAGTAGATGCACTCTGATAAATTATATACTGTTAGATCAAATCTAATATATCTTCAATGTTGATCATAAATCATCATCATTTTGTGTGTGTATCCCTCTAAATAGCTTTCCAATTACCCCATTGTATGTGACCATTTTTTTAAAACTTAGAAGCTATCCTTAAAAGACAGACATATGATATCGTGGACTTAATGTTGTCTGTTCTAAAATAGTTGCTGTGCACAAAGCGGAGAATATCGTCAGTTATTTCATATTGTGCAATCAAGAATAGAATCTACCTACCATAGATGCACAACATCAAAGTGTCTCAAAGGGCCTTCCAAATGACCGGGTCCACTTACGTCTAGGACCCATGAAACTTTAAGTTTAGAGATAATAATAGTAATAATATAGTTAATAATTAAATATCAGAAGAAGTACCTGGTTGAACAGTGGTTTGTGCTGGTCCTGCTGCTGGAGTTTGACCTTGGTGTGTGAGCTGCCGTTGAATACCAGTTTGGATGTCGTTTGACTTTGCCCCTAAACGAGAAGAGAACACAGTAGTCGATTCTAATGAACCACTGACAAGAGCCGAGTTAGCGGCTTTGCGTAGTCTGCGCCTGCGATGTCTTTCGGCATCCGCTTTTCTCGCAGCTATCACCTGCTCAAGAGTTCTGGATGCTGCTATACGCTGTCTATACTCGCGTTGTTTCTGTGCCTTTGTTTTTGGAGCAGCGATTGTTGGTGGTACAGCGAATGGCGTTGCAGACGCGGAGTCGGCAGCGTCTTGAACCTCCGTGAGTACATTACTCTGTGAAGGTAGTGGCAGAGCCGTGAGAATCGTGAGATTCGAAGGCTTGTCAGGTTGGTCTGTCATGGTGTGATTGTAAGCGGTTCTGCAAAAGAAATTGTTAAAAAATTATTTTAACTAAGAAAAGTACTTATTGATTGTTGTTAATTAAAATTTGATAACTTGTGATTTATTTATTACTAGTGACCCGCCCTCGCTTCGCTTCGGGAAACTTTCGATAATTCACACTATATCTTTATAAATTATAGCCTATGTGTTAATCTGATGTATAAGCTATATTATTGTAAAGTTTCAGCAAAATCCATTCGGTACTTTTTGCGTGAAAAGGTAACAGACATACAGAGTTACTTTCACATTTATAATTTTAGTAAGGATTGGAGTTGGTCTAGAACTCTAGATGAAAACGATTCTATACAAAATAGGGAGTTCGGGGCATAATCAATATTCATCTATGATTTGAATTTTTTAATTTTTGCAAGTTTAATAATGTGAATTATTTGCTTAAAAATAACTAAGAGTGAGCAATTTTTTTAGAAATAATCTTTACCCAAATTAATAAGTGTTAATTTAAAACGATGAAATTGAAATCATAAATCTAATTCATGAAACTGATGCTTTCAAAAAGCCCACCAAAACCAGATTGTGGACAAATAAATCATTTTTTTAAATCACTTTAAACTGGTTAAAGCGGGCTTCTTAAAAGTACTAAGCCTGCTTAAACCAGTTTGATCTTATTGAAGATTTTCTCACATGGTGGTTAGTCAGTTCAACTTGTCATTTTAGACACAATGGTATGACATGTGTGATGTGATATTAGCTTCAACCCATTAATGGCCCACTACTGAGCACGGGACTCTCCTCATACCTGAGGAGGCCTAGAGCATACTTCACCACGCTGCTCCAGTGCGTATTGGTGGAGAGGTCAGTGGTCAACCGAAGTGTTGGAATATTTTAAGCTGCCCAAAGGCATCCGATATGGCTAAACAACTGCTACCAAATGGTAACAACCGGGACCGACAGCTTTACGTGCCCTCCGAAGCACGGAAGCTCCCGAGAAATTTATCCACTAGCGGTCACCCATCCAACTACCGACCGCCCGCTGTTGCTTAACTTTGACGATCACTTAAGATTGACTGACGCAAGCCGCCGGACTATGAGCGCTTCCATGATGACGAGCGATTTTTATAATCAAAGGACAAACTATGAGATTATATCGCTAATCCAATCCTTAAAGTGCAATAATTAATTACCTTTTTGCCGCAATTGTTGTTGTAATAAACAATGGAAACCACTTTAACTTTTCACTTCACTTTATCAAAACGAGTAGCTACGCAATGCGAAACAAAATATGTACATTATTCTTAGCATTTTTTTTGACGTGATAAAGTCTAATAAATCAATGAACTCCGGCTGCACGCACGAAAAAGTATGACGTCATTTTCACGTTCCGCCTGACCTGCTGACCTGCTGAGCTGCGCGTGCAAGCGAGAGCGCATAACAATAACAAGCAATAGAGAGAGAGAGCACTATCGGTTTCCTACAGTGTTTTCTTACGACGTTATCACGTAAAATTTCGTCCGTAAACCGACTTTACAGACAATCATTTTCGTGTCAACAATTCGAATTTCATACTAGTTAATAAATGGCTTATCTTATGTCGATGATTAGTAGTTAACGACATAGCCCATAGCGTAACAAAAATTACAAAAACATACGTTTTTACGTTGGTAAACACAACGTAAAAACGTATGTTTTTGTAATTTTTACGATATCAAAAATTCAAAATTGAAAACATTAGAAATTACAAGTAAACAAGATAGAGATACCAATACCAACTAACTTGTCACTGACAGTTGACTTGACACAGACCACAGACAGCATAACAAGTTTTATTCATGGAGTTTAGAAGTAAGGAGCATTATGTCATTCATGGGAGAACTTGAAAAAGTGTCCAACGTCTTAAATGTACCAAAAAGTATTAAAAATGTAATTGTCGACAACCTAACTCACTGCATAAATTAATTACTTCACAAAGGCCATTTTCTGGAAACTTAAAAACTCAGAAACATAAAGCTGGTGTAAAACTTTGTAACTATCGCGCTGTCTCAGTGTTGCCAGTACTTTCTACGGTTATGGAAAAGTTATTTATAAAAGACTAGACGATAATTTAGTAATATACGATTTATTTAACAACACCAAAACGGTTTCCAATCAAAGTCAAATACAATAAGTGCAACTATACACTAGTATAGACTTAGTAACTTAACTACTATCGAAACAAAATGTGTGCAGTTCACACGTGCTAGAAGTGAAACTTAAATAACGAATACTGTCAGTCCAAATATTGATGTTTTGCTTTGCTTACGTAAGGCGCCATTTTGCCGATGCTTCCTATCTCATTTTCTCCCACGATAAAATGTTTGTCTCTTTTTCGTTTCCGTTTCATTCTATTTGCACGTCATTTCCGTTTCATCGAGTTCCAAGTCACAACGATACTATAGACTTCAAAAATTGACCAAAAACATGTAGCGCTGGGTAAGATGTCTTTAACGATTTAAAAAAAGCAGGATTATAGATACTATACAATCAGATAGATATATATAGATACTATATAATAGATTATACAATCAGTCATTCAAATCATAGATTGAAATCCGCTACTATTACTATTTTACTTTTATAATTAATACAAAAAAATTCTAATAAATTCAACATCACATACTGACTTTCCTCCATCTGTTGAGGAATATAAATACCACAGCAAACAAACATGAATCTGTCTTTTATAAACACCGACGCACAGACCAGCTCAAAGTTACACTCGTCTATGTTAATATCACCCGGTAATGGTAGTTGGCCACGGACTGTGTAAGATAACCTCCGAGTTCTGGATGGATGCGTTGCAGCCTGTCTCTGTCTCTGAATATATCGGCACCCGACGATTCCATTAGGGACAGAAGCTGTGTCGTTTTAGTTCGGAGGCCCCTTACGTTTTGAGACCATATCGCTGCTTTGCACACATAACCGCACAATACAACAGCCATTTGAAAATTAAACAAAATATTTACTGTCATAACTTTTCTTGAAAAATCAATCAAGCACATTTTTGCGCGCCACTACGCCTGTAATGCCGATATGAATGTGAGTTTTACTGACCATGAAATAAGGACTAGTTTGGATTTGGCTGTGTTATAAAAGTTTTTTCAAAATTTTGGTTTGTGCGGGTATTCATGCGTTATGTTGATAGTTCTGTTTTGCGACGGGTTGCTGCGTGTTTTTCGTCCAAAAAAACATCCATTCGCCATACTTTCGCATTGCACAACTTATCATAGTTCTCTTCGGATACACAGATTCTAAACGATGAATATCCCCTCTCTGTGTTGTCCAGCAATTTATATACCTCTACGTAGACATCGTCGGCTAGAACTTCACGCAGATATCTTGTTAGGTCTTCCTTGGATGTGTCTGCTTGCAGACTCCTCACGTGGAACTTTTTCGTTCTAGCTGTGACGTGTTGCTCCCTTTGATTATGGGTTTCATCCTTACATGTGTCGTCATATGGGATTTAGCGGCACGTTTTTGGCTAAATGTTTTGTGACAGAGGTCACACGAAAACAGTATTTAATGCAGCCACAGAATATGAGAAGTGAGATTGTGTTCTGATTTAAATGTCTTGTTACAGGTGTGACACGAGAATGGTTTTTCTACTGAATGTGTCTTCATGTGGTTTATCAGATTGCATTTCTGTGCAAATGGCCTATCACAGGTATCACACGAGAATGGTTTTTCCCCTGAATGTGTCCTCAGATGCGATGTAAGAGTTCGTTTTTGAGTAAATGTTTTGCGACAAACGTGACACGAATATGGTTTTACCCCTAAATGTATGTCAATGTGTTCTTTAAGATTGCTTTTTAATTTAAATGCATTTTTACAGATAGGACACGAATATGGTCTACCCCTTGAATGCGTCTTCATATCCTTTGCAAGACTCATAAAATATTCCGATATCTTCTTCACTTGTGGTACTCCTGTGTCGCTCGACTTAACTTTATGTATTGTCTCTGCTGAAGGGAGTCCATCGACCGAAGAGTAATGTTCATCTGTTTCAAAATATAAAGATTAATTAAGAATCAAAAAATTTGCTGATCCCATAGCCTCGTTGTAGTGGCCTGTGAAGCTAGGGGTTACGGGTTAGATTCCCAGCCCGGGCAGATATTCATGTGACAGTTAATGTATGTACTTGGATCATGTGCGCTAGTATTGTGTTGTTCATGCCGTACGACACAGGAGGTCCCAGTGTGGGGGTGTGAGTGTTAGCGTTTATCAATATATATATATATAAAATTAAAACTCTTGCATTACTGACTGACTGACAGACAACGCACAGCCGAAACTACTGAACGCGCTGAAACTACACTACAAGCTGAAATTTGGCATGTTTGTTCCTTGGGGTGTGTAGGTCAGCACTAAGAAAGGATTTTTTGAAATCCCCCCCCCAAAAAGGGATAAAAGGAGAGATAAACTCAAACTTTTTATTTCTTCAATGGATTCAATTGAAACTTAGTATATATATAGGTCCCTCAAGTGACAAAGAAGGATCTTTGGAAATTGGCGGGCGTAGCCGCGGCGGAAAGCTAGTTTATTAAAAAAACATTAATTCAACCAAAACAGTTTTCCAATAGTGATGACGGTAGACAGACTTTGTTGGCTATCTCACCATCAACGTTAAGTGAATAGCAGCAATATTACAAACTGTCGCTACTATCCTATTCTACACCCACTTCATAGTAACACATTAAAAGTTGTAGTACAACATTAAACAGTTAACGAATATTGTACTTATAGCTCACAATCTTGGACATTGTGGTTTACACATAAAAGGTATATAATATATAATTACTTCCTTCCTTCCTACTTACCTAACAACACATCTCCACTCTTCACATCAGTATTGGTTGCACTTTCACTTGCACCATCCTGATTCATCACACCACAGTCTTCAACCTTAACACTATTGACACCTACATCTGTGGGCAACGTTGATCTACACATTGTGTCAATGTTGGTAAACTCGTCAGGAGTTATAATTTCCGAGAAAACTTCAACCTTGATATCATTAGTGACAAAATCTTTGGTTGTGGTTGATCCACACTCCACATCATGATCCTCAGTTTCAACCTTAATGTCATGAATGACACTACTTATATTTTCCTGGTCAGTTATATCCTGGTTGACTGGTTCATCATATTCAACTTTAATTTCATCAATAGCAACATATAGGGGTGAGGTTTGTTCATTCACTTTGTCGTAATCAATTCTTTCTTCAGTTTGTATTGTTCCCTGGCCGACAGAAAGATCATTCTCAACCTTGACATCAATATCATGGACAGCAACATCTCTGGACATGACAGGTATTAAAAATTTTATTGCTGCAGTTTCATATCTGAGCGCGTAATTATGATCATTAAGCAAGGCCATATTTTTAACAGTTATTTTTGCTGAAAAAAACACAATTAATTAATTAATAACAATTAACCTAGATCCTAGAACCACGTATATATAGTAGAAGGGTCACTTAATGACAAGGATATTTTGTTGATTAGAAAATATTTGGGTAATTACTATGATCACTTTCACTATTTTGAACAGTAAAATCATCTTTATGCGTGATAGAATTATCATTTTCCACATCCAATAACGATATTCGTCGTGCACGAAATCTACGCACGCGTTCCGTTCAAGTTTTTGCCGTCATTATAATCTTGCTTTTCCTTTTCTTTCTTCGATAAACGCGACAATATTCTGCATTCGTTTTCGGTATATTTGTGTTGTGATTTTCTTTTGTCAAGCTAAGCTGGGCTAAGCTTCAAAATAACAAATCAACAGCAAAACCACAAAGTATTACAAAGTACAAACTACAAACCCGGAACAGAACCAGACAGAAATGACAATGACTGACACTGACAGTGAATCTGTAAGTTTTTCGTGCCACTTTGCTTGTATGTCAAGACAATACCACAGAGTACTTTATAATATACGGAAGACTATACAGAACAGAATAGGTACCAACCATAGATATATAATATACATAGATTAGAGTAAATAGAGTAAAAGAGAGCTACCGAAGCTTATGGTACTTTGATGTGTTACAAAGAGAGAGAGAATTACGCTACAAACGAGACCTTATTTCATTTGATCAGTGGCCCATCAGTGGTCTACAACTGTCAATTTGTGTTGTGGACACCTACATACAATATTAGGGTTTTTTGCCTCATTCGATAGTTCACATTGCCAATCTATATACTATATCTATGGTACAGACTACAGACTATTAATTTTTCGCGACATAACAATAGATAATTAAAACATCATGACAATAAATTGATATCCTATCAATTTAAAGCAATTCCGTCCTATAAATATAATAAAAATATGTATTATAAAATACTCTCTTTATATCGGTAGGTACATAAAATGTTAGAGACAACCAACAAAATACTGAGCGCACAGAAGTTGAAGTCTTGTATATCTTTATTTTGTATACCTACCGTAGGTCATTGATACATTTATATAAAAACTCCAAGATGCACAGTCTCCAAAAAAAATAACACTTTTAACTGTCGCAAAACACTTAAACTATAAACATACAAGTTGTCCCAGCGTACTTCGTACTGCTTTATAATTAAAAAAGGTTTTAGTGATATATCGACAGCAACGCCACCTACCGGGTCCAATTTAATTGTGAATCTAAACCATTCTCGGACTCCACCTGAAGACACACAAAAAATTTCAACCAAATCGGTCAAGCCGTTTAGGAGGAGTTCAGTATCATACACACTCACACTCGAATTATATATATTAAGATTGACGTGATACTAACGTTTTATAAATTGCTTGAACTTCATCAATCATCAATCAAATGGTTGAATTTGATTCGTTTGCATTTGAAACTGTTCAAAGATTAATTCTTTACAGTTTGTGTCATGACGTTGATCAATTTTTTCTTCATTTTCGATTAACACGGTTGGCAATGGATGTTCTTTCAATGGTACTAATACGAAATCAAATTCGCCGCGTTGCTTTTTTAATTTTAATCTATCTCTATATCTTTTAGAGCGTTCAGCGTCATCTTTTTTTCTGAAAAAAATACGAAATTAAAAAATTGGTTGTCTGTAAAGTCGGTTTACTGACGATAGTTGAACGTGACAACGTCTTAAGAAAATAATTTCCTTTGAATGAGTAGGCAAGCACAATAAAAGAACACTTTTTCAATACAAGTTAAGTCATTTATTAAAAATGAATGTTGGATACTTATACATCCTACATCGTGATTCAGAATTATAGCGCCCCACTACTCAACGCTATCTAGTGTACTGCGAGTGAACTACCAGCTCAGCCAGCCTTCCTCCATCGATAAATGGACCCAATCGAACTTAATGAATAATTGTTCACTGCACAATACATAGATGGCGCTGGTATAATAATTCACCAACGGTAACGACGGTAACGCATGAGTCATGTTTTTTCATGCGTGCCACCGAATTATAAGACGTTGTCACGTCAAAATTAATTATAATTTTTGTTTAAACATATATTTTAAATATGGCATGATGGAAAAATATGTACAATATTACGAATTTTCTCCAGAAAATGATGACATTTTATTTAATAACATTAATTTACTTTATATAATGTATATAAAAATTGCACATCAAAAGATGGCGATACATCTAATGATTATTTTCAACACTGTCGGTCGGTCTGTCTGTCTGTTTGTTAGGGCTAATCTCTGGAACCGCTGGACCGATTTTGACGAGACTTTCATTGGTAGATTGCTAATGTAATAAGGAATAACTACGCTACTTTTATTATAGAAAATTTCAAAATTAAATTCCACGCCGACGAATTCGCGGGCACAGCTACTTTCTTCAATAAAAAAATTAAATGTGGCACTCGGACACTGCCGCGGTAAAGCTATTGCATAGCATTTTTTATCAACTTATGCAATTATAATTATTAGAAGTTATATAGTTATATCAACTTATGCAATTATAATTATTATAAGTTATATTATATAGTTTCTAGTTTGTAGAAAACATACGTACCATACCTTAGTATTAAGGTACTAGATGGCGCTGACTGGGGGTGTAAGGTTTTTTTCGTTACGGAATTTCTGGATTCGGTCCCCACGCTCAAGGCCCGCGATAAAAGCTATGCAATAGCTTAAAAAATAGTTACTGACTCTTAACAAACTACTTTCAGGATGTGCATTTAATATGTTAAACCTTTCATAATACCTGGCAATATACGAATCCAACGTTTCACTTTTTCGCATCTTTTTTTGATTCTGTCGGAATTGTTTTTGACGTTCCGCATTGGTTTTCGGTATTCTCTTTGCACTCTGACGTTTGCGCTTTCCATACTCCTTTGGACTCTGAATACATGATTGCAAGGTTGTCTCCCTATAATTTAAATTGTAAAATAAATAGTGAACACTCAAATCACATGTACAATAAACAAATGTAAACAGTAAATACTTGTATCAAGTTATACAATTTCATCAACTTACTATTCTATTCTAAATCAAATATTAATTAAATTGTGTCGTGGGACACCAGGTAGGAACGAAGTTCCTTCGGCTAATGAAGGCAACGGCGAACGAAAAGAATGAGGGAGAAAGAGAAAGGTATTATACACTACTCGCTTGTGTATGCGACTGTCGCGCCTGCGCACGTCTCATTTAACGGTTTTATTCCACGCACTTTTTTTCCACGCTTACGGTTTTACTATCACATATTTTTCAGTTCGGTCGCGCAGCAAAATCCCTATCCCCTCCAAGCCTGCCGTAAGGAACTTCGTTCCAATAATTTAATGCATTTACATGCAATTGCTCCAATTTCAATTTTCCAAAACTTAATTGCAATAATTAAATATTCACGTATGATCTATCTAACATTCTAACACAAAAACACAAATACAGTTTCCACGAAATTAACACGGGTCTGTACAACCGTGTGTTGAGGTTATATGACAAAAAATTTCGTTAAGGTGTTACACAAGATCGTATTTTCAAAGCAAATGTCTTGTTACACGTACGTTCTATTCCATAATGTATCTTTAGATGTGTTACAAGATTGTATTTTCTAGTAAATGTCTTGTTGCAGATAACATGAGAATAGTTTTATCCCTGAATGTTTGTTAAAGTGTTGTATAAGATTGGATATTCCAGTTAATGTCTTGTTACAGATATAACATGAAAATGGTTTTTCTCCCATATGTATATTTGTGTGTTACAAGATTGGATTTCAGTAATTGTCTTGTTACAGATATTACATGAGAATAGTTTTATCCCTGAATATATCTTTAGGTGTTCGAAAAGATTGAATTTTACAGTAAACGTCTTGTTACAGATATGACACGTGAATGGTTTTATCCCTGAATGTATTTTCTTGTGTCTTACAAGATACCTTTTTATTTTAAATGACTGGTCACAGATATCACATGAAAATGGTTTTTCTCCTAAGTGTGTCCTCGTATGATCTGGTGACGTCATATGGTACGCAAGACGCGTCGATTCATCCGGTGCCTTCGTCACTTGTGGTACTCCTGTGTCGCTCGACTCAACTTTATGTATTGTCTCTGCTGAAGGGAGACCGTCGACCGAAGAGTAATGATCACCTGTTTCAAAATAAACTTCCGTCAGTACATATTGTGTAGGGCTCAAGGCTCAGTTTAATCCAGACGGTACGCGCGCGTGGTCAGTCACCAGCCTGGCTAGCTACCACTCCGGCCGCTGCCCTAGTGTCAACGTGGAATGTTTTGTTGTGATGTTGTTGCAGTGTCAGTGAATTAGTTGTCAAGCGCTCCTCCTTGTTCCCACTGTATGAGATGAAATAAGCCTCGATTAGGTATTACCATAAGATTACTCAATGTAAATTGTATTAAGTAAGTAAAATTGTATTGATATTAGAGACTGCCTTCACAAATTTGATTTGCCAAAAGATCCATAAAGGGGTCGATTTGAATGAAATAAATTTTGATTTCAATTTGATTGCTAGGCGAGCTGGTGAATTTCGTATCTAACATTGTAACGCCTCATTCAAATACTCAGGTGAGTACTTGGTGTGCTTTCTCGCTGAATATTTGTGCACGAGAATGACCGCAATTACACTAGTTTACATATACGTGACTATTCATATCATCTCTCTTGATGGAATGTAAGACTTAAGAAATAGGGTAGCGATGTACGATAAGTATACAAAAATATTACATAAACAATATTATAATGACTATTTTCACCATATAAACCTTCCCTGGACTTTCCCTGGACAAATCCGAAATTAGCTAATTCTTGAGTTTTAACTAGACTTATAAACAGCAATTTATTTATAGAAATATACAGATGTCATCATCATCATCACAACCCGTTACTGTCCCACTGCTGGGCACGGGTCTCCTCTCACAATGTGAGGGGTACAGGCCATAGTCCACCACGCTGGCCGAGTGCGGATTGGTGGACTTCACACACCTTTGAGAACATTATGGAGAACACTCAGGTGTGCAGGTTTCCTCACGATGTTTTCCTTCACCGAAGCAAGTGATAATTAAATTCTAATACGCACATCATTTTTGAAAACTGGAGGTGCGTGCGAGTTTTGAACCCGGGCCCCCGGTTCGGGAGTCCAACGTTTAACCACTCGGCTATCACTGCTGATGCAGTTCAAATAATTATGATTAATAAATACAATAAGTTGTCAAGTCTACAATGGCATAGTGAAACCATGTGTCAACTGTACTAATTGATGACCACAACAGTTCAACTAAGAATGTGTTTCCTAAGAAGAATATTTATACTTAGATACCATTTATTCATTAGCCAAATATCCTTTAACAAATACAATTAATTTCTTCTTACCTAACAATACATCTCCGCACTGCTCGTTGGTATCGGTTACACTGTCAGTTGTATCATCCTGATTCATCACACCACAGTCTTCAACTTTAACACTATTGACACCTACATCTGTGGGCAACGTTGATCTACACATTGTGTCAATGTTGGTAAACTCTTCAGGAGTAATAATTTCCTGGATAATTTCAACCTTGATGTCTTCAATGACAAAATCTTTGGTTGTGGTTGATCCAAACTCCACGTCATGATCCTCATTTTCAACCTTAATGTCATGAATGACATCTTCAGTTGTAATTGATCGAGACCTCATGTCTGTACTGATTATATGTTCAGTACTAAGATTTTCCATGTCATTCAAATCATTGTTGACTGCTTCATCATATTCAACTTTAATTTCATCAACAGCAACATATAGGGGCGTGTTCTGTCTATTCTCCATGTCGCAAACAATTGTATCTTCAGTTTGTTCAACTCCCTGGTTATCGGAAAGATCATTTTCAACTTTAATATCAACACCATGGCCAGCAACAACGCTGGACCTGACAGGTATTAAATAATTGATGTCTGCATTTTCATTGGTGTCTGTGTTATTATGATCTGAAAGCTTGTCCATGTTTTTATTAACACTGCAGTTAAATGTTGTATTCCCTGAAAAAACACAAGTACCTATAATTTTAACCAGAAATAAAACATTACAAACATTTTAGATACACTATTCATCATTCTCTCGCCGACTTAATCCTATACCTTTACGTGTTTGTTTCTTCATCGTGACGTATTTTCGTTTCATCGAGTAACAAATCACGATTCTAAACAAGTTTCACTCCAAAATCCCAAGTCAAAGAAAATGTCGACCGTTAAAGGCTAATGGCAGTTCAAAACCATGCCATTTGGATTATGCAACGCGCCTGCTACATTTGAGAGATTGATGGAACATGTGCTGGCAGGTTTGCTGGGAGAAACCTGCTTAGTCTATTTAGACGATATCATCATAATGGGGCGTGATTTTGATGATCATCACAAGAAACTTGAAAATGTGTTCACAAAGCTACGGGGCGCAAATTTGAAGCTGAGTCCAAAGAAGTGTAGACTCTTTCAACGTCAAGTGAATTGCTTGGGACATGTTATATCGGAGCGAGGTCTCGCAACTGACCCATCCAAGACAAGTTCGATACGCATCGAGGAGATTTTGCCTAGCTAAGTTCATCTCAGTGCGAGCATACGCCAGGGATGTACATTATCACCACTACTGTTAAACTATGGTTAACTTATGTTAACGTGGTGGACTATGGCCTATACCCCTCACATTGTGAGAGGAGACCCGTGCCCAGCAGTGGGACAGTTATGGGTTGTGATGATGATGATGACTGTTAAACATTTTCAACAAACATTACTTAAAAAGCTCCACCAAACGTATCAGAACAGGTGGTTATAAGGGGGGGAGGGGTCCCGGGTTCGATTCCCGGCCGAGGCAGATGTTTATGTGACAGATAAATTATTATTCTCGGGTGGTGGGTGCTTGTGATGTGTTATTAGTGTTGTCCATGCCGTACGACACGGGGAATACTAGTGCGGGGGAGTGAGTGTGTTAACGTTTATTATTAAACCTTTTGTACGTTGACAATATGGCCATTGGTCTTCACAATATCTTAATTCGGCGCGTCGCGCCATTTTCCGACGTCTGTTCGACTGACTCATCAACAAACGGTTTTGTTCACGTTCTTTACGCCCAGTTAATGTTCTTCTTCGCGGCATTTTACTGTAGTATTTGATGTATTCTTTGTTACGCTGTAACAATAACATTAATATACTGAGTTAAAAATTTTCACAAAGTTATCGTTCACGTTAAGAAAGCATTTCTCAAAATTGTTAATGTTCATATTTTTATCAAGATAATATTATTAAATCAAATTACTAAGTTACAGCACAAATCTATAGGGGTGATAGTTTTTCAGTAAAGTGTACCACAAAAATGCTCAGGTTGTGGGATATTGTTAAGGATCGCTTCCCTTGCCCTAATAATCAACGAATATTAGTTTAATGCAAGCATTTTTGTTTCTGTTGTGAGAAATATTTACCCTGCATTTGGGCTCCTTACTAATTTTGACACAGGTTCCCTCCAAGGCACGCTACGCCGCTGCTTGGATATTATCTATGTATATTTTGAATACGCCATAGTAGGCCTTTAGTAATCCACGGTATTAATATTCTGTCTAATGTGGATAAGTGTGTAATTTTAGTATGCTTGCCAATCACAGAATTAATCATAGAAATAAAAAGTTCAGCAGCCATGTAGTGCAGCGTCTTGAATCATTATCATAGTAAAATCCATAGATAGGTAGGATCTCTGCTATAACAGAAAAATAGTGGATTACAGAAAAAATTGGATTGGCTGTTCGAGTGGTAATATGTGTGTCAAAATATATTATTGTCCACCATTTCAGACTTGATTTTACCATTACATGATCTTTACAAGAGTAATCATAATTGCAAATGGACGGAGAGATACTACAATATTACAATATAAAATATACAATTTACACTCCTAATATTCAAGTTTTTACTTTAGTAAAATTCAAGTGAATTTTATTAATGGACTTGGCTTCAACCCATTAATGGCCCACTACTGAGCGACCATCTACTGGTCTCTCCTCATACCTGAAGAGGCCTAGAGCATACTCCGCCACGCTGCTCCAGTGCGGATTGGTGGACGTGTTAGTGGCCAACCCAAGTGTCGGAAATTTTAAGCCGCCCAAAGGTACCCGACATGGCTTAATGACTGCTACCAAATGATAACAACCGGGACCGACGGCTTTACGTGCCCTCCGAAGCACGGAAGCGCTCAAGAAATTTTTGCCACTAGCGGTCACCCATCCAACTACCGACCGCGCCCGCTGTTGCTTAACTTTGTCGATCACTTGAGATCGACGCAAGCCGCCGCCGCCGCCGCCGGCGGGCTATGAGCGCTTAATGGACTTAGGTTCATATTAATATTAAAGTATTTTGTATAATATATGAATCGGTTGTGCAGATAATAAGAACGTCTTGTATTAACTGAAGCAATTTCATAATTATAGTATATTTTTATCATTCATTGTAACACTCGGGATCAACCATGAAGACCCGTATTTACTTGATTATGGGTATATCACACCCTTAGTAATACTAATTTAACTAAAGTACCTACTTAATATTTACATTGAATATTCCAATTAACTCAAAAGGTACCTCTGCAGTTGGTGAGGAGTTGGGTAACCTGCTAACTCCAGGCTTTGCTGCAACATCAGATCGCAGTTTGAACAATAAATTAATAGATCACACGTAAACCAGCGACTTTAATTTTAATAACAAATTAGTAATTTGTTATGAACACAGACGGATAAGCTATGAATTGATTATTATTATACACTACGTTTATGAAAATGTAACAAAGTCAAACGTCACTCATATATGGAGTATGGAGCCCTTCGTGTTCAATATAATAATGCGTTCAGGATGTTGATGGGGTTGCCACGCTTCTGCAGTGCATCTGGCATGTTCGCTGAGGCTCATATACCGTGCTTCTGGGCTACCATGCGGTTGCGAGCTGCGTCACTTGTACGGAGGGTGCGTGCCAGCCCCAACTGTATCTTGAAAATGATAGCAGGCAGATTGGACTGCCCTTACATGTGGCACTGCTGTGGGCTTCATGCTCCCAGCAATTGTATAATATTTTAAAATTATAGTCTTAAGCTACTAACACTTAAATTAAGCCTAACTAACACAAACTAACATAGATATAGGGAATTGTTTACTAACAAATTATGGACTGTGTATTGTTGTCTGAAATAAATGATTATTATTATTATATTATTATAATTATTATATATATAATACTCAAACAAGCAGTGTGACCATCTCAAAATTACTAATCCTGCCTTAGGTTGACTGGAATCCTGCCAAAGTTTATTGTGAAAATGCCAGTATAATAATAATTTATCTTTATATATATAATTCTTCTGCGAGTGTGTATGTCACTGAACTTCTCTCAAACGACTGGACCGATTTTGATGAAATTTTTTGTGTGTGTTCAAGGGGATCTGGGAATGGTTTAGATTCACAATTGGACCCGATAGGTGGCGTTGCTGTCGATATATCACCAAAACATTTTTTAATCATAATGCGGTACGAAGTACGCTGGGACAACTAGTATTTTATATAAGCACTCCACTTCGGGGAAGTTTCTAAAATAAAAGTAGCCTAAGTTACTGATTATTACGTCAGCTATCTGCCAGTGAAAGCCCCGTCAAAATCGGTCCAGCCGATCGAGAGATTAGCCAAAAAACAGACACAGACAAAAATTGTAAAAAAATATATATTTTGGTATATTATTTACATCCATATGCATTTAGTAGAAAGCGGTTAATTTAATATTACATTGATAAAACTCCAATTTTGTTTATTTGTATAGATTGAACCTACATTAGATACACATACTTAACGCAAATAACGTCATCTTTAGTTTGGTAGTCACTACGATAAAATGAATTAATTAAAAATAACATAGTGATGACTGCCCACTATACCAATCCATATTTTTTTATGTTTTGTTGTAGAGGTATGTTCTTTTAAGGCAGATAGCCCCACACTATGATTCCTTGTGTCGTGGGCTAGTGGGTGCCGTGAACTGCCGTGTACAACACACAAGACAAGACACACCCAGACCGAGATGAGAAAGGAGATTGTCCATTTGTATGGATGTTTTTGTTTTGGCCTATAGCGGTTAGCCGGACTCCGGCCAGCCGTCCGGCTGACAGGGGGATGCGGTTGGGCTAGCGGTTGGCCGGACGGCTGGCCGTATGCCGGTTAACCGGACAGTGCGTATGAGTAACCGTCGTCGTTTGCGGTTGGATCGACTAATTTCCTAGATGGAATTTAAAGAAGTCGCAGCTATATATTATATTTATTCACGTCATATATAAAAAAGAAACAGAGAAAAAGGTACTGGGTGCATCGAAATTCATTGTAAATCATTTGTTATCATCAATAAAATGCGCGAACGTCGGTGAACACGTACAACATCCAACCGCAACCGGCCAACCGCATAGTGCGTATAGCGACCGTCCGGCTAGCCGTCGATCGGGCCGCAGCGCTCACAGCGACCGGTGCGGTTGGGCGGCAGCCGCATCGCAGTGTGTATAGAAACCATATTTTCATACATATTTTTGATTCCGGTCAGCCGGACGGCTAGCCGCAGTCCGGCTAACCGCATAGTGCGTACGAGCGCTTACACAGTCATTAAAAATGAAAACGATACATAGAATTAGTAGCATAATCCATTAGGAATCAGAAAAATAATCAAGGTTTGTATCCGGGTGTTCAAGGGATGTTATGAACAAGGTTTTTGACATAAAATAACTGTTTAATTTTGATAACTTTATTATCATTTATCATCATAACTTATCAAAATGTGGTCTAGGAACTGGCAGTTGGATTTATTTATTTATTTATTATTATTCAAAGGCTTAAACTAACATTACAGGTATCCCCAATTCGTTAGTGTACATAAATTGAATGTAACTTTTACAGCAATAGACTTAAATAAATTAAATTAATTCACGATGTAAATTCTCAGCAATCCCATAAATCAAACATTCAGAATTAAACTTTAAACAATTCAAATATACAATGAGAAACACTAATGAATAGTCAAGTCAATCGTAAATTAATAAAAATTAGTTATGTCATATAAATACCGTCAATATTAAAATAAAAATGGATACAATCATAATTATGTCACAATAAACTAAAAACAATAATTCAATGTCAACCAATAAATCCATTAAATTAATATCGTCACAATCACAATATAACCGAGTAATTAGATGCAACACTATGAACGACCCTCGTGAACTCACTCAGTCACTCAGTGTGGCTACAACCCATTAATGGCCCACTACTGAGCACGGGTCTCTCCTCATACCTGAGGAGGCCTAGAGCATACTCCACCACGCTGCTCCAGTGCGGATTGGTGGAGGGGTTAGTGGCCAACCCAAGTGTCGGAAATTTTAAGCCGCCCGAAGGTATCCGACATGGCTTAACGACTGCTACCAAATGATAACAATCGGGACCGACGGCTTTACGTGCCCTCCGAAGCACGGAAGCGCTCAAGAAATTTTGCCACTAGCGGTCACCCATCCAACTACCGACCGCGCCCGCTGTTGCTTAACTTTATCGATCACTTGAGATCGACGCAAGTCGCCGGGCTATGAGCGCTTCATAACTTGTAGTCACTCAGTGTACAGCTGAATAAGTCAATGCGTTCCGTCCAGCAGTGGTGGACGCCTACGCGTCTCTACTGCGTCATTCGGCACGCACAGGTTCATCTCCTTCAGGATGGCTGGATTTTAAATTTTCCCTCGTAATATCTTGAACTTGGCCTTGAATTAGCCAATCACAGCGTTGAATTGGCCAGTCACCCCGCTTCGTGTTACCTCAGCTAGTTGCCAGAATGCATTTAATACGGAAAATCAAACATTAGGTGTCTATTGGCTGTGTGGTCGGTGGTAAGATATGTCTGTAACTCTTCGATATCGTAATAGATGGGTTTTACTGTAAATTACATACAAGTAAGCTCCTCGCAAATCTCACTTTTAAACACCATGCACTATATATCAATTAATTAGTTACATTCGTCAATGTTCCTTTTTCGCCCACGTCGTGTTTTACCTTTGAGCTCTTCTAGACTGTGCCACTCAGCCCAGCAGGTATCAAAGCACAGGGAAACCCCACAGGTGACACATTGGGAATGAACCTGTTTGCGGACACCCCGCCGATAACAAACAACGCAACGCTTCCGATTTTTTTGGCCATGGTCCCACTTGGGATCATGCGTAATATCCCGTCTCAGCCTCATTGATGTCCCCACAGGTTGGCTAGCAGCAAGAACCATGACACGATGTCTGGTGATAAGATCTTTAACCAAGCTATAGCGAAACTCACGATGCGTCATCAATAGTTTATTACGCCGTTTCAATGAGCTGACGTACATAACGAAAGCGTTGTGTATACTAACGTTCATCAATTTCAAAAAGATCTTAATATACCATTTCAGGCCTCTCTTTCGCTCTAATAAATACATTGAAAGCTTCTCATTTTTTAGATCGACACCCCCCATTACGCTATTATAATCCCGTACAGTCACAGGCTTCACAAGCGACGTACCTGCCCTCGATCCAACGAAGGTATCGTTCCTGTGGTAGGTGGATATCATGGTAACTAATTTGAAGTCTTTCCACGCCACAATGGAAACATCCCCACAATGGCGAGCCACCATAGACCCCCTGGCCACGGTCTTCGGTAAGTTCGCGATGTCTTCAGGCACGTGCCTACGGTTTGTGCGCAATGTTCCCAAACAATCAAACCCCAAACTCTTCAGATAACGCGCCAACGCCGGACAATTATAAAAATTATCCATTGTGACACAATGCCCTCGACGTTCGAGGCCTTTAAGTAACTCCAGTACTATCATACAACTCTTGCTACCCAACTCCACACCGGGAGGATCTTCGGATCCGGTAGAAGATTTCCCGGTATAAATTTGGAACCTGTATAAGTAGCCTGTTCGTGACTCACACAGCTCGTAGGACTTATGGCCAAAACGCGCTGCCTTCGACCTTATTGCTTGAACCCACGATAAACGACCCTTGAACATAGTCAAAGACTCGTCTACAGAAATATCGCGGGCCAAGTTATAAAGTGAAGAAAATTTGGTATTCAAGTGCCGCAGCACAGGATGGAGTTTGGCTAATTTTGCTGAAAGAATTTCTTCATTATCAGTACCCCCCGCCCTACTCTCGCCAGTATTGTCACTGAAATGAAGAAATTTTTTCAGCAAAATGTATCGATTGAAGCTCATAATATCCTTCAATCTGTGTAGCTCGAGTTGGTCTTTGGCATACCAGAGCTCGTGCTGTGCGCCGCGTGAGTCTATGCCCATATACATGAATACTGCAAATAGAACCAGTATCTCGTCTGCGTTGGTGGCAGTCCACTGATGTAGACGAGAACATGGCTTCAAAGCGGATTTGGCAATTAATCCTTCGATTGTTTGTTTGGCGTAACGGTTTGTTTCGTGCGCTATATGCTCTATAATTCCTTTATCCCAGATCTCCATAAAGGCATCATAGGGCGTGTCGAAGTCTTTCACAGGCCCAGGATTATCACCCGAAAATGTTTCCGGGATGCCCTTAAACGTGCTGAAATCTTCTTCCCACAAGAAATCGTTTCTTCCGTCAATCAAACCATCAGCTGCGTCGTCAATGGCGGCACCCACAGCGTTAATGGCATTGACATCAGCCACATCTAGGTCGTCGTCGTCCGGGATGTCCCTTTGTCTTTCAGAGAATGCGGTCGCTCTTTCGCTAGGATCAACGTCGAACTCGTCGTCGAAGTCGCTGTCGAAATCGCTTCCGTCATTCACTGTTCTGACTTTGGGCATTGATGATACTATGCCCGAAGTCGATGGACGACAATCTACGGGTGGATTATTGCTTTCGGTCGGAGCGATGCTTCCCACCGCAGATGCACTTTGTGCAAGCGGCAAACCCGGAGGACTATCCCTGGAGAGCAGGGGATCTAAAAACGGTTGGATCCACCGACGCATATGCTCCGGGTTGGCCGCCATCACTTCTTCGGCTTCTTCTTCGTCGAGATCCATGGCCTCCACCCGCTCCAGGACATCCAAACTGCAATAAAACACTGTAGTTAATATACTCAACAATGAAAACTGAAGCGTTTTCCAATCAGTTAAACAAGCAGCCGTCATATTTCATTATTTTTCACCAAAGACTACCCATACACAGACACCAACAACTTTATTACATTAACTTATACTATAATATTTATAAACACCACAGTTATCAAAGAAAGTATAAAAACAAAGTAAAATAAACGTACCACAGAGGTGTTGTCTCCTTGAATCGAGGGACAGACCCCCCAGAGGTACTTTCATCTGAAATTACCTCCCCAAATACCCGTAACGACCCACTGGGAGTCAGTGCAACGACCAACGTAGTAGACGATGGGCTGTAATAAAAAGGGACAATTTATTCATAACAAAAATTAAAGAAGTTAAAAACAACCTTATTAATTTATGTAATAAGAAACTTACGGTTGCCGTGGTGGTGAAACGTCACCTGGACCTATAAGACCCATTGTGATGGCGCGCCCCGCAGCCGACTGATAATTAGAACGACGATCTGTGGAGGGAGTCGCACCTCCAGGGCTCAGGGGCGACCTCCCTCGTGCTGATCTAAAAAACAAATTCCGGTTGTAGGCTATCGTATATCATGTTCATGGCCATCACATTATTACACTACTGTTGCTGAAGGTGAAAATAATAAATATAGTGATTAAAACACATAACTATTCAATTCGATTGTAACTACTGCCATTTTATTGGAACGAAGTTCCTTACGGCAGGCTTGGAGGGGATAGGGATTTTGCTGCGCGACCGTACTGAAAAATATGTGATAGTAAAACCGTAAGCGTGGAAAAAAGTGCGTGGAATAAAACCGTTAAATGAGACGTGCGCAGGCGCGACAGTAGCCGAAGGAACTTCGTTCCTACCTGGTGTCCCACGACACAATTTACTGTTTTTTATCTACTAAAAAACTTCTACTACTTTTGTTATCAATGATGAAGATGAAATTTAAGTGATCTTGTTTTATTTTTTTTCTTAATTTTTTTGGTACTCCGCATTTTCATGCTGCGCCCGATACTTTTTTTTGTACGCTGCGTTTTTTTTGTATTTCTTTCCTACTAACAAATAAAATAATAAATTTATATAAAAATTATAGGTGCGTCTACCTATGTACGCGCGTGAGAAGCTACACTCCTTTGGCATCATTAAAAAAGTCGATAATCTATTGTAGTCGCCATCTTGTATTTCTATTTTGTCAGCACTATCTGCTTCAACACCCTCGAAAACCATAAAAGTATGAATTATTTTTACACCAAGGATCTGTACAACTACTTTTGAGCGTAGGACCGGGATGACGTAGCACGCAATTTGTAGGATAATATGACGGTTAAATTATATGAATTGTAACTAAATAAAAAAATCAGCTGGTTAGTTATCACTTTTGATAACCTCGTTATCGATACATGTTGAAAGGGGCTCCTTTGATCAAACCATACATTTTGTAGGAAAAATACATTTTCGAATAATTTAGATAATTATCATCAAATTTAACAAGAAAAAAACCAGTTAGTAAACAATTTTTTGAGAATCATCAAATCAACATATTTTATTCCTGCTACCTCTATTACCTCCCACAAGACCCCAAGAAGAGAGTTTTCGTACAGAAATTGATGGGTGTCTCATCAAACTCAACTAGCAAGCAACTCACGGAAAATTAGCTTAAACAAGTGCAAAAAATTTACCGTGGATCCTGGATTATAAAGAAGTACATCTTCAAAAATAATCGTAAATGAATTACACACATACAAACACAAAACTAAAATCACTTGGAAATCATACACATAACCACAGAGAAACGGAACAGAGTCAAAGCTTCTAAGAAGCGAGCAAAATTTATACCTATTTTGGTAGGGTTGGCACAGGAGGATACAATTTAATAAAAAATAGTTATTTGTTCAACAAGATGGCAAACACAAACTAAATAGCTTAAGCGAGCTTCGACGCGAGTTTGCCGACGCTACCGCTGGCCGGCAAATCGCGTGCGTCGTGCGTCTCAGTATAGTCGAATTAAATGGATGCGGTTACAAAATATCACAATAACATCTAATATGTATGAGGTATCTATCTACCCTATACATTAAAAATAATAAATAATAATCAAGTTAGTACTACTTACCAAGTAGAGTCTTTGGGATAGCTAAAAATTGATGTGTTTTTATTCTTTCTATTATTGTTCATACACACTGTACAGTACACCATATTTACACTTTTATATTAAAACACTAGGTATTATAAAATTACATTTAAAAACCATTTAAATTTTTAAATTATTATCATTAACATTAAATTAAATGAAAACACGACGCGCGACGTGTACTGCAGCCCCTGAGCTTGAGCACAGGCCGAGCCGGTATAAACCGATTTCTCTCCGTACGCGACGTAGCGCCTGTGCTCACGCACACACGCGCCTCAAGCTTGTAGTAATGTACCTATCGTAGCGCGCTTGTATGAAGCTTTGCCTCTGTTCCGTTTTTCTCTTCTGTGACATAACCAAACAAAAACACGTGTTGCTTATATGTCAAATGTTTTAATTTAATTACATAGTATTTGGTGACTTTATACAATTATCAATCACCATTTATGACGATTCACTTTCTATCATTGTATTTAATTCACTTTCCATTATTCAAAATATTTTCTATGAAATTAATTCACAAAATAACTTTTTTCGCTAAATAAAGAGTTAACGTAAAAACAACGCCATCTAGGTACTCTCATCTGAACTAATATAATACATTGTAAAGCAGCGCTGTACTGTTTGGATTAGGGATTCAAACTCAAACTCAAATCATTTATTTCATGTAAGTATTCTCAATACACTTATGAAAGTCATTTTTTGCATTTACGACCATTTCGCTAAGGTGCCTTTAAATTTTAAATCTTTGAGGAGAAGAAACAGCGAAAGAAACTCCTCGGCGAAAGAAACTCTAGAAAGATTTGTTGAAGCGGTGGCGTAGTTTGACTTTCGAAAAGTGTAAAAAACCAATTTCGAATAAATTTCATTTCATTTCAATGTAGTTACAAAATAATACTGTTGATGGCCTACACCACTATCTTGGATTTATAAATCTTACTTACGTTACGGGACATTTTTTGCCTACTAGGGTACCCCTCCGCAACGCCCCATAACGAACTTGTATGATGTGGGAGTCTTCAAGAGGAGAGCGATTGGTGCGCTCAACACCTTGGAATTCATCACCACTTACCATCAGGTTGTGGGTATTTAGTTAACATTAAGAGGGGGTATAAAGCTAGGAAAAAATCAAATTTCACCCGCGCGCCCCGCCCCGCCCGTCAAATAGATGTGCCGCAGCAGTTGCGCGTCCGGTTGCATCTGACTTTATCAGCGGCTGTACACTCTCGCGAGACTGCTAAACGAGTGCACTCGTATGAGAATGTACTTGGTAGCGCTCGCCTCGCCTCGTGATGTCTCGGGGGTTCTCGCCTGCTCTCGCTCCCATGACGTCTCGGCCGAGGCGTCTCGAGACATAGCGAGTACTCTCGCACGAGAGTGTACAGCCGCTATTATATTACATGTCACCAGTCAAGAATACGGCACAGCACAGTATAATGTAAAAAATGAGACAAATTTCGGCTCAGTAAATGTAGAATCATCTACCTCAAAAAAGGCAAGCTGTTTTTTCTTTATGAGGGTTAGATTTTTATACAATGTTAATAGCTAGAGAGCCAGTGAATGGCAGACAACACATAATTAGGTGTCATTAATAATTTTGAATATATTATTACGCGAAAAAAACCAAATGTGTTAAATTTACGTTGCCAAATGTAAAGCAGGTTCCTGCTCAAATTGTTCTAAATAAGGAAGTATTAGAACTAGTAAATTCAACAAAATTTTTGGGCCTTACAATAGATTCTCGTCTACAATGGGGTCCTCATATTGAAGCCTTGTCGGGGAGACTTAGTTCGGCTGCGTACGCTGTTAAGAAAGTAAGGCTCTTGACTGATGTAGAAACAGCAAGATTAGTCTATTTTAGCTATTTTCATAGTATAATGTCCTATGGTCTGTTGTTGTGGGGCTCAGCTGCAGATATAGAGTAAATATTTATATTACAGAAAAGAGCAGTACGTGCCATTTACAACCTCAGGCCAAGGGATTCGCTAAGAAATTTATTTAAGGAAATAAATATATTAACTGTAATTTCACAATTTATTTTTGATAATATTATGTACGTTAAAAAATACTATGACAGTTTCCTTAAGAAGAGTGATGTTCACGTGATTAATACTAGGAACAAGGCTAAACTGACTGTACCAAACTTCAGACTTTGTAAAACTGGTGGCTCGTTCATGGGTGGTATAGAAAAAAACACTGTGTGAAATATGATGCGTGATATTATAATTATGCGTGAGAGCAGGAAAAATGTATAATGGGTAGTAAAAATATTTAAGTTATGGTAAGAACACATAAGTCATCAAACTAAACAATTTTTTGAAGATTAAAAATAAGCATAAAATCGAACAAAGCTTACTTAAAACCAATATGAATTTATTCGAAATCAAGTTTAATTCACTAACTCCAAAATCCGTCTAGAAAAAATAAAATGCCAAAATTATGCATGGTTGGAAGTTTTAATTGTTCAAAAAAATATTATTATATCTTGTCTATTATAAGTCGTTGACTTGTATCACATGTGTATTTAGTATCGTCGTTAGTCTTGATATTTGTCTTGACCCGTTCATAAGCACGAGGCTTGATGTTACTGAAATTAAAAAATAAATTCAAACACTATTATACTTCCTAACATTGAAAGTGATGATGTCAGGTATCACTTTGCGCCATTTATAATCGGTTGAAAGTTTTAGATAGGACTAAATTACATAAATACTTTATTTTAAAGCCAACCGTTTCGGTGCAATAAATTCATCTGCATTTGGATCTGTATGTTCTAAAATTTCTACATTTTGTAAAAGCGTAATAGTAAGCCTGAAATATATTTTTTTTCTTTAAGAAAACACAATTAGCAATTAAGAAGTAAATAAAAAAGTCGCTTTAAAAATGCATTTATACAAAATTTTATGTTTTTGTTAAAGTAATTTTGCCTAACTATGCATGTATGTAGTATAGTATAAAAAAAGTTTAGTTTATGTGTTATTTTGTAGATTCGTTACAATGCAACAACAAGCAAATAATAAATGAAACAATACATAGTCAGATGAATTGATACGCACTTCTCTGGTGTAATGTTCCCGTCATCATCAATAGATTTTGGAATATTTTCTTGATTAAATCTTGTTCTGAAATGAAAATACAATAATAGTTTCAAACACACACAAGTAACAACTACTGTAGGGATTGATCAAATTGACTACCAGAAATATAGGTGTTGCTTTAAAAACAAAATTATGGGGCAAAGAGGAAATAATTAACTCAAAATTAAATTTGCTTTTGGATAAAGCTGTATAGGCGGGTGCATGCCTCTCTCTTCTACTTTAGGCCTCAACCTTAAGTTGTGACAAAGTTTTCTAACTAAGCCCACATAACATTGAATACACCTATTACTCTATTGAAATCTAGACATAACTGGTGAGGAGTGGGCGTACTGCATACCTCTGTCTACTCCTTCATGTAAAAAATCATTTAGTTACTTTATTGATCATTCAACACTATTTTTATTTTTATAATTATGTTTATGAATAATTTTGTTTGAAAGTACATACCTATACTAACTATTAATGATACATACAATCTGAATTTTTCGTATATACTATGCTGCTTCAGCGATCAAACATCAACATCAACATTGTAATGTGAGCACAAAAGTTAAAATAATAAGGTCTAATTTTGAATATGAAATAGTGTACTTGTCAACTTACCTCTGACAACTAGCCATGACTTGAATTTTCAGCTTTCTATGTTCCCTTTTTTAATGTTGATTTTATTCCGTTTGTTACCCATGTTGGATCTAGTGTCTTTTAACTTTAGTTCACACACACACAATTATTGTTTTTGTAATAAAAACTACGCTCTCAGTCACAAATGTACACCACGAAATATTTTTCACATGTCGAGCAGACTGACACAGTCTTCGCGTCTCAATGGAGCAATGGCGACTGATTAATGAAACAGAGCATGTCAAAATCCTACAAATGTATTTTATTAAAATAATTCGTAAATTATAGATTTGATTTAGAAATCGATCTACAAATCCCTCCGTGATACTAATTAGCATAATATATTAAAATATTAACTCAAAAACATGCACCATATTGAAAAAAAATTGATTTTACTTGAAAATTAGACCTAACTTTGTGATTTTTTTCTATCGAGAAAATTTAATTTTTTTATGTTTTTGATTCTTACATTCACTCAATAATATAATGAAGTTTATCTATGTCCTTATTCAGCTTCTAGAAACTTGATCTACTACTGTAAAAATTGAATCTACGATTGCCAATTTTGCTTTATACCCCCTCTTAACCTCTTGAGCGCACGGCCGCGAGAAAAAAAAAGTGCCTTGTTTACCTAAAACAACAAAATTTCAACGAATTTTTGTGTTTTAGGTAAACCGTTATTGTTGCTTAAAAATAATTAAATCTGCAATAAATCATATATAAATAGTTTCGTTATTAGATGTACTATGATATTAGTCGTGTATTTTTTAGTTTCAATTTGTAGTTTTTGTAAAATATACGCAGAAACATAAAATTTTTAGGTAATTTTTTGCTACTTACGAACTCTACGGCGTAATATCTTCAAAACTTATGACACATACACTATACTTTTATAGGATAACACAATTCACTCTTGCTTTATTCACATCATTTTTACACTTCTACCGACTTTATTCACTTTACAATAAAATTATTTTCGCAATGAGGGCCGTAAACACAGAGTAGGTACTTTATAATATAGCCGTAAACTGCAGCCGCGTCTGCCGATTGCCGAAGCCGAACTGACCTGACCGTACTGACCGCTATACTGACGCGCTGATCACAAAACGCGCTAGGGCTGTCATATTCATCCGTAATAGTAACCATAATGTTAGAAGTACTTTTTATGGTGAAAGTTTTTCGAATCTTATTCCCAAGTGTAATTTTGTACTTTTGTTTTTAAAAAAAATATTTACAATTATACATAAATATTCGTAAATATGTATCTGAATAATCAGATCAGATCAGATTTGATTCCAACTAGAATTTTCAAGCAAAATATAAATTTTGCTTCAATTGCGATTGCTGAATCAAATCTGATCTGACTTGATCCATTGTAGTTGGATCAGATCAGATCAATTTGATTTCAAGCAAAATTTATATTTTGCTTGAAAATTCTAGTAGGAATAATTTTGCTTGAAAATTCTAGTTGGAATCAAACCAACAAGAAACCTCAACTGTGTGGTGTTTATTATACTTACCCAATTTATTTTTTTATACGGAACTGACATCATAATTGTCCTGGATTTCACCTGGTGGTAAGTGACAATGGAAACGAAGATGGTACACGTGTAGTCAGTGAGTGGGAACAACAGTTGGTCGAGGCCCAACGTGCCTAGTATTATGATGTTGTGAGTCGTGACCCAAAAAATAAAGGAGTGTAACGGGGGAGTATTTTTGAAATAAACAACACACATAAGTATAATATTAAATTTATTAATAAAAAATAATAAAGATAAACAGAAAGATAGAGAATACTCTTTATTGCACACACAAGATAATATTTAATTCAGCTTATATTAAACACACAACAGTTTAAAGAAAGAAAAATGGAGCTCAAATTATAAAAATGTTTATGGTTACAGACACATAGTAACTTTAGAATAATGAGGAAATATATTTATTTATCTATTTCTAATTTATCAATACAAAAACACAGAACGCAGAAAATAGAGAACATCAAATAACATTTTTACATATAAACACAGAACAAAGAAAATACAGAACATAAAATAACATTTATGGGACGAACCCACCACGGCAAATGGGCCAAGCACTAATATAATATGGGGACCTACGTGAGCAGATTCCAGTAATAATGATGGCAAACTCAAACTCAAATCATGTATTTCAATTAACGCCAATCCAGTTATAATGATGGCAAACTCAAACTCAAATAATTTATTTCATGTAGGTATTTTTAATACACTTATGAACGTCATTTTTTGCATTTACCGCCGTTTCCCTAAGGCGCCGTTGAATATTGAATTTTTAAATTTTAAATCTTTGAGGAGAAAAAGAAAAGGCAAAATACTCTTACCTACAACAAATATGTCTGTTGGTGCACGATTCATCGTCTTCTAAACGTACCCTTCCATTCCCTTCTAAACGTACCCTTCCATTCCCTTCTAAACGTACCCTTCCATTCCCTTCTAAACGTACCCTTCCATTCCCTTCTAAACGTACCCTTCCATTCCCTTCTAAACGTACCCTTCCATTCCCTTCTAAACGTACCCTTCCATTCCTTCCATTACTTATAATCCTTCCATTCTTTCTATAATAAAAAAGTTCACTCACAATGCTTTCTTTTTCGCCCACGAGTTTCTTGTGTTTCTAATTCTTCTGTTGGGCTATGCCACTTCACCCAACAGTCGCCTTCGAAACACAAGAAAGCGTCACAAGCGCTGCAATATGAGGGGACCTTTTTATCAATCTTACTTTTATAACAAACCTGACATCTCCTTCGTGCTTTCGCACCTTTCACTATCTTTGGAGGGTGTAAAATATCCTGCCTCAATCTAACGTGGATCTCAGCTGCCGGCTTGACAATCTCTTTTTGACTAGCGCGATGCTTGTCAACAAGAGATTGAGCAAGCTGGTAGCGAAACTCACGATGAGTAATCGGCGGTATTCCACGCCGCTGCAAAGACTTCACATACATCACAAACGCATTATGTACACTCACATTCATCAATCTTTTGAACATCTTCATGTACCATTTCATTCCTCTCTTTCTTTCCATCAAATACATGGACAGTTTTTGATCTTTGAGATCAACACCGCCCATGGTATTGTTGTAATCCCTCACACACACGGGCTTGACTAGCGCCTTCCCGGCCTTCGACCCTACGTAAGTCCCGGCATCGTGGTAAGTGGATATAATAGTCACCACCTTGGTGTCTTTCCATGCAACGATGGAAAGATCACCACTGTGGCGAGCTACTATAGTCCCCTTAGCCACGTTATTCGGGACTTTCGATATGTCGTTAGGCACGTTCCGGCGACTCACCCGCAGCGTCCCCAAGCAGTCAAAGCCTTGACTCTTTAGGTATCGCGCTAACGCTGGACAATTGTAAAAATTATCCATCGTTACGCAATGACCTCGATTTTCAAGACCCTGTAAAAGCTCAAGGACGACTTTGGTAGTCTTAACCCCTAAATCGGCACCAACAGACATATTTGTATCGGTCAAAGTATCGCTCTTTCCCGTGTATATTTGGAATCTGCTCATATAGCCGGTGTTGGATTCGCACAGCTCGTAGGATTTAATATCAAATCGCGCAGCCTTTGACCTCATTACTTGTACCCAGGACAAGCGGCCCTTGAACAAGGTCAAAGACTCGTCGATTGATATGTCGCGTCCCATATTATATAAGGAACCAAACTTTACTTGTAGGTGCCGGAGTATTGGTGCAAGCTTCTTAAGCTTGTTGGACATCCCTGATTCTACTGAACCAGTTCCATCATTTGGTACAAAATGAAGGAACTTGTTCAGCAGAATGTATCGATTATATGTCATAATCGACCTGAATTCGGGCATGCCCAACAAGCCCCCCTTCCAATATTCAAGGAGTGAAGTCCTTGCATCAATACCCATCAGCACGTACACCCCAAAAAGGAGTAAAATTTCGTCCCTCGTAGTGTCAGCCCACTGA
This sequence comes from Ochlodes sylvanus, assembly GCA_905404295.2. Taxonomy (NCBI): domain Eukaryota; kingdom Metazoa; phylum Arthropoda; class Insecta; order Lepidoptera; family Hesperiidae; genus Ochlodes; species Ochlodes sylvanus. Next base: position 530,705 of record FR990150.1, read on the forward strand.
CGAAGGCGAGATTTTGATGGTAATAAATCCCTTTCCTTCAATGAATCGATGGTCTGCTTTGCATAACGATTCGTCTCCAGGACGATGAGATCGATGATCTTCTCATCCCAAATGTCCAGAAATGCCGAGTACGCAGAATGGTACTCCTGGAGTGGTCCAGGAGCAGGACCCGTAAATTCTTCTCGAACACCTCTGAACATTCGGTAATCAGAAGACCATTCGAAATCTTTCGGTATGGAAAGCAGCTCATCGATTGCATCGTCCATGCCGTGTTCAATATCATTAATGATATCGAGCGTGGGTTCGTCCAAGTCATCGTCATTGGGGATTCCCCTCTCGGAACAGACTATGCCAGTGATTCCGATATCGACCTCATCATCATACTCGCTATCGTAATCACTGCCATAGTCAACCAACGCCCTGGGCCCCGGCTTAGGCATTGACGTCATACCTGAAGTAGAAGGGCATGGTTCTACTTCAGATATGACGCTAATACCCGCTGGTGTTTCCAAGGGGGTAATCTCCCAATATGACGTCGAGCTGGGGAGCTGCTGCGCTGGGTTCAGCCAGCGATGGACATGCCGAGGGTTACGGTCCAAAACCTCCTCCGCTTCCTCCTCGGACATGTCCATCAGCTCAGCTAACTCTTCACGATTTTGGCTGAAATAAAAAAAAAGTCTATTTGAGTAACCATCTACATAAACCATGGACGAAAATAACCTGTCATATAAAATTCAAGGACTTACAAAATAGAAGCCCAGGTGGAACCCTCCTCGGCATCCGACCGATCCGTGCTGATCGACCGGAGCCTGGCCTGTCGCCTGAAATAAAAATAAAAACAAATAAAAAATAACGAACAGAGTGACCCATCCTTTTTTCCTACTCCCTTTCACCCTTCACTTCCACTCCAACAAAGCAAGTAAATTTATGTACAAAAAAATTTGCTAAAAAAATTATAAGAAAAATATTCTCAACTACACCAAAAAAAAATCCGCTATTCCATATACCACCACATTCCAACAATGCAGGATATTACGTACGCAATCAAAAAAATAAAAGTAAACAATTTCAATAATACCTATCACCGAAAATATTTTTGTCACTAAAACTGCTCACCTACCAACCCTAGCACAATTATACGAAAAAAACAAAAAAAAACATGGCTGCTCGTCAGTATTGAGTCAAATGTTTATAATGAGGTAAACGGTATAAATAATTATGTAAATGTGAACCTATACACTAAAACCGTTTTGTGTAAGATAATAAACTATATTATCAGAAACCAATTGTTTCTTATTATAAATCAATGTATTTACATAATAATCGACGTAAAACATGACGCCATCTTAGTTGCGACAACGATGGTTCGTCACAAATGAGATGTTTTTGGTTACATATTTTGTTTATTTTTAATGAACAACACTTTACACACAATGTACAGTAAATTATCTACACTATTTAAGTTGTATTTATATTTCTTTGCAACAATCCGCACAGATGGAACTTGTTTTCGTATGGACCCACCACCCTCCCTTATCTCCAGGTAGGTATATACCATCACAACTTATTCCAATAGTACACGACACGTGTTTCGCCCCGAAACAGAGCATCATCAGGTGATGTGGACTCTACAACGGTTGGTCATTGAGTCTACAACGGTCTACAACGGTTGGTCGTTGAGTCTACAACGGTCTACAACGGTTGGTCGTTGAGTCTACAACGGTTGGTCGTTGAGTCCACATCACCTGATGATGCTCTGTTTTGTCATGGCGAAATATTACCTACAATTTCAAAATATACCTACTTACTCAAAATATTACCTACCTGAAAATTTTACCTACTTACTCAAAATATAATTCAAAACAGTTAGAAAAGTTATTTCAAATTCATTACTACTCCTTCACGACTAAGATGACACATTTGTTAGAAATAACACTAAAGTTTGCGACTGTACCATTGTGAAATTTTGACCGTTAGGATTTGTATAAAATGGCGGTTGAAATGACGCAACTTTAGGCAAACCGTTTTCATTCTGGGTAATATACACAGCACGTCGACTAACGAGACTGTAACTATGTTGTTCAAAAGTTATTTACTTTTTTTGTCACTTATAACAAAACTAGCACTTGCACAATTTTCTCAGTAATAATAAGCAAAAATCTCATCAGTTTACTCACCGTTTCCTTCTAGAAAACACTTTTTGCACACGCACTAAAAACTTGCTAACTGAAACAGAACGCGAAACGAGCGCAGCGACGTGCTATTTCCTTTCAAATGAATGTTTTCCGTGTATCATTAGTCTTGTGCAGCCTTAAATTAAATGATTTACCTAATTTAATTACGGCTTAAAGGTGTCTTAAATTCCACGTCGGTATTTCGCATCCAATGAACGTAGGTTCAATTTGAATCCAATCAATGAGATTAACCAATGAGATTAAGTGCGCGCTACACAATGGGTACAAAAATGTGTTATGCTAATGTGTAAGCTATATCATTGTGAAGTTTCATCAAAAACCATTTGGTAGTTTTTGCATGAAAGAGTAATAAACATTCATACATCCATACAAACTTTCGCATTTATAGTATTAATTGGATAATAGGATATTACACGAGAATGGTTTTATCCCTGAATGTATCTTTATATGTTTTACAACATACCTTTTTTCTCTTAAGCGTGTCTCCATATGGTATGCAAGATGCGTCGAATCATCCGGTACCTTCGTCACTTGTGGTACTCCTGTGTCGCTCGACTCAACTTTATGTATTGTCTCTGCTGAAGGGAGACCATCGACCGAAGAGTAATGTTCATCTGTTTCAAAATAAACTTCCGTCAGTACATATTGTGTAGGGCTCAAGGCTCAGTTTAATCGCGACGGTACGCGCGCGTGGTCAGTCACCAGCCTGGCTAGCTACCACTTCGGCCGCTGCCCTAGTGTCAACGTGGAATGTTTTCATGTGTTGTCGTTGCAGTGTCAGTGAGGCAGTTGACAAGGATTCCTCCTGCATTTTCGCCTTGTTAAATTTTTTGTGTCTTCAGGTGGGAATGGTTCAGATTCAATATTGGAGTCACCAAATTTGTTTATTAATTATAGAGCGGTACGAAGTTCGCTAGGACAGATAGTCATTAACAAAGTGAGGTGCGTGCATTTGCTAAGGACTATGTATTTCCCACTTCGCGCCACTGTGCTCGTGTACTGTATTGTATTTTAAAATGCAATACACTACCAAAGTAGAGTGCAACACTCAGGTCTTTCTTGACACAAGCTGCAGGGCTCAGACATTTTGGATGACCACAACTGTTCAACAACGAATGTGTTTCCCAAGAAGAAAAATCCCACTTAGATACCATAGCCAATATATCCTTTAAAAACAACAATTAATTTCTACTTACCTAACAACACATCTTCACACTTCACATCAGCATTGGTTGCACTTTCACTTGCACCATCCTGATTCATCACACCACAGTCTTCGACCTTAACACTATTGAGAGCTACATCTGTGGGCAACGTTGATCCACACATCATCTCAATGTTGGTTAACTTTTCAGGAGTAATAATTTCTTGGATAACTTCAACCTTGATGTCATTAGTGACGAAATCTTTGGTTGTGGTTGATCCACACTCCACATCATGATCCTCATTTTCAGCTTTGATATCATGGAACACATCTTCAGTTGGAATAATTCCCTGGTCGGCAGGAAGATCACGTTCAACCTTGATGTTAATATCATTGTAAGCAATATCTCTGGACATGACAGGTGTTAAATATTGTTTGTCTGCATAATTATGATCACTAAGGTTGTCCATGTTTGTATCAATGCTGCAGTTAAATGTAGTAGTTGCTGAAAAATAAAATAGAATAAGTAAATACTTAAATAATAGCGCGTTGAGGGTGGTATCGTTGTAATTAAGATCCAAGCCCTACCTCACTTTACTTACGTTACGTTTTAAATGGTTGGGTATCGTATATTAAGCGTTATACCACTATTAAACGTTAAACTTCAAAATTCGATAAGATAGACTACTTATAATGCTAACTAACTAGCCTAACTTCTAACCTACTTAATATTTAGATTGAGATATACCAATGAACTCAAACACTGTACCTCTGCAGTCAGTTGGTGATGGTGAGGAGTTCCGTATCCTGATTGCTGCAACGTCAGATCGCAATTTGAAACATTAAACTATTATACCACACGTAATCCAGCGACTCTTAATTTTTGTTATAAACACGGAGAAAATCAATCAAACGTCTTATCACTCCTAAAACTAAAAATATTAGTAGGAAGGAAACTACGAAACTATAGAATTATAAAATACGGTTAGGCGTTAGGCGTAGTGGTGACATTTAAAACCTGTTTAAATCCTCTTTGGTGGTTATAATCTCTTTGCGGTTAGGTCCACCCACAGACACAGACTCTGTGGCACAGAGTACTTTGTTGTTCTGTTAAGTTATAATAGGCAGCTGACACTGCTGACAGTGACATTATTGAAGTATTAACAGGCCTGGAGTGGAGGCCTGCCCGCCCATGGCTGGAAATATGAAACTTATGGAAGTGACATGTCAACAAAAAATGCGTGCCACTGTTACGTCATCTGGCCTCCCAACATGGCGGCTTTAGTGCTGACCTATAACTCATGACATCAACTACTCATGGCCTATAACTGCACATAAGAACCTTGCTAATTATAATGTAAATCTTCCTTTATTTTCCCGGCAACATTAACAATAACTAATATTTTTAATGTTATTTAAAGCGTACTGTGTATGGTTAAAGATGGCTGATTTGACTTTGACCACGACTTTTTGACAAGACAAGTACCGGCTGAACTGACTGACAATGACATTTGGGTCGGTAAACATGGCGGATTTTCGGCCTCATTAGGTAGTAGTAGTAGTACGTATAGACCAATATGTCGTGTCCCTACTATAATACGTCCATGTGCCCGCCTAACTTGAATTGACATGACAGTGACACTAGTCCCAAAGAGTACAATAAGTTGAAAACTAGTCCTATGACCAGAGATAATTTAAACCTGGGTTATAGTATAATAGGGTATGTGACACCTTTTAGAAAAATAACTCAAATTGTTCAATATAACATAATACATTATGCAGTTTGCTTAATTCTTTGTAAATATCTCTATTTTCTATGAAAATCACCATCAAAGTTTAAATGCACAAAAGCCGCCAAAACGCTAATACGCCATTTTAAATAGGTTAGGACGTCACCTGGTCAAATAACCATACTAAGCTGTCAATGCTCTCATTGCGTATAGTAAGCAGTACTAGCAAGTGACGTCATTCAGCCAAACCGCGTGTTTTCGATCACTCGATCACGTGATCAAACACGAAAAATTCATCATTTTATTATCGATTTTTAATAAAAATCCAAATAATTTTAAAATAATGTGTAGGCTAAATTGGTTTAAAAAAATATATACTTTTAAGCTAACAACAGTTTGATCTATATTTTCATTGTAGTCAAATACCCTATTGCTAACGAGCTGTGTCAAAAATAAATCGCAGCAAAGATGTCCAAAAGTTGGCTTTTAATTAATTAATCATTAAATTAATCCGATCATCAATATCGTATACAAGGTGTAATCGTTAAGTGTGCACAGGCGATTATTCCGTAACTATTACAGATATCAAAAAGCTTTAAACTGATATCGAAAGCACTTTACCTAATGAGTAAAATTACAATAATAATTTATTAAAATAAAAACGAGGTAGGTGCCGGAGAAGCTTGTTGGACATCCCTGATTATACTGAACCAGTTCCATCATTTGGTACAAAATGAAGGAACTTGTTCAGCAGAATGTATCGATTATATGTCATAATCGACCTGAAATTCTTCTCGAACACCTCTGAACATTCGGTAATCAGAAGACCATTCGAAATCTTTCGGTATGGAAAGCAGCTCATCGATTGCATCGTCCATGCCGTGTTCAATATCATTAATGATATCGAGCGTGGGTTCGTCCAAGTCATAGTCATTGGGGATTCCTCTCTCGGAACTGACTATGCCAGTGATTCTGATATCGACCTCATCATCATACTCGCTATCGTAATCACTGCCATAGTCAACCAACGCCCTGGGCTCCGGCTTAGGCATTGACGTCATACCTGAAGTAGAAGGGCATGGTTCTACTTCAGATATGACGCTAATACCCGCTGGAGTTTCCAAGGGGGTAATCTCCCAATATGACGTCGAGCTGGGGAGCTGCTGCGCTGGGTTCAGCCAGCGATGGACATGCCGAGGGTTACGGTCCAAAACCTCCTCCGCTTCCGCTTCGGACATGTCCATCAGCTCAGCTAACTCTTCAAGATTTTGGCTGAAATAAAAAAAATCTATTTGAGTAACCATCTACATAAACCATGGACGAAAATAACCTGTCATATAAAATTCAAGGACTTACAAAATAGAAGCCCGGGTGGAACCCTCCTCGGCATCCGACCGATCCGTGCTGATCGACCGGAGCCTGGCCTGTCGCCTGAAATAAAAATAAATACAAATAAAAAATAACGAACAGAGTGACCCATCCTTTTTTCCTACTCCCTTTCACCCTTCACTTCCACTCCAACAAAGCAAGTAAAATGTACAAAAAAATTTGCAAAAAAAATTATAAGAAAAATATTTTAACAATGCAGGATATTACGTACGCAATCAAAAAAATAAAAGTAAACAATTTCAATAATATCACCGAAAATATTTTTGTCACTAAAACTGCTCACCTACCAACCCTAGCACAATTATACAAAAAAAACATGGCTGCTCGTCAGTATTGAGTCAAAACGTTTATAATGAGGTAAACGGTATAAACAATGATGTAAATGTGAACCTATTCACTAAAACTGTTTTGTGTATGATAATAAACTATATTATCAGAAACCAATTGTTTCTTATTATAAATCAATGTATTTACATAATAATCGACGTAAAACATGACGCCATCTTAGTTACGACAACGATGGTTCGTCACAAATGACATGTTTTTGGTTACATATTTTGTTTATTTCTAATGAACAACACTTTACACACAATCTACAGTAAATTATCTACACTTATATGTATAAATCTTATAAGAATACTAACCTTTTTCTATTACCCATGGCGAAATATTACCTACAATTTCAAAATATACCTACTAACTCAAAATATTACCTACTTACTCGAAATATAATTCAAAACAATTAGAAAAGTTATTTCAAATTCATTACTACTCCTTCACGACTAAGATGACACATTTGTTAGAAATAACACAAAGTTTTTCTTTGCGACTGTACCATTGTGAAATTTTGACCGTTAGGATTTGTATAAAATGGCGGTTGAAATGACGCAACTTTAGGCAAACCGTTTTCTGGGTAATATACACAGCACGTCGACTAACGACACTGTAACTATGTTGTTCAAAAGTTGTTTACTTTTTTTGTCACTTATAACAAAACTAGCACTTGCACAATTTTCTCAGTAATAATAAGCAAAAATCTCATCAGTTTACTCACCGTTTCCTTCTAGAAAACTCTTTTTGCACACGCACTAAAAACTTGCTAACTGAAATAGAACGCGAAACGAGCGCAGCGACGTGCTATTTCCTTTCAAATGAATGTTTTCCGTGTATCATTAGTCTTGTGCAGCCTTAAATTAAATAATTTACCTTATTTAATTACGGCTTTAATGTGTCTTAAATTCCACGTCGGTATTTCGTATCCAATGAACGTAGGTTCAATTTGAATCCAATCAATGAGATTAACCAATGAGATTAAGTGCGCGCTACACGATGGGCACAAAAATGTGTTATTCTAATGTGTAAGCTATATCATTGTGAAGTTTCATCAAAAATTCTTCGTCTTCTTGTTCTTCATCGTTTTCTCGGCACAACTGTCTACAAATTTCTAAAGTTTTCTCTATGTCCAAATTTGATTCAAATTCTTTCCTACGTTCTAATATCGTATCTTTGTTGTCCTCGTATATTTGAATGAACTTATTTTCAGCAATAATATCATTTTCTTCACTTTGAAAAGGAACATGCAACAGAACCATCTCACGCCTATAATCGTTGTAATTGTCAGCCATATCATAGTTCCTGTATCTTATTATTCTTGCAGTATCTCTTTTAGTGTAAGTCCCCTTTGTATTTAGGTAATATTTTGCAACAAATTGTGCTAACGTAACATCGCATAGTTCTTCAGGTCGTTTCTCATACTTATCAAACCAATTCTCTTTCCAAATGTTCGTACAATCATCATCTAAAGCTTCAAGTTCCTTCATAGATTTTCTAATTCTTGCGCGTTCAGTAGGAAATACCGTTGGAATGTAGACTGTCGCCACCGATGACTTAGCCATAGGTTCTCTTAATAAATACCAAGCAGCTTCTTGTGCCGGCATTTCAACAGACTGAAGTATGTCAATACTCATTTTTTTCGTGATATCGACAATGTCGAATTCTGGATGCTCGTCCATTATGTCAATTATTTGTCTTTGCAAATTACTAATCCCTCTATTATGTTTATTGACATATTCAACAACATATTTTGCACAAGCATATTCATCTAGTATAATCTGAAAATCCATATTCGATTTCAAATGATGTAATACGAATGGATTGAAAGTGTTGTGCCATTTTTCTGCTGGTGTCCTTTTATAGAATAATTTTGGTCTATTGATACCAGCACGAATAATATTGTAGTAATGATCATCAGAAATAATACCATTATGCGAGTAAAATTCATCAAAATTCGTGTAGTCAATATTTTCAAGATTATTTTTTATAGATTTAAATCGTTTCTTATATTCTTTGAAAAGTGCTTCTGAGTAATCGGGATCAGTGTCTTTCATAGGTATCAAACTAATAGTTTTTTTTGTTGGCATAAATGGTGCACCAAATCGACATTCTTGTTTTTTATTAGGATCCATTTTTTTATAACACGTGAATGTGTGTTTGTGTGTTACTAATTTTATATTTCCAGACGCCTCTGACGCTGACACAGAAACTAATTCGTCGATTAATTTAATTACCTCAGGATCATTGCTTAATAAATCTTTAGGAACATTGTCTAACCAAAGAAGAATATGAGCATGTGGGCTACCACGATCTTGAAATTCTATTCTTTTGAAATAATGTATTACTCTATATTTTCCGTATGGACTTCTTTTCTTTGATTGCAATACTTTTAACAGACAATTTACGATTTTATTGAAATAGATAGCACAAGTTACGGCATCTTCATTCACAAGTTGAGCTTTATGCACACAACTCATGTCTGCTAAAAACTCATCTGAAATTTCCGCTCCATCGTTTTTCAATTTGTACAATATTTTCAACAAATTATCCCAGCCAGTTTCATTGGCGCTAAGAGTCATAAAAGCAGTTGGTAGCCCTAATTGCCTGATCATTGCAAAAACATCTTTTTTGCGATCTGACCAAAACCAAGCAGAATTTGGTATGCAGCGAAGAAATGCGAGATTTGTTTCTAAACAATTATTTATATATTCTTCAGATTGAATGGTCTCTTTCGTAATTGAAGTACCTTGTCCAACATGCTTAAACACAACGTTGACACATTTACTAACTCGCAACCTCATAATTTTAGCAGCGATGTATAAAAGGTGTTGTGGGTCAGTAGCACGCCTATCAGTACGCCGAAGTTCGCTGGTAGCTTGCATAAATGGAGTAACAATAACACCATCTCTGTATATTCGAAAATGACCACCGTAGATTGTCGGAAAAGATAGTTCTTCCGCATGTTCATCCATTAAAAGACTGACTGGCCTGTTATATTCACCGGGTGCTAGACTCAAAAAATAATCATCATTCCACAAAAGAGTTTGCTGCTGCGCAACTAAATTGTCTTCAATTGACACATGTTCACTTATTTCATCCATATTCAATTGCGAAGTACGTTCATTGCCGGTAAAAAAAGATTCATCGATTTTAATGTCATGATGAATATAAAGAGGCGTAGATACTAAATACGACAACCACTCTTTAATTAGGCTCTTATTAATAAGCCCGTGGACATAACTAGTTTTGTGAATCAACTTCTTTTTCAAATGCACATAAAAGCAATGGTCATCTTCAATGTTCCTTGGCAATTGTCTCACCATTGTATTAACTTCGACAGGAACATTAATTATCTGGCCATAAATACCGTACTGACCATTAACGTGTCTCAGTCTACGAATCTGCATGAACGGTATTCTCGGTGAAATCAACCGTTGCTCGATAAGGTTTAACGTTGGTAAATGTGATGGAATTTTCGGATATGCAAATCCATTGTAGATTGACATTAAAGGAATTTTTTCTTTTTCCAAAGATTTATAACAAGTAGAGCAGACTTGAACAATTTCACCAGGTATGTAATTCTAAAAAAAATCAAATTCGTATTATCAAGATGTAAAAAGAAAAATATAAAGTGAATAATTAAAAAAAAATTACCTGCAGTATTGTTTTCAAAATACTTTCATGTTTACTGGTCGACATTTTCAAGTCTCTTTTCCACCATAGTCTGTCGCAAACAATACAAGAATGACCAAATGAATTACTCGTAAATTCTTTATCAAAATCAATATGACTTGTACTGTGTTTACGATAATTTGTATAAACTGGAATAGTACCATCAACATTAAAATCCATAATATTTTCACCAATTCGATCTTCTCTATCAATCTCAATTTCATTTTCATGATTGTTATGGTTATCTTCGGTAGGATCTTCATCATAATTGTCACGCAATAGTTGAATATTGGCATCAACATGGGCTTCATTTTTGGTAGCGTCTTGTATTGTCTCCAATAAATCTGATACTTCACAAAAAGGTGTGAAATGTTGTTCACGAAGATGAAGATGAATCCAGTTTTTTGTATCATTCGCTTTAAAATGACAAAAGACAGTGTCTTCATTCGTTGTAGTTATGTTGTAAAAACAATAATGTACACAAACATTTTGATTGTACATTTTTGAGAATAAGTACAAACAATCCAAATCTCCGAATTCATTAGTGCTTGATAGAATTTTATATGCTTCTTGCGGATTGTGGCAGGAGTTTAAATAGGGTGAATCGCGTAATTGATTTCTCAAGTCACAAGTCTCAATTTGAAGTTGCAAAACATTTATGAGCGAGTGGAATAGACAATTACCATCGCCAGGAATTCCTGTGTTCCTGCGTAGAATAACTTCGGGAGTAATGCATTCATTACGCTGTTCATAAATATGAAGTTGTTGGCTGTGAAATTGATTTTTCTGTAGCGTAACATTTTCTATATTTTCAACAGCCCTACCTTGCATGACATTCTCTTCATTACTGCACAATTTTCGTCTTTTTCTGTGAAAAATGAGAAAATCGTAAAGTTAAATAATATTGAGGCATATATTACAATTTGTTTTTAAATATTAATAAATCAAATTACATATCCACGTAGGATTGTTCTGCTTTACGTTGACGAAATTCCCTTTGACGTTCAGCATTTGTTTTTGGTACTTTTTTTTTTCTTTTTTCTTCTTCATTTTTCTTCAAATTTTTCTGACGCTGATAATATGCCCTTTGACGTTCACAATTTCTTTTTCTTTTTAGCTCTTTTTTTAGCTCTTTATCCTTTTCTTCTCTATAAAAAAAAGAAAATATCTAGGTATAAATAATAGGTATAAATAATTAGGTATTAATAGTGAAATTACACACCAAAATAATTATTCATTCATAAAATTTGAACAAAAATAACGATATTAAGAGATTGATCATCGAATTTCGCACAATGTACATTTATATAGATATAATATCATATATACTTTCTCTGCGCGACATTAATGTGTATTACCTATACATAAAAAAAAACAAAGGTACTAAATAGTACACGTGCTTGGTTTAATGGTTTCTGCTATATACATAATGAAGAATGAATTTACACATATAAATATATACATACTTATTGAGAATCTAAATTGAGAATTTAAACTATATGTGTGTGTGTGTGTGTGTGTGTGTATATATATGTCGGAGATTATCGGTTGATTGTTACTAACGCATTACGGACCTATTTTCAATGAGTCAGTAGCTTCGGGTGATCTGATTTGTCAACGTTGAATACTGGCCGCAATATCGCAAGTCTTACTGAAAACCAGAGAGTGACGTTGGCAGTCAGTTATGTTCCCGACCGCGTGACCTACGGGCCTACACACTGATTCTATACAGAATGATATGAAAGATACCAATAAAGGAAACATTAAGTAATCCATCTGGATTCGATTTACCGTCTCCGACATATATATATATATATGTCGGAGACGGTAAATCGATGGTACGAATTAATCTGTGATAAAATGTGATAAAAAATGCTATGAAATAGCTTTACCGCGGCAGTCTCCGAGTGCCACATTTTTATCTTTTTTATCAACTTATGCAATTATAATTCTTAGAAGTTATATAGTTATATCAGAACAGCGCCATCTAGTTTGTAGAAAACATACGTACCTTACCTTAGTATTAAGGTACTAGATGGCGCTGATTGGGGGTGTTAGGTTTTTTTCGTTACGGAATTTCTGGATTCGGTCCCCACGCTCAAGGCCCGCGATAAAAGCTATGCAATAGCTTAAAGTCTATTTGAGTAACCATCTACATAAACCATGGACGAAAATAACCTGTCATATAAAATTCAAGGACTTACAAAATAGAAGCCCGGGTGGAACCCTCCTCGGCATCCGACCGATCCGTGCTGATCGACCGGAGCCTGGCCTGTCGCCTGAAATAAAAATAAATACAAATAAAAAATAACGAACAGAGTGACCCATCCTTTTTTCCTACTCCCTTTCACCCTTCACTTCCACTCCAACAAAGCAAGTAAATTTATGTACAAAAAAAATTGCAAAAAAAAATTATAAGAAAAATATTCTCAACTACACGAAAAAATAATCCGCTATTCCATATACCACCACATTCCAACAATGCAGGATATTACGTACGCAATCAAAAAAATAGAAGTAAACAATTTCAATAATATCACCGAAAATATTTTTGTCACTAAAACTGCTCACCTACCAACCCTAGCACAATTATACGAAAAAAACAAAAAAAAACATGGCTGCTCGTCAGTATTGAGTCAAAATGTTTATTATGAGGTAAACGGTATAAATAATTATGTAAATGTGAACCTATTCACTAAAACTGTTTTGTGTATGATAATAAACTATATTATCAGAAACCAATTGTTTCTTATTATAAATCAATGTATTTACATAATAATCGACGTAAAACATCTTAGTTGCGACAACGATGGTTCGTCACAAATGGGATGTTTTGGTTACATATTTTGTTTATTTCTAATGAACAACACTTTACACACAATTTACAGTAAATTATCTACACTTATATGTATAAATCTTATAAGAATACTAACATTTTTCTATTACCCATGGCGAAATATTACCTACAATTTCAAAATATACCTACTAACTCAAAATATTACCTACTTACTCGAAATATAATTCAAAACAATTAGAGAAGTTATTTCAAATTCATTACTACTCTTTCACGATTAAGATGACACATTTGTTAGAAATAACACAAAGTTTTTCTTTGCGACTGTACCATTGTGAAATTTTGACCTTAGGATTTGTATAAAATGGCGGTTGAAATGACGCAACTTTAGGCAAACCGTTTTCTGGGTAATATACACAGCACGTCGACTAACGACACTGTAACTATGTTGTTCAAAAGTTGTTTACTTTTTTTGTCACTTATAACAAAACTAGCACTTGCACAATTTTCTCAGTAATAATAAGCAAAAATCTCATCAGTTTACTCACCGTTTCCTTCTAGAAAACTCTTTTTGCACACGCACTAAAAACTTGCTAACTGAAATAGAACGCGAAACGAGCGCAGCGACGTGCTATAGGCTAGTTGACTAATTTTGAAAAACTAAATCATAGTTTGCCAAATGGTCTAATTTAACTGAAATATTAATATTTCAGTAAAATACTAACTGTAACATATTTTAATTTATATTTTCATGAACTATTTGACGTTTCCGTCAAAAAACGCATCAAACTGTCATGGCGACTCGTGTGACGTCATATGTTGGAAAACGATGAGCTGTTTGGTTGAGCGGAAAGACCAAAATGCTATGTCAAGTTTGTTTAGTTTAGCAACGTGTGACGTCACGCGTCGTATTGGCGTTCGCTGTCACGTGACTAGTGACTGTAATTTCGGGATTTTATTTCTCAAAAATATTAAATAATCATGATTTATTTAATCAATAAGATCGATTTTTCGCATTTGTAAATATTAAGCTACCATGAAAAATAGAAATCTTCAAAATATTTTCTTACTGTCAACTACCCTATTTCCTTTCAAATGAATGTTTTCCGTGTATCATTAGTCTTGTGCAGCCTTAAATTAAATGATTTACCTTATTTAATTACGGCTTTAATGTGTCTTAAATTCCACGTCGGTATTTCGTATCCAATGAACGTAAGTTCAATTTGAATCCAATCAATGAGATTAACCAATGAGATTAAGTGCGCGCTACACGATGGGCACAAAAATGTGTTATTCTAATGTGTAAGCTATATCATTGTGAAGTTTCATAAAAAACTATTTGGTAGTTTTTGCATGAAAGAGTAATAAACATTCATACATCCATACAAACTTTCGCATTTACAGTGAAACCTGGTTAAGTGAGACATCAAGGGACCTGCAATGTCGTTTCACTTATAGAGGTATTCCACTTACCCAGTGTCTCAGATATACAGGTATAAATAAATATCTGTCTCATTTACAGAGGGTTCCATTAATAGAGGTGAGAATACAGGTTATTTCAGTTATACAGTCGCGATCATTAAATAAAATAACATGTTATGTATGTAAATGAGTTTTAATAAAAAAAATATAGTATGTACTTAAAGGTAATCATACAAATGTAATCAACAAAAATAAAGCACGTAATGATAACGATTGTAGCTTTCGTTTTGACATTTTTTAAATAAACATCTGTATGATAGTAAAGCGAAACTAAAACTGAAGGTAATTGAAGCTCAAAATTTGTACTTACGTACTTGGAATTACGTGTGGAATTTGTGGGTAGAATAAGAATGAGTAAACAAACAATGTTATCTCAGTTACAGAGGTTTATGCATATAAAATTTACTCGCTGTCTCAGTTATAGAGGTAACTATGATGATAAATCGAAAGAACAAATCCCAGATATAGAGGTTTACCTCGTCCCACTAACAGAGGTAATTCAGTGCCAAAGTGTTGGGACCTCAGCATGAGTTCCAGTTATGGAGGTTTCTCACTTATCCAGGTCCCACTTAACCAAGTTTCACTGTATAATATATACAGTGTGTTAGGGATCGGATTTCCGATATTTTAGCCACGTATTGTACTTCTAATTTTATCGACAAAAAACCATACAAAGGGGGGTCGCACCCCTCACCCCTCTGAATGGCAGCCATTTTAAAATTTCATATCTCGTATTTTTACGAGTTCAAAAAAATCTTTTTTTTTGTAATCTTATGCTATCCACGTAATTGAAAGTCACCTTATTTTAAAAATGATGAAATTTGCCATCATTTAAGACCAAATTTGATAAAAAATTACAATAAATAATCATTTAAAACCTTTAGTTTAGTTCAAAAACTTGGTAATTTTTCTTGCTTTTTTTTAGTTATTATGCTCTACCTAAAAAACCGGGCCCTTAACCTATCGTTTTTTTTCTTCTAAATTGTTTGCAGTGAGCTGTGCTAACAAATAAACTTCAAATGATTACTGGTATTCACGCTAATAATTTAAAAACGGGGTCTAACAACAACAGTCAAAATTGAGAAATAATGACTCATTCATACCGCAGGTGTTGTATGTGGAATAAAAACAACAACATTTCATTCCGAAACTTAGTTTTATTTATCAAAAAAAACACGTTTTATAAAAATTGTTCAATATGGCCACCATTATTTTGAAGGCATGCCATTGCCCTTAATCCAACCTGTTGAGTTGCCCTCATCAACATTTCTCGATCGTTTTTTAACTCATCAGCTGTGACCATAATCCTTTGAAGGAGCTCCTCCCTGGTGTTTGATACTTCCCGATAAACTCTCTGTTTCATTGTTCCCCATAAAAAGAAGTCCAGAGGAGTTAAGTCTGGTGAACGAGGCGGCCAGGCGATTGTTCCGCCTCGTCCAATCCATGGGGTATACTTATCGTTAACATGTGCTCTCACATTTCGGGAAAAGTGTGCCGGCGCTCCGTCCATTTGCAGATAAAAAGGCCGCCGCTGCCGCCGGCGCCGCCTGAACACCAACGGAGCCTCTTCCATAAAATCATTTTGAAGAAACTCCAAAAATCTCTCACCGTTTAAGTGGTCGGGCAAGACAATAGGACCAATTAGCTGGTCATTAAATAAACCTGCCCACACGTTTATCGAAAATTCGTGTTGGAATTGACCAGGTCTAATAGCGTGTGGGTTTTCAGTCATCCACAAGTGGTCATTTCTGTGGTTTGTTATACCGGCTCTGGTGAATTTCGCCTCATCAGTCCAGAAGATTCTACGTAAAACATCCGGCTCCTGACGAATTCTTCTGTTTATCCATGAACTAAACACAACACGAGCGGCGTAATCCGGTTCAATAAGATTTTGCACTTTCCTAAAATGGAAAGCGTGTAAACCTTCATTTTTTAAAACTTTCCACACTGACCAATGTGATAAACCAAGCCTGCGACCTATTAGTCTTGTACTTAGGCGCGGGTCGTTTGCGATCAACCGCAGAATTTCTTCTTCGTCCTCAGGTGATAATAGGCGAAACCTTTCGTTTGGAGCAGCTTGAATTCCATGCTCGCGAAACCTAATGTGAATGTTCGTGAAAGTTCGAGCACTAGGCGGGCGTCGCCTTGGAAATCTTCTTTGGTATTCCACAACGGCAGCAGCTGCGTTACCATTGCAGAAACCATACACAAAATGTATGTCTGCTGTTTCTGCAGCTGAGTAAGCCATAGCACGCGATACAAACACGAACAATGTACAAGCGGTAGAGCGATGGTGTAGTTGTCACAACGCGGGGCGATGGATAACTGATTGTTATTGAAACACAAAAACACAAGCCCCCATTTGTAGTTTTTTGTCTCACTCATATCTTATCTTAAAAATATCATTCTCGCTCACACACAATGGAATGCGACCTACCTGCGGTATGAATGAGTCATTATTTCTCAATTTTGACTGTTGTTGTTAGACCCCGTTTTTAAATTATTAGCGTGAATACCAGTAATCATTTGAAGTTTATTTGTTAGCACAGCTCACTGCAAACAATTTAGAAGAAAAAAAACGATAGGTTAAGGGCCCGGTTTTTTAGGTAGAGCATAATAACTAAAAAAAAGCAAGAAAAATTACCAAGTTTTTGAACTAAACTAAAGGTTTTAAATGATTATTTATTGTAATTTTTTATCAAATTTGGTCTTAAATGATGGCAAATTTCATCATTTTTAAAATAAGGTGACTTTCAATTACGTGGATAGCATAAGATCACAAAAAAAAAGATTTTTTTGAACTCGTAAAAATACGAGATATGAAATTTTAAAATGGCTGCCATTCAGAGGGGTGAGGGGTGCGACCCCCCTTTGTATGGTTTTTTGTCGATAAAATTAGAAGTACAATACGTGGCTAAAATATCGGAAATCCGATCCCTAACACACTGTATAGGATAATAGGATATTACACGAGAATGATTTTATCCCTGAATATATCTTCATATGTTTTACAACATACCTTTTTTTCCCCGAGCGTGTCTCCATATGGTATGCAAGATGCGTCGAATCATCCGGTACCTTCGTCACTTGTGGTACTCCTGTGTCGCTCGACTCAACTTTATGTATTGTCTCTGATGAAGGGAGACCGTCGACTGAAGAGTAATGTTCATGTTTCAAAATAAACTTCCGTCAGTACATATTGTGTAGGGCTCAAGGCTCAGTTTAATCCCGACGGTACGCGCGCGTGGTCAGTCACCAGCCTGGCTAGCTAACACTCCGAACTTGATGTGTTGTCATTGCAGTGTCAGTGAGGCAGTTAACAAGGATTCCTCCTTATTTGCATTTTCGCCTTGTTAATTTTTTTGTGTCTTCAGGTGGATGCGGGAATGGTTCAGATTCAATATTGGAGTCACCAAATTTGTTTATTAACTATAGAGCGGTACGAAGTTCGCTAGGACAGATAGTCATTAACAATGTGAGGTGCGTGCATTTGCTAAGGACTATGTATTTCCCACTTCGCGCCACTGTGCTCTTGTACTGTATTGTATTATAAAATGCAATACACTACCAAAGTAGAGTGCAACACTTAGGTCTTTCTTGACACAAGCCGCAGTGCTCAGACATTTTGGATGACCACAACTGTTCAACTACGAATGTGAATCCCAAGAAGAAACATCCCACTTAGATACCATAGCCAATATATCCTTTAAAAACAACAATTTATTTCTACTTACCTAACAACACATCTTCACACTTCACATCAGCATTGGTTGCACTTTCACTTGTACCATCCTGATATGTCACACCACAGTCTTCGACCTTAACACTATTGAGAGCTACATCTGTGGGCAACGTTGATCCACACATCATCTCAATGTTGGTAAACTTTTCAGGAGTAATAATGTCTTGGATAACTTCAACCTTGATGTAATTAGTGACAAAATCTTTGGTTGTGGTTGATCCACACTCCACATCATGATCCTCATTTTCAGCTTTGATGTCATGAATGACATCTTCAGTTTGAATAATTCCCTGGTCGGCAGAAAGATCACGTTCAACCTTGATGTTAATATCATTGTAAGCAATATCTATGGACATGACAGGTGTTAAATAATGTTTGTCTGCATAATTATGATCACTAAGGTTGTCCATGTTTGTATCAATGCTGCAGTTAAATGTAGTAGTTGCTGAAAAATAAAATAGAATAAGTAAATACTTAAATAATAGCGCGTTGAGGGTGATATCGTTGTAATTAAGATCTAAGCCCTACCTCACTTTACTTACGTTACGTATTAAATGGTTGGGTATCGTATATTAGGCGTTATACTACTATTAAACGTTAAACTTCAAAATTCGATAAGATCTACTACTTATAATACTAACTAACTAGTCTAACTACTAACCTACTTAATATTTACATTGAGATATACCAATGAACTCAAACACTGTTCCTCTGCAGTCAGTTGGTGAGGAGTTCCGTATCCTGATTGCTGCAACGTCAGATCGGCAATTTGAGCAATAAACTATATAAAGCACACGTAATCTAGCGACTCTTAATTTTTGTTATAAACATCAATATAAACACGGAGAAAATCAATCAAACGTCATAACACTCCTAAAAATAAAAATATACCTAGTAGGAAGGAAACTACGAAAATAAAAAATTATAAATACAGTTAGGCGTTAGGCGTAGTGGTGATATTAAAACCTGTAATCCTCTTTGGGAGTCTTTGGTGGACGGTGGTTATCTATACTAATATTATAAAGAGGAAAGATTTGATTGTTTGTTTGCATCGAATAGGCTTCAAAACTACTGAACCGATTTAAAAAATTCTTTCACTGTTGGAAAGCTACACTATCCCCGGGTGACATAGGCTATATCATATATTATAAAAATGAATTGCTGTGCGTTAGTCACGCTAAAACTCAAAAACAGCTGTACCGATTCGGTTGAAATTTTTTGTGTGTCTTCAGGTGTATCCAAGAATGGTTTTGATTTACAATTGGACCCGGTAGGTGGCGCTGCTGTCGATATGTCACCATATTATTATTTGTTTATTAATTATAGAGCGGTACGAAGTTCGCTGGGGCAGCTAGTTGGTTATTTTCCGTATAATACAAAGTACTCTGTGTTGGTTATATTCTCTCACAGACTAGGTAGGAATATTCTCTTTGCGGTTAGGTCCATAGACACAGACTCTGTGGCACAGAGTACTTTGTTGTTCTGTTATGTTATAATAGGCAGCTGACAGTGACACTATTGAAGTATTGAAAGGCCTGGAGTGGAAGCCTGCCCGCCCATGGCTGTAAGTATGAAACCTATGGAAGTGACATGTCAACAAAAAATGCGTGCCACTGTTACATCATCTGGCCACCGAACATGGCGGCTTTAGTGCTGACCTATAACTCATGACATCAACCACTCATGGCCTATAACTGCACATAAGAACCTTGCTATAGTAACGGCAAAAAATTAAGGCCCCTTTGACACATTAAAATAGTGACGTGAAAAATGTTAATTTAGTATCGAAAAAATATGGTCAAGTGCGAGTCGCATCGATACATTTTTGGAATAAAAATTTTAAGCACCCTTTTTAATTACATATTTTGGAATGAGAATCGAATACTGAGTACCCCCTATTATAATCACAAGAGTCTTACGAATCACCTTATATTTAAGGTCTCCTCGGCTTTGAGCTCAGTAGTGTGCCTTGTTGGGTTGAGATGATTTATAGTATATTCATTTATATAATTGACTTACTTTATTAAAGGTGGCACTGTATTTTGTTAGTAAAAACGTGAAGGAATTTGTTCGCGGTACCATATACTTTGTTTATATGGTCCCGAATTAGTCCATAATATTTAAATATATATATATTGTTTCAATATCCATGTAATTAATTAACTTTGGGTCTTAAAGTTATACATTCGATAAATTTTATGACTTTTTGCACATCACTATAGACCATGAAGAACAGCAATTTGCTCCTTCAAATATATGTAATAATTTATACGAAACTTGATGATCGGACAGACGTCAAATAAACTTCATCGGGGCCTTCCTTTTGTGCCGCACCTATAATTAATATTGTAAATCTTCCCTTTATTTTTCCGGCAACATTAACAAAACCTAATATTTTTATTAAAAGTTGGTTTTTAATTAATTAATCATTAAATTAATCCGATCATCAACATCGTATATATGAGTCATCATCGATAATCAATAAATTAATCCGAAAAATCCTAAAGTCAATTGAATATTTAGGAATACCGAACATAAAATTAACCAATTTTCTAACTGATTTCAAAAAATATAGTTAAAAAGAACTCAAAACACACATTATAATAAAACGAAATACTACCTCCGGTGCACGGCCTTGCAATTTGTGAAGTATGAATGACTGGTTGTACATTTAACACATCTCTGGCGGAAAGGCCTGTAAGCTTTCTTTGTTAACCTGTGCCTGTCTCAGACCAACAAAAAAAGGAAGACAGCGCGCCGCGAACATCAAAAGTGAAGCCATCAAACCGTGCTCCTGCAAGTAAACTTACACGCTCACGCACATACCTACACTAAAACCATGCTCATGTGCTCATCGCTCTTAGTCTGTCACGAGTCGCCTTCGAGTGAACAAAGATTTAAAAAATATAATTATGCCCTTGTGTGTAGTGAAAAGTTGCAAAAACAACAGCAAATTACATAAAAAGTCTCACGGAATCACTTTTCACTTGTAAGTACTTGAAATAACATCGTTTCTTTATTTAAAACTACGAATTTTAAGTTACTTGAAACACAAAACCTCAACGAACAAAATCAGTGACATAGAGTGCGTCGGTTGCCATGATACGATTTAAAATTTTCCCACCCGATTAATATATGCATATAAATAAAATATGATGTCTTTCTACCAACTTTATTTTTTATGTATTTAATATTTTAGGTTTCCAATAAATATCGAAATAAAAAATAAATGGATAGTAGCTGTAAGAAATAGTCGGAGTGATCCAGAATGGCTCCCATCGAAAACCAGCGTGGTTTGTTCCGATCATTTTGATATTAGTGACCTCTACACAACCAATCGTGGACTTGCGAATTGTTGCAAAGTAGTTTTCACCTAACTTTATTGATTTTTTTTATGTAAGTAACTTGCAATTACAAACACTTCAATTTTATTTATCTGTATAGACTATAGAGTATATAAGTTATAAGTTACTTTTTCTGTAGAGTCAGTGATTAATTTTGTTAAGGTGGTGTTTTTGAATTAAATAAAGTTTATTGAAAATATGAGTTATTTTTTTAATTTTAATTTATTATTGAAATACAATACCATACTCAACAATAATTTAGTCGTACAATATTATACTAGTTCCTAGCTGCACAATATCCCCAAATTATAGGGAAACATTTTAAAAAAATGGCAACCCTACGATACACACATAGATAAAAAGGTGGCTTCACTTTTGATGTTCGCGGTGAGCTGTCTTCCTTTTTTTGTTGGTCTGAGGTGCCTGTAAGTAAATTTGATGTTCTTTTTTATCTCGATACCGCCTAGAATATTCTTTTTTTTCAGCTTTTGTTTTCTTTCATCTTCTTTTTTCTTTTCATCATCAGAGAAGTAACGCGTAATGTGTAGCTCACGAAGATCAAGGTGAATCCAATTATGTGTAGCATTTGCTTAAAAATGACAGAAGCGAATGTCTTTATTTTTTTGAAATTACGTTGAAATAGTGATAATGCACACAAATATTTTGATTGTAAATTTTATATTTTCATTGTTACTTGACAGTATGTTATATGCCTCCTGTGGATTGTGGCAAGAGTTTAAATAAGGTGAATCCCGTAACTGCTTTCTCAAATCACAAGTTAAAATTTGAAGTTGCAGAACACGTATGAGTGAGTGGAATAGACAATCACCATCACCTAGAATATCTGTGTTTCTGTGTAGAATGACATTGGGGGTAATGCATTCGTGACTCTCTTCATATAGACCAAGTTGTTGGGTGAGGTATTGATTTTCTTCGAGCTGTACTGTTTCTAAAGTTCGAGAAGCCCTGCATTGCACAACATTGTCTTGGTCTTCATTACTGTCCGGTTTCTTTCTTTTCCTGCGAATAACACAAATAAATCATAAAATAAAACAAAAGTAATATGAATCATATACCTACTTTATATATTACAATACTTAAAATATGAAATTAACTTTGCAAATCATCCAATTACTATTGGGACGATTTTTCTACATTTTTGTCATTTTCCTTCAAACCTTTTGTACGTTGATAATATGCCCTTTGATTCTCATGTCTTTTTATTAAGCTATTGCATAGCTTTTATCGCGGGCCTTGAGCGTGGGGACCGAATCCAGAAATTCCGTAACGGAAAAAACCTAACACCCCCAATCAGCGCCATCTAGTACCTTAATACTAAGGTATGGTACGTATGTTTTGTATAAACTAGATGGCGCTGTTCTGATATAACTATATAACTTCTAATAATAATAATTGCATAAGTTGATAAAAATGCTATGCAATAGCTTTACCGCGGCAGTCTCCGAGTGCCACATTTTTTTTTCTTCTTCTTTTTCTTCCTTAAAATCTTTTTTCTCCAAATCTTTTTTACGCTGACGTCATGCCCTTTGATATTCCTGATTTTTCTTTTGTTTCTCTGAAAAACGAAGATTATTTATATGACGAGTCAGGAGTGTCTCGCAGGTCACAATAATCACGCAAACAGCCCTTCTGTTATGAAATGCCGACGAGTTGGCATACAAGCTCTGTTTTTGGTATTTTCCCGACCCTTCAAGCCCTCAATGCTATTCCCGCGATTTCTGCAATCGTTTTGTCTAAGTGCCAAATCTTGACACTTCCCCCCAGAGCATGACGTCACCTCGCCAAGGTGTCACTACTGTCAGCTTGACGTTCCACAACAGATTACAACTTGACAGACCTCGCGATCTTCACGAACCATAGATAACCAATACCATCGATTCACGCGTATCATAGACTAATCTGTACCTTCGATTAACCATCATCTCCGACATATAATTATTTTATTTCATTTCAAATTATTTGTTTGGTATCGTATTGTTGATGATTTTATACGGAATACACGTTTTTACACTCGATTAGCAAAGCAATGGATTACCCAATGTGGTCAGTATCACGATAAAATTCTTCTACATTTTTGTCATTTTACTTCAAACCTTTTGTACGCTGATAATATGCCCTTTGATTCTCACAATGTCTTCTTCTTCTTTCTTCTTCTTTATCATCCTTCAAATCTTTTTTCTCCAAATCTTTTTTACGTTGACGCCATGCCCTTTGATATTCCCGATTTTTCTTTTGTTTCTCTGAAAAACGAAGATGGTTAATAAATAATAAAATTCTACTACATTTTTGTAATTTTCCTTCAAACCTTCTATCCATGCCCTTTGTTGATATTCCCGAATTTTCTTTTGTTTCTCTGAAAAACGAAGATTATTTATTATTATTTTATTTCATTTGAAATTATGTGCTTCGTATCGTATTGTTTATGATTTTATACGGAATACACGTTTTTATACTCGATTAGCAAAGCAATGGAAAAGCCGACATAACATTTAAAAAGAATAGTGGCAAAAGATAAATGGCAGACGCGCCAAGTGTTTTGAGCAAACGTGCATATTAAACTACACGTAACTTTTATACAATACTAAAACTCACACAAATCCTAATCCTATTAATATTATAAATGCGAAAGTTTGTATGGATGTATGAATGTTTGTTACTCTTTCACGCAAAAACTACCGAATGGATTTTGCTGAAACTTTACAATAATATAGCTTACCCATAGGCTATAATTTATAAAGATATAGTGTGAATTATTCAAAATATTTAACTAAATCTTTGCAAACAGAAGGAATAAGTTTCCCGAAGCGAAGCGAGGGCGGGTCGATAGTAAGCTATAACAATGTACAACTGTATGCGTGTATGCGTGTGATTCGTTCCATTTGAAATGTCGTGATTGCGCGGCGGTACGATTGGCTAGATTTTAATTTGCAAATGTGTGCGTAACCTTCGTATTTATATACAGATTTAGTGGAGGTGAAAGGTGGGGCGGAATCGGCGACACCAATTTTCATACGAACTTCCGACTGATCGCCATTCTAACTCTTATGAAATGTTCTATGGATAAGCCAATGTGGTCAGTATCACAATAAAATTTTTCAACATTTTTGTCATTTTCCTTCAAACCTTTTTTACGTTGATAATATGCCCTTTGATTCTCACAATGTCTTCTTCTTTTTTCTTCTTTTTCTGCCTTCGAATCTTTTTTCTTCAAATCTTTTTTACTCTGACACCATGCCCTTTGATATTCATGATTATTCTTTTGTTTCTCTGAAAAACAAAGATTATTTATAATTATTTTATTTTAAAGTGAAACTTTTATTACATTGTCTCAAACTTTTTCGTCTGTGTTGCATGTCGCGTGACGGTCGGCCGCGGAGTAGGGATAAAGTGAAAGGCGCTCGTCAGAGCAGCCAAGGCCAATATGGCGGCGCCTATAGTTCGCAGCAGCTGACCGTGTAGCGTATAGACTATTACTCATTTGTGCCAGTGCTCCACGCTATTTTGTTGGTTTTGTCAGTGTTTAATGTAAATGTTGTTTGTCAGTGTTTAATGTAAATGTTGTTGTTGTCTATAATGTGAAAACAAGTTTCACTTTTACCGTGGTTACATAAAACCACACAATCCTTTTTCTTATTTATTTTCATTTGAAATTATTTATTTGGTATTGTACTTTTGATGCTTTTCTACGGAATACATGTTTTTACACTCGATTTGCAAAGCAATGGATAAGCCAATGCGGTCAGTATCACAATTGATACTCCTAATATAAAGAACCAATGAGTCATATATGCAATGCTTTAATGTATTATTAAAAAGAACCGATTTCCCCATTGACTTATTATTACTATGGACGTCGGGTCCGCGCTGAAAGAAGCTGAGAGAGAAACAATTCCGCGTTCACGACTGCAATCAAAATTAAACCGTGATGAAATGATTTTAGTGCTTAAATTACCTTGTTAACATTTCTATTCTTGCGATTACTGGCGTTCACGACTGCAATCGAAATTAAACCGTGACATAATGATTTTAGTGTTTAAATTACCTTGTTAACCGCATGACATGACATGACATAACTGACTGGGACATTTTTATCGCGATTTTAGTATGAGATTAGATGTACATAGTAATGATAAGGCAATGGATTTCCATCATATATCTCGCAAACACTTATCGGGCGTATTATATACAGTCTGTCACATTGAAAACCTACACCGCTTATGTGCTTATTGTGATGTCGCAAAAATATAGGTTAATCATTGACTTATTATAGGTCAATGAGGTTATTGCTATAAAGTATATTCTTATAAAGTACACACTCATTTTCCTTCACTATTTCTTCATCACTTTTTTCATCATTTGATATTATTATTATATTAGATAGATAATAAAAATACATTTATAACCCTACATTTATTAAAATACCTAGTTTACATATATTTGACCCTAGCTTTACATTGCCATGGCATTATAAATAACAGTCACCACTGACAGTTCAAAAGGAACCTTATTACAAAGTGTCTCAGTAGTTTCTTGATTCTAAAATACCCCTTACGAATTTTCGATCAGGACACGTGTCCTGAGGCGAATTTAACATTTTTTACCCATCCCAAAAAGTGCACAACGCCGCTAAAGAAGTTTTAACTTCAAAAATTATTATTGTGTTGGATAGTCCATTTATCAAGGAAAGCTATAGTCTATATAACATCACGCTACAACCAATAGAAGATGAGCAATGAAAAATGTTACAAAAACAGGAAAATATTTAAATTTGTAAACTTAAGAACAAGTTTTAAGGTGGATCCAAAAATACTTTAGATTCACAATTGGACCCATGTGCCCAACCGTGGGAAAGTAAGGGTTGTGATGATGATAATATTTGAACTGATATAATTATACACTGTGCAACACTCAGTCCTTTCTTGACACAAGCCGCAGTGCTCAGACATTTTGGATGACCACAACTGTTCAACAACGAATGTGTTTCCCAAGAAGAAAAATCCCACTTAGATACCATAGCCAATATATCCTTTAAAAACAACAATTAATTTCTACTTACCTAACAACACATTTCCACACTTCACATCAGCATTGGTAGCACTTTCACTTGCACCATCCTGATTCATCACACCACAGTCTTCAACCTTAACACTATAGAGAGCTACATCTGTGGGCAACGTTGATCCACACATCATCTCAATGTTGGTAAACTTTTCAGGAGTAATAATTTCTTGGATAACTTCAACCTTGATGTCATCAGTGACAAAATTATTGGTTGTGGTTGATCCACACTGCACATCATGATCCTCATTTTCAGCTTTGATATCATGGAACACATCTTCAGTTGGAATAATTCCCTGGTCGGCAGAAAGATCACGTTCAACCTTGATGTTAATATCATTGTAAGCAATATCTCTGGACATGACAGGTGTTAAATATTGTTTGTCTGCATAATTATGATCACTAAGGTTGTCCATGTTTGTATCAATGCTGCAGTTAAATGTAGTAGTTGCTGAAAAATAAAATAGAATAAGTAAATACTTAAATAATAGCGAGTTGACGGTGGTATTGATGTAATCAAGATGAAAAACTACCTCCTTTTACTTACGTTTTAAATGGTTGGCTTGGCGTGGCTTCAACCCATTGATGGCCCACTACTGAGCACGGGTCTCTCCTCATACCTGAGGAGGCCTAGAGCATACTCCACCACGCTGCTCCAGTGCGGATTGGTGGAGGGGTTAGTGGCCAACCCAAGTGTCAGAAATTTTTAAGCCACCCGAAGGTATCCGACATGGCTTAACGACTGCTACCAAATGGTAACAACCGGGACCGACGGCTTTACGTGGCCTCCGAAGCACGGAAGCGCTCAATAAATTTTGCCACTAGCGGTCACCCATCCAACTACCGACCGCGTCCGCTGTTGCTTAACTTTGTCGATCACTTGAGATCGACGCAAGCCACCGGGCTATGAGCGCTTCGTTATCGTATATTAGGCGTCATCAGTGTTATCACCCTCACACCGGGATTCCATGTCCCGGGTGACATTCACACGGGCAATACATCGCTATAGCCGACGACCCGAGCACATGCTTTATCTGTTACTTAAATATCTGCCACTTCGGAACCACAACCACACTTTAGAACTATGGGGTTTAAAATTTTAAATAGTTTTTTTCAATTTGTCATAAACTGTGCCTCGTCGAGTGTTGACGGTGGTATCGTTGTAATTTATAATCAAGATCAAATCAAACCCTACCTCATCTTACTTACGTTTTAAATGCTTGATTATCGTATATTAGGCGTTTTACTACATACTATAAAAAATTACACGTCTGCGGCAAGTTTTCTTCGTGGGGGTTGACTATGGGGACCGGCGTTGCTGCAACATCAGATCGCAATCGCAATTTGAACAATATTAGACCATACCACACGTAATCCAGCGACTCTTAACTTAATTTGTTTGTTTTAAACACAGACTACGGACTAGAGTGAAAATCTATCAAACGTCAGAATCATCATGTAAAAATATACGGTATTGTAGCGGTGCGCGACTTTGAATGATTCCATTCGAATTATTCGATTTAGTAAATCATTCGAATCAGTCGAATGATCTATACAAATTAGTAACTAATTTGTTTTTTTTTTGGGATTTTATGACCTGGTATTTACAACCTTTAGGTCAATAACTAATTTGACTTGAGTCGACACAGAGTACTAATCGTGTAGTTGTATTAGTAAGAGTAAGAGTAACCTTTCATTCGACTCGGACGGAACTAATTTGACATGATTCGACACAGAGTACTAATCGTGTAGTTGTATTAGTAAGAGTAAGAGTAACCTTTCATTCGACTCGGACGTGACGGAACTTAGTAAGTTAGCGGTTAGCGAACCTACTCTATACCGATTGAATTGAATTATAGATTTAAAGAAGCGACTACTATCTATGACCCGCACCGCGCCGCCCGCACGCACGGCGTACGTTCGTTCGCACCAGCGTTGCCATATAATACAGATTTCTCCATATTTATACAGATTTTCGATGAGTGATACAGATTAGCACTGGATACAGGTTTTAAACAGAATTATTACTCTATTGATAAAATTAGTTCCTTTGTTGCAAATATTTGAATTTATATTGTTGTTTCTTTCAATTATGTTTTCAATTTTACTATTTACATTTACAGTACATAGTACTTAAATAACATGGAAATTTTATTAACTAGTGATATTTTTATTTAATACTAGCGAAACGCCCTCGCTGAGCTTCGGGAAACTTATTCATTCGGTTTGAAAATATTTAGTTTTATATTTTGGATAATTCACGCTATATGATTGTAAAGTTTGAGCAAAATCCATTCGGTAGTTTGTGCGTGAAATAGTAACAAACATTCATACATCCATACAAACTGTCGCATTTTATAATATTTAATAGGATACGACAATCAAACCTATTCACGTTAGTACCTACTTATCCCTTGTTTTTCAAAAGAAGCAATTATGATTATGACTAATATTCTATTTTAGTTTTGTTTGTACAGATTTTATACAGATTTTGAGTTAAAATAGCATACAGAATTAATACAGATTTTAGCCGTTTCAATTTCAAATACATCTGGCATCTGGCAACACTTGTTTCGCACCACACATTACGATAGGTATTAGGTAAAGGGACGCAAATGAACTTTAAAAAGTAACAAATAATTAGGTATAGTTAACAAATTTAATAAAAAATAAATAATTATAGAAACAAAAAGGATTGTGTGGTTTTATGAAACCACGGTAATAGTGAAACATTGTTCACATTATAGACAATAACAACATTTACATTAAACACTGACAAAAACAAACAAAATAGCGTGGAGCACTGGCACAAATGAGTAATAGTCTATAATACACTATACGGTCAGCTGCTGCGAACTATAGGCGCCGCCATATTGGCCTTGGCTGCTCTGCCGAGCGCCTTTCACTTTATCCCTACTCCGCGGCCGACCGTCACGCGACATGGAACACACAAACGAAAAAGTTTGAGAAGATGTAATAAAAGTTTCACTTTAACAAGTTCTCTAATTAAGCTGATTATCAGCTATTTGACGGAAAATTAAATAAAAATTAGTGTTATGTTGTTTTATTGGACAAATTTAAGTAACATGATTTATAATCACGCTGTAAAGTTCACTTACTACCTACTACAATAACTACACACACAACTACTACAATGTTAGACAATTTTTATTGATGCAACTTAAAATTTAGTTTAACTTCACGACCAAAAAGCGGCATCGAAAAATCAATGATGTATAATTTGTATAAAATCTGCTTACGTTATACAGTAATACTTGAACGGTCCCTTTCTTCAGGGCGAACAACGCATGCATTAAGTAGCGATAAAATTACCGATACTTTTAACGTTAAAGTAAAGAAAGATAAATTAAATTTGTAACTTTACCAATGTAACGTTAAATGTGTTTACCATTAAAATTTTAACACTATGAAAATAACGTTACTTAACGATACTTACGACGATATTTACGATATAAAAGTCCGCGACAGCATATTTACAAGTACATTTTACGTGGGAGCCACTATATCAAAAATAGTGAGGTTTAAATACAACTAGCTGTGCCCGCGACTTCGCCCGCGTGGAATTTAACAAAAAGTTATTACATTTGTAATATAACATTAGCCTAAGTTACTCCTTATTACATCAGCTGTCTGCCAGTGAAAGTCCCGTCAAAATCGGTCCAGTCGTTCCAGAGATTTGCCGGAACAAACAGACAGACAGACAAAAATCGTAAATAATGTTATTTTGATATATGTACACCGTGTACACATCCTATTATGCATTTAGTAAAAAGCGGTTATTTTAATATTACAAACAGACCCTCCAATTTTGTTTATTTAAATTGGGTGCTTTTTACGATGCACATTTTACAAAATTTATCACATTCTTATCAAAATTGATTCATTTGTCGCTTTCAGTATTGAACGTAAATAAACTGTACGAATACAAATTCCACGCGGGCGAAGCCGCGGGCAAACGCTAGTATCCTAATAAGGATAAGCGGTGAACGATCCATGCCTACATAATTATTATTCATTCCAAACTGAGTGAGCGGCGAATGAAATGAAGTCAAATGCGCGACTCTCGTTGCGAGTCGAAAGCGAAACGCTGAGATTAGTTACTAATTTAGTAGTCGTTCATTCGTATTATTCATTCGAACCTGACAACAGAACCGACTGAGTGAGCGTCGAATGAAATGAACTCGAACGCGCGACTCGCGTCGCAAGTCGAAACGCTGTTAGATTAGTAATTACTAATTAGTAGTTGTCATTCGAATATGAACATTAGTATATTACTAATATTCAAGTCGAATGCGCACATTAGTAGTTGTAGATTATTCGAATAGTGAGATCATTCGCAGTCGCGCACCTCTACGGTATTGCGGTTTTTATACGGTTCTAGGGTAATTAATACGGTTATGCAGGCAATTCTGGCAAAGTAACTGATGATGAACTGACAGCTGAGTGCTGACACTATCTTGACAGACCTGACTACACTGACAGCAGAGTTGACCTTGACATGACAATGACACTAGTCTTATGACTAGAAATAATTTAAACCTGGTTAACCTTGGTTAAATGGTCTAACTTAGACCATTTAACCCAGGTTAACCAGGTTTAAATTATTTCATTCTAAGATCCGGCATTAGAAATATATACCATCATCTGTTATTTACTTGTGATAAGAAATAAATGTTAAATAATATTCACATTGACATATTGCAAATAGGTTGCCTAGTTAAATCGCGCCCGGATAATATTAAATGAGTAATATATTTAATATATTTCACTTATCGGTTATTTAAAAAATTGTACTTATGTGGATAGAATATACACAACAGATACGAAAACGCAAAGGTTGCCTACTAACCCTCACTCACTGCACTCATGTTTGCAAATGCAGAGAAAATTCAATAAATTTGAATACAATAATTAGATAAGTAATTATGGTATGTGCTGTTTACACCAAAGCGAAACTTGCAACGAAAGTTGTGCAAAAGGTCAAGAATGTCACGAGTTGTTTAGACCATACAAGACATTTATTGCTCCAATTTTGTTGTATGCAACAGGAAAGAAACTGGTATCATGTAAATGAGGCCTAACTATTATGGGTTACCACCCCTACACCCTAATAGCTTTTTTTCATTTTTTGAACAATTTTTTTTTGTTATCTTTTTTATGGTTTGGTATAAAAAATACACATAAATCCAAATTTTTACCTCCCTGCCCCCACCATTCTAATTTAAATCGCGTATTTTGTATTCATTTAGTACAAGTAATCTACATCTTAATATATATAAATCTCCTGTCACGATGTTTGTCCGCGATGGATTCCTAAACTACTTAACCAATTTTAAATTAAATTGGCACACCGTGAGCAGTCTAATCCAACTTGAGAGATAGGATAGCTTAGATCTTTAATTATAGTCGCATAGAGCGGTACGAAGTTCGCTGGGGCAGCTAGTATATTATATGGCGGAACAACGTTCGTTGGGTCAGCTAGTATTCAATTATAAAATTTAATTTCAATTTGCGTGTTAGAGTAGAATATAAACACGATCAGCTGCTGCGACCTATGGGCGCCGCCATATTGGCCTTGGCTGCTCTGCCACGCGCCTTTCACTTTATTCTTACTCCAAGGCAAGGCGAGGCTAGTGTGACATGCGATAGATGGACCTACAATTCTGGGGCCATAGAATAATTGAAAGGTTATTGTTACAATACATATATCTTTATTTGGTTTTATAAAGTAATATAAATTAAATAAATAAAGAAAATTAAAACACCTAGTTATTAAGTTGTGTTACAGCAATAAACGTTACAGCAATAATAATTTCTTAAAGTTACGATGTTTATTGCTAAATATGTCTAAGTCTGAGGCTGAGATTTATAGACGGTACTTAGCCTTAGCTCAGACTTTACTCTGACTTGAGACAGAGTTCGTTTTTATAAAGCGATCTTTGACTTGCCTGAGTACGAGCTGAGCAAAGTCTATGTTCATGAAATAGACAATTTAACAAAACCTTTGGCCAAAGTCACAAAGTAGATAAGTAAAGCCAAGTGAAAGATCGCTCTAATGTACACGACGCATATGTGATGTAAGTTTATCTATTTTACTAAACGTTTTGTCGCAGACTTCACACGAAAATGGTTTAACTTTTGAATGTAATCTTATGTGGTGAACCAGTCTATCTTTTATACTAAATGCTTTCTTACAGATATCACACGAAAATGGTTTTATCCCCGAATGTACACCCATATGGGATAAAAGACTACGTCTTTGATTGAATGCTTTATGGCAAACCTCGCACGGAAATGGTTTCTCTCCTGAATGTACCCTTATGTGTCTCACAAAGTTGCTTTTATCAACAAAAGACTTGGTACAGATATGACATGAAAACGGTTTCTCTCCTGAATGTACCCTTATGTGTCTCTCAAAGTTGCTTTTGTTAACAAAAGACTTGGTACAGATATGACATGAAAATGGTTTTTCTCCTGTGTGTATCCTACGGTGCTTGTAAAGTAGCGGTTTTGAATTAAATGCCTTGTCACAAATATCACACGAAAATTGTTTTATCCCTGAATGTACACCCATATGGGATATAAGCTGACCTTTTTGATTGAATGCTTTATGGCAAACCTCGCACGGAAATGG
Source organism: Ochlodes sylvanus (assembly GCA_905404295.2). Classification (NCBI taxonomy): domain Eukaryota; kingdom Metazoa; phylum Arthropoda; class Insecta; order Lepidoptera; family Hesperiidae; genus Ochlodes; species Ochlodes sylvanus. Next base: position 564,264 of record FR990150.1, read on the forward strand.
TTTCTCTCCTGAATGTACCCTTATGTGTTTCACAAGGTTGCTTCTATCAATAAAAGACTTGGTACAGATGTGACATGAAAATGGTTTTTCTCCTGTGTGTATCCTACGGTGCATGTAAAGTAAATGTTTTGCATTAAATGCCTTGTCACAAATATCACACGGAAAGGGTTTTTCTCCTGTGTGTACCCGAATGTGCCCTAAAAAACTAGATTTTACTTTAAACGCCTTGTCACAAATATTACACGAAAACGGTTTTTCTCCAGAATGTGTCCTCATATGGGATATAAAACGACTTTTTTGACTAAATGTTTTGTGGCAGACTTCACAAGTAAATGGTTTTTCGCCAGAATATTTCCTCATATTGTGTGCAAGACGCGTCGAATCAACCGGTACCTTCGTCACTTGTTGTACTCCTGTGTCGCTCGACTCAACTTTATGTATTGTCTCTGCTGAAGGTAGACCGTCGACCGAAGAGTAATGTTCACCTGTTTCAAAATAAACTTCTGCCAGTACATATTGTGTAGGGCTCAAGGCTCAGTTTAATCCCGACGGTACGCACACGTGGTCAGTCACCAGCCTGGCTGGCTACCACTCCGAACACTGCCCTAGTACGTGAAATGTTTTAAGTCATTAAGAAGACGTAGGAATTCAATTAGCCAGTAATATCAATATCATTCAATCTTTTTTTGATCTATTTCTGATGACTGTGATGAAATTACCAGTTCTACAATAGATCTTAATAAAAATGTGAATGCTAACACATTTGATATATCTTCTCCGATGGCTGAATGCAAACAAACCACTTCAGTATGCGCCGAAGATATATCGTTCAGTAATGCACAACTTATCACACCTACGAAGAGACCTGGGCTTGTTGAAATATTACATCTGTGCAATTCATGCAAATAAGTTTAAATTCAAATTCTTAAATTGATGAAATTAAGTATATTCAAAGCAGTTTATGGTGTATATCAAAGTGTAATTAGTGTGTAATGTATTAAGTGAACCGATTTAATTGTTTATATCATAACTGAAGGGTTTGTTTCCAAAAACAGCTTTTGTTTACTACTTTCGACTTCACTAGAAAAATAGACTATACTTACCTAACACCACATTTCCACACTTAACATCAGTATTGGTTGCATTTTCACTTGCACCATCCTGATTCATCTCACCACAGTCTTCAACCTTAACACTATTGAGAGCTACATCTGTGGGCAACGTTGATCCACACATAATCTCAATGTTGGTAAACTTTTCAGGAGTAATAATTTCTTGGATAGCTTCAACCTTGATGTCATCAGTGACAAAATCTTTGGTTGTGGTTGATCCACCCTGCACATCATGATCCTCATTTTCGGCTTTGATGTCATGAATGACATCTTCAGTTTTAATTGATCGAGACGCCATGTCATTACTGGTCGTTTGTTCAGTACTAATATTTTCCTGGTTAAAGTCATGGTTGACTGCTTCATCATATTCAATTTTAATTTCATCAATAGCAACATATAGGGGCGTGTTCTGTCTATTCTCCATGTTTAAACCAATTGTATCTTCAGTTTGTTCAACTCCCTGGTCGACGGAAACATCATGGTCAACTTTTATATCCACATCATGGACAACTTCATCAACATGAGCAAGACCTGAGATACTCTTTGATTACGTTTTTACAAACTTAGTGTTTCAGTATCTTTGGGTTGAAATGAATGGTTGGTTGTTAGGGTCATAGAGTAACTTATTATTAAGGTTGAATTGAAATATGAAAGCACCACAGCATAGTACTTTTGAATGAAAGAAAGCCAAGTCAAGCCAAACAAAAATCCAACTTGTCACTGTCAGTTGACAACTTGATGAACTTGACGTCACAGACAGCATAACATAAGTTTTATTCATGGAGTATAGAAGTAAGGAGCATTATCTAATTTATGAGAAATGTTGTAATAGCGTCCAATTTCGGGCAGTAAATGTAAGCCTAAGTAATAAGTATTTCAAAAACGGGTGTATGATAATTATGAACACAGCAGTTTTAAACCGAGATAGGCATGCTCTGAATTAGAATATTTAATGATTTGATGATCAGGGTACATATTATTATCGAAACTGCTTTAATCAGAACCTATACTATTCGCATAGTTCAAAATACAAACTCAAACTCAAATCATTTATTTCACGTAGGTATTTTGAATACACTTCTGAACGTCATTTTTTGCATTTTCCATAGTTTCGATAAAGCGCCTTTGAACAATACACGGAATACAGAGAGAGAAGTGGAAGTGCAAAGTAGGCGTGGCACACGCACTAAGGTTGCGCGGAGCTCCGCGTATTTGCCGGAAAATGGCCGGTATTGCTTAACTGTCACTGAGATGCGTCAGTTGTGCATTGCGTAAATTAAATTCTTAATAAACTACGTAAATATGCCTTACTGTGCAATTTTGGAGTGCAAAAATGATAGCAGAGCTTAGAATTTATCTAATGGCGGAGTTTCGTACCATAGGTAAGCCTAGTTTTAAATTAATTTGAAAACCAAAAAATCAAAAACATACAATTAAAAGAAACTATAATTTATAACCAAAAAGCTACTCAGTCCCTTTGCAATAAGGTTCGTTTTAAGTTTTAAGAAGTAGTGCTATTCCCAGAAAATTCTATGCTACTCGTGCAGGGATGCAGTAAAAAAAATCGATATCGACAATTTTATTATATTATTTCTAGTTAAAAGCTAGTTTGAGCACACAGAGAGATGATATGGCATACGATCCGGCTACCACCCGGCGCCACGATGAGTCCAGGTCTCGCGGTGTGAAGTATGCTACTGGCCACGCTGAGGCGGCTCGCCAGGCACAGAGTGGACACAATGCTACTGGTGACGGCTCGAAGCCATCAACGAACCACCGGTCACTCAGGAAAAAGGTTGCACTTGCAACGTGGAATGTCCGTGGCATGATCGAACTAGTGAAAAAGGAAACGATCGATAAGGAACAACGAGCCTACAATTTGGACATTTTAGGCCTCAGCGAAACTCACATGAGAGGAACAGGGTTCTACAAAACGAGCAGAGGGCATACCGTATACTTTTCTGGCCCTGAAAATGAGAGCAGTAAAGGCGTGGCAATATCTGTTACACAGGAGATCGATAAATGTGTTCTGGGGTACAATCCTGTTAGCGACCGTATAATTACTCTGAAACTCAACACCAAACCATGTCGAATGAATATCGTACAGGTGTACGCGCCTACGAGCGGTCGCACCAAGGAGAACGAAGAAGACATTGAAGCATTCTATGACCAGTTAGACGACACTTTTAACTCGCTGCCAAGGAGAGAAGTGAATATCCTGATGGGTGACCTGAATGCCAAAGTTGGATGTACTGAGTACGACAACCATCTGAGAGATGTTGTTGGACGATTTGGATTAGGCCAACGGAATGAGAGAGGGGATCGATGGCTGCAGTTTTGCGCGGCTAACTCATTGGCCATAATGAATACATGGTTCGAACAACATCCTCGACGACTATATACGTGGAAATCGCCGGGCGACAGGACTAGAAACCAAATCGACTACATTGCAGTTCCGAAAAGATGGAAATCGTGTGTGACAAATACCAAAACCTACCCAGGTGCTGACTGCGGTAGTGATCACACATTACTGGTCGCAAATCTTGTCCTTAAGCTGAAAAAATGTTACAGACTAGTCGATAAACATAAACGTAGGCTTACGGCAGGAGAACAAGCTAATTTTAAGGCACGATTTCAACAAAAACTGTCAATGGGAGTACAGATAAGTGACAGCTACGATGTGAATGAGAACTGGAAGGAGTTCAAAGAACTGATGCTTGCAGCTCACAAAGAAAGCCTAGTGGAAATGCATGACTCACCCCGCACTTCATGGTTGTCAGATGAGACATGGGACGTCATAAACAAAAAGAAAGATCTACTGAAAACTCTCTCAAGTGATGATAGCCGTGAACAATATAAAGTTCTCGCTAGAGAAGTGCAGCGTCGATCTAGAGAAGACAAAAACCAATACCTGAATAATATCTGCACGGAGATCGAAGGTCACGCCCAAACGATGCACACTCGGGATCTTTTCATGAAAATAAAGGTCATAACGCGAGACTTCAAAGTGAAAACTTGGGCAATAGAGGACGCAAATGGAGGTTTACTCACAGAGATTGACAAGGTGGTAGACAGGTGGAGAGGGTACTGTGAAGACCTGTACGCAGACGCGACAGCAACAACAAGGCACACACAACACAGCTTGACCGACATTCCTCATGAGCCCGACATCTTGAAAGCGGAGATCGAATTCGCTGTAAAGAGGCTAAAGCTTAACAAATCGGCCGGAAGTGACTACATATTTGCCGAAAATCTGAAGCTCATGGGTGATGACGGCTTATCCATTCTACAAAACCTGTGCAATCAAATATGGAAGAGTGGTGAGTGGATCACAGACTGGCAGAAATCCATTTTGATACCTCTACACAAAAAGGGATCAACTAAGTCCTGTGGCAACTATAGGACTGTGGCGCTCATATCCCATGCAAGCAAAGTTCTACTGTATGTTATCAACGAACGCCTCAAAGCATTCTTGCAGTGGCAGATTCCAGTAGAGCAAGCGGGATTTGTTAAAGGGCGAGGCACAAGGGAACAGATTGTGAATGTCAGGCAGATCATAGAGAAGTGCCGTGAGTTCAACATTCCAATGCTGATGTGTTTCGTCGATTACTCTAAGGCGTTCGACTGTGTTAGATGGGAATGTCTGTGGACCATTCTGACAGAAATGGGAGTACCAGAGCACCTCGTTATACTTATTGCAAACCTCTACCAGAATGGAAGCACAGTTGTAAAAGTGAACAACGTCCTGTCAAAGCCCTTTAAACCGCAGAAAGGTGTGAGACAAGGATGCATCCTATCTCCGATCCTCTTCAATATCTACGGGGAATATATAATGAGACGTGCCCTAGAGGGTTGGGATGGTGGCATATCCATTGGCGGCAGAAAGATCAGCAACTTGAGATACGCAGATGACACTACATTGTTTGCATCGTCTGAGGAAGAACTGGCCCAACTATTGTCTAGGGTAGAGAAAGAGAGTGAGTTAGTCGGTCTCACCATCAACAAGGGGAAAACCAAAGTCCTGATGGTAGATAGACCCGGCTTGCTAATTCGTTCCAATGAACTCAGAGAACTGGAGTTCGTTGACCAGTTTGTTTACCTTGGCTCTCTTCTCACAAACGAGGGTGGCACTGAGAAGGAAATAGTCAGAAGGATCCAAATGTCCAAAGCAGCCATGACCAAACTCACTAGGATATGGAAAGACCGCAACATATCCCGCAAAACCAAAGTGAGGCTGGTGCGTACGTTGGTATTCTCAATCTTCTTTTACGGCGCTGAATCCTGGACAATTAGAAAGAAGGAAAGGGAAAAAATAGATGCGTTTGAGATGTGGTGTTGGAGGCGGATGTTGCGTATCCCATGGACTGCACGCCGGACCAACGTGTCTATACTGAAGGAGCTCCAGATAACCACAAGACTGTCCGCTATTTGCTTTCAGCGGATTCTCAAATATTTTGGACATATCGCTCGAAGGGACCCTGACAGCTTAGAAAAGTTGATGGTAGTTGGCAAGGTCGACGGGAGAAGACCACGCGGTCGCTCACCTACCCGGTGGTCCGACCTAGTAAAGACCCTCACAGGCTTGCCAATTACCCAAGCTTTAAAGACCGCCGAAGACAGAGGATCGTGGAGAAGTATAGTACACCGAGTGACCAACACTTCATGCTAGACACGACCTTCAGCAATGAAGATACCGAATAAGAAGAAGAAGTTAAAAAAATTCATATCAATATTACATTTACCATTTATTTAACAACATGTGTATACAGTTCTGCTAGATGGTGTGGAATTAAGAATATTTCATTTTGCCCTCCACACCATTCCAAGCCGTTCATCCAATTGCAATGGGATTTTGGTTAGTTGTTATGCGTTAGGGATGGACATTTTTGACAAAATAGAAAGCACTATTTCCTATGCCGTACATTCAATTGTAATGACATTTTGTGAAGTTGTTATAAAACAATTTACTATTTTTATACTACATACTACAGGCAAGTTATTGCCAAAAAACGATCAACGGCCAAGACTGATTAGGGTTTAAATTGCTATTTATCAAATAAATAGCTTCACAAATAATTCCATTGTTAATAAATATAAAATAATATAAATACATGTTTGCGCCTCGTCTTTCCGGGCGAGGTCGCTTTCGATGGAGGCTTTAAAGCCACAGGGCTAGAGCCATCCCCATTTATCTTTCTTCAGGCGGTGTTTAGTGGGTAAAAGTCCCACATAACCAACGCAGCCGGCTACGTTGGTATGCTATGAGCATTCACCGCCTCCCTGTCGTGGAAGGGGAAAAAAAATAAAAATAAAAAAAAAACATATATTATAATACATATAAATACGCTGGTGTTGTTGGCATTCTCTAACAGTGAACTCAGTCAATATGAATTATTAATTATATGAATATTGTCGCGTTGATTTTCTGTTGACGAGACACATAGAAGTACCTAATTTAAAAATAGAATTTCTTCTTTAATGTTCTCGATAATAATTGGACATTGGAAGCAGTGGTAGTTTACGGTAGTTAGGGATAAAAAATGCAATACAAAGTTTATTAAAATCCACTCGCCACTAGTAGCCATTTTTCCTATGTTAAAGATTTTGAGTTTTTCTTTGGTTTGAAGTAATTGAAAATTTCGAAAAGAGCAAGTTGTTATTAAAGTTCTAATAAAATGTGATATCGCGGATTGTCCGGAACCTGTGTTTTATTTGCTATCCTAAACTGAAATCCTGACATGAAATAAGCCCACAATGGATGTCGCCGACATATATATGTATTATACTCTGTAGGAAAACAAAAACATCCTAGCCGTCGTAAAAGACGCACTAACGTAAGACGTGGTAAGCATGTAATTTTTATAATTATTTATATTTATAATTATTAATTCGAGTATCTACCTATACCTACTTATTTTACAACATCTTCGAAAATTTTAAAGTACTTGGCATTATCAATCAAGAATAAATACGTGTAACATCTTGTAATGAAATATAGTATAATATTAGTTAATAAATTTGTACAAAAGTATCCGGCAGCAGTTAGTTTCTTACATTTTGTAAAAATATCGGGTCCGTTATCGTGTTACGTTTATCGATATAGCCTATCCCTATCAGTTTCTCCGAATCAGGTGGTATAACCTTGTACGTGTGAAAACGTCATATTTTTATAAAATAATGCATACATAATGTAAAAAAGACGCTCGTTCAAGTTTTCACAGGAGCTGTCATCGAGAAAATAAAGAAATGGAAATAGTATAATTTATAAAGGTAACAAAACACCAAATATGGCAAGGAAAAATAAAAACTAAGATAACATGTTAAGGTGCATTTTCAACTATAAACAGCCGTTTTGATAGACTATTTTAAGTTGACAAGTACCAACCAATTAAAATGTAAGTTTCTTAGTGTGAATAATACGATTATGGATTTACTTGTGTTTATTTTGCTACCGTGGTTTCCTTATTAATCAACACTTGTACCATTTCCACTTCTCTCTGTATTTCGTGGTGATGATGGTAAATCGAAGGTACAGATTAGTCTATGATATGCGTAAATCGATGGTATTGGTTATCTATGGTTCGTGAAGATCGCGAGGTCTGTCAAGTTGTAATCTGTTGTGGAACGTCAAGCTGACAGTAGTGACAGCTTGGCGAGGTGACGTCATGCTCTGGGGTGAAGGAAGTGTCAAGATTTGGCACTTGGGCAGAACGATTGCAGAAATCGCGGGAATAGCATTGAGGGCTTGAAGGCTCGGGAAAATACCAAAAACAGAGCTTGTATGTCAACTCGTCGGCATTTCATAACAGAAGGGCTGTTTGCGTGATTATCGTGACCTGCGAGACACTCCTGAATCGTCATATAATTATTCGAAGTCATTATAGTACCAGCACAAAACAAAGGCCCCTATGACGTTTACTTGACGTCTGTCCGATCATGAAGTTTCGTATAAATTATTCATTGTCAATAGTGATGTGCAAAAGGTCATTTATCGAATGTATAACTTAGGACCCAAAGTTAATTAATTACATGGATATTGAAAATTTTAATGTGTCAAAGGGGCCTTAATTTTGTGCCGCTACTGTAAGTGACATATGGGTGAAGTTTTTGTATTTACCACTAATGTGTTCAAATTTAAGAGCTCTCATCAAACCTCTTCCTCCAAATCTGTTTCTGTTTCTAAATAATTCCATTTGCCACCACCGTCTCTGTTTTGGTTTTGACCTTTTTTTAAAATATTGTGAATGACAATAAAACAGGCACACGAAATTGCTAAATTCTCGTACAATTCAACCAACGGCGACGACATGTTTGATCGGGAGTTGACACACAACTGGGCAAATTGATACGCTATCATGACTATTGTGACGATACGGATATGGAGCAAATCGAGGCGTTCACAACTTGATACGGGGCTTGTTCAGTCCCCAAAATACTTTTCCCAAATAAATACAACTGTTCACTGAGCACAAGAGAACTTTATTAATTCAGTCCCCAAAATACTTTTCCCAAATAAATACAACTGTTCACTGAGCACAAGAGAACTTTATTGGAACGAAGTTCCTTACGGCAGGCTTGGAGGGGATAGGTTTTGCTACGGCGACCGAACTGAAAAATATATGATAGTAAAACCGTAAGGAAGAATGCGTGGAATAATGAGACGTGCGCATGCGCGACAGTCGCATACACAAGCGAGTAGTGTATATTACCTTTCTCTTTCTCCCTGTTTCATTTCGTTCGCCGTTGCCTTAATTAGTTTTCATATCATACTAAGTAATAATATAATATAGTAATATAAAATAATAATATAGTAAATAAATATAGTAAAAGAAAATGCCAAGTGAAAGTGACAGTGCTAATAGTGGGAAATTATTACTATATTTATTCAGTGCAAAAGAATTAAATACGTAAGTATTAGTTTATTCTTTATTAATAAATATATATTTATATTATAAATATAATATATTTTACATTGGTTATGTAAGTGGAGTTTGCGAGATCTGTCAGAAAACGGCGAGTATGATTATGTTGAGTTCCCGCGGAAAAAGTTATGAAAGTTGTCTTATGTCGCGGAGTCTCGTAAAGTTGTTGATGAAGTTATAATAAAATGTGATATCGCGGATAGAGCGAGTGGTTAAAACGTTTAAATCAATATTGAGAATCGCTGAATAAGCCCACAACGGAGGTTATGTGAAGAATACCTACTTTCATGAAAATACATGCTAAACAGAGTAGAATCGACTGAAAAACCATACAAACACCCACACCCGACCTACCTGACGCCGATATCAGAAGCTGGGATAAAGAATCCGTAAGAAACTAGCTACTGAGAAAGCTTGGATGTCAATATGAACTGGCAAGCAAGGCTGCGATGCTTTGAGATGACTATGAAGTACAAGATGTCATATCATGGTATACAAGTATTGAGTGAGGATGTTACATGAGGTCAAAGAGAGCTGCAGTCTGCATCACCTGTATCCAGGAGTCGCTATCCACAAGTCCACGCTGAAGGATTTGTCAGGTATGACCAAGTACTTTTTGAGTTTGAGTTGTTATTCATTAGTTATGAAATAGAATAACATCAAAATAATAAAATGATAATCTAGACACAATGGAACTAAATTATCAAGAAAATGAGTTTTTGAAGTTAAATATTGAGTTCTAATTATGACATTGATAAAGTTAATAACTTTTTGGTAATTTTGTGGTAATATGGTACTAGGAGTATAACATTTGAAGTACCTACCCATCTTTGGCTTTATCACACAGGGTTTACTGGTGTAGTCTAGATACTTAGAGACGGTCACATAATTAATTATTGACAGTTACAGTTAAATGGTTAGTTAATAGTTAAAAAGAAAATAGGGTTGTAACATATGGAGTTATTTATGATATGGCTTAGTAAGTTAGCTGATTGATGATTAATTCACTGTAATGAGATTTCTTTTGTTTTTGAAAATTTAATAAAATTCAGCCATCTTGTCGAACGTAACTCATTGAAATTATTATTTGATCATTGTTATTTTTGTACAATGCATAGCTCTTATAAGGCACTAGAGAGAGGTGCTCAGTTCTGTTATTGGAGAGTGCCAATGGACAGTTGTATCGGGATGGACGATACATATGAGAGCTATGTATACAGGTTAGATGTAATTATTCTTAGTCTTGTTTTAAGAGACATTTAATTGAGTGACGTTCGATGAGCCTATTCGTTTTGGAAAAGTTTACTCATTTTGAGAAAAGCCAACTTGTTTGAGAAAAGCTAACTTATTTTGAGAATAAATGAGTTGTTTTGGAAAAACTTAATTAAACATTATTTGAGTAAAATTGTTAAAAAATAGAACAATCAGATAGTGATACATCTTATACTCCCTCTGTAACTTTCACAGAATCATCAATATCTTTTCAAATGGAGTCTTCTTCAGATTGTAGTGATTATACAGGATGACAAAAGACGAGAAAATTTAAATGCCTTAGAGTGTACCTTGAATAAAATTAAAAAAAGCCCCCGTTCTTATATTGGCAATCCTTTAACTTGTTATTATTTAGTTAACTTGATTCAAGAACAGACAAATATACCATTTCACCATATTTTTACTATAGCTTGTGATTTGATTAATATACAAGATTCTCTAATTAAATAAAACACAAATGAAATTTATGCATTTTTATTTTCTATTCTATACTTTTATATAACAATGGATACACATGGGTTTTATATTATTGTTTTTTATATTATATTTTATATTATTTTATATTATTTCTTAAAATACTGAATTTCCTAAATACTTTCTTGTACTTAAATAAAAACTAATCAGCAAAATTTAAGAGAAAAATCAAGAAAACCTACATAAAATTGAGCACGATTTTTTTTGCAATTTGTGTCGATTCTACATTAGCCGAAGGAACTTCGTTCCTACCTGGTGTCCCACGACACCACATCATTTTAATTTTTTTTTTTCCCTTCACGAGAGAGAGGCGGTGAATGCTCATGCATACCAACACAGCCGTCTGTATTGGTTATGTGGGAGTTGTGGGACTCACGAGTGAAGCTCGCGCATACCCACTAAACACCGCCTTGGGGATGGCTTTGGCCCAAGTGGCCTCGAAGCCTTCATCGGTAGCGACCTCGACTGGAAGAGACGAGGCGCAAAAAAAGAAACCATTTTACTTATGTTACGGCCAAGAAATCTCAACAGCGTGATTCAGACTGGTACCTACAGCGCCATCTAGTTTCATATTACTGAATCATACTGCTGATCGTGAAACAATACTTAACAGGGCTTGATAGGTGATACGCTGATATGAATACGGTGATCGGATCGGGCAAATTATACATAATATCTGGACCCGGCTTCAGGTTTCCTCACGATGTTTGATCACGGAAGCAAGTGATAATTAAATTCTAATACGCATTGTTAAAACTAGAGGTGCGTGCTGGGGTTTGAACCCGGGGCCCCCGGGTCGGGAGTCTAACGTTAAATCGCACGGCTATCAAAGTCAAAGATACTTTATTGTGGACAAGAGTTGGGTCAGATACAATATAATACTGTCACAGGTATACAATATTCAATATTACTCAAAGAGGATATAAACACTATGTTTTAATAATACTAAATTAATTACATGAAAGTCAGGTATTACAATGTAAATTGCTCTAATGTACACTCATATGTGATGTAAGTTTATCTTTTTTACTAAACGTTTTGTCGCAGACTTCACACGAAAATGGTTTAACTTTTGAATGTAATCTTATGTGGTGAACCAGTCTATCTTTTACACTAAATGCTTTCTTACAGATATCACACGAAAATGGTTTTATCCCCGAATGTACACCCATATGGGATATAAGACTACTTCTTTGACTGAATGCTTTGTGGCAAACCTCGCACGTAAATGGTTTCTCTCCTGAATGTACCCTCCTTATGTGTCTCACAAAGTTGCTTTTGTTAACAAAAGACTTGGTACAGATATGACATGAAAATGGTTTTTCTCCTGTGTGTATCCTACGGTGCTTGTAAAGTAGATGTTTTGAATTAAATGCCTTGTCACAAATATCACACGGAAAGGGTTTTTCTCCTGTGTGTACCCGAATGTGCCCTAAAAAACTAGATTTTACTTTAAACGCCTTGTCACAAATATTACACGAAAACGGTTTCTCTCCTGAATGTACCCTTATGTGTCTCACAAGGTTGCTACTATCAACAAAAGACTTGGTACAGAAATGACATGAAAATGGTTTTTCTGCTGTGTGTATTCTTCTTCGGTGCTTGTAAAGTAGATGTTTTGCAGTAAATGCCTTGTCACAAATATCACACGGAAAGGGTTTTTCTCCTGTGTGTACCCGAATGTGGCCTGAAAGACTACATTTTAATTTAAACGCCTTGTGACAAATATTACACGAAAACGATTTTTCTCCTGAATGTATCCTCATATGGGCTGCAAGATTCCCCTGTCTGGTATAAGTTTTGTGGCAAACTTCACACGTATATTCTTTTTCTTCTGAATGTATCCACACATGGGCTGCAAGATTCCCTTGTTTTGAGTACGTTTTGCGGCAGACTTCATACGTAAATGGTTTTTTGCCGGAATGTTTCGCGACGTCGCGAAGACGCGTCGAATCATCCGGTACCTTCGTCACTTGTTGTACTCCTGTGTAGCTCGACTCAACTTTATGTATTGTCACTGCTGAAGGGAGACCGTTGTCCGAAGAGTAATCTTCACCTGTTTCAAAATAAACTTCTGTCAGTACATATTGTGTAGGGCTCAAGGCTCAGTTTAATCCCGACGGTACGCGCGCGTGGTCAGTCACCAGCCTGGCTAGCTACCACTCCAAACACTGCCCTAGTATGTGAAATGTTTTAAGTCATTAAGAAGATGTAGGAATTCAATTAGCCAGTAATATCGATTTCAATGATTTTTCTAAAGCGTTTGACTCTGATGAAATTACCAGTTCTACAATAGATCTTAATAGAAATGTGAATGCTGACGCATTTGATATATCTTCTCCGATGGCTGAATGCAAACAAACCACTTCAGTATGCGCCGAAGATATATCGTTCAGTAATGCACAACTTATGACACCTATAAAGAGACCTGGGCTTGGTGAAATATTTCATCTGTGCAATTTATGCAAATGAGTTTAAATTTAATTTCTTAAATTGATGAAATTAAGTATATTCGAAGCAGTTTTTGGTGTATATTAAAGTGTAATAAGTGTGTAATGTATTAAGGGAAGCGTGCAATTGTGTGAAAATGTGATGTTTCCAAAAACAGCTTTTGTGTACTGCTTTCGACTTAACTAGAAGAATTGACTATACTAACCAAACAACACATTTTCACGCTTCACATCAGTATTGGTTTCACTTTCACTTGCACCATCCTGATTCATCACACTATAGTCTTCAATCTTAACACTATTGAGAGCTACATCTGTGGGCAACGTTGATCCACACATCATCTCAATGTTGGTAAACTTTTCAGGAGTAATAATTTCTTGGATAGCTTCAACCTTGATGTCATCAGTGACAAAATCTTTGGTTGTGGTTGATCCATACTCCACATCATGATCCTCATTTTCAGCTTTGATATCATGGAACACATCTTCAGTTGGAATAATTCCCTGTTCGGCAGAAAGATCACGTTCAACCTTGATGTTAATATCATTGTAAGCAATATCTCTGGACATGACAGGTGTTAAATAATGATTGTCTGTATAATTATGATCACTAAGGTCGTCCATGTTTGTATCAATGCTGCAGTTAAATGTAGTAGTTGCTGAAAAATAAAATAGAATAAGTAAATACTTAAAAAAACACATACCCTCACACTAGGATTCCCTGTGGCGGGGGTGATATAGACACGGGTATACATCAGTACCGCCGACGAGACGAACACACGCTTTTATCTATCACTTATATGTTACGAACCCTATGTAGGCAATATTTTCAAGAATGTATCCTAGATCATTGAACAACCTCATACACAATCGCAAGAAGGAGCACATGATAGAGAAGACATTTTGGCAATAAATTAGATATCTAAAAACCCGGTAGCGGCTTCGAATAGTGAAGCATCGACCGGGGGTTGGGAGTAGGGGGACGAGGTCCCCATGGTCAGTTTACGAAGCTACGAGGGGTCGGATCGGGGTTGGGTACTATTGCGCGAAAAAAACGACCCCCGGGAAGCGGGGTTCTGTCGAAATCTGTAGTCACAATAATTATGAATTACTCGAGCGTGTGTAGACGTAACTGAAACACAGCTATGTTGTTAGTTTAAGAACTTTGGGATTAGAAGTTTTTTCAGTTTTCCCATAACCTGTGCATCGTCGAGCGTTGACGGTGGCATCGTTGTAATCAAGATCAAACCCTACCTCCTCTTACTTACGTTTTAAATGCTGGGTTAAACGTTTTAAATACCCAGACCTGTTGAGTAAGAGGCTGAATTCTTGGCCACTAGCTATTACCACTATATTTAGTAGTTCATAAAATAACGTAATAAGAAATAATGCAATGACTATACCTGACAAATTAAGTGTTGGTACTGCCGTTGCACATAAACGGTTCTTGGCGTAATGATAAACTGGATCAAAATGTTGATGGCAAACCCTTCGGTTCTTGAACACAAAAGTTGGATCTAATGTGCTTAATTCTCCACCAATATTTGTAATCCAGTCTTGAAACCTTTGTTGATTAGAATCAGGTTTAGGAAAACGATGCAGTGGAGTATCTAAAAGAAATATAAATATAAGTTTCATTTATTACTAACCATGAATTTGTTTAATATAAAGTTCTCTATCTTAAACCATAGGCTTTTTTATCTCAACATCTCGCTCGATTCCAGTATTACTTATTCTTAACTTAGGCATCCAACATTGTATGCATAAAGCAAAGTTTTTGAGAATGTTATTGAAAATGTTTAGTACTTAACATAAAGTTACTGAATGGATTCTTATTAAAGTATATAAATATCTTGGATACAACTACAATTTACTTATAGATAAAGAGCCTGTGAACTCCAGACAGATTTTATAAAAGACTACCTGGCCCGGCAAACTTCGTACCGCCTAACAGTCGATTCTTTAGTATTTTATTTATTTTTAATACTTATTCTGCTATTCCAGATGGTACCCCTCCATTATGTAATGGTATTTAAGTTGAAATTGACTTTTAATTATTATTACGAATAATTTGTATGGGAATATAGAAAAGTGTTGTTTTTAGAATTTTTCAGGCAATTTTTAAAAATTTTCTCTCCGTAACAAACATCCTCGTACCATCCATGTACTCGCTTACCAAAAAAATCAGCGATTCATTTTTATAATATAAAATAAAACCCTTCCGGTAAAATCGAATTAGCTAAATTGAAAATAAAACTCGAGTACTCAATTGAAAAATTAATATTGTTGTACAAAATGAAAGAAGAAAGAAAGAAAATACATTTATTTCATCAAGTATAAAACATAAAAAAGAGTGAAAAACATTAAAATAAATCTTATATATAAAAGTATTGATGAAATGGGACGCACTCAGCAAAAGACCGTAGCAGACGGACGCTGATTTACAGGGCGACCCGTTGCAATGGGTAGTTCGGGCTACTGGTCATAATATGGTCATAAATCTGATCATAAACTGGTCATAAATGCGTGGGGTGCTGTTGTTGAGCGTGCAATAAAGAGTATTCTATCTATCTATCTATCTATCTAAATGTAGATTCTATTTTTCTTATCTTTAACTATTCTTTATGTCATTTGAAAGCAAGAATTAAATGTACGTGTCTTACGTAAAAATAATTTTGAATCGTCTGATTCGCCAGCAAGAAGTGATGTCAAAGGTTCCGGTGGAGTAGGAAGAGGTGGCAGTACAATTTTTCCTGATGCACAACACATACCGGTTGTTTCATTTCGGAATTTCAACGCGTGGCAACATTGGCATATTTTATCCATCGCACCAATTGTAATCTTCGAATGTGCAGAGTAATTAATGTCTGGTTCATACTCGAACGCAGGGCGAGAGAATGATGCACGTGTTAATGCGCGACGGGTTTGTTGCCTCGTTCTCTCGAGTTCTCTAAATCTGGCTATATTCTGTTGTCGCGCAGTTCTTGTCCTTAATACATTTTGTCGCAGGCGTTTATCACGCTGTTCTTGAGATTCTTGTCTACGAATTTCTGCTGTTCTAATTCGTTGAGCTGCATTTCTTGCTGCAGTTTCTTCCTCTGACTCTCGAGCTCGCAGAGCACGCTTGAGTCGTGCCTGTCTGCTACACCTATTGTCGAGGTTAGATTTTTTCCGTGGCATTATTCTGAAATGAATAACTTAATAAATTAGATTGAAATTCATGAATGGATTAATTAACAATTATCAGATTAAAAATCAAAATAAAATCTAATTAATTTTTATGATTGAAAAAAAATTGTTAAAATATTAATAAGTTAAAAAGAAAAAATGCACGTTTATAAAGTTAAATCATTTATTTATTTTTATTTATTATTAAAAAATGAATTTAAGTGTGCGAAATTTACACTTATGAAGAAAATAAAATAAAATGCAAGCAAAAAATACTTACATGTGTATAAAGTTATGATTTTGCACTGATTGATACTTGCAGAGGTTATATACTTGGTAAATGCACAGGTATATTTACGTAGAGACTGACGCAGAGAGTCGTACTAAGACTTGCACTGATATTTTACTGAGACTATCACTTTCCGGGAGATAAGTAGTGGTTATAAGTAGTAGTTAATTCACTTGTTTAAAAAGGAACTGAACTGTGCTGACACTCGGCGCCAGTATTTATACCTGAAACTTGAATTTCCCGAACGTTCTAGTTCGCTTGCTTCGAGAAGAATCAATTGATCGATTGTTCGAAATAGTGGGTCTCGATGGTTCGAATTTATATTCTAAGAAACAGAACAAGAATTTTATCGATGAATCAACGTACACCGCCATCTATGAGAACTTCATAAAACTAAACAGTAAATTAACACTTGTTTATGAAACAATTAATTGATACATTTTATTCGTTTACATTCCACGACATAAGCGAATAATTGAGATGATAACTATCCTATCCAGTAAGTTGACCTAAAAACGGGTACATGTGAAATTTGATTAAAATCGGTTCAGTAGTTTTGGAGTTTATTGGCAACATACATCGTGACACAAGATTTTTATATATATAAGATGAAAGTTTGTCAGCGCATGCTCCCAACTCAGGTAAGAATTGTGGACCATTATGAAATTTGGGTTACAGTGGCTTTGGCAGGTAAACAGTACTAAAGGTGTGTAAAATGCCGATCTAAATTCTTCAAATAATAAAGTGTGATTTTTTGGCACACTTAACATCGAGGCAACCCCCCCGTAATGATCATGAAATCATAATTTTACTTATGTTATAGTATAAAAGCTTATTTTTATATATAATACTTGGGTAATAAGTAAATGATGTTTCCTCATTAGCCAGACATTTTTTATAGTTTATTATTTGAAGAATTTAGATTGGTATTTTGCACATCTTTAGTACCGTTTACCTGCCAAGGCCACTGCAACCCAAATTTCATAATGAACCTTCGTTCTTACCTGTGTTGGAGCATATGCTGAAAAACATTCAGCTTTTATAATATAACGGAGGTCTGGAGTTCACGGGCTCTTAGATTATTAGGCTACAACGTTTGCAATACCATTGTTTAGCGAGACACTATCCCCGGTTGTTGTTGAGGTTAGGCTATAGATTTAAGATTTGTGTGGAAAACAAAGTTATCATAATAATTACCGTCTCTTGATCTTGCCAGACAGTTCAAAACACAACACGTTTTAATCGACATTGTGGAAGAGTCACACACAGTTACGAAACGAAATTGAGTCCTGTGTCTAACAATGAGTCCTGTCTCTAAGTAAGTGCACTAATAACACTGCAAATCTACGACGGAGGATATTTCAACTCAACGCTAAGATCACGAAAAACTTTCGAAGTATTCACAAGCACTCAAATACTTATTAACACTGAAAGTGAAAACAACAAAAAATGCCCGTGCTCATCAAGATACGGTATCACAGAACATGAGAACACTAATCGGCATTATAATGGCATAATGGCATATAATGGTAGCACTGCCTAATAGGTACATACTACTGATACTACACACTGCTCTATGGAGAAAATCTATCATAATTCATACCACACGGTCAATTATAAAATGAAAAGTATTTATTAAGTTAAGTTACTCTATGAATTAATCATAGTTATTACACTATTATAAGATTTAATTAACGGTTAGGCTTAGCAACTGACACTATTGACAGCCCTGAATACACTGACACTTGACATGACATGCCAGCGACACTAGTCTTATGACCAGAGATAATTTAAACCTGGGTATAGTTATATTATTTAATTCTCATCATGGAAGTAATAAGTACTACGTACAACTTATTATTTCCATGTTTCTCATTACAACCCTGACCGATAGCTCGTTGCATAGGAAGCTGTCCCACTGCTGGGCACGGGTCTCCTCTCACAACGTGAGGGGTACAGGCCATAGTCCACCACGCTGGCCAAGTGCGGATTGGTGGACTTCACACACCTTTGAGAACATTATGGAGAACTCTCAGGTGTGCAGGTTTTCTCACGATGTTTTCCTTCACCGAAGCGAGTGATAATTAAATTCTAATACGCACATAATTTTTGAAAATTAGAGGTGCGTGCTGGGTTTGAACCCAGGCCCCCGTTTGAGAGTCCAACGTTAAACCACGGCTACCACATCAAGCACTGCTTTATTTATATTATTTATTTTACTGATATTTATTACTTCCCTTTCCACCATCGAACATCTCGCCGCACGCCGCACGCAATGCCATCGTAGGCGTAGGTGTCTCCGGAAGTTCTGTCTTAGGTGTAGTTACACGAATCAATGATGTCACATATCGGATCCAACGACATCCGAGAGGAGCACTAAAGGTGGTTCACATCGACCGCTTGGCACGTTATCACGGTGATAACGATGATGCTCGGGACGAGCATCTCTAAGAGGAGGGCAGTGTTGCGGACGCGGACGCGGAAGTTTCCAGAACCGACGGGTCAAAACAACAACAGCAATAAATAACATCAAAAGCAAAGAACATCAAAGAGACCGCCTTGAGATCTTGATTCAAGTGACACTAAACCTTATGTCCATACCGTAAGGTACAAAATGGCATGCTGTTGACTTGTTTACAACTACAACCGGTATTTATCGGCGAGCCGCAAACAAAAGAAAACCTCTCGAAGCCTGTCATCATAAATCACATTGTAGACGTACAATAAGGAACATTCTAGTATCTAATGCCGAGACATATAATAGGGGCACAGTGAGGCCGCGAGTTCAGTTCAGTTTGAGCTTTCGAAGCGATAACAGTGCGAAGCGATCAAGTACGAAGAAACCTGCGACTCCTGCGATACCAACGGACATCGGAACGACTCTGCGACTTGGATACAGCGTGTTTTGATCTACGACCCCAGCGACCAACGGACTACGATTTAAGGAGTGAGCACATTACACCAACTCGACGTCAACTCCACTCCGACTCCACTCCGTTTCAACTCCGACGTTCCGTTCCGCGATCAACGCTTCATCGACGTCAACTCGACTCCGTCTCCACTCCGTTTCAACTCCGACGTTCCGTTCTAGGTACATTACGTCATTGTGTCGGTCGACGCGTGGACTACTCGTCTACGGTGAGTCGTCGACGCGTTGGTCTCGAAACGGAACGGCTATGGATGTAGGGCGAGCCGTATAGGTATTTTAAGTATAAGTTCGAAATTCAACCTTACCTTCAAAGATATAAGGCTCATAATTGAATGTTAGCTTTGTCAAGGTTTTAGTCGCGTTCTCGTCTGTCGGTCGTGGAGTCGTTGTACTGTGCGCAGTCCTTTACTCTGTGATTCGGCTACGGTTATTGTGTCTACGTGTTCATCGCCTAATAAATCTTTCAAAAAGAAGTCAGCGGTCTTTACTCCAAATCCCGAACCCCGCGTTCGTAACAATATTTTGAGAAATGATACACTTTTATACGAATAAATAAACTGTATTTTAAAACATTTAAATTTTTGTTTACGAACACAAAGCTAAACTATTACTAACAATAACTAACAGTCCCTGTCTCAGTCCTCATACTTACAAACTAACCAACTAATGTTCTAACACCGTCACCTAACCGGACTAACTATCCCAGTCCCTATATGAGTCTTGTTTAAGTCGGTCACAATTGTCATGGGCGGCAACGGAAGGTGGTGCTGCATGCTCGTTTGCTGCCTTAAATCAATAAAAAAAAAACAAAGCAGGAAACAAAATAATGAACTTCTTATAAAAATAATATTATAATAATAATAATAATAATAATTCTTTATTGACATATTTTTACATTGACATAGAATAATGAAGCCTCTGATCCCCGAATTAGCTCGAAACTGTGTTTCGGGTATCAGCGTCTTCTCCCAGCTTTTAATCCAACTTAAACAATATGTCTAATATCTATTTAATTGCTTAGGTGTGTGCAGACGTTTTGAAAAAAGGAAAATAATAATAAAAGAAAAATACAGTGAAAAGTTAACAATACCTACAAATAAAAGATAGTTAACATAAAGTGTGTGTGTGTGTGTGTGTGTATGTCTTTGTGTGTGTGTGTGTGTGTGTATGAGTTTGTGTGTGTGTGTGTGTGTGTGTGTGTGTGTGTGCGTGTGAATGCGTGTGTGTTCGTGTCATATAGATGTTAACATACTTTCAATATCATCATAATCCATTGTACTGAGCCAGGCAAGAATTCCTTTTTTAAATACATTTTTAGTCATTTTTTTTATTTTAAGTGTTTTATTGATTTTATTAATTTTATTATATAGGCGAGGGGCAACCACTTTATAGTGTCTCTGGGAAATTTTACAATGGGCTCGCGGAACTGGGCATCTGTCTACACGCTTATATGTTTCAGGCAAATACGGAACAACAGTTGCATGATATCGTTTCAAGACTTGGTATATATACATTTTCCGTACAGAAAGAACGTTTGACATTTTATATACTTCTACGGTGGGGTGTCTATAAGGTAGGTATAGCATAACTTTAAGTACTGCTCTTTGTGCTCTTTCTATGTGAATATGATGTGTTTTTGCAGCGTTTCCCCAAACACAGATGCAGTAGTTAGTGATACATTCACACAGGGCCTTATAAGTTTGGATCAGTATCCTATGCGTTGCAAACGTTCTTAGCTGCTTAAAAATGTAGATCAGCTTTCTGACTCTGGCTGATAATGCGACTACGTGAGATTTCCAGTTCAAGTGGGTGTCAACTGTTACACCTAGGTATTTAATATTCTCAACACGAGTAAGATGGTCGCAGGTGCATAGTGTATTAACGCGGCTAATCTCTCTATTACAGGGATACGTATGTATTTTGATTAGGAAATCACCAGCGGGACCAGCGGCAGAAGTCCTACTAAAGCACAGGAATTTAGTTTTACTTATATTGATGGATAGGAGACTATTTTCCAACCATGTAGTGACTTTAGCAAGGCCCTCCTCCGCCAGAGCCGACACCGATTGCCAGGATTTGTCATGAAACAGCAGGACCGTATCATCTGCAAACATCAAAAGTTCCATTCCGGGTGCTTTTAATTGGCTAAGCTCATTTATATAGATGAGGAAAAGTGTGGGTCCGAGCGTACTACCTTGCGGAACTCCAAAGCCACTAATTCCAGCTTCACTCAAAGACTCACCGATCCTGACCCTCTGTTCTCGATTACTCAGGTAAGTCTTGAACCACTCTAGAGCTACACCTCTGATACCAACGTTCTCGAGCCTCGTAAGTAGTATTGGGATAGAAACCGTGTCAAACGCTTTGCGCAGGTCAAGGAAGATTCCCACACAAGCTTCTCTCTGGTCAAGATAGTCAGTTATCAGAGTTGTTAGTTTAAGAACTGCATCTTCAGTTGATTTTTTTGCCCTAAATCCAAATTGCTGTTCACTAATTAACTTATTCTTTTCTAAAAACGACATTAAGCGTTTGTTTACAAGTTTCTCCATAATTTTAGATATTGTACTAAGAAGAGAGATGGGTCGATAATTTGTAGGATGAGATTTATCTCCTGCTTTATAGATTGGACATACTATGGCTTTCTTGCAGATATCAGGAAAAACTCCCTGCTGAAAACTCATGTTGCTAATATACACAATTGGTTTTGTGATAAAAAGAATAATCTGCTTGAGTGTTTTAGCAGTAATATTATCAAAACCAGGTGCACTTGAGTTCCGAAGCGAATTTATGACCGATTTAACCTCAAACTCATCCGTCAGGAACAGTGCTAGCGAGTTTTGTGGTTTATCTTTGATTTTACATAGTCTACTTAGATCTTGTTCAGTCACGTTAAGTTTATTTAGAATTACATTAGATAAATTATGCCCTACTGATATGAAGAAATTATTAACCTGATTCATAGAGTCTGTCGGATTCGGTTGGATATTTAATAGATCAATAGCTGATGATTTATTTTGATTAATGTTACAAGCTTCTTTAATAGTTTTCCATGTCTCTTTTGTATTCTTACTATGCATATCTAGTCGTCTTTGATAATACTGTCTCTTAAGATTTTTAATTATTTTATTACATACATTTCTATAGTCTACATATTGTTTTCTAATAGTATCATTTTCAGGATCCCTTTTCATCTTTACATATAGTTTATCTCGTTTTCTTATTGACCTAACAACACCAAACGTGATCCAGGGTTTGAGAGGTCTTTTATTTTTTGGTACTTGCGTTACTGTTGTGTTATTACTAATATAAGAGC
Organism: Ochlodes sylvanus; assembly: GCA_905404295.2. Classification (NCBI taxonomy): domain Eukaryota; kingdom Metazoa; phylum Arthropoda; class Insecta; order Lepidoptera; family Hesperiidae; genus Ochlodes; species Ochlodes sylvanus. Next base: position 587,193 of record FR990150.1, read on the forward strand.
TGAGACGGGTTATAAATAATTCTACAGCAATGTTAACATTATCCGTTGAGTAAAGGTCTGTCCATGTCTCCTTGCTTATCTGATTTTGCAGTTCGTGATAATTTATGCTAAGTTTACTATGTGTTGTAGGGTTTCTATTAATGTTAGTTTTATTAATGTAGAGTAGTATAGGAGAATGGTCAGTCAGCAGTTGTTCAAACACAATAGTTTTCCAGGTGTGACTACTTTTTATCATAAAGTGGTCAATGCATGTATTGATCCTGGTGGGGAGGTTAACACCTTGGATAAGGCCATACATGGCCATTAGATTGAGATAATTATTTGCGTTATTATTTAAATTATTCGGTAATATATCTATATTTATATCTCCTGTGAGAACTATGTTTTGAGTAGTGATATGTTGCAAAATTAATTCAAGTGAATTTAGATAATTACTGGGATTTCGAAAACACGGCGGTCTGTATGAGCAGATAATGGAGTAATCATGGTCTATTGTAATAACTAGACAGTTTCCTTCTAAAATTTCAGGTTCTTTAAATGTTGCTGTAATTTCCTTGCGTACATAGGCTACCACGCCGTCATTCTGGTTCAGACATTTTTTAGTAAAGGACATATTGTAGTGTTCAATTGCTGGCGGGGCATTATTTGATTGTAACCAGCATTCAGTTAACACAATAACGTCTATTCTCGTATTAATAGAAGATATAAATGCCAAAAATAGATCTAAATTGCGGTGTATACTACGTATGTTCACACAGATCATACACAAGGCGTTGGCATCCCTTGTCTGCACATTAAGAGCCTTTACACATAGTTTGGCATCGCTGACTTTTAGACATTCGGAATTTCCTGTACTGTCTATTTCTGACAGCATAATATCATTAAAAATGGGTTCTTTTCTTGTACTATCCATATTTTGCTTTAAAAGTGATCAGGTGCAGAATGCAAACATATAGGAATATAATGTAATTATGTGCATAGCAGAGAATTATAGATTGAATATTATGACAATGATAGACATGTAGTGTATTTCTAGTAATTATAGAAGTTAATGTGTATATTTTATTTAAGTATGTTTTTTTATTATATGAACAATAGTGGTAAATGTGTAAATTGTGTTGTACGTATTTGTGTATATTGTATGGTATGGTGTGTAGTGTAAATAAGTGTATTATTTGTATATTTCGTATGTGGTGTGTGTGTATAGTCTTCGTAGTTTTATTTAGCTGTAAGTGTGTGTATATTACTATTTCTATATCTAATTTACAAACAGTAAGATCGGGTATGTATGAAAAAAAATGAACAAAAATATAACGGTTAATACTAACAACTAGTCATTTGCTTTCTACATTTTCCAGGTCACTTTCCTTGTTGATTCTAATAAGTGATGCTCCATCCGTTCTCCTTAGATAGATTTTCCCTTTAGATGCCCAGCAGTATTTGTAGTTATTTAATTTTGAAAATTCTCTAGCCTGGAAGAACAGTTTCTTTGCTTGCATAGTGAGACTCTCTGATACGAAAATTGGCTTAGGGGGGCCTTCAATTTTAAGATTTGTGGTGCTGAATTTGCTGGTTTTATACTTTTTATTGTACGCCTTAACGGAGCCAACGATTTTGTCCCTCAAAACAACATTACCGAATTGCGCGACTATGGGCTGGTTGGTGTCGTTCTTTGTATTGATACGATATACATCACGGATCTCACCTACCTGAATTGAAACGCTGAGTGCATCTCCCACCTTTTTAACCATGTTTAAAAGATCCTCCTTCGTTTCGCCTGTTTTTTTTGGAACATTTCGCACTTCAATACTTGAGCTATGCAGGCTTCGCTCTATTGATTCCAGTTTTATTTCGAGAGATCGAATATATTTTTCATCCGATGCAACTTTTTGTTCCAGGGTATTTATTCGTGAAATGGCTTCCTCATATTTTTGTGATAGGAACTCAATCGATGTGGAGATATTCGCGTTTTGCTCCGTGTGCGCATTTATTCCGCTCTGCACCTTGTTCATGAGTGCGTCAAACTTTTCATCCTGCTCTTTTTTGAGTGCCGTAAACATCTCTAAGACTTCCTGCTTAGTGAACCCATCATCATCTCTCTTACGCTTACGGAGTGTAATGTTTGGTTCACTCGTAGCAAGGTCTTGTTGCATGCTGCGCGAAGGCGGACTTAAGTTGGAATCCGATTTACAGTGTGTTAGCGTCACTGGCGGTGTAGTGATTCCACGCGGTGGGGGCGAGCGGCGGAGTGGCATTATTGTATGAATGCAGTACGCGCGCGCGCAAGCGGTATTAAGAAGTATAGGCGCGATGCGATGCGCATACACAGCTGTCTACCAAGCAAGCAGCACTCGGCAAGCAGACATCGGTGCGCTTGGTCGTGCAGTAGGTGGTTACGTACGCGCTGCGTATGTGTGCCCTGCGTACGTTCCAGTCGCATCTGTCATTATACGGTTGTCGCAGCCTTTTGCGTATGTGTGCCTTGCGTGCGCTCCAGTCGCATCTATCGTTATCGCAGTTTGTTTGCGTGTGTGCCGTGCGCAGATCACTCACCGTTTGCGTATGAACAGGCGAACACAATGCTTCACAGGGCTTATGCGCTCCTATTATTTCACACAGTTATATGCAATTTAGAAACTCGTAAAATTTATTTTAAATTAAGCAAATATTCTAGTTAAACACGTCTGCACTACACGGGGTCCGGGGGAAGAGGAAAAGAAGGAGAATTAAATCACAATCAGCTTAAATTGCAGGTAACAATACCTGATAATAATCAACTAAAGGGAACATGAACTTCTTAATTGAATTTTTAAATAATATTTCAAATTAGACAGTACATAAGCATTTAGAAAATACTTAGGTCTATTAAATGAGTATCAAACAAAACAAGTGTCAAACCGTAAATATTAAATCTTAATACAGCTCTTATATACATAAATGCTTTAGTATGCAATGATACTACATGTAAATAGTTTGTCTGTAAAGTCGGTTTACGATCGAAATTTCCGTGATAACGTTTTATATGTAGTATAAGTCTATAAGGACAAAGGATTAAATGAAGATTCAGTCATTTCTCTTACACTGTCATTTATTGTTTACAAACTTTTTTACAAACTGCAGTAATACTCAATTGTTTCTGATCTGGGTAATTTTATTTAGAATAGGACGATGGTACGAGAAATATGAAATGAAAGGAAGCGTCTCTGCTGTGATGTGTCTCGCGAAAGTCAAGTCGATGATTGTTCCTTTTAGTGTAGTTGACTTAGAAACATCTGATAAGCAGTCGAGATTATACGTTTCTTTTATAAATTTGAGAAACGCGTCATCAGTCTTCACGTCCTTGTTGAAATCGCCACAAAGAAGAATCGGTATGTTCGAATCAACCTCAAGGTACGGATGTGTGTATTGGGTGTTGTGAACGTACGGACCGAGTGCTTGCCATAGTAACATTCCGATGTCCTGATTGCGAGCTCCTGGATGGATGTATACAGCGCCGAGCACAAACTTGAAGGTAGTATTAGCGGTAAAACATGTAACTTCAGCCAAGCACACGTCACCCGTGGTTTTGATGTGACGAGCTGCGTCTGTAACCGCCACTTGGACCACTTTCACTGTAGATGTCGATGATAGTCTACGATAGATTGCCACTCCTCCAGCCGCGTTGGTATCTGAATCAGTTCGATTATTATTCCTGGTTACGCACTCAAAATCGTAGATCGGAAGTGGTGCACAGTTGTCTCGCATCCACGTTTCAGTCAGCACTAAATAGTCAGACCTTGGTATCAATGTATCCGTTTCGATGTCCGCAGCGTGGGCGCTTAAACTCTGACAGTTGATGTTCGTCACGATGGCTTGTTCAGCATCGGTAGCGTCATGACAGAACTTTGCTGCTTTTTTGGTTATTGTGTAGAGAGGATGTCCATGGAGTCTAATGTATTCATTGCGAATTTCTCGCGTAGTATCGGAGTCGTTTCCTTGTCGACCATGTTTAAAATTGAAGCGGGAATCTTTGTCCGTTATAATATGCAAGCCGTTGATACTCGTTACTCGACTCATGGCCACATACACCAATTGTTGTGGTTGATTTGGACTGTACTTATAAACGACGACTTCGAATGTCCCACCTTGGGACTTGTGAATTGTAATGGCACAAGCAGGCACGCAGGGAAACTGTTTCCGTTTGCATTTTACTGTTTTTGATAGAGTGATGTTAACGATTTTTTTGTACACAGGTACCCAATCTTCGGACAAAGTGTTTGGTTTGCTGTGTACATGAGGTCGACATTTAATTTTGGCATTGGCACCTGTACTTTTGTCTGGGAACTCGAACCAAAGAGTGATGATATCATCTTCGGTTGGCGGCAAAGTTGTGCTTGTCGATGGACCTGCTGAGGGAGAATGATGATGTGCGTTGGCAGGTCGACGTTCGATGTGTCGCAAAGTTCCGATAGCCCCGTTAACCAATCCATCCGAGACATCAATGTTTGACGTAATCATGTACGGATATCCTTCTGCTCATGGCAACATGTATGGCAATCCGTCCGTCTCTGCAACCGACATCTTGTGAAGTTGCCCTTGGTACTGGTGCTTCTTGGCATTACTTGAATATCCAAGCATAATATCAGTGGTGATATAGTTGTGTGCGTTGTCGATTGCACTTCGATTGTAAGCATCAACTTCTTCGTTGCTGTAATACAATCGAACAGCGTCGGGAACGTTTTCTTTACACCAGGATGCACTTTTGTGCCTAGACTCAATAAGTGCGATCTTATTGACACTTAGTTTGAGTCCATTTCCAATTTTTGTAAGAATCGTGGAAAACAGCTCATCAGTTTGACGTACAACACGTACCAGTGGAAAGTAGTCGATGGTTTCCCACAATGGAATATCACTGTTATCTCTGCTGGGAACTTTGAAACATTGAAGGGCACGTACCGGTGGTAATTGCCTGAAATCTCCGCACAAGATCACATGAATCCCTCCAAATGATTTGTCAAATAGGCCAGTAATCTGCTGCAGTCGATAATTGACTTTACGTAGTAAATCCGCACTGAGCATGCTGATCTCGTCGATGATAACAACTCTCACGCCAACGAACATATTTCTATAGCCTTGCAACGTTTCAGCAGATAGATTTTTCGTAACTCTCGAACATGTGAGACGGAACGCTGAGTGAACTGTTGTTCCACCAAGAGGCTGCTGCTTTCGATTTTTCGTAACTCTCGAACATGTGAGACGGAACGCTGAGTGAACTGTTGTTCCACCAAGAGGCTGCTGCTTTACCGGTGCTTGCACAAGCTAAGTAGGCGTTGTTTAGTGAGTTGTGATTTTGAGTGTAACGGTTGTATGTCTCCATCAAGCAATTCAATGAATAAGTTTTGCCACAGCCGGCTGGTCCCGTGAAGAATATTTGTATTGCGTCCACAATCTCATCGCCACAACAATGTAGACGATGTATTACTTCAAGAATTAGCTCACGTTGCTCTGGATTAGTAGTTCGTATTAGCTCACAATATTGCTGTTTCGTCATCACGTTGCTACGTTACTTCACTACCGAAAATCCTTCTCGCGGGACGATTTGGTTAACGTCATCGTTATTTTCGGCACCTCCTTCTCCTAACAAATGTTCAACAAACACCCTTCTTGACTCAGTTTCCGGTGGTTCTGTAGTGTCTGAATTTTGCAGAATCATCATTGCTTCAAGCTCCTGCATCACATTGTCAATGTTAAGATTGTTCTCGAACAGTTGACGGCGTTCCATGATTGTATCTTTGTTGTCGTCGAATAATTGTAGAAATTTATTGCAGTCAACAATGTCAGCTACTTCATTGCGGAAGGGCAGGTACAGCAGCACCATCTCACGTTTATAATTGACAGTTTCATCTATGTCGTAGTGCCTGTATCGTATGACTCGTCCTATCAGTCGTCTACGATATCCTCTTGATGTCGGTCTTTCCTCGGCCACCGGAACTAATATTTCTTCGTCATCCACGTCGTCTTCATTGTCGATGAAATCGCGAGAGTTAGCATACCACGACGCAAACTCGGCCAAATACACAGGTTCCAAAGAGGGAGGTCGCTCTTCATATCGCTGAATGATGTTTTTAGTCCATACATCTGTACTGTCAGCTTCGATTCCTTCGCGCTCCATTTGTATTCGACGTTTGCGGCAACGTTGTCTCTCTGATGGCCACACTGTTGGTATGTACACAATTTGGCGGCTTGTTTCGCTCATCGGTTGCCGTAATAAATACCACGCTGCTTCTTGTGCCGACATTTCAACTGCATTAAGAAGTTTGACACTCAATGCTTTTAACTGGCCCGTGTAGTCCCGCTCCGGATACTCCTGCATCATCTTGGTCAGCTCACGATTCAAGTTACCCATTCCACGAGCTGATTTGTTCACGTATTCCACGACGTACTGTGCGCAGCTGTAATCATCCAAGACAAACTGGATATCGATGTTGGAATTAATTTCACCAGCTAGGTAAGGGTTGAATGTGTTCGTCATAAGTTGATTGAAGTTGCGTTTGAACAACATAGTTGGCCGGCGCAATGTTGAACGCACTACGTCGAGGTATGCATCGAACGTCAAACCATGATCCCGTAGAAAGTCGTCCATGCTAGCGTATGTACGTTCGCTGAGACAGGTTCGTAGCTCCTTGGCCTTTTTTTGGAATGATACGCGGCGTCCATCCGTTTGAGGCATCGGAACTAACACACGGGTCGTAAGCATTGGCCAGTACGGGATCCCAAATCTACAAGTCGTCTCACCTCGCTTCGTGCAGGTGAAAGTGTGCTTGTGTATTTGATTGGCGTAGATGGTATCGTTGGGCACATCTTCTTTGGCAACGGAACTCAGCTTCTCCACAAGCTCGATGGTCTTCGGCATATTTTCTGAGACGGTCTCACGTGGATCGTCGTTCAGCCACAGTAAAATGTGAGCGTGGGGGCTTCCGCGATGCTGAAACTCAATGCGCAGGAAATAATCCTTAACGAAGTACTGGCCAAATGGATTATATGACTGCTTTGCTTTAAGCATCTTCATAAATGTACCAATGAGTTTGTGGAAATATATGCAGCACGTAATTGGATCGTCACTCACCAAGTTGCACCTCTCTGATGTGTTTAGATCTTCAGCGACTTTGCCAGGATATTTGTTACTCAATTTGAGAAGTAAGTTCAGTAATACCAACCAGCGTACTTCGTTTGCACTTAGAGTGAGAAAGATGGTCGGCTTACCAAGATGACGGAGCATAGCAAAGAGATCTCGTTTGCGAGAGGCCCAGTACTGGACGGAGTTTGGCACTGACTTCGTGAAAGCGAGGTTTTGGACAACAAATTCTTTGAGGAATTCCGGGTCCTCCACCATGCGTCGAGTTACGTTCTCTGTAATTGATACTTTTCGGAATGTGCTGTAGATCCCATCCACCATGCGTAGACGTAAAATCTTCAAAGCATCGTACAAGACTTTTTGAGGCGTGGCTCCGCGTCTGTCACTTCGTCGCATTTCACTCGTCGCCATCATGTAAGGTGTCACCGAAACTCCCATGTTGAAACGACGTGGCTCTCCGTAGTATACTGAAGGGAATGATAATTCTTCAGCATGGCGATCATAAATGATGTTGAGAGGCTGTGCCCGATGTCCTGGTGCGATGTCGAGACAGTCCTCCTCGTTCCATAGTAGTGTGTGCTGTCTCGAAGCGAGAATTTCAGACTCAGGCGTAAACTCGGCGGAAATTGCTTCGATACGATGGGCAGGTTCATCCTGAAGAACTTCCTCTGATGGTGCTGTAAGCTGCAGTCTTGACAAATCTACTTTGATATCGTACAAACGATAAAGACTTGAATTCTGAAGTACATCTAACCAGTCTTTGATCGTACGTTTAGACATGTACCCGCTGATGTAATTCGTTTTGTGCGCAAGATTCCGTTTGATGTTGACATTTATAACCTCGTCCTCATCTAATTGCCGGGGCAAGCATTTCACCATGTCTTGTACGTTGACTGGAACGTTAATCACTTGTCCAATAATTCCATAAGAGAAATCATGACGCAGTCGACGTACTTGCATAAATGGCAGACGCGGTGAGATCAATCGTTCACTGATTGGATCCAGCGGGGGTAGACCTGGAGGTATATCAGGATATGCGAAGCCATTTACCTTTGCAAGGGTAGGAAGCTTCTTTTTACTCAGCGACTGTCTACAAGTGCTGCAAACCAGTGTATAATCCTCGTTGCGCATTTGCCGATTTTCTTTAACGAACCAATCCGAGATTACCTGCAGCTGTACTGCAGTGATGGTTTTGAGGTCATTCTTAAACCACAATCTGTCACAAACCGAGCAAGCGTGGCCAAAATCGTTGTCCAGGAAAGTTAATTTGAATCTATTTATTGACGAAGCCCATTTGCTATACCATGTAGATTGAATCATTTGCACCGCTGTTTGGTCTGATGAAGTACTCGGTTGTGGAGCAGCTTGAGCTGATGCGAGTCTACGCTGTCGGCATACACGTTGTCGCTGAGCGTCGGTTTGGGCATCACTTCTCTTCGCCGCGACAGAAGAGGACACCGTAGTTGACTCCGACGTACCGCTTGCAAGAGCTAAGTTAGCAGTTTTACGTAGCCTGCAGTTGCGTTGTCTCTGGGCGGTCGCTTTTGCGAAGGCTGCCTCCTGTTCAGGAGTACGGGTTTCTGCTTGACGTTTTCTGTACTCACGTTTTCGCTGAGCATCAGTTTTGGCAGTATGGGTAGTGCGTGGCACAGCGAAAGGTATTGCAGGCGTTGGCGGTTCAATGTCCTCCGTTTCCATCGGTGTACTGGACGTTGAAGGCGTTGGTACATCCGGCTCCGACGTACCGCTGGCAAGAGCTAAGTTAGCAGTTTTACGTAGCCTGCAGTTGCGTTGTCTCTGGGCGGTCGCTTTTGCGAAGGCTGCTGCCTGTTCAGGAGTACGGTTTGCCGCTTGACGTTTTCTGTACTCACGTTTTCGCTGAGCATCAGTTTTGGCAGTATGGGTAGTGCGTGGTACAGCGAACGGTATTGCAGGCGTTGTCGGTTCAATGTCCTCCGTTTCCATCGGTGTACTGGACGTTGAAGGCGTTGGTACATCCGGCTCCGACGTACCGCTGGCAAGAGCTAAGTTAGCAGTTTTACGTAGCCTGCAGTTGCGTTGTCTCTGGGCGGTCGCTTTTGCGAAGGCTGCCTCCTGTTCAGGAGTACGGGTTGCTGCTTGACGTTTTCTGTACTCACGTTGTCGCTGAACATTCGTTTTGGCAGTATGGGTTGTGCTTGGCACAGCGAGAGGTATTGCAGGCGTTGACGGTACAATGTCCTCCGTCTCCGCCGTTGGACCGGACGTTAAAGGCATTGGCACATCTGGCTCCATTGCATTAAGCGTAGAAATTCCTGTTAAACACATTCAAAATCAAGTTCTATAATATTGTTAAACTTTTCTTGGTATTAATGTTTACATAAATTTAATTCTTTTTTTTTAATTTTATTTAATCGAAACATTTATCAAAATTAGAGGTTAGAATTTCTTCTGAATAAATTTGAAACTAAATTCTGTAATATTGTTCAACTGTTTCCGGATATTTATATTTATAAATGATCACTTTACTTACTACAGCATTTAATTAAGTTTTATTAGTTGTTAATGTATTGTTGACCTAATTATTTGAGGTGGTTAATTTTTAAAACGAACGTTTGTGAAATCTAAATATTTGTTAACCAAATTAAAAATCGAATTCTTCAGTTTGTTCAAGCTTTTCTATTATTTTTATTATTATTGATATTTATGAATGATCAATTTTAAAATTGAAAGATTTAATTAAGTTTAACAAATTATTCATACATTTTTAATTTAATTTCAGAGAGGTCGTTAATTGTTAAAACGAACGTTAGTGAAATCTGAATGAATAAATATCAAGCACATTTAAAATAGAATTCTTTAAGTTTGTTCGAATTTTTCTCATTGTTCGTATTTGTAAATTATCAATTTTAAAATTGAAACATTATGCCAAGTTTAATTGATTGTTCATAAATTGTTGACTTAATTTTATAATGACGTTAGTTTTCTAACCGAACGTAAACCAGGTTAGAGTTCCTATAAAACGCAATCAAAATTGAGTTTTGTAATATTAATAAGCTGTTTTCATTATAAATGTTTATTAAAAAGTGGTTAATTTTTAAAACGAACGTTTGTGAAATCTAAATATCTGTTAACCACATTTAAAACTAATTCTTCAGTTTGTTCAAGTTTATTTTTATTTTTATTATTATTCATATTTATGAATGATCAATTTCAAAATTGAAAGATTTAATCAAGTTTAACCAATTATTCATAAATTGTTAATTCAATTTTAGAGGTCGTTAATTTTCAAAACGAACGTTAGTAAAGTCTAAATAAATAACTATCAACCACTTTTAAAATATAATTCTCTAAGTTTGTTCAAATTTTTCTCATTGTTTGTATTTATAAATGATCAATTTTGAAATTGAAACATTATGCCAAGTTTTAATTGATTGTTCATAAATTGTTGACTTAATTAAATAATTTACGTTACGTTAATTTTCAAACCGAATGTTAACCAGGTTGGAATTCCTATAAAACGCAATGAAAATTGAGTGTTGTAATATTAACAAGCTGTTTTCATTACTAATGTTTATTAATAATGAATTATTTATTTCAAATTTTAAACATTTACTCAAGTTAAAGGTTACAATTCCCGCTAAACACATTTGAAATACAGTTTCCTGAAATTGTTTAACTTTTTTCTAATATTTATAAATATAAATATTCAATTCAAGAATTAAAACAATAATTCAAGTTTGATTTATTGTGAAAATTCATTTTATCTTGAATTTTAATTTGTATTTCCTTGCGTGGTGGTTGGTCGGTTCGTTTTGTTCATTTGGACACGTTGTTTTGACAGGCTAGAGGTTATAATTTGATATCTCAATTGTTCACACAGCAGTATCTTAATTGTTCGAAATATCAGTGTATAATTGTTTACCTTTATTGTTGTATTTGTTGTAAGAGACGATAACTTCACATTTTCACAACACAATCAGTTGACGATAACTTGACTGCACGTGTACACTTATTGAGATGCTTTCATTCTCTTGCTTCAACGACAAGAACGCTTTAGTGTGAGAGAGGTGCGAGGATGCTTCTCAAGCGAACCGATTCCGCTTGAGTGGGAGAGATAGAGAGAGCGGGCCAGCGAGCCTCTTTCTCGAATGTCGCGCGCGCGCGCGCGCCGTTACGTGACCGGACGGCGGGCGTGACTGGACGTGACCGGCTCTGTGACAACTTTTCGAGAATGCCTCCTGTCGGAGCGGCATCAATTTATAAAACGTTATCACGTCAAAAATTATCAAAAATGCTATTTTGTAATGAAACTTTACTTATGAGAATTATAAAAAAGATTCGTAGAAGTGTGGAATGTGATTATTTCTCAATAATTCGTGAAGATCTTTTATTTTATTTTCCTTGAGTTTTAGTTTAGATCTGTAGACGCGTTTCACAGTTATTTGTTTCAGGTCTTTTTTGCGTGTTCAAACTGTTTCGGAAAATTGATAATCCTTATAAGAAGTTTTGTACAATAACTTGGTAGGATCATTTGGCATTAAATTAATGCCAAAAACCTTTACTTGAGAAATTTTAAACGATTTTGTCGTTAAACCAATGTCCTGAGACAGCCGCTTCAGTGAACGCAACGCCACCTACCGGGGCGCAAAAGGAAAGAATGAGACGGCACGATAGTTTGCGTAATTTGTTTAAAAACCACGAACAGTGAACCGTGAACTCCGTACTTGCGAAAAAAAGATAAATGTGTACTTATGTACACGCTTTAGAAGTTATACTATTATTTTATTTGTATCTATTATTAATTTATTAATTTATTTATAAACTTATTACACATTAAATAATGATGTAAATAATTTGACGTTCATAATTCTTCAATAAATACAATATACCGCCAACTATCGGCAAGGACGATTACTTAATCCATACTAACGAGTTCTATTATTCTACTATTATTTACTAGATGGCGCTAGGCCGATGGCGTTCTTATTCTTTAAGAGATGGCGCTAGGCCGATGGCGTTCTTATTCTTTAAGTTAGGAAGGTTCACCCCTAGATGGCGCTGTGCTTAAAACCCGCTTCGAATAGAACTAACTTCACGCTGTCAAATTTAACTGTCGCAGCCAACTTCACATTTTAAAAATCACTCTCATCATTTTTTCATAACGCGCCTAAAGAAGTATAACTTCAAAAATTTGTTGTTTACTCAAAAACAAATAAAGCTAGGTGAAATGTTATCCCATCTTTCTCCATATTAGATTTGATGCTTTTTTACCGCACCATTGAATACTACACTGAGGCATTTTGAGTTTTTTAGCACTTTCTTGAAGCAATCCGATCGCGTTGACAGGTACTGGTCGACAATGATTGAGTATTCCCGCGCGGACATTTATATCAGTACTATAATACTGATGTGTTGTCAGGAACCATTCGCCTGTAATTAGGCGTCTATAGGATGTGTGGTATATACAAATGTTTGTAACGCATTTTAAGGACACGGTTTCTTTCTTGAATGTGTCCTCATGTGTCTTACAATACCGCGTTTTAAACGAAATGCCTTGTTACAGATGTCACACGTAAACGGTTTTATACCTGCATGTGACGTCATATGTGACGTAAGATTGCATTTTTGTATGTATGTTTTGTGGCAAATCTCGCACGAAAATGGTTTTTCTCCTGTATGTGTCCTCATGTGATTTACTGCACTGGTTTTAAAACAAAATGTCTTGAAACAAATATCACACGAAAATGGTTTTTCTCCTGAATGTGTTTTTATGTGAATCTCGAGTGTGCTTTTAAAATTAAATGTCTTGTGACAGACATGACATGAAAATGGTTTTATACCTGAATGTGTGGTCATGTGCAATGCAAGATGAGGTTTTTGTCTGTATGATTTGTGGCAAAACTCACAGGAAAATGGTTTTTCTCCTGAATGTGTCATTATGTGAAGCTCAAGTCTGTTCTTAAAACTGAATGTCTTGTTACAGATATGGCATGAAAATGGTTTTATCCCTGAATGTACCCCCATATGGGATCTAACCTGACCTTTTTGACTGAATGCTTTATGGCAAACCTCGCACGAAAATGGTTTCTCACCTGAATGTACCCTTATGTGTTTCACAAGGTTGCTTCTATCAACAAAAGACTTGGTACAGAAATGACATAAAAATGGTTTTTCTCCTGTGTGTATCCTTCGGTGCTTGTAAAGTAGATGTTTTGCATTAAATGCCTTGTCACAAATATCACACGGAAAGGGTTTTTCTCCTGTGTGTACCCGAATGTGCCCTAAAAAACTAGATTTTACTTTAAACGCCTTGTCACAAATATTACACGAAAACGGTTTTTCTCCGGAATGTGTCCTCATATGGGATATAAGACGAATTTTTTGACTAAATGTTTTTTCACAGACGTCACATGTATATTCTTTTTCTCCTGAATGTATCCTCATATGGACTGCAAGATTCCCCTGTCTGGTATAAGTTTTGTGGCAAACTTCACACGTAAATGGTTTTTTGCCGGAATGTTTCGCGACGTCGCGAAGACGCGTCGAATCATCCGGTACCTTCGTCACTTGTTGTACTCCTGTGTCGTTCGACTCAACTTTATGTATTGTCTCTGCTGAAGGGAGACCGTCGACCGAAGAGTAATCTTCACCTGTTTCAAAATAAACTTCTGTCAGTACATATTGTGTAGGGCTCAAGGCTCAGTTTAATCCCGACGGTACGCGCGCGTGGTCAGTCACCAGCCTGGCTAGCTAACACTCCGAACACTGCCCTAGTACGTGAAATGTTTTAAGTCATTAAGAAGACGTAGGAATTCAATTAGCCAGTAATATCGATTCAATGATTTTTCTAAAGCGTTTGACTTTGATGAAATTACCAGTTCTACAATAGATCTTAATAGAAATCTGAATGCTAACGCATTTGATACATCTTCTCCGATGGCTGAATGCAAACAAACCACTTCAGTATGCGCCGAAGATATATCGTTCAGTAATGCACAACTTATCATACCTACGAAGAGACCTGGGCTTGTTGAAATATTTCATCTGTGAAATTTATGCAAATGAGTTTAAATTTAATTTCTCAAATTGATGAAATTAAGTATATTCGAAGCATTTTTTGGTGTATATTAAAGTGTAATAAGTGTGTAATGTATTAAGGGAACCGTGCAATTGTGTGAAAATGTGATGTTTGCAAAAACAGCTTTTGTGTACTACATTCGACTTAAAAATGGACTATACTTACCTAACAACACATTTTCACGCTTCACATCAGTATTGGTTGCACTTTCACTTGCACCATCCTGATTCATCACACCACAGTCTTCAACCTTAACACTATTGAGAGCTACATCTGTGGGCAATGTTGATCCACACATCTCAATGTTGGTAAACTTTTCAGGAGTAATAATTTCTTGGATAACTTCAACCTTGATGTAATCAGTGACAAAATCTTTGGTTGTGGTTGATCCACACTCCACATCATGATCCTCATTTTCAGCTTTGATGTCATGAATGACATCTTCAGTTGGAATAATTCCCTGGTCGGCAGAAAGATCACGTTCAACCTTGATGTTAATATCATTGTAAGCAATATCAATGGACATGACAGGTGTTAAATAATGTTTGTCTGCATAATTATGATCATTAAGGTTGTCCATGTTTGTATCAATGCTGCAGTTAAATGTAGTAGTTGCTGAAAAATAAAATAGAATAAGTAAATACTTAAAAAAAACACATTCCCTCACACTAGGATTCCCTGTGGCGGGGGTGATATAGACACATAAATCGCGGCACATAAGTTGAACCAAAATGGCTGCCGTTTGCGCAGGTACTATTGTCGACAAACGGATGGAGAGGGACGGGAAGCGACTGTGCGCATGCGTGTCAGCGAACTGAGCGAGTGACGTACCGCCCCCGTGACCCGCCTTTCGATTGAGACCCGAAAATGTGTTACTGCGCACTCAAGAACATAGTTCAACTTATACGCCGCTTATTATATACATCAGTTCCGCCGACGAGACGACCACATGCTTCTATCTATCACTTATATGTTACGAACCCTGTAGGCAATATTTTCTAGAATGTATCCTAGATCATTGAACAACCTCATACACAATCGCAAGAAGGAGCACATAATATAGAAGACATTTTGGCAATAAATGAAATATCTAAAAACCCGGTAGCGGCTTCGAATAGTGAAGCATCGACCGGGGGTTGGGAGTAGGGGGACGAGGTCCCCATGGTCACTTTACGAAGCTACGAGGGGTCGGATCGGGGTTGGGTACTATTGCGCGAAAAAAACGACCCCCGGGAAGCGGGGTTCTGTCGAAATCTGCAGTCACAATAATTATGAATTACTTGAGCGTGTGTAGACGTAACTGAAACACAGCTATGTTGTTAGTTTAAGAACTTTGGGATTAGAAGTTTTTCCAGTTTTCCCATAACCTGTGCATCGTCGAGCGTTGACGGTGGCATCGTTGTAATCAAGATCAAACCCTACCTCCTCTTACTTACGTTTTAAATGCTGGGTTAAACGTTTTAAATACCCAGACCTGTTGAGTAAGAGGCTGAATTCTTGGCCACTAGCTATTACCACTATATTTAGTAGTTCATAAAATAACGTAATAAGAAATAATGCAATGACTATACCTGACAAATTAAGTGTTGGTACTGCCGTTGCACATAAATGGTTGTTGGCGTAATGATAAACTGGATCAAAATGTTGATGGCAAACCCTTCGGTTCTTGAACACAAAAGTTGGATCTAATGTGGTTACTTCTCCACCAATATTTGTAATCCAGTCTTGAAACTTTTCTTGATTAGAATCAGGATTAGGAAAACGATGCAGTGGAGTATCTAAAAGAAATATAAATATAAGTTTCATTTATTACTAACCATGAATTTGTTTAATATAAAGTTCTCTATCTTAAACCATAGGCTTTTTTATCTCAACATCTCGCTCGATTCCAGTATTACTTATTCTTAACTTAGGCATCCAACATTGTATGCATAAAGCAAAGTTTTTGAGAATGTTATTGAAAATGTTTAGTACTTTACATAAAGTTACTGAATGGATTCTTATTAAAGTATATAAATATCTTGGATACAACTACAATTTACTTATAGATAAAGAGCCTGTGAACTCCAGACAGATTTTATAAAAGACTACCTGGCCCGGCAAACTTCGTACCGCCTAACAGTCGATTCTTTAGTATTTTATTTATTTTTAATACTTATTCTGCTATTCCAGATGGTACCCCTCCATTATGTAATGGTATTTAAGTTGAAATTGACTTTTAATTATTATTACGAATAATTTGTATGGGAATATAGAAAAGTGTTGTTTTTAGAATTTTTCAGGCAATTTTTAAAAAATTTCTCTCCGTAACAAACATCCTCGTACTTTAAGGAATATTATAAAAGTAGTTCTCGAGATTTGCGCTTACCAAAAAAATCAGCGATTCATTTTTATAATATAAAATAAAACCCTTCCGGTAAAATCGAATTAGCTAAATTGAAAATAAAACTCGAGTACTCAATTGAAAAATTAATATTGTTGTACAAAATGAAAGAAGAAAGAAAGAAAATACATTTATTTCATCAAGTATAAAACATAAAAAAGAGTGAAAAACATTAAAATAAATCTTATATATAAAAGTATTGATGAAATGGGACGCACTCAGCAAAAGACCGTAGCAGACGGACGCTGATTTACAGGGCGACCCGTTGCAATGGGTAGTTCGGGCTACTGGTCATAAACTGGTCATAAATGCGTGGGGTGCTTATTATAATTAATACAGGTATACTAAACTATCGTTAAAATATTTACAGCAATGAAAATCAAGCCCCCCACGCTTTTTGTACAACAATATGAATTTTTCAATTGAGTACTCCAGTTTGATTTTTAAATTTTTAGTTCAATTAGTTTCAAAAGCGTGTTTTTTCAAACTATAATTTATTAAATGTAGATTCTATTTTTCTTATCTTTAACTATTCTTTATGTCATTTGAAAGCAAGAATTAAATTTACGTGTCTTACGTAAAAATAATTTTGAATCGTCTGATTCGCCAGCAAGAAGTGATTTCAAAGGTTCCGGTGGAGTAGGAAGAGTTGGCAGTACAATTTTTCCTGATGCACAACACATACCGGTTGTTTCATTTCGGAATTTCAACGCGTGGCAATATTGACATATTTTATCCATCGCACCAATTGTAATCTTCGAATGTGCAGAGTAATTAATGTCTGGTTCATACTCGAACGCATGGCAAAAGAATGATGCACGTGTTAATGCGCGACTGGTTCTTTGCCTCGTTCTTTCGAGTTCTCTAAATCTGGCTATATTCTGTTGTCGCGCAGTTCTTGTCCTTAATACATTTTGTCGCAGGCGTTTATCACGCTGTTCTTGAGATTCTTGTCTACGAATTTCTGCTGTTCTAATTCGTTGAGCTGCATTTCTTGCTGCAGTTTCTTCCTCTGATTCTCGAGCTCGCAGAGCACGCTTGAGTCGTGCCTGTCTGCTACACCTATTGTTGAGGTTAGATTTTTTCCGAGGCATTATTCTGAAATGAATAAATTAATAAATTAGATTGAAATTCATGAATGGATTAATTAAAAATTTATCACATTAAAAATCAAAATAAAATCTAATTAATTTTTATGATTGAAAAAAAAATGTTAAAATATTAATAAGTTAAAAAGAAAAAATGCACGTTTATAAAGTTAAATCATTTATTTATTTATTTATTTTTATTTATTATTAAAAAATGTATTTAAGTGTGCGAAATTTACAATTATGAAGAAAATAAAATAAAATGCAAGCAAAAAATACTTACATGTGTATAAAGTTATGATTTTGCACTGATTGATACTTGCAGAGGTTATATACTTGGTAAATGCACAGGTATATTTACGTAGAGACTGACGCAGAGAGTAGTACTAAGACTTGCACTCAGATTTTACTGAGACTATCACTTTTCGGGAGATAAGCAGTATTAATTCACTTGTTTAAAAAGGAACTGAACTGTGGTGACACTCGGCGCCAGTATTTATACCTGAAACTTTAATTTCCCGAACATTCTAGTTTGCATGCTTCGAGAAGAACCAATTGATCGATTGTTCGAAATAGTGGGTCTCGAATTTATATTCTAAGAACAGAATTTTATCGATGAATCAACGTACACCACCATCTATGAGAACTTCATAAAACTAAACAGTATATTAACACCTGCATAAGAAACAATTAATTGGTACATTTTATTTGTTTACATTCACGACATAAGCGAATAATTGAGATGATAACTATCCTATCCAGTAAGTTAGACCTAAATACGGGTACATGTGAAATTTGATTGAAATCGGTTCAGTAGTTTTGGAGTTTATTGGCAACATACATTGTGACACAAGATTTTTATATATATAAGATGAAAGTTTGTCAGCGTATGCTCCTAACACAGGTAACAATGATGGACCATTATGAAATTTGGGTTACAGTGGCTTTGGCAGGTAAACAGTACTAAAGGTGTGTAAAATGCCGATCTAAATTCTTCAAATAATAAAGTGTGATTTTTTGGCACACTTAACATCGAGGCAACCCCCCGTAATGAGCATGAAATCATAATTTTACTTATGTTATAGTATAATAGCTTATTTTTATATATAATACTTGGGTAATAAATAAAATAAGTAAATGATGTTTCCTCATTAGCCAGACATTTTTTATAGTTTATTATTTGAAGAATTTAGATTGGTATTTTGCAGATCTTTAGTACCGTTTACCTGCCAAGGCCACTGAAACCCAAATTTCATAATGGTCCTTCGTTCTTACCTGTGTTGGAGCATATGCTGAAAAACATTCGGCTTTTATAATATAACGGAGGTCTGGGGTTCACGGGCTCTTAGATTATTAGGCTACAACGTTTGCAATACCATTGTTTAGCGAGACACTATCCCCGGTTGTTGTTGAGTTTAGGCTATAGATTTAAGATTTGTGTGGAAAACAAAGTTATCATAATAATTACCGTCTCTTGATCTTGTCAGACAGTTCAAAACGCAACACGTTGTAGTCGACATTGTGGAAGAGTCACACACAGTTACTTAAAAACGAAACAATGAGTCCTGTCTCTTAAGTAAGTGCACTAATAACACTGCAATTCTACGGCGGAGGATATTTCAACTCAACGCTAAGATCACGAAAAACTTTCTAAGTATTCACAAGCACTCAAATACTTATTAACACTGAAAGTGAAAACAACAAAAAATGCCCGTGCTCATCAAGATACGGTATCACAGAACAGGAGAACACTAATCGGCATTATAATGGCATAATGGCATATAATGGTAGCACTGCCTAATAGGTACATACTACTGATACTACACACTGCTCTATGGAGAAAATCTATCATAATTCATACCACACGGTCAATTATAAAATGAAAATTATTTATTAGGATAAGTTACTCTATGAATTAATCATCTATTAAAAGATTAATTAACGGTTAGGCTTAGCAACTGACACTATTAACAGCCCTGATTACACTGACAGTACAGTAGAGTTGACATGCCAGCGACACTAGTCCTATGACCAGAGATAATTTAAACCTGGCTTAGAGTTATATTATTTATAAAACATCATGGATGTAATAAGTATTACGTACAACTTATTACTTCCATGTTTCTCATTAGCCCAGTCATATTAGGTAAAAAAAGGGGTCAACCTCGGAATGAAAGATAATAAGCTGCAAATTGGTATGAACCTTTGTTTTGTCATTCTAAATGTTGTCTCAAAAGTCACAATCGTTATCGTGTCCGCGTCTCAAAATATTCAAGGTCAAAGGTCACAAAAATCGGTTTTTCGCGAATATCTGGCTTCCTATCGGTTAAATGAGATTTGCATTTATTATAAAAGTTGTAGGCTATAAAATTCCCTACAACTTTTGTTTAAACTTTTTTTTCATACGACCAACCGTTTTGAAGGTAGAGCGCGAAGTGCACATCGTACAGTCATATACGGCCTAATGCAAGGTCAATCGTGAGTTATGGTTATCAGTACGTTATAAAGTCAATTATTTACTTGGAAATTATAATTATTAAACAATGCCTATTATTTATGTACTAACTATTAATTATTTATATTTAATTAAAGTAAGTAACTTGATTATTTATATATAATTATTCATATTTAACTATTTAAGTATAAAATATTATTAATTCTGGATTATATATTTTAGTTTTATTTTAAGTTAAAATGATAGTAAGAGTATATATTTTACACATGATGACAATGAATCGAACATTTTTGAGCGACAAGAAGAAGAAGACGACGAAGAAGAAGAAGATAATTAGCTTCCATTTCCAATTTCATTACAATTAAAATCAACAAAGATACTTTTGATATTTGAACTCACATTTTGATAAATGTATATTATGCCGTATTTAATAATAAATAAAAATATGTGTAAAATATATACTCTTACTATCATTTTAACTTAAAATAAAACTAAAATATATAATCCAGAATTAATAATATTTTATACTTAAATAGTTAAATATGAATAATTATATATAAATAATCAAGTTACTTACTTTAATTAAATATAAATAATTAATAGTTAGTACATAAATAATAGGCATTGTTTAATAATTATAATTTCCAAGTAAATAATTGACTTTATAACGTACTGATAACCATAACTCACGATTGACCTTGCATTAGGCCGTATATGACTGTACGATGTGCACTTCGCGCTCTACCTTCAAAACGGTTGGTCGTATGAAAAAAAAGTTTAAACAAAAGTTGTAGGGAATTTTATAGCCTACAACTTTTATAATAAATGCAAATCTCATTTAACCGATAGGAAGCCAGATATTCGCGAAAAACCGATTTTTGTGACCTTTGACCTTGAATATCTTGAGACGCGGACACGATAACGATTGTGACTTTTGAGACAACATTTAGAATGACAAAACAAAGGTTCATACCAATTTGCAGCTTATTATCTTTCATTCCGAGGTGAAAGCCCTAATATGACTGGGCTACATCACAACCCTGACTGATAGCTCGTTGCATAGGTAGCTGTCCCACTGCTGGGCACGGGTCTCCTCTCACAACGTGAGGGGTACAGGCCATACTCCACCACGCTGGCCAAGTGCGGATTGGTGGACTTCACACACCTTTGAGAACATTATGGAGAACTCTCAGGTGTGCAGGTTTTTTCACGATGTTTTCCTTCACCGAAGCGAGTGATAATTAAATTCTAATACGCACATAATTTTTGAAAATTAGAGGTGCGTGCTGGGTTTGAACCCAGGCCCCCGTTTGAGAGTCCAACGTTAAACCACGGCTACCACATCAAGCACTGCTTTATTTATATTTTTATTTTACTGATATTTATTACTTCCCTTTCCACCATCGAACATCTCGCCGCACGCCGCACGCAATGCTATCGTAGGGGTCTCCATCCGATTATAATGTGGATATCTTCAAGTCAAGAATGAATAGGCTGCTACTAAGTTAGTGCGCTCTACCACCCAAGACCACATCACCACTTACCATCAGGTAGGATTGTGCTCAATTAACTTATAACAAATGAATTAAAACAAGGTTATTGGCGCCCAAAAGGTTGTTACCGCCATCGCCATGAATTTCACGGTGCTTACGCATTTACTTCAACAAAATAATATTATTTTGCGACACAGCAACAGGCACAGAATGGTTAGCATGGGTTTCTTACCTATCTGGTGCAATTAGTACACAATAAAAACCAAATATTATTGTGAACATTTTAATTTCGTTTCCTTTAAAGAAAAGGCCATCTTAATATTATCTAGGTTTTGTAACGTCAATCACTGTCACTACACTTTGAACAGAATCCAATGTCAATGCAATGCCCAGAATGCCTTCTCTAGAGAACCAGACTGCGACATAATTTAGCAATAATCATCATCAACTTAAGAGATTATTATTGCTGTAACAAACTTATATGTGTTTTACTTTTCTTTATTTATTTAATTTCTATCACTTTATAAAACTTAATAAAGAGATATAAATTGTAACAATTTTTATATATTTTTATTTTTTAACAAAAATTTTAACAATAACCTTTAAATTTTAACATTTTAGTTAAATAATGTAAAACTTTTATTCTATCGCCCCAGAATTTTAGGTCAATCTATTGCATGTCGCATTACCGCCGGCAAATGTTTGAATGAAGTCCAAAGACCTTTGAGAAGAGACATCCCGCGCGTCGACCAGCAGGTGAGGTCGGTGCGGACTCAAACATGAATGGATACCTTTACACCCCAAAGAATCGTTAATCTACCCTCGAATGTGCTGCTTAGTATTAACATAAAAATGCTTTGTCACAAATACAACACGAGAACAGAGTCTTCCGTAGGTGAGACAAATTTTATAATTAAATGTTTTGTGGCACACTTCAAAAACGCGGTTTCTCTCTTGAATGTTTCCTCGTGTGTCTAACAAGACTGCGTCTTGAAGCAAATGCCCTGTTACAGATTTGACATGAAAATGGTTTTATCTCTGAATGTAAACTCATATGTGATGCAAGTTTATCATTTTTAGTAAAAGTTTTGTCGCAGACTTCACACGAAAATGGTTTTACTTTTGAATGTAATCTTATGTGGTGAACGAGTCTGCCTTTTACACTAAATGCTTTGTTACAGATATCACACGAAAATGGTTTTATCCCCGAATGTACCCCCATATGGGATAAAAGATGACCTCTTTGATTGAATGCTTTATGGCAAACCTCGCACGGAAATGGTTTCTCTCCTGAATGTACCCTTATGTGTTTCACAAGGTTGCTTCTATCAATAAAAGACTTGGTACAGATGTGACATGAAAATGGTTTTTCTCCTGTGTGTATCCTTCGGTGCTTGTAAAGTAAATGTTTTGCATTAAATGCCTTGTCACAAATATCACACGGAAAGGGTTTTTCTCCTGTGTGTACCCGAATGTGCCCTAAAAAGCTAGATTTTACTTTAAACGCCTTGTCACAAATAGTACACGGATATGGTTTTTCACCTGTGTGTATAATTCTGTGCGTTAAAAGTTCATTTCTTTCTTTAAATTTCTTGTCACAAATATTACAAGAAAACGGTTTTTCTCCGGAATGTGTCCTCATATGGGATATAAGATGACTTTTTTGACTAAATGTTTTATCACAGACGTCACACGAATACGGTTTGTCGCCTGAATGTATCCTCATATGGGTTTCAAGATTGCCTACTCTAGTAAATTTTTTTTGGCAAACTTCACACGAAACTTTTTTTACTCCTGTGTGTCTCCAAATGTGGGACAATAAACGACTTTTTTTGATAAATGTTTTCTGACAGACTTCACACGAATATGGTTTTTCTACTGAATGTACCCTCGTATGCATTGTAAGATCTCCTTGGTTAGTATATTTTTTAAGGCACACGTAACAAGAAAATTGTTTTTCGCCTGAATGTACCCTCATATGCATTGTAAGATCTCCTTGGTTAGTATATATTTTGTGGCAAACTTCACACGAATATTCTTTTTCTCCTGAATGTATCCTCATATGGGCTGCAAGATTCCCCTGTTTGGTATAAGTTTTGTGGCAAACTTCACACGAATATTCTTTTTCTTCTGAATGTATCCTCATATGGGCTGCAAGATTCCCTTGTTTTGAGTACGTTTTGTGGCAGACTTCACACGTAAATTGTCTTTCTCCTGAATGTACCCTCATATGGGTTACGAGATTACCTTGCTTGGTATATCTTTTGTGGCAGAGTTCACACGTAAATTGTTTTTCTGCAAAATGGATCCTCATATGAGCTGCAAGATTCCATACTTTAGTATATGTTTTGTGGCAGACTTCACACGAAAGTGGTTTTTCGCCGGAATGGTTCCTCATATAGTATGCAAGACGCGTCGAATCATCCGGTACCTTCGTCACTTGTTGTACTCCTGTGTCGCTCGACTCAACTTTATGTATTGTCTCTGCTGAAGGGAGACCGTCGACCGAAGAGTGATGATCACCTGTTTAAAAATAAACTTTTGTCAGTACATATTGTGTAGGGCTCAAGGCTCAGTTTAATCCCGACGGTACGCGCGCGTGGTCAGTCACCAGCCTGGCTAGCTACCACTGCGGCTACTGCCCTAGTACTGCACAACTTATCACACCTACTAAGAGACCTTTCGCCATGGGCCCAGATTAATTAATAGTTGTATAAGTAAGAAAATGTGATCTCTTTGTGCTCATGAACACTACTGCCCCGGAAAAAACAGCAGATGTCTCGACCGACTAGTTTAAATAGTTATGCATTTAAGTACACATACATAAGTAGACAAATTTATTTTCATGCTTAGACATCTGGAAAAAAATTACAATAACCAATAAATGTTATTTATCTTGATTATGAAAAGGCTTTAGACAAAGGTTCAATAGGATGACTACTACTAATTCTCGAAATACTGTGTGTCCGACGAAAACTCCTTAAATTATTAGAGGCCTATTTATGTGATAGAACCTTTAAAGTTCGTTTCAGTAACCACTTTTCTAAGGAGAGCACTATAACAGGTGGAGTACCTCAAGGATCAGTCCTAGGTCCTGTGCTATATATTTTATACATTTTTAATCGCCCCACCAATTAGAGTGTAATAACAACTTATTGGTACGACATTAAGTGCTTAAACAATGGATAGAAAATAATAGCCAGGAACCAAAACTTTTCATGGCGAATTTTGATTAGGTACATTATGAATATTATAATGTATACGGGTACTCACGATTTCGAATTGTTTTACCGATATTTCGACCCAGTTGCATGGATCATGGTCACGGCGAGACTGCGGTGGCGGGGAGAAACTTTTGACAGGTGACACTTGTCATACACTAGTGACAGATAAGCCTGTCAACTTTCCATCTTGATCTCTTTGTTTTTAAATTACGACACACGACACTAACGAAATCTTTACGCACTGAACGCTGTACTGTTTTTGTTTGACACAAACTAATCACAGGGTTCCACGATTGCGCTAATTTATACCCATCTTCTCTGTTAAAATTCTGAGGATGTTTTTTGATCTCAATGGCCTCCCTTACTATACGCGGAATGTAATGCCGCTCAGTTGAGATCACCTGTGGGCTATGTAGCTCGACCATGATCCATGCAACTGGGTCGAAATATCGGTAAAACAATTCGAAATCGTGAGTACCCGTATACATTATAATGTTTAGTGTCCGCGATAATATCAGTTTAAAATTATACATTATGAATGTTTGAAAATATGTATGAGTCCTTTGTTATTATTATTATAAATAAAACCATTTTTCGGATCCGTGTGGTCGACAGACAGCACGCAGGGTGCCGAATATTCGGATCCGGGAGCTAGGGATGGCAATGGTACATTCACTAATATCATAGATATTTGTTCCGCGAGTGCGTTTTTGCATACTAATATGTCACAAGATTTTGACAAACCCGTGTTTTTGGTCCGTGTTTTTAACTCAATTTACTTTCTTTGACCAAACTCTTGTAACATAATATGTGAACTTGGTAATGTTTTTATGTACCTTGATCGCCTGATACCTGAAAATTTGCCGTTTGACCAAGCTAGCAGGCTACTAACACTACCCAATCGTCCACATTTCATCCGTCAGAAAATACGTGGTGTCTGGCGGCCCTGGGATCTAGCACTATAATGCAGGTATTTATACTTTGATACTGTCAAAATATTCACAATGTCTTTTCTACTTACCTAAAAAAACATCTGCACGCTTCACCACACTACAGTCTTCAACCTTAACACTATTGACACCTTCATCTGTTGGCAATGTTGATCTACACATGGTGTCAATGTTGGTAAACTCTTCAGGAGTAATAATTTCCTGGATAATTTCCACCTTGATGTCATTAATGACAAAATCTTTAGCTGTAGTTGATCTACACTCCTCATCATAATCCTCAGTTTCAACCTTAATGTCATTAACGACATCTTCAGTTGCGGTTGATCTACACACCATGTCACTACTGATGACATGTTCAGTACTCATATATTCCTGGTTAGTTACGTCCTGGTTGGCTGCATCATCATATTCAACTTTAATTACATCAATAGCAATAAGTTGAGGCATGGTTTGTTTATTTACCGAATCTTTATCAGCTCTTTCTTCAGTTTTAATAATTCTATGGTTGACAGAAAGATCATTTTCAACTTGGACATTAATATCATGGACAGCAATATCTCTAGACGTTACAGGTAATAAACATTTATTATTTATGTTTTTCTTATCATTGGTGTGTGTAAGTTTGCAGTTAAATGTAGTATTTGCTGAAAAAATACAATTAAATTTATCACAAACATCACAGATCAAATTAACAATTTATCACATACAGTGACACTAGAAGTATCACATAACGAAGAGGACATTTTCGAAAATTGAGTTACAATACCTTTGGATTTAGACTTCTGAGGTCTGACAATTGTTATATTCAGGTCTTAGATAACTTCAATGATAGATGAATAGTATTTTTTAAGTGCTGAAAAGTTTTTACTTGAACAATTAAGCTACACTTCAACCAGCGACTTGAATTTGACGTTTAAACACGCACGAAAGTGGAAATAGCCAATAACCAGCCAATAAACTTGAGAATAATGTATGGAAAAGAGCTGTGCTCAAAATTCGACCATAATTCATTCTGTCAAACGGTAACTTTACATTGATTGTGCTTATACAATGAACGTACATATACATTTCATGTCATGTTGTGTCAAAGACATGTTATTGTGCATACAATAACTAACAATAGTGTGGGTTCTGTTATATTTATCAATTTAATGTATTTTTTATGCATTTATTTAAAAAAAATAGCATTCTACACTGCATTTAAAAAATTCTGCAATAAAAAAGTTGTCATACGTGTGGTGAGGGTTACGTTTCCGCTTTTTACACGCTTTCTATTAGCTTCACCTGTATGTTTGTATGTTTGTTTGTAACCGACTTCTTTGGGCGCGATTTTGACCCACTTTAAACGGCCAGATTTCGTTCAAACTTTGTAGATTTATTGAGGACCGATGACAATACACTAATTTGATAAAATTATAAATAATTAGTGTTTATATTTTGCGAAATAATCGCTAGCCTATACACTTTATAAAAATAGCGACATCTAGCGGTCCGCCCGTAACCTACTTCCAAAGAATGATGCAGTGACGCAGTTTTGATATAATAGTTTGCCCATAGTGTAAGAGATGGCGCTACATACTTTCACTTAGCACTATAAAGCGTGTTTTTAGTTTTTATAACTATTCATTATTTATGTACTCACTTGAATTATTTCCAGCATCTGGTTTATGTGACACATAGCACGCACCCAACTCAGCTTTTCCTGCAGTTGATATACACTGCAGCGCTTTCTGTTTCGTACGAAATTTACGAGCGCGTTCTGCAGGAGTTAATGCAATTTTCTTAACTTTATTTTCGAGTGCCTTTTTTCGTGCCCGATACTCCCTATTACGCTCGGCATTTGTTTTCGGCATTATTTTATATTTTATTATCCTCTACACCAGCACTCGGCAGTCCGCTAGCCTGTCCAACAATAGGCAATACTCAAAACACTGAGTGGGAGTTCACACCCGGTAGATACTTAAAATTTTGGTTATTTTTTTGAACTCAAATCATTTATTTCATGTATGTAATTTTTAATACACTTATAAACGTCAATTGTTTGCATTTCTTTATTTCAAAACTTGCCTTCTCTCATAGCCTCAACCCTATAAATACATTTATGTCTATTTTTCATTACACTTATCCGTTTCATAAAATCATAAATCCAATTCACAATCCCAAAAGAAGTTTCGCTTAAGTAATCTATGTAAAGCAGTGATAGCTGTGTGGTTGAACTGCCGGTTGAACTGGACTGCCGAACCGGAGGTTCCGGGTTCAAACTCCGCACGCACCACTAATTTTCAAAAATTATGTACGTATTAAAATTTAATTATCACTTGCTTCGATGAAGGAAAACATCGTGAGGAAACCTGCACACCTGAGAGTTCTCCATAATGTTCTCAAAGGTGTGTGAAGTCCACCAATCCGCACTTGGCCAGCGTGGTGGACTATGGCCTATACCCCTCTCACTGTGAGAGGAGACCCGTGCCCAGCAGTGGGACAGTTATGGGTTGTGATGATGAATCTATGAGACAATGAGATAAATATAGATTATCAGGAGTAAGATAATTATAATATTATGAATGCGAAAGTTTGTGAGGCTGTATGGATGTCTGCTTGTTACTCTTATGTGCAAAAACTACTGAATGGATTGATGAAACTTTACAATAACATGGCTTACACATCAGAATAACACATAGGCCGTAATTTATAAAAATATAGTGTGAATTATCCAAAATATATAACTAAATCTTTGCAAATGCAAGGCATAAGTTTCCCGAAGTGAAGCGAGCGAAGCGAGGGTCACTAGTTTACCATGTATAGAGCTTAATTTAGACTAGTAAACCCACTCATACTTTGCTCTGAGAAACCTGTCCTTTAGTGCCCACACTCGAAAATTGTTATACATGGATCTTTATACTGACATTTTTTGTAGTGAAGTTTTAACTAATATATACATATATTGTGGTAAGCTTCACTTAACATCGTTTAATTCAATCGGTGCATAAATTAAAAATTTATGTTAGTTTACTAGTAGTGAGATAAAATTAAAAACAAACCCATGAGGGCATAGGCACTCTTACCTAAACTACCAAAATACATTGGATAGCAGTGCCGTAGTACTGTTGAGCACTCGTTAACTTAATCCTATATTGACACTTTGTCTCCTTCCATTTGAACTCCACTTGAAATTATCAAATTACAATATTTACAATCGCAGCGATATAAGAAGTTAAGAAGTTTCACTTCAAGAATTTAATGTCATCAAAAATTTTATTCTTCCACAGAGTCTCACAGAGACAGATCACAGAACATTATTATTATTACTCCCAGTATACAGAAGCACAACATCTCAAACATCTGTGTACCAATCGTAGGTACCAGTACCACCAGCACCACCAATAGTTGTCATCACAAAGTACTCTGTGGTTGTCATACATCCATGTATAAATTTACCACAGATTACCAAAGTATTAAACCACAGATATTTCCTTAATTTGATGTGTTACCTATACAGTATGTTTATTTTAATCACGAAAGAAGTAAGTAGGTAATTAAAGCAATTAGCTTTAGTAGCTTTAAAGAACCTACGAAGTACTAGGTACAAGCACAGAATATAATATATTCTGTACTTGTATATATATATTCTACAAAATATCATATTTTGTGGTATAAAGCCACATGCTTAAATGCAATAGGAGTATAGCATAATATGTATACGGGAGTATATATTCTGTGGGGAGTGTGGGGTAAGTAATGTCAAACTCAAAATAGTAAATAAATACCTAGGTTAGTGATGGGCGATTGTTGCAAAAAAAACAATCGACTGAATCAAAAATTGTGCCTTTGCGCATTCGATTGTCGATTCAGTAGTTCCACGGGATGATTATTCGAATAACAATCGACAAACTACTAACTGAACTACTAAATAGCTAAAGACTAACTGTAGGTTCAATCAACTGCCTTACGCTGTGCGTAGTGCGTACCTACGTGCGATTGTTTTCAAGTACCTATTCGATTTGTTTACACTTTAATTTATTTAGTTGGTTGGATTAAACTTTATTAGAGCAAGGTTACGCGCGCGGGTTATGACAGTTTGACACGATGCCTAAAAGATCTTTAGTATGGGATTTTTTCGTAAAAATAAAAGAAGGAAACATTGAAAAAGTTAAGTGTAACTTGTGTTCACATTCTGTAACGTATTTTCGACGTTTCGACTAGTAGTGTACCTGACCTGCCACTAATTAAGAAAAAAAAAACAATAAAATAAATAAGATAGTGTATAGTGTGCGTGTATATTGTTTACATAAACAAATGAGTGTGTGGGTATATTTGGATTTTTATATAAAAAGGGTCGATACCTTTTGTAATTACTTATTTAGTAGTACGAAAATAGAAGTAACTGCACTCATGCACTACGAATTAGTAGTTCACACTTCATGCGCATGGTAACCAACCTTGGCGCCAGCCAGTCTATAATTCAATCGACTAATATCATTTGTTATCGAATTTTATCGAATAAACTGAACAATCGACTAATTCGATTAATTTTAGTAGTAATCGCCCATCGCTAACCTAGGTAGTTAGTTAGGCTGTACGTAAATGTTTGATTCATTCATGGAAGTATGAAACCTTTGATTATTGATTGATTGTTTGTTTTGTAAATATCTGAATCTTTGCCAGAATTGCCAGAAAAGCGTTTCAATTCAATTCAATTATTTTTCTACTTGCTTTAACTCTTTCCGATTGTTTCTTGTTCCAAAAATAATGTAAGTACTGTAAAAGGTTATTCTGTGCTCATAAGCGGTGAAGCGGTGTCCGTCGCCGATCCTAGCAGGCCAACTAGCCTGGCCAAGACACAGATCGACTTGCCGAAAGACAAACTCTCAAACAAATATACCTGATTATGAAATTAACAGGTAGTAGATAGAACATAGAGTTCGTCCGGAGTAGTACCACCGTCCGCCACGGTACTAAGTACAATTTATTCCGTGTAAGTGTAATAATTGTTTTAACGTGTTTAAGCATTTCCTTTTTTTTCAAAAGATGTGCCGAGGAGTTTCTTTCGCCGTTTCTTCTCCTTAAAGATTTAAAATTTAAAGGCATCTTAGCGAAACGGTGGTAAATGCAAAAAATGACGTTCATAAGTGTATTGAAAAAATACCTACATGAAATAAATGATTTGAGTTTTGAGTTTTTTTTTGAACAGCCGTTGTGTTCCGTTTTTTTTTATTGATTAACTTATAATTAATAAAAAAAACTTAGCCCTGAAGGGTAGGAAATAGCAATCTAATCATAATATCAAAAATAACATCTGTGACTGAATAATAATGAGAGTTACTAACAATTTTAGACTTCACACATTTTAGAGACCACACTTTAGACATCATAGTTACTAAACATTTTGACTAGGTATTCAATATATTTAATTGTTTTACCGATATTTAGACCCAGTTGCATGGACCATGGTTACTGCATAGTCTTTCTGGAGAATTGGAGATGTTAATATCCTTGATAATCCTCTTCGTCTTCATTACATGATTTTTCTAGTGTCTGTGTATGTGATAGTTAAATGTTAGTTCCATGATGTAGGGCAGCGTTTCTTAACCTTTTTGAGTCCACGGACCCCTAGAAAATCAAACACAATTTCAATGAAGCCCCCGATTAACAATTCATTCATTTCAGGGAATTCATTCATTTCAGATAATTCATTTTAGTACTGCAAAAAAATACTTTTACACAAAAATTTAAAATACTGCACCTATTGATGTGTACGTTGATACTGCTTTTCTGCAACTAAATTAGTAATATTTGGATGACTGCTACTACTTAGTTCTAATCTCCAATTAGCGGGCCGCGGACCACAGGTAATGAAACACTGATCTAGGATATTTGTAATTAATAAATCAATTGTATTTTTGCATCAAATACTATAATTCACTACAATATTGATTAGAACATGGCCATGTTTACTAACCGTGATTTCAGAAGTTGAGAATGATCTTTCTGTTGATCAGGAATCATGGAAACTGAATTGATAATGACATGGTGAATAGACGAACCATGCCTCGACTCATTGCTATTGATGAAATTAAAATTGAGAAAGATTCAGACAACCAGAATGTAACTGACCAGGAAAATATTGGTTCTGGACATGCAACCAGTAGTGAGGTGAGTAGATCAACCACAACCGAAGTTGGCGTTCATGACATTAAGGTTGAAAATGATGACCATGATGTGGAGTGGAGATCAACCACAACCAAAGATTTTATCGTTGATGAAGTCAAGATTGAAATTATCCCGGAAATTATTACTCCTGAAAAGTTTACTAACATTGAGATTATGTATAGATCAAAGTTGCCCACAGATGCAGCTCTCAATAATATAAAGGTTGTAAACTGTGGTGTGATGAATCAGGATGTTCCAAGTACAGCGGATACCGAAGTGAAGCGTAGAGATGTGTTTTTAGGTGAGTAGAAATTTATTGTATTTAAGGTAAATTCAGAAATCCTACTAGATAAAATGCAATGTTGTAGTATTTTTATGATAACGAAATATACGTACTTAGTTTAAATAGTTTTATAATTTATTTTAGGGTAGCGAATAATTAAGAACAAAATCTAACAATATGTTCTAAAAACCTGATTGTAGGTTACTTCAAGACAATCTACAATCACTTACGAACTGATGAAGCTGTTTTATTAATGTTTGGTTGAATGTAATATTATTTAAGTTCTGGATGTGTTTCGAGTGTAAAGTGCTTTAAGAATAATAGATACCATTTGATGTTATTTTTAGAAATGAACACGAAAATTAGTAAGTAGTTGTCAGAATTTTGGTGACCCTAAAATCGGTTTCTACACAATTAAGTCATTTAGTAAAGTTAATAGGTATAGACAATATGTACTAAAATAAGTTTACTTCGAAACAGGTGAAGATTACTGTTCGGACACGAGAACACACTCAGGAGAAAAACCATTTACATGTGATATCTGTAACAAGACCTTTAAAATAAGAAGGTATCTTGTATTACACATGAAGATCCATTCTTCGGAAAAACTAGTTACGTGTAATATCTGTAACAAGCCATTTATTAACAAAAGCTCCCTTAGGAAACATATAAGTATACATTCAGGAGAGAAACCATTTTCGTGTGAAGTCTGCCACAAAAGATTTACAGCAAAGAGAAGTCTTACACGTCATATGCGGTTACATTCAGGCGAAAAACCATTTTCGTGTCATATCTGCCACAAAAGATTTGCAGCTAAATGTAGACTACCAGATCATATGAGGGTGCATACAGGCGAAAAACCATTTTCGTGTGATATCTGTAGCAAAGCATTTACTGATAAAAGCACCCTTAGGAAACACATATGGACACATTCAGGAGAGAAACCATTTTCTTGTGATATCTGCCACAAAAGATTTACAACAAAAAAAAGACTTATAGATCATATGGGGATACATTCAGGCGAAAAACCATTTTCGTGTGAAATCTGCCTCAAAATGTTTACAGTAAAAAGTAGACTTCAATATCATATGAGGATACATACAGGCGAAAAACCATTTTCGTGTCATATATGTAACAAGGCATTTATTGATAAAAGCACCTTTAGGAAACACGTAAGGACACATTCAGGAGAGAAACCATTTTCGTGTGAAGTCTGCCACAAACGATTGACAACAAAAAGAAGTCTAACAGATCATATGAGGATACATTCCGGCGAAAAACCATTTTCGTGTGAAATCTGCCACAAAAGGTTTACAGCAAAAAGTAGTCTTCCAGATCATATGAGGATACATACAGGCGATAAACCATTTTCGTGTCATATCTGTAGCAAAGCATTTATTGATAAAAGCACCCTTAGAAAACATATAGGGATACATTCAGGAGAGAAACCATTTTCATGTGATGTCTGCCACAAAAGATTTACTGCAAAAAGAAGTCTTACACGTCATATGAGGATACATACAGGCGAAAAACCATTTTCGTATCATATCTGTAGCGAGGCATTTATTGATACAAGTACGCGTATGAATCATATGAGGATACATTCAGTAGAAAAACCGTTTACGTGTCAAGTATGCCTCAAAACATTTAATAAAAAATGCTGTCTTACAGCCCATACGAGAACACATTCAGAGGAGAAACTATATTCGTGTCATATCTGTCACAAGGCATTCAAAGTAAAAAGGAATCTTAAAGAACACATTACGATACATTCAGGAGAAAACCCTTTCACGTGTGAAATCTGCCTCCAAACATTTTGTCATAAAAATAGTTTTATATACCACATGACGACTCATTCAACGGAAAAACCATTTTCGTGTCATATTTGTGGCAAGGCATTAAAAACTAAAAGTCATCTGGTACAGCACATCAGGATACACAAAGGAGAAAAACCATTTTCATGTAAAATCTGTCACAAAACTTTTAATTTAAAACGTTATCTTACATACCATATCAAAACACATTTAGTGAAAAAACCATTTCCGTGTCATGTCTGTAGCAAGGAATTTACTGTAAAAAGGAATCTTGTGAGACACAATATGAAACATACAGGGGAGAGACCATTTTCGTGTAATATTTGTTACAAGACATTCAGCGTAAATAGGGCTCTTGCAGAGCACATAAGAATACACACAGGAGAAAAACCATTTTCGTGCGATATTTGCGGCAAAGCGATTAGAACAAAAAATCATCTTATTGGGCACATTAGGATACATACAGGGGAAAAACCATATTCCTGTGAAGTCTGCAACAAAAAATTTCGTCAAAAAGGCAATCTTACACAACATTTGAACACACATGTGAGTGTAAGCCACTTCCCTGATATATCTGCAACGAGTCATATAACGTAAAATGTTTGTTTCATAATATCCTGTAGAAGATATTCATTCACCCAGAAAAATAAACTGTGTCGCATCAGTAATAAACCTTATAAATTATTGTTGAAAACATTCCTATCTGTGTGTGTGTGTATGTGTGTGCGCGTGCGTGCGTGCGTGCGTGCGTGCGTGTGTGTGTGTGTGTGTTTTCTACTCTTTCATGCAAAAAACCTTAACCAGAGATTAGCCGATTAGCAAAACACAGACAGACAGACAGACAAAAATTGTACAGAAGATTAATAAAAACAATGCAAGAGGAATGCTTGGTGGCGTCAATAATGTCACTGAATAAAATTGTTTCACAATGGTGTCTAGTATTTTATTTCCTTCTTCATTTTTATATTAAATCAGCTTTAGCCCGCTAATTTCCAAAAATCCTTTCTTTCCCATTTGAAGAACCTGTGTACTAAGTTTCAAGTGAATCCATTGAAGAAATAAATTGTGCGGTCGACGGACTCCGGCCAGGAACGAAGTTCCTTACGTTTTTTCTTCAACTCCATAATGTACTTAAATACTGTACAACGGCACATTGAGGAATATCAGTGTATAAACGTGATATATTGATTTTTTGTAACAACGCCATCTAGTGTGAAGTAGCACTGTGCTATCTAGTTACAACATAGCACTGTAGATGGCGATACACCACTATTAAAACATATAACCTTAGAGTATATATATAAGCATACAGCCATTGACATATTAATATGTCAATGCATATGGCATTTCCACAGAGTACTTTATAAGGAATTTCGTTACGTGACGATTTTTACCTAATCGCACTACCTGTGCACACAAGCCGCGTTAAGGAACTTCGTTCCAAAACAGAAACTTTTGCAACTAAGTTCCTTAGCGCGGATTTTATTCCTTTTGGGGAAGAATTTCCAAAAACTCTTAGTGCTAACTTATCTTGAACTACGTGAATAGAGGTTTTGCTTACAGCAGTCAGAGCATGCCTATTTCCGTCTACAACTGCTATGTTGATATCATACAACCTTCATACACCTTGTTTTCTGTTTCATTGAAATTACCATATTTACAATCACAGCGATCTAAGAAGTTTCACTTCAAGAATTATAATGTTATCAAAAATTTAACACTCGTCCACATAGTGGACAAAGAGTCACAGAGAAACAATACAGAAACACAACATGACATGACAACATTGACAATATCTGTGTGACACAGACTGTCCCAGTACCACGAATATTAGTCATCACAAAGTACTCTGTGGTTGTCGTACATCCATGTATAAATTTACCACAGATTACCGAAGTTTTAAACCACAGATATTTCCTTAATTTGATGTGTAGCTAATAGGTTCCTATTTACAAGTTTAGTTTATTTTAGGGTCGATTTCAAATTAGCCGTAAAAAAAGATAACTTTGAATAACATAAAAAATATTATTGACATTGACATGATGTTCATCTGATTGTATTGTTATAGGACACCTTTAGATGGAACATCTTTTAATACATGGCTATTATAAATAATAACAATGTAAACAAAAAAAAACTCTTTAGAATTTCATTCGTGGTAGTGGTCTTTTTCCAGATTTAAGAATTGAAAAGTGAAACTCAAATTAACTATGTGGGGAAATTCTTATGTTGTCTTATTGGAATAAACATTAATTACCATAGAATGAATTATTACTTAGAACTTGAAAAAATCTAAAAGAAAAACATGTTTTCTTTGCATTTGAAACCGCGCTCTTACTTTTTTAATCATTAGTGTAACACGAAACAAAAATTCCATAAAAAATACATGAGTGATTCCACCTCCCCCCCACTTCTCCACAACGCAAAGGGACCTCAGGGGCTCGTGAATGTGCGGCGACAGCAAACGTGCGCTTCATTATTTTGGTAAGAAATCCATATTTAATGTAAAGTGTAAGCAATAGTAAATATTTAATCGTTTTAAATTAATATGTGTAGTGTAGCTATAGGCAACATGGTTTAGTATTTGTTATTCCTACTGCTTCTAGAATATTCTTAAACAAAATACAACGATAATTTTAACAAAACTTCATTCGTGTCGCATTCATTAGTGTAAATTTAAGAGTTACACTAATGATATATAATATCACACTAATGAGTAAGTTACAAGTTTAAGCTTGTTCCTTGTTTTTTATGGTATTTTTATGCGTGCGTACTTGCGTGCGTGTGTGTGTGTGTGTGTGTAAAATAATTTTATAACTCATTTTGTTATTTGTTTTAGGATAAAATGGGGAAATGGAATAAAAACGAAGAGGAACTAGAAAACAGAAGGGTGGCACGTAGAGAAAGATATAAAAGAATTAAAAATGTCCCAGAGAGATATGCTATCGAAAAAGAAAAAAAAAGGGAAGCATATTTATAACGAAAAATTTAAAAAATTCTCCCCCACCGAGATCGCTACTGTGATTGAAAATAATCGGGGAAATGTACTCTTCTACCGCTTTTAGTTGTCTGCTCGGCGGTATTTGATGGAAATAGAGGAGAGGGAAGTTTAGGGGGTATCTGTGGAGGGGTATCTGAAGTTGCTGTCGCCTCACGCATCAGGTATGCTGGCTTCAGCCGGTCAACCGTGACCTTGACTCGTTTTCCAGACACATTGATTTTATAGTATTTTGGATTACGGTCTATTACTCTATGCGGACCTGAGTATGGTGGTTCTAGCAGTCTTCGGACATGATCCTGTCGCAAGAACACATGGGATGAATCTTTCAGATCATGAGGCATATAAAATGGACCGTCTCTGTGCCAAGTTCTGGCTTTGGTGTTAAATTTGCCAGACTGGAGCGCAGACGAGTTATTAATGCAGTAGGGTCTTCCATGGCGTGATTTGTGGATAGAGCGATGAATTCACCAGGGAGACGGATTGGCTCGCCATACACCAACCAACTCCGCTGACGATCTTCCAAGCACTTCGTATTCCCAGCAACACGAAGGGAATGGTCTCCGTCCAGTTGGAAGAATTGTGACACATGATGGCAGCTTTCAACTGGCGATGTAGGCGCTCGATCATGCCGTTCGATGATGGGTGATGTACAGAGGTGCGGAAGTGTTTAGCTCCAACCATTAAGCTGAGGGCATTGAAGAGATGTGATTCAAATTGTCGTCCTCTATCGGTTGTTATTTTGTGTGGGCAACCGAATCTGGCCAGCCAACTGGACACAAGTGCAGATGCGCAGGTCTCGGCAGTAATGTTTTTGAGCGGAATTGCCTCAAGCCATCGCGTGAATCTGTCGATGACAGTGACACAGTACCTGTATTCGGAAGAGATTGGCAATGGGCCGATTAAATCGAGGTGAATATGAGTGAATCTGGATGAAGGGGTAGTGAAAGGTGAAAGGGGTGATAGGGTGTGACGATGAACTTTACTGCGTTGGCAGCATGCACACTCTCTTGTCCACTCTCTACAATCCTTCCGAATCCCTGGCCAGACAAATCTTTGCGTTCCCAGTCGTACTGTAGCTGTAACGCCTGGATGGCTCAAGCTGTGTAATGAATCGAATAATTGTCGTCGATAGTTTGATGTGACGAATGGACGTGGTGAAGAAGTTGAAGTATCACAATAAAGTTTGATAGTTGTCTCAGGAATTTGTATCCTCTGGAGACGCAGTGATGAGCCTTGTTGTAGCAGATCTTGCAATTCAGTGTCAGATTCCTGAGATTGTGCAAGCTGCTGAAAATCAACGGCGGCATTAACTTCTTCTACCCTGGACAATGTATCAGCAACAACATTATCATTACCTGGGATGTATAAGATGCTTGTTGTAAATTACGAAATGTAGTCTAAGTATCGAAATTGTCTTGGTGTGCATTTTTCTTTATTCCTAGTGAAGGCAAAAGATAGGGGCTTATGCTCTGTGTATACGACAAAGTGTCTTGCTTCAACCATGTGTCAAAAGTATTTAATAACTTCATAGATAGCTAATAGGTCGCGATCGTATGGGCTATACTTTTTCTGTTACTGGGTGAGTTTGTGAGAGAAGAAAGCAAAAGGTAGCCATATCCTATCTTTCCGTTGTTGTAACACAGCACCAATACCAACGTCAGATGCGTCTGTTGCAATGGCTAGCTCAGCGGAAGGATCTGGGTGCGCTAGTTGAGTAGCTAGAGTAAGTGAGTCCTTACAACGCTGAAATGCATCCAACATTTCAGGCGTCATGTGAACTGGATGCGCTCCTTTGATCTTCGAACCAGTGAGATAAGAGTTTAATGGTGCTTGAATTTGAGCAGCATTAGGTATGAAGCGACGGTAAAAATTAATCATACCAAGGAATCTCCGCAATTCTTTGACAGTCTTGGGTGCAGCGAAGTCTTGGATGGCTTGGACTTTCCTGGTCATGGGTTTAGTATCATCTGCAGAAATGAGGTATCCAAGAAACTGTATCTCTGTTTTACCGAAGGTACATTTGGAAGAGTTGATGACTAAACCGTACTCCTTAAGACGGGTGAACAATTCACGTAGATGACGGCGATGTTTCTCTTCACAGTAAATTAAGTTAAATGATTAATAAAGTAAAGATGATTTTAAAATAATATTGTTTTTTATTTACCTGTCTATTTTAACTAGTTATTCAAGAATATATACTAATTTATAGTCGTGCAGTGTTACTTCGAAATAGGCTTTCATTAGTGTAACTTGCACATCATTCGTAAATCAGGGTATTTCATTAGTGTTACGATCAAATCATTTGTGTAAACTCAATTTGCAATTTCTTTTCATATAACCAGTTTCGCACTTTGTTTTTACAAAGTACGGGAATAGTTTGATTATATGAAACGCCCGAGACCGTCAGATTCCAAAAAAACGGGGTTTTACGAAAATCTCAAAAAACGTGTCAATTTATTTCATTTCGTGAAATCGACCCTTTAAGCACGAAATCTCTAGCTTTTAGCTTTAGAAAACCTACTAAGTTCTAGGTACAAGCACAGAATATATATTTTGTGGTACATGCCACATGCTTATTGCAATGCAATAGCATAGATTAATATGTATACGGGAGTATAGTGTTCTGTGGGTTAATGTCAAACTCAAAATACGTAATGTTGACGTAATGTTTGCAAAGAGAAACAGTAATGTTTAATTAATGATTATCTTTGAATTTGATTGTTTGTTTTGTAAATATTAGAATCTTTGCCAGAATTGCCAGAAAAGCGTTTCAATTCAATTCAATTCTTTTTCTACTTGCTTTAACTCTTTCCGATTGATTCTTGTTCCGAAAATAGGTAATGGAAGTCCTGTAAAAGGTTATTCACTACAATATTGATTAGAACATGGTCATGTTTACTAACCGTAATTATTTACTGACCGTAGCAATGACACTGTAGACGAATTGTTTTATATCAGTCATGTCCAGAGATATTGATGTCTGTGATATTAAAGTCAAGGTTGAGAATCTTTCTGTTGACCAGGGAATCATAGAAACTGATAATGACATGGTGAATAGAGAAACCATGCCTCGACTCATTGCTATTGATGAAATTAAAATTGAGAAAGATTCAGACAACCAGAATGTAACTGACCAGGAAAATATTGGTTCTGGACATGCAACCAGTAGTGACATGGTGTGTACATCAATCGCAACCGAACATGGCATTTATGACATTAAGGTTGAAAATGATGACCATGATGTGGAGTTGGAATCAACCACAACCAAAGATTTTATCGTTGATGAAGTCAAGATTAAAATTATCCAGGAAATTATTACTCCTGAAAAGTTTACTAACATTGAGATGATGTGTAGATCAAAGTTGCCCACAGATGCAGCTCTCAATAATGTAAAGGTTGTAAACTGTGGTGTGATGAATCAGGATGTTCCAAGTACAGCGGATACTGAAGTGAAGCGTACAGATGTGTTTTTAGGTGAGTAGAAATTTATTGTATTTAAGGTAAATTCAGATGATTGCCGTACTTGCTGCCTTGCCGGTGTGGCTAGTGAAGACTATGGTGTGTCTCCACTGCACTATAAACCTCATACATTGATAACCAACAAACACGCAGACGAACTACCTGATTGCAAAGTCAGGACCGCCTGTGGATATCCTTAACACCGTAGACATCTCTATACAAATAACATTTTTTCATCAGCAAATTGTTTAATTTACTGAAAAGATAATGCTTGTGGGAAAGTAAAGTATCCATTGATATTTCCTTTTTAATTCGGTATTAGACTTTGTTGTAATTTAATCAAATAATGTGAATTTATATTTTACCTTGACTTTGCTTAACCAAAACATACCTTCTAATGAATATCCGTTTTAAGATTGTAGTTAGTAAAATTTTAATCCTACTAGATACGGTGCAATGTTATAGTATTTTAATGGTAATGAATTATTATGTGCTTAGTTTAAATAGTTTTATAATTTATTTTAGGGTAGCGAATAATTAAGAACAAAATCTAACAATATGTTCTAAAAACCTGATTGTAGGTTACTTCAAGAGCTATCAATTACGAACTGATGAAGCTGTTTTATTTATGTTTGGTTGAATGTAATATTATTGAAGTCCTGGATGTGTTTCGAGTGTAAAGTGCTTTAAAAATAACAACACTAAAAGGTACTCGGAGACTGCTGCAGTAAAGCTATTGCATAGCATTTTGTATCAACTTATGCAATTATAATTATTAGAAGTTATATAGTTATATCAGAACAGCGCCATCTAGTTTGTAGAAAACATATGTATCATACCTTAGTATTAAGGTACTAGATGTTGATGATGATGATGATGTGATGTAGGTGTTAGGTTTTTTTCGTTACGGAATTTCTGGATTCGGTCCCCACGCTCAAGGCCCGCGATAAAAGCTATGCAATAGCTTAAAAGATACTATTTGATGTTTTTTGTAGGAATTAACACGAAAATTAGTAGATTTCATATTGTCAGAATTTTGGTGACCCTAAAATCGGTTTCTTTACAATTAAGTCATTTAGTAAAGTTGAAAGGTATAGACAATATGTACTAAGATAAGTTTATTTCGAAACAGGTGAAGATTACTGTTCGGACACGAGAACACACTCAGGAGAAAAACCATTTACATGTGATATCTGTAACAAGACCTTTAAAATAAGAAGGTATCTTGTAACACACATGAAGATCCATTCATCGGAAAAACTAGTTACGTGTAATATCTGTAACAAGCCATTTATTAACAAAAGCAGCCTTAAGAGACACATAAGTATACATTCAGGAGAGAAACCATTTTTGTGTGAAGTCTGCCACAAAAGATTTACATTAAAAAGAAACCTTACACGTCATTTGCAGATACATGCAGGCGAAAAACCGTTTTCGTGTGATATCTGTAACAAGGCATTTATTGATAAAAGCACTCTTAGGAAACATATATGGACACATTCAGCAGAACCATTTTCATGTCATATATGTAGCAAGGCATTTATTGATAAAAACGCCTTTAGGAAACACTTAAGGAGACATTCAGGAGGGAAACCATTTTCGTGTGACATCTGCCAGAAAAGGTATGCACTAAAAGGTAGTCTTCCAAATCATATGAGGATGCATACAGGTGAAAAACCATTTTCGTGTCATATCTGTAGCAAAGCATTTATTCAGAAAGGCACCCTTAGAAGACATATGGGGATACATTCAGGAGAGAAACCATTTTCGTGTGAACTCTGCCACAAAAGATTTACAGAAAAAAATGGTTGCCTGTAAAGTCGGTTTTACGGGCGAAGATTTTACGTGACAACGTCTTTTTCTCGGTAGAATATTTATTGATATGAATATAATTAAATTGCGCAATAGGAACAAGGAATTGAATGAAAATAAGAATTGCACAAATTTTAACTATAGAAATATATTTTGTTTACTAAAACATTGTACATGTAAACTTAAACTTAACGCGCCGATTCAATGCGCCTAATTCTCTAGTGCTGCGCGCGCGACAGACCGATCATAGTTGAGTGGGAGAGAGACGCAAGGCATTCGGCGGGCCTCTCTCTCGTTCGGTGACTCATCGTAACGTTACCGAGCGTTACTATTTTTCATAAGTGACTCCCAGCTAACCTAATTTAAGACGTTGTCACGTCAAAAAAAAACGTTACACGTCATATGAGCATACATACAGGGGAAAAACCGTTTTCGTGTGATATCTGTAACAAGGCATTTATTGATAAAAGCACTCTTAGGAAACATATATGGACACATTCAGCAGAACCATTTTCTTGTGATCTCTGCCACAAAAGATTTAGAACAAAAAAAAGACTTACAGATCATATGGGGATACATTCAGGCGAAAAACCATTTTCGTGTCATATATGTAGCAAGGCATTTATTGATAAAAACGCCTTTAGCAAACACTTAAGGAGACATTCAGGAGGGAAACCATTTTCGTGTGACATCTGCCACAAAAGGTATGCAGAAAAAAGTAGTCTTCCAAATCATATGAGGATGCATACAGGTGAAAAACCATTTTCGTGTCATATCTGTAGAAAAGCATTTATTCAGAAAGGCGCCCTTAGAAGACATATAGGGATACATTCAGGAGAGAAACCATTTTCGTGTGAACTCTGCCACAAAAGATTTACAGAAAAAAAAAGCGTTACACGTCATATGAGCATACATACAGGGGAAAAACCATTTTCCTGTGAAGTCTGCAACAAAAAATTTCGTCATAAATGCAATCTTACAAAACATTTGAACGCACATGTGAGCGAAAGCCACTTCCCTGATATATCTGCAACGAGTCATATAACGTAAAATGTTTGTTTCATAATATCTTGTAGAAGATATTCATTCAGTAATAAACCTTATAAATTATTGTTGAAAACATTCCTATCTGTACATCCTTACTAATATTATAATATACTAGCGACCCGCCCTCGCTTCGCTTCGGGAAACTTATTGTGAATAAAATTGTCACTGAATAAAATTGTTTCACAATTATGTCTAGTATTTTATTTCCTTCTTCATTTTTATATTAAATCAGCTTTAGCCTGCTAATTTCCAAAAATCCTTTCTTTCCCATTTGAGGAACCTGTGTACAAAGTTTCAAGTGAATCCATTGAAGAAATAAATTGTGCGGTCGACGGACTCCGGCCAGGAACGAAGTTCCTTACGTTTTTTCTTCAACTCCTTAATGTACTTAAAAACTATATCAGTGTATAAACGTAATATATTGTTTTTTTGTAACAACGCCATCTAGTGTGAAGTAGCACTGTGCTATCTAGTTACAACATAATACTGTAGATGGCGATACACCACTATTAAAACATACAGCCCTAGACATATTATTATTCAATGCACACAGCATACGGCATTTCGTTACGTGACGATTTACCTAATCGCACTACCTGTGCACACAAGCCGCGTTAAGGAACTTCGTTCCAAAACAGAAACTTTTGCAACTAAGTTCCTTAACGCGGCTTTTATTCCCTTTGGGGAAGAATTTCCAAAAACTCTTAAAGTGCTAACTTATTTTCAACTACGTGAATAATTTACATAAATACTAGTGAATAGAGGTTTTGCTTACAGCAGTCAGAGCACGGAATACAGAAAGAAGTGGAAGTGCGAAGTAGGCGTGGCACACGGACTGAGGTTGCGCGGAGCTCTGCGTAATTGCCGGACAACACAATGTCAACTTTATTTCTTACTGTTTTAAGTATATAAAATTAGTTGTTACGTAAAATTTTGACATCTGATAGCGGTGGAAAGAAAATCTTTACAACTGTTATGTTCTTAATTGATAAAGGTAACAAGACACCAAATATGGCAAGGAAAAATAAAAATTAAGATAAATCGTTAAGGTGCATTTTCAACTATAATGAGCCAGTTTGATAGACTATTTGAAGTTGACAAGTACCAACCAATAAAAATATAAGTTTCTTAGTGTGAATAATACGATTAGGGATTTACTTGTGTTTATTTTGCTACCGTGGTTTTTTTATTAATCAACACTTGTACCATTTCCACTTCTTTCTGTATTCCGTGAGTCAGAGC
Organism: Ochlodes sylvanus; assembly: GCA_905404295.2. Taxonomy (NCBI): domain Eukaryota; kingdom Metazoa; phylum Arthropoda; class Insecta; order Lepidoptera; family Hesperiidae; genus Ochlodes; species Ochlodes sylvanus. Next base: position 631,768 of record FR990150.1, read on the forward strand.
ATGCCTATTTCCGTCTACAACTGCTATGTTGATATCATACAACCTTCATACACCTTGTTTTCTGTTTCATTGAAATTACCATATTTACAATCACAGCGATCTAAGAAGTTTCACTTCAAGAATTAAAATGTTATCAAAAATTTAACACTCGTCCACAGAGTGGACAAAGAGTCACAGAGAGACTACAGAAACACAACATGACAACATTGACAATATCTGTGTGACACAGACTGTGTCCCAGTACCACCAATCGTTGTCATCACAAAGTACTCTGTGGTTGTCGTACATCCATGTATAAATTTACCACAGATTACCGAAGTTTTAAACCACAGATACTTAGAGTATATATTACGGTAGTATAGAGCACGCGTATTGCACAAAATGTTCAGCTCGCAGCGTAGGCAGGTGTGCTATAGATATTTATATTGAGAAGTGTATGGCAATTAGGGATGTACCGATTACATTACGTCACTATCGACTGTCGAAAATTATGAGTAATAGAAATGTAATCAAATCGTGTGGCTTGTTATATTAAAGTTTATGAAATAAAATATCGGGTTTAGTGTAATTTTTTTTATTACAAAATCTATATATAAAAGGAGAAGTTGAATGACTAACTGACTGACTGACTGACATATCAACGCAGGGCCTAAACTATAAGGGTTAGAAACTTGAAATTTTGCACAGGGGTTTGTTTTATAACGTAGGTGAGCACTAAGTAAGGATTTTTGAAAATTCATCCCCTAAAGGGGTAAAACGGGGGTGCAAAGTTAGTATGAAACTTTGCAAACAACAATCAAAATTCAAATATTTGCAACAAAGTAACTAATATTTATTGAAGTAAAATAGAATGCTAGTGTAAATAGTAAAATTAAAAACATAATTATAAGAAACATCAATCAAAATTCAAATATTTGCAACAAAGGAACTAATATTTATTAAAGAAAAATAGAATACCAGTGTAAATAGTAAAATTAAAAACATAATTATACGCAACAACAATCAAAATTTACATATTTGCAACAAAGGAACTAGGTAATATTTATTTAAAAAATCGTTCTTCTTCAAAGTTTTGTTTTAGTTGAATATGGTAATTTTATCAATAGAGTAAGAATTCTGTATAAAAACCTGTATCCAGTGCTAATCTGTAGCGCACATCGAAAATCTGTATAAATACGAAAAAATCTGTATATAATTATGGCAACGCAAATTTTTTAGACTTACTATAAGTTAAAGCATTAACTACTACAATCTATCTACTGACTACAATCCCACCTGATGGTAAGCAGCGATGTAGTCGAGGGTGGTAAGGCGCAATAACTTAGAAGCCTATTCACTCTTGACTTGAAGATACCTACATACATTGTAATCGAACGGAAATACCGACGCAGGCAATTTGTTCCAGTCCTTCGCGGTACGTATGATGAATGATGACGCAAAGCGTGACTTCCGTACTGGAGGGATGTTTACGACGAAAGGATGAATAAACGCCGTGAGTCGGGTCGTTCGATGGTAGAAAGGATTAGTAGTTATTTAGATGACTTAAGTATCTTAAACCTAATAAACAACAACAATTAAACAGTGACAGTAACTCTTTTACTACATTACTACTCTAGTTTACGCTATAATATTTTTCGCATTAAAATACTAAAAAGTACTAAAATCGTACTAAACACACACCATAAATATTTATAATAAATGTTTAAAAGATTTTGAGTATTAATATATAATTGAGTTACATTAATAAAATATATAATATATTACATTAATATAATATATAATATAATATATTAATGTAACTTTAATATTCAAAATCCACCTATATTATAGGATACTAATAATTATATAGGTTCATAGCTAACATTTAAAAAAATATTTTAAATATCGAATACAGCGTTGGTCGCGTCACATCACCGCTCTCCACGCTTCACTACGCGCGGGGAACGGGGCGCGCGGGGAGTCCTACGCGTGCCAAGCGTGCCCGCCCCGCACGTCTCTTTCACCCCCGCGATGCGTGATTTGTTTTCATAAAAATAAGTATATAAATCGACTTACCGATGAAATGTGATACTGGATTTCAGTTTTGTGTGGTTCCTAGTATCGTGTTTGCAAGATTGAACTGCACATTTGACCATTTTGATACGTAAATATTCGAAAACTCACTGTAGGAACGCACAGCGCTAGCACTCAAGTTCACTCAACCACGACTACAAGCGCTCGCGGCGGGAACGTCGTGTTGTTCTCAACCGTCGTAGGAGTTCCCACCTCGTTGCGCGTGCTCTATACTACCGTAATATAAACTCTAAGCACAGATATTTCCTTAATTTGATGTGTAGCTAATAGGTTCCTATTTACAAGTTTATTTTAAACACGAAATCTCTAGCTTTTAGCTTTAGAGAACCTACTAAGTTCTAGGTACAAGCACAGAATATATATTTTGTGGTACATGCCACATGCTTATTGCAATGCAATAGCATAGATTAATATACTAATATAATATACAATAGCATAGATTAATATACATAGATTAATATACTATAATATATTAATGTATACGGGAGTATAGTGTTCTGTGGGATTCAGTGTTGCCATATGCACCGTAATTACGGTAGATTTGCCGTATTTTTGAAATTTATTTTAAGATCTGCCACCTACAGTAGTCATAAATTACGGTGTATGTAAGTTACCGTATTTTTCCGAACTTTAACCGAAACTAGTATCCAGGCAACAAAGTTGCTCTATGGCCGGCAGCGCCGCCAGTCAATTGTAAAATTGTACATGTCAATGTAATATCACCTGCAAATCTGCACATATAACAACGAAAATTGAACCACAAACTTCTGTATCAATGGATTAAGAGCCGATTTCACCAATGTCGTATAAGTCTTATTCCCGGGATAAGTAGTCAATTACTCGCGAGTAAGCTCATTTTACGTTTCATCAACATTTAACCTAGGGCTAAAATCTCTATATTAAAGTATGGTATTCTTTAATCACAATAAGTAAAATCATATAGCACCGATTCCGGCCGAGTAAGCTGCTAGTAGCTAGTAGTATTCGTAGATAAGTAGTGTCACTGTCTCTGCCACTAGACACGATGAACTCAACTGTCAGGTACGTATTATTCGAATAAATAAAAGAATACCCAGCGCTATAGCGCAAGTATACGGCAATCTGTCTATTTGACTTGGGTGCATTTCAAAGTCGCAGAGTAACTATGCGAGAGTAAGATAATATGGTGAAACGAATTTGAAGTTAACCATCGCATAAATCGACAGAGTAAAGTTATACTGGGAAAGCTGCTCTAGTTTAAATTCTGTGTTGGTGAAATCGGCCCTTAATGAACGGTTCTATATACAAAAACATGTCGTCAATTATTGAAAGTGAATCAGAATTAATTAAAGTTAATTTAATATTGTTTGCATGTTCCTTTAAGCTGGTGGAACACCGTATTTCTGGTAATTTTGACCCACTGTGCACCGTATTATTGTGTAATCCATCTGGCAACACTGGGGTTAATGTCAAACTCAAATACGTAATGTTGACGTAAAGTTGTTTGCAAAGAGTTTTATTTATAAACAGTAATGTTTAAATATTGATTAACTTTGATTGTTTGTTTTGTAAATATTAGAATCTTTGCCAGAATTGCCAGAAAAGCGTTTCAATTCAATTCAATTCTTTTTCTACTTGCTTTAACTCTTTCCGATTGATTCTTGTTCCGAAAATAGGTAATGGAAGTCCTGTAAAAGGTTATTCACTACAATATTGATTAGAACATGGTCATGTTTACTAACCGTAATTATTTACTGACCGTAGCAATGACACTGTAGACGAATTGTTTTATATCAGTCATGTCCAGAGATATTGATGTCTGTGATATTAAAGTCAAGGTTGAGAATCTTTCTGTTGACCAGGGAATCATAGAAACTGATAATGACATGGTGAATAGAGAAACCATGCCTCGACTCATTGCTATTGATGAAATTAAAATTGAGAAAGATTCAGACAACCAGAATGTAACTGACCAGGAAAATATTGGTTCTGGACATGCAACCAGTAGTGACATGGTGTGTACATCAATCGCAACCGAACATGGCATTTATGACATTAAGGTTGAAAATGATGACCATGATGTGGAGTTGGAATCAACCACAACCAAAGATTTTATCGTTGATGAAGTCAAGATTAAAATTATCCAGGAAATTATTACTCCTGAAAAGTTTACTAACATTGAGATGATGTGTAGATCAAAGTTGCCCACAGATGCAGCTCTCAATAATGTAAAGGTTGTAAACTGTGGTGTGATGAATCAGGATGTTCCAAGTACAGCGGATACTGAAGTGAAGCGTACAGATGTGTTTTTAGGTGAGTAGAAATTTATTGTATTTAAGGTAAATTCAGATGATTGCCGTACTTGCTGCCTTGCCGGTGTGGCTAGTGAAGACTATGGTGTGTCTCCACTGCACTATAAACCTCATACATTGATAACCAACAAACACGCAGACGAACTACCTGATTGCAAAGTCAGGACCGCCTGTGGATATCCTTAACACCGTAGACATCTCTATACAAATAACATTTTTTCATCAGCAAATTGTTTAATTTACTGAAAAGATAATGCTTGTGGGAAAGTAAAGTATCCATTGATATTTCCTTTTTAATTCGGTATTAGACTTTGTCAGCAATTGGCCAGCGTGGTGGACTATGGCCTATACCCCTCTCATTGTGAGAGGAGACCCGTGCCCAGCAGTGGGACAGTTATGGGTTGTGATGATGATGATGATGATTAGACTTTGTTCTAATTTAATCAAATAATGTGAATTTATATTTTACCTTAACTTTGCTTAACCAAAAAATACCAAATAATGAATGTCCGTTTTAAGATTGTATAGGGTTTTCCAATAGGGACGGGTCGATTTTAAAATTGAATAAAACAAGTTGTTTAAGAGATATCAATAAGATTTTATCTTTATTTGAGAGCCCTATTAATTATATTTTGGGTGAATATAACATCGTTCAAATAGCTGCCGCGGCTTCGCTGGGTGGCGTGCATTCGAAAAGTCCAGTTTTCGATGACTTTGGCGTATAATTCAGGCCGAATTTGACCGATGGCATCGATTATGTTGTCTTTGAGGGCCGCGGTGGTTTGCGCGTAACGATCACAAACTTCTTGTGGCCTGAATGGGATGATTATTCATACCGAAGACATATGGTTTCAACAGAATGGCGCTACGTGCCACACAGCTCACACAATCGATACTCTGCACAGCGGTTTCATGGCATGGTTATCTCGCGCCGAGGCGACGTGAATTGGCCACCAAGATCGTGTGATTTGACCCCTTAAACCCCTTTAGACTTTTCTTGTGGGGCTTTCTTAAGTCGCAGGTCTATGGGAATAAGCCGCAAACCACCGCGGCCTTCAAAGACAACATAATCGATGCCATCGGTCAAATTCGGCCTGAATTATACGCCAAAGTCATCGAAAACTGGACTTTTCGAATGCACGCCACAGAGCGAAGCCGCGGCAGCTATTTGAACGATGTTATATTCACCCAAAATATAATTAATAGGGCTCTCAAATAAAGATAAAATCTTATTGATATCTCTTAAACAACTTGTTTTATTCAATTTTAAAATCGACCCGCGCTTAATGAAAAACCCTATAGTTAGTAAAATTTTAATCCTACTAGATACAGTGCAATGTTATAGTATTTTAATGGTAATGAATTATTATGTGCTTAGTTTAAATAGTTTTATAATTTATTTTAGTGTAGCGAATAATTAAGAACAAATCGGTTTCTTCACAATTAAGTCATTTAGGGCCAGTTTCACCGGTTACGGATAAAGTTCCGGATAGCCCTAGGAATTTATCTGCCACTTAACAGTTGACGGAGCGGCAACGTCGCTTTTTGCGTTTCGTTACTACTACGTAAATTATTGTCATTTGAAAATTATTTTGAAAACTTATTTAATAAAATACTTTTTGTTCAAAATAATCCAATTCGACTTTTTTAATATTTCCAGTATAATTTTATCATTATAGAACGAAAATAGTAGGATTTATAATAATATGATGTACTACAGTTCAAATTCCAAATGTGTTATAGAAACGCCACTTGAAACATTTTTTATCCGTCAGATAACGCCTAACAGCCACTTGAACTGGCAGATAGCTTAACCAACACTTTTCTCTGTCACTTCTATCAGATTACCTGAGAAGCCAAAAAATGTAGTTTATCTGGGAGTTGAGTTCCTAGGGCTATCCGGAACTTTATCCGGAACCGGTGAAACTGGCCCTTAGTAAAGTTAAAAGGTATAGACAATATGTACTAAAATAAGTTTATTTCGAAACAGGTGAAGATTACTGTTCAGACACGAGAACACACTCAGGAGAAAAACCATTTACATGTGATATCTGTAACAAGACCTTTAAAATAAGAAGGTATCTTGTAACACACATGAAGATCCATTCATCGGAAAAACTAGTTACGTGTAATATCTGTAACAAGCCATTTATTAACAAAAGCTCCCTTAGGAAACATATAAGTATACATTCAGGAGAGAAACCATTTTCGTGTGAAGTCTGCCACAAAAGATTTACAGCAAAGAGAAGTCTTACACGTCATTTGCAGATAAATTCAGGCGAAAAACCATTTTCGTGTCATATCTGCCACAAAAGATTTGCAGCTAAATGTAAACTCCCAGATCATATGAGGGTGCATACAGGCGAAAAACCGTTTTCGTGTGATATCTGTAACAAGGCATTTATTGATAAAAACGCCCTTAGAAAACATATAGGGATACATTCAGGAGAGAAACCATTTTCGTGTGAACTCTGCCACAAAAGATTTCCAGAAAAAAGAAGTCTTACACGTCATTTGCAGATACATTCAGGCGAAAAACCATTTTCGTGTGATATCTGCCACAAAAGATTTGCAGCTAAATGTAAACTACCAGATCATATGAGGGTGCATACAGGCGAAAAACCGTTTTCGTGTGATATCTGTAACAAGGCATTTATTGATAAAAACGCCTTTAGGAAACACATAAGGAGACATTCAGGAGGGAGACCATTTTCGTGTGAAGTCTGCCACAAAAGATTGACAACAAAAAGAAGTCTAACAGATCATATGAGGATACATTCCGGCGAAAAACCATTTTCGTGTAAAATCTGCCACAAAAGGTATGCAGCAAAAAGTGGTCTTCCAAATCATATGAGGATGCATACAGGTGAAAAACCATTTTCGTGTGATATCTGTAACAAGGCATTTATTGATAAAAGCACCCTTAGAAAACATATAGGTATACATTCAGGAGAGAAACCATTTTCGTGTGAACTCTGCCACAAAAGATTTCCAGAAAAAAGAAGTCTTACACGTCATATGCGGTTACATACAGGCGAAAACCCATTTCGGTGTCATATCTGTAGCGAGCCATTTATTGATACAAGTACGCGTATGAATCATATGAGGATACATTCAGTAGAAAACCCATTTATGTGTCAAGTATGCCTCAAAACATTTAATAAAAAATGCTATCTTACAGCCCATACGAGAACACATTCAGAGGAGAAACTATATTCGTGTCATACCTGTCACAAGGCATTCAAAGTAAAAAGGAGTCTTATAGAACACATTATGATACATACAGGGGAAAAACCATTTTCCTGTGAAGTCTGCAACAAAAAATTTCGTCAAAAAGGCAATCTTACACAACATTTGAACACACACGTGAGCGAAAGCCACTTCCCCGATATATCTGCAACGAGTCATATAACGTAAAATCCAGAAAAATAAAGTGTGTCGCATCAGCAATAAACCTTCTAAATTATTGTTGAAAACATTCCTATCTGTACATCCTTACTAATATTATAATTATAAAGTTTGTGTGTGTGTATTTTTTGCTACTCTGTCACGCAAAAAAGCTTAACCAGAGATTAGCCGGAACAGACAGACAGAAAAAAATTGTAAGACTTTAAAAGTTGATAAAATCAGAGAACTTTCATATTAACATTGCACCCGCCTTTTACCCGCTTAAGGGATGATTTTCGAAAAAATATTTACATGTGTTTCATAACTTTTATGAAATACCTTCATTCTGAATTTCATTCGAATATCTTCAAAAACGGCTAAGTTTCATACTAACTTTGTACCCCCGTTTTACCCCCTTACAGTTACTCAGTGCTAACTTATTGTGAACTACATGAATAGAGGTTTTGCTTACAGCAGTTTCGATAACTATCCTGATCATAAAATTATTAAATATTCGATATCAGAGCATGCCTATTTCCGACTACAAATACAACTGCTATGTTGATATCATACAACCTTATTACCCCCTTTTTGAAATACCTTATTAGAGTTACGTTGGAGTCGTTGGACACTCAACATTACACATGAATGAGATGATGCTCCTTACTTTTATACTCCATGAATAAAACTTGTTATTATGCTGTCTGTGCTAATGCTAACTGTCAGTAAAAAATTGGTCTTCACTCATCAGTTATCATTAAGACTATGTAGGTTAGTGTTCTGTGGTTGTCTTGTCAACTTGTCATTGTCAATTCATTTCATTTCATCATTTATCAATATTGTGAATTTGTTATAGTTAAAGTGATTATAATTATGCTTAGTGGTTAATAATGTTATTTTGATATCGAAAGCACAACGTAAGGCTATGTCGATAACTATATTCGAATTGTTGACACGAAAATGATTGACTGTAAAGGTGTAAAGTCAGTTTACGGACGATAATTTTACGTGATAACGTAAGAAAACATTGAAGAAAACCGATCGTACCTCTCTATCGCTTGTTCCGCGTTCTCGCTTGCAAGCTCGGCTCAGGTCAGGCGGAACATGACAATGATGGCATACTTTTTCGTGCGAGCAGCCGGCGTTCATCGATTTATAAGACGTTATCACGTCAAAAAAAACGCTAAGAATAATGTATATGTTTTGTTTCGCATTGCGTAGGTACTCGTTTTTATAAAGTTAAGTGAAAAGTTAATGTGGTTTCCATTGTTTATTACAACCACAATTGCGATAAAAAGGTAATTATTTGTATTTAAATAAAGTTTTCTAATTAGATAATATCATGTATACTACATAGTATAATTATGACTAGTAGCCCGAACTACATTGCCACGGGTCGCCCTGAAAATCAGCGTCCGTCTGCCACGGTCTTTTGCTGAGTGCGTCCTACTTCAATTCTTTTATTTTAATGTTTTTATATTTTATTAATGTCTTTCTCTTCATTTATGTTTTATGCAATAAATGTATTTTCTTTCTTTCTTTCTTCTGTTATGATACAATTTTAACTAAAAAATATTGTGACTCATAAGCGATCATATAAGAAGTCAACTGCTTTTAGTTAGTAATTAACGAATCAATTTAAAATCATCGTGCATAGCTATTAATGTAACATTAAAAATTAATGTTCAACCTCACATCACACATGTCATAACAATAACAATGTTTCTAAAAAGACAAGTTGAACTGAAAGACAAGTTCATCAAACTGTTTAGAGTGGGATTTTTAAAGCAGTAATTCGAAAAATTTATTTATTTGTTCAATATTGTCATTTCAAATTAACAATTTATTGACATTCATTTGATTTCAGTTTATTTCTTTCTAACTGTTTGCAAAATATGCAAATACCGTAAATAATATTGGAAAATTAAAAATTAATCATTAATACATAATATGTAATATATTATTATATCAAGCAGGTTTTGGCGTTCCCACTTAAAAAATAAATCACAAGTTATCAAATTGTAATTTACAATGTATTTATAAATAAGTACTATTTCTTTGTTAATATAATTTTTTAACAATGTCTTTTGCAGAACCGCTTACAATCACACTATGACAGACCAACCTGACAAACCTTTGAATCTCACGGCTCTGCCACTACCGTCACAGAGTAATGTACTCACGGAGGCGCAAGACGCCGCCGAATCCGCGACTGCAACGCCATTCGCTGAGCCACCAACAATTGCTGCTCCGAAATCAAAGGCACAGAAACAACGCGAGTACAGGCAGCGTATAGCAGCATCCAGAACTCTCGCTCAGGTGATAGCTGCGAGGAAAGCGGATGTCGAAAGACAGCGCAAGCGCAGACTACGCAAAGCTGCTACCTCGGCTCTTGTCAGTGGTTCATTAGAATCGACTACTGTGTCCTCTTCTCGTTCAGTGGCAATGTCAAACGATGTCAAAATTGGTACTCAAAGACAGCTCACACACCAACAAGGTCAAACTCCAGCAGCAGAACCAGCACAAACCACTGTTCAACCAGGTATTTCTTCCGATATTTAATTAGGTATTATCTTTATTATTATCTCTAAACTTAAAGTTTCATGGGTCCTAGATGTAAATGAACCCGGTTATTTGGAAGGCGTGCGTGGGGACACAGGTCCAACACGTAGAGGCCCCTTTGAGACACTTTGATGTTGTGCATGTTAACAAGGCATTTATTCTATCCTCGATTGCCCAATATGAAACAACTGACGATAGTCTACAACTACAAGGTAAATGGACACCTCCCAATCAGACTGTATAAGAACTGAAAATTCGGCAGGTGGTGTCTTGTTGCTCAATAAATGGGCCCCCGTAAAGTGGCATAATGCCTGGGGGCAACATTGACATGAGCAGCTAGGGATGTAGAGGTGCGGCACCGATTTTCCCATCTGGGGTGGATATAGCTCCCGAGCACATAGCTCTAACAACTCCACTCTAGCCGGCCGGTTAAGGCAAGCACAGGGGTGGGGGCTTGTTCCTCAATCTCCATTCCACCTGCCGAAAATAAGGGGGGAATGTAAGGAGTTATTGCTAAATGAAAAATAACTCGCATGAAAATAAATTCGTGCGCGGTTTACGTTTAAAAATTTGGAGTGAGGGTACTATGGGACATGTTTCCCGATGCAAAGCGAGGGCGGGTTTCCTAGTTATATAAAATATCAATATATGACCAGCATAGATGTAAACTATGCATAGATGTAAATGAAGCGCTCATAGCCCGGCGGCTTGCGTCGATCTCAAGTGATCGACAAAGTTAAGCAACAGCGGGCGCGGTCGGTAGTTGGATGGGTGACCGCTAGTGGCAAAGTTCCTTGGGCGCTTCCGTGCTTCGGAGGGCACGTAAAGCCGTCGGTCCCGGTTGTTATCATTTGGTAGCAGTCGTTAAGCCATGTCGGATACCTTCGGGCGGCTTAAAATTTCCGACACTTGGGTTGGCCACTAACCCCTCCACCAATCCGCACTGGAGCAGCGTGGTGGAGTATGCTCTAGGCCTCCTCAGGTACGAGGAGAGACCCGTGCTCAGTAGTGGGCCATTAATGGGTTGTAGCCAGATGTAAACTAACGGTATATTATACCAATTTTGGTAAAATATCCTTTTCATTACGTGGCATTCTACTTTCAGTGTATGTGATAGTTACATGTTGGATCATGGAACCAACATGAAACTAGGATAATTGTTATCAATAAATTAATTGTTTTTTCAGCAAAAGTAACTGCTGTTAAAAATATAGTCATGCTTACTGATTATAAAAACACGCTCAGAAATGAAACTGCGGCAATAAATTATTTAATACCTGTCACAACCAGAGATGTTGCTGGCCATGATATTGATGTCAAGGTTGAGAATGATCTTTCTGTCGACCAGGGAACAATACAAACTGAAGAAAGAATTGATTACGATAAAGCGAATGAACGAACCTCGCCCCTATATGTTGCTATTGATGAAATTAAAGTTGAATATGATGAACCAGTCAACCAGGATATAACTGACCAGGAAAATATAAGTAGTGTCATTCATGACATTAAGGTTGAAACTGAGGATCATAATGTGGAGTGTGGATCAACCATAACCAATGATTTTGTTACTGATGATATTAAGGTTGAAGTTTTCCAGGACATTGTAACTCCTGAAGATTTTACCAACGTTGAGATGATGTGTAGATCAACGTTACCCACAGATACAGGTGTCAATAGTGTTAAGGTTGAAGACTGTGGTGTGATGAATCAGGATGATGCAACTGATAGCGCAACTGATACTGACGGCCAGTGTGGGGATGTGTTGTTAGGTAAGTAGGGATTGATATAATTACAACTTCCCTGTCCCCATATAACTCATTTTGATAATGACCCATGTCCAAAGATTTTTTTATCTTTAAGCTAAATGATATTATTATATGGCATAAAAAATAATTTTAGTAAGTTATTGTTAATAAATTAATTTTATTTTGGGTTTTTTTATTGAGTCACATGTGACTCATGAACGTAGTTTGATAAATTTTCTTTACCATGTTCAAAGAGTCATATGTTCACACACACAAATACATTTTTGAGGGACAATAAAAATGCATCATCCATCTAATGTCAATCAACTGTCGTAACTTCCGTTAGATTAGAAAGTGGTGTTTTTGTGGCTATAAATTGATATCACTACATAGTATAAAACAAAGTCGTTTTCTCTGTCCCTATGTATGCTTAGATCTTTAAAACTACGCAACGGATTTTGATGCGGTTTTTTTAATAGATAGAATGATTGAAGAGGAAAGTTTATAATGTATAATATATTAAAGTTTTTCGCAAAATGAAAAATAACGCGCGTGAAAATAAATTCGTGCCCTGGTTACGTTTAACAATTTTGGACTTGGGGACTAAGGGACAGGTTTCCCGAAGCGAAGCGAGGGCGGGTTTACTAGTAATTGATATAGTGTTGTTGTTATAAATGTTATAATTGATATGGTGCATGTGGCAGAGATGAGAATGTTGAGGTGGATGTGTGGAGTTACGAGAATGGATAAAGTAAGAAATTAGTATATTAGAGGAAGTTTTAAAGTAGCACAAATTACAGAAAAGTTGAAAGGGACCCGATTGTCGTGGTATGGGCATGTGATGAGGTGAGAGGAAACGCATGTGACGAGAAGAGTGATTGATATGAATGTGGATGGACGAAGGGGACGAGGACGGCCAAAGAAAAGATGGAATGGATTGTGTGAGAGAGGATATGAAACATGAGGGAGTCAGTGTAGAAGTGACGGCTAATAGGGAAGAATGGAAGAGATGAACATATTGTGCCGACCACAAATAAAATTGGGACTTGGGCAGGAAGATGATGAGGGGAAATTTCCTTAAATCCTGTTTCCCCTACACACCCTGAAGAACATACATGCCTTTCAGCTTGTTGAGTTCAGTAGAAGTTTTATATATGTATATTGATGATAAACGCTAACACACTCACACCCCCGCACTGGGATCCCCTGTGTCGTACGGCATGAACAACACAACACTAGCGCACATGATCCGAGTACATACATTAACTGTCACATGAATATCTGCCCGGGCTGGGATTGTAACCCGTAACCTCTAGCTTCACAGGCCACTACAACGAGGCTTTGGGATCATCTAATTTGTTGATTCCTAATTAATCTTTATATTTTGAAACAGATGAAGATTACTCTTCGGTCGACGGTCTCCCTTCAGCAGAGACAATACATAAAGTTGAGTCGAGTGATACAGGAGTACCACAAGTGAAGAAAATATCGGAATATTTTATGAGTCTTGCAAACGATATGAAGACGCATTCAAAGGAAAGACCATATTCGTGTGCTATCTGTAAAAAGGCATTTAAATTAAAAAGCAATCTTAAAGAACACATAGACCTACATTTAGGGGTAAAACCATATGCGTGTCAAGTTTGTCACAAAACATTTACTCAGAAGCGAACTCTTACAATGCATCTGATGACACATTCAGGAGAGAAACCATTCTCGTGTGATGTCTGTGGCAAGGCATTCCGTCGACAATTTGGTCTCAAGTCCCACAAACAGACACATTTAAAACCCTCGAAACGCAAGTCATTCAAATGACATTTTCTTGGAGAAATATCTCGTAAATCAATAAAGTAACAAGTATAAAATAAAAATAAAATAAAATATCGCTACACACTCATAGCCCCACACTAGGATTCCCTGTGTCGTGGGTGCCATGGACAACACACAAGACAAGAACACACACCCAGACCAAGACCGGAAATTTAAATTCATCATTCAAATTTCCGCCTCGCTCGGAATCGAACCCAGGACCCTCGGAACGGCGATCCGGCGTGTTAACCATTGCGCCATCTGGGTCGTATAATAAATGTAATTTTAATTTATTGTTATGTTGTTGTAACTATTCAATTTAATAAATGTTGCTACTATTAAAAAAAAAGCATAAATATAACTTGAGTGAAGGAGTGAATAGGCTTTTACGAACCACTCAACATATCATCATCATCATCACAACCCATAACTATCCCACTGCAGTGCCCAGCAGTGGGCAGTCAGACAGTGGGTCTCCTTTCACAGTGTGAGGGGTACAGGCCATACAGGTCATTGTCCACCACGCTGGCCAAGTGCGGATTGGCGGACTTCATACACCTTTGAGAGCATTAACTTGTAGAAAGTAAAAAATAAATAACTGAAACGCGCGTTTGTTGCGTCATATTTAAATGTATTATTGTAATGCCTCCACTTTATAGGACAAATAAAAATGTTTTGTTTCAAGTGTCTTTCATGTAAGCAATAATGCACTTGAGTCACTTGTAAAAATATCGAATTGAGAGTTGGGACACATGGTACAAGGGAAACTTTAATAAATAAAAATGTCACTCTCTCTCCCGAAGTGCTACGCCTAACAAGGTACGTAGGTGATTAATTTAATGTTATTGTGACATTATGATATGCATGGAATAAATGAATTGTTTGTAGGAAGCTGTTTTGTGATGTCAACAATCATTATATTAAAATGTAGGTGCTTTTAAATTAAGTCAAGAGTGAAAAGGTTTACTATCAGGTGGGATTACAGTCCAGCGGTTACGGTTACATAACACAAAGTAAAAAAAAAACAGGTTGTCGACGTTAACTGTCAGTTTGGTTGCTACTTGAATCTCCTTAGCCCAAACATTTATCTACGTCTGATGTTCATAATTATCATACACCCGTTTTTGAAATACCTATTACCTATACTTACTGCTCGAAATTGGACGCTTTTTCAACTACTTCCATAAATAAGATGATGCTCCTTACTTCTATACCCCATGAATAAAACTTGATGTTATGCTGTCTGTGTCAAGTTGTCAACTGACAGTGACAAGTTGGTTGGTTATACCATAATTCGTTGGTTGTACGCTTAAAGTAACTTGGTTGTACGCAACGAAACGAAAACGACCAAATATTGATGTTTTACTTTGCTTACTTAGGCCACAGCTTAGGCCATTATTTAGTTAACTTGATTTCGATTACTTTTACTTGACGTTAGCCGCCATTTTTGCGTAAAAGGTCTTGCTCTAAGTCAGTCTAAGTTGTCTACATAGATTATTATGTGGTTGTCCATGATGTTGATATAAAAGTTGAAAAATGATCTTTCTGTCGACCAAAAAATCTGAAGATACATTTAGTTGCGACATGGAGAATAGACAGAACCTGCCTCTATATGTTGCTGTTGATAAAATTAAAGTTGAATATGACGAAGCAGTCAACCATGACTTAAATTGGCAGGAAAATATTGGTACTGAACATATAACCAGTAGTGACATGGTGTGTAGATCAACCACAACTGAAGATGTCGTTCATGACATTAAGGTTGAGACTGAGGATCATGACGTGGAGTGGGGATCAACCACAAACATAGATCTGGTCCCTGATGACATCAAGGTTGAAATTATCCAGGAAATTATAACTCCTGAAGAGTTTACCAACATTGAGATAATGTGTAGATCAAAGTTGCCCACAGATGTAGGTGTCGATAGTGTTAAGGTTGAAGACTGTGGTGTGATGAATCAGGATGGTGCAAGTGTAAGTGCAACCAATACTGATGTGAAGCATGGAGATGTGTTGTTAGGTAAGTAGAGATTGAATATTATGAAGGCTTATTCAATATTCAGATACTTTGCCAAGCTAACAATGTTGAGTGCAGACTGGGTTTCTACTATTTATTTCGATATGCAAAAGATTTAACCTAAATAAATAATTCGATCATATCTAGGTTCAATTACCGGGGCAGATGGTTATGTGGCGGATAAATGTTTGTTCTCGGGTCGTGGGTGTTAGTGATGTGTAATTTGTGTTGTCCATGCCACATGCGACACAGGGTATACTAGTGTGGGGTATGAGCGTTAGCATAGCAGTTTAAGCATTTATATCATCATTATCATCACAACCCTTCTGTCCCACTGCTGGGCACGGGTCTCCTCTCACAGTGTATATGCCATAGTCCACCACGCTGGCCAAGTGCAGATTGGTGGACTATTTTAAAAATTTGATGCATTTATAATATTATGTCAATTATTAAAGTTTTGAAATTATTTGTATGACGTCATGGAGGTAATTATGTTCTGACAGGTGAAGATTACTCTTCGGACAACAAACTACCTTTAGCAGAGACATATAAAGTTGGGTGGAGCGACACAGGAGTACAACAAGTGAAGGGTGTCACGCTACGGCAGCTCGCCGCTGACGGCCGACTGACAGTTGATGATAAGCTGTCCCGTGCTAATCGAAATAATACTGAGCTTGCACATATAACTGAACATGAGGACCGTCTACAAAACCAGTCTGAGGTTCGTTCAGGGAAAGTACAATATTCATGTCAAATCTGTCATAAAACATTTCATCGAAAACCATATTATACATCACACATGAGGACACATACAGGCGAAAAACCATTTTCGTGTGAAGTCTGCCACAACAAATTTAGACAAAAATATCTTCTTATAGCTCATATGAGGATACATTCAGGTGAAAAACCATATTCGTGTGAAGTTTGCCACAAAACATTTAGACATAAGTGTACTATTCAACGCCATATGAAGATGCATTTGGGAGAAAGACCATATTCATGTGAAGTATGTCACAAAAAATTTATTCAAAAAGGTCAAGTTACAGCCCATATGAGGATACATACAGGGATAAAACCATATACATGTGATATATGTAAAAATGCATTTACTTGGAAACGGATTCTTCTAGAACACATCAGGACACATACGAAAGAAAAACCATTTTCGTGTGAAATCTGCCACAAAGCGTATAGTAAAAAAAGTAATTGCACATCCCACATGAAGACACATTCTGGGAATAAACCATTTTCATGTGAAGTCTGTAACAAATCATTTTATGCAAATTTTTTTCTAAAAACACACATGAGGACACATACGGGAGAGAAACCATTTTCGTGTGATTACTGCCACAAAAGATTTACTCGAAAACCCTATCTTACATCCCATTTGAGGAAACATTCAGGAGAGAATCCAATTTCATGTGATATGTGTAACGAATCATTCATTTCAAAAACGCAACTTAAATCCCACCGGAAGACACATTCTGATAAGAAAAAATTAAATGTATAGATATATAGCCGTTTGGGAAGAGTGCGACCACAATCACTCTGACATGAGATTTTTATAACACTAGTAAACCCGCCCTCGCTTCGCTTCGGGAAACCTGTCCCTTAGTACCCAAGTCCAAAATTCTTAAACATAACCAGCGCACGAATTTATTTTCACGCGCGTTATTTTTCATTTTGCGAAAAACTTTAATATATACATACAAACTTTCCTCTTGAATCATTCTATCTATTAAAAAAAAACCCCATCGAAATCCGTTGCGTAGTTTTAAAGATCTAAGCATACATAGGGACAGAGAAAGCGACTTTGTTTTATACTATGTAGTGATGTTAGACTAGCTAGCTACCCGCTCCGACTTCGCACGGTTTAGTAGGCAACAGTGAGCGTCGGGAGCGGCTCGGCAAGTGGGTGATCGCCACATAAACTCAAACTCAAATCATGTATTACATGTACTTAGATATTAATTATATAGGTATTTTTGAATACACTTATGAACATCAATTTTTTACATTTACCACCGTTTCGCTAAGATTTCTTTCTTAAGATGCCTTTAAATATTGAATTTAAATTTTAAATCTTTAAGGAACTCTTAACCTTAAAACTTAAACACTCCTTACTCACACAGTACATCTAAACACACTACACTACACACAGACACAAAAAATTATGTTTTAGTCACTTAAGCTGAGTTTTGTACTTGTCGTAATTTAATTAATAATAATGTTGTTTTATCTCTTTTTTATGAATGTTTATTTGTTGTTACATTAACCTGTAAGTTACCTTTATAAAAGGCAATAAAATACTTGTGCTCCGTCTACCCAATCATTTTGTAGCAACCCTACATTTTTGTAAATATAGTGTGTATATACAACCCTAGTTTAAGTTGCCATGACATTATAAATTCCATTGATTATCAAATTCTTCTTTTTCTCTGTATCTGTATATTGATGATGATGATGCATACTTATTATTCATTTACAAACTGCAGATCAATCGCCTTTTCAATTTTTTTCACTGGTCTAACAGGTGCTAGTAAAACTTTCGTCATCAAACTATTTTACTAGATAAACTGATTCAGACGGCCATTGCAATGCTTATATATCTTGAGCTACCACTGGTAACGCTGCTGTAGGAATTGATGGTACAACAATTCATACAGCACTTCACAGCAATTTCAAAAAAATTGGGTTTTGTCATCTGAAGTCATACATTTGTATAGATCTCTTTTTGTATAATTATGTATAAGTAATCATCGATGAAGTAAGTATGATCAGTGCAGAACTTTTATTGAAAATTGACTCGAGTTTAATCCAAATAACCAGTAATCATAAGGAAACGGTGTAGACAATGATATTATACTACAAGAGGGGTGTAGATATAATTTTTAACGGACATTTATGGCAGCTACCACCGGTACGAGCAACACCAATATATAGGCCTATTAAAGCTCACATAGTTGACCCCATCTTTGCCGGAAACTTAAATTTTATCAAGTCAACGAAGTAAAGAGACAGGCTAATGTTCAATTTTCTAATTTAATAAAGTAGGCAATGGTGAACCGCATGAAATTGAATCGATAGAATCCAGGTTTTTTACAAAACCCGATGCTCAAAGACTTTGCCCCAATCGAATTCGCCTCATCCATAAAAATTATTGTCAATGATGTTTTAATTATCTATGGTGTGTGGTGTCTATGGTGATGATGTCTATGGTGTTTGTGTGTGTGGTGTCTATGTGTTGAGGAAGTAATAGTAGGTATTCTGTTTTGTGGAATTGTGGAGTATTGTCGCCTATGAATGTGTTATGAAAAATAAGAGTTGACCTAAAGGTTGTAAATACCAGGTCATAAAATCCATAAAAAAAAGTGGAGTATTGTCTTGACATTGACATTGTTATGATAATATGTCAAGCCAAAGTGGCTATTACATTACTGTCAGTAGTGTCAGTCAGTTATTTCATTTGAGAGTTGATAGAAAAATAATAAATACAGTGTTTTGATCTATTTAATTTTGTTGTCATTGATAAATATTTAAATTTATATTAAAAATGTCGAAACTAAAAAGTTATCGTTCTTGTTTTGTACCATTATGTACGAATACTACAAAAAAAACTCCTGACAAAATGTTTTTAAATGTTCCCCAAGATTACAAACGTCGAAATAAATGGTTTCGAGCAGTGCACCGTGATAATCCCAAAACAAAAACGAATTTTTTTTGTTGTGAAGATCATTTCGATGTAAGTATTGCTTAATACCATAGTTATTAATTATTATTTGTCTAAGTATACAAATAAAATAATTATTATATACTTACGTAAGTAGAGTTCAGTGAATATTTTTTTTTAACTGGACTCCAAATCATAACCTTTAAAATCATGGCATTAAAAAATTTTTGTATTGATAATTTAAAGTGCTTAAATAATAAATTCATGTATCTTTATCTAATGATTGGGATTCAATTTGATATATTTATAATTTTATAACGTTCGAGGTTATGTATTTGACTGTTGGATTTTTTCTGTTGATACAGTAACATTTGAATAATTCTTATAATTTCTTTTTTTTTCCAGCTGAAAGATGACATGGATAATTATATTTATTATACAACGATGGGAGGTAAAGCAAAGATTAAAATTGACGTAGTACCGCACAAGTTTGATTGTCAACCTAATCGTAAAAGACAAGGCACTACAACGATTCTTACACCGGCTGCGGAAAAACGACGGAGACAACGAATCATTCAAGAAATTTTAAATGAATCGTCGGAAAATATGGAAATTGGTAATCCTCCAGAACCAAACATTGATGCCATATCAGCCAATACTGTTGAAAATATTGGAGTAGATTTTGCTCTATGTAACACCTGATTGAGTTTTTCAAATGTAACACCTGGCCAAAAGGTCACTGTTGAAACACAAACTAATATTAACCACGGTACTGCTGTACAAGTAAATAGTCGTCCTAAGTGTGTTGCCTTGTGTGTGAGATAGAAGATGTATCCATCTATACTGTACTAAGCTTGCTCCTGGTCCGAGCTCTAGGTTTATATGTTAGTGCTACACTTTGCTACTGGCGCTGCTGGCTTCGCCCGTGTGGGACTCGAAAAACAGCAATTATATTTAAAGCTCAATATGTTGCATGCAGTGGTTTGCACTTAAAAGGTAGAAACAAGCTGTCGCAAAACGGTTTAGGCAGCGCACATCAAGATTGAAGAGGGCAGGATTTTTTCTGACTTATCATTATAGGTATAATTTCCAAATTACACAAAATCAATTATTCTAGCCCATATGTTATTCTGATGTATAAGCTAATGTAAAGCTTCATCTAAATCAGAAAGAGGTTTATTCCACTGAATCACCACATGAATTTAAACGGATAAACTTCATTGTCTGTTTGTTTTGCCGCTTCTTCCTATATTATATAATTAATAGGTAGTTGTGTTTTTTCAGGGAATACAACATTTAACTGCAGTATTAATAAAAACATGGACAAGCTTTCAGATCATAATAACACAGACACCAATGAAAACGCAGACATGAATTATTTAATACCTGTCAGGTCCAGCGTTGTTGCTGGCCATGGTGTTGATATTAAAGTTGAAAATGATCTTTCCGATAACCAGGGAGTTGAACAAACTGAAGATACAATTGGTTGCGACATGGAGAATAGACAGAACACGCCCCTATATGTTGCTGTTGATGAAATTAAAGTTGAATATGATGAAGCAGTCAACCACAACTTAAATGACCAGAAAAATATTAGCACTGAACATATAACCAGTAGTGGCATGGTGTGTGGATCAACCACAACTGAAGATGTCGTTCATGACATTAAGGTTGAAACTGAGGATCATGATGTGGAGTGTGGATCAACCACAACCAAAGATTTTGTCACTGATGACATCAAAGTTAACATTATCCAGGAAATTATAACTCCTGAAAAGTTTACCAACATTGAGATGATGTGTAGATCAACGTTGCCCACAGATGTAGGTGTCAATAGTGTTAAGGTTGAAGACTGTGGTGTGACGAATCAGGATGGTGCAAGTGATAGTGCAACTGATAATGATGTGGAATTCGGAGATGCGTTACGCAACGCTGACGACGGACTGTATCTTG
Source organism: Ochlodes sylvanus (assembly GCA_905404295.2). NCBI lineage: Eukaryota > Metazoa > Arthropoda > Insecta > Lepidoptera > Hesperiidae > Ochlodes > Ochlodes sylvanus. Next base: position 653,275 of record FR990150.1, read on the forward strand.
ACGATAAAGTCTCCCTAGCTTATCGAAATAATACTGAACTTACGCATATAACTGTACATGAGAATCATCTACAAAATCAGTTTGAGGTTCGTTCAGGGAAAGTACAATATTCATGTCAAATCTGTAACAAAACCTTTGGTCTAAAACCAAATTATACAAGGCACATGAGGACGCATACAGGCGAAAAACCATTTTCGTGTCAAGTCTGCCACAAAAAATGTAGTAAAAAATATCTTCTTAAACTGCATATGAGGATACATTCAGAGGAAAAACCATACTCGTGTGGAGTTTGCCACAAAAAATTTAGACAAAAAGCTTCTCTTCGGCGCCATATGAATATGCATTTAGTAGTAAGACCATTTTCATGTGGAGCATGTCATAAATCATTTGGTGAAAAATATTATCTTAAACTCCATATGAAGATGCACGTCGGAGAAAAACCATTTTCATGTGAAATCTGCCACAAAGCGTATAGTAGAAAAAGTAATTGCACATACCACATGAGGACACATTCAGGGAATAAACCATTTTCATGTGATATCTGTGACAAATCATTTTATGCAAAATGGCTTCTAATAACACACATAAGGATACATACGGGAGAAAAACCATTTTCGTGTGATATCTGCCACAAAAGATTTACCCAAAAACCTACTCTTACAACCCATTTGAGGATACATTCAAGAAAGAAGCCATTTTCATGTGATATATGTAACGAATCATTCATTTCAAAAACGCAGCTTAAATCCCACCGGAAGACACATTCTGATAAGAAAAAATTAAATGTATAGATATATAGCCGTTTGGGAAGAGTGCGACCACAATCACTCTGACATGAGATTTTTATAACACTAGTAAACCCGCCCTCGCTTCGCTTCGGGAAACCTGTCCCTTAGTACCCAAGTCCAAAATTCTTAAACATAACCAGCGCACGAATTTATTTTCACGCGCGTTATTTTTCATTTTGCGAAAAACTTTAATATATACATACAAACTTTCCTCTTGAATCATTCTATCTATTAAAAAAAAACCCCATCGAAATCCGTTGCGTAGTTTTAAAGATCTAAGCATACATAGGGACAGAGAAAGCGACTTTGTTTTATACTATGTAGTGATGTTAGACTAGCTAGCTACCCGCTCCGACTTCGCACGGTTTAGTAGGCAACAGTGAGCGTCGGGAGCGGCTCGGCAAGTGGGTGATCGCCACATAAACTCAAACTCAAATCATGTATTACATGTACTTAGATATTAATTATATAGGTATTTTTGAATACACTTATGAACATCAATTTTTTACATTTACCACCGTTTCCCTAAGATTTCTTTCTTAAGATGCCTTTAAAATTTTGAATTTAAATTTTAAATCTTTAAGGAGAAAAGAACTCATAGGCACATACTTTTAAAAATAGTGCTTAAACACTCCTTAGTCACACAGTCACATCCATACATCTAAACACAACTACACACAGACACAAAAAATTATGTTTAAGTCACTTAAGCTGAGTTTTGTACTTGTCGTAATTTAATGAATAATAATGTTGTTTTATCTCTATTTTATGAATGTTTATTTGTTGTTACATTAACCTGTAAGTTACCTTTATAAAAGGAAATAAAATACTTGTGCTCCGTCTACCCAATTATTTCGTAGCAACCCTACATTTTTGTTATTATAGTGTGTAGATACAACCCTAGTTTAAGTTGCCATGACATTATAAATTACATTGATTATCAAATTCTTCTTTTTCTCTGTATCTGTATATTGATGATGATGCATAATTATTATTCATTATTTACAAACTACAGATCAAGCGCCTTTTAAATTTTTTTTCACATAGGACGTCCGTTTTACTGGATTCAGAATACTGGATGCTAGTAGTGTATGCAGTTGTATGAGCGATTCCACAGAGAATCCAGTGTACTGGATCCAGTAAAAAATCCCACACAACGGAAATACTGACCTGTTAAAATGGATCCAGTAAAACGGACGTTCTATGTGAACGCGCTCAAAATGCTGTGTGAATGTTACCTTATGTCCTATGTGAACGCACCCTAACTGGCGCTAGTAAAACTTTCGTCATCAAACTATTTTACTAGATAAACTGATTCAGACGGCCATTGCAATGCTTATATATCTTGAGCTACCACTGGTAACGCTGCTGTAGGAATTGATGGTACAACAATTCATACAGCACTTCACAGCAATTTCAAAAAAATTGGGTTTTGTCATCTGAAGTCATACATTTGTATAGATCTCTTTTTGTATAATTATGTATAAGTAATCATCGATGAAGTAAGTATGATCAGTGCAGAACTTTTATTGAAAATTGACTCGAGTTTAATCCAAATAACCAGTAATCATAAGGAAACGGTGTAGACAATGATATTATACTACAAGAGGGGTGTAGATATAATTTTTAACGGACATTTATGGCAGCTACCACCGGTACGAGCAACACCAATATATAGGCCTATTAAAGCTCACATAGTTGACCCCATCTTTGCCGGAAACTTAAATTTTATCAAGTCAACGAAGTAAAGAGACAGGCTAATGTTCAATTTTCTAATTTAATAAAGTAGGCAATGGTGAACCGCATGAAATTGAATCGATAGAATCCAGGTTTTTTACAAAACCCGATGCTCAAAGACTTTGCCCCAATCGAATTCGCCTCATCCATAAAAATTATTGTCAATGATGTTTTAATTATCTATGGTGTGTGGTGTCTATGGTGATGATGTCTATGGTGTTTGTGTGTGTGGTGTCTATGTGTTGAGGAAGTAATAGTAGGTATTCTGTTTTGTGGAATTGTGGAGTATTGTCGCCTATGAATGTGTTATGAAAAATAAGAGTTGACCTAAAAGTTGTAAATACCAGTTCATAAAATCCATAAAAAAAGTGGAGTATTGTCTTGACATTGACATTGTTATGATAATATGTCAAGCCAAAGTGGCTATTACATTACTGTCAGTAGTGTCAGTCAGTCATTTCATTAATTTGAGAGTTGATAGAAAAATAATAAATACAGTGTTTTGATCTATTTAATTTTGTTGTCATTGATAAATATTTAAATTTATATTAAAAATGTCGAAACTAAAAAGTTATCGTTCTTGTTTTGTACCATTATGTACGAATACTACAAAAAAAACTCCTGACAAAATGTTTTTAAATGTTCCCCAAGATTACAAACGTCGAAATAAATGGTTTCGAGCAGTGCACCGTGATAATCCCAAAACAAAAACGAATTTTTTTTGTTGTGAAGATCATTTCGATGTAAGTATTGCTTAATACCATAGTTATTAATTATTATTTGTCTAAGTATACAAATCAAATAATTATTATATACTTACGTAAGTAGAGTTCAGTGAATAATTTTTTTTAACTGGACTCCAAATCATAACCTTTAAAATCATAGCATTAAAAATTTTTTGTGATAATTTAAAGTGCTTAAATAATAAATTCATATATCTTTATCTAATGATTGGGATTCAATTTGATATATTTATAATTTTATAACATTCGAGGTTATGTATTTGACTTTTAGATTTTTTCTGTTGATAAAATAGCATTTGAATAATTCTTATAATTTCTGTTTTTTTCCAGCTGAAAGATGACATGGATAATTATATTTATTATACAACGATGGGAGGTAAAGCAAAGATTAAAATTGACGTGGTACCGCACAAGTTTGACTGTCAACCTAATCGTAAAAGACAAGGCACTACAACGATTCTTAGACCAGCTGCGGAAAAACGACGGAGACAACAAATTATTCAAGAAATTTTAAATGAATCGTCAGAAACTATGGAAATTGGTAATCCTCCAGAACCAAACATTGATGCCGTATCAGTTAATACTGTTGAAAATATTGGAGTAGATTTTGCTCTATGTAACACCTGATTGATTTTTTCAAATGTAACACCTGGCCAAAAGGGCACTGTTGAAACACAAACTAATATTAACCACCGTACTGCTGTACAAGTAAATAGTCGTCCTAAGTGTGTTGCCTTGTGTGTGAGATAAAAGATGTATCTATCTATACTATACTAAGCTTGCTCCTGGTCCGAGCTCTAGGTGTATATATGTTAGTGCTAGACTTTGCTACTGGCGCTGCTGGCTTCGCCCGTGTGGGTCTCGGAAAACAGCAATTATATTTAAAGCTCAATGTGTTGCATACAGTGGCTTGCACTTAAAAGGTAGAAACAAGCTGTCGCAAAACGGTTTAGGCAGCGCACATCAATATTGAATAGGGCAGGATTTTTTCTGACTTATCATTATAGGTATAATTTCCAAATTACACAAAATCAATTATACTAGCCCATATGTTATTCTCATGTATAAGCTAATGTAAAGCTTCATCTAAATCAGAAAGAGGTTTATTCCACTGAATCAACACATGAATTTAAACGGATATAGGTACTTCATTGTCTGTTTGTTTTGCCGCTTCTTCCTACATTATATAATTAATAGGTACTTGTGTTTTTTCAGGGAATACTATATTTAACTGCAGTGTTAATAAAAACATGGACAAGCTTTCAGATCATAATAACACAGACACCAATGAAATTGCAGACATGAATTATTTAATACCTGTCAGGTCCAGCGTTGTTGCTGGCCATGGTGTTGATATTAAAGTTGAAAATGATCTTTCCGATAACCAGGGAGTTGAACAAACTGAAGATACAATTGGTTGCGACATGGAGAATAGGCAGACCATGCCCCTATATGTTGCTGTTGATGAAATTAAAGTTGAATATGATGAAGCAGTCAACAATGATTTGAATGACCAGGAAAATCTTAGTACTGAACATATAACCAGTAGTGGCATAGTGTGTGGATCAACCACAACTGAAGATGTCGTTCATGACATTAAGGTTGAAACTGAGGATCATGATGTGGAGTGTGGATCAACCACAACCAAAGATTTTGTCACTGATGACATCAAAGTTAAAATTATCCAGGAAATTATAACTCCTGAAGAGTTTACCAACATTGAGATGATGCATAGATCAATGTTGCCCACTGATGTAGCTGTTGATAGTGTTAAGGTTGAAGACTGTGGTGTGATGAATCAGGATGGTGCAAGTGATAGTGCAACCGATACTGATGTGGAATTCGGAGAGGCGTTACGCAACGCTGATGACGAACTGTATCTTGACGATAAAGTCTCCCTAGCTTATCGAAATAATACTGAACTTACGCATATAACTGTACATGAGAATCATCTACAAAATCAGTTTGAGGTTCGTTCAGGGAAAGTACAATATTCATGTCAAATCTGTAACAAAACCTTTGGTCTAAAACCAAATTATACAAGGCACATGGGGACGCATACAGGCGAAAAACCATTTTCGTGTGATGTCTGCCACAAAAAATGTAGGAAAAAATATCTTCTTAAACTGCATATGAGGATACATTCAGAGGAAAAACCATACTCGTGTGGAGTTTGCCACAAAAAATTTAGACAAAAAGCTTCTCTTCGGCGCCATATGAATATGCATTTAGTAGTAAGACCATTTTCATGTGAAGCATGTCATAAATCATTTGGTGATAAATATTATCTTAAACGCCATATGAAGATGCACGTCGGAGAAAAACCATTTTCATGTGAAGTGTGTCACAAAGAATTTATTCAAAAAGGTCAATTTACATCCCATATGAGGATACATACAGGGATAAAACCATATTCATGTGGTATCTGTAAAAATGCATTTACTTTAAAACGGACTCTTCTAGAACACATCAGGACACATACGAAAGAAAAACCATTTTCGTGTGAAATCTGCCACAAAGCGTATAGTAGAAAAAGTAATTGCACATACCACATGAGGACACATTCAGGGAATAAACCATTTTCATGTGATATCTGTGACAAATCATTTTATGCAAAATGGCTTCTAATAACACACATAAGGATACATACGGGAGAAAAACCATTTTCGTGTGATATCTGCCACAAAAGATTTACCCAAAAACCTACTCTTACAACCCATTTGAGGATACATTCAAGAAAGAAGCCATTTTCATGTGATATATGTAACGAATCATTCATTTCAAAAACGCAGCTTAAATCCCACCGGAAGACACATTCTGATAAGAAAAAATTAAATGTATAGATATATAGCCGTTTGGGAAGAGTGCAACCACAAACACTCTGACATGAGATTTTTATAACACTAGTAAACCCGCCCTCGCTTCGCTTCGGGAAACCTGTCCCTTAGTCCCCAAGTCCAAAATTGTTAAACGTAACCAGCGCACGAATTTATTTTCACGCGCGTTATTTTTCATTTTGCGAAAAACTTTAATATATACATACAAACTTTCCTCTTGAATCATTCTATCTATTAAAAAAAACCCCATCAAAATCCGTTGCGTAGTTTTAAAGATCTAAGCATACATAGGGACAGAGAAAGCGACTTTGTTTTATACTATGTAGTGATGTTAGACTAGCTAGCTACCCGCTCCGACTTCGCACGGTTTAGTAGGCAACAGTGAGCGTCGGGAGCGGCTCGGCAAGTGGGTGATCGCCACATAAACTCAAACTCAAATCATGTATTACATGTACTTAGATATTAATTATATAGGTATTTTTGAATACACTTATGAACGTCATTTTTTTACATTTACCACCGTTACGCTAACATTTCTTTTTGAGATGCCTTTAAATATTGAATTTAAATTTTAAATCTTTATGGAACTCTTAACCTTAAAACTTAAACACTCCTTACTCACACAGTACATCTAAACACACTACACTACACACAGACACAAAAAATTATGTTTTAGTCCCTTAAGCTGAGTTTTGTACTTGTCGTAATTTAATTAATAATAATGTTGTTTTATCTCTATTTTATGAATGTTTATTTGTTGTTACATTAACCTGTAAGTTACCTTTATAAAAGGCAATAAAATACTTGTGCTCCGTCTACCCAATCATTTTGTAGCAACCCTACATTTTTGTAAATATAGTGTGTATATACAACCCTAGCTTAAGTTGCCATGGCATTATAAATTACATTGATTATCAAATTCTTCTTTTTCTCTGTATCTGTATATTGATGATGATGCATAATTATTATTCATTATTTACAAACTACAAGAGGTGTGTAGATATAATTTTTAACGGACATTTATGGCAGCTACCACCGGTACGAGCAACACCAATATATAGGCCTATTAAAGCTCACCTAATTGACCCCATCTTTGCCGGAAACTTAAATTTTATCAAGCCAACGAAGTTAAGAGACAGGCTAATGTTCAATTTTCTAATTTACTAAAGTAGGCAATGGTGAACCGCATGAAATTAAATCGATAGAATCCAGGTTTCTTACAAAACCCGATGTTCAAAGACTTTGCCCCAATCGAATTCGCCTCATCCATAAAAATTATTGTCAATGATGTTTTAATTATCTATGGTTATGTGTTGAGGAAGTAATAGTACCTAGGTATTCTATTCTGTGGAATTGTGGAGTATTGTCTTGACATTGACATTGTTATACCTATTAATATGTCAAGCCCAAGTAAAGTACTCTGTGGTGGCTATTACATTACTGTCAGTAGTGTCAGTCACTTCAGTCAGTCATTTGAGAGTTGATAGAAAAATAATAAATACCTACAGTGTTTGCTGTCATTGATAAATATTGTTAAAAATGTCGAAACTAAAAAGTTATCGTTCTTGTTTTGTACCATTATGTACGAATACTACAAAAAAAACTCCTGACAAAATGTTTTTAAATGTTCCCCAAGATTACAAACGTCGAAATAAATGGTTTCGAGCAGTGCACCGTGATAATCCCAAAACAAAAACGAATTTTTTGTTGTTGTGAAGATCATTTCGATGTAAGTATTGCTTAATACCATAGTTATTAATTATTATTTGTCTAAGTATACAAATAAAATAATTATTATATACTTACGTAAGTAGAGTTCACTGAATAATTTTTTTTAACTGGACTCCAAATCATAACCTTAAAAATCATAGCATTAAAAATTTTTTGTATTGATAATTTAAAGTGCTTAAATAATAAATTCATGTATCTTTATCTAATGATTGGGATTCAATTTCATATATTTATAATTTTATAACGTTCGAGGTTATGTATTTGACTTTAAGATTTTTTCTGTTGATAAAATAACATTTAAATAATTCTTATAATTTCTGTTTTTTTCCAGCTGAAAGATGACATGGATAATTATATTTATTATACAACGATGGGAGGTAAAGCAAAGATTAAAACTGATGTGGTACCACACAAGTTTGACTGTCAACCTAGTCGTAAAAGACAAGGCACTACAACGATTCTTAGACCAGCTGCGGAAAAACGACGGAGACAACGAATCATTCAAGAAATTTTAAATGAATCGTCAGAAAATATGGAAATTGGTAATCCTCCAGAACCAAACATTGATGCCGTATCAGCCAATACTGTTGAAAATATTGGAGTAGATTTTGCTCTATGTAACAACTGATTGATTTTTTCAAATGTAACACCTGGCCAAAAGGGCACTGTTGAAACACAAACTAATATTAACCACCGTACTGTTGCTGTACAAGTAAATAGTCGTCCTAAGTGTGTTGCCTTGTGTGTGAGATAAAAGATGTATCTATCTATACTATACTAAGCTTGCTCCTGGTCCGAGCTCTAGGTGTATATGTTAGTGCTAGACTTTGCTACTGGCGCTGCTGGCTTCGCCCGTGTGGGTCTCGGAAAACAGCAATTATATTTAAAGCTCAATGTGTTGCATACAGTGGCTTGCACTTAAAAGGTAGAAACAAGCTGTCGCAAAACGGTTTAGGCAGCGCACATCAATATTGAATAGGGCAGGATTTTTTCTGATTTATCATTATAGGTATAATTTCCAAATTACACAAAATCAATTATACTAGCCCATATGTTATTCTCATGTATAAGCTAATGTAAAGCTTCATCTAAATCAGAAAGAGGTTTATTCCACTGAATCAACACATGAATTTAAACGGATATAGGTACTTCATTGTCTGTTTGTTTTGCCGCTTCTTCCTACATTATATAATTAATAGGTACTTGTGTTTTTTCAGGGAATACTACATTTAACTGCAGTGTTAATAATAACACAGACACCAATGAAAACGCAGACATGAATTATTTAATACCTGTCAGGTCCAGCATTGTTGCTGTCCATGGTGTTGATATTAAAATTGAAAATGATCTTTCCGATAACCAGGGAGTTGAACAAACTGAAGATACAATTGGTTGCGACATGGAGAATAGACAGAACACGCCCCTATATGTTGCGGTTGATGAAATTAAAGTTGAATATGATGAAGCAGTCAACCACAACTTAAATGACCAGAAAAATATTAGCAGTGAACATATAACCAGTAGTGACATGGTGTGTGGATCAACCACAACTGAAGATGTCGTTCATGACATTAAGGTTGAAAATGAGGATCATGACGTGGAGTGTGGATCAACCACAACCAAAGATTTTGTCACCGATGATATCAAAGTTAAAATTATCCAGGACATTATAACTCCTGAAAAGTTTACCAACATTGAGATGATGTGTAGATCAACGTTGCCCACAGATGTAGGTGTCAATAGTGTTAAGGTTGAAGACTGTGGTGTGATGAATCAGGATGGTGCAAGTGATAGTGCAACCAATACTGATGTGGAATTCGGAGATGCGTTACGCAACGCTGACGACGGACTGTATCTTGACGATAAAGTCTCCCTAGCTTATCGAAATAATACTGAACTTACGCATATAACTGTACATGAGAATCATCTACAAAATCAGTTTGAGGTTCGTTCAGGGAAAGTACAATATTCATGTCAAATCTGTAACAAAACCTTTAGTCTAAAACCAAATTATGCAAGGCACATGAGGACCCATACAGGCGAAAAACCATTTTCGTGTGAAGTCTGCCACAAAAAATTTAGTAAAAAATATCTTCTTAAACTGCATATGAGGATACATTCAGAGGAAAAACCATACTCGTGTGGAGTTTGCCACAAAAAATTTAGACAAAAAGCTTCTCTTCGGCGCCATATGAATATGCATTTAGTAGTAAGACCATTTTCATGTGAAGCATGTCATAAATCATTTGGTGAAAAATATTATCTTAAACTCCATATGAAGATGCACGTCGGAGAAAAACCATTTTCGTGTGAAATCTGCCACAAAGCGTATAGTAGAAAAAGTAATTGCACATACCACATGAGGACACATTCAGGGAATAAACCATTTTCATGTGATGTCTGTGACAAATCATTTTATGCAAAATGGCTTCTAATAACACACATAAGGATACATACGGGAGAAAAACCATTTTCGTGTGATATCTGCCACAAAAGATTTACCCAAAAACCTACTCTTACAACCCATTTGAGGATACATTCAAGAAAGAAGCCATTTTCATGTGATATTTGTAACAAATCATTCATTTCAAAAACGCAGCTTAAATCCCACCGGAAGACACATTCTGATAAGAAAAAATTAAATATATAGATATAGCCGTTTGGGAAGAGTGCAACCACAAACACTCTGACATGAGATTTTTATAACACTAGTAAACCCGCCCTCGCTTCGCTTCGGGAAACCTGTCCCTTAGTACCCAAGTCCAAAATTGTTAAACGTAACCAGCGCACGAATTTATTTTCACGCCCGTTATTTTTTATTTTGCGAAAAACTTTAATATATACATACAAACTTTCCTCTTGAATCATTCTATCTATTTAAAAAACCCCATCAAAATCCGTTGCGTGGTTTTAAAGATCTAAGCATACATAGGGACAGAAAAAGCGACTTTGTTTTATACTATGTAGTGATGTTAGACTAGCTAGCTACACGCTCCGGCTTCGCACGGTTTAGTAGGCAACAGTGAGCGTCGGGAGCGGCTCGGCAAGTGGGTGATCGCCACATAAACTCAAACTCAAATCATGTATTACATGTACTTAGATATTAATTATATAGGTATTTTTGAATACACTTATGAACGTCATTTTTTTACATTTACCACCGTTTCGCTAAGATTTCTTTCTTAAGATGCCTTAAAATATTGAATTTAAATTTTAAATCTTTAAGGAGAAAAGAACTCATAGGCACATATTTTTAAAAATAGTGCTTAAACACTCCTTACTCACACAGTCACATCAATACATCTAAACACAACTACAGACAGACAAAATTATATTTTAGTCACATAAGCTGAGTTTTGTACTTGCCTGAATTGAATTAATAATAATATTATGTTGTTTTATCTCTATTTTATGAATGTTTATTTGTTGTTACATTAACCTGTAAGTTACCTTTATAACAGGAAATAAAATACTTGTGCTCCGTCTGGCGTCTACCCAATCATTTTGTAGCAACCCTACATTTTTGTTAATATAGTGTGTATATACAACCCTAGCTTAAGTTGCCATGACATTATAAATTACATTGATTATCAAATTCTTCTTTTTCTCTGTATCTGTATATTGATGATGATGCATAATTATTATTCATTATTTACAAACTACAAGAGGTGTGTAGATATAATTTTTAACGGACATTTATGGCAGCTACCACCGGTACGAGCAACACCAATATATAGGCCTATTAAAGCTCACCTAATTGACCCCATCATTGCCGGAAACTTAAATTTTATCAAGCCAACGAAGTTAAGAGACAGGCTAATGTTCAATTTTCTAATTTACTAAAGTTGGCAATGGTGAACCGCATGAAATTAAATCGATAGAATCCAGGTTTCTTACAAAACCCGATGTTCAAAGACTTTGCCCCAATCGAATTCGCCTCATCCATAAAAATTATTGTCAATGATGTTTTAATTATCTATGGTTATGTGTTGAGGAAGTAATAGTACCTAGGTATTCTATTCTTTGGAATTGTGGATTCTGGCGGGAACCTTGAAAAAGCGCGGTTGTCTTTCTACTTTAATTTTAAAATTTTCCTCTATGTAGTGTTTTTTTTTAGTTAAAGTGACTTACAATTTGGCTATTAGCTGCTGAAAAGCGCAATAGCAATGGAGGTAAACGAGGGGGGCGGGTCTCACCCGCCCACCTCAATAAAACGGCCACGGCCTACGGATGAAGGAGGAGGCGTAGGCTCTGGACGATTGGACTGCGGCGATGAGCGAGATGCATATCTCCCTTATTACAAACCGAATTACAAAAGACTATATCCGGAAAACTCAACCAACACAGACTTTAAAGTGTATGTGGAATCCACAAGCGACGATAGGTTGGGCAACAAGAGCCCTACTTACTTAAACCATATTTTCGCAATGGACATAAAAGGTGTGACGGGTATTCAGAGGGTGAATGCCAATAAAATTGCAGTTATCTTCAAGCAATATAATACGGCCAATAACTTCATTAATAACACAACTTTCCTCACAAAATATGACATGAAGGCGTTCATACCGGCAGCGCAAATTGAAAAAACCGGCATCATCAGATTTGTTCCAGCGAATATATCTAACAAAGAACTTTACACAAGACTTTCTTCAACATATGAAATAGTGGCAATAAGAAGGTTTTCAAAGAAAGTAGGACAAGAGCGCATTCCATTGCAGACTGTAAGCATCACTTTCTTATCTAATGTACTGCCTAATAATGTACAATATGATCTATTCTCGTACAGAGTTTTTGAATACATTCCACCATTACTACAGTGCTATAGGTGTTTTAAATTTAATCATTCAGCAAAGATTTGTAATGGTAAACAAAGATGTAGTATTTGTGGAGGTGAACACTTGTATAAGGAATGTGATAAACCAACAGAAATCAGCTGTATAAATTGTAGTGGGCCTCATCTCGCGATATCTAGATTATGTCCGATTAAAACTAAGAAGATTATAGAAAAGAAAAACAACATATCTTATGCAAGTGCCGCCTTAACAAAACAGGTCGCCATCAATGGAACAGATTTCCCTACACTCCCACCACCAAAACCACAACCTGTAAATAGTAATGTTATTGTAAATAAGTCTGTAAATACCTCTGTAAATAAGTCTGTACGAGATGTAAATAAAGTTAAAATAGTTAATTCTAAGGAAGACCTTAAAACTCAAATAATTTCCAACAACGATGTACTTATGGCCCTAGTGCAGACGTTGGTGGAATTAGCCAATAAAGATGACAGTACACCCACTAATATTAAAACTATTAAAGATGCATTATTAAAAAACTTAACATAATGGATTGTGTTGGGCCTAGTCCTACACAATCCAAGCTACGTATCGCTCAGTATAACATTCAAAGTGCAAATAGTAAAAAACCTTTATTAATTCAATTTTTAAAACAACATAATATTGATATTTGCCTTCTTAATGAGACATGGTTCAAAGATAATAATTTTAAAATACCAGGATATAACATTTACAATAAAAATTCAAACAATGCACATAATGGAGTTGCAATTCTGATTAAACCATACCTTAAGTATAATATATTAAATACCAGATTTTATGAAGACATTCAAACAGTTGCTGTGTCTGTATCAACTGGACATAGTAGTTTAACAATTCTCTGTGTATACTGTCCACCTTCAAGTGGGCGAATACGAATTAATAGACTCCGTTACATTATTAATGATCTGCCAAAGCCCATATTTATGAGTGGTGATTTTAATGCTCATCATATTGCATTTGGTTGTCAGTCAACCAAAGGTAGAGGTCAGGATTTATTTAATTTAATTGATGACTTAGATTTGTGTATTTTAAATGATGGTAGACCTACAACTGTAAATCGCCCTAGACAAACTCCTTCTGCCATTGATGTAAGCTTCATCAGTGGCAGCCTTGCACCACTATGTGAATGGTCTGTACATGATGACACAATGGGAAGTTACCATTATCCAACAATAACAGAGATTTCATTAAATATAGATAAATATCATCTCAATTCACCTGTAGATAGGTTCATATATAAAAAAGCTGACTGGGCAACATACACAGCTCTTTCAAAAACAATGTTTAATGATTTGGTACTTCAATCACATGATCCTATTTCAACCTACAATAATTTCTGTTCTCATTTAGATACTCTTAAAGAAATGTCAATTCCAAAGCTCACTAAAACAAACACTTTCATAAGCAGACCACCATCTCCTTGGTGGAATAGTATATGCGAACAAAGTGTTATTGCTTCATATAATGCACTAAAACTATATAGAAAAGAGCCTAATTAATTGAAGTAGATCAACTGAACATTCTTTTTGAAATTAACAATGATAACCCAAATTCTAAATTTTTACTAGATCCATTTTCATGGTCTGAATTTTTAACAAGTTTGCAGTCTAGACGAAATACAACTCCTGGCTTAGATGATTATCCTTACATTATAATTAAAAACTTAGATGTATCTGCCCAAAAGTTGTTTCTTAAAATCCTCAATTTGCTTTGGCGTAATAAAGTTATTCCACAGTCATGGAAAACACAGTGTGTTGTCCCAATACTTAAGCCCGACAAATCTCCTGAGTTTGCTAGTTCTTATAGACCAATTTCCTTGTCATCCTGTCTTGGTAAAATATTCGAAAATATGGTGAAAGTCCGTCTTGATTGGTATGTTGAATCCAAGTGTTTAATTCCACATATACAAAATGGCTTCCGTAGAGGACGTAGTAGTGCAGACAGTTTCACCTCTTTAATCTCTGACCTGAAAAATGCAAAACATAGAAAATTAAATACTGTTTGCGTATTCCTAGATGTTCAAAGTGCTTTTGACAGTGTTGATCCTGGCATACTAGTTCAAGTCATGTCTAGGTTAGGTGTGCCCGGGCACTTATGTGAATGGATTTATAATTTTTTGAGCAACAGGACAATCTATGCTAGGCATAACAATATTTTATATGGACCCAAATGTGCCTCAAGAGGTACAATGCAAGGTGCCACGTTATCTCCATTACTGTACAATATATACACAAGTGAGATTTGTAAATATGTAAATAATAAGGATATAAATATTTTACAATTTGCTGATGACATTGTATTATATAGTAGTAATTACAACTTAGAGATTGCAATAGATAATATGAACAAATCCTTACTTCAACTATTACAATATTATAACAATCATTTACATTTGAAAATTAACCCCTCTAAAAGTAGTGCTATGTTTTTTGGTAATGAAGCCTCAAATTCAAATATTATTTACAATAATGAAATTATAAATAGAGTCAATTCAAAGAAATTTTTAGGAATAATACTGGACCAAAAACTAACTTTTGAAGAACATATTAAATATGTATCCAAAAATGCTCACATAGGACTAAATGTTATTAGATCACTTTGTGGTGTAACATGGGGTGCAGACCCTAAAATATTGTCTATATTGTATAAAAGTATTGTTAGAAGTCACTTAGATTATAGTTCACTCGCTTATATGAATAGTTCTCATGTAAATAAATTAGACATATTGCAGAATAAAGCTTTAAGAATAATATCTGGTGCTATGTGCTCGACTCCCATAAGGGCCATGGAAGTTGAGACAAAAGTGATGCCTTTGATTTTGAGACGAATCTTACTTGCTGAAAGATACTGTCTCAAATTACTGGCATCAAATAACACTCAAGTAATAAACAAAATTGTACCTTATATAAATAGATCCCCAAGAAGACCATTAACAACAGCACAAGGTCTACTATGCGGCAATTCTCCAACACTGTCCGATATATTTCTGGAAATAGACAATAGTTTATCTAAAATTAGAAAACAGTATCCATGGCCATGTTACTCTTTCTCTTATCAGTGTATTTCACATCCAATTAATGTAATTCAAGAGACAATAAACAATAATTCAGAAATGCTTAAATTTTTAGAGGAAAATACAAAGTACTATGTTATCTACACTGATGGGAGCAAAGCAAGTGATTATGTACATGCTGCTCTATATGATCCACAAGCAAAACTTTCTTCAAGCTTTATTCTGCATGAACCCTGCTCTATATTTACGGCAGAGGCATATGCAGTGTATCAGGCATTAATGCATATTCGTAAAATCAATAACATTAAATATTTTTTAATAATTTCTGATTCCTTGAGTTTGATAACAGCTTTAACTACCCTCACAGTTAAATTCAAGTCTAATTATATCCTTTACTTCATTAAACAAATAATTCACCAATATCATATTAAAAATATCCAAGTTTTCTTTCTATGGGTGCCTTCCCACAAAGGTATCTCTGGCAATGAAATGGCTGATAAAACTGCATATGAAGGAGTTAATGCTGTTGACGTTAGACATACAATGAATGTTCCTATGTCTGATTACTTGCAATGTATTGACCAGAATATTCAAAAGTTGTGGTTAGATATGTGGAAGAAAGATCAAGATACGAAAGGAAAATGGTATGGAAGCATACAAGAAAGCTTACCTGCAAGACCTTGGTATCATCGAATGGAAGATGCTACTAGAGAGTTTATTACTATCATAAATAGACTGCGTTTTGGTCATAATACTGCACCGTCACACCTTGCTCGACTCGGCATTATTGCGAATAAAAACTGTTCATATTGTAATTCAAGTGATGGAACTATGGAGCACATTATCTTTGATTGTCAAAAATTTTTAATCGACAGACTAGTGTTGGCCAGTGAACTTAGTGATGTTGAAAATAAGTGTGATTTATTGTCCCGCCCGCCGCCATTAAAACAATTGCTACAAGACGAACTTAATTTCAAGCATATCTACAAATACATCAAGAATACAATTAAAACAATTTAATTGAATGTGCTCATAGGCGTAATATTACGCCTATGAATGAGCTATGGAAAATAAGAGCTGACCTAAAGGTTTTAAATACCAGGTCATAAAATCCCCAAAAAAAAAAAAAAAATTTGGAATTGTGGAGTATTGTCTTGACATTGACATTGTTATATTAATATGTCAAGCCAAAGTAAAGTACTCTGTGGTGGCTATTAGATTACTGTCAGTAGTGTCAGTCACTTCAGTCAGTCATTTGAGAGTTGATAGAAAAATAATAAATACCTACAGTGTTTGTTGTCATTGATAAATATTGTTAAAAATGTCGAAACTAAAAAGTTATCGTTCTTGTTTTGTACCATTATGTACGAATACTACAAAAAAAACTCCTGACAAAATGTTTTTAAATGTTCCCCAAGATTACAAACGTCGAAATAAATGGTTTCGAGCAGTGCACCGTGATAATCCCAAAACAAAAACGAATTTTTTTTGTTGTGAAGATCATTTCGATGTAAGTATTGCTTAATACCATAGTTATTAATTATTATTTGTCTAAGTATACAAATCAAATAATTATTATATACTTACGTAAGTAGAGTTCAGTGAATAATTTTTTTTAACTGGACTCCAAATCATAACCTTTAAAATCATGGCATTAAAAATTTTTTGTATTGATAATTTAAAGTGCTTAAATAATAAATTCATGTATCTTTATCTAATGATTGGGATTCAATTTGATATATTTATAATTGTATAACGTTCGAGGTTATGTATTCGACTGTTGGATTTTTTCTGTTGATACAGTAACATTTGAATAATTCTTATAATTTCTGTTTTTTTCCAGCTGAAAGATGACATGGATAATTATATTTATTATACAACGATGGGAGGTAAAGCAAAGATTAAAATTGATGTGGTACCACACAAGTTTGACTGTCAACCTAATCGTAAAAGACAAGGCACTACAACGATTCTTAGACCAGCTGCGGAAAAACGAAGACAACAAATCATTCAAGAAATTTTAAATGAATCGTCAGAAAATATGGAAATTGGTAATCCTCCAGAACCAAACATTGACACCGTATCAGCCAATACTGTTGAAAATATTTCAGTAGATTTTGCTCTATGTAACAGCTGATTGATTTTTTCAATTGTAACACCTGGCCAAAAGGTCACTGTTGAAACACAAACTAATATTAACCACCGTACTGTTGCTGTACAAGTAAATAGACCTCCTAAGTGTGTTGCCTTGTGTGTGAGATAGAAAATGTATCTATCTATACTGTACTAAGCTTGCTCCTGGTCCGAGCTCTAGGTGTATATGTTAGTGCTAGACTTTGCTACTGGCGCTGCTGCCTTCGCTCGTGTGGGACTCGGAAAACGGCAATTATATTTAAAGCTCAATATGTTGCATACAGTGGCTTGCACTTAAAAGGTAGAAACAAGCTGTCGCAAAATGGTTTAGGCAGCGCACATCAAGATTGAAGAGGGCAGGATTTTTTCTGACTTATCATTATATGTATAATTAACTAGTTGTCCCAGCGTACTTCGTACTGTTTTATAATTAAAAAATGTTTTAGTGATATATCGACAGCAACGCCACCTACCGGGTCCAATTGTGAATCTAAACAATTCTCGGATCCACCTGAAGACACACAAAAAATTTCAACCAAATAGGTCAAGCCGTTTAGGAGGAGTTCAGTGACATACACACTCACAGAAGAATTATATATATTAAGATATAATTAATTTCAAAATTACACAAAATCAATTATTCTAGCCCATTATGTTATTCTGATGTATAAGCTAATGTAAAGCTTCATCTAAATCAGAAAGAGGTTTATTCCACTGAATCAACACATGAATTTAAACGGATATACTTCATTGTCTATTTGTTTTGCCACTTCCTATATTATATAATTAATAGGTAGTTGTGTTTTTTCAGGGAATACTACATTTAACTGCAGTGTTAATAAAAACATGGACAAGCTTTCAGATCATAATAACACAGACACCAATGAAAATGCAGACATGAATTATTTAATACCTGTCAGGTCCAGCGTTGTTGCTGTCCATGGTGTTGATATTAAAGTTGAAAATGATCTTTCCGTCGACCAGGGAGTTGAACAAACTGAAGATACAATTGGTTGCGACATGGAGAATAGACAGAACAAGCCCCTATATGTTGCTCTTGATGAAATTAAAGTTGAATATGATGAAGCAGTCAACCACAACTTAAATGACCAGAAAAATATTAGCACTGAACATATAACCAGTAGTGGCATGGTGTGTGGATCAACCACAACTGAAGATGTCGTTCATGACATTAAGGTTGAAACTGAGGATCATGATGTGGAGTGTGGATCAACCACAACCAAAGATTTTGTCACTGATGACATCAAAGTTAACATTATCCAGGAAATTATAACTCCTGAAAAGTTTACCAACATTGAGATGATGTTGAGATCAACGTTGCCCACAGATGCAGGTGTCAATAGTGTTAAGGTTGAAGACTGTGGTGTGACGAATCAGGATGGTGCAAGTGATAGTGCAACCGATACTGATGTGGAATTCGGAGATGCGTTACGCAACGCTGACGACGGACTGTATCTTGACGATAAAGTCTCCCTAGCTTATCGAAATAATACTGAACTTACGCATATAACTGTACATGAGAATCATCTACAAAATCAGTTTGTGGTTCGTTCAGGGAAAGTACAATATTCATGTCAAATCTGTAACAAAACCTTTGGTCTAAAACCAAATTATACAAGGCACATGAGGACGCATACAGGCGAAAAACCATTTTCGTGTGAAGTCTGCCACAAAAAATTTAGTCAAAAATGTCTTCTTAAACCGCATATGAGGATACATTCAGATGAAAAACCATACTCGTGTGGAGTTTGCCACAAAAAATTTAGACAAAAAGCTTCTCTTCAACACCATATGAATATGCATTTAGGAGTAAGGCCATTTTCATGTGAAGCATGTCATAAATCATTTAGTGACAAATATTATCTTAAACGCCATATGAAGATGCACGTCGGAGAAAAACCATTTTCATGTGAAGTGTGTCACAAAGAATTTATTCAAAAAGGTCAATTTACATCCCATATGAGGATACATACAGGGATAAAACCATATTCATGTGGTATCTGTAAAAATGCATTTACTTTAAAACGGACTCTTCTAGAACACATCAGGACACATACGAAAGAAAAACCATTTTCTTGTGAAATCTGCCACAAAGCGTATAGTAGAAAAAGTAATTGCACATACCACATGAGGACACATTCAGGGAATAAACAATTTTCATGTGATATCTGTGACAAATCATTTTATGCAAAATGTCTTCTAATAACACACATAAGGATACATACGGGAGAAAAACCATTTTCGTGTGATATCTGCCACAAAAGATTTACCCAAAAACCTACTCTTACAACCCATTTGAGGATACATTCAAGAAAGAAGCCATTTTCATGTGATATTTGTAACAAATCGTTCATTTCAAAAGCGCAACTTAATTGCCACCGGAAGACACATTCTGATACGAAAACATTAAATATATAGATATACTGGGTCAATTGGACCCTTTGATTGTTGTTTTGCTATAAAAGTTATGCACTTGTAGTGAATGATTTGGATATCTATATATGTATATATATAAAAGGAGAAGCTGACTAATTGACTGACTGACATATCAACGCAGGGCCTAAACTAAAAGGGTCAGAAACTTGAAATTTTTCACGGGGGTTCCTTATATAACGTAGGGGAGCACTAAGAAAGGATTTTTGAAAATTCAACCCCTAACGGGGTAAAACGCGGGTGCAAAGTTAGTATGAAACTTGGCCGTTTTTTAAAGGGTATTCGAATGAAATTCAGAATGAAGGCATTTCATTGAAAGTTATGAAACACGTATAAAATATTTTTTCGAAAATCATCCCTTAAGCGGGTAAAAGGGGGGCGCAAAGTTAGTATGAAAGTTCTCTGATTGTATAAATTTTTATATATTTAGAGATTTTTGGCGGACGAAGCCGCGGGTGTAGGCTTGTTGTATCATACAAAAATACTAGTAACGCGGTAAAAAATTTAAATGTGGGGGTAAGGAAGGTGTATAGGTAATTCTATGCTAAATCAATATAAATATAAAAAAGAAATTTCGTCAAAATAGTAAATATTCCTGAATTGGGACACCCTAATCACCGAGCGGTATGAAATATACTTGACATCCAATTCTCATTTCGTAGAGATAATAGGAAAGAGATGGCAAAAGAAACTCGTAGGCACATATTTTTAAATTAGTGCTCTGTGGCTTTAAGTCTCCTCTCTCACACAGTAACAGCCATCTAAGCACAACTACACACAGCCACATAAGTGTTTTAGTCACCTTAGCTGAGCTTATGTACGTGCCTTAATTTAATTAATAATAGTATCATGCCGTTTTATTTCTATTTCATGAACGTTTATTTATTGTTACATTAACCTGTAAGTTACCTTTGTAATGGGAAATAAAATACTTGTGCCCCGTCTATCAAATCATTTTGTAGCAACCCTACATTTGTAAATATAGTGTGTATATACAACACTACCGTAAGTTGCCATGGCATAGTAAATTATATCGATTATTAAATTCTTCTTTTTCCTTCACTTTCTACATCTATTTATTTTCATATCATGATAAAAAACCATCCCAATTTACCCTACCACCTTGCCACGCCATCACAATTGTATTCAATGTTCAATTACGTGGAAAAAATGGTATGTTCGCTCTGCGCTCTAACCTGTGGTGTGCAAACCGTTACCGCGGCTTCGACTAGCTGTAGCCGAGGTGCCGACGACGCTGAGCCGCTCCACTTATGTGAATACGAGGTTACTGTCATAATTATATTATGTGTGCTTCAACCTTATAATTATTATGTTTGAGGCGCTTGCAAGCGTTTCGATAAAATAATATGAGGAGAGAAACATGATAGTTCTATAAACAAGATAATATTACATTGATCTCAACTCTGGGCTATAATAGGGAATAAAAGGTTTACTCCCAACGGCCACCACTAAAACATCCACCAGTGGTGGCCGTTAGATCAGTGCATAATTTTTTGGCCCAACGGCCATCACAGGCGGACATTGGGACATTAAAAAGGTTTACTCCCAACGGCCACCACTAAAACATCCACCAGTGGTGGCCGTTAGATCAGTGCATAATTTTTTGGCCCAACGGCCATCACAGGCGGACATTGGGACATTAAAAAATAATATTTGTCTCAATCTCAACGGCCACCACTAAACTGCCACCACTGGGGGTCGTTAGGATTAATAATTATTATTTATTGTGTCAACTGCCCCTGCCATTGGTGGCAATTACAGTTAGACCGATCGAGCTCGAATGTAGGTAGACCGTGTTACAAATCAATTAGAAAATATTAACATCATTTTTTTTACTATTTATTTTTTTACATATCTTTTACGTATCTGAGCATCATGATCATCAGCATAAACACAGGAACTTAGCATATTTTAATAACAGCATTGAGTAAAAAAGTTTTGTTCCAATATTAAATATACTGTCGCGTAAATTAAAAATAAAATAAAATAAAAGAAAAAGAAAATTTGAAAATAGAATTTCTAAAATGTTTTCGATGATAAATTAAAAAAATTACTTTTGAATTTGGAATGATTGAAATTGGTGGTATATAAGGCGATTCCGGCCAAGGCAGAGTCAGTCGATTGTTGGTAGCGAGTCGGGAAGCGCGCCAGTGGGAAGAAGAAATAGAAATAGTGAAGTGCCGTTTCACAGTACAGTGTCGCGAGTGTGCAGGGAAGTAAAGTGTACAGTAAAGTGTATAGTACCGTGTCGCGTGTGTTACCTTTTTACAGTGAAAATAAAACATCATCTATTGAAGCCGGCCTTATTTCTTCCCATCCCCTACCCACGGCTGTGACAACTGGTGTCAGAAGTGGGATGGGAAAGATGCCGATCGTGCCAAGGAACGAGAGAGAGAGGTAACCAACAGAGCGGGAGCTGCAGCGGCAGAAGAGCAGTCGCAAGAGGGACCTAGCACCGGAGACGACGCAATGGCGACTCCGGCCGTTTCACCGCCTGCGTCAATGGACACCGGTGCACTGCAGGAGGAGCAAGCTCGCCGCCAGGAGGACAAAGCCCGCCGCCAGGAGGAGCAGCTGCGTGCACTGCGGGAGGAGCAAGCTCGCCGCCAGGAGGACCAAGCTCGTCGCCAGGAGGAGCAGCTGCGTGCACTGCAGGAGGAGCAAGCTCGCCACCGGGAGGAAGAAGCACGCCGCCGGGAGGAAGAAGCACGCCGCCAGGAGGAGCAGCTGCGTGTAATGCAGGAGGAGCAAGCGCGCCACCGGGAGGAGGAAGCACGCCGCCGGGAGGAAGAAGCACGCCGCCAGGAGGAAGAAGCACGCCACCAAGAAGAGCGTTTACAGGAGCTCCAGGACGGCCTTAGCAAGGATCTGGTGGCCGGGATCCGGGCCAACGCCTCTAGGATAGAAGTTGTGAAGGAGGAAGTCAGGGGAGAAGTAACGGAAGTCAAGGGAGAAGTTACTATATGTTATGTTAGTTTCTATATGTCATTATTCTAAGGGAATAATATTAAGTAGTAAACCGAATCAACTGACCAGTCACAAATTGTTGAATTAAACATTATCTAGAAGCAATCTGTTAGTTAATTATATATGACATTTGCTATAGTTAGATTACATTGACAAAACATTGAAAATAAATATTATTTTTAATGTCCCAATGTCCGCCTGTGATGGCCGTTGGGCCAAAAAATTATGCACTGATCTAACGGCCACCACTGGTGGATGTTTTAGTGGTGGCCGTTGGGAGTAAACCAATTATTTTCGTAGGTATTTTACATTGACCCAGTCGATGATGTTGTAATTATCTATGGTCATTTGGTGGTGAAGTAATAGTACTCTGTGGAGTACTGTCATGTCATTGTCAAAATGCCAATCGACCTCGACCAATAGACCAACACCAACGAATTAGGAAATTAATCTTTTCTATAGTCGTTGACCAACACTGACTGACAGACTGAGATAGGGTTCCATCCACCCAAGTCAAGTCACCCAACATCAACATCTGTCAGATCTGTGATGTCTGTGAGATCTGTCATACATCGCTGAAATGAATGTTATAACTTGTAAGTTTACAAAATACAATAGTCGCTGCGGCTGATTTATGTTTATTATTGGTATATGAGTGTTCCTACCTAGTCTGTGTATGAGTGTCATTTATTTGAAGATAACATCTGAATAGTTGTAAGATGTCGGAACTCTTGAATCCAATGGTATTACAACTCAATTTGAACATTGAGAATCTGTAGTACTTTAGTTAAACCCCATTGCACCTTTTACGGGTGTGCGTAGCGTTATTTCATTTACAGGTTCACACTTGCACATGCGTATGCACTGAATCAAGCTCGTTGGAGTTCACTTATGTACGTTGTATGTATGTATTTATATTGACACAGTTTTGAATGTGATTCTCTATACTTTAACATGAATCAGTGAATATGAATTTAGCTATCCTAAACGTTGAGCAGTTTCACTTCAAATATGTATTTAAGATAGCAAATGTGCAGCACCTCCCTTCCGCTGCTGCCCATGACAACTGTGTCCGACACAGAACAACACTCACATCGGGACTAGAATAGTTAGTCCAGTTAGGAGATGGTGTTTGAACGTTAGTTGGTTAGTTAGTTAGTAGGTATGAGGACTACTGGGTCAGGGACAGTTACTGATGGTCCTGTTAGTTGTTGTAGTATTAGTGAAGTTAAACGTTTGTGAGAATCTCATTCAAATTTGGTCACAAACGTGTTGCTACCCTCGAATACTAAGATTCTCTGTACAAGTATCAGGGGATCTACACTTTTCTAACCGGAACTCAATGGCTGTTGAAACAATTATTGCACTGTGGAAATGGTACTAGGTACCATGGCGGGCCACTGTAATATTATTACGTATTAGCACTGTAATACCCTGGCCGAATTCGATCAGCTCTACCTGTTAAACTTACATCAGAGTCGCTCTGTTTGATCACAATGTAAAGTCTTGATGAATAGATTAACTTTTGAAAGTTTTTCTTAGCAGGTGGTTGGTACATTTTAAATTTATTTCCGCTAACATGTGCTCTCTGTTACATGATCTAGTGCCAGTGATGTGATAGATAAATGTTAGTTCCATGATCTAGGATCTTTGTTTTAATAAATTAATTCTTTCTTTCAGGAAAAACTATGTTGAACTGCAATATTAATTAAAAATGCACAAGTTTAGTGATCTTAATAACACAAATAGCAATGAAAAAGCAGACATGAATTATTTAATACCTGTCAGATCCAGTGTTAGCACTGTCCATGGTGTTGATATTAAAGTCGAAAATGATCTTTCTGTCGACCAGGGAGTTGAACAAATAGATACAATTGGTTGCGACATGGAGAATAGACAGAACATGCCCCTATATGTTGCTATTGATGAAATTAAAGTTGAATATGATGAACCAGTCAACCATGACTTTTACCAGGAAAATATTAGTACTGAACATATAACCAGTACTGTGGGGTGTGGATCAACTAAAACTGAAGACATGAAGTTTGAAATTATCCAGGAAATTATTACTCCTGAAAAGTTTACCAACATTGAGATGATGAGTAGATCAACATTGCCCACAGATGTAGGTGTCAATAGTGTTAAGGTTGAAAACTGTGGCGTGATGAATCAGGACGAGTACGGTGCCAGAGAAAGTGCAACCAATAGTTACAGGGGGTGCGAAGATGTGTTGATAGGTAAGTGGTTTTTTTGTTCGTGATAGACTACATCACCAGGGACCTTTCTATTGCTATCGCTCTTCTAGAGTAGAAATGTAAATTAAAAAAACGTAAACGTTTATACGAAAACTATAGTAAAGCGGCACTCGGGAGTTCTACTCACACAGTTATAACGTAATATATTTTGATTAAAAAAAGGAAGTCATTTTTTCGGGTCGAATACCACACCGTGCATTGTAACAATACCGAGCTAAGCTCGGTCAACCAGGTGATGCTTTATAATGAAAGAGAAGAGGCATATTAAACTGATCCTTGACCCCTAGACGATATGCACTGACAGAGGTTTATTTTGAAACAGGTGAAGATTACTCTTCGGACGATGGTCTCCCTTTAGCAGAGACAATATATAAAGCTGATTCGAGCGACCCAGGAGTGCAACAAGGGACAAAGGTACCGGATGATTCGACGCGTCTTGCACACAATATGAATGCACTTTCTAAAGAAAAACCATTTTCGTGTATAGTTTGCCACAAAAGTTTTACTAGAAAAACCTTAACTGAATCTTACAGTTCATATGAGGATACGTTTAGCTGAATACCCATTTTCATGCCGCACAGGTTTTACTAGAAAGTGCATTTATAAAGCCTCGTTTACATGATACCATTTTCTTGTACATGCAAGAGCGATAATGGAATGCAATTAAGTACCTATGTACAATAATTGCCATTCAAGAATTGTAAGCAGCTGTTTACATTACACGCAGATAATTGAATGCGATTATTGCATGCAATTCTTGAAAAGATAAAATTGCCAGTGTCTTTTGTTTACACCAAGGCAATTCTGTTTATGATACAATTGCTTTCAAGTTTTGACTTGTCTAAACCCATACTTGTACCAGTTTTGGACGTGTTGCTTCAAGTATTGCACGTATTGCATTGGTGAATATTTCGTTCTAGTAGAACATTCTGTATCAGGTTATTATTAAAAAAACGTTGAAATTCGGTTTTGCTGATTCGTTCTAGTAGAACATTCTGTATCAGGTTATTATTAAAAAAACGTTGAAATTCGGTTTTGCTGATATAATAAAATTCATAGAAATTTATCGCAACAATGAATGTTTATGGGATACTGAAAATATAAATTTTAAAATCGTGATGCAAGTAACGCGGCGCTCGCAGCATTTTCTCGGGTGTTTGGAGTGGATGGTTTTGGACCGAAAGAAATTATTAACAAGATTAAAAATTAAGGACGCAGTACCATGGAGAGAGAAAAAAGATGAAATCTTCAATGGGTATTTATAAATCCAAACTTCACTGGTTTTCTGTAATGGTTTCGTTTTTAAAAAATACTTATGAATACAGAGAAACGACATCAAATATGGTGACTATGTATTTAATGTTAATTATCTTAGGTACAATTAGGTGCATTATTAATTATTATAGCTTTGTCTCGCTTGCAAAGCGAGTATCCGTTCTACAACATTTTTTTTATGAAATTTTAAATTTTTCTATCATTGAAAAATGGCACCGTCTTGCCAAGGTACAGACTCATCAGTATTAAAGTATTGACAATAATTATCACGAATTCTCAAGGCTTCATTAAAAAAAACTTCCCAGTCCAGTCCTCTTCAGATCTTGGTACCTGAAAAATAAAAAAGATTGTTTGGTTTTATGAAACCACAGTAAAAGTGAAACTTTTTTCACATTATAGACATTTAACTAAAAAATTGGTTGTCTGTAAAGTCGGTTTACTGACGATAGTTGAACGTGACAACGTCTTAAGAAAATAATTTCCTTTGAATGAGTAGGCAAGCACAATAAAAGAACACTTTTTCAATACAAGTTATGTCATTTATTAAAAATGAATGCTGGATACTTATACATCCTACATCGTGATTCAGAATTATAGCGCCCCACTACTCAACGCCATCTAGTGTACTGCGAGTGAACTACCAGCTCAGCCAGCCTTCCTCCATCGATAAATGGACCCAATCGAACTTAATGAATAATTGTTCACTGCACAATACATAGATGGCGCTGGTATAATAATTCACCAACGGTAACGACGGTAACGCATGAGTCATGTTTTTTCATGCGTGCCACCGAATTATAAGACGTTGTCACGTCAAAAATTTTGGAATAATATTCCATTAAGGGTATAAAAATCGCTTTATCAATCTTAATTTTATACTTGGAAAATTGGAATGATAATGGAAATAAATTTTACATTAAACACTGACAAAAACAAACAAAATAGCGTGGAGCACTGGCACAAATGAGTAATAGTCTATACACTACACGGTCAGCTGCTGCGAACTATAGGCGCCGCCATATTGGCCTTGGCTGCTCTGACGAGCGCCTTTCACTTTATCCCTACTCCGCGGCCTACCGTCACGCGACATGCAACACACAGACGAAAAGTTTTTAGACGTTATAAAAGTTTCACTTTAATAATCAAATTATGTTTTCAGAATAACACTTCTCTTACACAAAACATCGTTGTGGAATGTATTGAGAATACGGAAACCACGGCAAATTTTACAAATTCGACCACAGAAGTCCTCGACGACGTATCTCCATCTCGAACGTCCAAACCAACGGCCGAAAAAAAATCGACTTACATAGAATCAGCTTTAAATAAGTTAGAAAACATTGAAAAAATGGCTAGACTAGAAAAACTAGACGATATAGACACGTTTGGAAAATATGTCGCGGCTTCGTTGAGGAAATTAAATGCCGAAAATAGCGTACACGCTCAAGATGAAATCCAATCAATTTTATCAAAATACAAACTGCGTAATCTTAAAGAAAAAAATTAAATGTGGCACTCGGAGACTGCCGCGGTAAAGCTATTGCATAGCATTTTTTATCAACTTAATTATGCAATTATAATTATTAGAAGTTATATAGTTATATCAGAACAGCGCCATCTAGTTTGTAGAAAACATACGTACCATACCTTAGTATTAAGGTACTAGGTAGGTAGATGGCGCTGATTGGGGGTGTTAGGTTTTTTTCGTTACGGAATTTCTGGATTCGGTCACCACGCTCAAGGCCCGCGATAAAAGCTATGCAATAGCTTAATAAACAATACTCAACTCCAATCAATGCCTGAATCCCCTTGTTGCAAAGAAGGCACCGAAGATATGTGGTGGAGCTTATAACTTTTTATTTTATTTTTCATTACTATTTAACTAATTACTTGCTGATGTTTAAAATATAAATTTTGTTAAAAATGTGTGGTTTTCTTTCGTACATACCGTTTTAAAATCTTGTAATGCTGATATAGCGTTAAGTACTTCCACCAAGAAAGTACTTATAGTACACTTAGGTACTCTGAATAATTGTGACAGTGTACCAAATGAATCTCCAGATGCCAAATATTTTAATGAAATGAAATGAAATTTATTCGAAGTTGGTTTTTTACAAACACTTTTCGAAAGTCAATCTACGCCATCGCTTCAACAAATCCCTACCGTGAGTAGTCTTGGAAGAAGAAGCGGCAAGAAACTTCCAAGAAGCTTTTTTTGCTACTCACATTACAGATAGCACTTACTACTACTTACTAGCTAGAATGTCAAACTCATGTCCAAGCATTTTTATCTTTAAAATAATCATCAAGTTTGTAATAATCTTTCGTCATAAGAATGCCTTTGACATGATTTTTAAATTTACAGTATGGCATTTCCGTCAATTCGAAAGTAAATTCTAGTTTCGTTCGAGCAGGAATAGCATTACGGATTGTTGTATTTTTCCTTTGTAAAGAAGAACCAACTTTATCTAACAAATAATAAAACTGAGTTCTGTTCACACGAAACATGTCCTTAAAGTCATCTTCATTTTCTGTTTGTAATTCCATTCAAAGATTGTTGGATGCCCCAAGAACCTCTCTCCTTGTCCATTTTTTGATCCAACACCTTTTTTACGTTGTTTTCTCAATATTTCGTGCCTCAGAAGAGCAGCAACGATCAACACACCTTCACTCTATGCAATCATGTTTGCAAATGCAGAGAGAATTCAATATAATTGAATACGATAATTGGAACGAAGTTCCTTACGGCAGGCTTGGAGGGGATAGGTTTTGCTGCGGCGACCGAACTGAAAAATATGTGATAGTAAAACCGTAAGAAAAAATGCGTGGAATAAAAGCGTTAAATGAGACGTGCGCAGGCGCGACAGTCGCATACACAAGCGAGTAGTATATAATACCTTTCTCTTTCTCCCTCTTTCTTTTCGTTCGCCGTTGCCTTCATTAGCCGAAGGAACTTCGTTCCTACCTGGTGTCCCACGACACCACATCATTTTGCATAAGAAATTATGGTTACACCAAAGCGAAACTTGCAACGCAAGTTGTGCAAACGGTCAAGAATGTCACGAGTTGTTTAGACCATACAAGTCGTTGTTGCTCCAATTTAATTGTATGCAACAGGCAAGAAACTGGTATCATGTAAATGAGGCCTAAGACGTATGAGGATACATTTAGGAGAAAAACCATTTTCGTGCGAAGTCTGTCACAAAAAAGTGCGTGCGTACAAAGTACACATGTCAGAAGTGAAACTTCTTTGGCAAACTAATTTTTAAATCTCGTTTATATTTATACTAGCCTAACTAATTTCCGAGAGGGAGGGAAAAAGGAAGATATGTTAGAAGTTGAATTTTATTCTTTATTTTTTTTATATTTTATGAAAAATAGACTTTCTATTAACTAATTTACAATTATTTTGTATAAATTTAAATTGCGCTTAGGCATTTTTACTATTCACAAAAAATCACGCGAAATTTCAATTTAATATTCATCATCTATGATTTTAATATATTATTAAAAGAAATACAAAATAAATAACAAACTTTACTTATATTTTTATTTCTTAAAAATATTTTTGTGTGTACCAAATAAATAAATAAAATTTTATTCAATTATTTTTAATGATTATAAAATTCAAATAATTTTTCATTTTCAGATCATAATGCCCATAATGGTCGTGCGAGAGTCTGAATCGCTTAAAAATAATGTATCTGTGAAACGGACAGCCAAAACGTCGGCGGAAAATTCACGTGCATATAGAGAGCGGAAAAGGGCTTTAAAATATGCAAGCCAAGAGTTGGACGTCTCGTCGTTCAGCTGTCGGTTAAAACCCAAACCGAAAACTTCAACGGAACGTGTCCGTGAGTTTAGGGCTAGAAAAAGATCATTGAAAAACCTCACAGAGAACGTTGAGGATATTCAAACATCATCGAATGTTATTATTGCTGATAATAAGAATAATAATAAGAAGAAAGGTAATTATAATAATAATAATCATTTTATTTCAGACATTACACAGTCCATTAATTTGTTAGTTAGCAATTCCTTATAACTATGTTAGTTTGTGTTGGTTAGACTTAATTTAAGTGTTATCAACTTAAAAGTATAATTTTAAAATATGATACAATTGCTGGGAGCAAGAAGATTTATTTATTTATTTATTAAGATAACTATTTATTTATTTATTTATTTATTAAGAAGATAACTATGAATTATTCTAACTTCACCAAACTTCACTTTCACTCCAAAACACCAGATAATACAACCACATTTATATCGACACGAACACACAACATGCAGACACACATTCAACACACTGCCACCGCTCACCCCCATAACAATGACATTACACAAAGGAGTCAAAACAGCCCGTACCTGTTTCCAAATATTCGATAGAGCCGGATAAAAATCAAAATGTGCAGCGCACGTGCTAGAAGTGAAACTTAAAAAAACGAATGCTGTCAGTCGAAATACGATAGTGTAGAGAGGTACTATTACTATTAATAAAATTCTTCAAACATGCCGAAAACGAACGCAGACAATTGTCGAGTTTATCGAAGAAAGAAAAGAGAAAACAAGATTAAAAAGGCAGCAAAAAGTTCAACGGAACGTGTTCGTGAATTTCGTGCGCGACGTAAAACGTCATTGGATGTGGAAGAGGATAGTTCTGCTACGCATAATGATGATTTTACTGTTCAAAATAGTGAAAGTGATCATAGTAAGTACTCAAATATTTTCCAATCAACAAAATGTTGTCTTATTACGCACTGTTTGTATGTAATATCGTCATTCGTTACTTTTTTCAGATGATGTTCCCACGGATATTTCAAATGTGCGAGGTGATGACTTAATTGAAAATGATGTTGTGAATAATGATTGTGAGTACTTATATTTAAATTTTCATTAACTTCAAATTAGTGTGTATTTGATCATTTTCTGAATTAAAAAAAAACATAGATGTGCAAAAAATTCAAAATTATCAAAATTAAAAATTGATATTAAACTTTAAAATTAAAATTTGAAATTGAAATAAAATAAATCTATGTATGTAATATAATAATATGTTTACGAATAAAATGTAAAATAATTATCAAACTTTGTATACAATTACCTTCTTGTTCCCGAACTTTTACATTAGTCTCTTGAAGTCAAAATTTTTGAAGCTTTCACTTCCACCTCGTGTGAATTGCGCACTTTTTTTCTGATAATGTAAGATTGATTAAGATGAAATATAATTTCATCCTGTGGTCTTACCAATTACTTACACAATACTAACTAAACAGAGTATTTGTTGGAGAGAATTACAGTCGCCGATACAATTTTATACTAAAATATGAATATATGACCAACATTGAAGATATCTCAGACAGATGTAAATTAACGGTATATTATCCCAATTTTGGCAAAATATTCTCGTCATTACGTGATCCTTGTACTTTCAGTGTATGTGATAAATTCATGTTGGTTCCATGATCTAGGATAAATGTTTTAATAACTTAATTGTTTTTTCAGCAAAAATAACTGTTAAAAATATGGCCATGCTTACTGATTATAAGAACACGCCCAGAAATGAAACTGCAGCAATAAATAATTTAATACCTGTCATGTCCAGAGATGTTGCTGTCCATGATATTGATATCAAGGTTGAGAATGATCTTTCTGTCGGCCAGGGAACAATACAAACTGAAGAAAGAATTGATTACGATAAAGTGCATGAACAAACCTCGCCCCTATATGTTGCTATTGATGAAATTAAAGTTGAATATGATGAACCAGTCAACCAGGATATAACTGACCAGGAAAATATTGGTACTGAACATATAACCAGTAGTGACATGGTGTGTGGATCAACCACAACTGAAGATGTCATTCATAACATTAAGGTTGAAAATGAGGATCATGACGTGGAGTGTGGATCAACCACAACCAAAGATTTTGTCACTGATGACGTCAAAGTTAAAATTATCCAGGAAATTATTACTCCTGAAAAGTTTACCAACATTGAGATGATGTGTAGATCAACGGTACCCACAGATACAGGTGTCAATAGTGTTAATGTTAACTGTGGTGTGACGAATCAGGATGGTGCAAGTGAAAGTGCAACTGATACTGACGTGCAGCGCGGAGATGGTTTGTTAGGTAAGTATGGATCGAATATAATAAGGGCTTATTGAGATACTTTGCCAAGAAATTGCAATTTTGAGCAGAGGGTGGGTCTCTACTCTTTATTGCAATATACAAAAGATATAACCTAAATAAATAAATAAGTAGGTCATATTGACAATCCCGTAGATTTGATTTCCAGCCGGCAGATCAAACATTTATCTGTCATATAAACATCTGGTTTATATATGTATGACATATAAATGTATACATATATGACTGTATATATGACAGATAAATGTATGTTCTCGGGTTGTGGGTGTTAGTGATGTGTTATTGGAACGAAGTTCCTTATCGCGCGTTGCGAAAGGCAGCTAGACGGAATTATCACGAAAAGTTGTAACGACACTTTTTGCATATATTGTGTACAGCGCCATCTCGTGGAGCGTTTTTTAATAAGCAAATGCGTAGTTTTGTCATTAGTTTTTGTTTGCCGATAGATGGCAGCAGTGTGCCACACTTGACATTTTCAGATTTGTAGGTTTAGCGTCACTGACGATAGATGACGCTACCAGTGTTGTTGAAACGAAGTTTTGGAATAAAATTTTATTACAATTCCTTCACTAATTAATCGAAAGGAACTTCGTTCCATCCGGGTGTCCCTTGACACCTCTCAAGTTTGTCTTGTCCATGCCGCCAGCGACACATTACCATTGTAAAACTGTTTTGATTGAATAAATGCTTTTTTTTATTAAACTTTCCCCTGCTTCGCCGGCCAATATCCAAAAATCCTTTCTTATTGCTCACTTGTGCCACTTTAGGGACCTACAGTGAATGCGTAATATACATGAACAGAAATTAAAATTTCAGTTTGAAAAGTTTTATCCACTTAGAGGGGGAATTTCCAAAAATCCTCTCTAGGGGCTCCCCTATAGTCCCCACATACATACCAAATATCAGCTTGTTGCGTTCAGTAGTTTCGGCTGTGCGTTGTCTGTCAGTCACTCAGTAATGCTAGTGTTTTATATAATTATGTATATTTATAATAAACGCTAACACACTCACACCCCCACTGAGACCCCCTGTCACGTACGGCATGAACAACACAACACTAGCGCACATGATCCGAGTACATACATTAACTGTCACATGAATATCTGCCCGGGCTGGGATTCTAACCCGGAACCCCTAGCTTCACAGGCCACTGCAACGAGGCTATGGGATCATCTAATTTGTTGATTCCTAATTAATCTTTATATTTTGAAACAGATGAAGATTACTCTTTGGTCGACGGTCTCCCTTCAGCAGAGACAATACATAAAGTGAGCGACCCAGGAGTACCACAAGTGAAGAAGATATCGGAATATTTTATGAGTCTTGCAAACGATATGAAGACGCATTCAACGGAAAGACCATATTCGTGTGCTATCTGTACAAAAACGTTTAAATTAAAAAGCCATCTTAAAGAACACATAGACCTACATTTAGGAGTAAAACCATATTCGTGTGAATTTTGCCAAAAAACATTTACTAGAGTAAGCAGTCTTGAAACCCATAAGAGGATACATTCAGGTGACAAACCATATTCGTGTGACGTCTGTCGCAAAGCATTTATTCAAAGAAGTCGTCTTATAGCCCACATGTGGACACATTCCGACGAAAAACAGTTTTCGTGTACTATTTGTGACAAGGCGTTCAAAGTAAAATCTAGTTTTTTGGGGCACATTCGGGTACACACAGGAGAAAAACCCTTCCCGTGTGATATTTGTGACAAGGCATTTAATGCAAAACATCTACTTTACAAGCACCGAAGGATACACGCAGCAGAAAAATTATTTTCATGTCATATCTGTCTCAAGTCTTTCGTTGATAGAAGCAACCTTGTGAAACACATAACGGTACATTCAGGAGATAAACCATATTCGTGCGAGGTTTGCCATAAAGCATTCAATCAAAGAGGTCAGCTTAAGTCGCATATGGGCGTACATACAGGGTTAAAACCATTTTCGTGTGATATCTGTAACAGAGCATTCAGTACAAAAGGCAGATTGGTACAGCACATAAGATTACATTCAAAAGTTAAACCATTTTCTTGTGAAGTCTGCGACAAAAAGTTCAGTAAAAAAGATAAACTCACATCACATATGAGTGTACATTCAGGGATAAAACCATTTTCATGTCAAATCTGTAACAGGGCATTTGCTTCAAGACGCAGTCTTGTAAGTCACATGAGGAAACATTCAAGAGAGAAACCGCGTGTTTGAAGTGTGCCACAAAACATTTAATTATAAAATTTGTCTCACGTACAGAAGACTCTGTTCTCTGGCTGTATTTGTGACAAAGTATTTTTATGTTAATACTAAACAGCACATTCGAGGGTAGATTAACGATTTTGTTGTGGTGTAAAGGTATTCATTCATGTTTGAGTCCGCACCGACCTCACCCGCTGGTCGACGCGCGGGATGTCTCTTCTCAGAGGTCGCTGGACTTAGTTCAAATATTTGAACCCGGCTGGATAGACACTACCCTCTTGTTTTGTTTATACGTAAATACCAAACAGCCTTGACGCTTGTTGTGGATATCAATTCCTATCTTACTTTCCATCGAGAACTATGTTACGAAAGCTATGTTAAATATTGTTACTTTGCAACAGGGCAGAAGTAAGAACTAATTTATAGAACTATAAAACAT
Source organism: Ochlodes sylvanus (assembly GCA_905404295.2). Taxonomy (NCBI): domain Eukaryota; kingdom Metazoa; phylum Arthropoda; class Insecta; order Lepidoptera; family Hesperiidae; genus Ochlodes; species Ochlodes sylvanus. The sequence goes on from FR990150.1 coordinate 688,851, forward strand.
AACATAAATAGAACTATATAATATAAAGTATAGCTAATTTATGTAAATTTAAGTGAATATTAAAATAGTAATAGATTAGTAGATGAAATTACAAATCGGCCCCCCTAATACACTTTAACCCCTTTCACTTTTCTGTGGGAAATTACTCGCCCCCCTCTAGGTCCTCAGCGCCCACAAGTGGGCGAATTAATAAATAAATTTATTTCAGAACACTTCCATACCAGTATTAGTAACAAATAATCTAATCTAATAGGGTTAGTACTTAAATATTATCATTATCATCATTCATTACATTACATTAATTTATTCATTAGACAATTAATTAAATTATTTAAAATTATTATTTTATTGCGTTGCCTTTTGGATCGGTCTGACTGACCAATGTGTAGAGTTTTCCAATGGTTTAGTCGAACCGGTCCGTCACGGTACGCAGCAGACTGTTGGAGCTCTCGCTTACGCATAATCGGGGGAAACCCGTCAATGCGCTCATCTGCAAACGCCCCTGGTGCGCTGCAGCCGCGATAGCCCCAACAGCTAAATTAATTAAATGATAAATAAAAATATCCATAATAATATTTGGTTTTTATTTGTACTTAATTGAACCCGCTGGGTAAGAAACCCACGCGAACCGTTCTGTGTTGCTCTTTTCGTTGTCTATGTGGAAGACAATTCGATATTTTTGTTGAAGTAAACGCGTGAGCACCGTGAAATTCATGGCGATGGAGGTAACAACCTTTTGAGCCCAAATGACTTTGTTTTTATTCATTTGTTATGATGTTAATGCTTGACCACTATCCCACCTGATGGTAAGTGGAGATGTGGTCTTGGGTTGTAGACTTGTAGAGCGCACTAACTTAGTAGCAGCCTATTCACTCTTGATTTGAAGACATCACAATTCACAACACGACGACGCATAATCCAAAGCGGAGACGACACGATCGGAGCGGAGATTGTTTTAAACAACCAACCAATAGAATTTCGTTATTGACACATCTCGTCTCCGCTTTAGACACTTCCGCACATCTCCGCTTTGGTGGAGTCCGAGCCTTATAGTGCAAAAAAGTTAGCGCCCTCGGTACTAAATCTAGCGATTTTTTGCTGTCTATCTACCACTTTTCTAAAAGTAGGGTTGGCAACACTGGTTATGTCATGTCAGATCAGATGGTATCATTACTGTTGTAGTTGACATTTGACTTTTTAGACTAGGTATAATTATAGCGTGCTACGCGTGTTATAAAGTGTTAAATATAAAACAATCGCTGGTTCTAGCTACTCAAGTCAAGTCCGGGCGACCATAGTCGCCCAAAACTTTTTAGCGTCTGACGTCCAGGCCACGGTGGCCCAGCCCAGCCGACTTGTGTACTATAAACGAGATTTTATCTGTGTCAGATGTCTAGGATCTCTATGGATGTTGTACCAAGATAGTCTGTATTAAAAAACTCGTCGATTGGTATGGTAGTATCTATGTCAATTGTCATTTGTCCTAGGAGTAGTAGTGTTCTGTGCATTTGTCATTGTCAAACATGCCCAGTGTTGCCATATGCACCGTAATTACGGTAGATTTGCCGTATTTTTGAAATTTATTTTAAAATCTGCCACCTACAGTAATCATAAATTACGGTGTATGTAAGTTACCGTATTTTTCCGAACTTTAACCGAAAATGGTATCCAGGCAACAAAGTTGCTCTATGGCCGGCAGCACCACCAGTCAAGTGTAAAATTGTACATGTCAATGTAATATCACCTACGTCTATCGTAGGTAAGTACCTACTTATTAGTTCCCTGCGTCTGTCAGTCATGGTCTATGGTATGCAATTCTGCCAATATAACAACGAAAATTAAACCACAAACTTCTGTATCAATGGAATAAGAGCCGATTTCACCAATGTCGTATAAGTCTTATCCCCGGGATATGCAGTCAATTACTCGCGAGTAAGCCCATTTTACGTTTCACCAACAATTAACCTAGGGATAAAATCTCCATATTAAAGTATATTAGAGTAAAATCATATAACGCCGATTTCGGTCGAGTAAGCTGCTATTCGTAGATAAGTATTAAGTAGTGTCACTGTCTCTGCCCCTAGTCACGGTCAACTCAACTGTCAGGTACTTATTATTCGAATAAATAAAAGAATACGCAGCGCTATTGCGCAAGTATACGTCAAACTGTTTAGTTTACTTCGGTGCATTACGCATTCATTCAATTCATTCGTTCAAAGTCGGAGAGTAACTATACGAGAGTAAGATAACGTGGTGAAACGAATTTGAAGTTAACCATCGCATAAATCGACAGAGTAAAGTTATACTGGGAAAGTTAGTGTAAATTCTGTGTTGGTGAAATCGGCCCTTAATGAACGGTTCTATATACAAAATATTAAAAAGGATGTGGTGTCGTGGACACCAGGTAGGAAAGAAGTTTATTTATTTATTTATTTATTTAAACTTTATTATACCAGAACAATGTGGTACAAAAGGCGGACTTAATGCTAATAGCATTCTCTACCAGTCAACCTTTGGTCAATTCAGATATCAGCGATGGCGGTATTGTGTGCAACATAAAGAAAAGAAATAAACATACCAACAAATAAACTAACTAAATAAAGTACCAAATAACGAAAGATAACAAAACAAAACAAGTATGACAGGTAAAATAAAAGATAAAAAAAATAAATTATGATGACACTCATACATAATTCTTAGGCATGTGAATCCAACCCGCTACCTTGCTGTAGATAGTGAGCAGTAACTCTGCATTTAAACAACTGCCTGCTACCAACTTTCCTAATCTCAACAGGAAGAGCATTCCAAAGCCGAATGGCATGAATGACGAAGGAGCTTGACATGAAACCGGAGCGGTGAAGGGGAGTCGATAAAACGAGAGTATCCGATGAACGCAGTTGACGGCTATGAGTATCATGCAGGTATTGAAACCTGTGCCTCAAGTAACCAGGGTATAGGCGTTCACACAGAATGGAGTATAATGTTGTAAGCAATCTGACCTGCCTACGATCACGAATTGGGAGCCATTGGAGGTGGCGACGAAGGGAAGAGATGTGATCAAATTTGCGTAGGCAGTAGATAAAGCGAATAGCGTTATTAAGGAGGCGCTCCAGCTTATTGACAAGTTGTAGATTCATGTCAGAGCAGCATACATCAGCATAATCAATTAACGGAAGAATGATACTTTTTACAAGAGTAATCTTGACCCGGGTAGGTAGAAAATTACGGAAACGGTTAAGGGTACGCAGCCTCACGACAACAGACCGACTGACCTGGCTAACATGTTCAGACCAACTAAGGGTACTGTCCAAATAGAGACCAAGATTTTTAACATTGGATGAGAAAGAGATAATAGTATCCTCAAACTTGACAGGCGGGACAGAATCAATGTTTAATTTATTCAGCTGCCGAGAGCTCCCTATTATAATGGCCTTACATTTAGACGGGTTGACTTTGATACCATACTTATGCGACCACCGACTTATGTTTTCAAGATTATTATTTAACAATTGTATGGCTTCATTTATCTCATGGACGGTGGACTGTGCATAGATCTGAAGGTCGTCGGCATATAAATGGTACGAGCAGTTAAGCGAGTAGGTAAGAGAATTAATGTAATAATTCTTCTAATGAGAATTAATGTAAATAATGTAAATAAATCTTCGGCTAATGAAGGCAACGGCGAACGAAAAGAAAGAGGGGGAAAGAGACAGGTATTATACACTACTCGCTTGTGTATGCGACTGTCGCGCCTGCGCACGTCTCATTTAACGCTTTTATTCCACGCATTTTTTCTTACGGTTTTACTATCACATATTTTTCAGTTCGGTCGCCGCAGCAAAACCTATCCCCGCCAAGCCTGCCGTAAGGAACTTCGTTCCAAAAATGTCGTCAATTATTGAAAGTGAATCAGAATTAATGAAAGTAATTAAATATTGTTTGCATGTTCCTTTTTTTTGTCACTAGTAAAAAAGTAAAAGCCGTAAAGTAGAAAAAAATTCTACCGTAAATCTACCGTATTTCTTTAAGCTGGAAACACCGTATTTCTGGTAATTTTGACCCTCTTTGCACCGTATTATTGTGTAATCCATCTGGCAACACTGAACATGCCGGTCGGCGGGTAACAGCCAACATTGAAATTGAATTGAAACAGAAAAATTGTGGTCTGCTAATTCTAATTTATGTTTAAATTGGGATCTGATGTTGCAGCAACGCCCGGAGTCAGCAGGTTACTCAACTTTTCACCAACTGCAGAGGTACCGTGGTGTTTGAGCTCATTGGAATGTCTCTATGAAATACGCTAAGACACTCATATCCTCGCGACGAGAAAATATTTATATTCATTATCAGAATGTCCTCTATTTTATGGGACCCTTCTAGTGTCAGTGAATGTGATAGTTAAATGTTACTTCCATATATTTTTCAGCTATGCTCACTAGAAAGAATTGATGTTATAACTTTACCGGTGTTCGTACACTTTTCAGAGGTTACCATCCTACTTCTAAACGGTAATAACGTATCTGTGAGCGAATTAGAACAAAACTCTTACTAACAGTTACTAGCTGGACTATATAGCAGCTATCATTAACAGTCTAGAGTTTAGTTCTTGAGTGGTGTGTGCTTCGTAAAGCAGTGAGGCCTGCCCTGAAAACGTTATTATTTGATTGAACGAAAACGGTTGTTGGCTTGTATTAAAACAATAACGCTAATGGTAAACTAGAACTACATTATTAATCGGTTAATTCATATGGCAATACCATGTATTTATCGACACGAAATCGATAGGACGATTTGTCTCGCGCCGTCTTAAGATTCCTTAAACTTGACGACCTTGACGTTTAATAATGAAGCATTAAATTTCGTTTCTGAGAGGCACCGCTCATTAAGAGATTTAATGATAATTAGTAAATACTAATTAGCGTTAATTTAATGAATGTTTCTGAGTGCGGCAGTAAGATAAAGTAATAAGAAGAAGAACTGTAAATTCAACATACCTTCTCGTCATCGATGACAACTTAATTCATTATACTATGATTTAACTTACTCATGATAACTATGATTTTACGTGTAAATCACGTGCTGCTTCAAAAATTTGATTTAAGGGATCCCAACATATCACATAAACTAAATTCAACTCTATATCAATTTCATTTTCGATTGAATAATTTGAGTCATCTGTCATAAATTGTTTAGTTCCGGTTTGTTTTCTTATTTATTTTATGTTTAATAAAATGCCCTCAACTATACAAATACATCCCCCAAAATACTGATTCAAATGCTTAGACGACTGTTCGATTAAAAACTAATAATTATGGTTCTGGACTGAGAAAAGTGCCGGCAAAAATAATCATTCTCCTTTGTTGTATTTTTCAGGCAATTCTATGTTCAACTGGAGGCTTATTGTGAGATTTATAATAACTATAAAAACATGGCGTAATTACACACACACTACAATAAAACGACATCAATTATTTAATACCAGTCAGAGATATTGATGTCAAGATGGAAAAAGATATCTCTGTCAAACAGAGAATTACTGAAACTGAAGATGGAATTGATTATAACATTGTGAATAAACTAACCATGGCTCGACTTATTGCTATTTATGAAATTAAAGATGAGTATGATGCAGTCAACCAGGACATAACTGACGGGAAAAATATTAGTACTGAACATATAACCAGTAGTGACATGGAGTGTGGATCAACCACAACTGAAGATGTCAGTCATGACATTAAGGCTGAAAATGAGGATCATGACGTGGAGTGTGGATCAACCACAACTGAAGATGTCAGTCATGACATTAAGGCTGAAAATGAGGATCATGACGTGGAGTGTGGATCAACCAAAACCAATGATATTGTCACTGATGACGTCAAAGTTAAAATTATCCAGGAAATTATTGCTCCTGAAAGGTTTACTAACATTGAAATGATGTGTAGATCAAAATTGCTCTCAGGTGTAGATGAAAACTGTGGTGTGATGAATCAGGATGGTGCATGTGACATCGCAACCAATACTGATGTAAGGGGTGGAGATGTCATATTAGGTAAGTAGAAATGAAGGAGTGTCTATGGTAACAGAAAAATGGTTGGAGTGTGTAGAGGTTTAGCTGATTGCACGAATACCAGTGACAAATCGCGGCGAGGTACCGTATTCAGAAAAATATTTAGCAACACCGATGTATAATAAGCGGCGTATAAGTTGAACTATGTCCTTGAGTGCGCAGTAACACATTTTCGGGCCTCAATCGAAGCGCGGGGCGCGGGGGCGGTACGTCACTCGCTCAGTTCGCTCACGCGCATGCGCACAGTCGCTTTCCGTCCCTCTCCACCCGTTTGTCGACAATAGTACCTGCGCAAACGGCAGCCATTTTGGTTCAACTTATGTGCCGCGAATTATAATTTGATGCTAAATGTTAGACTGTCAAAAAGACAATCTGTTTCAAATGTGTCAGTTCTTGTTTATTAAGAGGCCTTATAAGAAATTTTGCCCATTTACGTGTTTTTACGGAAGTGATTTTACAATTAAAATAAAATATGGTATTTCTATGAGTTTTACCGTACACCATGAAAGATCATTTCAATTATATGATCTAATGAATGACCTATTTTTGTTATTTTTATTATCTCATAGATTTGGCCGGAGTGGTAGCTAGCCAGGCTGGTGACTGACCACGCGCGCGTACCGTCGGGATTAAACTGAGCCTTGAGCCCTACACAATATGCACTGACAGAAGTTTATTTTGAAACAGGTGAAGATTACTCTTCGGACGACCATCTAACTTTAGTAGACACGAAATGTAAAGTTGCGTCGAGCGACACAGGAGTACAACAAGTGACGAAGGTACCGGATAATTCGACGCGTCTTGCATACCATATGAGGACACGTTCAGCGGATAAACCAGTTTCATGTGAAGTCTGTCACAAAAGATTTAGTCAAAAAGGCAGTCTGATATCCCATATGAGGACACATTCAAGAGAGAAACCGTATTCGTGTGAAGTCTGCCACAAAGTATTCACAACAAAAATCAATCATATAGCCCATACAAAGATACATGTTGGGATAAAACCATTTTCATGTGATATCTGTAATAAAGCATTTAGTCTTAAAAGCTCCGTTAAGAGGCACTTAAAGACACATTCACGCGAGAAAAGATTTTCGTGTGAAATCTGCCACGAAGTATTCACAACAAAAGTCAATTATATAGCCCATACAAAGACACATGTTGGGATAAAACCATTTTCATGTGATATCTGTAACAAGGCATTTCGACTTAGAAGCAACCTTGTGAGGCACTTAGAGACACATTCAGGCGAAAAACGATTTTCGTGTGATATCTGTAACAAGACATTTAATACAAAACATTATCTTGCAAAACATATGAAGATACATTCAGGGATAAAACCTTTTTCATGTCATATCTGTAACAAGGCGTTTTATAGAAAAAGCCATCTTGGGGAACACCTTAAGAGTCATTTAGGGATAAAACCATTTTCGTGTAAAGTTTGCCACAAAAGATTTAGACAGAAAGGTGGTGTGATATACCATATGAGGACACATTCAGAGAAAAAGCCACTTTTGTGTGAAGTCTGCCACAAAGTATTTACAACAAAAAGCCAACATACAGTGCATACAAAGACACAATGTGGGATAAAACCATTTTCATGTGATATCTGTAACAACGCATTTCGTCTGAAGAACACCCTTGAGAAACACTTAAAGACACATTCACGCGAAAAACAATTTTTTTGCGAAGTCTGTCCAAAGGTATTTTTAGTAAAAAGCCGTCTTTTACGGCATATTAGGATACATACAGGAGAAAAGCCATTTTCGTGTGATGTCTGCCACAAAACATTTGGAAACAAAAGCAGTATCACATCACACATGAGGACACACTCAGGGATAAAAGCATTTTTGTGTAATATATGTACCAAGGCATTTACTGAGAATTACAGCCTTGTGAAACACATGCGAATACATTCGGGAGAGAAACCGTTTTCGTGTGAAGTCTGCCTTAGAAGATTTCGTCAAAACGGCACTCTGATAGCACATATGAGGACACATTCAGGGATAAAACCATATTCGTGTCAATTTTGTAACAGAGCATTTAATAATAAATGTGTCCTTGTGAATCACATTAGGACACATTCAGGAGAGAAGCCGTATTCGTGTGAAATCTGCCCCAAAAGATTTCGTCAAAACGCCAGTTTGACATCCCATATGAGGAGACATTCAGGGATAAAACCATATTCGTGTCATACCTGCAACAAGGCATTTACTTGTCAAGGCAACCTTCGGGACCACATAAGAACACATTCAGGAGCAAAACCATTTTCGTGTAAGATTTGCCACAAATCATTTAGTCGTAGTGCTCATGTTACATCCCATATGAGGAAACATTCAGGCGAAAACCCATTTAAGTGTGACGTTTGTCAAAAGGCATTTAGAGTAAAAAAGTTTCTTATAACGCACCTTAAGACACACACAGGAGAAAAACCATTCTCGTGTAAAGTCTGCCACAAAAGATTTATTCAGAAAGGCAGTCTGACAATACATACGAGGACACATTCAGGCGAAAAACCCTTTTCGTGTGATATATGTCACAAAACATTTTGTATGAAAAAAAGTCTTATACCACACATCGAAACACATTTAGATGAAAAACCATTCTCTTGTGCGGTCTGCCTTAAAGCGTTTAGTATTAAAAGTAGTCTTCATTCACACATGGTAACACATTTACGTGAAAGATCATTTTCGTGTGATATTTGTGAAAAGGCATTTTATGATAAAAGCAATCTTATACGGCACATCAATATACATACCGGAAAAAGACCATTTTCATGCAAGGTTTGCCACAAAACGTATCAACACAAGGCTTACCTTAAAATCCATATGAGGATGCATTTAGGTATAAAACCATTTGTGTGTGACATCTGTGACAAGTTGTTTACTGGAAAAAGCAATCTTGTAGCACACATGAGAACACATACAAGAAAGAAACCGCGGGTTTGAAGTATGTCAAAACTGTAAAAGGGCAAATTAATACACGAGCTCCATTTTACAATACATGTTTATTGAATGACAATATTGACATCCTTCCTTTGTTCTTCATAATCATCCGTTTATTCTTGTAGATGGCCTGTTTGTCGGCCAGTAACATTTTGCTAGAATACCTGAAACCTATGAAAGACTACCAACTGAATATCTCTCCTCTCCGCTCCTCAAGCCTGCTCCTCACCACTCCACACCTCGCCTCGCCAGCTCACCACACCTCACCTCACGTCCCGACACCTCATATGACCATTTCCTGCTGATCCTGCTCCTCGCAGTTGTTTTAGTAGAGGTACAAAATTCCTCCGTTACAAAACATTTGAACATAAAAGAAGTCTCTCCTACATTACGACACATTGTAGTGAAAAATAATTTTCGTGCTATATTTGTATCGAACATTTATTCGTAAATAAAGTTTATTTTTCTTACATTTTTTTACCTTCTACCTTCCGCTGCCGCCCGTGACAACTGTGATCGACCAAACAAGACCCAAATGGGAACTAGGATATCAGGTATAGTTAGTCGGGACATAGTCCGGTTAGCAGACGGTGTTTGAACTTTAGGTGGTTAGTTTGTTAGTAAGTATGGGGACTGGGACAGGACTGTTAGGCTGAGATGTATAGACGATACTTAGACTTAGCTCAGACTTTACTCTGACTTAAGACAGCGTTCGTATTTATAAAGCGATCTTTGACTTTGCTGAGTAAAAGCTAAGAAAAGTCTAATAAGTTCATGAAATAGACGACTTACCAAAAACTTATCCAAACATAAATAATGGTCCCAAATGAACCTTAATATTAGTCGGTTTCTAAGACATTTAAATTTTTAGTATTAACAAACAGATAGATGGCAGTAATCAATTGTGGCAGCTTATGCTGAGCACAATCTCAGCGTGACATGTCTATAAATACCACATCGCAGGTAAAGCCATCGCCAAAGTTTTTCGTAAGTAAAGTCTGAGCTAAAGCTAAGTATCGTCTATACATCTCAGCCTTAGTGATAGCAAGACTGTTTTGCTGCTAAACCGCGTAAAAAACAAGGCGCTTAGCATGACAGACGGATGGATAGCGAGCCGTAAGCGCGGCAACGGCTAGCCGTGACTGGCCCGAGGTGCCTGTGACGCTGAGCCGCTCCGCTTACGACCGTAAACGAGAAGACCTAGCGTTGAGACAAGTCGATGCTGTTAAGGTGATAGAAGCGCTCCGATATCAAATATACATGTTTTTCTATGATACATATCCTTCGATTTACCATCATATCCGACATAATATGTCGGAGATGATGGTAAATCGAAGGTACAGATTAGTCTATGATACGCGTGAATCGATGGTATTGGTTATCTATGGTTCGTGAAAATCGCGAGGTCTGTCAAGTTGTAATCTGTTGTGGAACGTCAAGCTGACAGTAGTGACAGCTTGGCGAGGTGACGTCAGGCTCTGGGGTGAAGTGTCAAGATTTGGCACTTGGGCAGAACGATTGCAGAAATGGTGGGAATAGCATGGAGGGCTTGAAGGGTCGGGAAAATACCAAAAACAGAGCTTGTATGTCAACTCGTCGGCATTTCATAACAGAAGGGCTGTTTGCGTGATTATTGTGACCTGCGAGACACTCCTGAATCGTCATATATAATACAGTTAGAAATTACTGATAGTTGGAATAACCACAGGATAACTGTCTAATATTGATTTAAACTGTTTGGACAATACAATACAATAAGAATCAATTGAATTTATATAAACATGTAAAATTAATTAAGTAATTAAAAATACAATCAGCTGTTTTCGTGATTTCGACTCTGGCAGCGCTTCCACGTGAACCTCAGGTTCGCTGTTGATTGATGTTTTATTTGTGTTATGGTATGTTTTTTTACGCTTTGTTGAGTTTAATCACGTCACTCCGTTGCAACTTTGCTGACATGAGCAGGGAACGTAGATTCAATCGTGAGTGGTATGGTAACCCCGCCGCCGCCGCCCCGTCTATACAAAGTGTCGCAGCGTGACGCGCCGTGTCTTGTACGAGACGTTTATTAAAGCAGAGTAGTGTTCGCTCAAGAGTAGACCGCAAAAAAAGGATTGTGTGGTTTTATGAAACCACGGTAAAAGTGATTTTTTTTTACACATTATAGACATTTAACTAAAAATGTTTGGAATTATATTCCATTATGGACTCACTAGCTGTGTTGTTGTTTACCAAAAGCAAATAAAAGTTTCACTTCAATAAATAACAACATTTACATTAAACACTGACAAACAACATTTACATTGACAATGACAAAAAAAAAGGATTGTGTGGTTTTATGAAAACACGGTAAAAGTGAAACTTTTTTCACATTATAGACATTTAACTAAATTTTTTTGGAATAATATTCCATTAAGGGTATAAAAATCGCTTTATGAATCTTAATTTTATACTTGGGAAATTGGAATGATAATGGAAATAAATAACAGCATTTACATTAAACACTGACAAACAACATTTGCATTAAACACTGACAAAAATAAAGTAGCGTGGAGCACTGGCACAAATGAATAATAGTCTATATACTGCATGGTCAGTTGCTGCGAACTATAGGCGCCGCCATATTGGCCTTGGCTGCTCTGACGAGCGCCTTTCACTTTATCCCTACTCCGCGGCCGAACGTCACGCGACATGCAACACACAGACGAAAAAGTTTGAGACGATGTAATAAAAGCTTCACTTTAAAAACAAACAAAATAGCGTGGAGCACTTGCACAAATGAGTAATAGTCTATACACTACACGGTCAGCTGCTGCGTAGTAATATGATATGTCAATGGCTGCGAACGATGTAATAAAAGTTTCACTTTAAAAACTACGGTCTCCGGTATCCGGTTAGCAGTCTTCGTGAGTCCAAGACCAGGGGAGCGAGCGCCAACTGTTCAGCAGTTACAAATCTCGTAACATAAGCCGTTACGGAATTAGGACAGAATATTTTGGCATTTTATTCCTAGTTTCAGCAATGTTTCAATAAGCCGGGTTTAAATTATTGTAAAAGGGCAAATTAATACACGAGCTCCATTTTACAATACATTTTTATTGAATGACAATATTGACATAATTCCTTTGTTCTTCTTAATCATCTGTTTATTCTTGAAGTTGGCCTGTTCGCCGGCCAGTAGCATTTTGTTAGAATACCTGAAACCTATGAAAAACTACTAACTGAATATCTCTCCGCTCCTCAAGCCTGCGCCTCACCACTCCACACCTCGCCTCACCAGCTCACCACACCTCACCTCTGGTCCCCACACCTCATATGACCATTTCCTGCTGATCCTGCTCCTCGCAGTTGTTTTAGTAGAGGTACAAAATTCCTCCGTTACATTATATATGGTCATGTGACTAGTGTTGGAACTGATGTCACTGTCAATCAACTATCTAAGAGTAAAAACACTACGTTTTAACACTAGCCTCGTGACCAGAGATAAATTAAACCTGGGTCACTCAGGATAGGTAACCAATAAACTGTGAAGTTAAGAAATAATCCTCATGTAGGTAGGTGACCAGTTTAAAGAGTACGGTGGCGAGAAGAAAATTAAATTTCAAAAACTCACCCAAACGGCGCTAGAGAAGCTAAAATCTGTACAAACAAATAAAATTGGAGTGTCTGTTTGTAATATTAAATTAACCACTTTTTATTAAATGCATTATGGATCCGGCACGTATACCAATATTTTAAATTTTTTGTATGCCTTTCTGTATGTTTTGGCTAATCTCAGGAATGGCTGGACCAATTTTGACGGGACTTTTACTGGCAGATAGCTGAAGTAATAAGGCGTGACTGATGGTAATTTTATTTTACAAATTTCCCCGTAGCAATAAAATTCCACGCGAACGAAGTCGCGGGCACAGCTCGTGTATGAATTTAGTCACATCTGGCAACATTGCTGCTCGCTCGGCCCTCCACCATAGCTAATAACCAGCCGTGCCAGCGCGGCGTCCGCTAGCCGAGGTGTCGATATCGTTGATGTATAATGTATACGATGTACCTATACATAAATGAACGAAGAAGGGAGTGATAGGGTGAAAATAAAAACAACATTTCGATTCCACTAGTTTACTGACGGAAGCGACCGTGACGTGACTGCGCACGCGTCACTGTTTCACATTTACAAAATATACAATTTACACGTAAATGTGTATACAAGTATGTACTATGGACGGTAAAGCGTACTACGAGTATACATGTACTATGGTAGTGGTTTTTTCTTTTCAATTAAAATAAGTAAAAAACTTGGGGTGCAATTTACTTTACTTTCATTATAACTATTTTTGTAAATAAATACCAATGAAATATTGCAACATTTAATATCAAGCACCCCACACTTTTTTACTGCCGAGACTGCCGCGGTAAAGCTATTGCATAGCATTTTTTATCAACTTATGCAGTTATTATTATTAGAAGTTATATAGTTATATCAGAACAGCACCATCTAGTTTGTAGGAAACATACGTACCATACCTTAGTATTAAGGTACTAGATGGCGCTGATTGGGGGTGTTAGGTTTTTTCGTTACGGAATTTATGGATTCGGTCGCCACGCTCAAGGCCCGCGATAAAAGCTATGCAATAGCTTAAAAAAAACAGGTTGCACTCTGGGAGCGCCGGCAGAAGCAAAAACTGGAACGTTTATTATTTTTGTAAACCGAAGTAAATCAATTGTCCTACTACCTACTTAAGCTGTGTAGCAACCCTACATTTATAAAAATACCCAGTGTACCTACATATTCAACCCTAGCTTTACGTTGCCATGGCATTATATGGCATATTTGACGACCCGGATGGCGCAATAGTTAACACGCCGGACAGCCGTTACGAGGGTCCTGGGTTCGATTGCCAGCGAGGCGGAAATTTGAATGATGAGTTGAAATTTCCGTTCTTGTTCTAAGTGTGTGTGTTCTTGTCTTGTGTGTTGTCCATGGCGCCCACGACACAGGGAACCCTAGTGTGGGGCTATCGGTGTGTAGCGTTTAAAAATAATAATATAAATAACATTCGAATAGTTCAATGTGTTTTAATGGTCTAAGATCCGTTATAAGGAATATATGTCCCTGTCCCAGTCCCCATACTTACAAACTAACCAACTAATTTTCTAACACCGTCACCTAACCGGACTAACTATCCCAGTCCCCATATGAGTCTTGTTCTAACACAGTTCGTCAGTCAGTCACAGTTGTCATGGGCGACAGAGGAAGGTGGTGCTGCATGCTCGTTTGCTACCTTAAATCAATTAAAAAAATAATACAAATAATGCATGTACTTTTGTTGTATTAAGTGACAACCAATTGCATGACAAGTAGGTGTAAGAGCATAATAATAGCATAGACAACATTTGCATTAAACACTGACAAAAATAAACAAAGTAGCGTGGAGCACTGGCACAAATGAGTAATAGTCTATATACTGCACGGTCAGTTGCTGCGAACTATAGGCGCCGCCATATTGGCCTTGGCTGCTCTGACGAGCGCCTTTCACTTTATCCCTACTCCGCGGCCGAACGTCACGCGACATGCAACACACAGACGAAAAAGTTTGAGACGATGTAATAAAAGCTTCACTTTAAAAACAAACAAAATAGCGTGGAGCACTTGCACAAATGAGTAATAGTCTATACACTACACGGTCAGCTGCTGCGTAGTAATATGATATGTCAATGGCTGCGAACGATGTAATAAAAGTTTCACTTTAAAAACTACGGTCTCCGGTATCCGGTTAGCAGTCTTCGTGAGTCCAAGACCAGGGGAGCGAGCGCCAACTGTTCAGCAGTTACAAATCTCGTAACATAAGCCGTTACGGAATTAGGACAGAATATTTTGGCATTTTATTCCTAGTTTCAGCAATGTTTCAATAAGCCGGGTTTAAATTATTGTAAAAGGGCAAATTAATACACGAGCTCCATTTTACAATACATTTTTATTGAATGACAATATTGACATCATTCCTTTGTTCTTCTTAATCATCTGTTTATTCTTGAAGTTGGCCTGTTCGCCGGCCAGTAACATTTTGTTAGAATACCTGAAACCTATGAAAAACTGAATATCTCTCCGCTCCTCAAGCCTGTACCTCACCACTCCACACCTCACCTCTGGTCCCCACACCTCATATGACCATTTCCTGCTGATCCTGCTCCTCGCAGTTGTTTTAGTAGAGGTACAAAATTCCTCCGTTACATTATATATGGTCATGTGACTAGTGTTGGAACTGATGTCACTGTCAATCAACTATAGAGTATATAAACACTACGTTTTAACACTAGCCTCGTGACCAGAGATAAATTAAACCTGGGTCACTCAGGATAGATAACCAATAAACTGTGAAGTTAAGAAGTAATCCTTCTCATGTAGGTAGGTGACCAGTTTAAAGAGTACGATGGCGAGAAGAAAATTAAATTTCATGAACTCACCAAAACGGCGCTAGAGAAGCTAAAATATGTACAAACAAATAAAATTGGAGTGTCTGTTTGTAATATTAAATTAACCACTTTTTATTAAATGCATTATGGATCCGGCACATATACCAAAATATTTTAATTTTTTTGTGTGCCTTTCTGTATGTTTTGGCTAATCTCAGGAATGGCAGGACCAATTTTGACGGGACTTTTACTGGCAGATAGCTGATTTAATAAGGCGTAACTGATGCTAATTTTATTTTGCAAATTTCCCCGTAGCAATAAAATTCCACGCGAACGAAGTCGCGGGCACAGCTCGTGTATGAATTTAGTCACATCTGGCAACATTGCTGCTCGCTCGGCCCTCCATAGCTAACAACCAGCCGTGCCAGCGCGGCGTCCGCTAGCCGAGGTGTCGATAACTCGATATCGTCGATGTATAATGTATACGATGTACCTATACATAAATGAACGAAGAAGGGAGTGATAGGGTGAAAATAAAAACAACATTTCGATTCCACTAGTTTACTGACGGAAGCGACCGTGACGTGACTGCGCACGCGTCACTGTTTCACATTTACAAAATATACAATTTACACGTAAATGTGTATACAAGTATGTACTATGGACGGCAAAGCGTACTACGAGTATACATGTACTATGGTAGTGGTTTTTTCTTTTCAATTAAAATAAGTAAAAAACTTGGGGTGCAATTTACTTTACTTTCATTATAACTATTTTTGTAAATAAATACCAATGAAATATTGCAACATTTAATATCAAGCACCCCACACTTTTTTACTGCCGAGACTGCCGCGGTAAAGCTATTGCATAGCATTTTTTATCAACTTATGCAGTTATTATTATTAGAAGTTATATAGTTATATCAGAACAGCGCCATTTAGTTTGTAGAAAACATACGTACCATACCTTAGTATTAAGGTACTGGATGGCGCTGATTGGGGGTGTAAGGTTTTTTTCGTTACGGAATTTCTGGATTCGGTCGCCACGCTCAAGGCCCGCGATAAAAGCTATGCAATAGCTTAAAAAAAACAGGTTGCACTCTGGGAGCGCCGGCAGAAGCAAAAACTGGAACGTTTATTATTTTTGTAAACCGAAATAAATCAGTTGTCCTACTACCTACTTAAGCTGTGTAGCAACCCTACATTTATAAAAATACCCAGTGTACCTACATATTCAACCCTAGCTTTACGTTGCCATGGCATTATATGGCATATTTGACGACCCGGATGGCGCAATAGTTAACACGCCGGACAGCCGTTACGAGGGTCCTGGGTTCGATTGCCAGCGAGGCGGAAATTTGAATGATGAATTTAAATTTCCGTTCTTGGTCTGGGTGTGTGTGTTCTTGTGTTAGAAGTGGCTTTCACTCACATGTGTGTTCAAATGTTGTTTAAGATTGCATTTATGACGAAATTTTTTGTTGCAGACTTCACAGGAAAATGGTTTTTCCCCTGTATGTATCTTAATGTGTTCTTTAAGACTCCTTTGTACTTTGAATGCTTTGTTACAGATATCACATAAAAATGGTTTTATATCTGAATGTATTGTCATATGTGATGTAAGATTACATTTTCTTATGAATCTTTTGTGGCAAACCTCGCACGAAAATGGGTTTTCTCCTGAACGTATCCTCATGTGATCTATTGCATTGGTTTTGCAACTAAATGTCTTGTAGCAGATATCACATGAAAATGGTTTTATACCTGAATGTGTCGTCATATGTGATGTAAGATTACATTTTCTTATGAATCTTTTGTGGCAAAGCTCGCACGAAAATGGTTTTTCTCCTGAATGTATCCTCATGTGATTTATTTCATTGGCTTTGCAACTAAATGTCTTGTAGCAGATATCACACGAAAATGGTTTTTCTCCTGTATGTGTCCTCATGTGTTGTACTATGTTGCAATTAGATCTAAATGTCTTATTACAGATATCACATGAAAATGGTTTGATATCTGAATGTGTCCTCATATGTAATGTAAGTTTATATTTTTGTCCGAATGGTTTGTGGCAAACCTCGCACAAAAATGGTTTTTCTCCTGTATGTGTCCTCATATGTAATGTAAGACTATATTTTTGT
This sequence comes from Ochlodes sylvanus, assembly GCA_905404295.2. Classification (NCBI taxonomy): domain Eukaryota; kingdom Metazoa; phylum Arthropoda; class Insecta; order Lepidoptera; family Hesperiidae; genus Ochlodes; species Ochlodes sylvanus. The sequence continues at coordinate 706,414 of FR990150.1, forward strand.
CCGAATGCTTTGTGGCAAACCTCGCACGAAAATGGTTTTTCTCCTGTATGTGTCCTCATATGTAATGTAAGACTATATTTATGTCCGAATGCTTTGTGGCAAACCTCGCACGAAAATGGTTTTTCTCCTGAATGTGTCTTCATATAGTCTGCAAGACGCGTCGAATCAGCCGGTACCTTCGTCACTTGTACTCCTGTGTCGCTCGACTCAGCTTTATGTATTGTCTCTGCTGAAGGGAGACCGTCGACCGAAGAGTAATTTTCACCTGTTTCAAAATGAACTTCTGTCAGTACATATCGCACTGGTAATACGAGTATAATGGCCTAATTTAAAAAAAGAGATTTTTGGGAGCTCACAGAGATTCTAGACGAGACATTTCGGCTTATTTTTCGTTTAAAATGTCAGAATCATATTTGAATTTCTTCAGTCATACTTCGTGGAGAAGTAAGGTCTAGCAGTGGGCGTCGCGAAGACGAGCGATTTACAGACCGTTTTATGTTTTGTGACGACGAAACTGTTTTTACGTCCTGGGTACGTTCGTCTTTGTTCCACAAACGATTATTGGAACGAAGTTCCTTATCGCGCGTTGTGAAAGGGGGCTAGACGGAAAAAATTCTTACGAAAAGTTGTCACGACACTTTTCGCTATAGTAAGCTATTGTAAGCCGTTTGTTTTATCTTATTAGTATAACATATATAATAGTTATATATATGTATGTGTATTTATATACATAATCTAAATATTATATATATTTTTTTTTAATTTCTTCACTTAATAAAGTTTATACATTGATTCAGCTATCACTCTGACTGACAGGGACGTTTCGTCTCGTCCCGTCCGCAGAACTGAGACGTTTCGTCCCCTCGCGTCTTCACGATGAAGACCAAGAACGAAGTTTCGTTTCGCGTTTGTTCTCTAGTTCTTTAGTTCATTATGTTACTTATGTTATTAACTTACGTTCGTTATGGTCGAAAAAACGATCAAAATAAAAAAGCTAAATTGCTATATGACTCGAAGTCATGACAAATTGAGCCAGAGAATAACAACAGCCAATTTATGGAATCATTTAAAAAGAAAACACGCTTCAACTTTTGAAGTTATACTTCTTTTGGCGGGTTATGAAAAAATCATGAGAGTGAAATTAAAAATGTGAAGTTGGCTGCGACAACTAAATTTGACTGCGTGAAGTTAGTAGTAATCGTCCTTGCCGATAGTTGGCGGTATATTGTATTTATTGAAGAATTATGAACGTCAAATTATTTACATCATTATTTAATGTGTAATAAGTTTATAAATAAATTAATAATAGATACAAATAAAATAATTGTATAACTTCTAAAGCGTGTACATAAGTACACATTTATCTTTTTATTTCTCCACTAATGGTGGATGAAAAACAACAGCAACTGCATGTGAAAATCCGCCTATTTTACCCACACAAAGTTTAACCTCTATTTCAAGAGTTAGTTTCATCTGTCTCTTAGACGTCCTCAAAGGAGTTTCTTTCGTCTGAATATAATATTGTGGCGACATCGCACACACGTCACTCGGTGACGTCACTGACCCGAATCACGCTATCGCAGTTGTCTACAACAACTCGGCAGTCGGGGCTTCACTGCCTCCCGGGCAAGACATCTTGCCCGGCCGGAGATTTCCCTTTGCCAAAATATATTTTATTTTGTCTGTTGACAGTGCATTGGGTGTGCGCAGGGGGAGGGCCAACAAAGACAGGTGACGAGACTTCGTGAGGTAAGCGACACCAGTCCTCAACACTTCTAACTGACGAACTTTTTGAGGATTTTTATAATGTGTAACATACTACTAATGCTATACATACTAATAACTTATAATGTGTGTTGCATGTCCACAGAGGCAGAATATAAGGGCTAATTGTATTTTTGTGAACCATCTTTATGCATGTACTGTGTTCTAGCAATAACTAAATTATCATTATTGTTTTCTTATTAAGAAATGATGATAATGTTTCTAATTTTTCTTTTTTCTTATTTACGTCTGTTATTTAATTTTTTTGTAGATTTTCATAATAGGTAACTTATTTTATAATGTGAAAAATATTGGAAAAGTATTTTTCTACTAACCTAACAACACATCTCCACGTTTCACATCAATATTGGTTACGCTGTCACTTGCACCATCCTGATTCATCACACCACAGTCTTCAACCTTAACACTATTGACATCTGCATCTGTGGGCAACTTTGATCTACACATCATCTCAATGTTGGTAAACTTTTCAGGAGTAATAATTTCTTGGATAACTTCAACCTTGATGTCATCGGTGACAAAATCATTGGTTGTGGTTGATCCATACTCCACGTCATGATCCTCAGTCTCAACCTTAATGTCATGAACGACATCTTCAGTTGTGGTTGATCCACACACCATGCCTCTACTGGTTATATGTTCAGTACCAATATTTTCCTGGTCATTGAAGTCATGGTTGACTGCTTCATCATATTCAACTTTAACTCCATCAATAGCAACATTTAGGGGCGAGGTTGGCCTATTCATAATGCTGTAATCAATTCTGTCTTTAGTTTCTAAAGTTTCCTGGTCGACCGAAAGATCATTTTTAGCCTTGACCTCAACATCACTGACAGTAACACTATATCTACACTATAAATTGTGGTATTTGCTGAAAAAAAAAAACAATTTATTAATAACAAACATCCCACATCATGGAACTAACATGTAACTATCTCAAACACTGACTCAAGAAGGATCTCATTTTAGCGATTATATTTAAAAGCCCTCTGAAACTCTAAAAAGTTTACCAATACATTGAGACATTCCATTCAGCTCAAACACGGTACCTCCGCAGTCAGTCGGTGAGGAGTTGGATATCTACTGACTCCAGGCGTTGCAATCCAGTTCCAGATCGCAATTTGAACAGTAAATTATTAGACCACAAATTAATAGCGACTATTTGTTCGATATTAAAATATAACAAACACAAATGTCATAGAACTCAACATCAACAACAAGACAAGATACTACTACAAGTTTGTCTATGAAGAAGCGACACTGACTGACCAGACTGACTTGACTGACAGTCTGACACTGACACAAATGAGACTGACTGACAGTTGGGTTAACCGTTAACCTGACAGTGACACTAGCCTCGTGACCAGAGATAAATGAAACCTGGGTCACCTATGTAACCAATAAACTATGAAGCTATGAAGTAATCCTTCTCATGAAATCTCATGTAGGTAGGTGACCAGTTTAAAGAATACAGTGGCGAGAAGAAAACTATAATTCAAAAACTCACCAACTCGGCGCTAGAGTAGCTAAAACCTGTGCAAATAAATAAATTTGGAGTGTCTGTTTGTAATATTAAATTAATCGATTTTTATTAAATGCATCATAATGTATATTCGGCACATTTACCAAAATAACATTTTTTATTCTTTTGACTAATCTCAGGAATGGCTGGACCGATATTGACGGGACTTTTACTGGCAGGTAGCTGATGTAATAAGGAGTAACTAAGGCTACTTTTATTTTACAAATTTCCCCGTAGCAATATAATTCCACCCGAACGAAGTTATCATTGCTGCTCGCTCGGCCCTCCATAGCTAACAACCAGCCGTGCCAGCGCGGCGTCCGCTAGCCGAGGTGTCGATAACTCGATATCGTCGATGTATAATGTATACGATGTACCTATACATAAATGAACGAAGAAGGGAGTGATAGGGTGAAAATAAAAACAACATTTCGATTCCACTAGTTTACTGACGGAAGCGACCGTAACGTGACTGCGCACGCGTCACTGTTTCACATTGACAAAATATACAATTTACACGTAAATGTGTATACAAGTATGTACTATGGATGGTAGTGTACTACGAGTATACATGTACTATGGTAGTGGTTTTTTCTTTTCAATTAAAATAAGTAAAAAACTTGGGGTGCAATTTACTTTACTTTCATTATAACTATTTTTGTAAATAAATACCAATGAAATATTGCAACATTTAATATCAAGCACCCCACACTTTTTTACTGCCGAGACTGCCGCGGTAAAGCTATTGCATAGCATTTTTTATCAACTTATGCAGTTATTATTATTAGAAGTTATATAGTTATATCAGAACAGCACCATCTAGTTTGTAGGAAACATACGTACCATACCTTAGTATTAAGGTACTAGATGGCGCTGATTGGGGGTGTTAGGTTTTTTCGTTACGGAATTTATGGATTCGGTCGCCACGCTCAAGGCCCGCGATAAAAGCTATGCAATAGCTTAAAAAAAACAGGTTGCACTCTGGGAGCGCCGGCAGAAGCAAAAACTGGAACGTTTATTATTTTTGTAAACCGAAATAAATCAGTTGTCCTACTACCTACTTAAGCTGTGTAGCAACCCTACATTTATAAAAATACCCAGTGTACCTACATATTCAACCCTAGCTTTACGTTGCCATGGCATTATATGGCATATTTGACGACCCGGATGGCGCAATAGTTAACACGCCGGACAGCCGTTACGAGGGTCCTGGGTTCGATTGCCAGCGAGGCGGAAATTTGAATGATGAGTTGAAATTTCCGTTCTTGTTCTAAGTGTGTGTGTTCTTGTCTTGTGTGTTGTCCATGGCGCCCACGACACAGGGAACCCTAGTGTGGGGCTATCGGTGTGTAGCGTTTAAAAATAATAATATAAATAACATTCGAATAGTTCAATGTGTTTTAATGGTCTAAGATCCGTTATAAGGAATATATGTCCCTGTCCCAGTCCCCATACTTACAAACTAACCAACTAATTTTCTAACACCGTCACCTAACCGGACTAACTATCCCAGTCCCCATATGAGTCTTGTTCTAACACAGTTCGTCAGTCAGTCACAGTTGTCATGGGCGACAGAGGAAGGTGGTGCTGCATGCTCGTTTGCTACCTTAAATCAATTAAAAAAATAATACAAATAATGCATGTACTTTTGTTGTATTAAGTGACAACCAATTGCATGACAAGTAGGTGTAAGAGCATAATAATAGCATAGACATATTGTTATATCTAGACGCAATAGCATAGACCAGTAGGTCTAATCTATTGCATAGAAAAGATTAAATATTATTATATTTTTGACATACAAAATCTAGGCAACCATGGACTAGATCCAGTTTTTAATTAGGCAACCAAACAGTTAAATTAAGAATAAAATAAGCTTTCATTTGACATTATTTTCGAACAAATAACAGATGAGGGTATTTAAACAACATTTATTCACCTGTTTATACGCGGCAACCCTATAGTTGCGCCATGGTGATAGTAGGCAACCCTTGCGTTTTCGTATCTGGTAGGTGTATTCTATCCACTATACTATTTCCATTTCTTTATTTTCTCGATGACAGTTCTGTAGTAGTGTTGTGACCAAATAAGTAATGATATCGATCGCATATATTTATTAAATTAAATTCATCAGATTTTGATTAAAATAAATAAACAAAGATTACCTGTCGTTATAATTATTTCGTTTCATTGTCGAGTATCTACCTATACCTACTTATTTTACAACATCTTCGAAAATTTTAATAGAATAAATACGAAATAAACAAGAATAAATACGTGTAACATCTTGTAATAAAATATGTATAATATTAGTTACTAAATTTGTACAAAAGTATCCGGCAGCAATTAGTTTCTTACATTTTGTAAAAAAATATCGGGTCTGTTATCGTGTTACGTTTATCGATATAACCCATCCCTATTAGTTTCTCCGAATCAGGTATAACCTTGTACGTGTGTAAACGTCATATTTTTATAAAATAATGCATACATAATGTAAAAAAGACGCTCGTTCAAGTTTTCACAGGAGCTGTCATCGAGAAAATAAAGAAATGGAATTAGTATAGTGTACAATTTTTTTAAATAACCGATGAGGGAAATTTATGAAATATTTTTAATTAAAAATTTAATTATTTAATATTATCCGGTCGCGATTTAACTAGGCAACCTATTTGCAATAAGTCAATGTGAATATTCTCTATCATTTATTTCTTATCGCAAGTAAATAACAGATGAGGGTATATATTTCTTATGCCGGATCTCGTACCATAACTTTGAAGGTTGGACTACTTTTACATTCCAATGTTTTCTGACATATTTTAAGCATACGGTTTCTCCCTTAGATGTGTCCTCATGTGTCGTACAATAGAGATTTTTAAACGAAATGCTTTGTTACAGATATCACATGAAAATGGTTTTATACCTGAATGTATTGTCATATGTGATGTAAGATTACATTTTTGACTGTATGTTTTGTGGCAAACCTCGCACGAAAATGGGTTTTCTCCTGAATGTATCCTCATGTGATCTACTAGGCTTTTTTTACCACTAAATGTTTTTTTACAGATATTACATGAAAATGGTTTTATACCTGAATGTGTCGTCATATGTGATGTAAGATTACATTTTTTTATGTATCTTTTGTGGCAAAGCTCGCACGAAAATGGTTTTTCTCCTGAATGTATCCTCATGTGATTTACTGCATTGGTTTTGCAACTAAATGTCTTGTAGCAGATATCACACGAAAATGGTTTTTCTCCTGTATGTGTCCTCATGTGTTGTACTATGCTGCAATTAGATCTAAATGTCTTATTACAGATATCACATGAAAATGGTTTTTCTCCTGTATGTGTCCTCATATGTAATGTAAGACTATATTTTTGTCCGAATGCTTTGTGGCAAACCTCGCACGAAAATGGTTTTTCTCCTGTATGTGTCCTCATATGTAATGTAAGACTATTTTTATGTCCGAATGCTTTGTGGCAAACCTCGCACGAAAATGGTTTTCCTCCTGGATGTGTCCTCATGTGTACTACGTAGCAATTAAATCTAAATGTCTTTAAACAGATATCACATGAAAATAGTTTTTTCCCTGAATGTGTCTTCATATAGTCTGCAAGACGCGTCGAATCATCCGGTACCTTCGTCACTTGTACTCCTGTGTCGCGCGACTCAACTTTATGTATTGTCTCTGCTGAAGGGAGACCGTCGACCGAAGAGTAATTTTCACCTGTTTCAAAATGAACTTCTGTCAGTACATATCGCACTGGTAATACGAGTATAATGGCCTAATTTTAAAAAAGAGATTTTTGGGAGCACACAAAGATTCTAGACGAGACATTTCGGCTTATTTTTCGTTTAAAATGTCATCAAAATATCATCTACCGTCATATACCATTGACTTATATAAGTCAATGTCTTTTACCTTAAAACTACTTTTTGAATTAGACCAATATAATGTTTTGATGTGTTGTAAACACGGACACACACACACACATATAAACTAACACAAACACACACACAAACTGATAACTAGTATATAAATTAACACCCTCTGTTCCTTACTAAACTTAAACTTAGCCTATTTAATGCAATCTCTTACCCTTTACGATTTTTATATAAATAAGATCGGTAACATGTTAAATGCAAGACTATAAACAGATTTGTAACACACTTAATGGGAAGGAACTGGCTCCCAGGCCATAGCTCACGCTACTCTGGGAGACAGGGCTCTCCGCTAAAATGTAACAGAATTTATGGTCAATAAAGTTTTATTATTATTATTGTTATGTATCTCTAAACTTAAAGTTTCACGGGTCTTAGATGTAAGTGGACCCGGTCATTTGGAAGGCGTGCGTGGGGACACAGGTCCAACACGTAGAGGCCTCTTTGAGACACTTTGATATTATTATTATTGTTGTCGTTGCAGTGTCGGTGAGGTCTTCGGTGTTAAGAACTTTCAGACACTTCGGGTATTCTTTATTTTTAATGGTAATAGACGGAAGTAAAGAACATTATCATACTCAGACCAACTAGCATCTTGTATTGTCTATTAATATTTATCTAACACAGAATCATATTTGAATTTCTTCAGTCATACTTCGTGGAGAAGTAAGGTCTAGCAGTGGGCGTCGCGAAGACGAGCGATTTACAGACCGTTTCATGTTTTGTGGCGACGAAACTGTTTTTACGTCCTGGTTACGTTCGTCTTTGATCCACAAACGATTATTTATTTACAATTCAATTAATAAAGTTTATACATTGATTCAGCTATCACTCTGACTGACAGGGACGTTTCGTCTCGTCCCGTCCGCAGAACTGAGACGTTTCGTCCCCTCGCGTCTTCACGATGAAGACCAAGAACGAAGTTTCGTTTCGCGTTTGTTCTCTAGTTCTTTAGTTCATTATGTTATCGTATGTTATTAACTTACGTTCGTTATGGTCGAAAAAACGATCAAAATAAAAAAGCTAAACTGCTATATGACTTGGAAGTCATGACAAATTGGGCCAGAGATCAACAACAGCCAATTTATGGAATCATTTAAAAAGAAAACACGCTTTAACTTTTTGAAGTTATACTTCTTTTGGCGCGTTATGAAAAAATCATGAGAGTGAAATTAAAAATGTGAATTTGGCTGCGACAACTAAATTTGACTGCGTGAAGTTAGTAGTAATCGTCCTTGCCGACAGTTGGCGGTATATTGTATTTATTGAAGAATTATGAACGTCAAATTATTTACATCATTATTTAATGTGTAATAAGTTTATAAATAAATTAAAAAATTAATAATAGATACAAATAAAATAATTGTATAACTTCTAAAGCGTGTACATAAGTACACATTTATCTTTTTATTTCTCCACTAATGGTGGATGAAAAACAACAGCAACTGCATGTGAAAATCCGCCTATTTTACCCACACAAAGTTTAACCTCTATTTCAAGAATTAGTTTCGTCTGTCTTTTAGACGTCCTCAAAGGAGTTTCTTTCGTCTGAATATAATATTGTGGCGACATCGCACACTGACCCGAATCACGCTATCGCAGTTGTCTACAACAACTCGGCAGTCGGGGCTTCACTGCCTCCGGGGCAAGACGTCTTGCCCGGCCGGAGATTTCCCTTTGCCAAAATATATTTAATTTTGTCTGTCTGTGCCTGACAGTGCATTGTGTGTGCGCAGGGGGAGGGCCAACAAAGACAGATGATGAGACTTCGTGAGGTAAGCGACACCAGTCCCCAACACTTCTGACGAACTTTTGAGGATTTTTATAATGTGTAACATACTACTAATGCTATATACATACTAATAACTTATAATGTGTGTTGCATGTGCGTATTAAAATTTAATTATCACTTGCTTCGGTGAAGGAAAACATCGTGAGGAAACCTGCACACCTGAGAGTTCTCTATAATGGTCTCAAAGGTGTGTGAAGTCCACCAATCTGCACTTGGCCAGCGTGGTGGACTATGGCCTATACCCCTCTCATTGTGATAGGTAACTTATTTTATGTGCAAAATATTGGATAAGTATTTTTCTACTAACCTAAGAACACATCTCCACGTTTCACATCAATATTGGTTACGCTGTCACTTGCACCATCCTGATTCATCACACCACAGTCTTCTACCTTAACACTATTAACAGCTACATCTGTGGGTAACGTTGATCTACACATCATCTCAATGTTGGTAAACTTTTCAGGAGTTATAATTTCTTGAATAACCTCAACCTTGATGTCGTCAGTGACAAAATCATTGATTGTGGTTGATTCACACTCCACATCATGATCCTCATTTTCAACCTTAATGTCACGAATGACATCTTCAGTTGTGGTTGATCCACACACCATGCCACTACTGGTTATATGTTCAGTACCAATATTTTCCTGGTCATTGAAGTCATGGTTGACTGCTTCATCATATTCAACTTTAACTCCATCAATAGCAACATTTAGGGGCGAGGTTTGCCTATTCATAATGTCGTAATCAATTCTGTCTTTAGTTTCTAAAGTTTCCTGGTCGTCCGAAAGATCATTTTTAACCTTGACCTCAACATCACTGACAGTAACACTATCTAAACTGTGGTATTTGCTGAAAAAAAAAACAATTTATTAATAACAAACATCCCACATCATGGAACTAACATGTAACTATCTCAAACACTGACTCAAGAAGGATCTCATTTTAGCGATTATATTTAAAAGCCCTCTGAAACTCTAAAAAGTTTACCAATACATTGAGACATTCCATTCAGCTCAAACACGGTACCTCCGCAGTCAGTCGGTGAGGAGTTGGATATCTACTGACTCCAGGCGTTGCAATCCAGTTCCAGATCGCAATTTGAACAGTAAATTATTAGACCACAAATTAACAGCGACTATTTGTTCGATATTAAATTAAAATATAACAAAATAACAAATCTCATAGAACTCAACATCAACAACAAGACAAGATACTTTTCTCTATGAAGAAAGAAGCGACACTGACTGACTTGAGTCAAGTCAGTCAAGTCACTTGACTGACAGTCTGACACTGACTGACAGTTTGGTTAAACTGACAGTGACACTAGCCTCGTGACCAGAGATAGGTAAATGAAACCTGGGTCACTCAGGTAACCAATAAACTATGAAGTTATGAAGTAATCCTTCTCATGAAATCTCATGTAGGTAGGTGATCAGTTTAAAGAATACAGTGGCGAGAAGAAAACTATAATTCAAAAACTCACCAACTCGGCGCTAGAGTAGCTAAAATCTGTACAAATAAATTTGGAGTGTCTGATGGTAATATTAAATTAATCGCTTTTTATTAAATGCATCATGAATGTATATTCGGCACATTTACCAAAATAACATTTTTTATTCTTTTGACTAATCTCAGGAATGGTTGGACCGATATTGACGCGACTTTTACTGGCAGGTAGCTGATGTTATAAGGAGTAACTAAGGCTACTTTTATTTTACAAATTTCCCCGTAGAAATAAAATTCCACGCGAACGAAGTTATCATTGCTGCTCGCCCGGCCCTCCATAGCTAACAACCAGCCGTGCCAGCGCGGCATCCGCTAGCCGAGGTGTCGATCATGGATTAAAGTATATGGTGTCGATAACTCGATATCGTCGATGTATAATGTATACGATGTACCTATACATAAATGAACGAAGAAGGGAGTGATAGGGTGAAAATAAAAACAACATTTCGATACCACTAGTTTACTGACGGAAGCGACCGTGACGTGACTGCGCACGCGTCACTGTTTCACATTTACTACAACAATTTACATACAATTATATTGATATTTAAAATATTTAAAATATACAATTTACACGTAAAATGTGTATACATTTACTATGGTAATGGTGACGTGACGAAAAAAATTTCACGGTGGACCTTTAGGGACCCTTTTAGGGCTATGAAAAATAGATGTTGCTCGATTCTCATACCTACTCGATAAGCACACAAAATTTCATGAGAATCGGTCGAGCCGTTTCGGAGGAGTATGGTAACTAACATTGTGACACGAGAATTTTATATATATATATTCCGTTATGTCATGCAGGTGAAGGTAATATAAGCGTGTTAAAAATACTGTGGATTCTTCAATATTCAATGTTTCATTAATTCATTTGAGTTTCATATTGACGTTTCCATACATCGACCGCACAGCCAATAGACTCCTAATAACAGGCAAATGGCTTCTGTCAACACATCGCGCTTATAGTACCGATATAAATTCGTGCCGTCTCATTCTTTCCCGTTGCTTAAATTAATCTATTTCTTTCCAACGTTTCGTGTGGCCTTGAATTAGCCAATCACAGCGTTGAATTAGCCAGTCGCCCCGCTTCGTGTCACCTCAGCCAGTTGCCGGAATGCATTCAATACGGAAAATCAAACATTAGGTGTCTATTGGCTGTTTGGCTGTGTGGTCGGTGTTTCCATATGAAGACTCCGTTGTAATCGAGACTCTATAGGAGAAACAGGAAATTTTGAAGATTTAACTTGGTATTTGGGAATAATGTTCGTCACAAACATATCTTCGCCCGGCAAAAAAAACTTGTCAATAAAAATGACCGTTCCGAGATAACGAGGCTTTTGTGATTTTTTACCAGTTACTGCACTGTTAATGTAAAAATTATAGGAGTTCATTGTATCTCTATATACATTTCACATAGCTTATCATTTTCATTAGTATTATATAATTTTTTTAAGTAACCTTCAAGAAATAAGGGATATATTATGACGCTTTTGTTGGGGAAAGTGAAATATTCTGCGAAATGATACACTTTTATACGAATAAATAAACTGTATTTTAAAACATTTAAATTTTTGTTTACGAACACAAAGCTAAACTATCACTAACAACAACTAACAGGACTAACATTCATTAACAGTCCCCATCCCAGTTTGTACTTACAAACTAACCAACTAATGTTCTAACACTATCACCTAACCGGACTAACTATCCCAGTCCCCATATGAGTCTTGTTCTAAGTCGGTCACAGTTGTCATGGCGGCAGCGAAAGGTGGTGCTGCATGCTCGTTTGCAGCCTTAAATCAATAAAAAAAAAAAACAGGAAACAAAATAATGAACTTCTTATAAAAATAATATTATATCACAATCAGCTTAAATTGCAAGTAATAATACCTAATCATCATCACAACCCATAACTGTCCCACTGCTGGGCACGGGTCTCCTCTCACAGTGTGAGGGGTATAGGCCATAGTCCTCCACGCTGGCCAAGTGCGGATTGGCGGACTTCACACACCTTTTGAGAACATTATGGAGAACTCTCAGGTGTGCAGGTTTCCTCACGATGTTTTCCTTCACCGAAGCAAGTGATAATTAAATATTAATACGCACATAATTTTTGAAAGTTAGTGGTGCGTGCGGGGTTTGAACCCGGACCCTCCGGTTCGGCAGTCCAACGTTCAACCACACGGCTATCACTGCTTATATACAGGGTGTCCCAAAAGTTGTACGACAAACGGAAATGGGAGATAGCTTGAGGATGGACCTATTCGATGCCAAAAAATCACTTTAGTAAAAGTGCCACCGTTTTGGAGATATTGACCTTTGTTTTGTTTTTCGGAAATTGGGCACTCTTACCCTACTTTTATTTGCTGAGACCACAAATGAGCAGATATTTTAATGAATTCTTTTTTCACATACCCTCAGATAGTTGGTCTACAATTTCAGAATATAATTTAGTTCAAAATATTTGAAAATACTGAGAAATTAGGTTCTATTTTGGCCTTTTTATGTTTTTGATTTTTTTGTATTCAATTTCAACAACGACATGTGGAAAAAAATTGTACTGGACTAAGAGTGCAGATTACTTTAAAAACTTGACTGTTAAAAGGAGATTTCAAAAAGGTAAAATACTTGCTACTTTAATGGGAAACTTTTAAAGCTATAGCCATTTCAGTGTTGAAGGGTATTAATTTGAAGCTAAAGTGATTTTATGTTTTAATGCTTTTGAGTGATTATTTTATATTTTTTGTTATAAATTTGACTAAAAATATTTTGTCTCAGTCATACTTTATAAGTGTTCAAACTGTCTCTATTCAACTGTAACAAATAATTGACAATTATTTAAAAAATACATTTTTAAAGATCCTCACTCATTTGTGCTATTTTAGCTGCAGCTGATTGAATTGTACTGATTTATTGATAGGTGGTGGAGTCTAGAGTTCACCCAGAGTAGTACCACCGCCCGCCACGGTACCTAGTACCATTTCTACCATGTAATAATTGTCTTAACAGCAATTGTGTTCGGGTTAGAAAAAACATTTTATTGTGCTATATTTAAAAGGTGTTCAAAGTGTCGCCCTTCTTCTCTAACACACAATTGACACCTTTTCAAAAAAGATCTTTTCAAAGACATTATATTCATTTGGGAAATTTCAGCTGCAGCTGATTGAATTGCACTCCTTAGTTCGTCTGCGTTATTTATGGTTTTCGCGTAGATTTTGTCTTTCATACAGCCCCAGTAAAAAAAATCCAGAGGATTTAAATCCGGTGACCGAGCGGGCCACGGGATTGGTCCTAATCTTCCGATCCAACGGCGAGGATACACCCGATCCAAATGGACTCGTACTTGACGGGCATAGTGTGCTGGACAGCCATCGTTCTGTAGCCAAAGTTTACTAGGTACCGTGGCGGGCGGTGGTACTACTCTGGGTGAACTCTAGACTCCACCACCTATCAATAAATCAGTACAATTCAATCAGCTGCAGCTAAAATAGCACAAATGAGTGAGGATCTTTAAAAATGTAATTTTTAAATAATTGTCAATTATTTGTTACAGTTGAATAGAGACAGTTTGAACACTTATAAAGTATGACTGAGACAAAATATTTTTATTCAAATTTATAACAAAAAATATAAAATAATCACTCAAAAGCATTAAAACATAAAATCACTTTAGCTTCAAATTAATACCCTTCAACACTGAAATGGCTATAGCTTTAAAAGTTACCCATTAAAGTAGCAAGTATTTTACCTTTTTGAAATCTCCTTTTAACAGTCAAGTTTTTAAAGTAATCTGCACTCTTGGTCCAGTACAATTTTTTTCCACATGTCGTTGTTGAAATTGAATACAAAAAAATCAAAAACATAAAAAGGCCAAAATAGAACCTAATTTCTCAGTATTTTCAAATATTTTGAACTAAATTATATTCTGAAATTGTAGACCAACTATCTGAGGGTATGTGAAAAAAGAATTCATTAAAATATCTGCTCATTTGTGGTCTCAGCAAATAAAAGTAGGGTAAGAGTGCCCAATTTCCGAAAAACAAAACAAAGGTCAATATCTCCAAAACGGTGGCACTTTTACTAAAGTGTTTTTTTGGCATCGAATAGGTCCATCCTCAAGCTATCTCCCATTTCCGTTTGTCGTACAACTTTTGGGACACCCTGTATATATATATAATACCTAATAATAACCAACTAAAAGGAACATGAACTTCTTAATTGAATATTTAAATAATATTTCAAATTAAACAGTACATAAGTAAACATTTAGAAAATACTTAGGTCTATTAAATGAGTATCAAACAAAACAAAAGTCAAGCCGTAAATATTAAATCTTAAAAATTATCAAAAATGCTATTTTGTAATAAAACTTTACATATGAGAATTATAAAAAGATTCGTAGAAGTGTGGAATGTGATTATTTCTCAATAATTCGTGAAGATCTTTTATTTTATTTTCCTTGAGTTTTGGTTTAGATCTGTGGCGCGTTTCACAGTTAGGCCTCATTTACATGATACCAGTTTCTTGCCTGTTGCATACAATAAAATTGGAGCAATAAATGACTTGTATCATCTAAACAACTCGTGACATTCTTGAACTTCTGCTCAACTTGCGTTGCAAATTTCGCTTTGGTGTAAACAGCATATACCATTTTCTTATGCAATTATTGTATTCAATTTTATTGAATTCTCTCTGCATTTGCAAACGTGAGTGCAGTGAGTGAGGGTGTGACAAACAAGTTTGTCTTGTCAAGACTTGCATGCAATAATCGCATGCAATTATCGTATTCAATAATCTGCGTGTAAACAGCCGCTTACAATTCTTGAATGGCAATTCTTGCGCGTATTTAATTGCATACCATTATTGCTCTTGCATGTACAAGAAAATGGTATCATGTAAATGAGGCTTTATTTGTTTCAGGTCTTTTTTGCGTGTTCAAACTGTTTCGGAAAATTGATCATCCTTAAAGAAGTTTTGTACAATAACTTGGTAGGATCATTTGGCATTAATTTCAAAACCTTTACTTGAGAAATTTTAAACGATTTTGTCGTTAAACCAATGTCCTGAGACAGCCGCATTAGTGAACGCAACGCCACCTACCGGGGCGCAAAAGGAAAGAATGAGACGGCACGATAGTTTGCGTAATTTGTTTAAAAACCACGACCAGTGAACCGTGACATCCGTACTTGCGAAAAAATTTTGTTGTTTACTCAAAAACAAATAAAGCTAAGTGAAATGTTATCCCATCTTTCTCCATATTAGATTTGATGCTTTTTAAGCTATTGCATAGCTTTTATCGCGGGCCTTGAGCGTGGGGACCGAATCCAGAAATTCCGTAACGAAAAAAACCTTACACCCCCAATCAGCGCCATCTAGTACCTTAATACTAAGGTATGGTACGAATGTTTTCTACAAACTAGATGGCGCTTTTCTGATATAACTATATAACTTCTAATAATTATAATTGCATAAGTTGATAAAAAATGCTATGCAATAGCTTTACCGCGGCAGTCTCCGAGTGCCTTTTAAGTTTTTTTACCGCACCATTTAATACTACACTGAGGCATTTTGAGTTTTTTTAGCACTTTCTTGAAGCAATCCGATCGCGTTGACAGGTACTGGTCGACACTGATTGAGTATTCCCGCGCGGACATTTATATCAGTACTATAATACTGATGTGTTGTCAGGAACCATTCGCCTGTTATTAGGCGTCTATAGGATGTGTGGTATATACAAATGTTTGTGACGCATTTTAAGGACTCGGTTTCTTTCTTGAATGTGTCCTCATGTGTGTTACAATACCGCTTTTTAAACGAAATGCCTTGTTACAGATGTCACACGTAAACGGTTTTATACCTGAATGTGACGTCATATGTGACGTAAGATTGCATTTTTGTATGTACGTTTTGTGGCAAATCTCGCACGAAAATGGTTTTTCTCCTGTATGTGTCCTCATGTGATTTACTGCACTGGTTTTAAAACAAAATGTCTTGAAACAAATATCACACGAAAATGGTTTTTCTCCTGAATGTGTTTTTAAGTGAATCTCGAGTCTGCTTTTAAAATTAAATGTCTTGTGACATATATGACATGAAAATGGTTTTATACCTGAATGTGTGGTCATGTGCAATGCAAGATGAGGTTTTTGTCTGTATGATTTGTGGCAAAACTCACACGAAAATGGTTTTTCTCCTGAATGTGTCATTATGTGAAGCTCAAGTCTGTTCTTAAAACTGAATGTCTTGTTACAGATATGACATGAAAATGGTTTTATACCTGAATGTGTTGTCATATGTGACGCAAGATGACATTTCTGTCTGTATGTTCTGTGGCAAACCTCACACGAAAATGGTTTTTCTCCTGTATGTGTCCTCATGTGTTTCACTACGTTGTTTTTAAAACTAAATGCCTTGTTACAGATATCACATGAAAATGGTTTTATACCTGAATGTGACCTTGCATGGGCTGTAACACAGCCTTTTGATGCAAATTTTTTGTCGCAGACTTCACACGAAAATGGTTTATCGCCTGAATGTGTCTTCATATGTGATGCAAGATGTGATTTCTGTCTGAATGTTTTGCGGCAAACCTCGCACGAAAATGGTTTAACGGTTGAATGTAATCTCATATGGAGTGTAATACTACCTTTACGACTAAATGCCTTGTTACAGATGTGACAAGAAAATGGTTTTTTCCCTGTATGTATTCTCATATGATCTGTACGACAACCTTTTGTTGCAAATTTTTTGTGGCAGACTTCACATGAAAATAATTTTTCGCCTGAATGTGCCTTCGTATTGTATCTCAGACGCGTCATCGGTGCCTCCGTCACTTGTGGTACTCCTGTGTCGTTCAACTCCGCTTTATGTATTGCCTCTGCTGAAGGGTGACCGTCGACCGAAGAGTAATGTTCACCTGTTTCAAAATAAACTAGACTAGACACTAGATAACACAATGAAATTAATGTTTTCGTTTTGGATTTGATTAATATTTATATGTAAATGGGAACGGACACATTTGGAACTAATTGTCTTTGTGACAATCTAACAATTAACATCGAATTTATCAGTGTAGCTGAGTATTTTCCTGAATACAGTATGCCACTGAAAGTTGCGTTACACATTCCAACCATTTTCATGTATGATCTCTGGTTACCAGATACTTAACCCAAACCCTCGTTTCTACTTACCTAACGACACATCTCCACGCTTCACATCACGATTGGTTGCACTTTCACTTGCACCATCCTGATTCATCACACCATTTTCTTCAACATCTGAGAGCAACTTTGATCTACACATCATCTCAATGTTGGTAAACTCTTCAGAAGTAATAATTTCCTGGATAGCTTTAACTTTGATGTCATCAACAAGAAAATCTTTGGTTGTGGTTGATCCACACTCCACATCACAATTCTCAATTTCAATCTTAATATCATGAACAACATCTTCAGTTGTGGTTGATCCACACACCATGTCACTACTGGTTATGTATTCAGTACTCATATCTTCCTGGTTCTTTATATCCTGGTTGACTGCATCATCATATTCAACTTTAATCTCATCAATAGCAATAAGTGGAGCCGTGGTTTGGCTATTCATCATTTGATTATCAATTCTATCTTCAATTTCTACAATTCCCTGGTCGACAGAAAGATCATTTTCAACCTTGACCTTAATATCATGGACAGCTCCATCTCCGGACATGACTGGTGTTAAACAATTTATGTTTTCAGTTTCATTGCTGTGTATGTAATTACGGTCAGTAAGCATGGCCGTGTTTTTATCGCAATTATTATTTTCACAAGTTTACTCTACTCCATTGAAATGTAGAATTGCCTGAAAACACACCACTAATTAATTAATAAAAAAACATCCTAAATGTTTGCCTTCAATCATTGCCCAGCAACTAATCACAGGCACATTCCAGTAACCGCTTTTGCGACAGCACATTACGGACTTATTAAAATACGAAAGACCTAGACGCTTCGTGCCTCACCCTCGTCCTGACAATCTTGCAACATTCATGTTCGCAATCGTCGGCCACGATGCGACTCACGCGTCGTACGCACTATATTGCAGTTTTATCTTAGCAACTACTATTATGAAATTACTTAGGAAGCTCTACACGTCTTTAGAATTAACAAAACATTTACGGCCATATTAATAAACATAGACTAGAGCAAGAGTAACTTTAAAACTTGTCGTAAATAAGATTTAATTAAATTCATTATTAATAAACATGTAGTAGCGAAGAAGTAAGCTACTCCAAGCCTTATCTCAGAATCAAAGATAGTCCATGTCGCTACATAGTTTAGCGACCGATTAGGCGTGCGTGGACGACATTGACGTTGACTTGACGCCTTCTAAACGTCTATGATATTTATTTATAACCTTTGATAAATTCGTAGGTTTTGGTTCTGTTCGTTTTTACTTGTTATTATGATGGATAGATGTTTTTAATAAAAAAATAAAGGAATACGAAACGAAATACCTACTTAAAGTAAATCAATTTTAAATGTTACAAGTAATAAACTGCGAGGAGCGAGGTTACAGTTATAGCGGCTGTACACTCTTGTGCGAGAGTACTCGCTATGTCTCGTCCGAGACGCCTCAGCCGAGACGTGCGCACTCGGGGTAATCTCTCGTCAGGCTCAGTTGCAGTTGCGGACGTCGAAAGAATGGACGTATTAGAAATCGCATCCGCTTGTGCACTATGCGCTGCTAATTATTATATGAACGTACAAACATATGACGACAAAAAATTAATTATTCATTAAAATATTTATTTTTAACTAGCTGATCCAGGGTCAAAAGACCAGCTGAATACGAATCTTTTGTATGGGAATATAGCGCTACCAAGTACATTCTCGTACGAGTGCACTCGGGTAGCAGTCTCGCGCGAGTGTAGAGCCGCCGTTAGGTAGGCGCTTGAAATTAAAAATTGAAAGCTGAACTGTCGTCCAGTTTGAAGTTGTCAATTCCAAAATATGAGCTATTACTGTCATTTTAATGCATGAAGTCGTTCACTGACTCACTCTTTTTACTTTTAAATTTTAAAGGTTGCCATATTTTACTCGTTCAACCCGGACTAAGAAATGTATTGTTCATCCGACGCTACTCCATGTTTATTAATAGCATTTCAATTACGAAGTTGTTACTAGGTTAATCAAGGATTAACTAGTCAAAGTGTAGATTCGGATGACGCTTGGAGTAAGCGATTTTTATTAATAAGGCTGTTAGACATTAATTTGTTTAATTTTAATTTCCGTGCGCGCGTCTCCTTACGCCCTCGCGCCCCGAGGCACGTGATTAGTTTGCTTTAAGGATAATCCGCCACTGCACACATACATACATACAAACGTTAGCATTAATTTTAATATTAATAAGGATGTAGAAATTAAGTAGAAAACACGAATAGTAGTGCATGTCAGTGCCAGAACTGCCAGAAATTTGATGACCCTAATATCGGTTTGTTTATATCAAGTCGCGAGCGTGGCCGAAGTATTGTTAGACTAATTTATCTCTCTGTCATTAATATACATTGTGTATCTGTGCGATACTGTCTTAACTATGGTTAGTGACAGATGCCAAGAGACTGTAAGACTAATTTATCCATCTGTCATAATTATGTATCTGTGCGATGAGACTGTAAGACTAATTTATCCATCTGTCAATAATATGTATCTGTGCGATACTGTCTTGACTATTTTATCTGTCATTATTATGTATCTGTGCGATACTGGCTTGACTATTTTTAAAACAGTTGAAGGGACGCCATTTTATGAATTAGTCAGTTAAGTTCGTTATGGTGGACAATGATTAAAACTTTGTGAAATAAGAAACTATGAATAAATATTTTTAAGTAAGAAATACGTAGTTTCCTTGTAATAAAAGCGCCTCTTTTATCTCAGAAGTGGCATAGTAACAAGCCCACAGTTAAAGTGTTTTTTTTTTCCTAAGAGTAATAACTTTCTCTTTTTTCGTTTGAGTGTTGTGATTGTTTTACGTGATAATGGATGATCAACGTTCCGTATGTCGTGGACGCAAAAATAGTAGCGGTGGAACGCCATCCCGTCCACGTTCGCCCAGCTATAATATGAGGCGCGACCTAAAGGGGAGCCGAACAGCAAGGCGGAGTTCCGGCCGGGAGCGGAGTTATCGTTCCAGCCGGGAGCGGAGTAACAGTCGCGACGGCGCCGGCGGGCGCGGCCGCGGCCGCGGACGGAGTCGGAGTCGGAGGGCTAGGCGCGGTTCTAGCCGGGATGGAAGTCATCGTAGCCACGGCAAGAAACGTGGCCGCGAGTGGAGTCGCAACGACGTGAGTTCGAGTTCTAGTCGGGGCCAGAATTGCGATCACGATAGTAGTCGTGGACGGAAGAAGAGTCGCCGCGACCAGTGGAGCCATAGTGAGGATCGTCGCCGCGGTGAGTCTAACGAGGAGCCATATTTATTCGATAGAGAACACATGAATGTGAACCCTGATATGCAGAATTTTATAACAAAATTAATTAAAACTTTAAATACTACACGTGTAGTCGGAAATAAATTTCCGATGTTGGGAAACATTATACCGGAATTCGACCCAATGGTAAAAGGTCAAACCGTTCATATGTGGCTTGTAAAAGTAGAGGAATGTGCAAAGCTTTATAACTGGGATGATGATCAAATCATTCATTATGCGCTACCCAGACTGTCAGGCGTGGCTAAATCATGGTATCAGGCGCTACCATCTATGTCGTATTCCTGGCCGGCATGGAAACTCAAACTCATTGAATCCTTCCCAAGTAGCGATGATTATGCCGAACTATTAACCGAAATGTTGTCAAAGCGGGCTAAGTTTAACGAATCTCTCGAGCTCTACTATTATGATAAAATTAACATGTTGAACCGTTGTGAGATATATGGAAAGCGTGCCGTAGACTGCTTGCTGTACGGGATCGACGATCGTTCCTTAAGGTTGGGTGCAAAAGCTGCTAAATGTCAGGAGCCGGAACAAGTTCTAAAATATTTTCAATCGATAAAACGACAATCGTATGACTCGGATAGGTATATTAAAGTAGTCCAAGATAAGAGACCTAATAGCAGTTTGATGGGAAACTCCAAGTCAAACAATGTTGGCTGTAATTCAAGAACACTATCATCTAGTAAATCTACCCCACATGCACCTGTAAAGTGCTACAATTGTGAGGAAATTGGTCATTTCAGTTTTAAATGTCCTAAACGGATTCTCAAGTGTACCGTATGCAATAAATTAGGGCACATCACTATCAATTGTCCTAAGTTACCGAATGACAATAAAAACAACAAGGATTCTATTGCAGAAAAATCAGTTATGCAGGTAGATATGGAAAATTCAAATGATAAATATACTGTGAGCTTATGACTAAATGGCTCACTAATTAAAGGCTACGTCGATTTAGGTAGTCAGTGTACGTTGTTATAATACAGCGAAGCATGTAAACGGGGTATCATATGGACTAATAACTGTCTGCCCACATTGAGAGGGTTGGGTGGTAATATTGTGAGGCCTTTAGGTGTATCTAATGTAGAAATAAAAATACAGAATGTGGCAGAGAAGGTTGACGTTTTTATTGTAGACGACAATGTGATTAAGTACCCTATACTGGTAGGTCATAGCTTCACAGAGAAACCTGGAGTTGTTGTTGTAAAGACTACAAATTCCTTGAAGTTTACACGAAGTTTATCTATGAAATGTGACATAATTGTGCAGCATAACGTTACGACATCATCTCAACAAATGAAGGTTGTACCTGTAACTAGTAGTAACGGATTATCAGGTACAGTCTACATCAGAGGCTCGCTAAGAGGCAAACCAGGGAGTGAATTTTACTTATTACCTGGTGAATATAGTTTTACAAATGGACGGAGTGGTATTTTAATTCAGAATGTAGGTATAAACCCGATTACCTTACAAAAGGGCGACTTACTTACACGATCGATAGCTATTGATAAATGTTTGGATGTTAACTTGCTTGACTTTAATGACGCTAATATAAATTTGGATCTAAATGTCGGGACCGAATTATCGGAGGGTCAAATAGCACAATTAAAATCATTGTTAAAATCATTTGAAATATGTTTTTCTAGTAATTTGAAAGACCTGGGATTTACAAATGTAATTCAAATGAAAATCGAACTTAATGACTCACAGCCTGTTGTATATCGCCCGTACAGACTGGCTTATCCTGAACGCGAGTTGGTGCGATCAATGGTGCAGGAAATGGTTGATGCGGACATTGTGTGTGAATCAAATTCATCCTACGCTAGCCCAATTTTACTTGTTAAAAAGAAAACGGGTGATAAAAGACTTTGCGTGGATTATAGAGCTTTAAATAATAAGACAAAAAAGGAACATTATCCCTTACCATTGATCGACGATCAATTGGATCGATTGGCCGGTCACAGTTTATTCGTAACTCTTGACCTTGCATCAGGTTATTATCAGATACCAATATCGGAGGACTCTCAAGATAAAACTTCTTTTGTAACTCCCGATGGTCAATATCAATTTAAGCGTGTTCCATTCGGGTTGGCAAATGCACCATCGGTGTTTCAGCGTGCCATGAACAAAGTTCTGGGTAAGCTATCCTATATTATAATATATATGGATGATGTGCTCATTCCGGCACATTCGTTTGAAGAAGGAATGATAAGGTTGCGTGAGGTGTTTTGTTTGTTAAAAGAGGCAAAATTAACGCTAAAATTAAAAAAATGTTTTTTCTTTGAGAAAGAAATTGATTTCTTGGGGTTTCGTATCAGTGGTGATGGTATAAAACCTGGTACTAAGAAAACGTTGGCTATAACGAATTTTCCGACACCTAAAAACGTACATGATGTCAGACGTTTTATAGGTCTGGCGAGTTTTTTCAGACGATTCGTCAAGAACTTTGCCCTTATAGCGAGGCCTTTGACCAATCTACTGAGTACAAAATTTGAATGGAAATGGACTCATGAACACACTGAAGCGTTCAACACTTTAAAAGAACGGCTTATTAACCAACCCATATTAGCTTTGTATGATCCTAAATTAAATACTGAATTGCATACCGACGCTTCGAAGTTTGGTGTAGCTGGCATTTTGATGCAACGTGATCAAAACGCTTTACTTAGGCCCGTTGCGTATTACAGTAGAAAAACGACTAATGATGAGCAGAAGTTTCATTCTTTCGATTTAGAAACTCTTGCTGTCATAGCGTCACTCAACCGATTCCGCGTGTATCTGTTGGGTTTAAAATTTAAAATTGTTACTGACTGTCATGCACTTCGGACCACTTTAACAAAACGAGATTTAATACCGCGGATTTCACGTTGGTGGGTACAGTTTCAAGAGTACGACTGCGAAATCGAATATAGACCGGGTTCGCGTATGGCGCATGTCGACGCATTAAGTCGTAATCCTGTTACAGAGCCAAATCAGCAGGATGACAGTTCCATTATTGATGTACTTACTGTAAACGTTAAGGATTGGATTGTAACTGTTCAAGAAAATGACGATGAAATTAAGCGCATAAAACAAATTTTACAAGACGACGACACTAAGTATTCTGCAGATATTCGTAATAATTACCAACTTAAGGGCAATCATGTTTACCGACGTTTAGATAAAGGACTACGATGGGTAGTGCCGCGGGGTGTTAGGTGGCAGGTTTTGCGGATGAATCATGACAACGTGGGCCATTTTGGATTTGACAAAACATTGAACCGTTTACAAAGTACTTATTGGTTTCCTAAGATGAGGCGTTTCACTAAAAAATACGTGGCTGCTTGCCTAGAGTGCGCTCATCACAAAGCGCCTGGTGGGCCAAAAGCAGGAATGCTACATCCCATTCCTAAAATCGAAATTCCTTTTCACACATTACACGCGGATCACTTAGGACCATTTGTTCGATCAAAAAAAGGGAATATGTACATACTTGTAATTATAGACGCGTTTACGAAATATATTAACATTCGTCCAGTACGGGATACAAAAACTATGACCGCCATTAGGGTCTTTAAGGAACATTTTTGTTATTTTGGTGTACCGTCGCGGTTAATCACTGATAGGGGGTCCTGTTACACAAGTTCAAAGTTTAAAGAGTTTATCAAAACAATGAACATCAAACACATCCTGAATGCCGTAGCTACCCCTAGAGCTAACGGGCAAGTTGAGCGATTTAACCGTACTATTGCAGATGCTTTAAGTACTAAGTGTCATGGTAAAAATGATAACTTATGGGATTCGTACGTAGGTGATATTCAACTTGGCATCAACACCTCAATAAATAAATCAACCGGTAAGAGTCCATCTGAACTGTTGTTCGGGTGCAGATTAGTAAGCCCTTCGGAAAATGTCCTTAGCGACATTCTAACCGAAACATCTGAGCGGGTTAGTGGTAATGAGCTGATGCAATTAAGATCAGACACCAGCAATAAAATTCTCAAACAGCAGGAAGCTTCCCGAAGACAGTTCGATAAACATCGAAAAAAGGCACCTTGTTTTAAAGAAGGGGACCTCGTTCGGATCGAACGAACGATAACTGATAGAGATCATGTAGGGAAATCTAAAAAGTTAATTGCAAAATTTCACGGACCATATCGTATTTTGAAGATTCTGCCGAACGATAGATTTCTAGTTGAGGATACGCCCCTTTCTAGAAGAGGTAACAAACGATACGAAAACATCGTGGCGTTAGACAAAATTCATCCCTGGCTTAATTTTAAAGGATTCGATAGTGATGGTAGCGCAAGCGAAAAGGAGACCGATAATTCTGATTAGATTGTTGTATTATGATTGCGAAATTTACTTTAGAAAGTTCATTTATTTTAATGTGTCTATTATATATTACGAGTTTGTAGTTCATGATGAATGTGATTGAAAATGACTGTGATTCTATTTTTTTATTATATTTTTTTTCTTGATATTCCATTGTGTTAGATTACCTATTTACTTATGACCTGATGTGAGCATAGGCTATGAGCGATCAGTGCAGAAATGAATGGTGTTGAGATATCAATACCGCACAGATGATCGTAGATCATAGCAGACTATGCAAGATTGGGATTGCGAACTAGATTGGAGACCTGATTGTGAGAATGCAATTGATACAGATACAAGCGTAACACAGGTTATTACTTGTGCTAAATTATATATACTAAGCGTAATTACTTATTAGTAATTAAGAACTATTTCATTGTTATTGATTTCAAACTTGTTTCATTTTAAACTATTGATAGTATTGTAATTTTTGCATGTTTTATTGATTTGTAATTAAGTTAATTGAAAGCCTTATTTTTGTGTTTTGTATAATTTAATATATGCGAGGACTCATCTCTTAAGGATGGCCGAGCTGTTAGACTAATTTATCTCTCTGTCATTAATATACATTGTGTATCTGTGCGATACTGTCTTAACTATGGTTAGTGACAGATGCCAAGAGACTGTAAGACTAATTTATCCATCTGTCATAATTATGTATCTGTGCGATGAGACTGTAAGACTAATTTATCCATCTGTCAATAATATGTATCTGTGCGATACTGTCTTGACTATTTTATCTGTCATTATTATGTATCTGTGCGATACTGGCTTGACTATTTTTAAAACAGTTGAAGGGACGCCATTTTATGAATTAGTCAGTTAAGTTCGTTATGGTGGACAATGATTAAAACTTTGTGAAATAAGAAACTATGAATAAATATTTTTAAGTAAGAAATACGTAGTTTCCTTGTAATAAAAGCGCCTCTTTTAGTATAGATCACGGATCTATCGTTTTAACTACCACATACACTTACAACAGAAGAATCACACAATGGAGGACATTTTGAGAATTAATTTTATATTTACAAGCCTCTTGACAAAGAAAAATCTTTGAAAAGTTAACATGAATATTTCCAATGAGCTCAAACACGGTACCTCTGCTGTCAGTTGGTGAGGAGTTGCTGTAAGCCTGCAACATCAGATCGCAATTTAAACAATAAAACTTATAAAACATAAACCAGTGATTGTACTGATTGTTTGATGTTGAAATGTAACAATCGTCTTACTCTTATCACTCAAAATCAGAACTCTCTAATTAATATTTATTTTATAAGAAACGAAACGACTGACATGACACTACTGAGTACTGATGATAGATAGACCTGACTGACAGTTGAGTTGACATTGACATGACAGTCACAGTCACACTAGCCCATGACCAGAGATAACTTAAACTTAAATAAAGATAACCTCTAAACTATGGAGTGTAGAGATAAGGAGCACTATCGCACAATATTTCAACAACAACAACAACAATATTTCATTAAGTCGCCAAAACGCCACTAAAGTAGCCAAATTAATAATATATGAACATTGCAGTTGTAGACGAAGTGAAGCGTGCTCTGAGTTGAAATAATTTAAAAGTTTAATAACATTTTTAAAAACAAGACCTTATTCAAATGCGCTAAAAAGAATATACTTAAATAAACTTTTCCCTCAAAACTGTTATTATCAACTTACAACGTCATTACACAATTTATATGATACTAGCCTTCCCCCATGGCTTCACCCGTCAATTTCCAAAAATCATGAGTCACTTGAGGAACCTATACAAAGCTTCAAGTGAATCCATAAGAAATAAAAAGTTTCAGTTAATACCCACAAGACATTACGTTATGAAAATAGAAAAACTTTCTAAAAGCTTTTGATGTTACGACTCTAATAAAGTCAGGACTAAAATGAGCTTCATAACATGAGCACGGCAGTAAATTGAATCGATCAATGAATGAAACCACGTACTTCGTCTGAAACAAAATATTTATTTATCTTAAAATTTCTATATGAAGGTAAGTATCTACCTACGAAGGTATATTACAGAGACACAAGCTCACCATCTTAAACTACCTGTAATAATGCAATCAATGAATTTGAATTTGAATATATCTAATATTTAAATGCCAGTGTATATTCCAACAACAATTTTTTTTTTTAATTACTTAGTTTTTTAATTTATTTTCATGTATAAACAAACCCAGTCAGTCCATTGAAATGTTACATGTTTCGGCTTAGCGTGTATTTGTACAGGACGCAATTTTATGTAACATATGACAAGAGACGTTCAAGAGAGTTGACATGTCAAGAGAGACATGTGGACATGACATGAGACAGAGAACGAAAATGCCGCCAAAACGCTAATACGCCATATTAAGCAGATCATGACGTCATCTGCTTATATGTATAAACAAATGCTGTCATTGCGTATAGTGTTCCTGTTCTGTGGTCATCGCTGTCAAACCGTACAATAAATAGTTCATTGACTATAAGCAGGTGACGTCATTCGCCATTTCCCGTGTGTTTTCGATCACATATCGTGATCAAATATGAAAATTTAATTATTTTATTATAGAGTTTTAATAAAAATCCAAATAATTTTAAAATGTTCGTCACAAACATATCACGAAAATAGTTTTCACTACAATGTTGTAGGTTAGACCACTTTAGATGCAAATGTTTTCTGACACATTTTAAGCACACGGTTTCTCTCATAAATGTGTCCTCATGTGTTGTACAATAGCGCCTTTTAAACGAAATGCCTTATTACAGATATCACATGAAAATGGTTTTATAAATGAATGTGTCGTCATATGTGATGCAAGATGAGATTTTGTCTGTATGTTTTGTGGCAAACCGCGCACGAAAATGGTTTTTCTACTGAATGTGTCATTATGTGACTATCAAGTCTGTTTCTAAAACTAAATGTCTTGTTACAGGTATCACACGAAAATGGTTTTTTCTTTAATGTGTCATTTTGTGACGCCCAAGACTGTATTTGAAACTAAATGTCTTGTTACAGATATCACACGAAAATGGTTTTATACCTGAATGTGTTTTTATGTGACAATAAAGTCTGTTTTTGAAACTAAATGTCTTGTTACAGATATCACACGAAAATGGTTTTTCTCCTGAATGTGTCATTATGTGACGATCAAGTCCGTTTTTGAAACTAAATGTCTTGTTACAGATATCACACGAAAATGGTTTTTCTTCTGAATGTGTCATTATGTGACAATAAAGTCTGTTTTTGAAACTAAATGTCTTGTTACAGATATCACACGAAAATGGTTTTTCTCCTGAATGTGTCATTTTGTGACGATCAAGTCCGTTTTTGAAACTAAATGTCTTCTTACAGATATCACACGAAAATGGTTTTTCTCCTGAATGTGTCATTATGTGACGATCAAGTCTGTTTTTGAAACTAAATATCTTGTTACAGATATCACACGAAAATGGTTTTTCTCTTGAATGTTTCATTATGTGATAATAAAGTCTGTTTTTGAAACTAAATGTCTTGTTACAGATATCACACGAAAATGGTTTTTCTCCTGTATGTATCATTTTATGACGACCAAGTCTGTTTTTGAAACGAAATGTCTCGTTACAGATATCACACGAAAATGGTTTTTCTCCTGTATGTATCATCTTGTGAAGAACAAGTCTGTATTTGAAACTAAATGTTTTGTTACAGATATCATACGAAAATGGTTTTTCTCCTGTATGTATCATTTTGTGACGACCAAGTATGTGTTTGAAACTAAATGTTTTGTTACAGATATCACATGAAAATGGTTTTTCTCCTGTATGTATCATTTTGTGAAGAACAAGTCTGTATTTGAAACTAAATGTTTTGTTACAGATATCACACGAAAATGGTTTTTCTCCTGTATGGGTCCTTATGTGTGCTACAAGACCGCTTTTTTCAGTAAATGCCTTGTTACAGATATCACATGAAAATGGTTTTTCTCCTGTATGTATCATTTTGTGAAGACCAAGTCTGTATTTGAAACTAAATGTTTTGTTACAGATATCACACGAAAATGGTTTTTCTCCTGTATGGGTCCTTATGTGTGCTACAAGACCGCTTTTTTCAGTAAATGCCTTGTTACAGATATCACATGAAAATGGTTTTTCTCCTGTATGTATCATTTTGTGAAGACCAAGTATGTGTTTGAAACTAAATGTTTTGTTACAGATATCACATGAAAATGGTTTTTCTCCTGTATGTATCATTTTGTGACGACCAAATATGTTTTTGAAACTAAATGTTTTGTTACAGATATCACACGAAAATGGTTTTTCTCCTGTATGGGTCCTTATGTGTGCTACAAGACTGCTTTCTCCAGTAAATGCCTTGTTACACATATCACATGAAAATGGTTTGACACGTGAATGTGTCCTCATATGTTCTTTAAGACAGCCTTTTGTTGCAAATTGTTTGTGGCAGACTTCACATGATAATGGTATTTCCCACGAGTGTGTCCTCATATAGGACGCAAGACGCTTCGAATCATCCGGAACCTTCGTCACTTGTAATCCTGTGGAGTCCACCCCAACTTTATGTATTGTCTCTGCTGAAGTGTAACCGTCGACTGAAGAGTGATCTTCACCTGTTTCAAAATAAACTTCCGTCAGTACATATTGTGTAGGGCTCAAGGCTCAGTTTAATCCCGACGGTACGCGCGCGTGGTCAGTCACCAGCCTGGCTAGCTACCACTCCGGCCGCTGCCCTAGTGTCAGCGTGGAATGTTTTTAGTATATAACAAGACTCACAAATTATTAGCCAGTTTACGTTGTTTTCATTAATTTTTTAAGCTATAGAAAATCTTAATAAAAATGAGAACGGCAACACATTTGATACATCTTTTCTGATCCCCGAATGACACCCGAGGGAAATATTATTTATGATTATGAAAAGGCCTTTGACACCGGTGTCGAAGAGACGACTACTTCCAAATTTTTGGAACGAAGTTCCTTATCGCGCGTTGTGAAAGGGGGCTAGACGGAAAAAATTCTTACGAAACGTTGTCACGACACTTTTAATTCTTACGAAAAGTTGCCACGACACTTTTTGTGTACAGCGCCATCTCGTGGAGCGTTTTTGTAATAAGCAAATGCGTAGTTTTGTCATTAGTTTTTGTTGTTTTTGTTAGATGGCAGCAGTGTGCCACACTTCAAGTGTGCACAATTGACATTTTCAGATTTGTAGGTTTAGCTTTAGTGTCACTGACGATAGATAACGCTACCAGTGGGTAATAATTATAACTTAAAACTTAACTTCGTTCCATCCGGGTGTCCCTTGACACCTCTCAAGTTTTTTTTTGGAGACGGGCAAACAGGCATACGGCCCACCTGATAATAAGCGGTTACCGTCGCCTATGGACACGTGCAACATCAACGGAGCTGCAGGTGCGTTGCCGGCCTTGAAGAAAACAATTAACACTCTTTTTAAAAGGCCCCATGTCAGCGTGGAGGGAACACCTCAGATGGAAGATCGTTCTACAGGTGCTGGGTTCATGGCAGGAAGGTGTGCGAGAAGCGAGCGGTAGACAATCAATAACTCCTGAACCCTGGCCTCTTTGGCCCCAACTACAACCTCTTCCATAAACTCCACCTCCCCCCTCTACCTGATGATTTTACACGGTGTCCCACCTGACGCACTCTTGACTTTTATCACAAAGTTATGCCGAAACTCTATCTATAATAATAAATCGTTTGTAGCTCTCCACATTCCAAACATTTTCATGTATGAACTCCGGTTACCAGATAGTTAACACAATCCTTCATTTCTACTTACCTAACAACACATATCCACGCTTCATGTCAGTATAGGTTGCGCTGTCATTTGCACCATCTTGATTCATCACACCACAGTCTTCAACCTTAACACTATTGACACCTACATATGTGGGCAACGTTGATCGACGCATCATCTCAATGTTGGTAAACTCATCAGGAGTAATAATTTCCTGGATAATTTCAACCTTGACGTCATTAGTGACAAAATCTTTGGTTATGGTTGATCCCCACTCCACGTCATGATCCTCAGTTTCAATCTTAATATCATGAATGACATCTTCAGTTGTGGTTGATCCACACACCATGCGACTACTGCTTATATGTTCAGTAGTCATATCTTCCTGGTTCTTTATGTCCTGGTTGACTGCATCATCATATTCAACTTTAGTTTCATCAATAGCAATAAGCGGAGCCATGGTTTGGCTATTCATCATGTTGTTATCATTTCTATCTTCAGTTTCAATAACTCCCTGGTCGACAGCAATATCATTTTCAATCTTGACCTTAATATCATAGACAGCAACATCTCCGGACATCACTGATATTATACAATTTATGTCGGCTGTTTCATTATTATCTGTGTAATTATGGTCAGTAAGCATGGCCATGTTTTTATTGCAATTATTATTTCCTCAATAAGTTTACTCTACTCCATTGAAATGTAGATTTGCCTGAAAACACACCACTAATTAATTAATAATAAACATCCTAAATGTTTGCCTTCAATCATTGCCCAGCAACCAATCACAGGCATATTCCAGTAACCGCTTTATCGACAGCACATTACGGACTTATTAAAATACGAGACCTAGACGCTTTGCGCCTCACCCTCGTTCTCACAATCTCGCAACATTCATGTTCGCAATTGTCGGCCACGACGCGACTCACGCGTCGTACGCACTATATTGCAGTTTTATCTTAGCAACTACTATTATGAAATTACTTAGGAAGCTCTACATGTCTTTAGAATTAACAAAACTTTTAGACATTAATTTGTTTAATTTTAATTTCCGTGCGCGCGTCTCCTTACGCCCTCGCGCCCCGAGGCACGTGATTAGTTTGCTTTAAGGATAATCCGCCACTGCACACATACATACATACGAACGTTAGCATTAATTTTAATATTAATAAGGATGTAGAAATTAAGTAGAAAACACGAATAGTAGTGCATGTCAGTGCCAGAACTGCCAGAAATTTGATGACCCTAATATCGGTTTGTTTATATCAAGTCGCGAGCGTGGCCGAAGTATAGATCATGGTTCTAACGTTTAACTACCACATACACTTACAACAGAAGAATCACACAATGGAGGACATTTTGAGAATAAATTTTTATATTTACAAGCCTCTTGACAAAGAAAAATCTTTGAAAAGTTAACATGAATATTTCCAATGAGCTCAAACACGGTACCTCTGCTGTCAGTTGGTGAGGAGTTGCTGAAAGCCTGCAACATCAGATCGCAATTTAAACAATAAAACTTATAAAACATAAACCAGTGATTCTTTGAAGTTGAAATGTAACAAACGTCTTACTCTTATCACTCAAAATCAGAACAGAACTCTTTATTTAAATTTATTTTATTTTAGTTTAGCAAGAAACGAAACGACTGACACTACTACTGATAGACCTGACTGACAGTACTGACAGTTGAGTTGACTTGACATTGACATGACACCCTAGGCAATGACCAGAGATAACTAAAACTTAAATAAAGATACCCTTTAAACTATGGAGTTTAGAGGTAAGGAGTACCATCGCACAACTGTGAAAAACTGAGAAAGTAACTAGTGGCGAGCGTTAAATAATACTTCAATAACTCGCTAAAACTGCACATAATAACTTATGATTAAAATAGTATTAATTAGCTGAAAATAAATTAACGACATTCTCAAAATAAATCACTAATATAATATTGTCAAATAAAAATAAATGTGGCACTCGGAGACTGCCGCGGTAAAGCTATTGCATAGCATTTTTTTATCAACTTATGCAATTATAATTATTAGAAGTTATATAGTTATATCAGAACAGCGCCATCTAGTTTGTAGAAAACATACGTACCATACCTTAGTATTAAGGTACTAGATGGCGCTGATTGGGGGTGTTAGGTTTTTTTCGTTACGGAATTTCTGGATTCGGTCGCCACGCTCAAGGCCCGCGATAAAAGCTATGCAATAGCTTAAAAAAACCAGGTTGCACTCTGGGAGCGCCGGCAGAAGCAAAAACTGGAACGTTTATTATTTTTGTAAACCGAAGTAAATCAGTTGTCCTACTACCTACTTAAGCTGTGTAGCAACCCTACATTTATAAAAATACCCAGTGTACCTACATATTCAACCCTAGCTTTACGTTGCCATGGCATTATATGGCATATTTGACGACCCGGATGGCGCAATAGTTAACACGCCGGACAGCCGTTACGAGGGTCCTGGGTTCGATTGCCAGCGAGGCGGAAATTTGAATGATGAATTTAAATTTCCGTTCTTGGTCTGGGTGTGTGTGTTCTTGTCTTGTGTGTTGTCCATGGCACCCACGACACAGGGAACCCTAGTGTGGGGCTATGAGTGTTTAGCGTTTAAAAATAATAATATAAATAACATTCGAATAGTTCAATGTGTTTTAATGGTCTAAGATCCGTTATAAGGAATATATACCCTCATCCGTTATTTACTTGCGATAAGAAATAAATGATAGAGAATATTCACATTGACTTATTGCAAATAGGTTGCCTAGTTAAATCGCGACCGGATAATATTAAATAATTAAATTTTTAATTAAAAATATTTCATAAATTTCCCTCAGCGGTTATTTAAAAAAATTGTACACTAGTGGATAGAATACACCTACCAGATACGAAAACGCAAGGGTTGCCTACTATCACCATGGCGCAACTATAGGGTTGCCGCGTATAAACAGGTGAATAAATGTTGATTAAATACCCTCATCTGTTATTTGGTCGAAAATAATGTCAAATGAAAGCTTATTTTATTCTTAATTTAACTGTATTAGGTTGCCTAATTAAAAACTGGATCTAGTCCATGGTTGCCTAGATTTTGTATGTAAATTTTAAATGCGATTGCCGAGTGACAAAGATGCGTTGCGGGCGCAACTTCATGTGACAGACCATGATAGAGCGAGTTTTGATTGATGAACATTTTTCTCATTATATTTTATAAATATAAAAATTATGTTGCCTAATTAAAAACTAGATCCAGTTTTTAATTAGGCAACCTAATACAGTTAAATTAAGAATAAAATAAGCTTTCATTTGACATTATTTTCGACCAAATAACAGATGAGGGTATTTAATCAACATTTATTCACCTGTTTATACGCGGCAACCCTATAGTTGCGCCATGGTGATAGTAGGCAACCCTTGCGTTTTCGTATCTGGTAGGTGTATTCTATCCACTAGTGTACAATTTTTTTAAATAACCGCTGAGGGAAATTTATGAAATATTTTTAATTAAAAATTTAATTATTTAATATTATCCGGTCGCGATTTAACTAGGCAACCTATTTGCAATAAGTCAATGTGAATATTATCTATCATTTATTTCTTATCACAAGTAAATAACAGATAAGGGTATATATTTCTTATGCCGGATCTCGTACCATAACTTTGAAGGTTGGACTACTTTTACATTCCAATGTTTTCTGACATATTTTAAGCATACGGTTTCTCCCTTAGATGTGTCCTCATGTGTCGTACAATAGAGATTTTTAAACGAAATGCTTTGTTACAGATATCACATGAAAATGGTTTTATACCTGAATGTATTGTCATATGTGATGTAAGATTACATTTTTGACTGTATGTTTTGTGGCAAACCTCGCACGAAAATGGGTTTTCTCCTGAATGTATCCTCATGTGATCTACTAGGCTTTTTTTACCACTAAATGTTTTTTTACAGATATTACATGAAAATGGTTTTATACCTGAATGTGTCGTCATATGTGATGTAAGATTACATTTTCTTATGTATCTTTTGTGGCAAAGCTCGCACGAAAATGGTTTTTCTCCTGAATGTATCCTCATGTGATTTACTGCATTGGTTTTGCAACTAAATGTCTTGTAGCAGATATCACACGAAAATGGTTTTTCTCCTGTATGTGTCCTCATGTGTGGTACTATGCTGCAATTAAATCTAAATGTCTTATTACAGATATCACATGAAAATGGTTTTTCTCCTGTATGTGTCCTCATATGTAATGTAAGACTATTTTTATGTCCGAATGGTTTGTGGCAAACCTCGCACGAAAATGGTTTTTCTCCTGTATGTGTCCTCATATGTAATATAAGATGATTTTTACGTCCGAATGCTTTGTGGCAAACCTCGCACGAAAATGGTTTTCCTCCTGGATGTGTCCTCATGTGTACTACGTAGCAATTAAATCTAAATGTCTTGTTACAGATATCACATGAAAATTGTTTTTTCCCTGAATGTGTCTTCATATAGTCTGCAAGACGCGTCGAATCAGCCGGTACCTTCGTCACTTGTACTCCTGTGTCGCTCGACTCAACTTTATGTATTGTCTCTGCTGAAGGGAGACCGTCGACCGAAGAGTAATCTTCACCTGTTTCAAAATGAACTTCTGTCAGTACATATCGCACTGGTAATACGAGTATAATGGCCTAATTTAAAAAAAGAGATTTTTGGGAGCTCACAAAGATTCTAGACGAGACATTTCGGCTTATTTTTCGTTTAAAACGTCATCAAAATATCATCTACCGTCATATACCATTGACTTATATAAGTCAATGTCTTTTACCTTAAAACTACTTTTTGAATTAGACCAATATAATGTTTTGATGTGTTGTAAACACGTACACACACACATATATAAACTAACACAAACACACACAAACTGATAACTAGTATTTAAATTAAACGGTCTAATCGTATTTTTGTGAACCATCTTTATGCATGTACTGTGTTCTAGCAATAACTAAATTATTATTATTGTTTTCTTATTAAGAAATGATGATAATGTTTCTAAATTTTCTTTTTTCTTATTTACGTCTGTTATTTAATTATTTTGTAGATTTTCATATTAGGTAACTTATTTTATAATGTGCAAAATATTGGAAAAGTATTTTTCTACTAACCTAACAACACATCTCCACGTTTCACATCAATATTGGTTACGCTGTCACTTGCACCATCCTGATTCATCACACCACAGTCTTCAACCTTAACACTATCAACAGCTACATCTGTGGGCAACTTTGATCTACACATCATCTCAATGTTGGTAAACATTTCAGGAGTAATAATTTCTTGGATAACTTCAACCTTGATGTCATCAGTGACAAAATCATTGGTTGTGGTTGATCCACACTCCACGTCATGATCCTCATTTTCAACCTTAATGTCACGAATGACATCTTCAGTTGTGGTTGATCCGCACACCATGCCACTACTGGTTATATGTTCAGTACCAATATTTTCCTGGTCATTGAAGTCATGGTTGACTGCTTCATCATATTCAACTTTAACTCCATCAATAGCAACATATGGGGGCGCGATTTCTCTATTCACCATGTTGTAATTAATTCTGTTTTCGGTTTCTACAATTCCCTGGTCGTCAGAAAGATCATTTTCAACCTTGACCTTAATATTATTAATGTTTGCAGTTTCATTGCTGTGTGTGTAATTACGGTCAGCAATCATGGCCATATTTTTATCAATATTGCAGTCAAATGTAGTATTAGCTGAAAAAACACAATATGAATCTATAAAAATACATAAAATCTCTTAATTTATTTTGAAGAACATCTTGATTTAGACCTGCCATACAATTATTGGCCTGTAGCCAGTTTTGTACTTTTGTAGGTGCCGCTAACACTACGCCGGTTTGCAGTAAATATTTGTACGCAGCCGGAGACTTGGAATAAAAATTCATACAAAATTTTTTTTCTTCCTCACTCCAATGTGCATTCGTTGTCTTCAATTGCATCATAGCGACGGTTTTCGATGCCTCGCTCATAAAATTGTGTTTAAATTCATTTTTTGACTCTGTGCTGTCATATTTTACTGACATTTTTAGTCTGTTACTGTTCGGCGTGTCTCCATCAACTGGTATTTTTCGTTTTTTTGTTATACCAAATTGTATTGAGTTTTCATCTGGTTCTTCAATTCCCACTTCATTTCGATTTTTTCGCGTGTACACCTTTTTTGGCAGCTGCATTTTAAATTCCGGTGAATTTTCGCGTGTGTCTTGAAATTAAACAAAAAAAAACTTATTAATACGTAATAAAAAAACATAACTGTGTACTTATGTACACGCTTTAGAAGTTATACTATTATTTTATTTGTATCTATTATTAATTTTTTA
The DNA here is from genome assembly GCA_905404295.2 of Ochlodes sylvanus. Lineage (NCBI taxonomy): Eukaryota > Metazoa > Arthropoda > Insecta > Lepidoptera > Hesperiidae > Ochlodes > Ochlodes sylvanus. The sequence goes on from FR990150.1 coordinate 743,927, forward strand.
ATTTATTTATAAACTTATTACACATTAAATAATGATGTAAATAATTTGACGTTCATAATTCTTCAATAAATACAATATACCGCCAACTATCGGCAAGGACGATTACTTAATCCATACTAACGAGTTCTATTATTCTACTATTATTTACTAGATGGCGCTAGGCCGGTGGCGTTCTTATTCTTTAAGAGATGGCGCTAGGCCGATGGCGTTTTTATTCTTTAAGTTAGGAAGGTTCACCCCTAGATGGCGCTGTGCTTAAAACCCGCTTCGAATAGAACTAACTTCACGCTGTTAAATTTAGTTGCCGCAGCCAACTTCACATTTTTAATTTCACTCCCATCATTTTTTCATAACGCGCCTAAAGAAGTATAAAGAAGAAAAAATAACAAGTTGAAGTTGCTGCAAGTGAAGTTTTGTCAATGTCTTATGTCATGTGAATGTCAATATTTTTTAGTTTGATTTGATACACATATAATTTATTTAATTGCAATATCACAGTTCATAAATTATAACTATTTAAAGATAATTTAGAATGAAAATACTATATTGATTGTTTTATTCGAAGCGGGTTTTAAGCACAGCGCCATCTAGGGGTGAACCTTCCTAACTTAAAGAATAAGAACGCCATCGGCCTTCCATAAACTCCACCTCCCCCCTCCACCAACCTCAATGATCTTACACGGTGTCCTACCTGACGCACTTTTGACTCTTATCACAAAGTTATGCTGAAACTCTATCTATAATATGAAATCGTTTGTAGCTCCCCACATTCCAAACATTTTCATGTATGAACTCCGGTTACCAGATAGTTAACACAATCCTTCATTTCTACTTACCTAATGACACATATCCACGCTTCCTGTCAGTATTAGTTGCGCTGTCATTTGCACCATCTTGATTCATCACACCACAGTCTTCAACCTTAACACTATTGACACCTACATCTGTGGGCAACGTTGATCTACGCATCATCTCAATGTTGGTAAACTCTTCAGGAGTAATAATTTCCTGGATAATTTCAACCTTGACGTTATTAGTGACAAAATCTTTGGTTGTAGTTGATCCACACTGCACGTCATGATCCTCAGTTTCAACCTTAATGTCATGAATGACATCTTCAGTTGTGGTTGATCCACACACCATGTCACTACTGGTTATATGTTCGGTACTCATATCGTCCCGGTACTTTATGTCCTGGTTGACTGCATCATCATATTCAACTATTATACAATTTATGTCGGCTGTTTCATTATTATCTGTGTAATTATGGTCAGTGAGCATGGCCATGTTTTTATTTCGATGATTAAGTGTAGAATTGCCTGAAAACACACAGTTTATTAATTAAAAAATAAAACTATATAATCTCATTATTTATAATTATAACTGTGATATTCCAATTATTTAAATTTTTACCTGTGGTAATAAGCTGAGGTTCAAATGTCATTTGCAAACTTGATGTTGATGGAGTATGAATTACTTCGTTCTTAGATTGGAGTTGTTGTGCAAGCAATTTTTTTCGCAGTCTATACTGTCGACAGTTCTCAGAGTTAGTTTTTTTTTTTCACTACCCTCTGATTTGCAGATTTTTTTCGTGAATAATATTTTTTACAGTATTGTGCATTTCTTTGAGTAATATCTTCAGACATCTCAGAAACTAAAACAGGAATTGAAATTTAATCATGTAGTATTATTAGTTTCAGAGAAACCTACAAAAGATCATAGGTAGATAGATACGAATTAGTATAGAAAATTATTTATATTGTTCTATTTAAGTTTATTTAAATTTTAAATTTATTTATCAAAATTTATTTAAGTTTATTTATGAGAATTTATTTTTGATTATTTCAAGTACTACTTTAATAGATTGAAAATATATGTTTATATAAATATATCATGTTAAGCACAGTGCTCGTTATTTTTAGAGTTATTTAATAAAATTTGTTTGTTTTAATAAAAATATAATAAAAAATAATTGAAATATCAATAAATCAAATTTTAACAAATAGTTAAGATCAAAGATAAAATAAACATTCAGCATTTAAGGTTAATAATATTGGATGACCGAGCTTTGCTCGGTATTTTTTTTTTAATATAAATTGTGTTTTTTGGAAATTATATTTAAGTACGAATAATAATATTAAGAAGACACAAATAATATAATTAAACAATTGATTTTCATTTAACAACGCCATCTATTCTGCTGTTGTGTCGTTAAAGCAATTAGTATTGGTATAGTAGTATTATTATTTGCCAATAGATGTCAGGAAGAGTCATATTTTTCAGTTTAAATTGGGACTACAAAAACACGAATAAAATAACATTTTATATAAATGATTCCTAGCTAGATCGATTTATCGCCCCCGAAACCCCCTATATACTAAATTTCATGAAAATCGTTGAAGCCGATTCCGAGATTCCAATTATATATTATATATATATATATATATATATATATATATATACAATTTATTGCTCGTTTAAAGGTATTAGATAAACCAGTATAGAAAATTTATTAATTTATTTTATTTATACATAAAATTTGTTAATATACCAGAAATAAAACAAAACGAAAATAATGTAATATTTTTTAATTAACGATGTAAATAAATTATACATACCGACAATTAACCTCAAATCTATAAATGCACTCAAAACAGTTTATTCAAATCAGTTTTATCACTAATATTCAATATATATATATATATATTTATATATATATAGATATACTAATAAATAATAAATTATTAGTATCCCCGTCGTATATGAAATTGATTTAATAAAAAACAAAATTTGTGCAATTCACACATGCTAGAGGTCAACCTTCAAAAAATAGTTTGGTAAGATGTCATAACTATTGTTTTAGAGCTACAAAGCTATTCAGATGTAAAATTGTGGTTAATGAGTATAATGAATTAACTTGTCATCCACGTCGAGAAGGTATGTTGAACTGTTAATATCTTAATAACATAAATATATTTTTAACCCCGGTTTCCCTTTGAATAAATACTTACGTGACTTGGTATTCAATGTTATTAACTAAGCTGATCAAATTAAGTAATTATGAAGCCATTTTAGGCCATTTCCCCATACTTTAATGGTCATTATCCTTTCAAGTCCGTTGAGTAAGAAGTAGTACTAATTCAGCTTGCAAGGTTAGAATTATTTTACTTGTGTAATCCGTTGTGTTTGGCTTCGGCTTCAACCCATTAATGGCCCACTATTAAGCACGGGTCTCTCCTCGTACCTGAGGAGGCCTAGAGCATACTCCAACCACGCTGCTCCAGTGCGGATTGGTGGAGGGGTTAGTGGCCAACCCAAGTGTCGGAAATTTTAAGCCGCCCGAAGGTATCCGACATGGCTTAACGACTGCTACCAAATGATAACAACCGGGACCGACGGCTTTACGTGCCCTCCGAAGCACGGAAGCGCTCAAGAAATTTTTGCCACTAGCGGTCACCCATCCAACTACCGACCGCGCCCGCTGTTGCTTAACTTTGTCGATCACTTGAGATCGACGCAAGCCGCCGGGCTATGAGCGCTTCGCCGTTGTGTTTACTTGTGTATAATCCGTTTTACTTGTCTGTTATTTTATCTTTTGATGTTTCGTACCGCCATCACTGATTTGTTTTGACCAAAGGTTGGCTGGTAGAGAATGATTTTACCAATAAGTCAGCCTTTGTACCACAATGATTTTATTTAATAAAGTTTAAATGAACAAATAAATAAATAATAAATTGCATACAAACATTGAAGGTTAAATAAAAGCTTGTAATAATAGATGTTTCGTTATTTTGTATTTAAAATGACCTAATATCGTAAGAGTACCTTGAACTGACAAAGTTCGCGGAAAACAGGTGTGGATCTTGTCCGTTTTTTTGTTCCCATATGTATGTGTTTGTATTGTAATGTGCATTAAAATACTCACTTGCAACAAATCCTGGGTGGTTTGCTTATAGTTCTTCTTGTTCAAACTGGCAACAAGACGACTGATTTGTGATAAACTAAACTTTAAAGAGCCCAGGACCATAGTTTCATGAATTGGTCGCATAAACTTACACAAAGTTAGCTTCGTTCACAGATTTCTACTTTATTTTTGCGTACTATCGTTTTTCCGCAAACAGACACACTCAACATAACGCAGTGTTCGAGTACACGTCCGTAACAGGTAAATAACTAAACACCATCACTAGTCCATCCGTTCTATTGTCCATTTTATCGACGACATATCGTCCGTTTCATTACTGATCATCTAACAATGATCCACACACACGCACGATGAATCACCATAACTCAATGTTTGCAGACAATTAATCGGCGTAAATATCACAAATATCACTCAGAAATGTTTAAGTCTTATTAAACACAACACGAGTGAATTTTTAAACAGATAAATCTTCATTCGACACGTCTAATGAAATTAAAACGAAAGACATTTTGTTTTAAAATGTCATTCCATGTCATAATCTTATTATGACTTTTAAAGTGGCCATTGAGACGCAATTGACAACATCTATAATGCCAATGCTAATAAAACTATAACAGATAAATAACATAAATGCACGATGTCTATTTTAAGCAAAGATTGGATTTATTTATTTAAAATTAATAATAAAATAAATAAATCAATAAATTGCATGGATACCAGAGGCTATTACAAATCAGAATGTTTATTGTGCTAAGCGGGATAATGAAGTTTTGTCAATGTCTTATGTCATGTGAATGTCAAATTTTTTTAGTTTGATTTGATAGGTACACATATAATTTATTTAATTGCAATATCACAGTTCATAAATTATAACTATTTAAAGATAATTTAGAATGAAAATACTACATTGATTGTTTTATTCGAAGCGGGTTTTAAGCACAGCGCCATCTAGGGGTGAACCTTCCTAACTTAAAGAATAAGAACGCCATCGGCCTAGCGCCATCTAGTAAATAATAGTAGAATAATAGAACTCGTTAATTTATTTATAAACTTACTAGCGACCCGCCCTCGCTTCGCTTCGGGAAACTTATTATCAAGTACTTAAATATAAAGTTTCATGGTTCTTTAAGAGATGGCGCTAGGCGTTCTTATTCTTTAAGTTAGGAAGGTTCACCCCTAGATGGCGCTGTGCTTAAAACCCGAAGAAATCCCATACAAACTTTCAACCTCTATTTCAACCTCTTCATCCCTTTTTGTCGCAATAAAAGGTAGCCTATGTCCTTTCTCAGGGTCTAAAGATTGTCTGTGTCAAATTTCATCAAAATCGGTTGAGAGGTTTAAGCGGCAAAGCGACACAGACAGACAGACAGACAGAGTTATTTTCGCATTTATAATATTAGTAGGGATTACACATTATTGTTTGTTGCAGTTCTTGATTAATTGCTAAAGTAAGTAAAATAAAAAAAGATCTGTGTTAAATGTCTAGTCTGTGGTTAAATGTTAATGTTAATTGTTTTGTGACGTTTGTTACATTATTTACAATTTACATTGATACATTGATGTCAATGCCTTTTTTAACAAAAAATCACTGGTTTAATTAATTGTTCAAATTGCGATCTGATGTTGCAGCAACGCCTGGAGTCAGCGGGATACCCAACTCCTCACCAACTGACTGCAGAGGTACTGAGTTTGAGTTCATCGGAATGTCTCTATGAATAAGTAAACTTTTTATAAAGTTTTTCTATAATCAAGAACGAGAAGTAGAAAAGGGAAGGCTATGTGGTAGCTAAATGTTAGTTGCATGATCTAGGGCAGCGGTTTTTTTACCTTTTTCAGTCCACGGACCCCAAGAAAATCAAACACAATTTCATCGAACTCCTGAAAAAACACGGGAATAAATTTCGTACAATTAATTTGAGTACTTACTGCAAAAAAATACTTTTTTATAAAAATTTAAAATAGGTACTGTAGTACTGTACCTATGATGTGAAGGTTGGTACTGCTTTTCTGCAACTAAATTAGTAATATTTGGATTAATGTTAGTACTTATCGTGTAATCTCCAATCGACAGACCCCCATACACATACCTATGGACCCCTGGGAGACCACAGGTTAAGAAACACTGATCTAGGGTGTTTGTTATTAATAAATTAATTGTGTTATTTCAGACAATTCTGCATTTAACTGGTGACTTATTGTAAAAATTATAATTATTTTAAAAACATGGCCATGCTTGCTGACTGTAATTACACACACAGCAATTAAACTGCCGACATGAATTGTTTAATACCTGTCATGTCCAGAGATGTTGCTGTCCATGATATTGAGGTCAAGGTGGAAAATGATCTTTCTGTCGAACAGAGAAATATTAAAACTGAAGATACAATTGGTTACGACGTGGTAAATAGACAAAACTCGCTCCTATATGTTGCTGTTGATGAAATTAAAATTGAATATGATGAAGCGGTCAACCAGGGCATAGCTGACCAGGAAAATATTATTACCAAACATATAACCAGTAGTGACATGGTGTGTGGATCAACCACAACTGAAGATGTCATTCATGACATTAAGGTAGAAAATAAGGATTATGTGGAGTGTGGATCAACCACAACCAAAGATTTTGTCACTAATGACGTCAAGGTTGAAATTAACCAGGAAATTATAACTCCTGAAGAGTTTACCAACATCGAGACAATGTGTAGATCAACATTGCCCACAGATGTAGCTCTCAATAGTGTTAAGGTGGAAGACTGTGGTGTGATGAATCAGCATGGTGCAAGTGAAAGTGCAACCAATTCTGATGTGAAGCGTGGGGATGTATTGTTGGGTAAGTAGAAATGCTGAAGTAGATTTTTTTAATTGCTAATACAATGTTAGCAATAATAAACCCTGCACTAGTATTTCCTGTAGCACAGAAGAGATTGGACCACATAACTCATTATTAACACGCATGACACAGGATCGAAGATTAATCTACCACACAAAAATCAGACTCAGCCCGAAATTGAACCAGGGACCGTCGCTTTAAAAATTATGTGCATACAGTGGAAACTCGATTAACCGGACTAATTGTTGTCGTTAGGCATTCGGATAATCGAAAATCCGGTTAATCGAATGTATGAAAAAAGCGGGTTTTGTGTATACATATTGTAACGTATTTTACGTTACATGCGTGTCTTACGTCGTCCTTTCGTCAAAATAAACCATATTTTCATCCTTATTGCATTAAAATTAATTACATTCACATTGTTTATATTACTTTACGTCATTTACAACCTCAAACTTATTAAATTATTTCGTTTCAAACAAATCTGTCATATTTCGTTTGATTGACAATACTCTCAGCTGTCATTGTAGCTGTCGGTTGTCGCTGTCAATGGTACTTCACCATCTGTCATTTGATAGATGTCTTAATTTGCATAGAGTAAAAACAATTAATCTTGTTCAAACATAGGTGTACATCTACCCGTGTTTACGTTGAGATGCATTTTTTCTGCACTTAACGTGTGCATCGACCTTGCTCTATGATCTTTAATTGGCTGAATAGATGTTATCTAGGTCTATTATTTTTTCTTCGGAATTAAGACATTAATTTGTCATAGAAAAATTTTACTTTCCTGGCCGATTAGCTCAAAGGCGGACAATGTCGCCGATTTTTATTTAAATTTGTTATTTTTTTCTTCAAAAACCCAAAATAATGGGAAAATTTATTTCAAAACAAGCTTATTAGCTTGTATAATATGAATTTATAGTAAAATTCATTTGGATTCGCTAAATATTGTGCGATATTCTTTACCTCATGGTAAGTAGCATGAAACATTTTGGTTCGAATTGGTTTCTGATTGAAATTCTTGTGTTATAGTGGTTTTTGAAATTACAGGCTTCCTAATTAAGTACTTTTCCGTACGATTGATGGATTTCTTTAATCAAAAACACCGGTTTTTTCCCCGGGTAAGTTCCACCTTGCAAGTTTTCGTAAATTTTGAATTTAGAATTCGACAATAATACTAACGTAGGTTTTCTCTTTGTCCACAGTGTTTTTCAGTGTTTTATTTTTTTATACGTTTTAACTAGAGATTTACAAACGTGTCTTATACACGGGTTTTTTGGATATGTTATAAATTTAATTGTTCTTATAACATTTTGCAAACTTGGAAGTAATTTTTTCACTACCTTCGATTCACATCAACGGTTTCGCCGGTACCCGCTACCATTGGAAAGGACACCGAGCCCCGTTTATTATTTTGACAACTTTGGTTAAATTTATTACTTGATATTTGGATTGCTACGGTTCTGGTATGTAGATTAATTTTATTACACACTCAAGAACTCGGCATTCAACTTTATTATAACTCTGCGAGATTTAATTTTAAGACTAGATTAATTTATACTAGTTAATTTTAGGTCGGATTGCAACTTAGCATTTCTGTACATTTTGTTTTGAAATTTAATTTCTTCAAAAAACTTTCTATAACGGATGTAATCTAAGCATCCTGGCGCCCGATAATTATTGTTATTAACTTTCCTTAAATTAAATTAACATATTAAAATAAATAGCAAAGTTATAAATTCATTTTTCGGCAAAGATAATTAAATTTAATAGAAACTGTTTGGCATAGCGTAAAATTAAGACGATATGTATTGTTTTGGCGAAAGACACAATATTATTAAAATTGTCGTAATATGTATCGATTTGGCATGAAATAAATATCTATTATTTTTTTAACTTAATGCGGTTTACTTTTTCCAATAAACCCCATTGTGATATAAATAAAAATCTTTTTTTACAGTCCAATTGCTCTACTCCGGTGCAACCTTTTTTTTCTTTACTTTAATTGTGTTGAAACCAACAACACAACACACATAATTTTTATTTTTATTTATATTACAATATATTACGTATTTCAAAAACAACAAATACATATCAACGAAAATTTATGCATTTATTTATGTGCACATATATTTTCTTAAATTACATACATACGTACTAAAATACTACAGTCTTAATCATGAAATAAAAAAATATTACGGTACATTATGTACGTATAATTTGTTTACAATACGTATTTGGTAATTTGCATTTGGTAATCATGAAATACAAAATATGTAATAAGTTTAATTTGGTTTAAAATATTTTTTAATTGTCACAATATAATTGATCGCGATTGGTAGTCCGGATAATCGCGAATCCGTATAACTGAGGGCCGGATAATAGAGTTTCCACTGTATTAGACAATAATTATCACTTAGTGAAGGAAAACTTTTTGAGGAAACCTGCTCACCTAGAGGTTTCCATAATGTTCTCAAAACGTGTATGAAGTCTGCCAATCTGCACCGCAACCCATAACTGCTACTGCCCTCATTCAACGGCATTCTCTAAAGCAACTGATAATTGAATTCTAAAACGTGAAATTTGAGTGAAATCACAATTATGCTATACAGTATAGACAATGTTGTGATTGTTGATTGTTGTTGTTGTGTGTGAACAAATCACAAAGATGCTCTATAGCAGGGTTTTCCAACCCTTTTTTCGTCAAGCCCCCCCCCAAACCAAATAATATTTTCATGCCCCCTTACACGACTTGCGCGTCAAACGTCGTGTTATGACATGTTATGATGTTAAAGTCACATACGCGGTAAATATATTTTTTCAGAAATGACAACGTACCTAGTATGCCCCCCCTGAAATTCCTTAACCCCCTGGTAGCGTGTTGGGAAGTCCTGCTCTATAGCATTTTTGTGATTTGAAAATCGATGAAACGAAAAACCTACAGTAAAAATAGACAGACACATTTTAACGCGGGAGAAAATGCGATGAGATGTTAGAATCACATGCATATTCCCAATTGTCTTGTATAATCGGAAGTTTTTATTTATATAAAATGGTTTTTGCTTGCACACAGATAAAGATTACTCTCCGGACAACGGTCTCCCTATAGCAGAGACAATACGTAAAGTTGAGTCGAGCGACACAGGAGTACAACAAGTGACGAAGGTACCGGACGACTCGCCGCAAGTGAAGGTCGCACGACGGCAGCTCGCCGCTGACTGTCGACTGACAGTTGACGATGAACTGGTCCGTGCTAATCGAAATAACACTGAGCTTACGCATATAACTGAACATGGGAACCGTCTACAAAACCAGTTTGAGGTTCGTTCAGGGAAAGGAACACATTCGTGTCAAGTCTGTCACAAAATATTTGGTAAAAAATCTACTCTTACAAGGCATATGACGATACATTCAGGGGAGAAACCATATTCGTGTGACATCTGTCACCAGTTATTCACGCGAAAATACCATCTTATACCCCATATGAGGATACATTTAGGTGTAAAACCATTATCATGTGAAATCTGCAATAAAAGATACCGTCATAGCGGTACTCTCGCATGTCATATGAAGACTCATTTAGAACAAAACCCATATTCATGTAAAATCTGTCACAAAACGTTCAGTCACCCGGGTAGTCTGACGTATCATATGGGGGTACATTTGGAAGAGAGACCATTTTCGTGTGAAATGTGCCCCAAAGCCTTTAATTTTAAACATAACCTTAAAACTCACGTGCAGAGGATGCATCGTAAGGAGCCCCTCGCATGTCACATCTGTAACAAAAAGTACATTCGACCGTCCCAATTGACAGCACATGTAAGGCGACACCCGGTTGTCACACAAACCGTGTGACGTACAACGAATTAAGAAATAAGAGGAAATGCCCTAAGGTCACGTGATCTGAAGCCAAAATTAACTCTAAAATGGCGCCGACTCCGCCCACAAAACGTGAACACACCTTTTAATACAACACTTGATCACGTTAGGTATCGCTAAATTAACCTTAATAACTCATAACAACACATTAAACGCGTAAATCTAAAGTTTTTATCTAAAAATAAAGTTCCAACAACGCTTTGAACGCTTAAATTAAATGACAGTTGACAGACCAACAGCTGTCAAGTCGAATAAAAACGCCATTTTTTTATTCGACTCGTGCTTCGAGGCGGATCTTGGGCGATATTATTAAATGTAAATTAGGGCCTATCCTCTCTTTTCTTTAATCGTTGGTGACGTATCACAGAACGTGTCATTATAACGATGTCATCGCCAACATCGTCACCCACAACTGTCCCACTGCTGGGCACGGGTCTCGTCTCACAATGTGAGGGGTACAGGCCATAGTCCATCACGCTGGCTGAGTACGGATTATATTTTATTTGAGAATATTATGGAAAAGTCTGGTTTGCAGTGGTTTCCTCACGATGTTTGATCACCGAAGTATTGTTACTAGTCAAGTATCAATTAATTTCAGGTAAAAAAAGTGATAATTAATAAAATTGTAATACTCACAACATTTTTATCTATCTATCACTGTTAGCTATCACTGTTATTATAATTATGTTTACAACCTACGTACATTTATACAAATAAATACAATTGGCGTGTCTGTTGGTAATAATACAATGTAATGTTGGTAATATTTAATTTGTAAGTTAGTATTGTAATTCCTAAGAACTAATCGATGTTACTTGATATAATTAAGTATTCTAGTCTTTTTACAAATAAATAAAATTGGAGTGTCTGTTTTTTAATATTTAAATAACTGCTTTTTACTTATACACGGTACATTATACCAAAATACCTATTTAACAATTTATGTCTGTTTCTTCCGGCTAATCTCTGGAACGGCTGGACCGATTTTGACGGGACTTTCACTGGCAGATAGCTGATGTAATAAGCGAATTGTAATAACCGTCCCTCCACACTGTATACCAGATTCTCTAACCCCTGTAGCAACCAGGTTTGGGATGTCACCAGGTATCACACTCTCACTGGATTCACTTTCAGTACCTGGCACTTTGACCCTCCACAAACATCCCGTATCGGCATCACAGACTTCATACGTCTTGTTGGAACGAAGTTCCTTACGGCAGGCTTGGAGGGGATAGGTTTTGCTGCGCGACCGAACTAAAAAAATGTGATAGTAAAACCGTAAGAAAAAATGCGTGGAATAAAACCGTTAAATGAGACGTGCGCAGGCGCGACAGTCGCATACACAAGCGAGTAGTGTATAATACCTTTCTCTTTCTCCCTCTTTCTTTTCGTTCGCCGTTGCCTTCATTAGCCGAAGGAACTTCGTTCCTACCTGGTGTCCCATGACACCACATAATTTTTTTCTTATAGCAGACGTTTTGTGGGTATGCTTTACATCCAATTCCCTCCACTGAGTTGATTCATCAAGGACCACATTTTGTCCCAATCGAAAGTTTCCGGAAGTGATCGTTGAGGTGGTCAATAGTCTAATAGGTGATTATCAGCTTCATCATCGTCACACAGTTCTTCATCTTCACTCCCTGAAAAGACGGAGCAAGCAATGGAATCTTCTAGCAGCTTTTATATGGTATGGCACCAAAAATGTATGTAATAGGGCAGGATTGAATATTTGTAACGGAGGAATTTTGTACCTCTACTAGAACAACTGCGAGGAGCAGGATCAGCAGGAAATGGTCATATGAGGTGTGGGGACGCGAGGTGAGGTGTGGTGAGCTGGTGAGGCGAGGTGTGGAGTGGTGAGGCGCAGGCTTGAGGAGTGGAGAGTAGATTGAGGAGCGGAAAGGAGAGATATTCAGTTGGTAGTTTTTCATAGGTTTCAGGTATTCTAACAAAATGTTACTGGCCGGCGAACAGGCCAACTTCAAGAATAAACAGATGATTATGAAGAACAAAGGAATTATGTCAACATTGTCATTCATTAAAGATGTATTATAAAATGGAGTCGAGTATTTAATTTGCCCTTTTACATTCAGAAGTGGCATATTTATGTTGTAAAACATAAAACCCACGTGTTAAGAATGGAGAGAATATAAAGCAATGACCGGAATTGAAAGATTTCTCGATTAAAAGGAGTGTAAGATTTCAAAGTAATATGTGACATTAAGGCTATGTGTCAGATGGATTATAAATGAATGTTCTCTCGATATAAAAAAATAAAATGTGGATTTATCAATTTGATGAAGAGTTCAGAAAATTGTGAATTGTGCCGTTGTAATTAAGAGTTCATGAGTTCCGATGAAATATATGTCAAGTTCTTAATGGCGCTCGTGTTATATTATTGGCCGGTAATGGTGTATCATTCCGCTTTAGAAAGAGTAACGCCCTGGAGATATTATGTAAAGCAAAGAAATATAAATATTCTGCGATGTAGAAAATATTATAAAATGTCTGATAAACGTGTCAGTGGGAAAGACAAAATACGTAAAACAAATGAAGAATAGACGATGAGTGCAGATTGTTTTATTGCAATGAAATTGGCATTTTCTGGAAGAATATTTTGTGAAGCCTCTATTAAAATAAACTGGAATTTATAGCAATCTGATTAAAGAGGAGAGGTAAAATATAAGCAGACATAAGTGCATGTTTTCAGAGTTATAAAATTATGTAGGTAGAGGAGATATGGAGGAGTATATTTCAGCATAAAAAGGGTGATGTATGCCTTGACGTGTAATTACAGTGTACAATTTGATGTCGATTTTCTTGAGTGTTGATACTTTTGTATGCGTGCCAATTGCGGGACGCAGTTGTTTCAGGATGGCCGACTGTTACGCAGGAATTTTGTACCTCTACTAAAACAACTGCGAGGAGCAGGATCAGCAGGAAATGGTCATATGAGGTGTGGGGACAAGAGGTGAGGTGTGGTGAGCTGGTGAGGCGAGGTGTGGAGTGGTGAGGCGCAGGCTTGAGGAGTGGAGAGTAGATTGAGGAGCGGAGAGGAGAGATATTCAGTTGGTAGTTTTTCATAGGTTTCAGGTATTCTAACAAAATGTTACTGGCCGGCAAACAGGCCAACTTCAAGAATAAACAGATGATTAAGAAGAACAAAGGAATTATGTCAACATTGTCATTCATTAAAGATGTATTGTAAAATGGAGTCGAGTATTTAATTTGCCCTTTTACATAGGTTTCGTCAATTTGAATTGGTTTATGAGTAACAGCTTAATAAACGCGAAATAAATTACGTAACAAAATGTATAACAAGTTCTAACTCCCAATTGTTCGGAATAAGGAACTATTAGAAATAGTACAACGATACAGTCATATTTATGAACTGTAGTATATTTAGGATAATATTATCAAAAATACTATGACAGTTTCCGCAAGAAATTTCAAATAAACTCCATTTCATTTGCCGAATGAGGTGATCATCGTGATCATGCCCGAGTGGCGGTTGGGTAGGCTGTAATGGATAGGAGTTATCACAACTTGGATGCAACAATTAAAACATTCACGCAAAAATATTATTAATTTCAACTTACCTAACAACATCTTCACGCTTCACATCAGCATTGGTTGCACTTTCACTTGCACCATCCTGATTCATCACACCACAGTCTTCAGCCTTAACACTATTGACACCTACATCTGTGGGCAATGTTGATCTACACATTGTGTCAATGTTGGTAAACTCTTCAGGAGTTATAATTTCTTGGATAGCTTCAACCTTGATGTCATTAGTGACAAAATCTTTGGTTGTGGTTGATCCACACACCATATCAGTATTGGTTATATGTTTAGTACTCATATTTTCTTGGTTTAATTTTTTGTGGCTAACATCACACAAAAATGGTTTTTCTCCTGAATGTGACGTCATATGGGTTGCAAGAGTACGCTTTTTAATAAACATTTTGTGGCAAACGTCACACGAAAATAGGTTTTCTATTGAATGTATCTTTATGTGTCGTAAAAGACTGTATTTTGAGGCACATTCCTTATTACAGATATCACACGCAAATGGTTTTTCTCCTGAATGTTTCTTTATGTGTTGTAAAAGAGTGAATTTTGCAGTAAATGCCTTATTACAGATATCACACGCAAATGGTTTTTCTCCTGAATGTGTCATCATATGGATTTTAAGACTACCTTTGTGAAGAAATATTTTGTGACAGACATCACACGAAAATGGTTTTTCTCCTGAATGTGTCTTCATATGATAGAAAAAATAATTTTTTGTTTTAAATGTCTTGTTACAGATATCACACGAAAATGGTTTTTCTCCTGAATGTGTCTTCATATGGATTTTAAGAGTACCTTTCTGAATAAATATTTTGTGACAGACATCACACGAAAATGGTTTTTCTCCCGAATGTAACTTCATGTGACTTACAAGACTGGATTTAATAGTGTATGCCTTGTTACAGATATAACACGAGTATGGCTTTACCCCTGAATGTGTTCTTATATGATAGAAAAGATAATTTTTTGTTTTAAATGTCTTGTTACAGATATGACATGAAAATGGTTTTTCTCCTGAATGTGTCTTCATATGGATTTTAAGAGTACCTTTCTGAATAAATATTTTGTGACAGACTTCACACGAAAATGGTTTTTCTCCTGAATGTATCTTCATATGATAGAAAAAATAATTTTTTGTTTTAAATGTCTTGTTACAGATATGACATGAAAATGGTTTTTTTCGTGGACGCTTCTTCTTATTGTACACAAGACGCGTCGAATCATCCGGAACCTTCGTCACTAGTAATCCAGTGGAGTCCACCCCAACTTTATATATTGTCTCTGCTGACGAGAGGCCGTCGTCCGAAGAGTAATCTTCACCTGTTTTTAAAATAAACTTCTGTCAGTACATATCGCACCTTAACCGACAAAAAACATACTATACAAGAGAAGGTTTTTTTTTAAATATTTTTAAAAAGAAAAATTCTATTATATTAAAATTTAAAATGTAGTCACAATTTTTGAAGCTTTATAAGTACATAATAATGGTAAAATTTATAAAAAAATAATGTTTTTACGCTTTAAGGCGTTTACGATAAAATAGCACGACTCAAACTTCTCCGTGGATGTCATAAAAAGTGGTTTATTGAGTCTTGTGGGATTATCTGAAGTACAACGAAGGGGGACAAGATAATACTCAAATACGGACACTTGTTCTATCACCGGAAGGGGGAACTCCTGTCCCAAGGTGTTGTCAGGTTTCTAGTACTCACGTCCCTCGTCAACACTGTTGTGGACCCCGGGAGCGTGTCAGCAAGGAGCGTACCTCGTTATTAATTTAATTATAATGAGATATATCAGTCTGGTCTGGGGTTTAAATTACAATCTAAGCCAGACATTTTTACCAGTGACAGCAATTAAAACGACCAACTTTAACATCCCCGACTTTTTATTTGGCCCCTTCCGTCGCTCCTGTTAGGCCTTCAGCGCCCACAAGGGGGTGTTACTGCAGCCGCACACACTAATGAGTTATGACCACAACCGTTCAACCAAGAATGTATCTACTGAGGAGAATTATCACAATTGAATTGGATCCAGCAATTAAAACATTTGCAAATAAATATTATTAATTTCTACTTACCTAACAACACATTTTCATGCTTCACATCAGTATTGATTGCACCTTCACTTGCACCATCCTGATTCATCACACCACAGTCTTCAACCTTAACACTATTGACACCTACATCTGTGGGCAACGTTGATCTACACATCATCTCAATGTTGGTAAACTCTTCAGGAGTTATAATTTCCTGGATAATTTCAACCTTGATGTCATCGACAAGAAAATCTTTGGTTGTAGTTGATCCACACTCCACGTCATGATCCTCAGTTTCAACCTTAATGTCATGAATGACATCTTCAGTTGTGGTTGATCCACACACCATGCCACTACCGGTTATATGTTCGGTACTCATGTTTTCCTGGTCAGTTATATCCTGGTTAACTGCATCATCAGTGGAGCATTGGTTTGTCCATTCACCCTGCTGTAAAAAACTCTTTCAATTTTATTTCCCGGTTGACAGAAAAATCATTTTATCCTTAAATTAATATTATGGACAGCAACACCTGTGGACATACCAGGTATTAAACAATATGTCTGCATTTTCATTGTTTGTTATGCGATGCTTACGCATGTTATTCTTTTATTTATAAGAAAAACCTGTAGAACATCATAAATTAATTGAAAGCAAACATTTAACTGTCTCATACACTGACACAGCGAAAAACAATACCTAGAAGTGCTGAAGTGTAACTACTAACTAACCGATCAAAAATAGCGTCTTGGTAAAGAAGAGTAGGATTATTTTTAGCAAAATTGAGTTCAATGATATTTAAATAATAATATTTTATACGTCTGCAAACGTTTTAGCCACCTAATCGACTCTAATTTGACGTTGCAAATAATTAACATCACTACTAACTATCACTATCAGAACTAACATTATACACTTGATTATCATTACTTTTAGCCGGTAGGTATTATTCAATATACTAAGTAATAGTAAGCAAAAGAAACTAATCTCACATTAGTATTTAAAACTACAATCGGGAAGTCTTACAGCAGAGGTTTAAATTAGTGTTTATATACCTATTCAGCCTATTCTTTGAAATGAAATTATTAGCCATTTGAACTTTCGATTAGCAAAAACAATTGAAAAACTTACCACTCAGCAGATGATACCACGGAAGTATGAAACCTATGGAAATGACATGTCAACAAAAAATGCGTGCCACTGTTTCGTCATCTGGCCGCCAAACATGGTGGTTTTAGTGCTGACCTATAACTGCACATAAGCACCTTGCTAATTATAATGTAAATCTTCCTTAATTTTCCCGGTAACATTAATAATAACCAATATTTTTAATGTTATTTATCGCGTACCTGTGTATGGTTAAAGATGGCTGATTTGATTTTAACCACGACTTTTTGACAAGACAACTAACGGCTGAACAGACTAACAATGACATTGCGGATTTTCGGCCACATTAGGTAGTAGTAGTAGTAGTAGTAGTTGGAGTAGTAGTACGTATAGAACAATATGTCGTGTCCCAACTATAATATGTCCATGGTGTAGGTATGTGATACTGATACTTGTGATAGTGTCAATGTCAAATGTCAAACTCAAATCATTAAATCAAACGTCACGTTTATCAGTTCAATTCAATGATCTAGGACATTCTATGTATGTATTTCAGGAAACACTAATTGTGATTATTATATAAATAAAAGCCTATCATGCTTACACACCAATGAAAATGCAGACAAGTTGTTGAATATTATGTTGTCCATGTTAATTGTCGTCGCCGTCGAATCATTAAAAGTGAAGATAGAATTGTTTACGACAGGCCCGGGGTGAACAGACAAACCAATGCTGCACTTATTGCTGCTGATGAAATTAAATAGATCATGCAGTCAACCAGGACAGCTAACCAGGAAAATATGAGCTCTTAAACTGAACTTAACTGCCCTCTTACTGCCCCAAAAAATTAAGCCAAGAAAATATAAGTACTGAACATGTAACCAGTAATGACATGGTGTGTGGATCAACCACAACTGAAGATGTCATTCATGACATTAAGATTGAAACTGAGGATCATGATGTGGAGTGGGGATCAACCATAACCAAAGATATTGTCACTGATGACATCAAAGTTAAAATTATCCAGGAAATTATTACTCCTGAAGAGTTTACCAACATTGAGATGATGCGTAGATCAACGTTGCCCACAGATGTAGGTGTCAATAGTGTTAAGGTTGAAGACTGTGGTGTGACGAATCAGGATGGTGCAAGTGAAAGTGCAACCTATACTGATGTGAAGCGTGGAAATGTGTTGTTAGGTAAGTAACATGGTCATAGGTAATGATTAAAAATATTAAGTTAAAAATAAAGTTTGATTTTTGGTTGGTTACGATAAGTCTGCGGTTAAGGTGTGATATATGTATACTGACAGAAGTTTATTTTAAAAACAGGTAAAGATTACTCTTCGGTGGACGGTCTCACTTCAGCAGAGACAATACATAAAGTTGGGGTGGAGTCCACAGGATTACAAGTGATGAAGGTTCCGGATGATTCGACGCGTCTTGTGTACAATAAGAAGAAGCGTCCACGAAAAAAACCATTTTCATGTCACATCTGTAACAAGACATTTATGTTAAGAAATTATCTTATAAACCACATGAGGAGACATTTAGGGCTAAGGCCATACTCGTGTCATATCTGTAACAAGGCATACACTGGAAAATCTGGTCTTGTAAGTCACCTAAAGAAACATTCAGGAGAAAAACCATTTTCGTGTGAAGTCTGCCACAAAAAATTTATTCAGAAAGGTAGTCTTAAGATCCATATGATGACACATTCAAGAGAAAAACCATTTAAGTGTCATATCTGTAATAAGGCACTTACTGCAAGATACAGTGTTTCAAAGCACATAAAGGGGCATTCAGGAGAAAAACAATTTTCGTGTAATGTCTGCCTCAAAAAATTAAACCGAGAAGATAAGAGCAGTGAACATATAAACAGTACTGACGTGGTGTGTGGATCAACCACAACTGGAGATTTAGTCACCGATGATTCGACGTGTCTTGCGTCTCGTATGAAGACAGCCTCAGAGAAAAAACCATTTTCATGTCATATTTGTAACAAGACATTTAAATTAAAAAAGTATGTTTCAAAACATATGAAGGGACATTTAGGGACAACACCAACGCCATACTTGTGTCATATCTGTAACAAGACATTTAAATTAAAGAATTATCTTCTAAACCACATGAAGAGACATTTAGGGCTAAGGCCATACTCGTGTCATATCTGTAACAAGGCATACACTGGAAAAACCGGTCTTGCAAATCACATGAAGATACATTCAGTTGAAAAACCATTTTCGTGTGATCACTGTCACAAAGGATTTATTCATAAACGTACTCTTACAACCCACATGAGGTCACATTCAGGAGTAATGCCATTTTTGTGTGATGTTAGCCCCAAAAAATTAAACCAAGACAATTCGAGCATTGAACACATAACCAGTAGTGACATGGTGTGTTGATCAACCACAACTGACGATGTCGTTCATGACATTAAGGTTGAAACTGAGGATCATGATGTGGAGTGTGGATCAACCACAACCACAGATATTGTCACTGATGACGTCAAGGTTGAAATTATCCAGGAAATTATAACTCCTGAAGAGTTTACCAACGTTGAGATGATGTGTAGATCAACGTTGCCCACAGATGTAGGTGTCAATAGTGTTAAGGTTGAAGACTGTGGTGTGATGAATCAGGATGGTGCAAGTGAAAGTGCAATCAATACTTATATAAAGAGTGAAGATGTGTTGTTAGGTAAGAAGAGATTAATGTTACAGCTGGGGGTGTGCGGAACACTGCCTTAAGATACATTCGGGGATAAAACCATTCTCGTGTCATACTTCATATTAAGATGATAATTGATTGTTTCAAGATAATTAGGATAGTTTAGGAGAAACATTTTTTGACGTTTTTTAATGTTTTTTCTGTCCCCATACTGTCTGTTTAAATTTAATTGTGAATTTAGAATGATTTTAAGCTATTGCATAGCTTTTATCGCGGGCCTTGAGCGTGGGGACCGAATCCAGAAATTCCGTAACGAAAAAAACCTAACACCCCCAATCAGCGCCATCTAGTACCTTAATACTAAGGTATGGTACGTATGTTTTCTACAAACTAGATGGCGCTGTTCTGATATAACTATATAACTTCTAATAATTATAATTGTATAAGTTGATAAAAAATGCTTTGCAATAGCTTTACCGCGGCAGTCTCCGAGTGTCTTTTAGTGTTTTTTTGTTATTTTATTATTCGTTTCATTTTCAACAAACTAATTAATTATACTACTTATATTCATAGCATTGGAGTAACCAAGCAATAGTTATACAGTGTAGGCAACACAAGATTTGGAGTGTTCTCTTATTTATTAAATTAAGTTATTTAAATGCGCATCCATGGATTCAATCACCCTAGAAAAATTAAATTAAATTATATCTTTTAACCCGCGTGAGTCGATTCATTTCCCGGGATGAAAAGTGTTCCATAAATATCCCTATCTTGCTTCGCTTCAGGAAACTTATTCCTACCGTTTGCAAAGATTTAGTTATATATTTTGGATAATTTACACTATATCTTTATAAATTATAGATTATAGCCTATGTTATTCTGATGTGTATAGTTGTACATATTGTAAAGTTTCATCAAAATCCATTCAGTAGTTTTTGCGTGAAAGAGTAAAAAACAGTCATCCTTAAATCGATACATCCTCACAAACTTTCGCATTTATAATATTAGTAGGATCGATGGGAGGTTTTATTGTAAACTATTAGATAATGAGGAATGTAAATTGTACTATAAACTATTTATTTACTAGTATTGACGACCCGGATGGCGCAATGGTTAACACGCCTGATCGCCATTCCCAGGGTCCTGGGTTCGATTCCCAGCGAGGCGGTAATTTTAATGATGAATTTAAATTTCCGTTCTCGGTCTGGGTGTGTGTGTTCTTGTCTTGTGTGTTGTCCATGGCGCCCACGACACAGGGAATCCTAGTGTGGGGCTGTGAGTGTGTAGCGTTATTTATTTATTTAAGTTATTATTAGTCCAACTACTGCTATTAAAAATTAAAACTTTTAACCGTGTTAAAGGCGACTGTGTAAGCACGGACATTCCCTCGCCAAGAACACTCTTACTACCTTTTCTCGAAAGACGTTAACGGGTCTCCAGATGTAATTATAATCTGTAATCTTAATTACACTTTGTCTCTGGTACGCCTAGTAAGATCAAAGCGCGTCGTCCGTAGCGTAGGGTTGTCAACTATTTATTGAAATTATAAATGTTGTTTGTTATGCAATGTACTGAACTGTACTTTGTAGATAATCTCAAGTGATACTAGTTTAAGGTTTTTTATTTATGAATTACATATTAAATTATTAACAGAAATAAAGGGCAATTAAATATTCGAGATATAATTTCTTTGTTTTTATTAATTTGTCTATTCCTGAAGATAGCCTGCTCGCTGGCCAGTAACAATTTGTAGAAACCACCGACTACACAGCCAATAGACACCTAATGTTTGATTTTCCGTATTGAATGCATTCCGGCAACTGGCTGAGGTAACACGAAGCGGGTGACAGGCCAATTCAACGCTGTGATTGGCTAATTCAAGGTCACACGAAACGTTGGAAAGAAATAGAATAAGCAACTTAAATTATAAGCAACAGGAAAGAGACGGCACGAATTATATCGGTACTATAAGCCAGATGTGTTGACAGAAGCAATTCGCCTGTTATAAGGAGTCTATTGGCTGTGCAGTCGGTGGTAGAAACGCCTGAAACCTGTGGAAGACTCCATCCGCATCATATCTCTCCTCTCCTCAAACACCGCACCTCACCACTCCACATGGCGCCTACAAGCTCACCACACCTCACCTCACAACTTACTGCTGATCCTGCTCATCACAGCTGGTTTAGTAGAGGTATAAAATTCCTCCGTTATATTATATAATAATAACACGCTTAATTGTACACAATAGCAAAGACTTAACAAAATGATACATTAATTAGGTATTTGAAATATAATACAACAAGCGGTCTTATTGTTAAAAAGAGATTTCTTCCAGACAACCTTAGGGTAAGTACCTACTTGAAAAGTGGGAATACAGTCTAGGGGGTGGGATGT
Organism: Ochlodes sylvanus; assembly: GCA_905404295.2. NCBI lineage: Eukaryota > Metazoa > Arthropoda > Insecta > Lepidoptera > Hesperiidae > Ochlodes > Ochlodes sylvanus. The sequence goes on from FR990150.1 coordinate 766,349, forward strand.
ACTAAAATAAATTTAATTTGCACGAAACCAAAGTACTTGACAATTTAGAAAAATAAAAATAAATTAGTATAAATATGAAATTAACTGTTTTTAAAACGTGACGGAATCCCGCTTTCGCCACCCAACTGGCGCTCATGTTGCCCTTGATCGGCCCCGTCCGACCCGCACGTTACGGACCACTCCCTCCAGCCCCGCCCCCTCCTAAGACTATGAGCCACTTCCATAGCCAGTTCCACCTCAGCAATGGGGTGGACCCCCCTCATGAGCGGAGGTCCAAACAGGGCCCCGCTCTTCCCCCCCATTCGGCTGGACATTAGCCGACAACCAACAGACCCTGACTAGCAGAGAGTTATTGGCTGTCGCCCGGGGTGCACCGTCCCGAATCTCTTGCCAGCCCGCCACTCTCACCGGATCAAAGATCCAATGAGAGAAGCAAAGCGTTCAAAAGACCAGGCTCACGAGGTTTCCTGCCCTTAGCATCCAATGACTCACAGTCCTACCGTAAGGTTAGCGTACACCTCTCAACTCCAGTGATTACGAGATGAAACATTTGGCTTTGGTGTAACATTAAAGGCGTGTTAGATGTATCAGTGTGTACACGTTTGGCTTGTCATCCAACGATAGTCAGATCAATTCAGATCATGCATTTTTTCATAAATAAATAGATGTGTGACCATTTCTCATTTCAGTAATTGTAGCATTTATATCTAGACTGTGATTGTATCACTGTAAAACACGCAAACGAAAGTACCTATATTTTTATTATCTTAAACCACGAAATGAACAAGACAGATTTTTGATAATACATTGGAATAGGAGTTCGATGTTGTAAATAAAATTATTTGGAAGATTATATTTGTCGATGGAAAAAAACGTGTAAACGATTAATAGTCTATAAGAGGGCTGTCACTGTCAACTGTTCAACTGTCAGTGTCTAGTTGATACTTGAGGTCTTTCCGGTAATTCCGGTTTCGCTTCGCTTCTTCCCCTATTGTTTGTTTACGTTAATGATAACTTTAATTTGAAATTACATCCTATGAAAAAGTCGATCGGGTTGATCCCTCTATATCAAGATATGCTATGGAATATGTCAACAATAACAATAACAATAAAAAAATATTTGGTGCTGTTAACAGTTAGTGATGAGTGCTATCAGCTGCGTTGATAGAGAAATCTTTGTATGTTTTTCAATTGTTTAAGCTATCGATAGTTTGGAATTACTATTAATTTTTACTTAATTCCGTCATATATGTGTCACAGGACACAATATTTTTTAGATATCAAGAGGCGAAGTTTTATCCAAGCCTGTGGGGGTTGCAACCCCTATTTCGCGGCCGCCATTTTGCAAAATAAAGGAATACAAAATTTTGCAGAGAATTTATTTTGTAACAGTTTGCCAGAGAAACAATAATCACCTTTATTGCAAAATGGTGGCCATGGGGCCAATTTGTTTTTTGTTTTCAGGAAATAAATATTGCGCTAGTTATATTGATTAAACATCAACAAGCTTATAACTACACACATAGCAATGAAAATGTAGACAAATTGTTTGACCTGTAATGTCCAGAGTCCTGTCCGTGATATTGAGGTGAAGGTGGAAAATGATCTTTCTGTCGACCAGGGAGTTGAGATTAAAAGTGAAGATAGAATTGATTACAATATGGTGAATAGACACATCATGGCTCAACTTATTGCTATCGATAAAATTAAAGATGAATATGATGATGCAGTCAACCAGGACGTAAAGTACCGGGAAGATATGAGTACTGAATACATAACCAGTAGTGACATGGTGTGTGGATCAACTGCAACTGAAGATGTCATTCATGACATTAAGGTTGAAATTATCCAGGAAAATGTAACTCCCGAAGAGTTTACCAACAATAACATGTGTAAATCAACGTTGCCCACAGATGTAGGTGTCAATATTGTTAAGGTTAAAGACTGTGGTGTGATGAATCAGGATGGTGCAAGTGAAAGTGCAACCAATACTGATGTGAAGCATGGAGATGTTGTATTAGGTAAGTAGAAATCAAGTACAACGTTATTACTATTAAACAGGGTGGATTTTTGAGACGGGTCAGTAAGGGCAGGTACCTTAACCGTTATAGTTACAGGAAAACGTTCCTAGGAGACCATCCATAACTTTTTAAGATATTCTGAACTGCATTCACAGATTTTTGAGAAAATGTACGGTCAGCGAAATAAGTGCTAAAATCCAAAATATTTTTTTTTATGCCTATCGATCCTATTTCGTATGGGGAGCAAAATACTCTATGGGACCATTTAAGGTATGAGTACTAGAAATGTCAGAAAACGCTAAAAACATTTTCCATACATTTTGTACTGAAAAACGATAAATCAACTCGTAATATTCTTCATTGCCAAACAATCCTATTTCTTACTGCGATTAAAAGATTCTTTAAGGCCTAATGAAATTTAAATACAAAAACTACGGTAAGACACACCATACACACACACATCACACAAACTTAAAAATAGGTTATCTACGAAATAAATTGTTCAAAATGATCGCCGTTTTCACGAATACATAAGTTCACTCGTTTTTGTACTGAACAAGTAGCAGCGGAAAGTTTTCTTTGATGGATATTATTTAAAATCCTCGTTAATGCCTCTTTCAGCTCCTGAACACTGTCGTACTTCCTTTTGTAGACTAAATTTTTTAGGTGGCCCCACAAAAAAAAATCAAACAAAAACGAGTGAATTTATGTATTCGTGAAAACGGCGGTCATTTTGATCAATTTATTTCGTAGATAACCTATTTTTGAGTTTGTGTGATGTGTGTGTGTATGTTGTGTCTTACCGTAGTTTTTGTATTTAAATTTCAGTAGGCCTTGAAGAATCTTTTAATCGCAGTAAGAAATAGGATTGTTTGGCAATAAAGGATATTACGAGTTGATTTATCGTTTTTCAGTACAAAATGTATGGAAAATGTTTTTAGCGTTTTCTGACATTTCTAGTACTCATACCTTAAATGGTCCCATAGAGTATTTTACTCCCCATACGAAATAGGATCGATAGGAATAAAAAAAATTATTTTGGATTTTAGCACTTATTTCGCTGACCGTACATTTTCTCAAAAATCTGTGAATGCAGTTCAGAATATCTTAAAAAGTTATGGATGGTCTCCTAGGAACGTTTTCCTGTAACTATAACGGTTAAGGTACCTGCCCTTACTGACCCGTCTCAAAAATCCACCCTGTATATTAATTTGTGAATGTTTTAGTTACTGGATCCAATTCAGTTGTGATTATTCTCCTCAGTAGATACATTCGTTGACTGGTTGCGGTCATTAATCATTAGTGTGCGCTCCAGGGGACTCTACTCCTTTAATAACTACTTTTTGAATACATCAGATAAATACAATTTTGTAAGGATAATGTTACGGAGAGCTCCATTGAACTCCTGTCATCAGTAGGCGACAAACGGCAGACAAAGGCAGACAAATTGCAAGGTTTGGGCCACCCATGGACGTAGTTAGCACCGTAGACGTCGCCGTCAATGCGAACAAGGTGGAGCGCTTGTCAACTGCCTTGCTGACACTGCAACAACAACACATCAAAACATTCCACGTTGACACTAGGGCAACGGCCGGAGTGGTAGCTAGCCAGGCTGGTGACTGACCACGCGCGCGTACCGTCGGGATTAAACTGGGCCTTGAGCCCTACACAATATGTACTGACAGAAATTTATTTTGAAACAGGTGAAGATTACTCTTCGGTCGACGGTCTCCCTTCAGCAGAGACAATACATAAAGTTGGGGTGGACTCCACAGGATTACAAGTGACGAAGGTTCCGGATGATTCGAAGCGTCTTGCGTACCATATGAAGTGTGACTTCTGCCACAAATCGTTTAGTCAGAAAGTTAGTCTCACAAACCATATGAGGACTCATTCAGGAGAAAAACCATTTTCATGTCATATCTGTAACAAGACATTTAAAATAAAAAAGTATCTTTTAAGACACATGAAGATACACTCAAGGATGAAACCATTCTCGTGTCATATCTGTAACAAGGGATTTACTGGAAAATACCATCTTATGGAACACCTTAGGATACATTCAGGGATAAAACCATTCTCATGTCATATCTGTAACAAGGCGTTTACTGTAAAATCCAATCTTGTGGAACACCTTAAGATACATTCAGGAATAAAACCATTCTCATGTCATATCTGTAACAAGGCATTTACTTCAAAAACCAACCTTGAAAAACACATTAAGATACATTCAGGAGAAAAACCATTTTCGTGTGATGTCTGCCACAAAAAATTTATTCAAAAAGGTGGTCTTAAAACCCATATGAGAACACACTCAGGAGAAAAACCATTTTCGTGTGATATCTGTGACAAGGTATTCATATTAAAATGTAATCTTGCAGAACACATTAAAATACATTCAGGAATAAAACCATTCGCATGTCATATCTGTAACAAGGCATTTACTGGAAAATCCAATCTTGTTAAACATGTAAAGATACATACAGGAGAAAAACCTTTTTCGTGTGACGTCTGCCATAAAACGTTTATTCAGAAAGTTAGTCTCACAAACCATATGAGGACTCATTCAGGAGAAAAACCATTTTCGTGTGATATCTGCCACAAAACATATATTGAAAGACGTAGTCTTACAACACACATGAAGATACATTCAGCAGAAAAACAATATTTGGATGCTGTTAACTCTAACAAAATTGACATAACTAACCGGGAAAATATGAGTATTGAACATATAACCTGTAGTGACATGGTGTGTGGATCAACCACAACTGAAGATGTCATTCATGACATTAAGGTTGAGACTGAGGATCATGATGTGGAGTGTGGATCAACCATAACCAAAGATTTTGTCACTAATGACATCAAGGTTGAAATTATCCAGGAAATTATTACTCCTAAAGAGTTTACCAACATTGAGATGATGTGTAGATCAATCTTGCAAACAGATGCAGGTGTCAATAGTGTTAAGGTTGAAGACTGTGGTGTGACGAATCAGGATGGTGCAAGTGAAAGGGCAACCAATGCAAAGTACATACTTGTAAAGCACATGAAAATACATTCTAGGATCAAAGCATTTTCATGTCATATCTGTTCCAACGCTTTTGATTCAAATTACAATCTTGTAAAACATATAAAGACACATTCAGGATTAAAAACATTTCCATGTGATATCTGTAACAGGTCGTTTAAGAAAAAAAAGTATCTTCTACGACATATGAATGTACATTCAGGGGTAAAATCGTTTTCTTGCCATATCTGTAACAAGTCATTTACTGGAAAATATTATCTTGTAAATCACATTAAGACACATTCAAGAGAAAATCCATTTTCATGTGATATCTGTGATAAGACATTTAAAATACAAAGGTATCTGATAAAACACGTTAAGTTACATACAGGCGTACAACCGTTCTCATGTCACATCTGTGACAAGGCATTTACTGAAAAGTCCGATCTTTCAAAACATATAAAGATGCATTCAGGGATAAAACCATTCTCGTGTCATATCTGTAACAAGGCTGTTACCGGAAAATCCAATCTTGTTGTGCACCTAAAGATACATTCGGAAAAAAAACCGTTTTCATGTGATGTTTGTCAAAAAACATTTGTTCAACAAGGTAGTCTTAAAAAACATATGAGTATACATTCACTGGGAAAAGTACCTAACTAACTAACTAGGAAATATGAGTATGTACTGAACATATGTTTAACCAGTAGTGACATGGTGTGTGGATAATCTACTGTAGATGTCGTTAATGACATTAAGACTGGAAATTAGGATTTTTTTAAATTAATTATAAGTTAATGCTTGACCACAATCCTACCTGATGGTAAGTGGAGTTGTGGTCTTGGGTGGGAGAGCGCACTAACTTAGTAGCAGCCTAGTCATTCTTGATTTGAAGACCCGCAATATAATCGCGTGGGAACACCGACGCCAGCAATTTGTTCCAGTCATGATGTGGAGCGGAGATCAAACCAAAGATTTAGTCACTAATTACATCAAAGTTAAAGTTATCTACAGCGTTAATTTTAGATACTAGCTACCAGTGTGTGTATGTCTGTGTGTTAGTGTTGGCGTGCGTGAGTACGTAATATATGCGTGATTTTTTTAAGTAGTTGTAAACATGTGATATAAAATATTTATTTGGTATGGTGAATGCAAAAATTTACGTTCATTTGTGTATTTTTATTATCAGGATAGAAAAAAGACGTCTAAGGCGAAAATAAAGAGCTTGCTTTCCTGATTACGGATATGGTCTTAAGTCAATTTGCCCAAAAACTCGACTTATTGCACTTTTATTAAGATTTGCAGACCTGTGAATTCGATGATAAACTTTTGAAAAAAAAATCTTTCGCTTGTTTTCATTTTCATTTTTAACTTTTTAATGAATGATTGTACAACTAAAAGTTACAGGGCCAAATATGTAGAGTATTTAATTTGAAACGAAAACTTAGAAATGCTAAGTGAGCCCGTGTGAACGTGAGTCCGTGCTTCGCAGGGCACGTAAAGCCGTCGGTCCCGGTTGTTATCATTTGGTAGCAGTCGTTAAGCCATGTCGGATACCTTCGGGCGGCTTAAAATTTCCGACACTTGGGTTGGCCACTAACCCCTCCACCAATCCGCACTGGAGCAGCGTGGTGGAGTATGCTCTAGGCCTCCTCATGTACGAGGAGAGACCCGTGCTCAGTAGTGGGCCATTAATGGGTTGTAGCCAGAAGTGAGCCCAATAGTTTGCTAGATAGCTAACATTTCAATGGACTAATAAGACAGAACATTCATTCTGTGATTAGTTTGTACTTAAGTTCCGTCACACACTGCCGTGTAGCAGTGGTGACGGAGTCACTATAAGTATTGTATGAAAATAAATATTTTCAGCATTTTATGTGTTTGATTGAGAACATATTTTTCCTATACAACTCACACTACTCTGCATGTCGCGAATGAGGTCGGCGGGTCTCAATGATCTCCTTTTTACCCGAGCGTGACCTCGTGGACTAGAGTTCCTCGTTTGGTAGAAACCGCTATTGGGCAGGGTACCCTATCGTATCCGTATTACGAGCTGGTTGCTGGTTATATTATTGACGAGCTGTGCCCGCGACATCGTCCGCGTGGAATTTAAAAAAAATCTAAAATAAAAGTAGCCTAAGTTACTCGTTATGACATCAGCAAGCGGCCAGTGAAAGTCCCGTCAAAATCGGTCCAGCCGTTCCAGAGATTGGCCGGAACAAACAGACAGACAGACAAAAATTGTAATAAATGTTATTTTGGTGTATGTACCGTATATATATTCATATACATGTAGTAAAAACGGTTATTTCAATATTACAAACAGACACTCCAATTTTATTTATTTTTATAGATAACCAAGGTAGTTAACCTTTTAAAGTGCCGATAGAACACTTGATACACTAGCGCCATCCTTGTTTAATAACCTTCGACAGACACTTTTTAATGCACAAGCACAATGGTATGGGCATGGGGCTCGTTTTGCTATTTTCCATGGGACATGGTGGAAGAGGACTTCAATAAAATTATTTTAAATACCATTTTCCACTTCTTCGAGAACGTTCTACGTAACTTCCGAGGAGGTCCCACTGCCACCAAGTCAAGTCAGGATCTGACCTGACTGTGGATTGTGGAATTCGAGGGAAACCATCAATTTTTTTAAGCTATTGCATAGCTTTTATCGCGGGCCTTGAGCGTGGGGACCAAATCCAGAAATTCCGTAACGAAAAAAACCTAACACCCCCTGAATAAATTACCGACCACTCGGCGGTCCCAAGAGTAGTTTCGTTGAACGAGTAGGCAAGCACAATAAAGATTAAAGAAACACTTCTTAAGTACAAGTCAAGTCAAGTCATTTATTGAATGTTAATGCAGGATACTTATAGATATTACAAAAAACCTCACCAGCGTGATTCAGAATTACAGCGTTTTACTACTCAGCGCCATCTAGTATACTGCGAGTGAACTACCAGCTCAGCCAGCCTTCCTCCATCGATAAATGGACCCATCTAACCTAATGAATAATTGTTCACTGCACAGTACGTAGATGGCGCTGGCAGGAGATAATAATGCACCACCCCCATCAGCGCCATCTAGTACCTTAATACTAAGGTATGGTACGTATGTTTTCTACAAACTAGATGGCGCTGTTCTGATATAACTATATAACTTCTAATAATTATAATTGCATAAGTTGATAAAAAATGCTATGCAATAGCTTTACCGCGGCAGTCTCCGAGTGCCACATTTAATTTTTATTATTTCTTGTAGATTTTTTGATTTGTCTACCTAAAGTAAATCTTTACCTATGTTTAGAAAAAACAAAAAATAGTCTATACTTTTCTAGGTTCTGTCATGTGGACTGCTCTGTCAACTTGACAACCAACTGTAAAACTGTCAGTTTAATAGAGTTGGAAATGTTGGACTTGGATTGGAAATATTGGGATTGATTTAGCGTAGCGTTACTCTATGAGCGTAGCTACTTAAGCTACATTATACTCGTAATTATAGTGATCTGTAGAATTGATTGAATAGTTGATTTGCTAAATGCTACAAATGACTCACAGATCACTATAATCCTAACTGAGCTCCTGTCGTGTTAACCGGGGGCTGAAGTCGCCGAAGTCGGGTTTGTCGGTCTCGGGCACTTCATAGTCTTGGCCACTTACTACTCTTTCGGTACGTTATTGACAGTTTTAAATTACTATGAAATAACCTTTATCCTTCTATCAATAAAATATGTTATGGAATTTGACAACGATAACATTAAAAAGTTTAATCGATGCGGTCAACCTTCATTGACTAGTTTAGTGCTATCAGCTGAGTTGGTAACTGATCTTTGTAGTATTTTTGCAATTCTTTTTGCTGTCAATGGTTTGAAATTACTATTAATATTTACTACTTGTGTTGTAAGCCTTTTTGACGTTACAACGTCTTATAATTCGATAGAGCCGGCTGCACGCATGAAAAAACATGACTCATGCGGCGTTACCTCGCGGCCTCGCTCTGAGGCGTTCCATGTAAGGCTTGAAGTGCAAGCGAGAGCGCGGAACGAGCGACAAAGAAGCACAATCGGCCTTTGCGTTCGGCAGCGTTCGACATCCGTCTCTCTCCTACTTGAGTGAGCGATGCGTCTGCGACTGCGTGGACAGCTGCTATACTATAGTACATTTACATGTTTTGATCGAGTATCAAGTGCAGTGAAAAGTGAATGTGGTGTCAATTGTTTATAGCATAGCAACGATAATTACAGAGTACATTAAGACGTTGTCACATTCAACTATCGTCAGTAAACCGACTTTACAGACAACCAATTTTTGATTATCATTTTATCAGATTTTCATCTCAGAGGGCAGGATTTTTTCAGACTCATCGTTATACTATGGCCAAATGATAGGAAGTCTTTATACATTGTAGTAGTAAATTATGATGTATAAGCTATATTACTATAAAGTTTAATCTAAATCCATTCAGCTGTTTTTGCGTAACAAACTTACATCCATACATCCTCACTAACTTTTGCATTCATAATTTTGGTAGGATTTAGTAAGATGTGCGAATTGTTGGGAAACCTCAATTTAATTATTTTTGTGAAATGGGGAATACCAGTTAATAGTAGAATAAAAGTAACCAACATCATTCTCTAACTTCTTAACTATCTTCATATAGTTCATATTAAATAACTTATCAGTCCACAGCACCATTTTAATGTAAAAGTTGGACACACATACATTGAAATTTATTATGACATTTAATTCAAAAGCAAAAATCAATGCATTCTCAGTGGGAATTAAATGTAATTCAACTGTAAAAAGTAGCCTTTGATGCTCTTTGAATTTGAACTTCCAAGATATCTCAGATAATAATATGAATCCAACTCAATCATAACTCAATTTTGCCAAGATGTCCTTTTCATTACATGATCCTTCTAGATGCAGTGTATGTCATAGTTAAATGTTAGTTCCGTGAACTAGGACATTTGTTTTTAATAAAACCATTCTTAATTTTCAGGATACTTGCTAATACTTCCTGCAATAATGATATTGATAATAATGTTAACAAGCATTTAATAATTACACACACAGCATTGAAAATGCAGGAAAATTGTTCAATACCAGTCATATCCAGAGATGTTGCTGTCCATGATATTAAGGTCAAGATTGAAAATGATCTTTCTGTCAACCAGAGATATATTAAAACTGAAGATGGAATTGATAACGACATGATGAATAGCCAAACCACGGCTCCACATATTGCTATTGATAAAATTAAAATCGAATATAATAGTCAAACCATGGCTCAACTTATTGCTATTGATGAAATTAAAGTTGAATATGATGATACAGAAAACCAGGATATAAAGAACCAGGAAGATATTAGTACTGAACATATAACCAGTAGTGACATGGTGTGTGGATCAACCCATAACATTAAGGTTGAGGCTGAGGATCACGATGTGGAGTGTGGATCAACCACAACCAGAGATTTTGTCACTGATGACATCAAAGTTGAAATTATTACTCCTGAAAAGTTTACCAACATTGAGATGATGCGTAGATCAATGTTGCCCACAGATGATACTTTCAACAGTGTTAAAGTTGAAAACTGTGGTGTGATGAATCAGGATGGTGCAATCAATACTGATGTGAAGAGTGAAGATATGTTAGGTAATTGGAAATTAATTGTTTGTGAATGTTTTATTTGTTGGACTTTAATTTGTGATTATTCTCCTCAGTAGATAAATTCTTTTTGTTAATTGTTATAAGGCAGTGCTTGACAACAATCCCACCTGATGGTAAGTGACGATTCAGCCCTTGCAATGTTGAGCGCACTAACCTAGATAAAGCCTATTCACTCTCGTCTCGTCGTCTACTCCATTGTAAATACTTTTTGAGTGTCTTCAGACTAGTAAGTTTTTAGATATTGTCCATTTAGCAACCTGTTAGTAAGAGTCTCGTAGTAATTCAGTTCAGATGTTTCAACCCTTGAAAATCAAGATTGTTGTCTGTAAAATGTGTAATCCACACCTTTTCCAAGCGGATATGAGTTATATACTACATAGTTGAATTGTAGAATGATTCCAATGATACAAAAATGATACCTATCTGTAAGTCTCCTAGTTAACAAGGGTTGAATTTTTAAAATTGTTTTAGGCTCTGTTGTAAAATTGCATTTTTTCGAGAAACGACAAGATCGCTTCACTGACTCGATATTTACTGACAAAGTTTATTTTGAAACAGGTGAAGATTACTCTTCGGTCGACGGTCTCCCTTCAGCAGAGACAATACATAAAGCTGAGTCGAGCGACACAGGAGTACAACAAGTTACGAAGGACACACAACAAGAAACACACTTAGCTGGAAAATCCAATCTTGTGAAGCACATTAAGACACATTCAAGTGAAAACCCATTTTCTTGTATTATTTGTGACAAGACATTTAAAATGCAAAGTTATATGGTAAAACATTTTAAGAAACATTCAGGAGTAAAACCATTTGCATGCCATATCTGTAAAAAGGCATTTACTGAGGATTCCGATCTTGTAAAACATAAAAAAATACATCCCGGAGAGAAACCGTTTCCCTGTGATGTGTGTGATGAGTCATTTATTGAAAAATCCTATCTTGTAAGACACATAAAGATACATTCAGGACTAGAACCATTTTCGTGTTATATTTGTGATCAAGTATTCACATTAAAATATAATCTTGTAGAACATATAAATATACATTCAGGAGTAAAACTATACTCGTGTCATATATGTAACAAGGAATTTACTGCAAAACGCAATCTTAGTAAACATACAAAGATACATTCAAGAGAAAACCCATTTTCATGTGATATCTGTGACAAGACATTTAAAATACAAAGGTATCTGACAACACATATGAGGATACATTCAGAACTAAAACCGTTTGCGTGTCATGTCTGTAACAAGAAATTTACTGAAAAATGCGTTCTTGTAAAACATATAAATACACATTTAGGAATAAGACCATTCACATGTGACATCTGTAATAAGGCATTTGCTATAAAACCTATTCTTGTAAAACATTTAAAGACACATTCAGGATTAAAACCATTCTCATGTCATATCTGTAACAAGGCGTTTACTGTAAAATACCATCTTATGGAACACCTTAAGATACATTCAGGAATAAAACCATTCTCATGTCATATCTGTAACAAGGCATTTACTTCAAAAACCAACCTTGAAAAACACATTAAGATACATTCAGGAGAAAAACCATTTTCGTGTGATGTCTGTCACAAAACATTTAGTCAGAAAGGTACTCTTAAAATTCATATGATGACACACTCAGGAGAAAAACCATTTTCGTGTGACATTTGTAATAAGGCATTTACCATAAAACCTATTCTTGTAAAACATTTAAAGACACATTCAGGATTAAAACCATTCTCATGTCATATCTGTAACAAGGCGTTTACTGTAAAATCCAATCTTGTAAAACATAAAAAGACACATTTAGGCATAAAACCATTCTCATGTCACATCTGTAACAAGGCATATACTGCAAAATACAATCTTGTAAAACATATAAATAAACATTCATAAAGACAGTCTGTGTTTTAATTATTAATTTCAAATTGAAAATTAAAGTTACCTACTGTTTTTGATGGAGATGTTTACGAGATTCCGATGAGGTCTTGGGTGGTAGAGCGCACTAACTTAGTAGCTGCCTATTCACTCTTGATTTGAAGACCCACCCCACCCCAGAATATAATCGCGTAGGAACGCCGACGCCGGCAATTTGTTCCAGTCATGATGTGGAGTGGAGATCAAACCAAAGATTTAGTCACTAATTACATCAAAGTTAAAGTTATCTACAGCGTTAATTTTAGATACTAGCTACCAGTGTGTGTATGTCTGTGTGTTAGTGTTGGCGTGCGTGAGTACGTAATATATGCGTGATTTTTTTAAGTAGTTGTAAACATGTGATATAAAATATTTATTTGGTATGGTGAATGCAAAAATTTACGTTCATTTGTGTATTTTTATTATCAGGATACAAAAAAGACGTCTAAGGCGAAAATAAAGAGCTTGCTTTCCTGATTACGGATATGGTCTTAAGTCAATTTGCCCAAAAACTCGACTTATTGCACTTTTATTAAGATTTGCAGACCTGTGAATTCGATGATAAACTTTAAAAAAAAAATCTTTCGCTTGTTTTCATTTTCATTTTTAACTTTTTAATGAATGATTGTACAACTAAAAGTTACAGGGCCAAATATGTAGAGTATTTAATTTGAAACGAAAACTGTTAGAAATGCTAAGTGAGCCCAATAGTTTGGTAGATAGCTAACATTTCAATGGACTAATAAGACAGAACATTCATTCTGTGATTAGTTTGTACTTAAGTTCCGTCACACACTGCCGTGTAGCAGTGGTGACGGAGTCACTATAAATATTGATAACCTTTTAAAGTGCCGATAGAACACTTGATACACTAGCGCCATCCTTGTTTAATAACCTTCGACAGATGCATGATTTTAATGCACAAGCACAATGGTATGGGTATGGGACTCGTTTTGCTATTTTTTTTATTATATATTTTAGGGAAGAGGACTTCAATAAAATTATTTTGAATACCATTTTCCACTTCTTCGAGAACGTTCTACGTAACTTCCGAGGAGGTCCCTCTGCCACCAAGTCAAGTCAGGATCTGACCTGACTGTGGATTGTGGAATTCGAGGGAAACCATCATTTTTTTTTTATTTCTTGTAGATTTTTTGTTTTGTTTAACTAAGTAAATCTTTACCTATGTTGAGAAAAAACAAAAAATATTCTATACTTTTCTAGGTTCTGTCATGTAGAGTGATCTGTCAACTTGACAACCAACTGTAAAAGTTGTAAAACTGTCAGTTTATTTTATAGTTGGAAATGTTGGATTGGAAATATTGGGATTGATTTTCCGTATATACATATTAATCTATGGGATTGATTTAGCGTAGCTACTTATGCTACATTATACTCGTAATTATAGTGATCTGTAGAATTGATTGAATAGTTGATTTGCTAAATGCTACAAATGACTCACAGATCACTATAATCCTAACTGAGCTCCTGTCGTGTTAACCGGGGGCCGAAGTCGCTGAAGTCTGGGGTTTGTCGGTCCCGGGCTCTTCCTAGTCTTGGTCACTTACTACTCTTTCGGTACGTTATTGACAGTTTTAAATTACTATGAAATAACCTTTATCCTTCTATCATTATACCTAATATGCTATGGAATTTGACAACGATAACATTAAAAAGTTTAATCGATGCGGTCAACCTTCATTGACTAGTTTAGTGCTATCAGCTGAGTTGGTAAATGATCTTTGTAGAATGTTTGAAATTCTTTTTGCTGTCAATGGTTTGAAATTACTATTAATATCTACTACTTGTGCTGTAAGCCTTTCTGATTATCATTGGAACGAAGTTCCTTACGGCAGGCTTGGAGGGGATAGGGATTTTGCTGCGCGACCGAACTGAAAAATATGTGATAGTAAAACCGTAAGCGTGGAAAAAAAAGTGCGTGGAATAGAAACCGTTAAATGAGACGTGCGCAGGCGCGACAGTCGCATACACAAGCGAGTATTGTATAATAGCTTTCTCTTTCTCCCTCTTTCTTTTCGTTCGCCGTTGCCTTCATTAGCCGAATTTTCATACAATTTCAAATCGTCAAAACAATAATAAATATAGTAACAATGGCAAGTGAACCAACGAGTGAGTTGAATGCAATTGACAGCGATAATAGCGGGAAATTATTCAGTGCAAAAGAATTAAATACGTAAGTATTACTTTATTCTTTATTAATAAATATACAGGGTGTAATCGTTAAGTGTGCACAGGCAATTATTCCGTAACTATTACAGATATCAAAAAGCTTTAAACTGATATCGAAAGCACTTTACCTAATGAGTAAAATTACAATAATAATTTATTAAAATAAAAACGAGAAATATCCAAAAAAAATACATTAAACTCTCCCATACATTTAGTATGCGATAGTAGAAAGGTTTTACTTTCTTTATTTAAAGTGGAATAGTACCTACTACCTACCTACTCCCGCGATAAAGAATTTGAATTTAGAACGAACACCAAAGAGTATCTTTCTTTTTGTTTTTATTTAGTATGTTGCTTTTCAGCCAGTTCAAATCAATACGATATTGAAACAAGGTTTATTATTAATTTGAAGTGGTAAGATAATTTATCTACACGTGTGTATCTACTTGAAATTCATCAATATCATATCATACATAATTATAAAATGATAAGGGTAAAATGAGTAGGTACTATTCCACTTTAAATAAAGAAAGTAAAACCTTTCTACTATCTCATACTAAATGTATGGGAGAGTTTAACGTAATTTTTTTGGATATTTCTCGTTTTTATTTTAATAAATTATTATTGTAATTTTACTCATTAGGTAAAGTGCTTTCGATATCAGTATAAAGCTTTTTGATATCTGTAATAGTTACGGAATAATCGCCTGTGCACACTTAACGATTACACCCTGTATATTTATAAATATAAAAGTCTGTGGTTCTGTGGAGTTTGCGAGATCTGTCAGAAAACGGAGATTATGATTATGTTGAGTTCCCGGGGAAAAAGTTATGAAAGTTGTCTTAAGTCGCGGAGTCTCTTAAAGTTGTTGATGAAGTTATAATAAAATGTGATATCGCGGATAGAGCGAGTGGTTAAAACGTTGAAATCAATATTGAGTATCGCTGAATAAATCAAATATGTCGTAAACGGAGTTTCGCGTAAATAACCAAAGTAAGAGCGTTTATACAGGACAGTAATCAGAGAATAAATGGTTCTTCATGTGTTGGTCCCGAATCCTGTCTTTTATTTGAAATCCTAAGCTGAAGTCCTGACATGAAATAAGCCCACAACGGAGGTTATGTGAAGAATACCTACTTTCATGAAAATACATGCTACACAGAGTAGAATCGACTGGAAAACCATACAAACACCCACACCCGGCCTACCTGACGCCGATATATACATGTTATTACTAATTCTATTTATATTTAATCATTTTCAGTACTGCAAAACCACCAAAAACCAAAGCAGAGTATCAAAAAGCGTATAGGGAACGCGAAAAAGCTAAAAAAAATGAAAAATAAGCAAGAAAGGTAAAATATAAAGCAAAGATATCCTCTAAACTAATGAAAATATTTAAAAAGTTTATTGATTATTTTTTTAAATAATTAAAAAAAATTCTCCCTTCAATTCCAAACATTTAAATATTATTATATATAATTCTATTTTTTTTTACTAATAATTTTTAGTTCTGCAAAACCACGAAAAACCAAAGCAGAGTATCAAAAGGAGTATAGAGAACGCCAAAAAGCTAAAAAAAATGAAAATAAGCAAGAAAGGTAAAATATAAAGCAAAGATATCCTCTAAATTAATGAAAATATTTAAAAGGTTTATTGATTATTTTTTTAAATAATTAAAAAAAATTCTCCCTTCAATTCCAAACATTTAAATATATATAATTCTATTTTTTTTACTAATCATTTTCAGTTCTGCAAAACCACGAAAAACCAAAGCAGAGTATCAAAAGGAGTATAGAGAACGCCAAAAAGCTAAAAAAAAAATGAATAAGCGAGAAAGGTACAATATCAAGCAAAAATATCTAGTAAACTAATGAAAATATTTAAAAAGTTTATTGAATATTTTTTTTTAAGTTTTAATTTAAACAAAAAATGTATTTTTAATCATTTTCAGTACCGCAAAACCACCAAAAACAAATGCAGAACATCAAAAGGCATTCAGGGAACGTCAAAAAATAAAAAAACGAGAAAGGTACAATACAAACATATCGATGTGTATGTATACATACGAGGGTGCTCCTTTTTTTCGAATTCTATTTTTGGCCTCATCTACGAAAGAGTATCATAGTAAATTAGAAAAAAAATTACTTTCTAAGTTTAGAATAATAATTCGTATGTGGAGTGAAAATTCAAAGAAAAGAAGCACTCAAATGTATATAAAGAATTTTTTTTTATGTTAAATATTTTTGGAACGAAGTTCCTTACGGCAGGCTTGGAGGGGATAGGGATTTTGCTGCGCGACCGAACTGAAAAATATGTGATAGTAAAACCGTAAGCGTGGAAAAAGAAGTGCATCAGATTTTCATCTCAGAGGGCAGGATTTTTTCAGACTCATCGTTATACTATGGCCAAATGATACAAAGTCTTTATAAATTGTAGTAGTAAATTATGATGTATAAGCTATGTTACTATAAAGTTTAATCTAAATCCATTCAGCAGTTTTTGTGTAACAAACTTACATCCATACATCCTCACAAACAAGATGTACGAATTGATGGGAATCCTCAATTTAAGTAATTTTTAGTGTAATGGGGAATACCAGTTAATAGTAGAATAAAAGTAACCAACATCATTCTCTAACTTAATAACTATCTCCGTATAGTTCATATTAAATAACTTATCAGTCCACAGCACCATTTTAATGTAAAAGTTGGACACACATACATATTTTGAAATTTATTATGACATTAAATTTAAAAGCAAAAATCAATGCATTCTCAGTGGGAATTAAATGTAATTCAACTGTAAAAAGTAGCCTTTGATCCTCTTTGAACTTCCAAGATATCTCAGATATGAATCCAACTCAATCATAACTCAATTTTGCCAAGATGTCCTTTTCATTACATGATCCTTCTAGATGCAGTGTATGTCATAGTTAAATGTTAGTTCCGTGAACTAGGACATTTGTTTTTAATAAAACCATTCTTAATTTTCAGGATACTTGCTAATACTTCCTGCAATAATGATATTGATAATAATGTTAACAAGCATTTAATAATTACACACACAGCATTGAAAATGCAGGAAAATTGTTCAATACCAGTCATATCCAGAGATGATCTTTTTGTCAACCAGAGATATATTAAAACTGAAGATGGAATTGATAACGACATGATGAATAGCCAAACCACGGCTCCATATATTGCTATTGATGAGATTAAAATCGAATATGATGATGCAGAAAACCAGGATATAAAGAACCAGGAATATATTAGTACTGAACATATAACCAGTAGTGACATGGTGTGTGGATCAACCACAACCGAAGATGTCATTCATGACATTAAGGTTGAGACTGAGGATTATGATGTGGAGTGTGGATCAACCACAACCAGAGATTTTGTCACTGATGACATCAAAGTTGAAATTATTACTCCTGAAGAGTTTACTAACATTGAGGTGATGTGCAGTTCAACATTGCCCACAGATGATACTTTCAACAGTGTTAAAGTTGAAAACTGTGGTGTGATGAATCAGGATGGTGCAATCAATACTGATGTGAAGAGTGAAGATATGTTAGGTAATTGGAAATTAACTGTTTGTGAATGTTTTAATTGTTGGACTTTAATTTGTGATTATTCTCCTCAGTAGATAAATTCTTTTTGTTAATTGTTATAAGGCAGTGTTTGACAACAATCCCACCTGATGGTAAGTGACGATTCAGCCCTTGCAATGTTGAGCGCACTAACCTAGATAAAACCTATTCACTATCGTCTCGTCGTCTACTCCATTGTAAATACTTTTTGAGTGTCTTCAGACAAGTAAGTTTTTAGATATAGTCCATTTAACAACCTGTTAGTATAGTTAGTAATTCAGTTCCAGATGTTTCAACCCCTGAAAATCAAGATTGTCGTCCGTAAAATGTATAACTTACACCTTTCCAAGCAGAACACAATTGCCGCTAAAACAAATTGTACTATGTACCATGACACACGGTGGTCTTGGCGCGTTGACAATACAACGCAGGAAAGTTGTCGTATCTCGAAAAACTGCGAATATGAGTTATACACTTCATTGGAATAAAAAAATGTGGAATGATTCCAATAATTGTAAAAAGAAGATTTCAGTGTAAAATTCAATTGCTACGACACGATCGCTTTCCTTAGTTGACATGTACTGACAGAAGTTTATTTTGAAATAGGTGAAGATTACTCTTCGGTCGACGGTCTCCCTTCAGCAGAGACAATACATAAAGCGGAGTCGAGCGACACAGGAGTACAACAAGTGACGAAGGACACACAACAAGAAACACACTTAGCTGGAAAATCCAATCTTGCGAAGCACATTAAGACACATTCAAGTGAAAACCCATTTTCTTGTACTATTTGTGACAAGACATTTAAAATGCAAAGTTATATGGTTAAACATTTTAAGAAACATTCAGGAGTAAAACCATTTGCATGCCATATCTGTAAAAAGGCATTTACTGAAAATTCCGATCTTGTAAAACATAAAAAAATACATCCCGGAGAGAAACCGTTTCCCTGTGATGTGTGTGATAAGTCGTTTATTGTAAAATCCTATCTTGTAAGACACATTAAGACACATTCAGGACTAGAACCATTTTCGTGTTACATCTGTGATCAAGTATTCACATTAAAATATAATCTTGTAGAACATATAAATATACATTCAGAAATAAAACCATACTCGTGTCATATATGTAACAAGGAATTTACTGCAAAATCCTATCTTAGAAAACATACAAAGATACATTCAAGAGAAAATCCATTTTCATGTGATATCTGTGATAAGACATTTAAAATACAAAGGTATCTGACAACACATATGAGGACACATTCAGAACTAAAACCGTTTGCGTGTCATGTCTGTAACAAGAAATTTACTGTAAAATCCAATCTTGTGGAACACCTTAAAATACATTCAGGAATAAGACCATTCAAATGTGACATCTGTAATAAGGCATTTACTGTAAAACCTATTCTTGTAAAACATTTAAAGACACATTCAGGATTAAAACCATTCTCATGTCATATCTGTAACAAGGCGTTTACTGTAAAATACCATCTTATGGAACACCTTAAGATACATTCAGGAATAAAACCATTCTCATGTCATATCTGTAACAAGGCATTTACTTCAAAAACCAACCTTCAAAAACACATAAAGATACATTCAGGAGTAAAACCATACTCGTGTCATATATGTAACAAGGAATTTACTGCAAAACCCAATCTTAGTAAACATACAAAGATACATTCAAGAGAAAATCCATTTTCATGTGATATCTGTGACAAGACATTTAAAATACAAAGGTATCTGACAACACATATGAGGATACATTCAGAATTAAAACCGTTTGCGTGTCATGTCTGTAACAAGAAATTTACTGTAAAATCCAATCTTGTGGGACACCTTAAGATACATTCAGGAATAAAACCATTTTCATGTCATATCTGTAACAAGACATTTAAAATAAAAAAGTATCTTGTAAAACATATAAATAAACATTTAGGAATAAGACCATTCTCATGTGACATCTGTAATAAGGCATTAACTTCAAAAATCAACCTTGAAAAACACATAAAGATACATTCAGGAGAAAAACCATTCTCATGTCATATCTGTAACAAGGCGTTTTCTGTAAAATACTATCTTGTGGAACACCTTAAGATACATTCAGGAATAAAACCATTCTCATGTCATATCTGTAACAAGGCATTTACTTCAAAAACCAACCTTGAAAAACACATAAAGATACATTCAGGAGAAAAACCATTTTCGTGTCACATCTGTAACAAGGCGTTTACTGTAAAACCTATTCTTGTAAAACATCTAAAGACACATTCAGGATTAAAACCATTCTCATGTCATATCTGTAACAAGGCGTTTACTGTAAAATACAATCTTGTAAAACATATAAATAAACATTCATAAAGACAGTCTGTGTTTTAATTGTTAATTTCAAATTGAAAAGTAATGTTATCTACTGTTTTTGATGGAGACATTAACGAGATTCCAGGTTTTTGCCGGTTCAGTTATTGAGTTACGAATAATCTTGAATTACATTTTACGAGTATATCACGGCTTACCTCACGTATTTTAATTGTCGGATTCGCCCGACTAGTTTCGGACCATTCCGAGGTCCTTTATCAAGAGCCGTCGCCGACGAGAGCGCGGTTCCGACTGAGTTCAGTCGGAACCGCGCTCTCGTCGTCTACTCGTAAAATGTATTCAGACACTCACGAATCGTTCAGTACTAAAATCTTGAATTAATTATGTAATTATACTAAATGATCACCATCTAATTCAACTTGGAATAAAAATGGATTTTTTCAATGGCAATATTTTATGCAAATCATTATCATCGTAACTCATAACTGTCCCACTGCTGGGCACGGGTCTCCCAATGTGAGGGGTACAGGCCATAGTCCATCACGCTGGCCAAGTGCGGGTTGGCAAACACACACTTTGAGATTATCATGGAGAACTTTCAGGTGTGCAGGTTTCCTCACGATGTTTTCCTTCACCGAAGCAAGTGATAATTAAATTCTAATACGCACATGAATTCTAAATTAGAGGTGCGTGCGACTTACGAATGACCTTGTACATCTTATAATATATAAAATTCTCGTGTCACAATGTTAGTTACCATACTCCTCCGAAACGGCTCGACCGATTCTCATGAAATTTTGTGTGCTTATCGAGTAGGTCTGAGAATCGACCAACATCTATTTTTCATACCCCTAAATGTTAAGGGTTGTCCACCCTATTTTTATTTTTTATTTTTTCGACAATTTTTTTATAGTGCGGCATAAAAAAATACACATGATCCCAAATTTTCACTTCCCTACCCCCACCCCTCAAATTTAAATCGAGCTTTTTTTATTTTTATATGAAATATACAGGGTGTAATCGTTAAGTGTGCACAGGCGATTATTCCGTAACTATTACAGATATCAAAAAACTTTAAACTGATATCGAAAGCACTTTACCTAATGAGTAAAATGACAATAATAATTTATTAAAAATAAAACGAGAAATATCCAAAAAAATTACATTAAACTCTCCCATACATTTAGTATGAGATAGTAGAAAGGTTTTACTTTCTTTATTTAAAGTGGAATAGTACCTACTCCCGCGATAAAGAATTTGAATTTAGAACGAATACCAAAGAGTATCTTTCTTTTTGTTTTTATTTAGTATGTTGCTTTTCAGCCAGTTCAAATCAATATGATATTGAAACAAGGTTTATTATTAATTTGAAGTTGTAAGATAATTAATCTACACGTGTGTATCTACTTGAAATTCATCAATATCATATCATACATAATTATAAAATGATAAGGCACTATTCCACTTTAAATAAAGAAAGTAAAACCTTTCTACTATCTCATACTAAATGTATGGGAGAGTTTAATGTAATTTTTTTGGATATTTCTCGTTTTTACTTTAATAAATTATTATTGTAATTTTACTCAATAAGTAAAGTGCTTTCGATATCAGTTTAAAGCTTTTTGATATCTGTAATAGTTACGGAATAATCGCCTGTGCACACTTAACGATTACACCCTGTATATATATATATATATATATCGGAACATAGTTCGCGGGGTCAGCTAGTAATTAATTGTGAACTTCTCGGTAGCTCATATCCCGGCGACTGCGTCGATCCTAACTCAACGGATCAACCCAGTTATGCAGGCGCCAGTTACCCAGGCGCAGTCGTAGGTGGATAGGAGACTATTGGCACAGTTCTTAGGCGCTTTCGTGCTCCGGAGGGCACGCTAACCCGTCGAGCGCTGTTGTTATCACGAGAACAGTCCAAATACCCATCAGGGAGGCATTAAACTTATGAACGTGGGCTGGCCACTAATCCCTCCACCAAACCGCACTGTCGAAGCGTGATGGAGTACGCTCTGGGTCTTCTCGGCTATGAGGCGAGGGCTCTCCCTGCAGTGGGCCATTAGCGGGTAGATGCCACATGAAGTTGGTGTCCAGACCATTTTATTGTTTTACAGGTAATATCAGTATTATCATAAAATGTATATAAAGCAGTGATAGCGGTGTGGTTGAACGTTGGACTGCCGAACCGGAGGTTCCGGGTTCAAACCCCGCACGCACCACTAATTTTCAAAAATTATGTGCGTATTAAAATTTAATTATCACTTGCTTTGGTTAAGGAAAACATCGTGAGGAAATCTGCACACCTGAGAGTTCTCCATAGCGTTCTCAACGGTGTGTGAAGTCCACCAATCCGCACTTGGCCAGCGTGGTGGACTATGGCCTATACCCCTCACACTGTGAGAGGAGACCCGTGCCCAGCAGTGGGACAGTTATGGGTTGTGATGATGATGATGATGATCAGTATTATCAGGTAACCAGTGTCGGACTAACAGGGGGCCTCTACTGGTCTCGTTCGCCACTGAAGATCACCACTGACTGGCACCATAAATATTAGGTTCGGCGAGCTTTATTTCGCAGCAAAGCCTAACTTGTAAATTTTAATCTATACAAATAAATAAATATGGTCTGTTTGTAATATTAAAATAACTGCTTTTTACTAAATGCATAATGTATACACGGTACATACGAGTATACCAAAAAAATATTTATTAAAAACTAGCTGCCCCAGCGAACTTCGTACCGCTCTATAATTAATAAACAAATATGGTGGCATATCGACAGCAGCGCCACCTACCGGGTCCAATTGTGAATCTAAACCATTCTTGGATCCACCTGAAGACACACAAAAAATTTCAACCGAATCGGTCCAGCCGTTCTCGAGTTTTAGCGTCACTAACGAACAGCAATTCATTTTTATATATAAGACTAGTTGTCCCAGCGTACTTCGTACTGCTTTATAATTAAAAAATGTTTTAGTGATATATCGACAGCAACGCCACCTACCGGGTCCAATTGTTAATCTAAACAATTCTCGGATCCACCTGAAGACACACAAAAAATTTCAACCAAATCGGTCAAGCCGTTTAGGAGGAGTTCAGTGACATACACACTCACAGAAGAATTATATATATTAAGATTTTGTTTGTCTATTTGTTTGGGCTAGTCACTGGAACGGCTGGACCGATTTTGACGGGACTTTCACTGGCAGATTGCTGATTAATTAACTCAAACTAAACCCTCAGCACATGTCGTGAACCTTCCAAGACGGCCAACCTTTTCGTTAGTTACGATTTGGTTTGGTAGGTTGAACAAGTCAGCCGTTTTCTGTTTGAAGCAACAAGAAACAAAAATTGATACTTTAACTTCATACCAGTCTATAACATCGAAAACTTGTAACTTAGCTTTCCCAATCGAAAAAAATATTCTTTATTCGATTTTTTTTTAACTCCAAACAATCTTTTTGACAAAAAACCGATCCGTTTTAGGAATAAACCATTGACTTATTATTACTATGGACATCTAGTCTCATACTAAAATCGCGATAAAAATGTCCCAGTCAGTTATGTCATGTCATGCAGTTAACAAGGTAATTTAAACACTAAAATCATTGTGTCACGGTTTAATTTCGATTGCAGTCGTGAACGCCAGCCATTGCAAGAATAGAAATGTTAACAAGGTAATTTAAGCACTAAAATCATTACATCACGGTTTAATTTTGATTGCAGTCGTGAACGCGGAATTGTTTCTCTCCTTGCGTTTTGTTACTCATTTGGCTCGGACATTTTTCAGCGCGGACCCGACGTCCATAGTAATAATAAGTCAATGACTCCAAACAATCTTTTTGACAACAAACCGATCCTTTTTAGGAATAAACCCTTTAATTTTAGTATTGACAAAACAGGGTCCGCAAAACTATATCTGCACTGAAAATGTTCCAAATTTTGTGGTCAATAAAACATTTTTATTATTTATATTTATTTATTTATAACTCTTTATTGTACACCAAGAACAGGACATTAACAATATGTAGTAACACATTTACAAAGTACAAAACGCGGTCGTATCGCTACATAGCGATCGCTTCCAGACCTTAAGATATGATGCGATGAGTAAAGTGAGGTAATGTGCACGAGAAATGTAAGGAGAATTTAATATTATTTTTACAGATATCATACGAAAAAGTGTTTTTTAAGCTATTGCATAGCTTTTATCGCGGGCCTTGAGCGTGGCGACCGAATCCAGAAATTCCGTAACGAAAAAACCTAACACCCCCAATCAGCGCCACCTAGTACCTTAATACTAAGGTATGGTACGTATGTTTTCTACAAACACATATATTAGTATTAATGTATAAAATAATATAGTATAGTTTGTATATATATATATATATATATATATTTGTTATTTTATCGGTCAGTATCTAGTATATTTTCTATCTCTTGATATGTACAGTCCCTTATCCAATTTAATGTTTTAATTTTGCATGAGTAATTATTTTCTTTAAAAATATTAATTTTTTTATTAATTTTATTGTACAAAAAGGGTCCCCTAAATGTGAAACATTTTTCTCCAAATTTTGTTTTTGTAGTTGGTATAGTCCAGGATGTATTTCTTTTTGATCTTTTTTGTCTGTCTTCTTTATGTACCGCTATTTTGTGATATTTTGCTATTGTCCTTGTGATATACAGTTTTCTCACACTTAAATGTCCAGTTTCCGAATACAGCTGTTCTGTCGGGTGACGATATGGTTTTCGGTAAGCAACTTTTAGTAGGGCTCGCTGTGCTCTCTCTAGTTTTATGAGTGTAGTTTTGGTAGCCGCTCCCCACGTGACAATGCAGTAGTTAATAATCGACTGACATAAAGCCAGGTAGATTATTTTAACTGTGGAGACATCTGCCACGTGTCTTAGTCTTTTAAAGATGTACATTAATTTTCTAGTGCGCCCACATAGCATATCCACCTGTGCTTTCCATGTCAGTCGATTATCAACTACAACCCCTAGGTATTTTACATTTTTCGTCTCTTCTATGACTGGACAATTGCATACATTATTGTTTGTATAATTGCATGTGTGTAGTTTAATATTAAATGGTAGGGTAGGACGAGACTTATAACTAATTCTAAAATTTATAAATTTAGTTTTGGTAGTATTTAGTGTTAGGAGGTTCTGTTCTAGCCAAGTTGCGATTTTGGCCATTCCCTTTTCCGCTAGTCTTTGTACAGCTTGCCAGTCTTTTCCATAAAATAGAATTGCTGTATCGTCCGCGAATGCCAGTATTTTTGCTTGGTATATGGGTAGGCCACACAGGTCGTTTACGTATGCCAGGAAGAGGGTTGGTGAGAGCACTCCACCTTGTGGCAAACCGTACGTTGGTGTAGAATAGTCGCTATATACTCCGTCAACTACTACTTTGTGCTTTCTATCGGACAGGTAAGAGTTGAACCACTCTAGTGCTAGACCACGTATACCTAGATGTCCTAGTTTTTTTAATAAGATTTGCCTTGATACAGTATCGAAGGCTTTTGCCAAATCAAGGAAGACACCGATGCATTTGTTCCCAGCATCTAAGTTTGTTGTGATGTAATCTGAAAGGGTGTTAACTGCGTCTTCCGTAGATCTGTTTTTGCGGAATCCGTATTGATTGTCGGATAGGAGTCCTTTTTCTTCTAGATAGGATAGCAGTCTTTTATTCACAATTTTTTCTAGAATCTTTGGCATACAGGTCAACAGAGAGATCGGCCTGTAATTGCGTCCGTCAGAATGGAGGGTCAATCATCGTATTTCACTCTGATATTATGTTAAATAATTGCTTATGAATTGCTTATATTTGCTTATCATGATGAGAGAATTGCTTATTGCATAATTTAAAAGAAATAACAAATTTAATGTTGACCCTCCATTCTGACGTCAGCTCCGCGGGTCAACTCTCTATAAAGTAGTAACTACGTAGAATTACTAATGTTTTAATGGGCCAAAAATTGCTTATCAATTGCTTATTTCACAATTTGGAAGCCTGCACCCCGTTATTAAATTCATAAGCTAAGTACGACCCTAAAATCCCCCAGCGCCTGTTAAAATTGTATGAGCAAAGTCACGAATGTTGGAAATTGCGTTTCAATTACAAGGTTCAGTTAAGTATTTGGTAATTATTTAAATATAATTAGGAATCGCTAGCAATCAAATTCGGAGTTCACGGCACAACTGATTTATTATTTTACTACCCGCGGAGTGTATAACAAGAATACACCACAGGTTCTTATATGCCTACCAATATTGAGACAAAATGAACTTACTCTCCGTTAATTTAAATAACTGTATATTTTTAACGTTTATTTTTAACGAGGTGTTGCGAAAACAACAACAATGCACAAGAATAAAATTGTTTGAAAGACCCTTATGACTCTAGTCAGGTATCAAATTAAAAACAAGATTTTCAATAGTTTGAGATCACTTGCAAAAGCTGATATATTTTCAAAATTTAACTTACTCAAGGGAAAATGTTCACGTTATATCTTTTTTTATTTAAAAATACACTTTCTGAAATTAAAAAATTAAACTAATATTATTTTTTAATAATTCAACCCGAATTATTAAATTTTTTATACTAAAAATAGGCGATTAATCAGGCGATGGTAATAGAACTTTGATAGAAATAAAAAAATCATCATCATCATCACAACCCATAACTGTCCCACTGCTGGGCACGGGTCTCCTCTCACTGTGTGAGGGGTATAGGCCATAGTCCACCACGCTGGCCAAGTGCGGATTGGTGGACTTCACACACCTTTGAGAACATTATGGAGAACTCTCGGGTGTGCAGGTTTCCTCACGATGTTTTCCTTCACCGAAGCAAGTGATAATTAAATTTTTAATTCGCACATAATTTTTTGAAAATTAGTGGTGCGTGCGGGGTTTGAACCCGGAACCTCCGGTTCAGCAGTCCAATGTTCAACCACACCGCTATCACTGCTAATAAAAAAATAGTTTAAGCAAACTTAAAAACCTTTTATTAATAAATTGTAGTTTATCTAATACAAAATAACTCCTCCTCTGCCTCAAACACATGCGGAGATCCTCCTGGGCATGCTGAGGATCAAGTTATCCGGCATTTCTTGTGGTAACCGGTCCCATTCTTGAACAGCAGCTTCCCTGAGCTGCGGCACTGTCTGGGGTGATCGCAAACTGTTTTTTATGTTTGTATGTATGAAATGAAATGAAATTTATTCGAAGTTGGTTTTTTACAAACACTTTTCGAAAGTCAATCTACGCCATCGCTTCAACAAATCCCTACCGTGAGTAGTCTTGGAAGAAGAAGCGGCAAGAAAATTCCAATACAGATATACAGCTAGCCTGTCGGATCCCACTGCTGGCGAAAGGCGTCCCTCCCTATACATACATACAATATTATACACAATATTTTAAAATCAACGTAGGTACTTAGTTGAAATTTATTTATTAATTACAATATTTCTGACTGACCTGTTTTTGAAATCTCATCAGTGATTTTGTTTGAGATTCACCACCCGGCTTTATTTCATCATCCGTGTTAATTAAAGTTCTTCAGCAAAAGTTTCGACATGATCCGACATATAGTTCTCTTTCCTATACTGACCCAGAAGTTATGCCTCCCGTACGACAGTGAAGTTTAAGTTTTTCTTTACCGCTATAACGACCAGACACGATCGGGGTTTCTTATGCCCCGTTCCGCACTTAACGTGTTAACGGAGGGTAGGTTCATTTTGACGACCCGGATGACGCAATGGTTAACGCGTCGGATCGCCGTTCCGAGGGTCCTGGGTTCGATTCCCAGCGAGGCGAACATTTGAATGATGAATTTAAATTTTCGTTCTTGGTCTAGGTCTGTGTGTTCTTGTCTTGTGTGTTGTCCATGGCACCCATGACACAGGGAATCCTAGTGTGGGGCTATGAGTGTGATGCGTTATTAATTTTATTTATTTATTTTAGTTATTTTGTCTCAATATCGGTAGGCATTTAAGAACCTTGTAATTGAAACGCAATTTCCAACATTCGTGACTTTGCTCATACAATTTTAACAGGCGCTGGGGGATTTTAGGGTCGTACTTAGCTTATGAATTTAATAACGGGGTGCAGGCTTCCAAATTGTGAAATAAGCAATTGATAAGCAATTTTTGGCCCATTAAAACATTAGTAATTCTACGTAGTTACTACTTTATAGAGAGTTGACCCGCGGAGCTGACGTCAGAATGGAGGGTCAACATTAAATTTGTTATTTCTTTTAAATTATGCAATAAGCAATTCTCTTATCATGATAAGCAAATATAAGCAATTCATAAGCAATTATTTAACATAATATCAGAGTGAAATACGATGATTGACCCTCCATTCTGACGGACGCCTGTAATTGGATGGCTCCGAAGGGTTTCCAGCTTTGTAAATTGGTCGTATGTTTGCTATTTTAAAACAGTCAGGAAATATACCAGATGACAAACTTAGATTGCATATATGTGTTATTGGTGTTGCTAATATGTGTTTTGTCCGTTTTAATACATCGCTTGTGATGCCATCCCAACCTGGAGCTGATGCCGCTTTTAAGTTATCGATCACTTGTACAATTTCTATTTCATCTGTTGGGGTAAGGAATAGTGAAGCAGATGGAGTCTTATTTTTATCTATTAAGGCGCAGAGTTCTTCCTCAGTTTTATTTATTTTAGTTAATATGTTGGTCGCCAAATTCTTTCCTACTTTGCTGAAATATCTGTTTAATTTGTTTACTGATTCTACTGGTGTGCTTCTAATATTTAGTATTTCTGGGCTATTTAAGTTTTTGTTTGATGGTATGTTACATATCTGTTTCACGGATTTCCACAGTTGTTTATTATTATTTTTATGTTTTACAATTGATTCCTTGTCGTTCTCGTCTTTTAGGTTTTGAAGTATGTTATTGCAGTAGTTTCTATACCGTTTGTATTTTATTTTTAGGTCTGTGTTGTTTGGATTTTTTCTTAGTTTTATATGCATTTGGTCTCGTTTCCGTATACAGCTTAAAAGACCAGGTGTTATCCATGGCCTTTTAATAATTTCTGATGATTTGATTATTTTTTCAGTGGTGTGTTCTTTAATTTGTTTAGTTAGATATGTAATAAAGAGGGTAGCAGCATCATTAGCATTACTTTCATTAAGGACAGAGGACCAGTCAGTTTTTTGTAAACTATCGGTAAGTTCTAGGTAATTTATATGTTTAATGTTTTGTTTAATTACAGCTGGGGTAGTAGGAGATTTTTGTAATCCTATCAATAAGGTGTCGTGGTCTGTTATATCACTTTGGCATACTATAACTTTTGATGTCATTTTGGTTTTTATTAGTGCATGGTCGAGGCTGTTTTGGCCTCGTGTAGGGTATAGTTGGCCAGGTAGGTAACCATAATGTGCCGTGACATTAAGGTATTCTTCAGCTCTTGTGTCAGTTGTTCCCATTTTAATGTCGATATTTAAGTCCCCTGTAATAATTGAGGTTTCTCCAGCAACCGAATTCATAACCTTAATCAGCGAATCTAAAAATTTTTCAATACGATAGTATGATGGCGACCTATAGATGGCAATAACACTAAGTAATCTATCAATATTGATAAGTAAGCAGTTTGCTTCCTCAAAAGGTGGTTCTTGTATTTGGACATTTAAATTGTCTTTTGACAGAATTACAATGCCGTCGTTTTGATTTAGTGACCGTCGTGTAAAGTGGCAGTTGTATCCTGTCAGATAGATTGTTTGAAAATTGCTGTCCAGCCAGCACTCAGTGAGCACAATTATATCAGGTTTAAAGTTTAATCTAGAGAAAAATACGAGAAAATAATTGAAGTTTTTCCTGATGCTTCGTATGTTTTGCGTCAGTATTGTTATGTTTTTCCCAGTATCCCCAATCTGCTCTTTACACAGTTCTGGGGACGTTAGTAACGTACTGGTGATTAAATCAGTATTATCAATTTCTTTTATTAAATCATTACAATCCATAATTAATTATTAATATTTTTATGTAACACGCACTTAAGGATAACAATATTTGTTTCTTCATGTCGGTAAATGGGTTTGTTGATAGTACACATATTAATATATGTTAGTATTTTATTGTTACTTGTAGGATATATTTTATTTACGTTATTTATGATATATAGCAAGGATAGATAGTAGTAAGCAACGTTATTAGATTTTTTTGCTAGATATTGATTGTTGTTTTTAATCTGTATATTATTGTTATATATTATTATAATAAATATTGTGTTTAGTTGGATTTTATTCTTTATCGTGTTATAGGATATTTGTTTAGTGTATGTGTGTGTTATTTGTGGAGTTGTGTATGTGTATAAATTAATTTTAGACATATTATTATAAGCACTCTTACAGCTATAACTTATCCTAACTAAATTTCTGATTGAGTTCGCAGCAATAAAAATAAGTAATATAATAAAAATACAATGATAGTTATAGTTGCACTGTGTAAGCCAGCTATTTAGTAAATAGTTATTACACATGGTTTTAGTGATGGATATATATTTTACTAAGTTTATTACTGCGATCCCATTATATTCTAGTCATATTTTTTTTTCGAGTTTGCGCAGATTTTCCAGTTGAGCTTCATTTTTAATTAAAACATACGGTGATCCTTCGCTTTTTCGTACATATACGAGTCCATTTGCTATCCAGCAGTATGCATATTTTTCTGACTTAGCTAAGTCTCTCGCCAAGTAGTGTAGCCGCTTTGCTTTTGCGGTTAGATGTTCCGATATATATATTGGAGTATTTTTGGCATCAAGGGGTTTTATTCCTAAATGACTACTGTTGAGCTGGCTTGCTGGTCTTTCACGGTTGTATTTCTTTGTAGCGTTTAGGAATTTATATTTTTTTAGAGTATCCGTAAATTCGACGATGACTGTAGAATTCTTGTGCTCTGACTTGCTACGATTTCTAAATACATCCCGTAAGCAAGATGAATCAAAATCAATTTTTAATGTGTTAGAAATTGTTTGAATCATGGCGTACAAACTTTCTTTCGTTTCTCTCAAACATTTGGGTACATTTCTTATTTCTATTTGAGTTTTTTTGGTGTGACGTTCGAAGCTATCTACTTTTTCTTCTAATGAGTTTATTTGTTGAGTAATTTGCTTTTTTTCTGATTCAAAATCGTGTATTTTAAGTTCAATATTTTTTATTTGTTCGCTCATGAAATCCATTGAGGTTTCGATATTTTTATTTGTCTTTTCTATCGTACTCATATTTGTTTTTATTTCTTTTATGTGCTTGTGTAGGCTCTCTAGTTTATTATTTTGGTCCTCCATGAGGCTAATTACTAAATCCCTCATTTCGGTTTTAAAAGAGGATAGTTCATCGCTTATTGTTTCCCCGGATATTCGTCGACGTTTGCTGCGCATTGTAACGCACTCCTGTTTATCATATTCGTTGGAGACAAGCTGTATTAAGTTCGAATCTGATTTCGACTGTTCCTTTTCCGGCGGTGAGCGGAGCATGGTTGTTCGATTGAATTATTAGTAGGCCTAAATGTACTTGCGCGTGAGCAAAAAATTATCTCCGTTTTTGTCGTCACTAGCCCCACTACTAGTTCAGCGATAGGGTCAAGGCCAATCGAAATGCACTTATGCGCTTAGGGGCGGGGCGCTGCTCGTGCCGCAATTAGATAAGCGTATTTGTCTCTTTTATTCATGCGCAATTTAGTTTTGCATGAAGGTGATGACCGATTCTGCAGTATTCTTGTTTTAGCGCGAAGGTGACTTTTTTTTTTTTTTTTTTTCTCTTTTTAACATTTGTATGTCGCATGTGGCGTGATTTTAAATATCACACTCACCTCTGTGTGCAGCTGCGCTCCTGGTACTATTCCGCATTTAGAGATTTACTTTTTTATTTTTAGAACTTTATATTTTTTAAATCTATTACACTATTACACCTTGTACACGTCTGTTCTTGTTGGGCGTCGGAGAGAAGAGGGAGTGTCAGAGTACCTGCTTTTCAAGTAGTTTTTGATGTTATTAGTGGTCTTTAAGTTTTGCAATATTTTTTTTGTTTCGTTCTGAAATTGTAAAATAACTTTTCTTTAATGTTTTTATTTTATTTTATTTTTTGTTATCAATAACATGTCTTTACATTATAAGAGAATGCTGTACACATCTTTCATTGGCATGCCTACTAGTGCTCACTTTTTTGTAAGATAATATTTGAATGTATTGTGTGTAATGCTGTTGATGTGCATAATAAATAAATAAATAAAATACAATACAATTAACCAAACAATAACATGCGTTGCACCGGCCCTGAGATTGTCAACTGGCTGTGCCAGCGTAAACCGGTTTCGCCGCGTACGCGACAAGCGGTCAGTGGACACGCACACATGCCCCACCTGCTTGTAGTAGTGCAACCGATTCGTGCGGTTGTATGAAGCTGTAACTCTGTACCTTTTTTAACTACTCTGTGCTGATAACATTGACTTTAGTGATAATAAGTTAATGCTGATAATGTACGATTTGTACGAAAACAATTTCGTAAGGTAAACCGCCAGTATCGATAACTTACATTTTGTGTCATTTCTGTTTGACAAAAGCTTCACGTTCAGTACTTTGCAATTCAATATTTTCTAATGAATTACGAGTTAAAGTTTGAAAAAATAACAATCAAAATCTGTTGCTATTGATATTTATTATCTTCAAGTTGCAGATGAGATGCTCTTGACCATCTAATGCAGAGTCACAATACCAGATTACTTTTGACGTGACAACGTCTTATAATTCGATAGAGCCGGTGGCACGCATGAAAAAACATGACTCATGCGTCGTTACCGGCGTTACCGTAACGGCGAAGCACAATCGGCCTTTGCGTTCGGCAGCGTTCGACATCCGTCTCTCTCCTACTTGAGTGAGCGATGCGTCTGCGTGGACAGCTGCTATACTATAGTACATTTACAAAATCTATTAAACAAATGAAATTAAAATTTTCTTTTGAAAAATGCTACCATTCCATCAGTATTTTCTTAAGACGTTGTCACGTTCAACTATCGTCAGTAAACCGACTTTACAGACAACCAATTTCTTTATTCAAAGAAATAACAATTATTGTTAACTGTAGATCAGCGATTCTTAACTTTAAACATAAATAATATGTATTTGGATACTGTGGTAGCATCGATTTATAACAATTTATCTGAGATCCCTAAATTATATAAATCCCATATAATTATGTATAAACGACTGAGACTTCTTGTGCACAGAAATGTATCTTCATTTGAGTGTATACCCAGAGGCCCCTGCAATAGAACACAAATTATTTGTTTAAAAACCCTATGTACAATACAATAGGCATAGGAACATTATAATATGAAATTCTAGTTATTAATTTTGTGCCCGCGACTTCGTGAGCGTGGAATTTATGAATTTTTTTTATTAAATTTCTAAAATAAAAGTCTTGTCAAAATCGGTCCAGGAATTAGCCGGAACAAACACAGAGACATAAATTGTAAAAAATGTTATTTTGGCATATGTATGTACCATGTATAGGTGCATAATGGAGAAGGCAAAAGGGTCAAAATATTACTATCAAATACACCTAAAATCCGAGCTTAGGTCATATACATTACATAACTTTTTATTTCACTTCAATACATGCAGTATTTCCGAAGTTATAAAGACGAGAAGTTCAAGCCCTTTTTTGAATTTCCGCGCTTACGCTATGACGTCACGACGTGGCTCGGCCGCGAGCATGATACGGCGCAAGTATAGAAAATATGGGTCTATGCAGTTCAAAAATCTATAACTTTCTTATTTCTATAGATACAGACTTGAAATTTTGCATAGATGTAGTAGATAGTATGTGAATTATATATGTTATTTTATTATTGATAACTAAGGTTTGCTCGCGGCTTTACTTGAGTTTAAATTAACATTTCGGTCAAAAATCCCTATCAACTACGCGCGACTACTGAGAGATGACGTCATCGAGTAGTGACCGCCCGCCTGCGTTTTTAAAAAAAACCAACGTCCGTAAATACGCACTTTGATCGTTAATATCTCAGCCATTTATTGAGATATGGAAAAAGTAAAAACACAGTTTTTCTTGTAATTTTTTATAGATTTATTTGACGTGTAAAAAAAAATTCGTTTGCCTGGTCCATTATGCATTTAGTAAAAACCGGTATTTTAATATTACAAACACACACTCCAGTTTTGTTTTATAGATAATAAATTATTTGTTACCGATATTTTCTTCAACAGATCTTCATAATTAATTGTCAGATGCTTTTTTAAACACATTTCTAAACCACAGACTGTACATGAATAACCAACTGGATTTTTCCCGGATTTTCGATCAAAATTAATTTTCACGTTTTGTAATGTCGTCGTACTTCAAGGTCAAAGTTGAATCACGGAGGTCCGATTGTTCTTAATGTTTCCCGACGGATGACTATGAACAGAGAAAGATAAATATATTTAAACAAGAAGTTTTATTTCACTGATTTTTTTTTTCACTTGACGTACTCGAGGACATGAAATAACATGGTCATAGGTAATGATTAAAAATATTAAGTCAAAATTGTACGCGATAATTATTTCATTTTTGCAATCAAAATTATCTAAAAAAATACTCGGAATGTATGGACATCAGCTGTGCGCTACGACCGACCGGCGCGCGGCGGGGATTAATGAACTTTAGTGGAGTAGTTAATACCGCGCGCTCAGTTTGTCCACACTATGGGTTTGTATTGGATAGTTACATCAAACTTTAAGCACCCTTTTTAATTACATATTTGGAATGAGAATTGAATACTGAGTACCCCCTATCTTTATGTCAAGTGATTAAAAAATCTCCTTGTATATTAGGACAAATACATATTTACAATATTGGAATGAAGTTCCTTATCGCGCGTTGCGAAAGGGGGCTAGACGGAAAAAATTGAGACGAAAAGTTGTAACGACACTTTTTGCTATAGTAAGCTATTGTAAGCCGTGCGGCGTGCGTATGTTTCTCTGTCTGTCTCTCTCTCTCTCTCTTATAGAAAGCAAGCCAATTATTACTAAAATTGAGCCCACTGATTAAGTTTATATTACATTATATTTGTTAATAATAAAAAAAATATCATTATAACTTTAAAAAAATAAAATTTTATTACAATTCCTTCACTAAATAATCGAAAGGAACTTCGTTCCATCCGGGTGTCCCTCTCAAGTTTTTATTTTTCTCCCTCTCGGTACTCTCGCATGCGTTGAGCTCTCAAGCCGCAGTTTTCGCCGTTTTTTACGACTCACTGACGCCATTTTTTTCTCCCCATCGCCGTGTCGCCTCTGTTTGCTTTTCTTTCACTAGTCCCTATTTCACATAGTCCAGGCACTTGATTGTCTTCTTATAGTTCTGATGGATCAGCTCTTCCAACATCTGCAACAATATCAACTATTGCACCTGGTTCTCATTGCTGATTAACTGTGTGTTTAAGCAGTGCTTTTGTGCTCTGAATTGTCGGCCACGTTCTGAAGTTCAGAAATTTTTGGCGCTTTATTGAACCTATAATTTTATCATTTTAGTTTTGTAAAAGTAAATTTTATTATTAGAGCCGTGAATAATTATAAAGATAAACAAAAAAAAATGTATGCCGGGACACATAGTAGAGGTGAAACTTCAAAGGACAATTAGCTAAACGAATCGCAATAAAATTTTAACTTAAAGTTCATTATTATTTTATTGGTTTTACAGATATAATATGCAATAAAGAGTGCATTGGTTCTGTGTGTAGGATCATGTCCAGCTAAGAAAGATGACAAAACATAGATTAGATTCCAGTCCCACACACCAAAGTGTGATGACCACAACCATTCAGCTAATTAATGTATTTACTGAGGAGTTAATTACAACTTAATCCCTACTAATATTATAAATGCGAAAGTAACTCTGTCTGTCTGTCTGTCTGTCTGTCTGTCTGTGTCGCTTTCCCGCTTAAACCTCTCAACCGATTTTGATGAAATTTGACACAGACAATCTTTAGACCCTGAGAAAGGACATAGGCTACCTTTTATTGCGACAAAAAGGGATGAAGAGGTTGAAATAGAGGTTGAAAGTTTGTATGGGATTTCTTCGGGTTTTAAGCACAGCGCCATCTAGGGGTGAACCTACCTAACTTAAAGAATAAGAACGCCATCGGCCTAGCGCCATCTCTTAAAGAACCATGAAACTTTATATTTAAGCACTTGATAATAAGTTTCCCGAAGCGAAGCGAGGGCGGGTCGCTAGTTGAATATAATTTTCACTTACTTAACAACGTCTCCACGCTTCACATCAGTATTGATTGCCGTTTCACTTGCACCATCCTGACTCATCACACCACAGTCTTCAACCTTAACACTATTGACACCTGTATCTGTGTGCAACTTTGATCTACACATCATCTCAACGTTGGTAAACTCTTCAGGATCTATAATTTCCTGGATAATTTTAACTTTAATGTCATCACTGACTAACTCTCTGGTTGTGGTTGATCCATACTCCACGTCATGATCCTCAGTCTCAACCTTAATGTTATGAATGACATCTTCAGTTGTGGTTGATCCACACTTCACGTCATGATCCTCAGCTTCAACCTTAATGTCATGAACGACATTTTCAGTTGTGGTTGATCCACACACCATGTCACTACTGGTTATGTATTCAGTACTCATATCTTCCTCGTACTTTATGTCCTGGTTGTCTGCATCATCATATTCAACTTTAATTTCATCAATAGCAATAAGTTGAGCCATGGTTTGACTGTTCTTCATGCCGTAATCAATTCTATGTTCAGTAAGCTTGTTTATGTTTTTATCAATATAATTATGACAATAAGTATTTCCTGAAAAAACACAATTAAAAAACAATTATTAAAAATTTAATTGTGTGGTTTTATGAAACCACGATACAAGTGAAACGTTTTTCGGTTTGTAGACATTTAACTAAAAAATGTTAGAACATTATTCGATTTACGGTATCAAAATTGCGTTTTTAATGTTAACTTAATTATTGAAAAATTGGAATGATAATGTCAAATCAATTGTAGCCAAAATATTCAATTATAAAAATTTAATTTCAATTTGCGTATTAGAGTAGATGTAGAATATAAACACGGTCAGTCGATGCTAGCTACGGGCGCGGCCATATTGGCCTTAGCTACTCTGCACATCCCTTTTTCACTTTAGTCTTACTCCAAGGCCGGCGATAATGCGATATGCGATAGATGGACGAACAATTTTAGGGCGATAGAATAAAAGTTTCACAGAGTGCGATAACCACAGCCTTTCAGCTAATTAATATATTTACTGAGGAGTTAATCACAACTGGATTTAATATAATGGACAAATTAATTATTAACGAATAATCTTGATTTTCACTTACTTAACAATATGTCTCCAGGATTCACATCAGTATTGGTTGCACTTTCACTTGCATCATCGTGATTCATCACACCACAGTCTTCAACCTTAACACCATTGACATCTGTATCTGCGGGCAACGTTGATCTACACATCAACTTAATGTTGGTAAACTTTTCAGGATTTATAATGTCCTGGATAATTTCAACTTTGATGTCATCAGTGACAAAATCTTCAGTTGTGGTTGATCCCCACTCCTCGTCATGATCCTCATTTTCAACCTTAATGTCATGAATGACATCTTCAGTTGTGGTTGATCCACACACCATGACACTACTGGTTATGTATTCAGTACTCATATCTTCCCGGTACTTTATGTCCTGGTTGACTTCATCATCATATTCAACTTTAATTTCATCAATAGCAATAAATTGAGCCATGGTTTGACTATTCTTCGTGTCGTAATCAATTCTATGTTCAGTAAGCTTAATGTTTTTATCAATACAATAATCACAATAAGTATTTCCTGAAAAAACAATTATTGAAAATTTTAATTGTGTGATTTTATGAAACCACGATGCAAGTGAAACTTTTTTCGGGCGTCTAGGCATTTAAAACTAAAATTTTTAGAAAGTTAAGTTATTATTTAACTTAATTATTGAAAAATGGGAATGATAATGGCAAATCAATAGTAGGCAAAATATTAAATTATAATTTTTAATTTCAATTTGCGTATTAGAGTAGAATATAAACACGGTCAGCTGATGCGAGCTATGGGCGCCGCCATATTGGCCTTGGCTGCTCTGCCATGCGATAAGATGAACGACAAATTATGGAGCGATAGCATAAAAGTTTCACTTCAATAATATTTTTGTATATTTTACTAATTATATTAATACTACACTCATACTAAAGCGGAACAGTACCTGCAACTGCATTGTTGTGCAATTCGACGAATGGATTCGCATCTTGCTGCACTAGAGGAAAAATTTCAAGGTCTTCCTCACTTTCATCAGGCTGACATAATTTTCTGTAAGCCTCAATAATTTTGTCGATATCTATATTTGCTTCAAACTCTTTACGGCGAGCTAAAATCAGTTGTTCATTTTCGTCATAGATTTGATTAAATCGCATTTCAGCCAGAATGTCCCTTTCTTCATTACGAAATGGAATGTACAAGGTAACCATTTCACGTTTGTAGTCTAACATTTGATTTGCCATATCGTAATGTCGATATCGTACGATCCTTGGAGTTTTCCGTCGGTAATATAATTTTTCACTTTGCTGATTGACATTTTTTTCTGGTGCTAGTTCTTCTTCAATGTCTTCATCATCATCTGTATCCGAATTATGGTCTGTAGTTTGAGGTTCCGATGGTTTTTTTCGAGTTTTGACTGCATACCAAGCAACAAATTGAATCAACGGAACATCTTCTAATTCTGCAGAGCGATTTTCGTATTTCTCGAAGCAATTTTCTTTCCAAATATTGGTATCGTCATCAGGAAGCCTCTCTAATTCCTTTTCTGTTTTTCTAATAGGATGACGTTCTTGAGGCCACATTGTAGGTATGAATTGAACTTTAACTGTTGACTTAGTCATTGGTTCTCTAAGAAGAAACCAGGCTGCTTCTTGGCTGGACATTTCTATTGCATTTAAAATATTAATACTCATATGTCTTGTCATTTCAACCAAGTCTAAATTTGGATTTTCCTCCAAAAGTTCTAATAGCCTCTGTTGAAGATCACTGATGCCTCGATTTGATTTGTTGACACACTCCGCAACGTATGCAGCACAGGAATACTCATCTGTTATGTATTGGATATCCATGTGCGATTGCAAGTGGTGAAAAATGAATGGGTTGAAGAAGTTATGCCATTTTTCATTAGGGCGACGTTTAACGAAAACCATTGGCCGTAAAATTCCAGCAGACAGAATCTTATAATATTCTTCATCTGATGTTACGTTGTTTTTATTATAGAAGTCATCAATGTCATCGTAGTTACTGTATTCGAGATTTTGTTGTATTGTTTGATATCTCTTTTTGTACTCATCATGAGCGCGTCTTTCGTCATCCGTAAATTTAGCCAAAGGCTTAAGTAGTACGGTTGACCGACTAGGCATAAAAGGGGCATTGAATCTGCATTTCCGTTGATTTTGATTATGTTTATAACACGTAAAAGTGTGATGGTGTGTGACGAGATTAATATGTCCTGAGGACTCTGTGCTCGATACAGAAACTAAATCATTGATAAGCCGAATAGTAGAATCCATATCTTCCCCAAAAGCATCTTTAGGTGCCGCATTCAACCAAAGCAAAATATATGCACGAGGACTTCCTCTGTGTTCAAATTTAATCCTTTTGAAATAATGTTGAACAAAATGCTTACCGAATGGGCTAACGGTTTTATTTTGAAGAATTAACATAATTACATTGACAAGTTTGTTGAAATAAATGGTGCATGTCACAGCGTCTTCGTTTATTAAGGCTGCCTTGACTTTATAGTGCAGCTGATCTACTTCATTAGTGATTTCCGTGCCATAGTTCAATTTATGCAATGTTTTCAAAAGCGATTTCCATGATATTTCATTGGCGCTCATCGTCAGAAATACCGATGGCTTACCAAGTTGGCTGATCATCGCAAAGAGGTCTTTTTTTCGTCTATGCCAATATTGTACTGAATTCGGTATCGATTTAAGAAAAGCCAAATTTGATTCCATACAGCCATTGAGATATTCAGAGGATAATATCTGGTCTTTTGTTATGTTGATGCCTTGTCCTATATGTTTAAAAGCAATACTGATGTTTTCACTCACTCGAAGTAGCATAATCTTCATGGCTAAGTAGAGCAAGTGGCGAGGAGTAACCCCTCGTCGATCAGAGCGCCGCAATTCGCTTATAGCAACCGAGTATGCCTTACAATTAACACCGTCTTTGAATTTTCGAAATTGTCCATAGTAAATTGCTGGGAAAGACAATTCTTCTGCATGAGAATCAAACAGCAAGCTTATAGTTCTTTTGTTCTCTCCCGGTGCAATTTTTAAATATTTATCCTCCAACCATAAGAGAGTATGCTGTTCAGCAACTAGACTATCTTCAATTTCAATTGGTTCAGCGATATCGTCTAAAACAACAACTGGATTTTCACTCTCATCGGTTAACTCTCCCAAGAAATTCTGACTAATTTTAATGCCATAATGCTTATAAAGCGGAGAAGCTACAAGATAACTGAGCCAGTCTTTAACAATGCCCTTTTTCACTAATCCATGCAAATAACTAGATTTGTGCATTAAACGTTTTTTTATGTGTACATTTATACAATAATCATCATCTATATTTCGAGGCAGAGTTTGGACCATGTTATCAACGTCAACGGGCACATTGATTACTTGTCCAGCGATTCCATATTGCCCTTGTACGTATCTTAGCCGTCGAAATTGCATAAAGGGTAATCTCGGTGATATTAATCGCTCGGACACTAAATCTAATTCAGGGAGATTAGGCTTAGGCGGATACTTAAATCCATTGTACACAGCCAAATTTGGTATTTTTCCAGCAGTTAACGAGGTTTTACAAGTCGCACACACAAGAATGTCTTGAAACGAAACAGTAGGGCATATACGTCGCAAAATTACACTGCACGATAAAGGCGGACTTTTCAAATCATTTTTGAACCATAATCTATCACAAACAGTGCACGCAAAACCAAATGGATTATCTTCAAATAAATTTTTAAAAAGATTATGAGCTCCGTTATGTCTCATATATAATGTATAGATTGATGAAGGATTTTCTTCTGCGTGAGTTCTTCGAGCGTTGAGTCTTCGTCGGTACCGACGACAGCGTGCGCCCGCAGGAGTAGTGGTGTTTGCATTGCCAGTTGTATTTTCAGGAGCCTGCCGCAAAGATTCATGGTTGAAAAATTGTTGAGGCTGATCTGACGAATTTTGAAATTCCTCTGGATTAACAATTAATTCTCGACTTGTACTTGAATCTCGACTTGTACTTGTATTGCTGTCACTAGTGCCTCTGTTAAAATTGGCACCCGATTTTAGCTGCTTGCATTTTTGACGATACCTGCGGCATCGTTCCGCATTTAGTTGCTTTTGATGTAAAAGTTTTGCTGTAACAATATTTTCAGATACTGGCTCACCACTTTGAACGGTACTAGTACTGGGCATGGCATCTGTTAAATAAAATTAAATATATTGAATGGACCAAATATAATTAAAAAATACTTAATTTAATATTCATACGAAATAAGTTAAATAACAAAAGGATTGTGTGGTTTTATGAAACCACGGTAAAAGTGAAACTTTTTTTCACATTCATCATAATCACAACCCATAACTGTTCCACTGCTGGGCACGGGTCTCCTCTCACAATGTGATGGGTATAGGCCTTAGTCCAATACGCTGGCCAAGTGCGGATTGGTGGACTTCACACACCTTTGAGAACATTATTTTTTTCACATTATAGACATTTAACCAAAAATTTTTTGAATAATATTCCATTAAGGGTATAAAATCGCTTTATCAATCTTAATTTTATACTTGAAAAATTGGAATGATAATGGGAAATAATAAAAGTAGACTATTACATTAAACACTGACAAAAACAGACAAAATAGCGTGGAGCACTGGCACAAATGAGTAATACTATACACTACACTATACTATATCTTTACACTACACGGTCAGCTGCTGCGAACTATAGGCGCCGCCATATTGGCCTTGGCTGCTCTGACGAGCGCCTTTCACTTTATCCCTACTCCGCGGCCGACCGTCACGCGACATGCAACACACAGACGAAAAAGTTAGAGACGATGTAATAAAAGTTTCACTTTAATAAATTCAAGCACTCAAAATTGAAATAAATCTAAATAACAACATGCACCAGCAAAAAGTTCTAACAATTCTAATAAATTCGATATAAAAACTACGTTTACTCACCAAGTTCTTTTTTCCTTTTTCTATAAGCACGAGCTCTGTCAGCATTCTGTCTTTTACGGCGTAAAATTGATTCATCGTCGACTCTTTTCGCACTATTCTTGGTGTCTCCCTTGTAGACCGGTTTTTTTAACTCACCAGCTTCATTGTTATGCATCGCGAAAAAGTGAATAAAAACACATTTACATTAATATACAATAAAAACACAGAAATACCGCGGAACACTTCAACGAATAACTAAGAAAGAATAAATTATAGCCTCTTTACAATAAATAAACACGGTCAGCTCAGCTGATGGGAGCCACAGACTAGATAGGAAGCTATAGGCCCCGCCATATTGGCCAAAGAGAATAATAAAATAATATTGGCCTTGCATAGAGTAAAAAGTATAAGATTGTATCATACATCTATGGGTAGAATGTGAGTCATAGAGTACAGAACGTGTAAGTTGCCATGTTTGATAATATTTTTAATGATTTATTTCTTCTCTATTTGCTCTGTGATAGTGCTGTAGGACGTTATATTCACAGTTATTTAGCAGACTCTTAGGCACTCTAGAGATGGGTCGTTGACGTCTAGAGATGGGTTTTTCCGTGGATGAAACGTCAACGTTGATTTACGTCTGTCAACTAGTTAATCAACTAGTTAAATTCGTCAACGAGTTAACGCAAACGTTTAACGTTCTATTAATGTCAACTTGCTTGCAACGTAAACCGTTCAATGAATGAACGGGTTTTATTCAACTCTACGACAAAATACTTCTGACCTTTCAAGCAACTTGTCATAAACTGTCAATCCATAAATTTAAAAAAACCCCTACGCATGAAATACTTATAGTTTAAGCAACAACCCTTAAAAAGTAAAATGATTATACTGGCACGCTTGAAGCTTTTTTAATCGTGTAGGTAATCATACAATAAAAATGCCGTACATCATTTTGGAAAAGATCTGATACTCTTACACTGCTGGACCGATATTAACCAAACATAGCTAAGAACCACCGCAAGGAAACTGGTTTTCAAATGAAAAATAACCGAATCGAAATCGATCTATCCGTTGAGAGCTACGATGCCACAGAGAGACACACACAGACACACATCGACGTCAAACTTATAACACCCCTCTTTTTACGTTGGGGGTTAAAAATCAAAGAAAGCGAACTTCATAATTCATACCGTTCGTAAACCGTTATCGTCTTAAGTACTATTATTTAAATAAATATTTCGAAAATCAACTCTTTAATACATTACTTTGAGTTTAAATTGTATGATATGACCATCGCTCGCGACCTATGACGTTATTTTCAACGTAAAGTTATTATTAGTTATTTTCAAGTTTTCGCACAAGGTTAATTCATAATTATCGTTGACGAATTTTACTAGTTGATTTATTTTCAACGTAAGTTTTCGCTCAAGTTAAATTCATAAACGTCGTTGACGAATTGATTCATATTATTATACAGCTGTTAACGTTATACGTTGACAGGAGATCAACGGTTAATTCAACTAGTTCGTTGATTTAACAATAAAAATATGGATGTAATTATCTGAATTAAATATATTATTATTATTATTATTAACGCCCTCTACTCACTCTAGCCCAAAGAGAATCTCTAATCTCTAGCTAGTAGCTAGTCTGTGCTTTGTCCTGTACTCCAGCGTTGCCATATATACAGATTTCTCCGTATTTATACAGATTTTCGATGTGTGATACAGATTTTCATTGGATACAGATTTTTATACAGAATTTTTACTCTATTGATAAAATGACCATATTCGTACCTAGTCTGTGGACCATATTCAACTGATAGCTAAAATTACCGACCACTCGGCGGTCCCAAGAGTAGTTTCGTTGAACGAGTAGGCAAGCACAA
Source organism: Ochlodes sylvanus (assembly GCA_905404295.2). Taxonomy (NCBI): domain Eukaryota; kingdom Metazoa; phylum Arthropoda; class Insecta; order Lepidoptera; family Hesperiidae; genus Ochlodes; species Ochlodes sylvanus. The sequence continues at coordinate 811,283 of FR990150.1, forward strand.
TAAAGATTAAAGAAACACTTCTTCAGTACAAGTCAAGTTAAGTCATTTATTGAATGTTAATGCTGGATACTAATAGATATTACAAAAAACCTCACCAGCGTGATTCAGAATTACAGCGTTTTACTACTCAGCGCCATCTAGTATACTGCGAGTGAACTACCAGCTCAGCCAACCTTCCTCCATCGATAAATGGACCCATCTAACCTAATGAATAATTGTTCACTGCACAGTACGTAGATGGCGCTGGTAGGGGATAATAATGCACCACCCCCAATCAGCGCCATTTAGTACCTTAATACTAAGGTATGGTACGTATGTTTTCTACAAACTAGATGGCGCTGTTCTGATATAACTATATAACTTCTAATAATTATAATTGCATAAGTTGATAAAAAATGCTATGCAATAGCTTTACCGCGGCAGTCTCCGAGTGCCACATTTAATTTTTTTTAAATACAGATTTTATACAGATTTTGAGTTAAAATAGGCATACAGATTTTATACAGATTTTAGCCGTTTCAAATACAGATAAATGGTTAATGGCATCTGGCAACACTGCTGTACTCTGTGGTCTGTGCTTCTGTGGGCCTCAAACTGGGTAAATAATTGAATTGAATTGAAAGAATCAAAAGTTTTTGTAATTTTTGGTGATGAGATGGGAAGTTTTTACGTTTAAATTTTGACGATTTACCAACAAAGTTTATCAGTGAAGTGTACAGAACAGAAATACAGGTTTTTAAATATTACCTGCTCTGGACACCGGAACAATTTTTAATACTGCCTAAGAATTTTTTTCTCATGGTTTTTGGTAAGCAGTATAAAATATTTTTCAGATACCTCCTACTACGAAAACTAACCTATGCAGTTGAACGTTTTTCCTTAATTTATGATGAAAGCGCTATACAACTAAAAAGGTTCTAATCTATTCTAATAACTGTCAATTAAACGTTAGTTTAGGCGCCATTAACCTAAAACATTTTATTTTATCTCAAGCTTTTTGGAATTGCAAAATTCATCAACCGTTTTTCTGAACAAAATCGAATGTGGTAAGACTTTGTTTTGTTTTCTAGTTGTGGAAATAATTTTTAATAGTGATCTTTTGATATTTTTTTTACATTGTAATACTCTGAAATTGGAACCAATTGACCACCATCCCACCTGGTAAGCGGCTACGAATTCTTAGTCGGTATATTAAATACTAAGTTTGAAAAAGCGTTAATAAATAAATTGTGTTTTGTTTTTAATGTAAAGGGCAAGTTTAGGTTTGATAATTGGCACTTGGCAGTATTGCACAATATTTACAAACATTCCAAACATATTACATGTCAATACAAAGAATTGTTAAGAGATATCATCGTGTTATGGCACTTGAGATACTAACAATCATGTATGTTTATTAGTGTTTATATAAATGCATATATTTCGCTGTATTTGTTTCACGCGGAAAAAGGAACCCCTCGCAGTGGGTTTCCGTCGACATTTTGTGACGTAGTAACATTATAATGATGTTACTTGTCCATTCAAAATCATTCATTTTTCCAGAACATATTACAACTATTTACATAGTTGTAGGATCTTTCCATAACTTGTATTTGGAAAGACCCCTCTTCCCTAAGTGTAATGTCTAATCTGGAATATATAGATATGATAATATAAATCTTAACAATATATAGCGGTATAATTATATGTAATACAGAAATAAATAGACAAAAGACCCAACATGTTTGTAGATTATTAATAATATTACAAATTTTGTTTGAAAACTTTTGCAGACATAATTGACGCAACACAACTATGCACCCCCTCCAAACTCTTTCCCCTTCGGGGTCATCGTAAATTACGTCAGACATTAAGGGAGTGAGAAGCGGTCAACGAAATGTGATGTCACTTGCACTAAACCGGCTCCTTAGCTCAAGGAAACATACTTACGTTAATTATTGTTTGTGATATAGTAATATAATAGTTTAAAAACAAAATGGTTATTTGATTACAGACCAGGCATGACTTAGGTCAGCCGGAGCTCTGTGCCCGGGATACCATCACACCAGAGAGGACTAGGACACTTCAAGATGTTCCAGAAACAAACGTTCGGTACCAACACCACAGCCTTTGGTAAGTGTTACTTTTATAATTGTGTTAATAGCAATTGTGTTCTGTTTAGACAGGTGTGGATTGTGTTAATCTTTTAAGGGGTGAACTTCTCAGTCTTCAAGGGTGGCAATGCATCTGTGACCGAATTAGCACGAGACTCTTGCTAACAGTTACTAACTGGACTGTTACTAACTAACAGGACTAACTGTCACTAACCTAATGCTGTATTTTTTTTATACAATACTATGTTAATCCTTAAAATCCCACCTGATGTTAAGTTCTTATTATAATGTCTCCTAACCGGACTAACCATTCTAGTAGCTGTCTACCTTCCAACGGCTATAATAAAGGAGAATGATTATTTTTGCGCCTTTCTCGCGCTTCAGATGAACTCCAGCACCATAATTATTAGTTTTTAATATAACCGTCGTCTAAGCATTAGAATCAGTATTTTGAACAGGGGATTTTATTAAAGACAAGCCTACACGCGCGGCTTCGCCCGCCAAAAATACCTAAATACCACCAAACGTTATACAGTATTTTTGCACGTGATTTAGATGTAAAATCTTAGTTATCATGATATATAATGAATTAAGTTGTCATATATGACGAGAAGTTATGTTGAACTGTTAATATCTTAATAACATAAATATATTTCTAACCCCAGTTTACCTTTGAAAAATACTAACGTAACTTGGTAAACAATTTTATTAACCCTTAATTAGGCGCATTAAGAAAATCACACAAATAGTCGCATGGGGTCACTACTGACCCCAAACAAATATATAAAAATGGAGTGGAAGAAATTAATAAAACAAAGTATGTGTTATTAAAAATACTTAAATGCTTTATAATAGTTATAATAAAGCATTAAATATATGCATAAAATAATAACTTTGACTTTAAACAAAATCAACTTCTAACATCTCTTAAACTACTTATTTTTGATATAGCCGAGATCAATTAAAAAATATATGTAATTCATATTCATCAACAGATTCTTCTATTCTGCATTCAATGCTGTAAGTCCTGAAGTGTTGCTGACAAACAAATTTACCACACTTATGGCATTTATTTGGCACTTTTTTTTCGTTCGTTTGTTGTCGTTTTTCTCTTTATTGTCACATAGATTGTCTAGATAAAAAATAGTACCCTCCGATGATTCAGGGACATTTTTACATCTTCGGACTCTTCAAATACACTTTCCGAGTCATGAGCACTAAGTATAGGAGTATTATTATCTTCCGCAATTTCACTATCCTAAGTAGAACCAGCGACGTCTTCCTCATCATCGGATAAATCTTCCAGCTATTTCTGTAACTGATTTTCTTTATTCATATTGAAATTTAAATTAAAAGAAAAAAGAAAACATTACAAAAATAAAGACAAGAGTATATAAATTAAATATTACACGAATAAAAGTTAAGATATATCCATTTATTTAAAATGGATATATGTAAAAACATAAAAATGAGAACTTACCTTTTGCCAAAAATTGTTACGTAATTGGTCGCATGGGGTCAGCACCTAAGAGAGCAGCGACAAATGTGTACGCGTTGGGTTTCCGACCCAGACTGATTTGCATACCCCGTGGGGAGTTAGGAAGCTAGAAAGAGCGCGTTCGCTTTCCAATCACTTTAACATAATTTTTTTTCAACTTCAAACTGTCCTGACCCCATGCGCCTAATTAAGGATTAACTAAGCTGATCAAATTAAATAATTATGAAGCCATTATTAGGCCATTTTCTCATACTTTAATGATCATTGTCCTTTAACCTAACACTATTATCTATGTAACTGTTTAACCGCCAGGCTCGTTCAACTCGGGAGCGCCCACGTCGTCTCCGTTCGGCAGCTTCAAGCCGGCGACGGGCGGCACCACCTTCGGCTCCACGCCGGCCTTTGGAGCCAGCACGTCCGCTCAGCCGGCCACCGGGGGAGGTATGATGATAATAAGAAACTTTATCGACCACTGCAGAGAATATGTGTGATTGTTTTTGAAGTGAAAACTTCTTTAGCATGGTTGTGATTCGAAAGTCGATGAAACGGAAATGACGCGAAAAAGGCGACGGTTAAAAGGGACAGACACGTTTTAATGTGGGAGAGAATGAGATAGGAAGCATTAGCTTGCGTGCTCCAAGGTTGGGGTCCTAGAGCAACACCTTTTACGGCAAAATGGCGGCTTACGTAAGCAAAACAAAACATCAATAATTGGATTGACAGTACAAGTACATTATTTTAGCGATAAAGTCTGTAAAAAAATTACTAGGTAACTTATATTCGAATCACACGTGTATTTTTTTTTCCCCCCTATTGTAATCTGTAAGGGGCCGTTCAAGTATTACGTAAGCAGATTTTTTGCAATTTTTAACCCCCCTGTCCAACTTGTCAGCAAAAGTAAGCAAATCTTACCCCTTCCCCCCATGTTTACGTAAACATTGGTACTTGCTACTTGTATTCAGATTTCAGTGGTTTCTTTGTGTGAAAGTGAGAAAAAAAATATTTATACTGATGACGTAATCACTATCCAGACTCCCCCACCCCCCCATGTCATCAAAAATAAAAAAGCAAGGACCCCCCAGCCACCCTGTTGTGCTTACTTAATACTTGAATGACCCCTAATCATGATTACACTTTGCCAATCTGGTTATGGGTTGTGACGACGCTACCCTCGTTCAAGGTCTATTCGGCGCGTCCAACACGTCGACGGGGCTGTTCGGCTCCACGGCGGCGGCGGCGCCGGCGCCCGCGTTCGGCGCCTCCACCGGCTTCAGCTTCGGGAACTCGTCGGGCGGACTGTTCAACACCAGCGGCACCGGCTCGCTGTTCGGCGGCGCGCAGAATGCTAACACCTTCGCGGCCAAGCCTGCTGGTGAGTTTAATGTCGACGGGACCCCGTTGCTAAGGCTTCCCCTTTTTATGGAAATAAGGTAATAAACGAGTATGCAGTTATGATGAGTTAACTTTCTTTCTTTCTGTCTCTCTTTCTTTCCTTCCTTTTTTTATTTCTTTTTTCTAATGGTGCATGATAATGTGTGTGCAGGCTTCGGGTTCGGCAGCACGGCGACCGCGGGCTCCACCGGCGGGGGGCTGTTCGGCTCCACGCCGTCGACCAGCTCGGGGCTGTTCGGCCAGCAGACGAGCGCGCTGGGCGGCGGCGGCGGGCTGTTCTCCAACGCTGGATGTGAGTGCACACTATTTGTATATTTATTTCACTACTAGCTGGCAAGTGATGGCCGTGTGGTTGAACGTTGGACTATGGAACGTTGGATATATTGGAAACGCAGCGATTTCCAGCCCCATCGCCGCAATGGCTACCGTCCATATTGTCTTTCTGTCAATGTCAAAGTCAAAGCGTGACCACGTGCTGCCGACTTCGCTCAAGTGAACTACTTGACGCTTCCATTATTCACTAATAGATGGCGCTACGTGTTTGCGCTGCGACATATACATGTATCAGTAATATTGAACTGTGTGTCGTTGTTGCAGCGACGTTCGGGCAGCCGGCGGGCGGCACCGCGCACGCCAAGTACAACCCGGTGGTGGGCACCGACGTGGTGGTGAAGGGCGGCTCCTCGCAGAACATCAACATCAAGCACCACTGCATCACGTGCATGAAGGTCGGTCGGGGTCCTTGTGGCCCCTGATGCAACGAGTTACGGTCGATTTTAGATTGCAGAGTCCAGTTTCCTGAATGATCGACCGAGTTCTATGTTCGATGCCTGTATACTGAGTGAACTTTTACTGAGTTACTTGGCATACTCGACCGCCGTTAAAATAGTCCTGGGTTCGATTCCCAGCGAGGCGGAAATTCGAACGTGGAAGAGTTTTATTTTCAGTTCTTGGACTGGGTGTTAGTTGTATGTTAGTTTTAAGTTTGTGGCATTTTTAGTTAGTTAGTGTGTTGTCCATGGCACCCACGTGACAGGGAGTCCTAGTGTGGGGCCGAGTGTGTTGCGCACCGACCACCCAGCCAATAGACACCTTATGTTTGATTTTCCGTATTGAATGCATTCCGTCAACTGGCTGAGGTGACACGAAGCGGGGCGACTGGCTAATTCAACGCTGCGATTGGCTAATTCAAGGCCGCACGACACGTTGGAGAGAAATAGATTAATTTGAGCAGCGGGAAAGAATGAGACGGCACGAATTTACATCGGTACTATAAGCGCGATGTGTTGGCAGAAGCCGTTCGCCTGTTATCAGGAGTCTATTGGCCGTGCGGTCGGTGGTGGTTGCGTCATTGGTAATTGACCCCGGTGTTGTTCAGGAGTACGAGGGCAAGTCGCTGGAGGAGCTCCGTATGGAGGACTACGCGGCGGGGCGCAAGGGCGCCGCGGGCGGGGTCTTCGGCGCGTTCCAGCAGCCCGCCGAGAACAAGCCGCTGTTCGGGAACACCGGTGAGTGACGCGCGCGACGGAGCCGGCTACACTTTTTAGAGGCGAACATCTCAGTCCTCAACGGTAGCAACACATCTGTGACCGAATTATAACGAGACTCTAACTAACGTTTACTAACTGGACTATTACTAACAACGACTGACAGGACTAACATTCACTAACAGTCTCCGTCCCAGTCCTCATACTTACAAACTAACCAACTAATGTTCTAACACCGTCATCTAACTGGACTAACTATCCCAGTCCCCATTTGAGTCTTGTTCTAAGTCGGTCACAGTTGTCATTGCCGGCAGCGGAAGGTGGTGCTGCATGCTCGTTTGCTGCCTTAAATCAATAAAAAAAAGTCACGCCTGAAACACGCTATCGGAGTTTTGCACACCGCCCGTATATACTTATACGCGTGCAAACGGCGAACGTGAGCAGTCGAGCGCGGCCGCTATTCGGGAGCACCGGTCAAAGACGCGCGTGACGCCTGAATCACGCTATTGAAGTTTTGCACACCGGTCGCGTTTAACGCTCACCTAGTAATATAACTGATCTTGAAATTAAAACTTCACACAGTAATAGGCTGTTTTCGCTGTTTTAAAACATTTATATAGTAAACGGTGAACATATTCATGATTGACACGTTATTAAAAAAAAGTACACCGAGCCCCATAAAAATGTCCACGTTAGCTCTAACCAAATAAATGTTTTCAGCGTTCGGCCAGCCAGCAACAACAAGCGCACCGAGTCTCTTCGGCGGCGGCAGTCTGGGCAGCACGGGCGGCTTCGGACAGACGAGTGAGTTCACTATCAATATATATAACTACACACCGAACACACGCGCGCCACAGACCCCTGCGCCGGCCGTCAACCGGGCGACGAGCGGGCCGCTGTTCGGTGGCGGTACCAGCGACGGTAGACCTCGAGGTGATGATGAGGGTAGAACTTCAGATGGAATGAATAATGGTAAGAGTACAGATGATGATAATATCAGAGAAACTGCACATGATATAAATAACACCAACTCTTCAGATGACATTAATATTGGTAAAACTAGACATGATATTCATATTGGAAAAATTGCAAATATTAATATTGGCAAAGCTACAGATGATATTAACATGAGAGAAACTACAGATTCTATTAATATTGGAAAAACTACAGATATTAATATTGGGAAAGCTATCAATGACATTGAAGTCAAAATTGAAGCCTCAAACAAATTTGTTTTTAAACCTATTACAACAAATCCTTTTTCGAAAACCCGAAAACCGATTGTCGCCAAGACGAATATTGGGCCAGGAGGAACAAGTTCTAGTGATAATAATAGTCACCATTCTGCCAAGTCTACATTCGAGAGTATTTTTCCGCAGGGAAATGATAAAAAGCCATTTGTAACTAGTTCGTCTATAAGGCATGTAGTGTTCAATGAAAGTAAGAGCAAGCTGACAAAAGCCAGTACAATAAAAATATTCTGGAAAAACAATTGGTCTAGACCCGATGTTTTACGTTTTCAAATTGGAGCAAACTCTGAAGGTGTTGATAAAACAGTTAGTGGTAAGATAAGTAAGCGAACAGAAAAATTTCGTGATAAAAGTTTTAAAATTTCTCCGGTAAACGCAAGCAGACATCCAGACACATCTGGTGGAGTTCCTTCTAAAAAAGTTTGTTTTAAATTCCCCTCAAACAATGTTTTCGTTTATAGTCGAGCTAATAGTTGGAGTCAGTCCCAAAATTATTTTAAACCTTTCCAATTTGGTGAGCAAGTATTATGTCCTAGGGCGCCACGTGAAAACGTCAATAATTGTCATCTGTCAAATTGTGGTTGCATGGATGCGCAGGCACGATGTGCGAGTAATTTAAATTATCGCTACTTGCAGGAAAAGAAAAATGATTTTCAAATTAACATTTACAATAATCTCCCAGTTTCCGAGAACATAACGAACTTAGGGCACGGTGGAGCTCCTATGAGTATTTCAAGTGATGCACAATTTAAAACAAATACGAACACGTCTATTAATGCTTCGCAATATAATGTAGCAAAAACCATAAATATATACAATTATCGGGCCCCAGATGTAAAAGACAAGTTGACTGGTCTAGAACCATTCTGGAACTGGACTGCAAAAGATTTTCCCAATGATAATTTTAAACCGTATACAAAACAATGGCCTTGGTCTATTCCCAAAGATACAGTCAATGCTAAATCTTCATGTACTGAACCAACAACGAAAAAATCGAATAGTTCAGAAATATCAAATGTAATGTTCAAAATAAATCCTGATACCAGTTCAAAATCTGTATCTAGTGATCCGGGAAGTTCAAAAGACTCTGTTCAAATTTCTATGTCAAAATTGTCTATATCTGATAGTGTCGTTTGTGATCCAACAACTACAAAGTCTGATACTGAAAAACCCATTGTCAAATCTCCGATATCGCAAGCTTCTGGTGCAACTACTTCCAGCAAAGTATCTGATATTTCAAAGTTAGAATTTGCGACAGCTCAACCTGTAAAAGCATCAAAAAGCGACAATCCTTTATGGTCTGTCCCCTTTTCAGGATCAGCGACTTCTGAAGTAGATAGTTCGGAAACGACAACAACAACATCCAATGCTTCTGAAACATTTAAACCAATCTTCACATTTCGTCCTAATGTGTTCAGTTTGAAATCTACGCCTACAGATACTGGAACATCAAAAGCTTCTTTTGAAATTCCTGCTTCAAAATCGTCTGTGTTTGGCAATATTTTTGACCCAAAAAGTACTGTAGTTGATACTTCCTCAATAACAAAATCTCCAATGTCACAATCTTTGGGTTCAAATTCTTCCAGCAACAAATCTGATATTTCAAAGTTAGAATTTGCGACAGCTCAACCTGTAAAAGCTTCAAAAAGCGACAATCCTTTATGGTCTATCCCCTTTTCAGGATCAGCGACTAATTCTAAAGTAGATAGTTCGGAAACGACAACAAAAACATCCAATGCTTCTGATACATTTAAACCATTATTCACGTTTCGTCCTAATGTGTTCAGATCAAAATCTTCGCTTTCTGATCCTGGAACATCAAAAGCTTCCTTTGGAATTCCTGCTTCAAAATCGTCTGTGGTCGGCAATATTGGTGATCCAAAAAGTACTGTAGTTGATACTTCTACAGATACAAAATCGTCTGTGGTCGGCAATATTGGTGATTCAAAAAGTACTGTAGTTGATACTTCTACAGATACAAAATCGTCTGTGGTCGGCAATATTGGTGATCCAAAAAGTACTGCAGTTGATACTTCTTCAGGTACAAAATCGTCTGTGGTTGGCAATATTGGTGATTCAAAAAGTACTGCAGTTGATACTTCTTCAGGTACAAAATCGTCTGTGGTTAGCAATATTGGTGATTCAAAAAGTACTGCAGTTGATACTTCTTCAGGTACAAAATCGTCTGTGGTTGGCAATATTGGTGATTCAAAAAGTACTGCAGTTGATACTTCCACAATAACAAAATCTCCAACGTCACAATCTTTGAGTTCAAGTCCTTCCAGCAGTGAATCTGATATTACAGTTTTAGAATTTATTACAGATTCCAACATAGAAAGAGATGAATGACAATTCTAAATTTGTCCGCATTCTAAAAAATCCGGGTAATCATAGCTTTAACTCTGTAGTTCTCGCTAAACTTTTCTCTAGATCCGATTGGTGAACCAACAGAAGAATGGGCTGTATCTTGGGTATAGCCGAGTGTTTTACGTGAATGTTTTTTCTGAGCGGCGTTTTAAAAATGGGAGCGCTTCCCCAAAAAACTGAACAAATCCTTTGATATTTTAGCTATCGAGTGTAATTTAATAATACAATTTAATTAATTATTAATTATACAATACAAGAAAACCGTTTCCCCTGATTTTGTTATCATTAGTTTTTTGATTGTCTTCCCCTGTGGCAGCAAATTTAAAGACGTATTTCAGTTAAAAAATAATGAACGCACACACTCAAATTCTTTATGTTGACTGACTACACATATGACTCAAACTCCCACATTAAAAGAATAGATATGGCACATAGACACATTATAAATAACTTTTCAAAAGAACGTTTTATTTTAATTTTAACATTTAATTTTGATGTGATAACGTCTTATATATCGATGAACGCCCGCTGCAAGCACAAAAAAGCACGACCCATTGTCCCGTTCCGCTTGAGCCGTGCGTGCAAGCGAGAGCGCGGAACAAGCGATAGAGAGGCACGATCGGCCTAAGCGTTCGGCTTGCAACGCATCTATCTCTCTTCCACTCCATATTCAGTGATAATCTACACTAATATAATTCATAAAGGTATGCAATTTCTTATCAATGTTTTCTTATGACATTATCACGTACAATTATCATCCGTAAACCGACTTTACAGAACTACTGTTTTTAATAACTGTTTTGTCAATTTATTGTTTACTTAATTAGCAATTAATACTATTAAATGTACAAATAAATGAAAAAAAAAACGTGTATTAGAATTAACATTCCTTAATAAATATGTATAAATTTATCTTTTAATGTTATAAGTGAATAATATTCAATTTTCGTTTACTTAAGGCAGATTATTTTTAAGTGAAGCTTCTACATACGTGAGAAATGTAGGTCAAATGAAAAAAAAACGTATTTTTTTAAGCAGTATTACCTCTGATCCGGTTACACTTACAATACTAATTAGAACACGACCCTTACTAACAACTAATACTTACTACTACTAGGTAGTAGAGCCTACAGTTCGCCCGGGGTAGTACTACCGCCCGCCACGGTACTTGTACCATTTCTACAGTGTAATGATTATTTCACAAGCAATTGTGTTCCGGATAGAAAGGTACGGAGCCGGTTACACTTTTTTAGAGGCGACCATCTCAGTCCTCAAGGGTAGCAACACATCTGTGATCGAATTATAACAAGACTCTTACTAACAACAACTAACAGGATTAACTATCATTAACAGTCCCTGTTCCAGTCCTCATACTTACTAACTTACCAACTAACGTTTTAACACTTTTAACACCGTCTGCTAACTGACTAACTAACCCTAACCCTAACCCTAGTACCCATTTGAGTCTTGTTCTGTTTGGAAGGGCGGTGCTGCATGTTCGTTTGCTACCTTAATTCCATAAAAAAGGTTAAATTAAAAATTTCGTCACTTATTTTGAAACGGAAGTAACGTAAAACGTTTATCTAAAGTACTTGTTTTAGAGTTAAGTTAAGCTTTTAGTTTACAAATACTACTTACAGTTCGCTGGTACGGAATAGGTTAATAAAAAATAAAATCGAATTAAAATTCATACGAAATTAATAGTTTGAAATATTAAACACACGGTTTTATAATGCTAACTGAATTTTAAACGCAAAGCAATGAATTTAGTCACTCAAACTCAAATCATTTATTTCATGTAGGTATGATACATACACTTATGACAGTCAATTTTTTGCATTTACCACCGTTTCGCTAAGGTGCCTTTGAATATAGAATTTTTAAATCTTTGAGGAGAAAAGAAACGGCGAAAGGAACTCCTCGGCACATCTTTTTAAAAAATAATAATACTTACAACTTACCTTAACTAATAATACTTACACTGTTCTGTTAGCTGAGGAGTTGCTCGTCTGGAATTATCCTGACAATAGACTGGACGCTTGGCATACGATTATCTACTAAAGCAACACGCTAATTGTAGTCCGTAGTAAGAGGGAGTTGTTCTAATTCAGCTTGTGTTTGATGCGAACATTAACATTGCACGTAAATAAAACCTTGCAGATACCGACCACACAGCCAATAGACTCCTAATAACAGGCGAATGGTTTCAAACAACACATCTGGCTTATAGTACTGATATAAATTCGTGCCGTCTCGTTCTTTCCCGTTGCTCAAATTAATCTATTTCTTTCCAACGTCTCGTGCGGCCTTGAATTGGCCAATCACAGCGTTGAATTAGCCAGTCACCCCGATTCGTCTTACCTCAGCTAGTCGTCTGAATGTTTTCCATATGGAAAATCAAACATTAGGAGTCTATTGGCTGTGTGGTCGGTGCTTGCAGATATACGATTTGTGGCGTAGAGAAGTTTCACTTTGCGTGCGCACACTGTTTTTTTATTTTTGTTTTTGTTCAAGAAGCAAGTTAATTAAGTTTGTTATTAATAGATATAAGCTTTGAGTTTAAAATGCAAAATTGTATAAGTGTACTTATTTTTTTTAATACAGCGATTAGAATTGAAATGTTTTTTAATTGTTGACTAGCCCAGGGGTCCCGGGTTTGGTTCTTAGACATACATAGGGAAAATGTAATCAGCAACTTAGGCTACTTTTATTTTAGAAATTTCCCCATAACAAATAAATATCCACGCGCACGAAGTCGCGGGCGCAGCTAGTACATACAATCTATAATATATAAAAGGAGAAGCTGACTGACTGACTGATTGACATATCAACGCAGGGCCTAAACTATAAGGGTTAGAAACTTGAAATTTTGCACGGGGGTTCGTTTTAAGACGTAGGGGAGCACTAAGAAAGGATTTTTGAAAATTCACCCCCCAACGGGGTAAAACGGGGGTGCAAAGTTAGTATGAAACTTTGCCGTTTTTGAGGGTATTTGAATGAAATTCAGTATGAAGGTAATTTTAAATTTTTTTTCGAAAATCATCCCTTAAGGAGGTAAAAGGGGGGCGCAAACTTAGTACGAAAGTTCTCTGATTTTATTGACTGTTATATAGTTATTTAGGGATTAATGGCGCGCGAAGCCGCGGGTATAGGCTTGTCTAAAATATAACAGATAGACAAATGAAACTTATTATTCTGTTAACTACATCTGATTCTGAAAAAACAAAATGTTTTCAGAAATGGTACATTTCTGTCCCCCAGATCTGATCGTAATTTGATTACATTTGGCGCATCTCTGATTTAGACGGAATTGAGGAAGCATCGAGTCGCAAATAATATATTTGATATCATTATTTAGTTCAATTTTAATTATCATGTCATTACATGATTGAATTTGATTCTATTTAATTTAGTTGTATTTTTTTTATGAAACATATTATTAATGTATTATTGGAACTGGAATAATATGTGGAAAAATTAAACGTTAGATAGGAAGGTTCAACGCATGGCGTCATTATTGTTATTGTCTAAAAGGATAAATAAAAAAATTACTCGTATTTTCAAGTACGAACTCGGCCAGAACCTCCTCTCAGAAATTTTACAGTAATAATGTGTCAATACTATCAAATACATATCATATCAATACTCAACGCCACTTACGATATAATCGCAAATCAGGTAACACTAAATGTGAATGAGTATATTTATTGTTACATTATGGCCAAATTACACAAAATGTTTATAAATTGTAGCCCATATTCTATTCTGATGTATAAGCTATATTACTGTAAAGTTTCATCTAAATCCGTTTAGTAGTTTTTACGTGAAAGAATAACAAACACACACAAACACAATGTACATACATACTCACAAACATTTATAATATTAGTAAGGATTATATAACGCCGAATTATTTATTTTAAGTAGGTATTTATAAATACACTTGAGAGCGTCAATTTTATGCATTTACCACCGTTTCGCAACTGTATTAAATATTGAGTTTTAAAATTTTAAGGCTTAGAAGAGAAGTAACGCACAAAGCTCCTTAGCAAATGTTTAAAAATAATAATTACAAATTTTATCCTACTGACATGAGTGGAACTGGTCGAAAATGGGTATTTCCAAGCATTCTTGTTATTACTTTATACCTCGACTGTACAATAATAATTACATAGATACAATTATGTTTATTATTGTTATTTATGATCAAAAACATAAGGATTTTGGAGTATATGGGGCGGAAGTGGAAATTGTAATTACGTATGAAACGCCATGAGGTAACTATAGTAACCGCACAAATTTAAGGCCCCTTTGACACATTAAAATAGTGACGTGAAAAATGTTAATTTTGTTTCGAAAAAATATGGTCAAGTGCGAGTCGCATCGATACATTTTTGGAATAAAAATTTTAAGCACCCTTTTAAATTACATATTTGGAATGAGAATCGAATACTGAGTACCCCCTATTAATATCACAAGAGTCTTACGAAAGGTCTCCTCGGCTTTAAGCTCAGTAGTGGCCTTGTTGGGGTGAGATGATTTCTATATTCATTTATGTAATTGACTTACTTACTTTATTAAAGGTGGCACTGTATTTTGTTAGTAAAAACGTGAAGGAATTTGTTCGCGGTACCATATACTTTGTTTATATGGTCCCGCATTAGTCCATAATATTTAAATATATATATTGTTTCAATATCCATGTAATTAATTAACTTTGGGTCTTAAAGTTATACATTCGATAAATTTTATGAATTTTTGCACATCACTATAGACCATGAAGAACAGCAATTTGCTCCTTCAAATTTATGTAATAATTTATACGAAACTTGATGATCGGACAGACGTCAAATAAACTTCATCGGGGCCTTCCTTTTGTGCCGCACCTATAGTGTTGGTAGCAGCGAATTATTGTAAGCGAAGCTGCAAGCGACTTAATAATACGGCGATCGGCAGAGCGGTGCGTCGGGCGGTGATAGAGCGTTTTGATGAGCGGTGTTCGACGAAGGATTCCTTGAAATTTGCTTTAATTAGTAAACCCGCTGGCAAATAATACTTCAACAGATTTTTTACGGACTTAGATAGCAAACGAGCACGCAGCGCTAACCGCCGCCGTCCATGACAACTGTGACCGACACAGAACAAGACTCGCATCGGGACTGGGATGGTTAGTCAGTTAGCAGACGGTGTTAGAGCGTTAGTTGGTTAGTTCGTTAGTAGATTGAGGACTGGGACAGGGAATGTTAGTGATAGTTAGTCCTGTTAGTTGTTAATAATTGTCCAGTTTGTAATTCTTATTAAAAGTCTCGTTCTAATTCGGTCACAGCACAGATGTGTTGCTACACTTGAGGACTGAGATGGTCGCCTCTGAAAAGTGTAGTCGACTCCACACCTTTCTAACCGGAACACAATTTGCTGTTAAAACAATTGTTACACGGATCTACTAGAAATATTCCCCTACAGAGGTGGTCAACGAGTAATTGTCACTTACTTCAGTGATCAAATATCGTGAGGAAGCACACCTGAGAGTTCTCCATAATGTTCTCAAAAGTGAAGTCTGTCAATCCGCACTTGGCCAGTTAGACTATGGCCTGTACCCCACATTGTGAATGATCCCCGCCCAGCAGTGGGACAGTTAATTACATGAGTATTTAATAACTAACAATTAAATAAGCGTTCAGCACGTCAACCCGCTTTTATTCCTATATTTCAATATGGTCGCCGTCAGTACATAATATTTTTATGTAGCAAATACATTTGATACACTTTAATTAATTTGATGGAATCTTAATATTGCGAATATTCTTATTAAGCCAGTGAATAAAATATTTAATTATGTAAATCTAATATTTAATAATTTACATCTATATTAATATAGCGGCACCGGAAACGGAACTTGTTACATTATGGTTTGCGATGCCCATAATCAGGGATGCTTTTGGTTTGGTGTAACTGTTGTTTTTTATGGAATTAAGATAGCAAACGAGCATGCAGCATCCCCCCGCTGCCACCATGACAACTGTGACCGACACAGAACAAGACTCACATCGGGACTGGGATGGTTAGTCAGTTAGCAGACGGTGTTAGAACGTTAGTTGGTTATGGACATGCCCTTTTATAATCTGGTCGCTATTTTTTGGCTATTTAATATACTTAAAAAGGAGGTTCTCAAATCGACTATTTTGAAGTGAAAGATTCAACAGTATCGTTGTGATTTGGAATTCGATGAAACGGAAATGACGCGCTAATGAAATGAAACGGAAACGAAAAAGAGACAGACACATTTTAACGTGGGAGAAAATGAGATAGGAAGCATCGGCAAAATGGCGGCTTACGCAAGCAAAGCAAAACATCAATATTAGCAAAAATTGCAAAAAATCTGCTTACGAAATACTTGGACGGCCCCTTATGTCATTTTTTTTGTGTTTCGTCATGTTTTGATGAAAGGTTGATGGTAGAGAATGATTTCACCATGAAGTCCGCGTTTTGTACCACATTTTGGTATAATAAAGTTTAAATAAATGATGGTATCTCCGTTTCAGACACCTTCTCGTTCGGCAACAGCGGGCAGAGTAACACCAGCACCACGGGACTGTTTGGGGCTGCGAAGCCCACCTTCGGCTCCACCACCACGCCAGGTAATGATGCTGTGGTGAAGATCGTCCTCCGAGGGGCCCTAGGGCTCGTCAAGACTCGATTCATAGATGATGGCTTTGACTTCATTTATTTATTTTTTATTTATTCTTTACTAGCGACCCGCCCTCGCTTCGCTTCGGCAAACTTATTTAAGATTTAGTTATATATTTTGGATAATACACACTATATCTTTATAAATTATATCCTATGTGTTATTCTGATATGTAAGCTATATCATTGTAAAGTTTCATCAAAATCCATTCGGTACTTTTTGAGTAAAAGAGTAACAAACATTCATACATCCATACAAACTTTCGCTTTTATAATATTAATAGGATTGTTCCAACAACTTGTGTTACATCATCATCATCATCATAACCTTACTGTCCCACTGCTGGGCATGGGTCTCCTCTCACAACATTACATAGAGTTTAGTTTAGTGTGGACCGTGATGTGGTAAGGTACAAGGTTCGATGCTCGGTGCAGGCACGGGGCTGTTCGGCGCGACGACGACGCAGCCGGCGACCTTCGGCACCAACACGTCGACCTTCGGCTTCGGCTCCACCGCGCAGAACCAGGTGACGAAGCTAGTTTAGCTTACTAATAACACATATCTATAACACGACTAGTTTTTGCCGGCGGCTTCTCCCGCGTTGGAGTCGGGAAACGACAAAATACTGTTAAATTATAACGTATTTCTGGGATAAAAAGTACTATATCATAATTATGATTTTAAACTTTTATAACGTAACGGGTTCTCACGGTTTTTATTATTTATAACCTATATCCAATATCCTTTATATATACATATCTTATATCCTTTCAAATGTAAGATGTTTTGTTTAAATCGGTTCAGCAGCTTCAGCATGAAAAGGTTACACACAGACAGAGTTACTTTCGTAAAGGCAAAATTCTGCACGATAAATATAAAAAAAAATTGTACTCAAAGATGTCTGAAAATCCTCGGGCTCGAAGTTCCCGAAGTAAATTATGAAGCCATTTTAGGCCATTTCCCCATACTTCAATCGTCATTGTCCTTTGTATGATTCCCAAATAAAAATAAAAAAACTAATTGTGTCGTGGGACACCAGGTAGGAACGAAGTCCCTTCGGCCACTGTCGCGCCTGCGAACGTCTCATTTAACGGTTTTATTCCACGCACTTTTTTCCACGCGTCTCATTCCACGCGTCTCATTCCACGCTTACGGTTTTACTATCACATATTTTTCAGTTCGGTCGCGCAGCAAAATCCCTATCCCCTCCAAGCCTGCCGTAAGGAACTTCGTTCCAATAAAATAAACACGACGCGTCGACCGCACATTCCAGACGGGCGGGCTGTTCGGCGCGCAGCCCGCGAGCTCGGGCTTCGGCGCGGCGAGCACGGCGGGCTTCGGCGGCTTCGGCGGCGGCGGCGGGCTGTTCGCCGCGAAGCCGCAGCAGACCACCGCGCCCACCTTCGGCGCGACCGCCGCGCGTTAGTATCAGAGAAAGAAATGAATGTTTATTTTGCGTTATTGCAGCGCAGTAGAACGTTGACATGATATTGTGCGTGCGTGCGTGCGTGCGCGTGTGTGCGCGTGCGTGTATGTGTGTGGGGGTGTGTGAGTGTCTAAATGACACTTGTATAATGTTTTAGGGATTTCTACCTTCTATGATTTCTTTTTAAGGCATTAAGGTAGCAAACGAGCATGCAGCACCACACCTTCGCCGTCCATGACAACTGCGACTGACTTAGTACAAGACTCACATCGGGACTAGGATAGTTGGTCCGTTAGTAAACGGTGTTAAAACATTAGTTGGTTAGTTTGTTACTAAGTATGAGGACTTATGCTCTGACGTCACGCTCTGACGTCCGCGGAACGGTAAACTTTTTAGTGCGCGCTGCCGATCAATTCATTGGACGTTGACACGTCAAAAGTTAGTATATTTAACAACTCTATATTATATTTGTGACTGTAGTCGTTATAATAAATTTATAGAAGATAAGATGATAATTAAATAATCTATTAATTCGGTATAAATTTAGTATTAGGTATATTATTTTGAATTAAACTGACATTGATGTTATTGATTTTAATTTATGATTTTAGTGATTTTTAATACTAATGTTGCATATTATTGTATTACCTAATGTTGCATGCTCATAAAAGCGGAACATGTAGAAAGAATTTATTTATAACATCTGCCGTAACCATGATTGAAGCAATAAATAAATATTTGATTTGATTTGATGTAATGAAATGTGCGTGCGTGTCGCAGCGTTCGGCGCGTCGACGGGCGCGTTCGGTGCGGGCGCGTCGAGCGCGGGGCTGTTCGGCGCGGGCGCGTTCGGGAAGCCGCCCGCCGCGCAGCCCGCCTTCGGGTTCAACTCGCAGCCGGCGCTAGGTGAGCCCGCGCCGGCCCACTGCTGGGCGACGGCGCTCTGGGGGACGCCGGTGACGTCGCGCGCGCCTGTAGTGTTGTACCGATGCAATAAAACGGAAGCGTTGCAACTGATGCTTATGACATAAAAATATTGCAGATTCGGAACCGGTAAACGGTTCTGTGTCGAATGGTACAGCATTAAAATCAACTCTATTTTGATGCGTTATGTTCTGAAATGTCAAAAGTTTATCGGCTTTGGTGAACATTTTCTATTTTGTAGGTTACAACCTTTTCGAGTAGTAGTAGAGTAGTAGGTTACAGCGTTTCCGATTTCGTGCTTCGATATAGTCTGTGCTCGTCCGCTAACATGGTTGACATAGATGTTAAACTTATGGCGACATCGCGCACATGTCGCCCGGTGCCGTCACTGACCTGAATCACGCTATCGAAGTTTTTTATATAATTACGGGCAGCGTTATTTATATAATTACGTCTGTTCACAGGTACAGGGCTGGGCGCGGGTACCACCAACACGTTCCAGGCTCGGGGCGCAGCGCCGGCCTTCGGTCTCGGCACGGGCGGCTCCATGTTCCAGCAGCCGCAGCCCACCAACACGTTTAATGCGAGTAAGTTGTCTCAACTACCGCTATTGTATCGAATACCGGTAATGCCCCATAATGTCCCATAATACCGGTTACAGAGAATAATATGTTTGTAGTGTGTGTTAGCTTATACAATTATGTTAATTTGCATTTGTTTTATGTAGTGTGGAATATTTTCAACTGCTCAAATTTATCTGCCGATAACCGGTATGAATAGGTTATTATAATATATTATGTATTCGTCTTACAATCTTGCAATAATTTAATGAAACTGTTGAACTACCGTTATGTAACCGGCTTCAATCGTGCTTTGCTAATTTAATTACCCAAGACCGTGTCGGACTGCGTGCTATATGCAAGATGCTATCAAACAACCGACACGTAACCGTTATTAACCGGTATCAATAGTAAGTGTGCATGTCCACAGACACCAGTCTCGGCGGCGGGATGTTCGGCACGACACCGTCGCTCGGCGGCTCGCTGGGCGGCCTGGGACAGCTCAACGCTAACAACTCTTTGACCGGGTGAGACAGGGATGGATGTATGTATATCGTAGGTGAAGTGAATGAGACGGACGGCAGTAATAGTTATTGAAGTGAAAACTTTAGCATCGTTGTGATTTGAAAGTCGATGAAAAGGGAATGATGCGAAAAAGCGACAGTAAAAAGAGACAGACACATTTTAACGTTAGGGAAAATGAGATATGAAGCATTATCCGCTTGCGTGCTCCAAGGTCGGAGTCCTAGAGCAATACCTTTTACGGCATAATGGCGGCTTAAGCAAAGCTAAACATCAATATTTGGACTGACAGTATTCGTTTTCACTTCTTCCAAGTGTGAATTGCACAAATTTTAGTTTTTTTATCTCTTTCTATCATGTTGGTAAGTGAGGAAATGAAAGAGACAATGTTGTTGTTGATTTTCATCATCAACAGCGGGCGGCCGGTAGGCGGGTGACCGCTGGCCGTCGGTCCCGGTGTAATCGTTAGATTACAGTTAGGGCACGTCCGAGGCCTTCGTGCGGTATAAAAACTTCCGATACTTGAGTGGGCCGATTGATTTACTATAATTTGTGTATCAAGTGTGTGCGTGCGTGCGTACATGCGTGCGTGCGTGCGTGTATGCGTGCGTGCGTGCGACTCTCCCTCTCGCTCCCCGTCTCCTACTCTTTCCCCCGCTCTACGTATGCGTTGGTATGTTGATGTCGTGGTTCTCCCCCCTCCCCCCTCTCCGCACGCGCGCACGCCCGCCCGCCAACGTCCCCCCTACCGTCCGCAGCGGCGCGGCGGCGGGCGGCGCGGGCGGCGGCGGCGTGCACGAGCAGGTGCTGAGCCTGGTGGCGCGCCCGTACGGCGACTCCGCGCTCTTCAAGGACCTGCCCGCGGACACGGGTGAGTACCGCAGGGCGTTTAATGCATTGACTTATTATTAGTCGGGTCCGCGCTAAAAAAAATGTCCGAGCCAAACGAGCAACAAAACGCTAGGAGAGCAACAATTCCGCGTTCACGACTGCAATCGAAATTAAACTGTGATGTAATCATTTTTTAAATTATTAACTGCATGACATGACATGACATAACTGACTGGGACATTTTTTTCGCAATTTTAGTATGAGATTAGATGTCCATAGTAATAATAAGTCAATGGATATAGTAGTTAAAGTTATACGCGGATATGTTCCGTGGAGTCACCCGGCGGAGCCTGCGGGACACCAGCGCTGATTGTTCTTGTATTGCTGAAGGGTTTAACTTGTAGAATATAAAAAGCTTGTTTTTAAATCTAAGTATGTATTTAATCATTTATATCTTTTAAGTCAGCATCATCATGAGTTCTCCACATATAATATAATATGTGATAACGTGTCGTGCACAGCCGGCGCGGGGGCGGAGTACCTGAAGCCGACGAACCCGGCGGCGGTGAAGGCCGTGCTGGACGCGGCCGGCGCCTCGCCCTACCGGCTCACGCCGCCCGGCGCGCCGCGGCTCGCCGTGCGCCCGCGCCCCGCCGCCAGCGCCAACAAGGTGCGACCGCTCACAGTTATAGAGTGCTGGTAACGGTGATGTCACTTAGTGGGAGTGTTGTACGAGCGCGTGCGTAACAGTGCGTGCAATGTTTACGCGGTCGGGCAAGTAATGGCGATGTCACTTGGTGAGAGTGCTGTACGTATGCTTGCGCACGTAACAGTGCGTGAAATGCTACCGTGGTCGGACAGGTAACGATGACGTCACTTGCTGGGAGTGTTGTGCGTACGCGTGCGTAACAGGGCGTGCAATGTTTACGCGGTGGGGTAGGTAATGATGACGTCACTTTTTGCGAGCGTTGTGCGTGCGTACACGTGTACGCAAGATGTGCGTGCTATGTTATCGCGGTCTGGCAGGTATCGTGTTATTTACGGTCGAATAGTCGACCGGATCTGAGTTGGCCAAAGGTAAACGATAACTCAACCGAATCAATCGGTTCTTTAAAGTGAATGTATAAATTTCAACCGTAAGCAACACGACATAAAGTTCGTATTGAAATGTAGTAACGTATACTGCGTGTAAACAACAGAAGTCGCTGTTCGACGGGTTGGAGGAGTCGGACGCGAGCGTGGAGGACATGCTGACGCTGAAGCCGAGCCGCAAGCGGCTGGTGCTGCGCCCCCGGGAGCGCCGCCCCGACGACGACCCGCGGAGCCCCGGCGGCGAGAACCGGTCAGTACTACGGAGATGTACTGTTTTGATTTGAACATTTTATATCTACACACCTGATACTGATATTATGTATTAACGAGCAGACCCCCGCGGCTACGCTCGCCAATTTGCAGAAAATCAGTTTATCCCCTTTTTTATCCCGTTAGGGGGGGATTTACAAAAATCCTCTCTTAGTGCTCCCCCACACTCCCCAAGGCACACACATGCAATAAACTCTTCCGTTACTGAGTGACTGACGCACAACGCACAGCGGAAACTACTGAACGCAACCAGTTGAAATTTGGCATGTATGTTCCATGGGGAAGTGTACAAGAAGTGAGCATATCCCCAGGTCGTTGGAGGGCACCGGCGGGGAGGAGGGCGGGGCCGAGAAGGACGTGTGCGACGCGGCCGCCGGGACCGGGACCGGGACCGGGACCGCGAGGCCCGCTCTGCACGCCAACACAAATGATAGTGAGTACAAAACATGTAGTGTAGAGGTCTAAGTCAACTCGAGTTTGAATAGTTTGACACGTTTCGTATACAAAATGTGTCCGATACGACGCAATTGAAGCATTTATAAATCAGTATACTATTATATACAAAATATTAATTGTTGTTTCAGATGTGGAGAACTCGGACAGGAACGGAAGTTGGTGAGTTGGATTTGTATTTTATATTTTACGAGCTGTGCCCGCGACTTCATCCGCGTGGAATTTAACAAAAAAAAAATCTAAAATAAAAGTAGCCTAAGTTACTCCTTATTACATCAGCTATCGGCCAGTGAAAGTCCCGTCAAAATCGGTCCAGCCCGTCCAGAGATTAGCCAAAACAAACTGACGGACAATAATTGTAAAAAATGTTATTTTGCTATATGCGCCGTGTATACATCCACATGCATTTAGTAATAAGCGGTTATTTTAATATTACAAACGGACACTCCGAATTTATTTATTGTTATAATATGTTTATAGGGACACGAAAAATAGATTTTTAAGTAGCTGATCATATTGTTAACCTTCAGTTTATAACGGCCATTAAGTGTGGCAGTGGCGGCCGAGTGGGTTAAAAAATGGACACGCAAACAGTGTGGCTTGGGCACGGACACTCTCGCATCTCTAATTTTCAAAAATTATGTGCGTATAAGAATTTAATTATCATTCGCTTCGGTGATAAAACATCGTGAGGAAATGCACACCTGAGAGGTCTACATAATGTTCTCATACTAAGTCAACCAACGCACTTGGCCAGCGTGTGGACTATGGCCTGTACCCCTCACGTTGTGAGAGGAAACCCGTGCCCAGCAGTGGGACGGTTATGGGTTGCGATGATGGTGATGATGTTGATTATGATAATGTCTTTGATGATGATGAAGTTTGGCGTGAGTACAGTGAACGAGAGATGTGGGTGATGATGTGGGTGATGATGTGAGGTTCTGTCGGTGCAGGCTGAGCTCGTCGAAGACCCCGTGGAGCCAGGAGAAGGGGAAGTCGACGGAGGAGCCGCCGCCCAGGATATATCCCAACTTGGGTGAGTGGTGCCGCGCGATTTACTACTTTATGCGCTTGGATATAGAGTTCGATTTACATTTCTTTAGATATATTAAACCGGACAGTTTTTAGGTCTTCGTATCCAAATGGTGGTAAATTGAACCTTATTAATATGCCTTTGCTGTCAGTATGTCTGTCACAGGGTAGATGATTGAAAAGTATCCAAAGGACAGACTCGTGGTATAAACTATATAATAGTAGTTATAATCTGAATCTTTTCAGCAGTTTGTGATGCTCAGAAGGGAGACAATAATTGAAAAATAAATAAACGGGTTTCTTTTTATATTGTATATGTATAATTATGTATTTATATATTATTACATAGCCGACTTATATGGAAGTCGGAAATCCGTTACAATTATCCCAGAAGAACGCATCGCCAGACATGAAGTATCCTATGCCCCAGTGTAGGTCACGGTCTGAGAAATTATTTATTACCTAAACAAACACAAACGTAGCGGGCCATTGATGGGTTGGAAGACAACTGGCCAGTGTCCCCTAAAAGTCCCGTGCCCCACAGAGCACTGATAGCATTGTACGTTGTTCCAGACAAGGAGCTGCCCGAACAGACGTCGGAGCGACGCGCCAGCTGGTGAGATCATAGATATAATTATAATATACATAGATTGGGTATAAGTGTAAAAGATATCTACCGAAGCTTACGGTACTTTGATGTGTTGTGTAAATGTGTGTGTGTGTGTGATGTGTAAATATAATTATAATTGAAATGAATATATTAGGAGTTATCGCATGAAAATAAATTTTGGAGGTCTAACCTAGAAACTGGTGTATATTTCATCACAATACGCACCTGAGATAGAAATAAATAATAAATTGTTTGCTAATGATATAATTTCCCTCAACTATGTGTTCTCAGGCTGACAACGAAGCCGCTCCGCAAGCCGCTGGTGCCGAACTGCGAGTCGCCGGAGACGTCGGTCCGCGAGCTCGGGCTCCGCCCCGACCTCTCGCACGACAAGGAGAACGTTGACAGTCTCTCCGGTATGTACCAATGTTATTTTGAGGTGCATTTCCACTAATTAGTGGATACTAATCCATCCCTCATCCCTCACAATCCCCAATCAATCGCTATCCCCACCCCTAGCTATCCCCAACTAATCGCTATCCCCAGCCACCGCAATCCCCACCCGCGCAATCCCCACCCCCCGCAATCCCCAATCAATCGCC
This sequence comes from Ochlodes sylvanus, assembly GCA_905404295.2. Classification (NCBI taxonomy): domain Eukaryota; kingdom Metazoa; phylum Arthropoda; class Insecta; order Lepidoptera; family Hesperiidae; genus Ochlodes; species Ochlodes sylvanus. The sequence continues at coordinate 836,380 of FR990150.1, forward strand.
ATCCCCGATCCCCGCAGACGCGTCGCACGCGCTCCACTTCTGCGCGCACCGCTCCGGGTTGCACGCGGCGTGCTCCACGTGCGAGAAGATCGCGCATCAGATCAATGGCGTATACGGTATTCGGCTTGGATATAGTACACCTGGGTGGAAATCAGAGATGGGAAAAATGTAACCATGATTACAGATTGCGATTACGGCTGGAGATTTAATATCCTTTTGTGCCCTCTGATTATATTTCGCCCATCTCTGGTAGAAATGTATGAGTTCCCACCTCCATCAGAGGCGTCTACGGTACTTTACTTTGATAAAAAGTGGATGTTTGTAGAAATGTACGCAGCTTGCGCGCACGCGTTTGCTTGTGTTATTACGTGCGCGCACGCATTTGCGTGTGTTATTACGTGCGCGAACGCATTTGCGTGTGTTATTACGTGCACGGGCCGCCATTATGCGTGCGTGCACGTTTAATGACATTGCGTGCTTGCGGGTGTCGCAAGTGCGTTCAGTGCGTACGTTTACGCAGGTCCGACGTTGGATAACTTTAGTAGTATTATTAGTAGCTTTTAGTGACGTTTTTTACTAAATTAGGTATTCGTTTAGTGTATGATGTAGTGTTGTTTATACCTGGTAAATTATTATTTTTGGATAGATTAATAGCTTTAGCGTAAATTATCGCATTCAAATATATCTTAGTCGTAAAGCGAGAAATTGATGTCTTTATTTATACAAAAATAATTATTTGTCTCTAATCTCAAGACCTTACTGGCTACTTAACTTGAAAATCATTGGGGTTGATTGATGCAATTTTGATTGTAAATTTGTGGTTAAAAATGGGTTGTGGTAAAAAACCCAAAGTGTGGACAAACTGAGCGCACGCGGATCAAACTACTAAAGGTCATTAACCCCGGCCGTACGGCCCCGCCGTACAGCAGGCAACTGTGTTTCGGGATGTGTCCATACATTCCGACTATTATTAGATAATATAAAGTCTATAACTCCAATAAAATAAGCTATGTATACGCTGTTGGATTACCGAAATAAATAAATAAATTAAAATTATAAAGTCTAAATTAAATTCTACACGATAATTATTTCAAAAATGGCAATCTAAATTATAATTATATTAAATTAAAGCTTATTTTATTGGACTACAATAATGACATTAATATAAGGCCAATCGGCCAGTACACACCATTATGTGGCGGTGTTATAAGTATGATAATGATATGGTCCCCCCCCCCCCCCCCCAGTGTCGGAGGAGGAGGCGCGGCCGCGCGACGCGGCGCCGCACCCGGCCGGCGTGAAGCTGACGCGGCCCGGCTACTACACCATCCCGTCGCTCGACGAGATGGCCGGTCAGTGCCTCCCACCTACTGTATTGCGCCGTCTGTACAATATAATTTGTACACGTTTAATTCTTATTAAAAAATCAAGAGTGAATTATCATCATCACAGCCCATAACTGTCCCACTGCTGGGCAAGGGTCTCCTCTCACAGTGTGAGGGGTACAGGCCATGGTCCACCACGCTGGCTAAGTGCGGATTGGTGGACTTCACACACCTTCGAGAACATTATGGAGAACTCCCAGGTGTGCAGGTTTCCTCACGATGTTTGATCACCGAAGCTAGTGATAATTAAATTTTAATACGCACATAATTTTTGAAAATTAGTCGTGCGTGCGGGGATTGAACCCGGAACCTCCGGTTCGGCAGTCCAACATTCAACCACACGGCTATCACTGCTTAGTGGATTGCACTTGCAAGAGTGAATAGGCTGGTACTAAGTTAGTGCACTCTGCCACCCAAGAACACATCACCACTTACTATCAGGTGGGACTGTGGTCATGCATTTACATATAATTTATATATACATAAATAAAAAAAAACTCTGATATAAATTCGTGTTTATATTGCATTGCAATTGATTATTAAAAGTAGCATCAACTCAGAAACCAACTTTAAACACTTGTAAAGTGATCAACCAGATGATATAGTATGTATGTCTGTATGTATGTATGTCTGTGTGTCGCAGAGTACGTGCGCACGGAGGGCGGGCGCGTAACGTGCGTGGTGCCGCATCTGACGATCGGGCGGCGCAACTACGGCAACGTGTACTACGACTGCGAGCTGGACGTCGCCGGCCTCGACCTGGACGCGCTCGGTTCGTACCGCCCGTATCGCACGCGCCGCACGCGCCGCACGTACCGCACGCGGTGCAGTGCGCGCTTGGTGATGTTACGGCATGATAGGAAAGAAGTAGTTTTGAAGTTCGATGAAACGGAAGTGACGCGCGAATGAAACGAAGCGGAAACGAAAAAGAGGCAGACACATTTTATCGTGGGAGAAAACGAGATGGGAAGCATCGGCAAAATGGCGGCTTACGTTAGCAAAGCGTTCGTTTTTCAGTATTCGTTGTTTTTACTGTTCGTTGTTTCACTTCTAGCACGTGTGAGTTGCACAAATTTTTTTTGGAAGTCCATATTCTATAGATCTCTAAAACGTGATTTCAAAAACTACTTTTACTTATGTATTATGCCGTTATATTACTAAGGGATATGTATGTAAGTGCTTTTACTTGCATTTAATATTATTATACAGTGTTAAAATATGTGTGTGTGTGTGTGCCCCGCAGTGCACTTCATGAACAAGGAGGTGGTCGTGTACCCGGAGGAGGCGCGCAAGCCGCCGGTGGGCGCGGGGCTGAACCGGCGCGCGGTGGTCACGCTGGACCGCGTGTGGCCGCGGGACAAGACCGAGCGCCGCCCGATCACCGACCCGGAGCGGTGAGGCCACGCGTGGGCGTGGACATGCAACGTTACTCTGTTTTGTAGTTTTAGAAAGTTCTAATATAAAAGTAGCCCGAGTTACACGCTATTACATGGGCTGTCTGCCAGTGAAAGTCTCGTCGAAATCGGTCCAGCCGTTTCGGAGATTAGCCGGAACAAACGGACAGACAGACCGAAAAAAAGTGTAAAAAATGTTGTTTTGGTGTATGTACATATTATTATACCAAAATAGAATTTTATATAAAGCATAGTTGGATAGTGTCTTAAATAAAGTTAGTAAATAGGTATATAGTATATACTGTTGGAGAAATATATAGTCTACTTTTTATTCTTCCCATAAAATACTATATTTTTTGGAGTGTGCTAAAATAATATTTTTATAGCTTATTTATTTAAATACCATATTCAGACCACAACATTTATTTATTTATTTATTTCAAACATCTATAACCAGTATTACAAGTATCCCTAATGCGCTAGTTACGTTAATAATTTACATTTAATATAAATGTTGGCAACCTCACATTTATGTATACACATACTTATATGTATGTAAATATGTGTGTATTAAGGTTTATATATCTGTTAAGTTAATATATTTATTTATTTTAATAATATCTGTTATATATTATTTTGTATTTATTGTATATTTATGTATTATATATTGTTTGCATCTATTGTATATTATTTTGTATTTAGTGATATTGAAAACACCTACCTCAACTTGTCACCATCTCCAAGGGTTGACTGGTAGAGAATGCCATTTATAGGCATTAAGTCAGCCCATTGTAATTCCTAGCTTTAGGTCTTTCTATAAAGAGTGAAATAAATAAAAAATGAAACCCAAGCGGTGTGTGTGTGTGCGCGCGCAGGCTGCTCAAGATGGACTACGAGAGCAAGCTGCGGCGAGCGTGCGACAAGCACGACACCAAGTTCATCGAGTACCGCCCGCAGACCGGCAGCTGGGTGTTCCGGGTGAGTGGCCGACCGATCGACACACCGACCGACCGACCGACCGACCGACCGACCGACACACCGACCGACCGACACACCGACCGACCGACCGTCCGACCGACCGACCGACGGACAGACTGAATGACTGACTGACTGACTGACTGACTGACTGAACGACCGACCGACCGACCGACAGACTGACCGACCGACCGACCGACGAACTGACCTAATAATAATAAATAACCGACCGAGTGACCCAATAATTAAATAAATAAATCCTTCGAAACGTAGACGGAGAAGAGTATAAACCAATGGATACCATGTATCTCACTCGCACAAAAAAAGGATCGACTTACGCCAATGACACGAAAAAAAATACGAGACAAACCGTTTTTTTTTTTCAAGGAAATCACATTTTGCTAACATACAAATTTAACAGCTGACCGTCGAATTATTCTCGTGCCACATACAATTGTAGTTCCTCGTGCCGTCTCACGTTGACAACGCTCACCAGATATCTATATCTTTCTCTGTATATCTTCAGATATCCTTCGAAGCTCTAGTGACACGTGTGCGTGTGTGTGTGTCACGTGTGTGTGTGTCCAGGTGGAGCACTTCAGCAAGTACGGGCTGACGGACTCGGACGAGGAGGACGAGCCGGCGCCGGACGTGCTCCGCCGGCAGCTGCAGCCCGCGGCGGTGCAGCAGAGCGCCGCGCCAAGTACGTGGGGACTGGGCGCGTTGGGCGCGCTCGACACCGACCCGACGCCGACTCTTTCAGACGGATACTCGATTATGAGCTTTATGTCTCGTCGCGCAAGGTCGAATTTCGGATGTTTAGTTGAAATACGTGTCCTACTCGCCGCACGCCCGTGAATGGAACGGTCGCAGTCGGAGTTGAGTCGACGTCGAGTTGGTGTAATGGCGGAGTCCTTGTATGCACATCTAGATATAAAATATAGAAACTAAACTAAGATCAAAACTAAAACTACTCAAATTTGGCGAATATTTACTTAATGTAATACACGAATGTTCTAAGATAAAATAGAATTAAAAAAAAATGAGTGTTAGGTGTATATTCAGACAATATGTATTTTAGATTAACGTCCCGTATGGCGCAACATTCACCATGTCGGACTACCGTTCAATGGGTCCTGGGTTCGATTCTCAGCGAGGCCTGGAGGTTGGTCTGGGTGTGTGTGTTTTTGTCTTGTGTGTTGTCCATGGCGCCCACGACACAGGGAATCCTAGTGTGGGGCTATGAGTGAGTAGCGTTATTTATTTATTACTTATTTAAATCTCTAGCCCCGAAGCAGCCTGTGACAGCGAGCGGGCTGGCGCCGGGGGGCCCCGGGCTCGGAGGCCTGGGAGGCCTCGGCGGGCTCGGAGGCCTGGGCGGGCTGGGAGGCCCCGAGCAGCCGGAGCCGGTGTTCAGCATGCAGCACGCGTCAATGAGCAGCCTCTCGTTGATGAACGGCAGCGCTAAGGGTGAGATATACTGTCGCCGCGTGTGTCGATGTTGAACGTGACTTTATGATGAGATAACGTCTTATGAATCGACGGACGGCGGCCGCGCGCACGAAAAAGTGTGACGTCATTGTCACGTTCCGTCCGAGACGAGCGTGCGAGCGTGCGAGCGAGAGCGCGGAACGAGCGATAGAGAGGCGCGATCGGGCTAAGCGTTCTGCTTGCAACGCATCTATCTCTCTCCCACTCCATCAAAGTTTGCAATTTCTCATCGACGTTTTCTTATGACGTTGTCACGTAAAATTATCGTCCGTAAACCGACTTCACGGACGATATTTTTTTATATAAATAGTGGAGAAACAAGCACAGTGCACTACACAACAGCACTGCTTTGCAATGTATTGTAATAGTTCAGATGAGAGAGCCTAGATGGCGTTGTTAGTAGAAAATAAAATACTATGTTCCGTTTGTATACTGATACTCGAGTTTTTTATTTTATTTTATAATTTATGTACACACGAGAAAACTGAAAAAAGTAATTATGTACAAAGGTACTGCTTATTTCAAAGAAATCTCTTCCAGCAGACCTAGGAATGGAGAAGTGATATAGGATTAAATTTAGCGTGCACTTCAAGTTTCACTTCTACCGTTTGCTGAAATTGCACACAGGCATTTTTTTAAAGTATAAATTGCTTTCGTTGCAGCGTTCGAAATGGACACGACAGAGGACGCCGCAGAGAGTCACAGTCTTTACCAGGACAATAGAGGTGTGTACAGAACTACATTTATTAATATAACCAGTAAACCCGTCCTCGCTTCGCTTCGGGAAACCTGTCCCTTAGTACTCAAGTCCAAAATTGTTAAACGTGACCAGCGCACGAATTTATTTTCACGCGCGTTATTTTTCATTTTGCGAAAAACTTTAATATATTATACATAATTATAAACTTTCCTCTTGAATCATTCTATCTATTTAAAAAAAACCCCATCAAAATCCGTTGCGTAGTATTAAAGATCTAAGCATACATAGGGGCAGAGAAAGCGACTTTGTTTTATACTATGTAGTGATACGATTCGGTTCATATTAGTTTATGACTCATCACATTTTGAACCTTATAGCTTCCTAGAATACTGTCCCTAATTCCATGCAGGCGACAGTAGGCCCTGCTCGGTGGTAGGGGTGGCCCGGATGACTTGCTACCATCCTCTCGCCGGAGTCGGCTGCCAAACGACTTTTTCCAAAAATCCTTTTTAAGTTCTCACTTGCGACACTTGAGTAACCTATAAACAGAGTTTCAAGTGAATCCATTGAAGAAATAAAATTTCCAAAAATCCTCTTTTAGTGCTCCCCTACACACCCCAAGGAACACACATGCTAAATGTTAACTTCTTTCGTTCAGTAGTTTCGGCTGTGCGTTGTCTGTCAGTCACTCAGTATCGCAAGAGTTTTATATTTATATTGATGATTTATTTGTCAATGTGATATATGACACTAAAACTGCAAGTGACCTCTGTGTGTCTGTCTGTCGCAGCGCTGGGCGTGAAGAGTCCGACGAGCGAGCTGGCGCGCCTCGAGCACCGCCACAGCCACAGCGTGCAGCTGATGAAGGCCTCGCTCTACGCCGACACCGGTCAGTGCGTGTGCGTGCGTGCGTGCGTGCGTGCGTACGTGCGTGTGCGTGCGTGTGTGCGTGCACGTGTACTTGTGCGTGCGTGGGCGTACTTTTGTTAGTGCGAGCGTGTGTGCGCGTGTTTTTACGAGTGGTTATTGATAATAACTCTGTTGTCATTGTGCGGGCGTGCGTGTGAGTGCGCGCGTGGGTGCGTGCGAAAATGATAGTAGTAATGTGATAAATAAATATGTGTTAGAAGCCGTGGTAGGGACAGCTGAGTACTTTCTGCGACTTATGCGTATGACACATTGACTTATTATTACTATGGACGGCGGGTCTGCGCTAAAAAATGTGCAACAAAACGTAAACAGAGCTACAATCGAATGCAATCCAAATGAAACCGTCATGTAAGGGTTCTAGTGTTTAAATTACCTTGTTTACATTTCTATTCTTGCGAAGGCTGTGACTGGGACATTTTTTTCGCGATTTTAGTGTGTGTGTGTGTGTGCGTGCGTGTATGTGTGTGAAGCTAAGCAGTTCGTAATAATGATTGCTCGTACGAGAGCGGGTGACTTTCATTTAATTTCATTTCGGACACTTGATGTGAACAGAGATGGAGGAAGACATGTCGGTCTCGAGCGGCGACCAGCTGGTGCCGGCGGGGGCGCCGGGCTCGGCGGGGGCGGGGGCTGCGGCGGGGCGCTCCGCCACGCTGCCGTCGAGCACGACGCGGTCGCGGGCGGCGCGCGGCGAGGACGCGCCGGCGGCGGCGGCGGTCGGGCGCTCGGACGGTCGGTACCACCCGCCTTGTTCGTCGTGACGTTGTGATTGGAATGGTCGTGGGTTTGGTTTGTTGTTGTGACGTACTGCGGCGATGTTTTAGACCGACTTCAAAAGAGGCAAAAGGAGGTTTTCAATAAGATCATTCACAATTTAAAACCGCATCCAATTCGGATGCGTCGTTACGGAGATTAGCGCGTACAGAACCACGGACGGACAGACAAATATTCTCAAAATTATTGTTGTGTTCTATTACGTTAATAAAGATCCCCACTAAAAAAAATCTCATATATCTTCTACTAGCTGTGCCCGCGACTTTGTTCGCGTGGAGTTTTAATTTTCATGTGGTAATTTCTAAAATAAAACCAGCCTAAGTTACTCCTTATTACATCAGCTATCTGCCGGTGAAAGCCCCGTCAAAATCGGGCCAGCCGTTCCAGAGTTTAGCCAAAACAAAACATACTGATGGACAGACAGATGACAGACAGACAAAAATAGTAAAAAACGCTATTTTGGCATAGGTACCGTGTATGTATACATCAACATGCATTTACAATCATTACATTACATCAGTTACAGATTTATTATATGTGTGTATATAGATAAATGACAGTGTATGTGTGTCTGTGCGTTGCAGTGGCGGTGATGCGCCCGCTGGTGGTGCAGCCGCACACCATAGTGCTGCGCTACCATCGGAAGGTGCCGCCGTTCAAACACACCATCGCAGGTGAGGGTTGTTGGTACTAGTGATATGCCAGGCTTTCGGATATAGTGCGCGGGTATGGGGCCGTTCAAGTATTACGTAAACAGATTTTTTGCAAGCGAGGGCGGGTCGCTAGCGTAATGTGGTGTCCTGAGAGGGCAATGAAAGACAAGACTGCTGATTAAAGACTGACTATATTTGCAATATATCATCCATTAAATATGTTTACAAGTAGGTTACATATAGATATAGATAATACGTATGTTTTTAGGTAACACACCTATTCAATACATCTCGCTAGTATATATACATTTATGTGTATCTGTCTGTCTGTCTGTCGGCAGGGCGGCTGGGCGCGTCGTGTCTCGCGGACGTGTCGGTGTCGCGCGCGCGCCACGCCCGCGCCGGGTTCGGGCCGCGCGGCGCGCTCGCGTACGTCACCACGTACGACTGCGTCGCGGGGCTGCCCGCCGGTGAGACATGCGCGTACACTGACACTGAGATGTATAGACGATACTTGGCCTCAGCTCGGACTTTACTTACGAAAAACTTTGCTTTGTAAACACTGCGATTTGGTATTTATAGACATGTCGCGCTGAGATTGTGCTCAGCTTAAGCTAGACCGCTAATGTCATAATTGATTGCTGCCATCTATCTGTTTGTTAATACGAAAATTTTAAATGTCTTATAAACCGACTAATATCAAGGTTCATTTGGGACCATTATTTTTGTTCGGATAATAGCCAATGTTTATGGTACGTCGTCTATTTCATGAACTTATTAGACTTTGCTCAGCTCGTACTCGGCCAAGTCAAACATCGCTTTATAAATACGAACGCTGTCTTAAGTCAGAGTAAAGTCTGAGCTAAGGCTAAGTGTCGTCTATACATCTCAGCCTGAGAAGAGAATGGACGTATGTGTTCATCTATCGCACTCACACTAGAAAAGGAACAACTCGCGACAGTGACACGAAAAAAAAACGAGACAGAATGATATAATCTTGTCTCACATCGCGTGACGGATTTTTCCTTGGACATCATCGTTGCTTAACATCGGTTGGGATTTTTGTCGAGGATTAACTTGGCATCGTATAAAAAAAGCGCAGTTAGTTACAAGCTAATTTGACAGCTGACCGTCGGATTTTTCTTGTGCCAAATAATAGTACTTTCTCGTGCTGAATAAATTTCCGACCACTCGGCGATCCCAAGAGTAATTTCGTTGAACGAGTAGGCAAGCACAGTTAAAAAAGCCTTCCTCAGTACAAGCCCTTTATTGAATGTTAATGCTGGATACTTATAGATATTACAAAAAACCTCAACAGCGTGATTCAGCATAACAGCGTTTTACTACTCAGCGCCATCTAGTATACTGCGAGTGAACTACCAGCTCAGCCAGCCTTCCTCCATCGGTAAATGGACCCATCTAACCTAATGAATAATTGTTCACTGCACAGTACGTAGATGGCGCTGGTAGGGGATAATAATGCACCACGTGCTGTCCCACGTTGGACACGCTCAACAGATGTCTATATCGTTCTATAGTCTGTTTTTTTAACAAACGAGAACCGAAAATTTTGACTGCGTTTCTATTGGTCCACGTAATCAACATAAAGTCCGTTCCACACAAACGCTGTACATTCAGTTGAGTCATCGACTACCCGCGCATCGCACGTGTTCTAGTGAGTGATCCAGACGATATTGTTTATCCGTGAATCATGACGGACATGTCTTCTGTAGTTAAGCGTCTATGATATTGATTTTTGATTTATATGTTCCAGTGCATAATATATGAATATACTATTACAATATTGCTTTATTGTTATTTATTTTTGAAAATATCATACAACGCGAACAGAAAATTTTGTTACGAATATTACTAAGTATGCAAAAAAACATAAAATAATAATTTAATTTTCGCTACAATAAATTTTAGAAGTATTCAATATGAACGGGCCTTGGCAATTTCAAAACAAGAACAAAGGTGTTGGCCCCGCCCCGACCATGACCCATCTCATTCTGTCAATATCGGAAATGTGCGAGAGACATACTCAGTACTCGTTTGTTAAATAAAACAGACTATAGTAAGGAGTGCGCACATTACACCAACTCGACGTCAACTCCACTCCGTCTCCACTCCGTTTCAACTCCGACGTTCTGTTCCGCGATCAACGCTTCATCGACGTCAACTCGACTCCGTCTCCACTCCGTTTCAACTCCGACGCTATTTACATTACGTCATTGTGTCGGTCGACGCGTGGACTACTCGTCTACGGTGAGTCGTCAACGCAACGTCGACGCGTTGGTCTCGAAACGGAACGGTTATGGGTGTAGGGCGAGCAGTACAGGGCTTTTAAGTATAAGTTCGAAATTCAACCTTACCTTCAAAGATATAAAGCTCATAATTGAATATTAGCTTTGTCAAGGTTTTAGTCGCGTTGGCGTCGGTTGGTCGTGGAGTCGTTGTAATGTGCGCACTCCTGTAGTCTGTGTACTACGCTCCCGGACACTGCACCGGGGCAAATGTCGCTCGCCCAGGTAGGTACATCGATTGATACGAGTCCCGTCCCCAGCGGCGGACCTGTCCTCCCTGGGGCACTATCTGCGCGGCCGCGGCGACGACGACTGGAGCGAGCCCGTGGTCGCCAGGCTGGCCGTCGGGCAGCAGCCGCGCGACGCGCAGGTAATGGGGTTACCGTTACAATAATTACGGGCCGCGCCCGCGACTTGGTCCGCGTGGAATTAATAAAAATCTAAAACAAAAGTAGCCTAAGTTGCTCCTTGTGACATCAGCAATCGGTCAGTGAAAGTCCCGTCAAAATCGGTCCAGCCGTTCCAGAGATTAGCCGGAACAAACAGACAGACAGACAAAAATTGTAAAAAATGTTATTTTGATGTATGTACCGTATATATATTCATATACATGTAGTAAAAAACGGTTATTTCAATATTACAAACAGACACTCCAATTTTATTTATTTGTATAGATTATATGTATTGAAATTTAAAAATGTGTAAGTGTTCCGAGTTTGAAAAAAGTCAGTATGTTGCGAAATGTTTAACGTATTTTTATTTTTTTCAATTTTTTCAATAGTTTCTTCGTTACATCGGATGGTGAAACTAAGGGAGCTACGTCATCGAGACGTTCTTGTGACGTCATCACATGTTTTTTTGTCCACGAATCAATATTCACGGATAGTTAATAATGACGTCCGGGCTAATCACTAGAACGGCTGGACCGATTTTGATGAGACTTTAATTGGAAGATAGAGGATCCGCGTTAGCGCGCGACATTTTTGGCCATCTCTGTATGTAACTAGCTGTGAAATTCAAATTCAAAATCATATTCATTTGTATTTCACTTTCAATTCATTCACAATCAAATTCATGTGTAATTATATTATAATTATATCAAAGTGTGTGCGAGAAAGTCCGATTTAAATAATCTGCAATCACGATTACGTTCTTCCCAGCTCTGGATGCGTACATTATGTTAAATAACAACGCGTCGTTCGCAGGAGTGTCTCGCGCAGCAGCTGGCGAGCCTGCTGGAGCACTCGACGCCGGAGGAGCCCCCGGGGGCGCAGGCCGAGGGCGCGGAGCACTGCCCCCGGCTCGCGGTGGACGCGGCGCCGCGCCGCCGGCTGCGGCTGCTGCACGCGCTCACGCGGCACGCGGAGGGTGCGCACTACGCGCCCGACGTGAGTACCCTTTTGTATGAACTAGTTGCCCGCTCGGCGGTCGAAATTCGACCGTAATTCATTCTGTCAAAGGTTTACTTAACATTGGCTCTATGAACGATGACCCTGTGACACATTTCGAACGTCGTGTCAAACGTATGGCAGTGTGAATAGAGTAACTTATATTTATTCATTTAATGTATTTTTTAGCATTATTTTGATTTTTTTTAAATATATTTTTTGTTTCATCAGTTAATAATGATTAAAGTTTGCGAGTACGTCTCGGTTGACGCGCCCGTAGTGCGTGTGATCTGTGTCGCGTACACAACGTGTCGGTGACGTTTCAGTTCGGCGTGTCGAGCGCGTACTGCCTGGAGGTGTGGAAGCTGTGCGACGCGCTCTGGGGCGGGGACCTGGAGAACGATGGTGAGGTCTTATAAATGGACGGATGAAACGCCGGCAGCGCACGAAAAAGTGTCCCGTTCCGCCTGAGCCCGTGCGTGCAAGCGAGAGCGCGGAACAAGCGATAGAGAGGCACGATCGGCCTAAACGTTCGGCTTGCAACGCATCTATCTCTCTTCCCTTATGACGTTATCACGTAAAATTATCGCCCGTAAACCAACTTTACAGACAACCATTTTTTTCATTCATGTAAGTGAGCAAACGAGCATGCAGCATCCCACCGCTGCCGCCATGACGACCGTGACCGACACAGAACAAGACTCACATCGAGACTGGGATGGTTAGTCAGTTAGCAGACGGTGTTAGAACATTAGTTGGTTGGTTCGTTAGTAAGTACCTATGAGGACCGGGACAGGGACTGTTAGTGATAATTAGTTCAATTAGTAGTTGTTAATAAGAGTCTCGTTCGAATTCGGTCACAGATGCGTTGCTAACCTTGAGGACTGAGATGGTACCCTCTGGACAATGTAACTGGTGGTACGTGGTCACTAGTTTTTAATGTAAAATAAGTTAATACTTGACAGCAGTCCTTATCGCAAGTGGCAATATCCCTTTGATTAACTGGTGACTGGTGACCCCGATGTGATTTCACAAAACGACATATTATTATATCGTGTATTATGTGTGCGAGTGTAACAACTGTAACAAGTGTCGTCGTGTGTGTGTGTGCGCCAGGCGTGCCGGGCACGGACGCGCAGGCGGTGGTCGGCCGCCACCAGCAGCTGCTGCACTGGCTGCGCGAGGTGGTCGCCGACCACACGGACCGCGAGCTGGCCGCGCCCGCCGCGCCGGACCCGGACGACGGTCAGTGTGCACCTCAATATGCCACCGCTGCCACTAAACCGCCGCCCGACGTTGACACTTTAACGTTTCCAACCATTGACTTATCATTACTATGGACATCTAGTCTCATACTAAAATCGCGATAAAAATGTCCCAGTCAGTTATGTCATGTCATGTCATGCAGTTAACAAGGTAATTTAAACACTAAAATCATTGTGTCACGGTTTAATTTCGATTGCAGTCGTGAACGCCAGCCATTGCAAGAATAGAAATGTTAACAAGGTAATTTAAGCACTAAAATCATTACATCACGGTTTAATTTTGATTGCAGTCGTGAACGCGGAATTGTTTCTCTCCATGCGTTTTGTTACTCATTTGGCTCGGACATTTTTCAGCGCGGACCCGACGTCCATAGTAATAATAAGTCAATGTTTCCAACCAACCCGCGTCTATCTCATCCGGGTTTGCTATTCCCACCGACCACACAGTCAATAGACTTCTAATAACAGGCGAATGGCTTCTGTCAACACATCGCGCTTAGTGACGATTTAAATTCGTGCCGTCTCATTCTTTCCCGTTGCTCAAATTAATCTATTTCTTTCCAACGTTTCGTGCGGCCTTGAATTAGCCAATCGCAGCGTTGAATTAGCCAGTCGCCCCGCTTCGTCTCACGTCAGCCATTTGCCGGAATGACGTCAAGGCGTCAAGACGTCCGTTAATAACGGACTGTGTCATATTCCACGCTATAATGTCACGTTTATGATACTCGTGTCACTCCGACCGCGTGTGAATTGCGCGCGCTAATTTTTTTTTATTAATCCGGTTTCAGAGTCGGACACGCACAGCGGGCGCATCTGGACGATGCTGCTGGGCGGGCGGCTGGCGGAGGCCTGCCGCCTGGCGCGGGATCGCGGGGACCTCAACATGGCCGCGCTCATCGCCCAGGCTTCCGGTACCTACGAACCCATATATGCATACATACGTTCCTGTATATCGTCCGTGACCGTCTGTGAACTCGTATCTGAAAATATACAATTTTTTTTAAGACGAACAATAAGTTTATTTAGTCTCCGCGAAGTGTATGTGTGAACAAAAAAATTGTTTGATACAAATAATTCTATATTAATAATACATACATTTATGTGTAACTGGTCGCTGTCTGTACATTTTGTCTGTACAATAGAAAAAACTCCCTTATCTTCTGATATATTAGATTTTTTTAGGGGGATTTTTAGATTTTGATTTTGTACGCGCTACGTACAAAATACGTACAAAATCACAGTCACAGATTGTAAAACGGCTTATCCGATTTGGGTGCGGTTTTCACTAACATATAGTGGCACTAAACATTCAGGTTTTATCCAATTCCAACGTGTCCCAGGCGGCGACCCCTCGTTCCGGTCGCTAGTGGCGCGGCAGCTGCACGTGTGGCGCGCGTGCGGCGCGGAGCGGCTGGTGGCGGGCGGGCGGCGTGCGGCGCTGCGCCTGCTGGCGGGCGGGCGGGCGCCCGGGCTGGGGGCGGCGCCGTGGGCGGCCGCGCTGCGGGCCACCGCCAGGTACAGCGCAAAATGTTAAAAAAAAAAAATTATAAAACTATGACAATATGGATTTGCAGTCAATCTGTATGAAAAGATACCGCACTTAGCAATGGCCGCAGTAAAAAACTATTGCCGCTGGTTTTCTAGGCGACCTTGTGTGAGCTAATGATGTTACATACCTACGACTAAAACTATCACCATTATACTACCCCAGGAATTCTTAATTAAATACATTGATGTAGTTATTCTGTCAAGATCCTGACAAGATATGTTAAAAAGCTTTCTCCGCCCTCAACGAACAATTGGCACGTCCACAGCTACCTCTGCCCGCAAGTGCCGACGCTAGAGCAGGTGGTGCGCAAGTATTGCTCGCTGTTCGTGGCCGCGGGCGGGGCGGACGGGGACGACGGGGCGGGCGGGGACGACGGGGCGGGCGGGGACGACGGGCCGGTGGACCTGGCGACGCTGCCGGAGCACGAGGCCGCCATGCGCTTCCCGCTGCCGCCGTACGCTGACACGTATAGGTTGAGCGTCCAGCACGTAAGTTTTGCGTGCGCGCACGTTGAATACAAAATACTTGCTAATATTATTAATGTGTCTCTTGTGTTGTCCATCCCACTCGTGTAGAAGATTTAAATCGTATTGTCTGCGCACAGAACGACGACCGCGTGCGGCGGCGCGTGCTCGACGCGCGCTACGAGCTGATCCGCGCGCGTGCGTACAACGAGCGGCCGCGGCTGCGCCCCGAGCACTACACGCCCGACCCCACCGACTACGGCCTCTGGTACGATCGCTTGTTCGCTTGCGCTGTCGAACGTGGCGCTGCGTGCGTGTGTACGTACCGGTGCGTGCTGAACGTAGCGCGTGCGTGTTGAACGTAGTGCGTGTGTACGTAGTGCGTACTGTACTTGATTCGTGCGTGTTTGACGTGGTGCGTGCTGTACGTACCGATGCGTGCTGGACACTTACGAGCAATAATATATATACATTGTCACGATTTCTAAAATATCATAACTTGTACCAATCTAGAAAGAAGTGAACAACAATTCGTTCTAAATTAACTAACCATTAAACGATGTCAAAATAAGGTATAATATACAATTTAGAACGAATTGTTGTTGTTCAAGTTAAGATATTTTGGAAAACGTTACAATGTATACATATTATTGCTCGTGACTGTACGTATTGCGTGCTGTACTTAGTGCGTGCGTGTTGGACGTAGTGCGTCTTGTACGTACCGATGCGTCCTGAACGTAGCGCGTGCGTGTTAGACGTAGTGCGTACTGTACGTATTGCGTGCTGTACGTTCCGGTGCGTGCTATGCTTGCTGGTCCATTTGAAATTCATATTTTAGTCGTTGACACTGAGTAAAGTGTGTCTGTCTGTTGCACAGTTTCCTGCTGGGCTGCTGGCTGGGCGCGCCGGAGCGCGAGGCGGTGGCGGGCGCGGCCGCGCAGCTGGAGGCGGCCGGCCGCTGGCACCTCGCCGTGCTCGCGCTCGCGTACCACCCGGACCGGGTCGCGTGAGTCGTTGTGTCATTATATCATTGGAGGTTGGCGGGCGGAGCCGCGGGGGAAAGCTGGTAAAGCTATAAAAATCTTTGACTTAAAAATGTCCGAGCCAAATGAGCAACAAAACGAAAGGAGAGCAATAATTCCGCGTTCACGACTGTAATCGAAATTAAACCGTGAATAATGATTTTAGTGTTTAAATTACCTTGTTAACATTTCTATGCTTGCAATGGATGGCCGATCCGCACTTGGCCTGCGACGGGCCCAGCAGTGGGACAGGTATGGGTAGCGATGAAATAGATTTGTATCGTCGTCCGTCCATTCCAGTCGCGGCGCGCTGATCCGCGCGGTGCTCGAGCGGCACGCGCCGGCCGCCGCGGACACGCCCGAGCTGAAGTCTCGCATGGAACTCCTGAGGCGGCTGCGCGTGCCGCAGCGGTGGGTGCTGCTCGCGCAGGCGTACCGCGCCAAGTACGAGGTGAGCGGGTCAGGGGAGTGTTCGCGGGGCGGGGTGTGCTCGTTTGTTTGAGTGCGAGGGATGTCGACGTGACCCCGTTGTAAAGGGTTCCCTGTTTGTTTGTCTCAGGTACACGTTCAACGAAATGTTAAATAGTGCACGGTACTAATACGCCTCTCTCGTGAACTGGTTTGATTATAATAACAGACGAAAGTGTTTTTTTAAGATGTTATTTGTGTAAGAATAAAACCACCACACAGTTGACGGTAAGGAGTTGTAATGTAATGTTAAAACATTGGCGGCAACATACAAACATGCCGTCATAGTACATGCCGTACGACACGGAATACTAGGGGTGTGAGTGTGTTATCGATTATTTATTTATATATTCAAAAAGGTAATTACACTAATGTGTGTGTTGGCAGCGTTCGCCGACGCTCGAGGCGGAGTACCTGTGCGCGGCGGGCCAGTGGAACGCGGCGCACCGCGTGCTCATCGAGGAGCTGCTGCCGCAGGCGGTGCTCGCCGGTGAGTGGCCGTCGACCACCGACCGCACGGCCAATAGACTCCTAATAACAGGCGAATGGCTTCTGTCAACACATCGCGCTTATAGTGACGATATAAATACGTGCCGTCTCATTCTTTCCCGTTGCTCAAATTAATCTATTTCTTTCCAACGTTTCGTGCGACCTTGAATTAGCCAGTCGCCCCGCTTCGTGTTACCTCAGCTAGTCGCCAGAATGCATTAAATTAGGCCATTATATTACTAAGGATATAACGTTGTCAAGTTATTATTTCGCTATACCATCCGGGCGCTGCCTTACCACTTTCGATCAGGTGGGCTCGTAGTCAAGTGCTAAGTTACTAAGTAAAAAAAATGGTTGTCCGTAACGTCGGTTTGCGGACGATAGTTTTACGTGATACGTCTATATACGTATAGATTACGTCTTAAGAAAATAAGTAGAAATAAACACAAAAACACGAAATACGTTGTCGCGTATTCAACATTTGTACACACAGTAGCAGAACTATTCTAACTGCTAGCTCTGACGTCAGAGCGTGACGTCACGCTCTGACGTCACCGTCACGTTATCGGAATGGGTAACTTTTCCGTGCGCTCCTATCAATCTACAAGACGTTATCACGTCAAAAAAAAATATCTAACGTAACGCGACCGCCGGTGTTGCAGACAAGCTGGACAGCGTGAAGGGTCTCGTGGAGCAGCTGGCGGAGGCGGCGGAGCGGCACGAGGTCGCCGGCTGGGAGACCGGCGGCCGGGCGCTCCACCACTACCTGCACGTGTGCGACGAGGTGCGTGCTTGCGAGCGTGCGTGCGTGCGTCGTGCGAGCGTGCGTGCGTGCGCGTGCGAGTGGACGGTGTGCGTCTGTTGATGTGGAAGTTGAGTTGAGAGTAAAGATTCGTACGCGCGCGCGTGTGTGTGTGTGTGTGTGTGCGCGTGCGTGTGTGTGCGCGTGCGAGTAGACAAGAAAAGAAGACAGTGTGTTTGTTGAAGTGAAACCTTAAGCTACCTTGAGAGTAAAGATTCGTACGTGTCTGTGATTGTGTGTGTGTGTGTTTATTTGACAAAACATGGTCCGAGGGGTCGGTTAGTATGTGTATAGATATTAGTAGGCTCACAACAATTTATATGCATGTCTGTGTGCCAACAGATTCGGGGTCTGGCGTGCGCGGGCGCGGGCGCCGGCGCGGTGGGCGCGCGGCTCGAGGCGCTCCGCCCCCGGCTGGCGGCCGCGTGTCTCGCGCTGCGCGGGAAGGGGCCCAGGTGTGTAGCGACGGTGGCCTGTGTAGCCCACTTGGCTGGTAGCTTACCAGTTCGCGTTGGGGCAGCGTGGTGGAGTATGCTCTAAGCCAGTCTTTCCGAAAGTGGGCGATAACGCCCCCTTGTGGGTGCTGAAGGTGTAGAGGGGGGCGGTAAGGATGTTAAAGTTGGTCGTTTTAATTGCTCTCACTGGTAAAAGAGTCTGGCTTAGAGTGTAATTTAAACTCCAGACCAGATTAATATGGCACATTATAATTAAATTAATTAAAGCAACAACTGATGTGCAATTTTTCTTGTGACACATTGTACTCATTGTCCTCTCTCGTGCTATCTCATATTGGCAATGGTCACCAGACTATATCCTTATTTATTTAGGTAGCATTATCCGCTTGCGTGCTCCTAGAGCGATACCTTTTACGGCAAAATGGCGGCTTACGTGAGCAAAGCAAAACATCAATATTTGGACAGACAGTATTCGTTTTTTTGAAGATTTCACTTCTACCACGTGTGAATTGCACACACACATTTTACTTTATTTATACGGCAGCACGGCGCGGCACGCGGCGGCGCGCGCGGAGATGGGCGCGCGGCTGCTGCAGCTGGCGCTCGCGGGCGGCGCGTCGGCGGGCGCGCTCGCGGGCATGCTGCGCGCGCTCGACCTGCCGCCGGACTGCGCCGCGCGCGCGCACCGACAGGTGGGCGGGGGGAGGGGAACTTACACAAATACTTTTACACAGTTTTACCTTTTAAAGTGAAACTTTTGTTACATCGTCACAAACTTTTTCGTCTGTGTGTTGCATGTCGCGTGACGGTCGGCCGCTGAGTAGGGATAAAGTGAAAGGTGCTCGTCAGAGCAGCCAAGGCCAATATGGCGCCTATAGTTCGCAACAGCTGACCGTGTAGTGTATAGACTATTACTCATTTGTGCCAGTGCTCCACGCTATTTTGTTTATTTTTGTCAGTGTTTAATGTAAATGTTGTTATTTATTTCCCATTATCATTCCAATTTTCCAAGTATAAAATTAAGATTGATAAAGCAATTTTTATACCGTTAAGTAATGGAATATTATTCCAAAATTTTTTAGTTAAATGTCTATAATGTGAAAAAAAGTTTCACTTTCACCGTGGTTTCATAAAACCACACTATCCTTTTTTTTACTTTTATACAGGATAAAGGTAAAAAGTTAAAACTGTGTAAAAGTATGTGTAGTACAGTGACGTCATAATGCGGCCGGTAAACGCTCAACATGTTTGTCAAATTTTACGTTTTGTTTGTACGTTTACATCAAACATCACCGCACACGTACAAACAAGTTTGTCAAACAAGACTTCACTTTCAAAGCAGTTTTCGCCGTGAAATGACGTTCCGACGCTCAGATGAGTTACGTTGACAAAGAATTTCTTGAAAAGTTTGACGGTTTGTTTGACGAACACGACGAAAACATTTCAAACATTCCGTCAAACACGTAGTTTTTTGCACAAACACATCAAACATGACCGCAGACCGCATTGACTTATTATTACTATGGACGTCGGGTCCGCGCCAAAAAATGTCCGAGCCAAATGAGTAACAAAGCGCAAGGAGAGAAACAATTCCGCGTTCACGACTGCAATCAAAATTAAACCGTGATGTAATGATTTTAGTGCTTAAATTACCTTGTTAACATTTCTATTGTTGCAATGGCTGTTGTTCAAATTAAACTGTGATGTAATGATCTTGGTGTTTAAATTACCTTGTTAACTGCATGACAGGACATGACATAACTGACTGGGACATTTTTATCGCGATTTTAGTATGAGACTAGATGTCCATAGTAATAATAAGTCAATGCCAGACCGTCAAATATTTCGCCAATTACGTAGTTTGACAAATAATTTGTCAAATTATTTGAACGTTCACCCGCCGCATAACACGATAACTCTGTTCGTCAGATCACAACGGAGCTGGCGGAGCAAGCGTCCGAGCTGTGCATCGAGCCGTCGTCGGTGTCGCCGTCCTCGTCGCACCTTCGCGCCGCCGTGCACAGCTGAGCGAGACGGATATATATCGTACACTGTACACACGACGCGTCATCGATATCGTTAAATCAATTATGTTTGAAAGGGTTTCAATTAAGGAACTGTTTGAGTTGTTATGATTGACGAGGTGAACAAACCAATTGATTTCAAACACACCGATGCAACTTCATCAATTTTTATATATAGTTAAATTATTTTATCACCAGTGTAACTTCTGTTCATACTGATGCGGATTTAATCCAAACTACACCAACATTTACACCTATGCATCTTCTATTGTTAATGTTGTATTCTGTGGACATTTAGACATCTCTGTACACCCATAAAATTTTAACGAATGTATCTAATGTTCACACTGGTGCATCTCGTATGTTCACCGGTGAAACTGCTATGTACCCCGTTGAATCTAAAATTTACCGATGACTTCTGTGCACTTTTAGACATCCCTGTATGAATTACGTAAAGTTATCTCTATTGTTTCCAATGTCCACACTGGTGCATCTTGTACGTTCACCGGTGCAACACCATTTCTCTGCACACCGGTGGAGGTTCAAATTATCGGTGACGCGTCAACAGATTCAATAGTTCTTAAAGTCTTAAATTAATATTCATCTCATACATTCAACGTACCGTCAGTTTAATTATCGATATTTACATGGAATGCAATAATATTATTTTTATACAAATTGTCTCCGTTGTTGTGTTGCAAAGGCATGGTCAATGTTATTGTATTATTCTAATAATGTTAAATAACACGTTTCTGTAATTATTGATTGGTAGTTCTAGTTTGAGAATAGTTGATACCTATGTTGAACTACCCACGAATACTTTACAAATTATTAACAAATTAATAGTCAGTGGATACATCGGAATATTACAGTTCTCCTTATGACCATTGGAGGACTGTTACAATGTAGTGTTGTTGAAATTATCGTAAGAAACATTTTACATATACAACGGACACTGAAATCGAAATGCCTGCTTTAGTAGTTTAAAAAACGTTAATATAACGTTAATCAAAAGTTGTAAGATGTAAGATATTGCAAGTACACAAAATATTATTTTCAACCTGTTGGCAAGATTGACTAAATTATTAAGTATAAAAACATGAAAATAATAAAAAATAAAAATATCATAGTCGATCCGTGCGGTGCAGTACCCAAGATGCTCGCTAATATAATTAATAATAATTTATAATTAATTTATAATTAATATTAATTATAATTACTTTAATAGTTTGTGAATGTGTTTTCTATTTAGAAATTTCAGTTGTCTTAAATTTTAGTGCGATTCTAGTGTCCGAGACTGTATCAACATGTTTATTGCAGAAGCGTGTTAAAAGTAAATTGTGTTGTGAATTGTATCGTATTGTTTGTGTACGTTAAGTCTTTTTTCGTGTTCGTGTCAAGTGTCCGACACTGTAAGCTGATGACAGTCGACAAGCGGCTGGTATTTTCCATATAAAACATGTCAAATTAAAAAGCCGAAAAGCAGAGAAAATTTTGTTTATCCGGCTAATTAAACATCCCGCGGGAACATTTCTCTTTATTTGTTTCTCATTTTAATCTGATAGTGGTTTCGCACAAACTGATACAAAAATTTCATAAAAAATTGTATCATTAAAAAGCCTATTTACATTAAAAATTCCAAATAATATCCAGTGCGTCGCAGATCATCGGGTGTCGTAAAAATTTGCAACACTGCACCCGTGCTCTGTATTGTGATCATTAATCCGTGGACATTAATGGGTTGAATCCATCTGATACACATATTATACCTTACATTACATTACAAATCTTACAATAAAGTTTTTTTGTTAGTAGAATTGTGTCGATGAAGCGATGAACTTATGACGCTAAAGATGTAACCCGTACGATTATACGAACATGGACACAAGTGTCCAAGTGTCGGACACTGTATCCACATGCGGACACTTATCTAAATACATTCTCATTTTAAATAATATTTTTTTATTACTTTCAAGACACTGTAGTTTCAGTTCTCATTTGACACGTAATTCCATTCACCGTAAAGCACATATTTCAATGCTGACAGGAGTTACATTGTCAAATTTTGCTAGCGGCTTTCAATTTTTCTCAGTTTTTAGGGTTCCTTACCCAGACGGTGACAGACGGAACCCTATTTATATGTCTCCGCCGTGTCTCTGTCTGTCACAAGGCATTAGGAGTGTTACTGTGCCCGCTGTTACGTCTAATAAGTAAAAAAGTTTGAACACAAAGGGTGTGAACAAAGTAATTAAAAAAAATACGGTTTTCCTTTCTAGTATCTTGTTAGGGGCGGCTTTACCTATAGTGCAGGGGGTGCGGTGCGCCCGGGCGCCGGGTGTTAGGGGGCGCCGAGAGCGTCTTGTAAGCAGGTACCTATTCCATTGTGACCGCGTATTTTGATACAAAACGGCGCCGGGGTATTGATCGCACCCGAACCTGCTTGTTATTGATTAATTAATAGAGTTATTATCGCTCGGCGGTACGGAACCCATTGCGCGAGTCCGAGTCGCGCTTGATCGGGTTTTTTGTAATTTGTAAAGATTGAGAGTCGCCGCATCGAAAATAAAATTAGTGATTGTTAAAATAGTGATTTGTAAATGTTTAGTTAATAGTGTTGTTATAAGATTAAATAATTGTGATGGGAGCTTACTTAAGTTAATTGTATTTTTAGTGAGGCTAGACGTTTGTCAGATAAACCATAAAAACCATCTGCACCCTTTTCCCCAAGATGGCGGCCGCGGGACAAGTTTTGTGACTTGACAATTAAAAAATAAAATTGCGTCAAATGCAACCCCAAATGTATCTTATCAGTGGACCTATTAATGTTATTAATTTTGATAAATGAAATGTAAACTTATACCGGATCATTGCACAGTGATACGGGTACTCACGACATCGTGAGTACCCGTATCGTAATGTGAATATGACATTTTGTAATTTACAATGTATATTAATACATAGTTTGAACTTTAAAATTGAAAATGAAATTGATGTTTGAAGTCTGTCGGCGTGATCATAGTGGATTGCATTGAGCCCTGTAGGGCACACTTCAGGTCTGCGCACATTAGACCCACTCAACTACCGACGGACGCCGATTCTATCAAAAGTTTCGACAAGACTAAAATTCAATTATGAGCTTTATATCTTTTATCGTAAGGTTGAATGTCGGACGTATACTTGAAAGATGTACTCGCCAGTAGTAATTATACGGTCGAAATTCAACCTAACGCTAATAGATATAGAGCGCATAGTTGAATTTTAGTTTTGTCGAAACTTTTGTTGAATTGGCGTCGGCCAGTAGTAAGATGCGATTCCGTTGTAAGTTGTAAGTTTTGTTTTGTAAAACTATTAAGTAAGGTCCCAATAAGTCAAATTGTAATCGAATTAAGTAGGAAATTGAATAATAAAACATATTTTCATGTAAAAATGTTTTTTATTTACAAAACTTTAGGGTTGCAAAGATGTATTACTTATTATTATTGTTATAATAATATTTCAGGTTCTAAGCGGCGTGTTGAGATGAAACATGCGCCAGTTTTTAAGTTAAATGTGCAGCAGTACAACTGTGAAAACCGTATCAAATTTCCTACAGTACTTTTTACGTGATGCACGTACAAACATACAAAAATTGTTAAAAATAATTATTGTAGCTTCAATTGGCATTATAAAGACGCTTTCATATATTTTATTTATTTAGTAACACCTTAATCACACAACACGTCACTAACACCGACCCGAGAACAAACATTTATCTGTTACATAAACATCTGCCCCGGCCGGGATCGAACCCGGGATCGCTCGCTTCGCAGGTAGTCACCAAGTAGGCTACGGTGTCGAATTGATTCTAAAAAATTAAATTATTGCATGACCAGTCACGGTTGGGATTATTTGAACCGATGGTGTAGTTTGACTTTGGAAAATCTATACAAATAAATAAAATTGGAGTGTCTGTTAAAATAACCGCTTTTTCTAATGCACATGGATGTATACACAACACATATACCAAAATAACATTTACAATTTTTGCTAGTTATGTATATGAGAGCTGTAATATGGAGTAGTAGCTTAGGCTACTTACTTTTTACTTTAGTAATTTTTAAATTACTAAAATAAATAAATAAAATTGGAGTGATGTTAAATTCCACGCGGACGAAGTCGCGGGCACAGCTAATTGTACATATAAACCAACTTCGAATAAACTTCATTTCAACCAACTAGGCGTCGTCCTAATTGGCAGCGATCGTACGATGGCGCGATGCGTTCTAGTCGTGCGATGGGTATTTCATTACAATTACTTGCGAGGTTTAAATGGGACACTCTGCTGAAATCTGTATGTTTGAACCCATCGCACGACGAGAACGCACCGCGCCATCGTACGACCGCTGCCAATTAGGACGACGCCTGGCACCTTAAGATTCTATCAGCGTTTTTTTCCGCCGACCCCTCTTACAAGGTGGCTTGACCTCATTCAAGGCTTTAGCGATAGCCTTTTCAATATTTTTAGTTTTCGGCGTATAATAATTATTTCTATTCGCTTTCAATATCTCCTTCAAGTGGTCGTTTGGTATTAAGTGCGAGTAGGGATTCTTGACCGAGATCAGGCGCGTACCATCGGGTAATTGGACCTCTTTGCTCGGAATCGGATCGGTCTCTTCCTCGCCGGCGTTCAGCAGCTGTTTAACCTTAACGATCTTGAAGAACGGGGCTTCTGGCAACAGATGCCCGATCCTCACGCCGCCGTGTTCCTCTGAAATCTTCGGTATCAATATCTCCTGCGCCAGGCGTTTTGTTTTCGGAATATCCTCCAAATCTTCCAACATAACCTCTTGGGCCACTTCCGGGATCGACTCCGACTTGTACTGCGTGTAGTCGGTAGCGTCTGCATACGTATTGCAGTAGCCGTCTGATTCGCGCTTCTGCATTAGCGGGATTCGTTCATTGTAACACATGTTCAGGGCACTGGGTTTCGTCACCAATTGCTGGACTAGCGCCACCTTTACCTTGGTCTCCATGTAACTGACGGGGGGCTCCTTAAATTTCACCGGGAAACGTAACTTATTGCAAGTGTCTGGAGGAGGGTCCGGATTAAAGGAATGCATTTTGATAAGCGGTTCCTTATTCACAGGAGTAGTCACAGTCTTCAAAGTGACGCTGTGGGATATATTAAGGCCCTCCCCTTCCGGCTTGAAGTTTTCGATGAACTTCTTCACGGATAACCCGTGATCCGTCATGGGAGTTATGGTTGCTTTGCAGTCGTCGATGACATTAACTTTCCGAATCGTTCTTCGAAATTTTTTGGCGGTGGTGTTCTGGGCCATAATCAGTTTCATCTTCTTGCGTCTCTCTAGCAAGGATTTGAATGTCTCGCAAGGTTTGTTCGGCTGAATTGTTTTGCGTTTCTTCATAACGATTTTTAAGGTCTCAACGAGTTTGGAGCTGGAATGGGCGCTCTCAGTGTGTTGCTCAAGTTCATTTTTGGATTTGAAGTACTCGTTACATTTAATACATCTTTTCAACTTTGTTTTCTCGTGCAGCGTCATGTGGTGGTGATAATTCTGGACTGTGTAGCAGTATTTATTGCAAATCTTACAGGTCAGTTTGCCTTTCTTGTCCCTGATTGCCATTCTTTTAAGTTTTCTTTTACAATTGGCCCTCTGCCTTTTCTGATTCACTAAGGACTGTCTAACGTTGCTAAGAGGTTCGTCTTCTGAATCTTCTACTTTTAGACTGATTTGTTTCTCATTCTTTTTACTTTTTGTCACAGATTTTCGTTCTTCTTCAGTTTCAACGCTTTCTAGGCGTTCAATTTCAATGTGTACTGTACTAAGTTTTACTTCATTGTTGATGTTTATGGTTTTTGTATTAGAATTTGTGTTTTCATCAGCTGTTACATTTGACTTTGTGGTATTTGAGTCTTCTTGTGGCACTGTCGAGACATTCTCTTCATGTTCTGCTTGTTCAGCACTTTCTGTTCTGGGTTTTTTCGCTGGTGTCGCATCATTACTTACACTATACGAAGTATCTGTGGCGATGACCATGTTAACGTTCTCTTCAGGTGCGACCGCATTCTCAGATTTCTTTTCAGTGAAAATAACCTGCCAATTTTCATCAAACTCGACAAATCCAACACTGGAATGTACAAGTTTAATATGGATTGTGAAACGCTTCCGCAGTCTAAAGCTTTTATCGCAAATTTTGCATGTATACGGCTCAATATCCTTGTGTTGACTGAAGAAATGTCCAAACAACTTGCTCGGATGAATGAACTTGGAGTCACAATGAACGCAGTGATATTTGTAAAGACTCAGGTTCTTGTGCGAGCGGGCCATGTGCTTTTCCAAGCTCGTCGTACCAACAAACTGCTTTTTACAAAGCGTACATGACTCCAAAGAGATCCTTATGTTGTGCTCCTGTTCACGGTGCTCTGTTAGTTCATAGAGGGAGTTAAAACGCTGCTCGCAGGTCAGGCATTTGATGATCTTACACAATTTCCTATGAATACCGAGGTCCTTCCAGGTGAAATGCTTACCACATCTAAGGCACTGTTTCTGAGCATCTTTTCTCTTGACAAAAGCATGGTGTTGCGGTTTGTCCATTATGTGTTTGAAGATGCTGTGTTTGTTTTTATACACGTTACAGCATTCATCGCAGGCAAAAGATTGGCATTTTGATAATTTCAAATGCTCAATGTAATCTGTTAAGTTGACACTGTAATATTTGCATATACAACATGTCATTGTTTCTTTCTTGCATATGCTATCGAGGAACGTATTAACTTTCATGTTCAAAGCACTGGACAGCAGCGAGAAGTAGGAGTTTAACATGTAACCATCGTCGCTGTTGCCGTGCTCTTGGTATTCATGCTTTTGGAGCTCCTGTCTGTTGATCAGGATAATGTGGCATTGTGAGCAGGTCACAGCGGAGTCTTCGTCCACTGCACAATGCTTTACCTCATGGTGATCGAGGAGTGAAGGGTCCGAGAACGCCCTGTAGCAGTAGAAACAGAATGAGCAGTTCTCCAAATGATTAAAAATGAAATGAGACGCAAAATCCTCACCACTCGGCAGTACCGTGCAGCATATCTTGCAGATCGTTTTCCCGTTCGAATCGTTTAAGTGCACTTGAGCTATATGTAGCTTTAAGTCGGCTTCGTCGAGGAATTCCGCTTCGCACACTCGACAAACCGTTTCGAAGTCTTCTAGTGGAACTAGAAGTGCGGTGAATACTTTCTTCATCACCGGAAGAGATTTCTTCCGACGACGAGTCTTCATTTTTAAATCGGGGCTCAATTTAAATTATTGTACTGTGGAGATGTGTAAATCACTATTAACAGAAGTTACCCGAAGTAATGTTATTAATTAATTTTACTTTTACGATTGTTTTTGAAAAAATAAATACCTAGTATTTTATGTCAAATTTGTCATTACTATCAATGTCAAATGTCAATATTGTTTATCTTCTCAGTTCAGTTGTCACTGTCTTTTATATATTCTATCACAGAATATTAATGGCAATTGGCAATAGGCTACTACTGATAAAGTGATAAGTATGCATAGAGCAGTTTTAATGTTATGGTACCTACTAATAATTATTAGTTAATTAAGTACATAATAAGTGACGTTTTATTTAAATAACATAAAGTGCTACTGCATGAACTTAATTCAAAATAGAGTAGTATATTTTATCACGGGCTGTGTAGGTTTGCACCTTTTGCCAGTACCGCAACCCCGGCCTACGAAAGAAAGCTTTTCTCTTTGTCTTTTACTATCATGTCACCATCAGACTGTCATCTTTTGCCCGTACTTTAAAAATAAGGCGGTATACGCTGCCATGCACAAAAACAAGATTATCAGGTAAATATTTACGCTATTTTTAACATTTTCGCATATAGTTTTATCATGTGCCCCGAAAACAAACATAACATTGAACTGCTAACTCATTCTAACCTTACTTTTGTCATAATGTTTTGCATTGGACAAACAAAAATTTCTATTGTTCTATTGTTTAATACCACAAGTGTTTTGCATTATGTTTGTCCTTTCGACGAGAATATTACATATATTACAACATAATGATCACGTTTCGGTGTTTCGTGTAGGGCTTCAAACGTCACACATTCTAGAAAAGTATAGCTATGTTGATAATAGCTAGATTTCTCTATGCTGTCCGATAAAGCTAGTGAAAGTTATGTACTTTATTATGAAACAATGAATGGATTTGTTTCTAGTTTGATGTTCCATTTAACCAGCACGGTTAAAACGTAAATAATTACGATATCATTCAATTCAATCAATTCAATTAGAACAAGAAAGAAGAGAACAATTCGTAATTATTTTCTCCCATTTTTTGTTTTAATTTTACTGTGAGTGCAATACAGTGTAATTAATTAACAAGTTAATTGTCTTTAGTAAAGACTTTTAAGTTGAATGTTCGAAGGGTCCTGGGTTCGATTCCTAGCGAGATGGAAATTTGAATGATAAGTTTGAATTTCTTTTCTCTTTCTATTTATTTATTTATTTAATAAGGCTCTCAACAACATATCACAATTTCATTTATGACGTTTTTAAACTTATTAATATTAGTGCAGTGTGATCGTGTCACTGATGGGAGTGCACATCATTTGCAGTAATAACAAATTACATATTACAATAGATGCTACTGTTTAAGCTAGTGAAACTTTGTAACAATAATAACATTTAAATAATATTTTCTTATATTCATTCATAATAGAATATAATCAGTGTACAATCAAATCAAATTTTCATCATTTTAATTTTCATCTAAATTGATTCAGCAGATTAAGTGTAAAAAGTTGCGGAGAGATGGAGCTACTTAGACATTTGTAATAGTATTTATAGTTAGTTATGTTTCCTGATAATGAGCTCTAATAGTGAAATAAATAATATTATGTGCAAAATTGTATTGAAAAGTTGAAAGGAAGCTGAATGTTGTAGTCAACAGTCAGTTGTCAACGGCCCATTCGGAACGGAATGTGATGAGGCGAGAGGAAACGCATGTGACGAGAAGAGTGATTGCTATAAATGTGGATAGACAAGGACGGCCAAAGAAAAGATGAATGGATGATGTGAGAGAGGATGAAAGAAGAGGGAATCAGTGTAGAAGTGACGGTCAATAGGCAAGAATGGAAGAGAAGAACATATATTATTGCGTTGATAACACCAGTGAAGAAGGCCTTGGGGAGCATAACCGCATGTAACCTATGTAATTCAAATACATCATAAGTATGTTTCGTAATTTCCACCAACCCATCACTTATTCACTTGGATGTGATTTTGAATGTAATGAATTCGTAACTATGGTTTTGTTTTGATCAGAATGGTTAGATCTGTTTACACTTCGAGGGCGAACATCTTGACTTACTATCAACTACTAACAGGACTATTAATAACAAATACTAACAGGACTAACTATCACTAACAGTCGTTGCCGCAG
Organism: Ochlodes sylvanus; assembly: GCA_905404295.2. Classification (NCBI taxonomy): domain Eukaryota; kingdom Metazoa; phylum Arthropoda; class Insecta; order Lepidoptera; family Hesperiidae; genus Ochlodes; species Ochlodes sylvanus. The sequence goes on from FR990150.1 coordinate 866,367, forward strand.
TCCTCATACCTAATAATGAACTAACCAACTAATGTTCTAACACCGTCTGCTAACTGACTAATAATCCTAGTCCCAAGTGAGTTTAGTTCTGTGTCGGTCACAGTTGTCATGGGCGACAGCGGAAGGTGCTGCGTGCTCGTTTGCTACTCATATCGCTTACATTACTCGCGGTAATGGTACAGTAAAGGAGTGCGCACATTACACCAACTCGACGTCAACTCCACTCCGACTCCACTCCGTTTCAACTCCGACGTTCCGTTCCGCGATCAACGCTTCATCGACGTCAACTCGACTCCGTCTCCACTCCGTTTCAACTCCGACGCTAGTTACATTACGTCATTGTGTCGGTCGACGCGTGGACTACTCGTCTACGGTGATCGTCGACGCGTTGGTCTCGAAACGGAACGGCTATGGGTGTAGGGCGAGCCGTATAGGTATTTTAAGTATAAGTTCGAAATTCAACCTTACCTTCAAAGATATAAGGCTCATAATTGAATGTTAGCTTTGTCAAGGTTTAAGCCGCGTTGGCGTCTGTCGGTCGTGGAGTCGTTGTACTGTGCGCACTCCTTAACAGTCATACTTGAGTGGTTGAACATTGGACTGCCAAACCGGGGCCTGTGGGTTAAATTTTTAAACACTATGTGCGTATTAGAATTTAATTATCACTTGCTTTTGTGATCAAACATTGTGAGGAAACCTGCACATAAGAAGATAAAAATTATAAAATTTATTATCTAGTACAGGGGGTTTCCCAACCTTTTTTTCGCCAAGCCCCCCAATCCAAAAATAATTTATTATTTTCATGCCCCCCTTACGTGAGGGGGGGGGGGGGGGAGGGGTGCGCGTTAAACGTCGTGTTGTGACTTGTTAAAGCTACATACGCGTTAAATATATTGTTTCTGAATACTTAGTTATATTATACTTAGTTGGTAGTGGGCCTGCCTGCGAAGCGAGGGTTACTCAGGTTTGATTCCCCGAGGCAGATATTATTATATTATGTGATTGTTAAATGCATGTTTTCAGGTTGTGACGGTTAGTGATCAATTAATTAGTATGGTTTTCACACCGATTACACTAATTAATTACATGACACATAACATAATAATATAATATTAACAACAGCTACAAATTGCTTATTTGAAATATACATTTGAATGTCATAAGAAAAATAAAATTTTGTACGATTAAATTAAATGATACAAAGTCAATGTTAAACGATTAAATAAAAGTAATACATAATTATAGACAATCAGTCAACAATTGTGATGTGTTATTAAGTTGGTGACCTTAAATTGTTTCGAACCAACCTTCAAAGCCTCGAGCACAGACATAGAGTAGCCAGCCTCTAGGTATTCTACAGGATACATTTTGGAGAGTGTGCACAAGAATTATATGACTTACCTAGCTGCGCAAAATGATGATGATGACTAATGGTCCATTTTTCTCTTTCCAGATCTTGATATGCGGTGATAGTCTCGATCAAACCCAGTCTCGAAACTAATAAAAATTCACTTCTGGCTACAATTTGCACAAAAAACCATTTGGCAAGTACGGGCAACAAATTCACCATCAGACCATACCAACAGCAGCTTTGCGGGGCTGGTATATCAGACTTCAATAGTCTCGGTCACGCCGAGACGGGTCTTATTGTACAAATACAATTATTTTATAAAGAATTTATCAGTTCTCAGGAACGAAAACGCCTTATTAAGCTTCAAATGACGGAGGTTAAGGACACTTGTGTGGAGGACGTGGCCAAAAGCATGGCTGAGTTGACGCTGATATCGTTCAGGAAGGTGGATGAGGTTAAGCGCCTCGCAAAACACTTTACAAATGTTATAAACCATCCCCTAACGCAGGAGAACCCTGTGGTGCTAAGATACTTGAGGGACTTGAACGAAACCCATCGGAGGATATTCTTCTCGAATCGGGATGGAGTTGAAGTTGAGTACATTTTTACTACCGAGAAGAAGAGTAGCTTGCAAAGACAGAGATTCAACAGTCTTCCAGTGAGCGAAGTACCAGAGCTGCTGAAAAGTGAACTGCAAACGGCTGAGAATGCGAAGCAGGTTCACATCTGCACGGACTGCGAAGTTGAGATTGAGCTGAACGAAGATGAACCGTTAATGGAATCGCTGCAGAAGCATTTCAGCCTCGAAGCACACTTGCCGAAGTTGAAACGCGAAAGCATCGACGTCGCTGAACCGATCGTCTTGCCCAATATGTCTCGAAGGCTCTCCGCGATGGAGTGCGGGGAACCGTCCGCTCAGAACATAGAGCATATCATCCAGTTGGTGAAGCCTACGGAGAAAATAGACCGTGCGTTCGCTACCAAATTGGAGACATCTCTGATTTGTCATTTGCCAGATACCTCCGAAGCCAGTATCGACGCTGCTATGAAGTTTTACCAATCGGTATATGACAAGCTTTGCCAGGATGTCTCTGCTATCGACTTCTCTACCCAAACGAGCTCTGTGGCTCCAATCATCATGAGTATCAAAGACAACGTGAATCAAAATTTCGCCGCTGACGCCAACAAAAACTTTGAGAATGACGAAAACGATCAGACTCCTGAAAAGCCTATGAAGAATCACACGAAAAAATACCGCCATTATGGACACATCGAGGATATTATCTTGAAGTTCCTGGGTCATCACATGCTGTTGTCGTTAGTGGACGATCGCACGGGGAAACTTGCTTTCTTTTGTTTGGCTTGCGAGTTTTACACCCTCAGATTTAGATACGACAGTGTCCTGAATCATGTGTTCAGTCAGACTCATATTCATAATTTGACAACAATTTTGGCGGCTGACACCCACATTCCGTTGGCGAACGAGGGAGCTACGATCGAGAGGATGAAGAATTTGAACAGACAATTTCTGTTTTACCACGGCGTCACCGCCGATGTTGACGGACTGAGCTGCTCGACTTGCAAATGTACCATCGATTCGCCAGATATGACTGTCAATCATATCCTCGATGAGAATCATCTAGCTCGTTTGTCCGATAAGTTCTACAGAAAAATGAAGAATAACAACCCTGACGCTCAGGCCCCGGAGAAGTGGGGTCCGAAGAGTTTAGACTGGGCTAAGTTCTTGGCGAGCGTTGGCAAGCCTTTAAATAGCAAGGATCACGTTGTAATCGAGAACTTCATCAGGCCTTCCGGGAAGATTGCTAACTACTGCACTTGCTGCGACATGACCCTGAAAGGTCTCCGGCAGGTTCTGTTCAACCACATCCGCCAGAAAAAGCACCTTAGAAACGCAGCGCCTTTCAAGCTGAGCATGCTTTACAAGAATCATTGCCGACCAGCCGAATACTACGCGAGTTTCGGGAATTACTACGTTTGCGCGATCTGTCCCGAATTCATCGCAGTGCCGTCCTTCGCCGCTGTAGTCGACCATTTCGACAGCGCTATACACGTCGAAACGGTCACCAAGCTCGTCCGCACTGCCCTCTACCCCGACCAGAGCGACCAAGCGTTGCTCGATTTGAACAAAATCAGATCAAACGGTGCTATTCAATGTGACTTCTGTGACGTTGTTTTTAATGATTTGAACGAAGCGGTCAGACATATTTTCTCGATCGAGCATCAGAACTTAGTCGTGGAGGCGAAGACCAAAGCGCATCGGGGAGATATCATCAGCGTTTACATGGGCGGCAATTACATTCTTCACAGTGAAGGCGCAACCTTCACCTGTGTTGTATGCTCGAGTGTTTTCAACTCCTTGAGAGCATTACTGACGCATTTGGTCTTCGCCGAACATTTCGCCCAGAAACCCTCGTCGGAGAACGTCTTCAGATTCTATTTGGAGTTGAAACACAATGTAAATATGTTGGCGCGGAACAAGTATGAGTATTATGACTTTGGGAAGTTGAAGTGTGGTGTTTGTGATGGGGACGTCGAGGAGGGCGAGAATGCTAAGCGCCACGTCGTTTCTGCACGCCATAAAGAAAATATGGGGGCCAGTTATGTTAATGTTAGTATGGATGCATCTGCTGTGGAATGAGGTGAGTCGAATTGATTATTGTGGAGTTAATATAGCTGATAAGAATGCAGTGTGTCCAGCAGCAAGAATGTCCTTCGGTCTTAAGTTATTACGTAATTAGCTAATCTAACAACATCTTATAGTGACCATATCAATATTAATAATCTATGTTTTTAACTTGGCGATCGCACTAAACAATCTAATTTAATATAATAATTATGTACCTATTATTTGTGAGATACATTGTGTTTTCATGCGATGGCCAAGTCAATATAAAATTATATATAATAAATATAATATATAATTTATTTAAAACAGATTTTTAATATTGATACGGTTACTGTAAACATCTTACAGTAAGGTTAGTTAATTACGTAATAACTGAAATCAGAAGGACCCTTAAGTAGGGACTGAATAATAACCGACTTTGTACCTATTACATGGATCTCACAACTTTTTACGGTAGCGGAACTGAGTTGCGTGACTTGGTTTTATTTAAAGTTGTTTTTGATGGCCATCATTTACTTCTACGCTATATCATTTACTTCAACATGATATTCCTTTTTTTATGGATTTTCTCATGAATTATCTGTTAAAATAGTTATTAATCACAGGCTTAGTTTTTAAAAAACGATCGTAATTTATTGTTTATTCCTTAGTTTCATAAAGAAAATTAAAAATCACACAAAAACTGTCATGTTAAATCATAAAATGAAAATTCACCCAAGAGTCTCCTTATCTGTCACTAGTAGAATTTATAGTGTTTTTTTTTATAATATTAAGGTAGCAAACGAGCATGCAGCACCTTCCGCCGCCCATGACAACTGTGACCGACACAGAACAAGACTCACATCGGGACTGGGATGGTTAGTCAGTTAGCAGACCGTGTTAGAACATTAGCTGGTTAGTCTGTTAGTAAGTGTGAGGACTGGGACAGGGACTGTAGTGACAGTAAGTCTTGTTAGTCGTTGGTATTAATAGTCCAGTTAGTAACTGTTAGCAAGAGTCTTGTTCTAATTCGGTCACAGATGTGTTGAAATTAGTGTGTTTAGCGTAGGATAATTATACATAATTATAATAAATACTAAGTAAAATGTTTCTCTGTTTCAGTTATGAATGTTATCGCCGCGCCGTTGCGGCGGGAATCAAGTTAATGTATTATGTTTACAAGCGAATCGTTTACAATGAGTGGAACTTATTAAATCAACTAATTTTATAAACTACATAGCTCTTTTATTTGGCTTTAACCCATAAATGGCCTATTACTAGACTCGAGTGTCTCCTCATAACTGCGCAGTTGAGGCCTTGAACATACTCCGCCACGCTGCAAGCGCGGATTGGTGGAGGGGTTAGTGGTCGACCCAAGTGCAGGAAGTTATGCCGCGCGAAGGCCTCCGACATGGCTTAAAGACTGCTATCTTACGATTACGCAACGGGATCGACGTCTTTACGTGCACGTAGTACGCTGAAGATATTTAGCCACTAGCTCTCATCCGGTTTACTCCCAACGGCCACCACTAAAACAGCCACCAGTGGTGGCCGTTAGATGACAGCTCCAGGCTTGTTTACTTTGTGTGCGCGTCGTAGCGGCGCTATGTAGCCGGCTTACAACGTTCAGAGACTCGTTGCGAGGCCTCCGGTGTTTCTGATATCTGATAGCAGGTATCTAATGTACTTGTAATAATTATCTTCTGTTTGTAATTTATACAGTGCCTGATATAAAAGACTAGCAATTACTTTGGACTAAAGTTTAGCTCGAAGCGAATCGAAGGAGGTTTACTATTTTATAGTGTTATAATTCAGGAATGGTTAGTCAGCAGCCGGTGTGAGAACATTCGTTGGTTAGTTCGTTAGTAGGTGTGAGGACTGGGGCAGAGACGATTGGTGATAGTTAGTCCTGTTAGTAATTGTTAGTAAGAGTCTCGTTCAAATTCGGCCATAGATGTGTTTCTATCCTTGGGAGATGGCTTACACGGTTGCTGTTAAAAAAATTGGGTAGGTAACTAGGTATTACATAGTAGAAATCGTAATAAGTACCGTGGCAGGCCGCACTTTTTAGGTAGCTGTACAATGTATGTATAAGGAGTGCGCACATTACACCAACTCGACGTCAACTCCACTCCGACTCCACTCCGTTTCAACTCCGACGTTCCGTTCCGCGATCAACGCTTCATCGACGTCAACTCGACTCCGTCTCCACTCCGTTTCAACTCCGACGTTCCGTTCTAGGTACATTACGTCATTGTGTCGGTCGACGCGTGGACTACTCGTCTACGATGAGTCGTCGACGCGTTGGTCTCGAAACGGAACGGCTATGGGTGTAGGGCGAGCCGTATAGGTATTTTAAGTATAAGTTCGAAATTCAACCTTACCTTCAAAGATATAAGGCTCATAATTGAATGTTAGCTTTGTCAAGGTTTTAGTCGCGTTCTCGTCTGTCGGTCGTGGAGTCGTTGTACTGTGCGCACTCCTATAATCTATGGTTTGAAGGTACTGTACCTACCACTTATTGTCCCTTATCGGTAGTTCGGTACAAAATAGTGCTGTATTTAAGTAGATGTTCATTTTACATATAAAAACTTATCCGGTATACAGATATTTATAGTTTTATTGGCGGCCAGGCGGCCTTCATTAGCGCCCCAGCGATAGCTGGGACGATAAAAATCAAATTAACATCAATAATGGCTCCCCTGATAATTGTTAATCGCGCGGCGCGTGGCGCGGTGACGACTGACGACATTTGGAAACAATCTCATTTATTTAGCACTGGCACAACCGCAGATTGGTAATACGCCCCTTAATTTAAGAAAAAATATGACAATAGATTTGGCGGGAGTTTGAAAAAAGGAATAGCTATTTTTACAAAACTTTTAATTTGTTAAAGTTTTTTTAGATGGAAAATGGAAATAAATAAGTAAATTTTTAGAAAACGACATCATACAGAAATTTTCCCAAATCGAGACTAGGAACCATATAATATGATATCGCAGATTTTTATGTAAATTCAAATTTAAATTAAATTTATTTGTAAAAAAGTACGGTCACCTACATAAAGGTGGATCCTTAGAATAATAACACTATAGAAAGACAGTTTTCATACAAGCGCTCTGTCTAAAGTGAAGCACTAAACCGAAACTTTCCCGAAAGCGGGGAAGGATTCGGCTGCGGATAACCATGTTTTTAGCAATAACACATTAATAGCTTTTCAGATATTTTGTGACGCAATTTAACTGGACAAATCGTCATAATCCTTTTTTTTTTCGCGAGACACGTTTGGCGTGCGTTGACATGAGCTGCCCGGTGTTTGGAGCCATTTCTGACTCCAATTAAGGTGCTTCAAAACGACCGCGCGGACTTCGTTTCTATAGTGTAATTATTCTAAGGGTGGATCATACAAATGTTGGCATTTTTAACGTTAATCTGTGTTTTTAACTTACAACTTTCCTATACAAATCATGCTTACTGGTGAAGTAGCGTTCGTTAAAACGTAAATTTCGACCTCTTGTTTTCCCAAATTCGGTTACCAGGAAAAATTCTTTTGACGTGACAACGTCTTATAATTCGGTGGCACGCATGAAAAAACATGACTCATGCGTTACCGTCGTTACCGTTGGTGAATTATTATACCAGAGCCATCTATGTATTGTGCAGTGAACAATTATTCATTAAGTTCGATTGGGTCCATTTATCGATGGAGGAAGGCTGGCTGAGCTGGTAGTTCACTCGCAGTACACTAGATGGCGTTGAGTAGTGGGGCGCTATAATTCTGAATCACGATGTAGGATGTATAAGTATCCAGCATTCATTTTTAATAAATGACTTTACTTGTATTGAAAAAGTGTTCTTTTATTGTGCTTGCCTACTCATTCAAAGGAAATTATTTTCTTAAGACGTTGTCACGTTCAACTATCGTCAGTAAACCGACTTTACAGACAACCAATTTTTTATTTTCCGGGATAATTTATAGCCTATGTTAGTTCTAAGATTCTATTGTACCCATTGGTGAAAGAATTTCCAAAACCGGTCCAGCAGCTTCGGAGCCTATCCAATGCAAACAAACAATCAAATCTTACTTTAAAATATTATTATAACACAACGCCCTACGCGACTTTAACGCCCGTTTTATCGCATCTGTAATCGAATTAACTCGCGACTCATCAAAATATTTTCATCTCCACAAAATAGATGATGCCCCTCGGCAATTATTATCAAATTGTGGCTATGAAGGCGTTGCAATTACATAAATGGCGGATCCTTGTTGCATACATCATAATTTGATTACAGATCTGCGGATAAAAGAGAAATGGAGAGGGCTGTGTCGGGACACACGGCCGTTGATTTTAGCAATTTCTTACTCGCGGCTTGCGGTAATTACGTCACGCGTTAAGTGGGGGAGGGAGACAACAACATTTGACATTGTGAGACAAAGTACAGTCAAAAACTTTGTCTAATAGAAAATGTCTGTTACTCATTCACGCAAAAACTACTGAAATGAAATGAAATGCACCAGTTAGTTACCTCCTCATATCGCCTGCGTAAGGTTCAGCGATCTTTTGTGGGGCTCGGTGTACGCTTTTACAATAAATTGCCCAAGTCAATCATTGATCTCCCCATACAAATATTTAAGAAACGTATTAAAACACGGCTTGTAGAGAAAGGTTATTATACTATCGATGAGTATATTAATGACAAGGATGCTTGGTAATAGACATCCGCATGCGGTTCCGCTCAACTTAGTATAATATGTATTTTTTTAAAAGATGTGCCGAGGAGTTTTCTTTCGCCGTTTCTTTTTCTCCTCGTAAGATTTAAAATTTAAAGGCACCTTAGCGAAACGGCGGTAAATGCAAAAAAATGACGTTCATAAGTGTATTCTAAATACCTACATGGAATAAATGATTTGAGTTTGAGTTTTTGAGTTTGAAATGAAATGAAATTTATTCGAAGTTTGTTTTTTACAAACACTTTTCGAAAGTCAATCTACGCCATCGCTTCGACAAATCCCTACCGTGAGTAGTCTTGGAAGAAGAAGCGGCAAGAAACTTCCAAGAAGCTTTTTTTGCTTCTCACATTACAGATAGCACTTTATTACTACTTACTAGCTAGAATATCAAACTCATGTCCTAGCATTTTTATCTTTAAAATAATCATCAAGTTTGTAATAACCTTTCGTCATAAGAATGCCTTTGACATGACTGGACTGACTGACCTGAATGGATTTTGATGAAACTTTACAATAAAACAGCTTACACATCAGAATAACATATAGGCCATAATTTATAAAGATATAGGTAGGTACGCAGCTGGTTGTCACATTAGTAGCTATTGAGCCTTGACCACGGAATACAGAAAGAAGTGGAAGTGCGAAGTAGGCGTGGCACACGGACTAAGGTTGCGCGGAGCTCTGCGTAATTGCCGGACAACACAATGTCAACTTTATTTCTTACAGTTTTAAGTATATAAAATTAGTTGTTACGTAAAATTTTGACATCTAGCGGTGGAAAGAAAATCTTTACAACTGTTATGTTCTTAATTGATAAAGGTAACAAGACACCAAATATGGCAAGGAAAAATAAAAATTAAGATAAATCGTTAAGGTGCATTTTCAACTATAATGAGCCGGTTTGATAGACTATTTTAAGTTGACAAGTACAAACCAATAAAAATGTAAGTTTCTTAGTGTGAATAATACGATTAGGGATTTACTTGTGTTTATTTTGCTACCGTGGTTTTCTTATTAATCATCACTTGTACCATTTCCACTTCTTTCTGTATTCCGTGGCCTTGAGCGTCGAACAGCAAACACAAAGGTAACGCTGATGCGGTAGACAGAGACAGCTGCATTTCTCTTTGTTGCGTTTTATCTGGGGCGGGGCTACCCTTTCTGTCACTGGCCGGAAACATTTATAATGTGCGAGTCAATCAGTTTAATCACAGACCACACAATTAATAAACAGATAACATTAATTTACGTTATTATCGTTGTAAATGTTACGAAAGTTTATTTTAAATTACAAATAAAACAATTAAAAGATACTGACGGACGAACAGCAGTGATAGCCGTGTGGTTGAACGTTGGACTGCCGAACCGGAGGTTCCGGGTTCAATCCCCGCACGCACCACTAATTTTCAAAAATTATGTGCGTATTAAAATGTAATTATCACTTGCTTCGGTGAAGGAAAACAGCGTGAGGAAACCTGCACACCTGAGAGTTCTCCATAATGTTGTCAAAGGTGTGTGAAGTCCGCCAATCTGCACTTGGCCAGCGTGGTGGACTATGGCCTGTACCCCTCACATTGTGAGAGAAGACCCGAGCCCAGCAGTGGGACAGCTATGGGTTGTGATGATGATGATGACGGACGAACAAAAACTACGGAACGTATTTCCTGTGGTTTTCACTAATATACAGGGGGATTCGTGAGGAAGGTTTAGGTATAAGATCAGGAACAGGAGTTCCCCCGGGAGCACTCGGGTCCATGGTGTCGCTACTCACCAACAGCTCGCCACAAGCTGCCCTGTGGCCTTATTAGTATTAGCTACCATCCTTCCAACTTGAACTAAAAATTAAATGTGGCACTCGGAGACTGCCGCGGTAAAGCTATTGCATAGCATTTTTTATCAACTTATGCAATTATAATTATTAGAAGTTATATAGTTATATCAGAACAGCGCCATCTAGTTTGTAGAAAACATACGTACCATACCTTAGTATTAAGGTACTAGATGGCGCTGATTGGGGGTGTTAGGTTTTTTTCGTTACGGAATTTCTGGATTCGGTCCTCACGCTCAAGGCCCGCGATAAAAGCTATGCAATAGCTTAAATTTTTTTTTTAAGTGAAACTTTTTTTTTTACGTGAGATAAGTTAATGCTTGACAACTATCCCACCTGATGGTAAGTGGCGATGAAGTCGAAGATGTTGGTCGCACTAACTTATTAAAAGCCTATTCACTCTCCTCTTGAAGACTCCCATTATACGCAGGTGGGAACACCGACGCAGGCAAGCTATTCCAGTCCTTCGTAGTGCGGATGATGGACGACGAAGCAAACCGTGTCCTTCGTATCGGTGGAATAATTTTTAATTACATTTATTTAAGGCAGTTTAAATATAATTTCAACGTTGGAATACCATACGTATATAGTTATTAGATAAGTGTTTTTTTAATGTAGAAGCTTGTTTGCTAGTTCTGTATTATTCTTTTTTTATGGATGAAAGTTGTTTTTGCGGAACTTGAAATTAAAATAGCGTGTCGCTGAAAATTTAATATTGAGCTCCAAAAATTGAACCTTAGTTCAAGTGACAAAATCATAATTATTATTTTTTAGGTATTTTTAAATTACTTTTTTATATTTAATTGAACAGATTATAAGTATACGGAATGTTGACTTTAACTACGGAACCCTAAAACGTTGAGGTACCACAACCTCTTACCTAATTACTAATCCATTTGAGCTACAAAGGCACTGAGTTATTATATCAATGTACAAAGGTACTTACCTACTTATGATCTCCGTAGCTCCTCCCCCTGCATCTCAGCCAATAACACCGAATTTTCTATCCTGCTCACAAGTACATTAGTAGACAGTGACGGAAACTAAATGCTGAGAATCTTTGTAAGCCAAATGAATTCGTAACAAAACTGCACTTACGACGTTTTAGTTTTCGTCGCATTTAAATATCGTCAGTTGAGTTAAAAAAGGTCTTACACGCCAGCACTAAGTAGGTTTATTTTGCAATAATATATTTTTAGATATTCCTCGAATTGAGATAAGTTTGGGAGGCTGCCAACGAATGAGGTTTAGTTGTGTATCAATCACTATCAGTTTATAACCTGTGACGAAGTTGGCGGGACGCGGACGCGGTTCGCGCGTTTCTCACGCCTGTCAAACGACTCGTTGACTGACTAATTGTTTTTTTAAATAATATTCAAGTGATTTACAGAGTAATATTGTTTGAAATCAAATACAGTGAGTGTTTTTTTAGTTTTTATTAAGTTTTGTAGCAGTTTTTTAGTGATGTACGTGGTTCGTTTTTTGAAATAGTTATACCTAGCAACGTGCTTCGTGTTTGGGTTATAATTTTAAGGTAAGCTTTAATTTTTGATTATATTAATTGATTTATTATTACATAATTGTTACTTAATTATTTTAATTATTTATAATTATTATATTTAGTCTTGACATGTACCTATTGGTACGACGATAGCGGGAAGAATAGATAGTTCGAAATTGTTCAGAATTAAGATTTGTAAGTAATAAATACATATATGTTCGACTATTGATTCATTGGTTACTGTAGGGCACAGATTTCGTAACTGATGTTTAGAATGTACCTACCTATGGCTAAACTCTGGAACGGCTGGACCGATTTTGACGGGACTTTCACTGGTAGATAGGTCATGTAATAGCTAAGGAGTAACTTATGCTACTTTTATTTTAGATTTTCTTTTTTTATTACAATAAATATAAAATAAAGCTCCTTGCGGACGAAATCGCGGGTACAGCTAGTCTAATCAAACTAACTTCAAAAATGGAGAAGGTTCTCAATCCGATTGTATCTACTTACTTATTTTTTAACTGTATTCCGACGCCTGGTACGGTAACGGCTGAATGTCGGAAATACTTAACCCAATTGCAGGCATCCGACAACACTATCGATTCGCATCTAACGATACGAACAAACGGGGACTGAGTAGGTATTTGACGATACCGCTTTTGAAGTGAAAACTTCTATAGTATCGTTGCGATTTGGAATTCGATGAAACGGAAATGACGCGCAAATTAAACGAAACGGAAACGAAAAAGACAGACACATTTTAACGTGGGAGAAAATGAGATAGGAACATTAGCAAGAGTTAGAACTAAAGTTCGCTGCAGCGCTAAAACAATAGTTGTGACATCTAACCAAACTATTTTTTGAAGTTTCACTTCTAGCACGTGTGAATTGCACTCATTTGAATTTATTTATAGGTATACAGTAGGTACCTAGGTAGCTAAAACATAATCGCTTGTCTCGGGACTAAGGTGGTTAGTTAGCAGACGGTGTTAGAACGTTGGTTGGTTAGTTCGTTAGAAGGTATAAGGACTGTAGGAAGTATAGTGATAGTAATAGTACCTACAGTTAGTAGTTGTTAGTAAGTGTCTCGTTCTAATTCGGTCACAGATGTGTAGCTACCTTTGAGAACTAAGATGTTCGCCTTTAAAAAAGTGTAGGTAATCTGCTCCGCACCTTTTCTTTTTTAAGCTATTGCATAGCTTTTATCGCGGGCCTTGAGCGTGGGGACCGAATCCAGAAATTCCGTAACGAAAAAAACCTAACACCCTAATCAGCGCCATCTAGTACCTTAATACTAAGGTATGGTACGTATGTTTTCTACAAACTAGATGGCGCTGTTCTGATATAACTATATAACTTCTAATAATTATAATTGCATAAGTTGATAAAAAATGCTATGCAATAGCTTTACCGCGGCAGTCTCCGAGTGCCACATTTAATTTTGTTATTTTAATTATGCATGTATTTGTTTCGTTACTTTATCATACCCCCAAAAGTAAGTGGTTAAAGCAGAGAACATCGAAAATGATACGAGTAGGTATATAAAATAATCATACTAATGTTTTATATGTGAATGTAGGTTTGTTTGTTACGCTTTCACGCGAAAACTACTGAAACTTTGTACACATATTCTTGGAGGTATTAGAAGTAACATAGGACACTTTTTATTAAAAAACTAATTGTGTCGTGGGACACCAGGTAGGAACGAAGTTCCTTCGGCTACTGTCGCGCCTGTGCACGTCTCATTTAACGGTTTTATTCCACGCACTTTTTTCCACGCGTCTCATTCCACGCGTCTCATTCCACGCTTACGGTTTTACTATCACATATTTTTCAGTTCGGTCGCGCAGCAAAATCCCTATCCCCTCCAAGCCTGCCGTAAGGAACTTCGTTCCAATAATTAAAATGTGTGCAATTCACACGTGCTAGAAGTGAAACTTCAAAAACTAATTTGGTTAGATAACTATTGTTTTAGTGCTGCAGCGAACTTTAGTTCTTATTCTAACTCTTGCTTATCTCATTTTCTCCCACGTTAAAATGTAGTGTCTGTCTTTTTCGCTTCATTTGCGCGTCATTTCCGTTTCATCGAATTCCAAATCACAACGATACTATAGAAGTTTTCACTTCAAAATATTATTTACGAAAGATAAAAAAATTGTTTGTCAAAAACAGTTAATAAATCTTTGCAAACGCAATAAGTGTCCTGAAGCGAAGCGAGGGCTGGTCACTAGATTGAAGATAATGTGACAGGCCAAATCCCACGCGGGCGAAGCCGCGACCAAAGGCTAGTACATACATACTTATAAACAAACGGATTATTATTATGTCAAATATTCGAGTCGTAACCCTTACCTAGCAATGGTAAATTAAATTCAGTCCCGCGAGTGTCTGTGTCCCGTCCCCCGCGGGACCCTGATAACGTAAACACAATGCACGTGGTCGACATGTGTAGTGATATTTTGACATCAACTTGTTACAATGCGATTACATATCACTCATGAAATGGATTGATTTTGAAATTGACTGGACGTAAAGATCATCAACACCAATAACTGTCCCACTGCTGGGCACGGGTCTCCTCTCACAGTGTGAGGGGTACAGGCCATAGTCCACCACGCTGGCCAAGTGCGGATTGGTGGACTTCACACACCTTTGAGAACATTATGGAGAACTCTCAGGTGTGCAGGTTTCCTCACGATGTTTGATCACCGAAGCAAGTGATAATTCAATTATAATATGCACATAATTTTTGAAAATTAGAGTTGCGTGCTGGGGTTTGAACCCGGACCCTCCGGTTCGGGAGTCCAACGTTTAACTCGGCTATCACTGCTTCCTGCTGACGTAAAGATACCCGTAAAAGATAAGCTGAAACTTTGTATATTAGTTCCTCAAGTTACGCAAGTGAGTTCCTTAAAAGACGAGATATTCCCAAGCCGTGAGCGGAAAGCTTCACTACATAGTATAAAACAAAGTCGCTTTCTCTGTCCCTATGTATGCTTAGATCTTTAAAACTACGCAACGGATTTTGATGGGGTTTTTTGTAATAGATAGAATGATTAAAGTGGAAAGTTTATATGTAGGTATAATATGTTCATATATTAAAGTTTTGTGTAAATTGGTTTTCCCGAAGTGAAGCGAGGGCGGGTTTACTAGTTTTATATAATACTAGCGACCCGCCCTCGCTTCGCTTCGGGAAACTTATTCCTTCGGTTTGCAAAGATTTAGTTATATATTTTGGATAATTCACACTGTATAATAATTTATAGCCTATGTGTTATTCTGATGTGTAAGCTATATTATTGTAAAGTTTCAGCAAAATCCATTCGGTAGTTTTTGCGTGAAACGGTAACAGACAGACAGAGTTACTGTCACATTTATAATATTAGTAAGGATTCTAAGCTCTCGTCACATTATTTCGTGTCCCGAGGCAGCGCAACGTACGTCTCTTCGTCTGTTATCATTAATGGATCCCATAACAAAGTCATAAAGCTTAACTACTCGTATCTACATACGGTAGTGGTACACGACCGCTCAGTTTCGAGTGGTGCTTGAACTCTTGAAGGCCCGGGGATACACGTACTTCAATCTGAACCGGCGCTGCACCGCGTAGGTACAGTCACGAGCAATAATTGTCACGTTTTCTAAAATATCTTAACTTGAACAACAACAACAAGAATTAAGCTTTTTAAGGAAATAGCAAAAAGGTTAGTCGACATCACAGGAGACCGAAGAGCTGGCAGCTACCTCGGACAACGATTAGTCTAGCTATTCAAAGGGGGAACGCTGCCAGTATCTTAGGAACCTTGCCTCAAGGGACTCCTTTTAATAATATTTTTTAGTTATTATGTTACTTTTTTTTAACTTTTTAGTTTAAGGTTGTGTGTGTATTTTTAATCAAATAATTTTAAGTTAGTCAAATTTAAAAATTCGTTCTAAATTGTATATTATACCTTATTTTGACTTCGTTTAATGGTTAGTTAATTTAGAACGAATTGTTGTTCACTTCTTTCTAGATTGTTACAAGTTAGGATATTTTAGAAAACGTGGCAATGTATATTTATTGCTCGTGACTGTACCTACTATTGTACGACGCCACACGTCGGGGTTCGTACAGAGAATGATGACGGTTATGACATTTATTTCTCAAAAATATACAATTCACTTACTTGAGAAATACACAGTTCGTAATACTATTCTTTATGGCATTAAGATAGCATAATTATGAGCATGCAGCACCACGCTTTCACTGTCGCGATGCCGCCAGTGACAACAGTGACCGACACAGAACAAGACTCACATCGGGACCGGGATGGTTAGTCAGTTAGCAGACGGTGTTAGAACATTAGTTGGTTAGTTTGTTAGTATGAGGACTGGGACAGGGACTGTTAGTGATAGTTAGTCCTGTTAGTTATTGTTAGTAATATACAGTTAGAAGTTGTTAGTAAGTGCATCACCCTGCCGCCCGTGACTGAGTACTGTGACCGAAACCGAAGTTATCTACATAAAAATATAAGCACATTATGTACCTACACACTCTTGTAATATTAAAAATTGTAGAATAACTGCAGTAGTGATTCTACAATTTTCGGAACGAAGTTCCTTATCGCGCGTTGCGAAAGGGGGCTAGACGGAAAAAATTAAGACGAAAAGTTGTAACGACACTTTTTGCTATAGTAAGCTATTGTAAGCCGTGCGGCGTGCGCATGTTTCTCTGTCTGTCTCTCTCTCTCTCTGTTATAGAAAGTTTATATTAAGTATTTATTATATTATTAGTAGTATTATTATTATTATTTAAGTTTATATTACATTACATTTGTTAATAATAAAATTACAATTCCTTCACTAATTAATCGAAAGGAACTTCGTTCCATCCGGGTGTCCCTTGACACCTCTCTTGTGTTTTTTAATATTACCTAGGTAAGGAAGAAAAGCGCTGCGCGTCGCCCGCCGGCGCCGGTCCGACGCACTAAACACAGCATGTCGGTAACGCGAACCCTTAATATGCCCCCTTACCAAAAATCGCCTCTAGAAATTTTCACTTCATAAAGTTATTATCATAGTACACAGTCAACACCACCAAATGATGTCTGCTGTGTTGCAGACCGATGTCCAGCTACGGCAGTACGTCACCCTCAGACGAGGGGTTCGACCGGTATGAGCTGCCGTTCTTCTGCCAGCAGCCGCAGCAAGGTGAGCCATCTGATGGATAACTAAAATAAAATTGGGTATCCCGACGGCGTGAGTCGATCTTAAAGTGAACCTACCATTCCTTCACCAGGCAGCCCCATGGACGGCGGGGTCTACTGGCCGGGCTCCAGCGAAGGCCACGAGTTCGATCCCCAGGATGTGTACCACGATCCCACCAACTATATTGGACGGGGGTACGGTGAGTGGAAGATTAGCGTTGTTTTTAATACGCTTTTATTAGCTTGAGATGTATGTTTGTATGTAACTGTCAGCGGTAAGAATATCAACTACAATTTTAAGCTATTGCATAGCTTTTATCGCGGGCCTTGAGCGTGGGGACCGAATCCAGAAATTCCGTAACGAAAAAAACCTAACACCCCCAATCAGCGCCATCTAGTACCTTAATACTAAGGTATGGTACGTATGTTTTCTACAAACTAGATGGCGCTGTTCTGATATAACTATATAACTTCTAATAATTATAATTGCATAAGTTGATAAAAAATGCTATGCAATAGCTTTACCGCGGCAGTCTGCGAGTGCCTTTTTCCATCCATCAATGTCATCTATTATGATTTTGGGAACTATATTGTACATAGGAAAATAATATGAATGAATGACGTGTTCTTAATGATGCCATGGTAACTTAAACTAGGGTTGACTATAGTAACTATTACAAATAGTGTAAGTAGGGTTGTTGTTTTACATAACTCCCTTTCATAGAATTGCAAAAGCGTATTATTAGTTTTTCAAACTGTATATTTATTTATACTTCCCTACTCAAGGTAAGTAGATTTAGAGATAGAGTAATTAACTTCTAATACGCAAATAATTTTTTGAAAATTAGAAGTGCGTGCTGGATGCGAACCCAAGCCCTCCTGTTTGGGAGTCCAACGTTCAAATCACGCGGATATCACTGCATAGTCACGCAGAGTTAATTAACGCTACACAATGCTCCACACTCACAGCCCCACACTAGGATTCCCTGTGTCGTGGGTGCCATGGACAACACACAAGACAAGAACACACACACCCAGACCAAGAACAGAAATTTAAACTCATCATTCCAATTTTGCTGCTGGGAATCGAGCGGACCCCCGGAACGGCGACCGTGTTAACCATTGCGCCATCCGGGTCGTCAAAATTCCAAGCCATTTCCTTGACCACATCCTCTGTTGCAGGATACGACGACATGCAAGTCAACAACGAGCCCTACGACGGTTACCACCACAACCTGATGCACCACAATTACAACCAGAACGGGCCAGGTGAGAGCTTTTTACCTAAGAACGTTCGACTGGGTGAACCGATTTTGATGATTCTTTTTTTATTTGAAAGCCGGTGCTTTCCGTGTGGTCTGTTTCAAATTTGGTCCAGTTCTGACAATGGCATCCATGGGAAAACCATATAAGTACTGCCTTTGCCGCCACTCGGGAGAAGTTCCTACGGTTGTTGTACCCTTTTAAAATCTGCCTCGAATACATTGCAATGGATCAGCAGCTCACCCCTGGGTACCTGGTTATCTGGGTACGCCCAGGATTAAATAATAAATAACGCTACACACTCATAGCCCCACACCAGGATTCCCTGTGTCTTGGGCGCCATGGACAACACACAAGACAAGAACACACACACCCAGACCAAGAACAGAAATTTAACTCATCATTCTAATTTCCGCCTCGCTCGCAATCGAACCCAGGATCCTCGGAACGGCGATCCGGCGTGTTAATCCTAGCGTCACCCGGGTCGTCAAATTGATTGATTCTATTACGGCCCGTCTGCGCCCAGGTGTGGACTGCGACATGCAGTCCCTGCCGCGCTACGACCGGCCTGCAGCGCCCTCGTTCGTGCGCGTGGTGAAGCGGAGGACCACCGCCAACAAGAAGGAGAGGCGGCGCACGCAGAGCATCAACATCGCGTTCACCGACCTCCGGGAGTGCATCCCCAACGTGCCGCCGGACACCAAGCTGTCCAAGGTATGGGTGCTACATTTCACTAGCTTGATATCGATCTACATACGAGTATAATAAGCGGCGTATAAGTTGAACTATGTCCTTGAGTGCGCAGAACACATTTTCGGGTCTCAATCGAAGCGCGGGACGCGGGGGCGGTACGTCACTCGCTCAGTTCCGCTCACACGCATGCGCACAGTCGCTTCCCGTCCCTCTCCATCCGTTTGTCGACATTATACCTGTGCAAACGGCAGCCATTTTGGTTCAACTTATGTGCCGCGATTTATAATAATATGTATATTAGCTGACCCAGCGAACGCTGTTGGCCAAAAATAAAAAATAAAATTTTAGGGGTGGACAACCCTTATCACTGAGGGGCATGGAAAATAGATAGTAGCCGATTCTCAGACCTACTGAATATGCATATAAAATTTCATAAAAATCGGTCAAGCCGTTTCGGAGGAGGAAGTGATGTATTACACCATTTGTAACTGGAGAATCGCTGGATTAATTTTCAAGATTTACCCGGAATAGCAGAATAACTGTTAAAACAATTGATGAACTAAGAAAAAAAGAAAAATCAATTGTCATAGTAAAACAATTGAGTCGAACTATTTATTGACAGTGTTTTCGTTTAGTGTTTTGTTTTAATTTCATGACCGCACTTGCAATACCTGTGTCGTGTGGCACTGACGCCCATCACCCGAGAACAAACATTTATCTGTCTCATAAATATCTAGTACAAGTCAGGAATCAAACTACCAACTCTAGGCTACGGGGTCGTCTATTTTTACGTATGTTATAACATATTTCTTATTTATAGAACGCCAAATAATAGTCCCCTAACACAATAAATTGCGGACATTAAGAGGGGGTATAAAGCAAAATTGGCAATCGTAGATTCAATTTTTACAGTAGTAGATCAAGTTTCTAGAAGCTGAATAAGAACATAGTTATACTTCATCATATTATTGAGTGAATGCAAGAAGCAAAAACATAAAAAAATTAAATTTTCTCGATAGAAAAAAATCACAAATTAGGTCTAATTTTCAACTAAAATCAATTTATTTTCAATATGGTGCATGTTTTTGAGTCAATATTTTAATATATTATGCTAATTAGTATCACGGAGGGATTTGTAGATCGATTTCTAAATCAAATCTATAATTTACGAATTATTTAAATAAAATACATTTATCTTTATAGCTCTAGGATTTTGACATGCTCTGTTCCATTTATCAGTACCGTTGCTCCATTGAGACGGGCGGGTGAAATTTGATTTTTTCCTAGCTTTATACCCCCTCTTAAAATACATCTGAAGTTAAATGTTAAATGAGCGAAGTTTTGTGTACGTGGGGACAGGTTTACCGAGGCGAAGTCTTTAGACTTTTAGAGGTTCTCGGCATGGCTTAACGACTGCTATCTAACGATAGCAACCAGGACCCACGGCTCTACGTGCCCTCCGAAGCACGGAAGCTCCAAGTTTAGCCACTAGCGGTCACCCATCCAACTACCGACAGCGCCCGCTGTTGCTTAACTTTGTCGATCAAATAATTCGACGAAAGGCGCCGTACTATGATCGCTTCAAATATTCTTCAATTCTTTACAATAAAGATTTTTAAAAATTGTTGTGCAACAATATACTTAGACAAATGCAGATTAGTCACTTTGCTTATTGGTCAAATTGCTATTATTTAATAAAATTAGTCAATAATTAAATAGTAAAGATTGATACATTCATATGATTTCAATAAAATTCTTTCCATCGGATTTATTACGAAATGTTTTGAAATTAATCATCTCGCCCTGTTTACGTAACTGTTACTCATATACCTGTCTCATTCTCTCCTATACAATCACCAGATGGTGCGAAAGAGATCGCAGAGCATCAACACTGCGTTCTCTAATCTGAGAGATCATATTCCGAGCGTCCTCCCCGACACAAAGATGACTAAGGTTAGTTTAGTTAACTTTTTTGAGTAACTTTTTTACCATTTATTTAATTATTTATTTGTACGAATAAATATAATAATAGCAACTTTATTGACAAGAAAGCTTTAACATAGTCTTTTATTCATTTTGAATGAGACCACTGACTACTTTCGAATTATTTTGACCAATAACGAAGTGACTAATTTAACAATTAATTAATTCAAACAATTAAGACTCATTAAGTACTTACCTAATTTAGTAGACACAGTTAAATTACTGAATAAATAAATAAATCGATTCATGTAGGTATGTAATTTAACAAGAATAGTCGATTAATGGACAACTGGTTTATTGTTAAATATTGTTCATTCATAGTAATCAATTTAATTGGCTTATTGAATTTATTGTTTTATTTAAACTATTTAATAAATCAATTTAATTAAACAATTGAATTAAACATTTAAATATCTTTGTTGAACGGAAGTAGGAAACCAAATATTTTTGTAAGTAATACTACTTACTGCTTGAATACATCAATTAATCCATTTATTCATTGAATTGAAAAATCCGTGAAACATTCATTCACACATCCTGTCCGCTAATCCGCACTTGGCCAGCGTGGTGGACTATGGCCTATACGTCACATTGTGAGAGGAGACCCGTGCCCAGCAGTGGGACAGTTATGGGTTGAGATGATGATGATGATGATGATGACATACATCCATATGCATTTAGTAAAAAGCAGTTAATTTAATATTACAAACAGACACCCTTTTATTTATTATACTAGCGACCCGCCCTCGCTTCGCTTCGGGAAACTTATTATCAAGTGCTTAAATATAAAGTTTCATGGTTCTTTAAGAGATGGCGCTAGGCGTTCTTATTCTTTAAGTTAGGAAGGTTCACCCCTAGATGGCGCTGTGCTTAAAATCCCAAGATATCCCATACAAACTTTCAACCTTTATTTCAACCTCTTCATCCCTTTTTGTCGCAATAAAAGGTAGCCTATGTCCTTTCTCAGGGTCTAAAGATTGTCTGTGTCAAATTTCATCAAAATCGGTTGAGAGGTTTAAGCGGGAAAGCGACAAAGACAGACAGACAGACAGACAGACAGAGTTACTTTCGCATTTATAATATTAGTAGGGATTATATACCCCACGATCCAAACCGTACTCCAAGATCCTGTCCACCACCAGATCAAGACGCTCCGGCTGGCGACGTCGTACATTTCGTACCTGCTGAAGGTGCTGGAGACGGACGGCGAGCCGGCGGGCGGGTTCCGCGCGGAGCTGCACCACGCGCCGCCGCGCCGCCGGGCCGCCGACCACGCGCAGGTGAGGGTGGTGGGACTGGCCGTCTAAATCTGGCAAAGGGACGGAATCGGGGTCACCAGTTTTTGCATCGGGGTCACCAGTTTGGCATCGGGGTCACCAGTTTTTGCATCGGGCTCACCAAATTGGCATCGGGGTCACCAGTTTGGCAAAGGGAGATCCCCCGCCAGGCGGAATATGCCTGGGGGCGGCCGAGCCCCGAGCCACGGTAATAGTAATACAGTATTGTGACTCGGCTCTGTGTGAAATTCAAAAATTGAACCCCTGGAGTGAATTTAATCATTTGTTCACAAGTATCATTAATTTAATTATATTATTTTTAATTTAATCATTTGAAAGCTTCTTTTTTTAACGCTACACACTCACAGCATCTCACTAGGATTCCCTGTGTCGTGAACCATGGATAACACACAAGGCAAGAACACACACGCTGACGAGATCAGTCGTATTGCGCGCTCTCGCGGTACGGACGTCGTTAATCTTACTGTGAATTAAAATCGGTACCTGTTGTAACAGTAAACATGGTGCAGTGCAAAAAATGTAAACAGTTTATATCTATGCTTAAAGATGATGTGGTGCAGTGTAAGGGTGCTTGTGAGTCGACGTACCACAAAAGATGTGTGCGAAATCTCAAAAAGTTTCTTCAGAAAAATATTTGTGAAGAATGCCGCAGCGATACTAGCCCAGAAGATCAGAGCCCTGTGGTGGCAACAACTGACACGAGTGCCGTGAGCAAAAATATAGAGGGACTTCTAGCGGATTTAAATGCGAAAATGGATATTATTTACAAGTTGGAGAAAACAATTGAAGTGTTGTCTAATAAGGTGGATTTGTTTGAGGATAAATACCAAAAGGTAATGGAATTTAAAGATACAGCCGAAAAGAAAATAATAAGTCTAGAAAATAAAAATATCTATTTGGAGAAGTGTAACAAGGCATTAGAAGAAAGGATAGAAGGGTTAGAGCTCAAGGATAAAGAAAACAACATTGAACTAATTGGATTGGATATGATGGATAATGAGAGGACTAAAGAGGTTGTTCAAAAAATGGCAAAGAAATTAAATTTAGACGAATCGTTAATTAAAGATGCTAAGAGGGTAGGTTCACAAAAACTTGCCGAAGCGAAAAAACGGCCGCGCCCTGTAATAGTTACGTTATCATCGCGCGAAGCCAAGAATGCGTGGTTGAAGCAGAGAAAATCTAAAATAACAAACCACGACATCTTACAAAACAACAATACATCAATGATATACATAAACGAAGACCTTACACCCACCTTGCGTAAATTATTCTGGCTAGCAAAAAGCCAGCTGAAACCTAAGTTTAAGTATATTTGGATTCAAAACTCTAAAATCTTAGTTAGAAAAGATGATATCGAAAATAAAATCTACAATATAAGATCGGAGACGGACATTGAAGAATGTTGTAAGCGATAACAGAGTGGCCTTAGGCGTATTACACACATTCGACAATCAAACTAATGAAATACTACTGGAAAACGATTTTGTGAAATTTGACAATATTAGTATATGGGGGCAATACATAAGAAATAATTGCAAACAATTTAGTTTCGTACATTTAAATATAAGATCTCTGAGAAAGAATTTCGCAGAATTTCAGTACTTAATATCAGAGTGCAAAAACAGTCTAAGCATCATAATTTTAACAGAGATAAATATCAAAGAAATAGAACTTACAATGTATAAACTCAAAGGATATAAGTTACATGCATACACAAGAGAAAAGAGAAGAGGTGGAGGAATAATTATGTATGTAAAAGAAAGTCTAAATGTTGAATTAAAAAATAACTACGGACAAAACATGGAATCTCTCTGCGCTCAAATAAACATAAACTCTGAATACATGTACATATTAGCAATATATAGGCCTCCACATACAAATAAAATTATATTTATAGAGGAACTTAAGAAAATCCTGGAAACCTTAACAGCGAACAGGGATGTTATTGTTATCGGAGATGCGAATATTAATATAAAAGAAATAATTACTACCAGTAAAACTAGTAAATATATAAATATGATGTGTGAACTCGGCTTTAAGTGCATGGTAAACGAAATAACGCGGGAGGAGGTGGTGAGTGAGAGCACAGTGTCGTCGTGCATCGATCATCTGTGGGTGCGCGGCAGCCGGCCTGCGCACGCGCATCTGCTCCAGTGCAAGTTATCCGATCATTATCTCATCGGTGGACATATTGAAACGTATGCTTACCAATCAAATCGGGAACAGGTGAAATACAAAAGTATATTAAGTGACCGACGGGTAAGAGAACAATTAAATGCAGTTGATTGGAAGAAATATTTAGAGATAGATTGCCCTATAGAATTATATAACAAGTTACGTACTGACTTTGCAAACATTTACGATAGTTCGATAATAACAGTGTTTAGTGATAGAGGAACGTGCCATCTGTGGGTTGATAATAAAGTGAGAAGGATGGTAGATAGGAAAAATGAATTGTTTCGTAAATGGAAATCATGTCCAAAAAATATGAATTACAGGTTAGAATATACTCGTTATAGAAATAAAACTACAAAATATATAAATATCGTTAAAAATAGGTATAAACGTAATGAAATAAAGCAATGTAATGGGGATATGAGAAAAGTTTGGGGGCATATAAATAGCTGGTTAGGAAGGGAAACGAATAGTATAGATGAAACAATTTTAAAATATTTAGGTAAACATAGTGAAATACAGACCATATGTGACAATTTCGGTACTACTTTTACCAGAGAAATAAATACGATAAGGCATAATTGTGATGTAAAACTTTTAAGGAGAATAACTTACGTTCAAGAATGTGACTCATCCATTCGCTTTAAGCAGGTAACATCGAATGAGATTAGTAAAATAATTAAAAATCTAAAAGCTCATAAATCTCCGGGTATTGATAGGATACGAGCACAGGATCTCAAATATATAGATAATTATATAAGCCCCATTTTAGCGAAATTTGTTAATTTGTGTATTAAAAATTCTGTTTATCCAGACCAATTAAAAGTAGCTTTGATTAGACCTATCTACAAGCAGGGCTGTCACTTGGACTACACTAACTATCGTCCGATAGCAATCTTATCCGTAATAAATATAATAACAGAAAAAGTTATAGTGTCTCGAGTGAGTAGGTTCCTTGAGAGTAGTAATAGTTTGACAGAAGCGCAGCACGGCTTTAGGCCGAATAGAAGCACTACCTCGGCGCTCGCTTGTTTCTCTGACTATTTAAATGATAGTCTGCATAACAGAAGACATGTTGTTGTATTATATATAGATTTTCGAAAAGCTTTCGATACTTTGGATCATTCAATCTTACTACAAGCGATGGATGAGTGTGGCGTTCGAGGACCAATCAAAGATTTCTTCAAAAACTACTTGCATAACAGGCAGTTGAAAGTATCTATAGCGGGTAAGATAGGCGCTGCAGAAAATATAATTTACGGGGTACCAACTGGGTCCGTGTATGGTCCTATTGGCTATACGATGCACGTGAACAGCTTATGTAATGTGGTTAAAAAATGCAGCATATATATGTATGCAGACGATACTTGCCTTATGTACGCAGACAGGGATCTAGATAATGCAATGCTCAATATACAAACTGATTTCAATAATATCTGCAGGTGGGCACACGACAATGGGTTAATTATTAATATAGAAAAGACCAAGTGCATGCATATCTGTTCACCATACATGAAATTGCCCATTAAAACATTAAATTTAATAGGGCATTCTTTTGAATGTCACCATCAAAACTTTCAAAACTGCCAATGTAAAGAAATTGAATGGGTCAACGAATATAAGTATCTAGGCTTAGTAGTGGATAATAGGCTGTCTTGGAGACAGCACATAGACATGGTGTGTTCTAGGCTAAGATCTGTTTTATGTCAATTCTATTATTTAAAACGCAATCTTGACACAGGCACCTTGTATTGTGTTTATTATGCATTAGTCGAGTCAATAATAGGGTACGGGCTGAGCAGCTACGGGTGTACATTTAAAAGCCTTTTAGGAAGAATTAAAAAAATACAAATAAAATTTCTAAAATATCTAACTAGCAAAAAGAATAAAGAGAAATGTAAAAAAAATTATAACCAATTATTTAAGATGTGCAAAATTTTACCAATAGAATGTAAAGTCAAAGTAAACATAATTACAGAAAATTATTTAAGGACAAATTTATTAAAAACTATAACCCGTGGGTGCACTCCTCGTACTACAAACCGCATACGATATCACAAACCAAAAGTGAAAAATTATTATGGTAAACGCATCCGTGCCTATACTGTGCCACATATATGTAATACTGTACCTTTTGATATACATACCATACATACAAGACAGGCTATTAAGAAGAAATTGCATGCCTATTACTTAGAGAACATAACTTGATGCAAGTTATGTGCTCTAAGTAATATGCCACCTATATATTTTATACTTATAAGTTTATATATATATACTTCTTATTTATATAGAAAAGAAAAATTGTTCATAGAAAAAAATTGTTGAACATTTAGAGTTAGAGTAGGTACTTATATCATAGCTTTTATTATAACAACAAGACATAATATACGCGTGAATATGAGAGCCTTCATTCTCCGCCTACAAACTACTTTGTAGTTTGGCGGGTTTTTTAATGTTGTTTGTGAATATATTATGTCTGTAAATAAATTAAAAAAAAAAAAAAAAAAAAAAAAAAAAAAAAAGAAAAGAGAGGAGAAAATTAAAAAAAATTAAAACAAAATATGATGGTATAAGTGAAATATGTTTTGATGCAGCACGTGATTTAGATGTAAAATCATGGTTATCATGAGTATAATGAATTAAGTTGTCATCTATGTCGAGAAGGTATGTTGAACTGTTAATATCATAATAACATAAATATATTTCTAACCCCTGTTTACCTTTGAAAAATACTTACGTGACTTGGTAATCAATTTTATTTACTAAGCTGATCAAATTAAGTAATTATGAAGCAACTTTAGACCGTTTCCCCATACTTTAATGGTCATTGTCCTTTAAACTCATCATTCAAACTGCCGCTGGGAATCGAACCCGGGCCCTTCGAACCACGCATTACCGCTGCGCCACACGGCTCGTCAAACAAATAAATATGAACTTACAAAAAGAAATGTATCTACACACAAACAGTTACGTACAGTCAATTAGTGCACTCGAGTTTCTCTCGGGAACGTTATCTGTGCACATGGGTGCACTTGACGTTGCTCCGGCGCCCAGACAGACAGATTGATCTCGGATTTGTTTGTTAGTAGTACTTTCGTTAAACTAAAGTTCGCTACAGCGCTAAAACAATAGTTATGACATGTAACCAAATTATTTTTTGAAGTATCACTTCTAGCACGTGTGAATTGCACACATTTGTTTAACACCATTAGGTATTAGAGCCTAGAATTAGTAGTAGTAGTTAGTAGTAGGGGTCGCCCGGGGTAGTACCACCGGGTACTACCCCGGGCGACCCCTACCCCGCCACGGGTTAGTACCATTTCTACCGTGTAATAATTGTTTTAACAGCAATTGTGTTCCGGAAAGAAAGGTGTGGAGCCGGCTACACTTTTTAGAGGCGACCAACAGCTTAGTCCGCAATGGTGGCAACGCATCTGCAATATTTTTTCTCATATTCTCTTCCATGTATCGTTCATAGCCCAGCGGCTTGCGTCGATCTTAAGTGATCGTCAAAGTTAAGCAATAGCGGGCGGTCGGTAGTTGTACGGGTGACCGCTAGTGGCTAAATTTCTTGAGCGCTTCCGTGCTTCGGAGGGCACGTAAAGCCGTCGGTCCCGGTTGTTATCATTTGGTAGCAGTCGTTAAGCCATGTCGGAGACCTTCGGGCGGCATACACTTCCGACACTTGGGTTGGCCACTAACCCCTCCACCAATCCGCGCTCGCAGCGTGGTGGAGTATGCTCTAGACCTCCTCAGGTATGAGGAGAGACCCGTGCTCAGTAGTGGGCCGTTATAGTTAAAGCCAATATTTTCGATGAAAGGTCCATCACTGGTGCAATCACCTCATCCAACCACGTAAATCGTATTATCTCTGTATATTACCGCGTCATACTAATAATAGCGGACATCTGGTTTCTCGCGCAGATAACGCCTGCAGCTGTCTCGCTCGCGCGCATCGCTCCGTCTCGCTCGTACTTCTAATTTTGTGGAGCGCTGCGTTTGATCGAATTAAATCAAGTTATTGAACGATAAGCACCGGTGGTTTAGTTGTTGGTGTGTAGTGCCTGTGGTCCGGGTTCATAGCTTATGACAATATTTTCAGTCATCATCATCGCAACCCATAACTGTCCCACTGCTGGGCACGGGTCTCCTCTCACAGTGTGAGGTGTACAGGCCATAGTCCACCACGCTGGCCAAGTGCGGGTTGGCGGACTTCACACACCTTTGAGAACATTATGGAGAACTCTCACGTGTGCAGGTTTCCTCACGATGTTTGATCACCGAAGCTAGTGATAATTCAATTATAATACGCAGATAATTTTTGAAAACTAGAGGTGCGCGGGGTTTGAACCCGGACCCCCCGAGTCGGGGTCCAACGTTCAACCACACGGCTATCACTTAGCTATCTTAGCTTAGCTAGCTTAGCTTAGCTATCACGGCTGCACGTCAGTGTATACAGACCTACATATATGATTATTTTTGTTTTATTTACTTTGTTAACTGGAATAGTGTAAGTTTGTATTTTCTATTTTGTAAAACGCGGATAACTTTAATTGGCTCAAATTTAATGTAGTACCTATAAGATGTAATTTCATAGCTGATGTTATCCCAAATAAAAATAAAAACTTGAGAGGTGTCAAGGGACACCCGGATGGAACGAAGTTCACATTATTTATTATTATCTGTATATAATCTCTACTTACCTAACTCCATCAGCAATATCCGGAACTTGTACAGAAACACTGTCAGGATTCATTATTATTATTATTATTTATTATTTACAAAAAACCTGTATACACTCAACAATAATCGTCGCGACACCACACTGTTCAATGCGAAATAGAAATGAAAATATCTGGCTTGCTTTCTATAAGAGAGAGAGAGACAGACAGACAGACAGAGAAACATGCGACGCCACACAGCTTACAATAGCTTACCATAGCAAAAAGTGTCGTGACAACTTTTCGTAAGAATTTTTTCCGTCTAGCCCCCTTTCACAACGCGCGATAAGGAACTTCGTTCCAATAAATAAAATATATCCTATCCGCCCACTCCGCACCACATGGCCCTTTCGAATTAGAAACAGATCGGACGTTCTAATAATGATACGGAGCAATACTCACCGGACTTTGACAGGTCCTGGGTTCGATTCCCAACGCGGCGGGGGATGAGTAACAGACTCGTAACTTTGATTTCACGTGAAGTCACATTTGAATCGCTCATAGCCCGGCGGCTTGCGTCGATCTCAAGCGATCGACAAAGTTAAGCAACAGCGGGCGGTCGGTAGTTGGATGGGTGACCGCTAGTGGCAACATTTTTTGGGTGCTTCCGTGCTTCGGAGGGCACGTATAGCCGTCGGTCCCGGTTGTTATCATTTGGTAGCAGTCGTTAAGCCATGTCGGATACCTTCGGGCGGCTTGAAAATTTCCGACACTTGGGTTGGCCACTAACCCCTCCACCAATCCGCACTGGAGCAGCGTGGTGGAGTATGCTCTAGGCCTCCTCAGGTATGAGGAGAGACCCGTGCTCAGTAGTGGGCCATTAATGGGTTGTAGCCAACTTTGATTTCACTTTTTAACCGACTTCATAAAAATGAGGGGGACCTCAATTCGACTGTATTTGGGTGTAACATTTCACTGGCTGTACTAATTTTGATGTTTCTTTTAATATTCGAAAGCTGATGCTTGTAATGGTCCCATTTAAATTTGAGCGATTGATTGAGGATTTCTCCTCGGAGTCCTAGGTTCGATTTCCAATGGCGTAATGAATGATAAGTTAACGTTTCTTCTCGGCGTGTGTGTCCAAATGTATCGGTGTTAGTGATGTGTTGTCCATGTTATCGTCATCTCATCACTCATCACCCCCGATCACCTGCGGTACATGACGTCATCATCTACTTCCGATGTATAAATCATTAGTTTCCAGCTGTAACACTTGTAACGTAAACTTCCTCCGTAACCATAACGTGTAAACTTTTTTGTAACATTCCGTGTAAATTATCCCAAAATACGGCGGGAAGTATAGACATTAACCTGTTGTACGTAAACAGCGCGTGTCTGCTGTTCGGGTGACCATGGCGCTCGAATAAGTAGGATAGTCTACAGGATAGGCTACACTTTTTAGAGGCGACCATCTCAGTCCTCAAGGGTAGCAACACATCTGTGACCGAATTATAACGAGACTCTCACTAACATTTACTAACTGGACTATTACTAACAACAACTAATAGGACTAACATTCACTAACAGTCCCTGTCCCAGTCCTCATACTTACAAACTAACCAACTAATGTTCTAACACCGTCACCTAGCCGGACTAACTATCCCAGTCCCCATATGAGTCTTGTTCTAAGTCGGTCACAGTTGTCATGGACGGCAGCGGAAGGTGGTGCTGCATGCTTGTTTGCTGCCTTAAATCAATAATAAAAAAAAGTCCCAAATATATACTAACAAGCCTATACCCGCGGCTTCGCCCGCCAAAAATCCCTAAATACCTATATAAAAGTTGATAAAATCAGAGAACTTTCATACTAACTTTGCGCCCCCTTTTATCCGCTTAAGGGATGATTTTCGACAAATATTTTATACATGTTTCATAACTTTCAAAAACGGCACAGTTTCATACTAACTTTGCACCCCCCTTTTACACCCATAGGGGGTGAATTTTCAAAAATCCTTTCTTAGTGCTCCCCTACGTTATAAAAGGAACCCCTGCGCAGAATTTCAAGTTTGTAACCCTTATAGTTTGGGCCCTGCGTTGATATGTCAGTCAGTCAGTCAGTCAGCTTCTCCTTTTATATATAGGTATATAGACTACTAGTAAACCCGCCCTCAACAAGTACAAGTACTACAAGTACATATTTTATCGACGGGTTCCGGGCTAATTGTATTAAGCGACACTCTGGGCGATATAGACTTTTATACATATTTGGAATCAGCCAATTTTTCTGCGTCGTTTGAGCTGGGCTTAGTGACGATCGGATAGACGTGTTAATATTGTTCTTTTTGAAAAAATAATGCGATTTGCTAAAGTTATAATTTTTTTTTCTAAAAATCGAAACTTTAAACTGCTCTGGTGTAGTTTCAAAATGTCGGTTAATACAAACAGCCCGGAACCCGTCGATATGCATATACACATGTATATGCAACTGGAAGGAAAGAAGTAAATAACTTTGAATGGAATAAAATATTTGATGAACTTTTCGGTTGGTAGAGGCCCTGCGAAGCGAGGAGTCCCGGGTTCAATTCCTGGCCGGGGCGGACATTTGTGTTTTAAATTAATGTTTGTTCTCGGATCATAGGTGTTAGTGATGTGATATTTGTGTTGTCTATGCGCCCCACACTGAATTCTAGTGTGTGTAAGCGTTTAATTTACTTTTTATTTTAAACTAACGACCCGCCCTCGCTTCGCTTCGGGAAACTTATTCCTTCGGTTTGAAAAGATTTAACTAGTTATATATTTTGGATAATACACACTATATATTTATAAATTATAGCCTATGTGTTATTCTGATGTGTAAGCTATATTATTGTAAAGTTTCATCAAAATCCATTCGGTAGTTTTTGCGTGAAAGAGTAACAAACATTCATACATCCATACAAACTTTCGCATTTATAATATGTATTAATTAATAGGATTGCTGCCTCCTGAGGCATCGCACTCAGGATTTTTAGAACGGCTATCCAGCGTGTAACCAGCGCTATATGGGTAATAATGATGAGTTTAAATTTCTGTTCTCTGTCTGGGTGTTTGTTCTTGTCTTGTGCGTTGTTCATGCCAATCACGATACAACGATTCCTCGTGTGGGGCTGGGAGTGTGTAGCGTTATTTTTTTATTGGAATTACTCAACAACTAACGAAACCCACGCGCAATAGTTTGTTCAGTTCACAGAAAAGTAATAACATTTTATTATTAACAATCACGAAGTTGAAAGTGATAAATTTGAATCGGATAAAATATGAGTCTCAGAATAAACAGGAAAGTAGACATAAACTGGTAATTGACTACACAGCACGCGCCTGCACTTAGGGTGGCCATGAGTTCCGAATAAGTAGGATAAATCGAGAATTTTTGTTGGATACTTGGAGATATTTTCTAAACATATAGACTAGTGGATCCGCCTTGCTTCGCTTCGCAAACTTGTTCTTTACGTTTACAGATGTTAAATATTTTGTAATTTTTTAAACAATTTTCATTTTCAATGATTGGGGTACTTGGTGTGCATAATAATGATGTTGTTCATAAGTAGTGGTATGAATCAAAGTATTCACTGCATTATGTTTATTACTATCGACCAGGATGCATGTACCCCATTTTTTTACATTTTCAACGATTTTTTATTGTTCTGTAACGTTTCAAAGTGGTTGGTTTTTATTTAATATTTTTTTGTACTGACTATTTTGCGCACTTGGCGCGTCACTTTACAGTAGAATTGTGTTTTGTGAGATTTAATTATCAAAACTACCAAACCAATCCCAACCAAACGCCGTAGAGCGGTCACCCCAGCCCCAAAAATAAGTATTCAGGTAAACGTAAATACTGAATTTCTGTTTTAGATTAAATTTAAACGTCTAAAGCCAGATGCTCTCGCCACAGACTACCTAACTGACACAGTCTGACCAACTACCACAGGTCGTCCGTGACCAAGATCCTACTGGGTTGGGATTGGTTGGGTATAAAATTATATAACGCATTGCCACATTAAAATAATATTATTTTGAAACATTTCAACATCTAAAAACATTAGAATGTTAAAAAAATTAAAATGACACTCCCACATTATAATTGAACGATTTTCAGCAATTCTGGCCCGGTTAGAACGGTGGAGCCGGCTACACCATTTTAGAGGTGACCATCTCAGACCTCCAGGGTAGCAACACATCCGTGACCGAATTAGAACAAGAATCTTACTAACAATTACTACCTGGACTATTACTAACAAAAACTAATGACTAACTATCACTAACAGTCCCCACAGTCCTCATACCTACTAACAAACTAACCAACTAATGTTCTAACACCGTCTGCTAACTGACTAACCATCCTAGTCCCGATGTGAGTCTTGTTCTAAGTCGGTCACAGTTGTCATGGCGGCAGCGGAAGGTGCTGCATGCTCGTTTGCTATCTTAATTCCATATAAAAGAACAACCGTCACCAGTTTTTTACAGGGTATAAAAGTAGTATTTGAAAAAATCGCACCTGATGATAATTGATTTGTTACAATCCTTCGTGGTACGTATAAACTATCTGTAACAGTTCAATAAATGAATTTGAATTGGACGGAGTGAAGCGGAGTAGGTTTTTACGAAAAATACCCGTCATACATTTTACAAGCAATTAACACTGTCAAAAATAAATCCCGCCAAAAAAACGGTAGCCATGTTTTTGTTAACTTTTTTCAAACGCCGAGACACAGGTTGCGATTCTAAGCAGCCCATGTGTTCATAATCAGATAGTGTTTAACTTGTAACCGATACTTGAAAAGTTTCGGGTTCTGTACAAAAAAGCGAAAAACTGCATTGTTTTTTACTCGACGCGACGTAATGAACCGAGCCCGTAGCCTAGATAGTATACTATGCCTGTAACTGAAGTTTCACTTCTACTATGTGTCCCAGCACACATTTAATTCGATTTTTTTATATAAGTTTACACACTCATGCCCCCGCTAGGATTCCCTGTGTCGCGGGTGGCAGCCTGGCAGGAACAACACAAATCACGTCACGAAACACATCACGAACACCCATCATCCGAGAACAGACAACTGTCATATCGGCCGGGAATCGAACCCGGGACCAACCCGAATCACTACCAGCTAGACTACAGGTTGTCTTCGTTAAACATGTCTTCGGTAAACCAAACCCCACCACATTTTAACTTGCGTGAAACCATGTGATGAGCGAGTTTTCAGAATTACCTAACTGAACCCAAAGTTTATTCGTCGTGCGTAGGGTTGCCATCTCAAAATTCGAAAATTCCGGACAATAAGGTGAATATGAAAAAAAATTGGACGTTTAAAAAAGACGTTTATGGTTTAGAAAAGAAGTTTATGGTGGTTATAAAATAAAATTTTACAACACCGTATAGCTATCATGTTCTGTATGTTTGAAGCGGAAATTTATAATTCTTTCTGTATTGTTTTTGAGATCACACCGATTGGCTAAAGAATATCTATAGAGATAAATGTTCATCTAATTATTAGATTTTTCCGTTTTTAAACGTCTTAAAAAAATTTGTGGAATCAAAAAGCCGGTAAAGTTCAAAACCCATACAGAAAGCCATAAGCACGGACATGTCCGACCAAATCCGGACATATAGTAAACCTAGTTAGTGCGTCAAATTTCAATATTTTTTTGTCAAACTGACACGAGCCGTGTGATTTGGACGATCGGTTATTGGACAAGGCACGCGTTGTTAATGTTATCAATACCATTGCTTCCTAATGTTACTGATGAAGGTTACTGTTTAGAGTGAAGATATAGATATTTTGTAGATCTACACTAATATTATACACTTAAATATATTTTAATTAACAGCAGATACTTAATTCAAATGAATATCTTAGGAGTTATCACAGAAGTTATAACAGAATGAAAATAACGGTTACGTTTAACAATTTTGGAGTGAGGATACTAAGCGACAGGTTTCCCCAAGCGAAGCGAGGGTAGGTTTAGTAGTGACGTTATAATAGGGTATTTGACTACAATGAAAATATAGATCAAACTGTTGTTAGCTTAAAAGTATATCTGTGGTGTTTGGTATTTACATGGTAAGTCCAAAAAGCTAGTTTTTCAGTACGAGCATTTTAAAGTTTAAAAAATTGCTACAAATCGGAATAAAGTTTAAGTGAAACAAATTATAGTTTTATATATTTATATTATGATAAGGTATTAATTTGCGAAAGAAAAATTTAAATAATATATTTAGTTTTTGAGATAAAAGAAGAAAACATAAAATAAAACATTAATTTTATGAACTTATCATTATTTGAGCAAACAATAACCTTCAATCAGTCTCTTGTTTCATTATGTGACTAGGTAGGTATCTCTACTTTTATTTTTTACTCAGTCAACAAATAATAGGTACTAATAACTAACTAACAATAGGAAAGCCACAACAATATACTAATGTCATATTATAACAAAAAACATTAACCTCTTTTTAGTTTTTTGTTATTAATTAGGTTCTTATTTCATAAAAATCCGATTTTTATTATTTAATAAAAATCCTCTTCGCTGTCTGTCACTCACGTTGTTGACGAGATGCTCTTGATGGAGTATGTGGTAGTAATTTGTAAAAGTCATGATATATTGGATCAATGAACGGTAGGAAGTTCAGGATATCTTAATGTTTCAAATAATCAATATTAATGGGTTCATTGTAAGCTGACGCCAAGTCTATTTCGGCAAATGGGATAGTTATTCTCCTTCTTTTCATAGAGAAAAAACGAAACTCTTCATATTCTGTCAATGTGTATTTAAACCCCACGTCATTAAACTTTTCATACCACAACCAAAAAATACTATTCCATGCAAATGATGTCTTATCTTAGCAGTATTTTTTGTAATAAAGTGAGTTGTAGGTAATAGAGTGAGAAATAGTGCTGCTCCTTGTTTTGATAAAATATTTTAATAGCCGCATGATTTGTATCGCATTCTAGATGCGTGTGGCCCGATGTGAGAAATTTGTGATGGATTTTCTTTAAGGATGTTTTAAGTTCTAATACTATCGATCTAATACTTATCATAATCTTAACAAAATTTGTCCTTTAAAATGTTTGGTCATACAGTGATAAATACACTTATTATGAAATAACCCATAAAATTACTACGGACTCGTATTGCAACACTAGGTAAGTTATTTTAAATATATTGTATCAAACAAGATAATTTTTTTTTGGATTTGTCAGTAACAGATCAAACTATTTTGGGTACTTCTACTTATAGAAGACTTACATTGAATAGACCAAAAAATAGCTAATTTTATTTAAAGTATGGGTGACAAAATAACAGAAAATGACCATTTTTGGACTTATCATGTAAATACCAAACACCACAGATATATTTTTTTAAACCAATTTAGCCTACACATTATTTTAAAATTATTTGGATTTTTATTAAAAATCGATAATAAATTAATGAATTTTTCGTGTTTGATCACGTGATCGAAAACACGCGGTTTGGCTGAATGACGTCACTTGCTAGGACTGCTTACTACATACATTACATTATACGCAATGACAGCATTGACAGCTTAGTATGGTTATTTGAGCAGGTGACGTCATAACATGTTTAAAATGGCGTATTAGCGTTTTGGCGGCTTTTTTGTTCATTTAAACTTTGATGGTGATTTTCATAGAAAATAGAGATATTTACAAAGAATTAAGCAAACTGCATAATGTATTATGTATTGAACAATTTGAGTTATTTTTCTAAAAGGTGTCAAATACCCTATTTGATGGTAAACGTTTTGAAGGAAAAGTTTATTGTGTTCTTAACAACACTACGTAGTAGTGGTGTTGGCGCAGATGTTATTCGCCTCACGACTTACCGCCATCTCTCTGTGCACGATATGGTGATGATGATATTGAAGATAATATTCTCTTTTCTTACAGAGCTCCGAGAAGAAAGGCAAGGGAAGGACCGGCTGGCCACAGCACGTCTGGGCGCTGGAGTTAAAAAGCGAACAGAACTTACAGACGTAGTCGACGAACTACGGACGTTAAGAATTTATTTAATCTGTAGTATTGAATACGATAAAATTATGCGTAGCCGGTGAAGAGTATAGATATATGGATGCTATCGCACTCATACAAGAAAACTTAGCCAATGACATGAAAAAAACGAGACAGAATGATACGATTTGTCTCACTCTGCGTGCCGGTTTTTCAATTAAAGCAATTTAATAGTTGTTTACAAGCAAATTTGACAGTTGATGTCAAATTCTTGTGTTACATAATCGTACTCTCTCGTGCTATCGCATGTTGGACACGCTCACCGTCTATATACTTTTCTGTCTACGGAATTATGAGTCGAATTCGATGTATCTGACACTTGAGGCCTACTCAGATAATTCACATTGTCAGTTGCGGTATCCGAGTGGGTTAGCGCTTAGCGGTATTCCTTCTGGTGAGACTTAAGTGGATATCTATCGCTAACGCTATGGGTAACGAAATTGGTTCATTGTCGTTTAATTTAAAGATATTTAATTCGATATTTAATTTTATGTTACATACCTATTTAAACTGATAAAATATAGTAGTTATAATAATATTTTACAATGAATGAGTTGTAAATTGCAAACATTCGTGGGGTCCCTTCGTAAACTACTTACGTGACACGTTTAGGAACAAGTCGACTAAAGAGCGACATCGTGTGACAGGTGACACCCCCAAGCCATGAGGGGAGGTCACCTGTCATATTATGTAGTATGATGAATACTAAAACTCTATCCCGAAGGTTCTCTAGACTGGGTGGTAGATCCGAAGAAATAATAGTTATGCTACCATACCACCGGTACGGTCGACGCGGTTTGCCTCGTTGTTCGTACTGCACGCCGCAAAGGATTGGAATAGCTTGCGCGCGTCGGTATGCCCGCCTGCTTATGATGTGGGACTCTTTAAGAGAAGAGTGAATAAGTAGGTATTTACTAAGTTAATGCGCTTGTCATCTTTTGACATCGTCGCCACTTAACATCAGGTGGGATTGTTGCCAAGGATTAACTTCGCATCGTGTAAAGAAAAACTTAAAGTGTACCTTATGTACGCGCGTCAGAAGTTATATTTCTTTGGCATCACTAAAAATAGTTTTTAATTGCATTCAAATAAGAATAACATTACTTAATTACAATAAAATAATAAATGGCATGGAAAAGGGTTAGTCAACACAGAGTACCTATAGTTCAGTTTAAAATTAAATAAATTACTAATCTTAAGCTTTAGATTTCCGAGACTTACCAAGTATCTTCAATCAATGCAATATACCGCCATCTATCGGCAAGAACAATTACTTAATCTATACTTGGTTCCATTATTCTGTACTAGATGGCGCTAGTAGTATTATTAATGAGCGGTTTAGCGGGCAACTTCAACTATGCGTGCGTCTTAAATTTCACTGTCATCATTTTTTCACAACGCGCCTAAAGAAGTATAACTTCAAAAAGCCCAGCTGGTTAGGTCCGACCGGGCCTTGAAAGCAAGTGATTTATTTCTCTCCTCTGCCTTGTTTCTTGCCCAACAACGCATCGGCAATGAATGTCTTTGGTGTCAAATCACTCACGTCTGGTGGTTTGGGCTACTAACAAACCAAATATAAGTGACGTCACAAGGAGGGAGTGACACCTTTGTGTCACGTGTGAACGTGTGACAACGGGGAGGGAAGGGAGACTCAAAATGTCTTGAAAGTGTGACGTAGTAAGGATAACCTCTAAGTCCAAAGCTATTGTGAAGCCAAAGAATATTAAATTAAATGTTTTATTAGAGCGATCTGTGTTTTATTTATATTTTTTTATGTATTTAAGATAGCAAACGAGCATGCAGCACCTTCCGCTGCCATGACAACTGTGACCGACACAGAACAAGACTCACATCGGGACTGGGATGGAGTCAGTTAGGAGACGGTGTTGCCTACACTACCTTAATCAATCAATATAACATATATATACATAAAACTACCTACCTATACAAAACTCTTGCGTTAAAGAGTGA
The DNA here is from genome assembly GCA_905404295.2 of Ochlodes sylvanus. Classification (NCBI taxonomy): domain Eukaryota; kingdom Metazoa; phylum Arthropoda; class Insecta; order Lepidoptera; family Hesperiidae; genus Ochlodes; species Ochlodes sylvanus. The sequence continues at coordinate 905,713 of FR990150.1, forward strand.
CTGACAGACAACGCACAGCCGAAACTACTGAACGCAACAAGCTGAACTGTGGCATGTATGTTCCTTGGGTAGTGTGGGGGAGCACTGAGAGAGGATTATTGGAAATGCCCCCCCTAAGGGGATAAACTGAAACTTTATTTCTCCAATCCATCCTCAAGTGGCGCAAGTGAGCACTAAGAAAGGATTATGGGAAATTACCCCCCCCCCCCCCCCCCCCCCAATAACCCTCTGGCTTTAACAAATCACGCCTAACAATTTCCGAGTTAGTAAGTTAGTTCCGGCTACACTTTTTAGAGGCGACCATCTCAGTCCTCAAGGGTAGCAACACACCTGTGACCGAATTATAACGAGATTCTTACTAACATTTACTAACTGGACTATTACTAACAACAACTAACACGACTAACATTCACTAACAGTCCCTGTCCCAGTCCTCATAAAGTAAAGATGATGTAATGTGTGCAGTAAATGACAAAACACACATTGATACAGCAGGTGTCTGTTTCTATTGTAATCGCAAATAATTTCAACGTACAGTAGGATTGCCACTTTTAAATCTTAAGGCGGACAGACGACCCCGCAGCCTAGTTGGTAGCGGTCCTGCCTGCGAAGCGAGGGGTGCCGGGTGCGATTCCCGGCCGAGGCAGATGTTTCATCATTCATCATCCTCACAACCCATAACTGTTCCACTGCTGGGCACGGGTCTCATAGTGTGAGGGGTATAGGCCATAGTCCACCACGCTGGCCAAGTGCGGATTGGTGGACTTCACACACCTTTGAGAACATTATGGAGAACTCTCAGGTGTGCAGGTTTCCTCACGATGTTTTCCTTCACCGAAGCAAGTGATAATTAAATATTAATACGCACATAATTTTTGAAATTAGTGGTGCGTGCGGGGTTTGAACCCGGACCCTCCGGTTCAGCAGTCCAACTTTCAACCACAAGGCTGTCACTGCTAGCGTAATGAATACCAGGCTGCGGCCTAGTAGGCAACGTCAGCCCGTTCGTCGTTACGTTTTTTGAAGTGAATACTTCTATAGTATCGTTGTGATTTGGAATTCGATGAAACGGAAATGACGCGATGGGAGGAAATGAGATAGGAAGCATCGGCAAGGCTTAAGCAAAGCAAAACGTCAATATTTGGTCTGACATTTTTTTAAGGATTCATTTCTAGCATGTGTGAATTGCACACATTGTTTTTAAGCTATTGCATAGCTTTTATCGCGGGCCTTGAGCGTGGGGACCGAATCCAGAAATTCCGTAACGAAAAAAACCTAACACCCCCTGAATAAATTACCGACCACTAGGCGGTCCCAAGAGTAGTTTCGTTGAACGAGTAGGCAAGCACAATAAAGAAAAACACTTCTTCAGTACAATTCAAGTCATTTATTGATTTTTTTTTTTTTTTTTTCCCCCTTCCACGACAGGGAGGCGGTGAATGCTCATAGCATACCAACGTAGCCGGCTGCGTTGGTTATGTGGGACTTCTACCCACTAAACACCGCCTGAAGAAACATAAATGGGGATGGCTCTAGCCCTGTGGCTTTAAAGCCTCCATCGAAAGCGACCTCGCCCGGAGAGACGAGTTATGCTGGATACTTATAGATATTACAGAAAACCTCAACAGCGTGATTCAGCATAACAGCGTTTTACTACTCAGCGCCATCTAGTATACTGCGAGTGAACTACCAGCTCAGCCAGCCTTCCTCCATCGATAAATGGACCCATCTAACTTAATGAATAATTGTTCACTGCACAATACATAGATGGCGCTATCTAGTACCTTAATACTAAGGTATGGTACGTATGTTTTCTACAAACTAGATGGCGCTGTTCTGATATAACTATATAATTTCTAATAATTATAATTGCATAAGTTGATAAAAAATGCTATGCAATAGCTTTACCGCTGCAGTCTCCGAGTGCCACATTTATTTATTTTTTTGATTTTTGTACTGACATTGAAATTAGCCAATCACGGCTGGCTTGGTGTAACGCGGCATAACCTTTTACTTTAGTGACTTTTAAACTTTAGTGAACGTGAAAGTGAGTGAAGTGTGTACAACACAAGGAAACTACGACGCACAAGGAAAATACGACGGTCGGCTTTCTTTGCTTGCAATCGAATGTGCTTTCCTTGAAAGAACTGCCACGTAGAGTGAGACAAAACATTATTATTCTGTCTCGTTTTTTCGTGTCATTGGCAACAAAAAACATCCTGGACTTCATCGCCACTTACCATCAGGTCGGATTGTTGTCAAGCATTAACTTAGCATCACGTTAAAAAATCCTTGAAAGACCACAGACGGATTGGCCTGACGCCCTCTAATTTGGCCGAACACTTATCTAAAAAGCCTGTTTGTCCGGTTTATCACACCTGGCCACCCTACACACAGACAGCCACTTGCTATAAATAAATTGCACGATTAAATAACATAAATCATGCATTGTTCATTCTTATGACGGTAAAGATGGCCTTGATATTATTGTAGCTAGTAGTTGCTCGCGGCGTGGCCCACCAGAATGCACTATCACTAAAGGACAGTTCAATTAATAATATGTATTTGTTTAGAGTTAGACGACCCTACTACGTAGGTACGTAGTACTAGCTACTGCGTAGCGTACGTAAATATTTTTGAATTGAATACTTCTTTAGTATCGCTGCGATTTGGAATTCGATGAAACGGAAATGACGCGCAAATAACTCGTGAAGATAGATTCCAGTCACGCCATCTAGCGTTCAGTAGCGGAAGTAATTACTTTGTTTTGCAATAAATTACAACACAATATCAACTTTATTTCTAACAGGTTTAAGTATAGAATTAGTTGTTACATAAAATTCCATTGCCATCTAGCGGTGGATAGACGAACTTTATAACTGATAAGTTCTTAATTGATGAAGGTAACAAGACACCAAATATGGCAAGGAAAAATAAAAATTAACATAAAGTATTAAGGTGCATTTTCAACTATTAACAGCCGGTTTGATAGACTATTTGAAGTTGACCAGTACCAACCAATTAAAATGTAAGTTTCTTAGTGTGAATAATACGATTAGCGTTGTCACGCACACATAAATGCTAAAGTGGCCTATGTCACAGAGTAGTTAAAAATTTTTTAACTACTCTGTGCTACTCTAAAGAAACATTATGTCTATTGAATGTACATACATACATACATACATACATACACAACAACATACATAACAGACGAAGGTTTGTAATATGATATAAATTGTCTTTTGTTTAAATCAGTAGGTATGCGATGGCTAACTAAATATTAGTACAGTTTTATTTGGTTAGTCTTTTGTGTAGACCCAGTTAAAAACAGAGCACCGTACTGTTTTCTGAGAGTCCACCGTTGAAATTACACCAGGAACATTCAACTATTCACCATGAGATTCGCCATAATTTTCTGTTTCTTTGCGGTAAGAATTTATAAAATATCTATAAAATTAAAAAAAAAAAACGTCGAGGGAAGCTCGGTCAGCTGAGACTGCTTTATAACCGACTTCAAAAATTAGGAGGTTCTCAATTCGATTGGTATTTTTTTTATGTATGTTTGTACACCGATGACGCAGAGATTTATGATCTGATTTACGTGATTCTTCTTTTGTTTGATGCGGAATACTTACCATTTGGTCCCATAAATATTTAACATAGTTCGGCTCAGTAGTATTGGTTTTATAGCGCCCTTTTCAAATAAATTGTTAATGTTGGTTGATCGGGGCTGATATTTTCTCTTCACCGCTTGGTATTGAAGTTTAAAATACTGTGGGTGTTGCTTTACAAAAATACAAAGTTCCCTAATATACAGTATACATGTTAATGCACACACACGCATTCACACACACACATTCACACACACACACACACACACACACACACACACACACTTTATTTTAACCATCTTTTATTTGTAGGTATTGTTAACTTTTCACTGTTTTTATTATTTTCCTTTTTTCAAAACGTCTTCTTTCAAAATTAAGAAGTATCACTTCAAAAACTTTTTAATTTTTTTTTATTGTTTCCAGTTTATCACGGCAGCTTTTGCTGCACCTCAGATAGGTAAGTGGGGGGTGAGTCGACGGTGGGGGAGGGGGAAGGTCCTTTTTGAAGTGAAAACTTCTTTAGCATCTTTAGTGGGAAAAAATGAGATAGGAAGCGCCATTTAAAAAACTTTGACAATTGAGTGGACAGACCTCTCGTATAATCATCTCGTGAACGGTGAAACAGTGCCGTAATAATTTAAATATCCTTCTGTCATCAAATTACATCATCAAATTGACATACTTTGTAAAACTACTATTCGGATTACATCTTATGAAGAAAATTAAACGTTTTATTTACGCATACACATCCCCAATCAGCGCCATCTAGTACCTTAATACTGAGGTATGGTACGTATGTTTTCTACAAACTAGATGGCGCTGTTCTGATATAACTATATAACTTCTAATAATTATAATTGCATAAGTTGATAAAAAAATGCTATGCAATAGCCTTACCGCGGCAGTCTCCGAGTGCCACATTAATTTTTTTATTTACTTCACAGATAAGATTGTGGAAGGAGGTACGTATTTTAATATTCTTCTCAACTAATAACTGTCATTTTGGTATCGGGTCATTCACAATGAGAGGGACAGGCCAATCAGAACATAGTCTTACCGAGTGCGGATTGGATTTCTCCACCGACCACCCAGCCAATAGACACCTAATGTTTGATTTTCCGTATTGAATGCATTCCGGCAACTGGCTGAGGTGACACGAAGCGGTGTGACTGGCTAATTCAACGCTGTGATTGGCTAATTCAAGGCCGCACGAAACGTTGGAAAGAAATAGATTAATTTAAGCAACGGAAAAGAATGAGACGGCACGAATTTTTTTTTTTTATTGATATAAGGCACAAACGAACATGCAGTACCACCTTCCGCTGCCGCCCATGACAACTGTGACTGACATATTTTCATATATGGGGATATATTCATATTTATATCGTTAATATAAGCCGCAGAAGCCATTTGCCTGTTATTAGGACCGGCCCGTATCCACGGGTCGCGAAAAGAAACCCCCCACAAGGGAACCTAGAGTTCTGAAGGATTCCGCCCGCCCCTCAGGGGACGGTGACGAAGGCTACAATGCCTGTGATTAGGAGTCTATGGGCTGTGGTCGGTGGACTTCACCCACCTTTGAGAGGAAGCAGAGCCACTCGTACTGCGGTTCCTCACGATGTTTGATCACCGAAGCAAGTGACAATTAACTTCACATGAGAAAGTCTGAAGCGCTCATAGCCCAGCGGCTTGTGTTGATCTTAAACGATCGTCAAAGTTAAGCAACAGCGGGCGGTCGGTAGTTGGATGGGTGACCGCTAGTGGCAACATTTCTTGGGCGCTTCCGTGCTTCAAAAGGCACGTAAAGCCGTCGGTCCCGGTTGTTACCGTTTAGTAGCAGTCAATAAGCCATGTCGGATGCCTACGGGCGGCATAAAACTTTCTGACACTTGGGTTGGTCACTAACCCTAACTAATCCGCGCTCGCGGCGTGGTGGAGTATGCTCTAGGCCTCCTCAGGTATGAGGGAGAACTTTGCTCAGTAGTGGGCCATTACCATTGACTCACGTATCGGTATGTTTTGATCTTGTCATTGGCCGCATAAAAAATGCTTTTGTTGTCAATTTTGTTTGATAATAATCATAATTAAATTAAAATATTTTTTGTTTCAGTTCAAGGCCTAGTTGGTAAAGTATTTTAATGCATAACCATATTTTAACAACATTTTCTGGCGACACGGCACACAAGTCACCGCTCGAATATATACATATAATAATGATACAAGTTCCGAACGCGGACAGTTGGAGAGCGGCCGCACTCCAGCCGTGACAAAACCTACAAGCTTTTTTATTCCTTAAATTTTATATACTGACAAGGATAGCACTGGTTTTTAATGCTATCCTTTTTTATGTTTATAGCCAAATAAATAAATAATCGCTAACACACACCCCCGCACTAGGACTCCCCGTGTCGTACGGCTTGGACTATCCAACACAACACTAACACCACGACCTGAGATCACACATTTATCCGTCACAGAAATATCTGGTATCGGGAATCGATCCCGGAACCCTCACTTCGCAGGCAGGGTCACCACTGGGTCACCACAACCACCTGTTGGTAAATGGCACATCACCCGTGGTCTTCAGATACAAAGGTGTTGCGTTGTTGGGCAATAAATACAATGAGGTGCTGTGTCTCAAGCCCCAATAATTTAATATTATAAAATTATAATATTATAATAATTTAATATTATAATATTATTATAATATAATAATTTAATATTATAATATAATAATTTAATATTATAATATTATAATAATTTAATATTATAATATTATAAATGCGAAAGTTTGTGAGGCTGTATGGATGTATGTTTGTCACTCTTTCACGCAAAAAGTACTGAATGGATTTTGATAAAACTTTACATTAATAAAGCTTACAAATGAGAAAAACATAATAGGCTATAATTTATAAAGATATGGTGTGAATTATCCAAAGTTTCCCGAAGCGAAGTGAGGGCGAGTCACTAGTAGGCCATAAATTATAAAGATATAGTGTGAATTATCCAAAATATATAACTAAATCTTTGTAAACGGAAAGAATAAGTTTCCTGAAGCGAAGCGAGGGCGGGTCACTAGTTATATACATCTATGTTCTCGTCTGTTAGTAAAATAATAATATTTAATATTTATTTTTCTTTTATAGGCGATTTATCTGGTGGAGCAAGTAAGTATTTATATTTTAATAAGTAGCCCATGGTTTCGTTTGCGTGGTAGTTTCAGCCGCGTACGTCCCGACCTTTTGGGAATTGTTCTGCGACGGTCACGGTTGTCACGGGTGGACTGGGGAAGAAGCGGAAGGGTCGTGCTACATGCTCGTTTGTTGCCTTCATTTTTTTTGGGATTATGTTAGCAAACAAGCATGCAGCACAACCCTTCCGGTGCCGCCCATGACAACTGTGACCGACACAGAACAAGTGACCAACACAGAACAAGACTAAACTCGGGATTAGGATGGTAGTAGTAGAGCGGATAAAAGGGGGGTGCAAAGTTAGTATGAAAGTTCTCTGATTTTATTAAGTTTTATGTATACAATTTAGGGATTATATTTATATTTAGGGATTTATGGCGGGCGAAGTCGCGGGTGTAGGCTTGTATAATATAAACGACGAAATTTTATAAAAATAATTTTAAAACGAACTAACAAAATAAATAAATTTAATTAGTAAATCTTTATAAAATATTTATTATTTCAAGTTCCTTTGCAAAACATAACAAATCAAAACCAAAATCAGAATTGAATCATAATTTGAAATGAAATGTCAAATAATCTTGCACTGCGCACCACAGATTATATCGCTATTTAACGTTCCGTTTCAGACTATGACAGGTTATACTCGTAGGTGTTTATTTCCATTACCGATTAGTACTGATTCACATTTTTTCTGCGTGAAACATAAAACATATTTATTAATTTAATTACTTGGCAACATAGTTTCAATGGGTCAAATCGTGAAAATGTTTCGTATATGAATAACTCATCGGTGAAGTTCAAAAATCGAGCCCCAGAAGAAATATATTTAATATTCATTTTTCTTTTACAGCCGGCGCAGTTGGTGGAGCCAGTAAGTATTTATATTTTAATAAGTAGCCCATGGTTTCGTTTGCGTGGTAGTTTCAGCCGCGGACGTCCCGACCTTTTGGGAATTGTTGTGCGACGGTCACAGTTGTCACGGGTGGACTGTGAAAGAAGCGGAAGGGTCGTGCTACATGCTCGTTTGTTGCCTTAATTTTTTTTGGGATTATGTTAGCAAACGAGCATGTAGCACAACCCTTCCGGTGCCGCCCGTGACAACTGTGACCGACACAGAACAAGACTAAACTCGGGATTAGGATGGTTTACGCAGTGAGCTGACGGTTGGGACATTAGTTAGTTCATTATCAGGTGTGAGAACTGCGTTATGACACGTTATACTCATAGGTGTTTATTTCCATTACCGATTAGTACTGTTTCACATTTTTTCTGCGTGAAACATATAAAATATTTATTTATTTAATTACTTGGCAACATAGTTTCGAATGGTTCAAATCGTGAAAATGTTTCGTATACGAATATGATAACTCATCGGTGAAGTTCAAAAATCGAACCCCAGAAGAAATATATTTAAAATTCATTTTTCTTTTATAGCCGACGCAGTTAATGGAGCCAGTAAGTATTTATATTGTAATAAGTAGCCCATGGTTTCGTTTGCGTGGTAGTTTCAGCCGCGTACGTCCCGACCTTTTGGGAATTGTTCTGCGACGGTCACAGTTTTCACGGGTGGACTGTGAAAGAAGCGGAAGGTTCGTGCTACATGCTTCTTTGTTGCCTCAATTTTAAGCTATTGCATAGCTTTTATCGCGGGCTTTGGCGTGGGAACCGAATCCAGAAATTCCGTAACGAAAAAACCTAACTCCCCCTGAATAAATTACCGACCACTCGGCGGTCCCAAGAGTAGTTTCGTTGAACGAGTAGGCAAGCACAATAAAGAAACACTCCTTCAGTACAATTGAAGTCATTTATTGAATGTTATGCTGGATACTTATAGATATTACAAAAAACCTCAACAGCGTGATTCAGCATAACAGCGTTTTACTACTTAGCGCCATCTAGTATACTGCGAGTGAACTACCAGCTCAGCCAGCCTTCCTCCATCGATAAATGGACCCATTTAACTTAATGAATAATTGTTCACTGCACAATACATAGATGGCGCTGGTAGGGGATAATAATGCACCACCCCCAATCAGCGCCATAATACTAAGGCATGGTACGTATGTTTACTACAAACTAGATGGCGCTGTTCTGATATAACTATATAACTTCTAATAATTATAATTGCATAAGTTGATAAAAAATGCTATGCAATAGCTTTACCGCGGCAGTCTCCGAGTGCCACATTTAATATTTTTTTGGGATTATGTTAGCAAACGAGCATGCAGCACAACCCTTCCGGTGCCGCCCATGACAACTGAGACCGACGCAGAACAAGACTAAACTCCGGATTAGGATGGTTTACGCAGTTAGCTGACGGTTGGAACATTAGTTAGTTCATTATCAGGTGTGAGGACTGCGGCACGGACTGTGAAATGATATTTAGACCGGTTATTATTTCGCACGTGTGTTTCCGCAATTATCCCCCGCCCCGTGTCCCGTAAAACATTAAAAGGGTCGAGTTTATAACAGTTTACCTATGTCAGTCATAAATGCAGTAAGTGCCTTTGTATATTTTAATTGTTATTATTGTTAAAATTTACCACAATATAATTAACATAATATGTAAATATAATATGTAATAATATGTAAATTATTTATATACATATTATGTAAATTATTTCGTGGTAAATTTTATTAGTTCTTTTTAAAATATTTATTATTTCAAGTTCCTTTGAAAACATAACAAATAAAAACCAAAATGAGAATTGAATCATAATTTTAAATGAAATGTCAAATAATCTTGCACTGCGCACCACAGATTATATCGCTATTTAACGTTCCGTTCCAGACTATGACAGTTTATACTCGTAGGTGTTTATTTTCATTACCGATTAGTACTGATTCACATTTTGACTGCGTGAAACATATAAAACACGAATGCTTGTCCAGCGAAAACTAAAAAGTAATTGGTTGTAGTCACTTTCAGCGCCACCTCTATTACATAAACTAAATGATTTGGTGTCGTGGGACACCAAGTAGGAATGAAGTTCCTTCGGTTACTGTCGCGCCTGCGTACGTCTCATTTAACGGTTTTAATCCACGCACTTTTTTCCACGCTTACGGTTTTACTATCACATATTTTTCAGTTCGGTCGCGCAGCAAAATCCCTATCCCCTCCAAGCCTGCCGTAAGGAACTTCGTTCCAATATTTATTTATTTAATTACTTGGTAAAATAATTTCGAATGGTACAAATCGTGGAATAATTAATCGGTGAAGTTCAAAAATCGAGCCCCAGAAGAAATATATTTAACTTTTCACTTTTCTTTTATAGCCGGCGCAGCTGGTGGAGCCGGTAAGTATTTATATTTCAACTAGCAAACCCGCCCTTGCTTCGCTTCGGGAAACCTGTCTCTAAGTAACCAAGTCCAAATTGTTAAACATAACCAGCGCACGAATTTATTTTCACGCGCGTTATTTTTCATTTTGCGAAAAACTTAAATATATTATACATAGAAACTTTCCTCTTGAATCATTCTAACTATTAAAAAAACGAGCGAGCCTTACAGTCGTCGCAAATGATGTGTAACATTTGACATCTCACCTTAGTAATAAGCAATTTTAAAATTATATTCTGAAAAAATGGGTCAGGTATTATTTGAAATTATTCTTCACAACAAACAATAATTATTTTTAATGAAAATTGTATTTTATTTAATCGACACTAGGAGTAAATCAATTTTTTCGTTTTAAATACAGTTATTATTATTGTCCAATTTGAGGGAGAGTAGATATAATAGACTTATGATTTGGTTGGTACTATCTGACAGTCAACTCTAAAACCGCGCGCTCATTCGTCAAATCGAATAGCGCGCGCTTTCGCGACTTCCTGTTACACACTTCCGTCCCATTTCACGAAATCACTCCCACAAATTGCAGGAAAGCGAGGGGAAAGATGTTACACATCAAGAAAACCCCATCAAAATCCGTTGCGTAGTTTTATAGATCTAAGCATACATAGGGACAGAGAAAGCGACTTGGTTTTATACTATGTAGTGATAGTGATGATAAGTAGCCCATGGTTTCGTTCGTGTGGAAGTTTGCGACGGTCACAGTTGTCATGGGTGGACTGTGAAAGAAGCGGAAGGGTCGCGTGCTACATGCTCGTTTGTTGCCTTAATTTTTTATGGAATATGTTAGCAATCAAGCATGCAGCACAACCCTTCCGGTGCCGCCCATGACAACTGTGACCGACACAGAACAAGACTAAACTCGGAATTAGGATGGTTTACGCAGTTAGCTGACGGATAAAACATTTGTTAGTTCATTATCAGGTGAGAGAACTGAGGCACGGACTGTGAAATTTAGACCGGTTATTATTTCGCACGTGTGTTGCCGCAGTTATCCCCCGCCCCGAGTCCCGTAAAACATTAAAAGAGTCGAGTTTATAACAGTTTACCTATGTCAGTCATAAATGCAATGAGTGCCATTGTATATTGTTTTTGTTGTTGAAAATAATAATAATATTCTTTTTTTTATCCTCAGATCCTGGTGAGTGTTTTGAATTTAATAAGTATCTTAACATTTTATAAAACACATAGCTGTCCCAGCGAACTCCGTACCGCTCTATAGTTAATAAACAAATTTGGTGACATATCGACAGCAGCGCCATCTACCGGGTCCAATTGTGATTCTAAACCATTCTCCGATCCACTTGAAGACACAACAAAAATTGTCAACCTAATCGGAATAGCCGTTTAGGAGAAGTTCAATTACATACACACGCAATATATTTAAAATTCATTTTTCTTTTATAGCCGGCGCAGTTGGTGGAGCCAGTGAGTATTTATATTTTAATAAGTAGCCCATGGTTTCGTTTGCGTGGTAGTTTCAGCCGCGGACGTCCCGACCTTTTGGGAATTGTTGTGCGACGGTCACAGTTGTCACGGGTGGACTGTGAAAGAAGCGGAAGGGTCATGCTACATGCTCGTTTGTTGCCTTAATTTTTTTTGGGATTATGTTAGCAAACGAGCATGCAGCACAACCCTTTCGGTGCCGCCCGTGACAACTGTGACCGACACAGAACAAGACTAAACTCGGGATTTAGATGGTTTACGCAGTGAGCTGACGGTTGGGACATTAGTTAGTTCATTATCAGGTGTGAGGACTGCGGCACGGACTGTGAAATGATATTTAGACCGGTTATTATTTCGCACGTGTGTTGCCGCAGTTATCCCCCGCCCCGAGTCCCGTAAAACATTGAAAGAGTCGAGTTTATAACAGTTTACCTATGTCAGTCATAAATGCAGTGAGCGCCTTTGTATATTGTTTTTGTTGTTAAATACACACTTCATATATATGAAGTGTGTATTTTTTTTAAAGATAATCGACAACTATTTAAAATTAAACACACAAAATTTCCTCGTAAAACTAGACACAAGTATACGATTATGCCTATCCAAATTGCAAAAACGACTTACTACCAAAAAAGTCTATACATATTGTATGGCCTGCAAAATATTCAACCATTTACCAGATACATTAAAGGATCTTAATGTCCCAAGGTATAAGAATTAATTAAAAAATAATTTATCAACGAAATGTTATTATACCATAGATGACATTGTAACTGATCTATTTGTGTTATTATGAATAGATTACAATTGTTTTAATTTTATAGAGTGACAGATATTAAATGTACCTATTATTATATGTATAATCTGACTAAGAATTTATATCTATATTTATAGAATAATTTTATTGACATAATTTTAATTTTTGTAATTTTAAATATGAATATTGACATAATTTTGCAACGCCCACAAGTGGCACATGTAAGCTCCATTACTGCAATGACTGTATCTATCCTATTTTACTACATGAATGCAATAAATTGATTTGATTTGATTCGAATGAAATTCAGAATAAAGGTATTTTATTGAAATTTATGAAACACAATTTTTTTTAATCATCCCTTAAGCGGGTAAAAGGGGGGTGCAAAGTTAGTATGAAAGTTCCCTGATTTTATTAAGTTTTATGTATATATTTAGGGATTATATTTATATTTAGGGATTTATGACGCGCGAAGTCGCGGGTGTAGCCTTGTATAATATAAAGGACGACATTTTATAAAAATAATTAAAAAAAGACTAATAAAATTTACCACAATATAATTAACATAATATGTAAATATAATATGTAATAATATGTAAATTATTTACATACATATTATGTAAATTATTTCGTGGTAAATTTTATTAGTTCTTTTTAAAATATTTATTATTTCAAGTTCCTTTGAAAACATAACAAATCAAAACCAAAATGAGAATTGAATCATAATTTGAAATGAAATGTCAAATAATCTTGCACTGCGCACCACAGATTATATCGCTATTTAACGTTCCGTTCCAGACTATGACAGTTTATACCCGTAGGTGTTTATTTTCATTACCGATTAGTACTGATTCACATTTTGACTGCGTGAAACATATAAAACACGAATGCTTGTCCAGCGAAAACTAAAAAGTAATTAGTTGTAGTCACTTTCAGCGCCACCTCTATTACGTAAACTAAACGAACGCCATCTTACATTATCTTACACAAATCAAATGCGATCAGCGACATCTATTTAGTTGTAGTCACTTTCAGCGCCACCTTTATTACATAAACTAAATGATTTGGTGTCGTGGGACACCAGGTAGGAACGAAGTTCCTTCGGCTACTGTCGCGCCTGCGCACGTCTCATTTAACGGTTTTATTCCACGCTCACCTTTTTTCCACGCTTACGGTTTTACTATCACATATTTTTCAGTTCGGTTGCGCAGCAAAATCCCAATCCCCTCCAAGCCTGCCGTAAGGAACTTCGTTCCAATATTTATTTATTTAATTACTTGGTAAAATAGTTTCGAATGGTTCAAATCGTGGAATAATTAATCGGTGAAGTTCAAAAATCGAGCCCCAGAAGAAATATATTTAACTTTTCACTTTTCTTTTATAGGCGGCGCAGCTGGTGGAGCCGGTAAGTATTTATATTTCAAATAGCAAACCCGCCCTCGCTTCGCTTCGGGAAACCTGTCTCTAAGTACCCAAGTCCAAATTGTTAAACGTAACCAGCGCACGAATTTATTTTCACGCGCGTTATTTTTCATTTTGCGAAAAACTTAAATATATTATACATATAAACTTTCCTCTTGAATCATTCTAACTATTAAAAAACCGAGCGAGCCTTACAGTCGTCGCAAATGATGTGTAACATTTGACATCTCACCTTAGTAATAAGCAATTTTAAAATTATATTCTGAAAAAAATGGGTCAGGTATTATTTGAAATTATTCTTCACAACAAACAATAATTATTTTTAATGAAAATTGTATTTTATTTAATCGACACTAGGAGTAATGCAATTTTTTCGTTTTAAATACAGTTATTATTATTGTCCAATTTGATAATAGACTTATGATTTGGTTGGTACTATCTGACAGTCAACTCTAAAACCGCGCGCTCATTCGTCAAATCGAATAGCGCGCGCTTTCGCGACTTCCTGTTACACACTTCCGTCCCATTTCACGAAATCACTCCCACAAATTGCAGGAAAGCGAGGGGAAAGATGTTACACATCAAGAAAACCCCATCAAAATCCGTTGCGTAGTTTTATAGATCTAAGCATACATAGGGACAGAGAAAGCGACTTGGTTTTATACTATGTAGTGATAGTGATGATAAGTAGCCCATGGTTTCGTTCGCGTGGAAGTTTGCGACGGTCACAGTTGTCATGGGTAGACTGAGAAAGAAGCGGAAGGGTCGCGTGCTACATGCTCGTTTGTTGCCTTAATTTTTTATGGAATATGTTAGCAATCGAGCATGCAGCACAACCCTTCCGGTGCCGCCCATGACAACTGTGACCGACACAGAACAAGACTAAACTCGGAATTAGGATGGTTTACGCAGTTAGCTGACGGATAAAACATTTGTTAGTTCATTATCAGGTGAGAGAACTGAGGCACGGACTGTGAAATTTAGACCGGTTATTATTTCGCACGTGTGTTGCCGCAGTTATCCCCCGCCCCGAGTCCCGTAAAACATTAAAAGAGTCGAGTTTATAACAGTTTACTTATGTCAGTCATAAATGCAATGAGTGCCATTTTATATTGTTTTTGTTGTTGAAAATAATAATAATATTCTTTTTTTTATCCTCAGATCCTGGTGAGTGTTTTGAATTTAATAAGTATCTTAACATTTTATAAAACACATAGCTGTCCCAGCGAACTCCGTATCGCTCTATAGTTAATAAACAAAGGAGACTGGTACGCTTTCATACAATCTTGGGCCTGGATTGTAAAAAGATGAAAGTAGTGCCAATTAATAGCTATTATATTATTAACCTTTAATTGAAAATAAAACGAAATTTGTCAATCTGGGAGTAGTGATAAACGAGATTTAGTAAAAGTGAGGTTATAATATGAGACAATACCTATATACTGAACAGCTGATTTTTGAAGTTCGAGTATTTTATTCTTAAACATAGAACATGTAAAAGGGCAAATTAATACACGAGCTCCATTTTACAATACATTTTTATTGAATGACAATATTGACATAATTCCTTTGTTCTTCTTAATCGTCTGTTTATTCTTGAAGATGGCCTGTTCGTCGGCCAGTAACATTTTGCTGAAATACCTGAAACCTATGAAAGACTACCAACTGAATATCTCTCCTCTCCGCTCCTCAATCTACTCTCCACTCCTCAAGCCTGCACCTCACCACTCCACACCTCGCCTCACCAGCTCACCACACCTCACCTCACGTCCCGACACCTCATATGACCATTTCCTGCTGATCCTGCTCCTCGCAGTTGTTCTAGTAGAGGTACAAAATTCCTCCGTTACAAACATTAATATTTTGACGGCGTCCGTGGCACAGCGGTATGCGCGGTGGATTTATAAGACGGAGTTTCTGGGTGCGATTCCCGGCTGGGCCGATTGAGATTTTATACCAGAGACTGGTACGGCGTCGGGCAGAAACCTAAAGGGCGATTTTATCCTACGCCTAACAAGTTAGGCCGCTTCCATCTTAGATTGCATCATCACTTACCATTAGGTGTTGACTGCAAGCACCCTTGGTGTCGACTAACTTGTAGTAAATAAAAAAAACTTTTAGAATGGGAGGATGATAAAACGTAAATGACTGATGAGATCATAAGTAAGGGTAAAGAAGTGGTAAAATAAAAAACACTTTTTTTATTGATTTTTATTCCTCTTCAATTATAATTAAAATATTGTCTAAGCATGTATGTCTTGATTGTATGCGTCCCCGAAGTAACCACAAGGTATTTGAAGCTGACAGCTCTCGAAGTAGGCTACTGCTGACCTCCCTGGACACTTCTATTACATAGCCATTGTTACCCCTTACATGCTCGCCATAATAAGATTGTGCTTTATTTGATATATACCTAATGAGATAAGAATTAGTTCACTCTCTTATTGTGACTCGGTTGTTCTATCTGCAATAAACATTATCAACCTATTGACAGCCCACTACAGGGCCAGGCCACCCTCCTTATAGTAGTCTAACCTCTATATAGATCCCCTATATGGAGCTTAGACCCACTGCACTGCTTCAATACGGGTTGGTGGGCTTAAGGCAATAATGTTTGATTACTTAATGGTCACTATCAGATGTTAGTAATAATGACTGAGACTGACAGCGTAACATGCTTTCTGAGGCACAGGAATATAAAACAACTAACTCAATTCCAGGGTAAGAGTAAGAGTTTTCTTATTCTATTTATTTAAAACACTTTATTGCACACCCATAAAAAACAAAAATACAAAGTAAAATAAGAAAAGAACCTAATGAATAAGTCGGTCTTGCGACCAAAGTGATCTCTCCCAGACAACCTTTGCAAAAAGGAAATATTAAAATAGCACAGGTTGGTGCGGCAAATAAACTTACTTAACAATCTACATTCTGTTTTACAATAGTACTACATGGCAATACTAATAATACACAAATAGCTATAAGAATATAAATATACATATACATATATTTATGTATATACATACAACACTGTTACATATAGATAAATTCTTGGAAGAAAGAAAAACTCAGTAGGTATCATTTCACAGCCCAACCCATGACTTGAACCCAGGACATAGTAATCTATGTGGCATGCATAACATTAGTAACAATGAACATTCATTTAACTTACAGTTCGAGGTATAATCCACTCTTGTATTACATTATATATTCTCAGTTCATGAGTTGAGCCAGTGTCAAGCAGATGACTGACTCATGATGAGAGCGACCACAGCGGAAGCAAACATTACGGTGGCCAAGTTGTCTTGGTTGATCAACAGCTGTTGGTCTTTGTGGCAAGTCCCAGAAAGCTTGACAAACATGGTCACAGTTGTTTACCTGAAATATGAAGTTTTTGACGTGACAACGTCTTAAATTAGGTTAGCTGGGAGTCACTTATGAAAAATAGTAACGCTCGGTAACGTTACGATGAGTCACCGAACGAGAGAGAGGCCCGCCGAATGCCTTGCGTCTCTCTCCCACTCAACTATGATCGGTCTGTCGCGCGCGCAGCACTAGAGAATTAGGCGCATTGAATCGGCGCGTTAAGTTTAAGTTTACATGTACAATGTTTTAGTAAACAAAATATATTTCTATAGTTAAAATTTGTGCAATTCTTATTTTCATTCAATTCCTTGTTCCTATTGCGCAATTTAATTATATTCATATCAATAAATATTCTACCGAGAAAAAGACGTTGTCACGTAAAATCTTCGCCCGTAAAACCGACTTTACAGGCAACCATTTTTTTTATTTCATGAAATCAAGACTACTGAAAAATATACTTTCGCCAAACCACATTGGAGCAGTTTGGTGGGTCTTTGCTCGGAATCCCTCTCTGCTAGAGAGGAGGCCTGCGTCCAGCAGTTGGATGTTAATAGGCTGATGATGCTACTCAATCGATTTCGGTATTTAGTTAAATGTTAAAAATAATGCCATAATGCCAATAATGCTTAAATGCCAGTTAGCTAATAATTAAGTGAGTACTTACAGGCTGTGGTGCACGCCATCGACGAATCACTGACAAATTCATTTCATCATCTAAAACTCGTTGATACTATTACTATACCACAGTTCACACAATGATCCATGGTGTCAATATCCAATCGATAAGCCGGCCAATAAATCCAAAATAACGAGCCAAAGTCAGACGTTTATGTGTAAGACGTGTCGATTGATTTTAGAATTAGACAGGACTTCTATCATTCATTGTCATTATTGTCAAGTGTCAACATACACAAAAATGAGCAGTGATGAACATCGATTTTCATTTACAAAATCGATTAATGATCGATTGTTCGATCGAAAATTGATTTTGAGATTTCACTTTATTACATAGATAGATGTCTTGTTTCACAGTAAATTAATTTATTTGTAATAGTTTTAATTATTCTTAATGATTGAAATTATCATCTCATGAAAAGCCTTTTTATATTTTTATATAATTGTTTGCACACATTCTTAATATAATCGATTATAATTATCGATTACCTATTCCATTTTTGATCCTAACTTATTTTTTAGATTTCTCATCTTCCAGATTGTGAATTAAGCTAATTTTTTAAATATTATAATAGAAAAAAATAACGCGTTTTTTAAGCTATATTTCAACTTATTACAAATTGGGCCCAGAAGTCCCCGTCTCCTTTGGTGACATATCGACAGCAGCGCCACCTACCGGGTCCAATTGTAATTCTAAACCATTCTCCGATCCACTTGAAGACACAACAAAAATTGTCAACCTAATCGGAATAGCCGTTTAGGAGAAGTTCAATTACATACACACGCAATATATTTAAAATTCATTTTTCTTTTATAGCCGGCGCAGTTGGTGGAGCCAGTAAGTATTTATATTTTAATAAGTAGCCCATGGTTTCGTTTGCGTGGTAGTTTCAGCCGCGGACGTCCCGACCTTTTGGGAATTGTTGTGCGACGGTCACAGTTGTCACGGGTGGACTGTGAAAGAAGCGGAAGGGTCGTGCTACATACTCGTTTGTTGCCTTAATTTTTTTTGGGATTATGTTAGCAAACGAGCATGCAGCACAACCCTTTCGGTGCCGTCCGTGACAACTGTGACCGACACAGAACAAGACTAAACTCGGGATTAAGATGGTTTACGCAGTGAGCTGACGGTTGGGACATTAGTTAGTTCATTATCAGGTGTGAGGACTGCGGCACGGACTGTGAAATGATATTTAGACCGGTTATTATTTCGCACGTGTGTTGCCGCAGTTATCCCCCGCCCCGAGTCCCGTAAAACATTGAAAGAGTCGAGTTTATAACAGTTTACCTATGTCAGTCAAAATTGCAGTGAGTGCCTTTGTATATTGTTTTTGTTGTTAAATACACACTTCATATATATGAAGTGTGTATTTTTTTTAAAGATAATCGACAACTATTTAAAATTAAACACACAAAATTTCCTCGTAAAACTAGACACAAGTATACGATTATGCCTACCCAAATTGCAAAAACGACTTTCTACCAAAAAAGTCTATATTGTATGGCCTGTAAAATATTCAACCATTTACCAGATACATTAAAGGATCTTAATGTCCCAAGGTATAAGGCATATTATGTAAATTATTTCGTGGTAAATTTTATTAGTTCTTTTTAAAATATTTATTATTTCAAGTTCCTTTGAAAACATAACAAATCAAAACCAAAATGAGAATTGAATCATAATTTGAAATGAAATGTCAAATAATCTTGCACTGCGCACCACAGATATATCGCTATTTAACTTTCCGTTCCAGACTATGACAGGTTATACTTGTAGGTGTTTATTTCCATTACCGATTAGTACTGATTCACATTTTTTCTGCGTGAAACATATAAAATATTTATTTATTTAATTACTTGGTAACCTAGTTTCGAATGGTTCAAATCGTGAAAATGTTTCGTATACGAATAATTAATCGGTGAAGTTCAAAAATCGAGCCCCAGAAGAAATATATTTAACTTTTCACTTTTCTTTTATAGGCGGCGCAGCTGGTGGAGCCGGTAAGTATTTATATTTCAAATAGCAAACCCGCCCTCGCTTCGCTTCGGGAAACCTGTCTCTAAGTACCCAAGTCCAAATTGTTAAACGTAACCAGCGCACGAATTTATTTTCACGCGCGTTATTTTTCATTTTGCGAAAAACTTAAATATATTATACATATAAACTTTCCTCTTGAATCATTCTAACTATTAAAAAAACGAGCGAGCCTTACAGTCGTCGCAAATGATGTGTAACATTTGACATCTCACCTTAGTAATAAGCAATTTTAAAATTATATTCTGAAAAAATGGGTCAGGTATTATTTGAAATTATTCTTCACAACAAACAATAATTATTTTTAATGAAAATTGTATTTTATTTAATCGACACTAGGAGTAAATCAATTTTTTCGTTTTAAATACAGTTATTATTATTGTCCAATTTGAGGGAGAGTAGATATAATAGACTTATGATTTGGTTGGTACTATCTGACAGTCAACTCTAAAACCGCGCGCTCATTCGTCAAATCGAATAGCGCGCGCTTTCGCGACTTCCTGTTACACACTTCCGTCCCATTTCACGAAATCACTCCCACAAATTGCAGGAAAGCGAGGGGAAAGATGTTACACATCAAGAAAACCCCATCAAAATCCGTTGCGTAGTTTTATAGATCTAAGCATACATAGGGACAGAGAAAGCGACTTGGTTTTATACTATGTAGTGATAGTGATGATAAGTAGCCCATGGTTTCGTTCGTGTGGAAGTTTGCGACGGTCACAGTTGTCATGGGTGGACTGTGAAAGAAGCGGAAGGGTCGCGTGCTACATGCTCGTTTGTTGCCTTAATTTTTTATGGAATATGTTAGCAATCAAGCATGCAGCACAACCCTTCCGGTGCCGCCCATGACAACTGTGACCGACACAGAACAAGACTAAACTCGGAATTAGGATGGTTTACGCAGTTAGCTGACGGATAAAACATTTGTTAGTTCATTATCAGGTGAGAGAACTGAGGCACGGACTGTGAAATTTAGACCGGTTATTATTTCGCACGTGTGTTGCCGCAGTTATCCCCCGCCCCGAGTCCCGTAAAACATTAAAAGAGTCGAGTTTATAACAGTTTACCTATGTCAGTCATAAATGCAATGAGTGCCATTGTATATTGTTTTTGTTGTTGAAAATAATAATAATATTCTTTTTTTTATCCTCAGATCCTGGTGAGTGTTTTGAATTTAATAAGTATCTTAACATTTTATAAAACACATAGCTGTCCCAGCGAACTCCGTACCGCTCTATAGTTAATAAACAAATTTGGTGACATATCGACAGCAGCGCCACCTACCGGGTCCAATTGTGATTCTAAACCATTCTCCGATCCACTTGAAGACACAACAAAAATTGTCAACCTAATCGGAATAGCCGTTTAGGAGAAGTTCAATTACATACACACGCAATATATTTAAAATTCATTTTTCTTTTATAGCCGGCGTAGTTGGTGGAGCGAGTGAGTATTTATATTTTAATAAGTAGCCCATGGTTTCGTTTGCGTGGTAGTTTCAGCCGCGTACGTCCCGACCTTTTTGGAATTGTTGTGCGACGGTCACAGTTGTCACGGGTGGAATGTGAAAGAAGCGGAAGGGTCGTGCTACATGCTCGTTTGTTGTCTTAATTTTTTTTGGGATTATATTAGCAAACGAGCATGCAGCACAACCCATCCGGTGCCGCCCGTGACAACTGTGACCGACACAGAACAAGACTAAACTCAGATTAGGGTGGTTTACGCAGTTAGCTGACGGTTGGAACATTAGTTACTTCATTATCAGGTGTGAGAACTGCGGCACGGACTGTGAAATGATATTTAGACCGGTTATTATTGCGCACGTGTGTCGCCCCAGTTATCCCCCGCCCCGAGTCCCGTAATACATTAAAAGGGTCGAGTTTATAACAGTTTACCTATGTCAGTCATAAATGCAATGAGTGCCTTTGTATATTGTTTTTGTTGTTGAATATAATAATAATATTCTTTTTTTAATCCTCAGATCCCGGTGAGTGTTTTGAATTTAATAAGTATCTTAACATTTTATAAAACACATAGCTGTCTTAGCAAACTTCGTACCGCTCTATAGTTAATAAGCAAATGTGGTGACATATCGACAGCAGCGCCACCTACCGGGTCTAATTGTGATTTTAAACCATTCTCGGATCCACTTGAAGACACAACAAAAATTGTCAACCTAATCGGAATAGCCGTTTAGGAGAAGTTCAATTACATACACACGCAATATATTTAAAATTCATTTTTCTTTTATAGCCGGCGTAGTTGGTGGAGCCAGTAAGTATTTATATTTTAATAAGTAGCCCATGGTTTCGTTTGCGTGGTAGTTTCAGCCGCGTACGTCCCGACCTTTTGGGAATTGTTGTGCGACGGTCACAGTCGTCACGGGTGGACTGTGAAAGAAGCGGAAGGGTCGTGCTACATGCTCGTTTGTTGCCTTAATTTTTTTTGGGATTATATTAGCAAACGAGCATGCAGCACAACCCATCCCGTGCCGCCCGTGACAACTGTGACCGACACAGAACAAGACTAAACTCAGATTAGGGTGGTTTACGCAGTTAGCTGACGGTTGGAACATTAGTTACTTCATTATCAGGTGTGAGAACTGCGGCACGGACTGTGAAATGATATTTAGACCGGTTATTATTGCGCACGTGTGTCGCCCCAGTTATCCCCCGCCCCGAGTCCCGTAATACATTAAAAGGGTCGAGTTTATAACAGTTTACCTATGTCAGTCATAAATGCAATGAGTGCCTTTGTATATTGTTTTTGTTGTTGAATATAATAATAATATTCTTTTTTTAATCCTCAGATCCCGGTGAGTGTTTTGAATTTAATAAGTATCTTAACATTTTATAAAACACATAGCTGTCTTAGCAAACTTCGTACCGCTCTATAGTTAATAAACAAATGTGGTGACATATCGACAGCAGCGCCACCTACCGGGTCTAATTGTGATTTTAAACCATTCTCGGATCCACTTGAAGACACAACAAAAATTGTCAACCTAATCGGAATAGCCGTTTAGGAGAAGTTCAATTACATACACACGCAATATATTTAAAATTCATTTTTCTTTTATAGCCGGCGTAGTTGGTGGAGCCAGTAAGTATTTATATTTTAATAAGTAGCCCATGGTTTCGTTTGCGTGGTAGTTTCAGCTGCGTACGTCCCGACCTTTTGGGAAATGTTGTGCGACGGTCACAGTTGTCACGGGTGGATTGTGAAAGAACCGGAAGGTTCGTGCTACATGCTCGTTTGTTGCCTTAATTTTTTTGGGATTATATTAGCAAACGAGCATGCAGCGCAACCCTTCCGGTGCCGCCCGTGACAACTGTGACCGACACAGAACAAGACTAAACTCGGATTAGGGTGGTTTACGCAGTTAGCTGACGGTTGGAACATTGGTTACTTCATTATCAGGTGTGAGAACTGCGGCACGGACTGTGAAATGATATTTAGACCGGTTATTATTTCGCACGTGTGTCGCCCCAGTTATCCCCCGCCCCGAGTCCCATAAAACATTGAAAGTGTCGAGTTTATAACAGTTTACCTATATTAGTCATAAATGCAGTGAGTGCCTTTTTATATTGTTTTTGTTGTTGAATATAATAATAATATTCTTTTTTTAATCCTCAGATCCCGGTAAGTGTTTTGAATTTAATAAGTATCTTAACATTTTATAAAACACATAGCTGTCCCAGCAATCTTCGTACCGCTCTATAGTTAATAAACAAATGTGGTGACATATCGACAGCAGCGCCACCTACCGGGTCTAATTGTGATTTTAAACCATTCTCGGATCCACTTGAAGACACAACAAAAATTGTCAACCTAATTGGAATAGCCGTTTAGGAGAAGTTCAATTACATACAAACGCAATATATTTAAAATTCATTTTTCTTTTATAGCCGGCGTAGTTGGTGGAGACAGTAAGTATTTATATTTTAATAAGTAGCCCATGGTTTCGTTTGCGTGGTAGTTTCAGCTGCGTACGTCCCGACCTTTTGGGAAATGTTGTGCGACGGTCACAGTTGTCACGGGTGGATTGTGAAAGAACCGGAAGGTTCGTGCTACATGCTCGTTTGTTGCCTTAATTTTTTTGGGATTATATTAGCAAACGAGCATGCAGCGCAACCCTTCCGGTGCCGCCCGTGACAACTGTGACCGACACAGAACAAGACTAAACTCGGATTAGGGTGGTTTACGCAGTTAGCTGACGGTTGGAACATTGGTTACTTCATTATCAGGTGTGAGAACTGCGGCACGGACTGTGAAATGATATTTAGACCGGTTATTATTTCGCACGTGTGTCGCCCCAGTTATCCCCCATCCCGAGTCCCGTAAAACATTGAAAGTGTCGAGTTTATAACAGTTTACCTATATTAGTCATAAATGCAGTGAGTGCCTTTTTATATCGTTTTTGTTGTTGAATATAATAATAATATTCTTTTTTTAATCCTCAGATCCCGGTAAGTGTTTTGAATTTAATAAGTATCTTAACATTTTATAAAACACATAGCTGTCCCAGCAAACTTCGTACCGCTCTATAGTTAATAAACAAATGTGGTGACATATCGACAGCAGCGCCACCTACCGGGTCTAATTGTGATTTTAAACCATTCTCGGATCCACTTGAAGACACAACAAAAATTGTCAACCTAATCGGAATAGCCGTTTAGGAGAAGTTCAATTACATACACACGCAATATATTTAAAAATCATTTTTCTTTTATAGCCGGCGTAGTTGGTGGAGCCAGTAAGTATTTATATTTTAATAAGTAGCCCATGGTTTCGTTTGCGTGGTAGTTTCAGCTGCGTACGTCCCGACCTTTTGGGAATTGTTGTGCGACGGTCACAGTTGTCACGGGTGGACTGTGAAAGAAGCGGAAGGGTCGTGCTACATGCTCGTTTGTTGCCTTAATTTTTTTGGGATTATATTAGCAAACGAGCATGCAGCGCAACCCTTCCGGTGCCGCCCGTGATAACTGTGACCGACACAGAACAAGACTAAACTCGGATTAGGGTGGTTTACGCAGTTAGCTGACGGTTGGAACATTAGTTACTTTATTATCAGGTGTGAGAACTGCGGCACGTACTGTGAAATGATATTTAGACCGGTTATTATTTCGCACGTGTGTCGCCCCAGTTATCCCCCGCCCCACAGTGGTCTGAAAATCAAGCTTCATACTCATAGAAACTGATTGTCAGAAATCAATAATTAAAAAATGTTATTGTAATAAGTACACCTCCCTTTGTTAACTGTTATAGTATGAAGGTCGTGAGTAGCTCCATGTGTGAGAAAAAAAATATTGTATATTTTTTTGTATGGGAAAAAAACTTCAAAGTGGATTTTAAAAAAACTGATCATAACTGAGGGTCTGGTATTCACATGAGTTATTACACCTTACACGGCGATTAAGATGACATACAATTGTTATGCCTTTCGGTGCCGCTTTGCATGTAGCAAGCTTTTGAAAGTTTGAGTTTTTGGTAGTTGAATCATACCCTTGATATAATTACATGATGATAACATTACTGATGTTGTCATTAGTTAACAACTTGCTAATGACCTTCTTTATGAATACAATAAAAAAGGTGCAGATTTTTTTACATTATACTACAAAATTTCTTTGATAAAGTAACTCATTAAGTAATTACCTTCATTGCTGTTGAATTTTAATTAAGCTTTGATAAGATAAGCATATTAACGACAGCAAGCGTAAATGAGGGTAGTTATAATATAAATAGGACGTATATTATGCTAACTTAATTTAGTAGCTCTTTGCACTTGTTCGCGCTTACTATACTTATTTAGTTCGATTTGTTTTCGTGTTATAATGGAAAGCTTCAGTACCAATTTGGATATGTTTATGTTTGTGGCGAACAATAGCTGTTTTTCAAAACCCAGCGAATTATTTGAAGCTTTGGTGAAAAACGTTACTTTGTCAGAAAATGAAAATAAAGAATTTAAACAATTCTGTCAGACTTTTGTGTGTTCGTTGAAAAACAAATGGATCTCGTGTAATCGCACGAGAAAAACATTCATAAAAAAGTATGAGATATGGCTGCAAGAAGACATAAAATGGCCTGAGTTCATAAAAGAAAAAATCACACCTTTGGTGTTAGAAGAGCAGCAACCATGTTCTAGTTTTGACTGCAGTGTAAATGAGGGCGCATCAACATCATTAGGGTTGAATGCAGAGACTTGCAGTGTTGGAACAGCAACAGAGGTGAGTCCAAGAAAAGTGTTCTCTGAGCTAAGCCCGCTACAGAAGAGAAGAAGAGTGGAAGAGCTACTAGCACATACCAATGAAAGCCTTGCTTTTGCAACTGGTTCAAGTGCTGGT
Organism: Ochlodes sylvanus; assembly: GCA_905404295.2. Classification (NCBI taxonomy): domain Eukaryota; kingdom Metazoa; phylum Arthropoda; class Insecta; order Lepidoptera; family Hesperiidae; genus Ochlodes; species Ochlodes sylvanus. Next base: position 931,920 of record FR990150.1, read on the forward strand.
AACAAAAACGTAGCAGATATAATTAAATTAATCACAGAACATCCCGAGGAAGCTACTAAGATAAAGCAACTGTTGAAGCCCAAGAAAGCTCAGCCCATATATTCCGCTGATAAAGCATTAGGTATACTGATTTCGTTGAAACTTTCAAAATGGCAGTATACAACACGTTGAAACTTTCAAAATGGCAGTATAGAACATTAAGAGTTTGCTCAAAAGAAGAGGGAATACCCCTATATCCTTCATATACTGCTATATTAGAGGCGAAGAAGGACTGCTACCCACCAAAACATACTATAGATATCACTGAAAGAGGGGTAAAAGTTAAGCTTCAAGCGATTTTGGACAAAACTGTTGCTAGACTTGGGAAATTCCTACGTTTGGAATCATGTCTGGACAGAAAAGTATTAACACTTACATGCAAGTGGGGCTTTGATGGTGCTTCAGGGCAAAGTATATACAAGCAAACTATGGGGGGTGAAGATGATTACAGTAATTTTATGTGCTCCTTTGTGCCTTTAACACTTTGTGGCGAAGAAAAGTTATGGGATAATCCAAAGCCATCTTCCACAATGATCTGCAGACCGCTTTACTTCAAATTTGCAAGTGAAAACAAATTGAATATAAAGGAAGAACAAGCTATGATTGAAGCTGAGATTGCAGCAATTGAGCCGGATTGAGAAAAGCAACAAACGAAGACATTTTCAATGGTCTTCTTGTTTCGTTAGATCCCTGCCTGTCCAGCATAAGGCCACAGCTGATAAAATCAAAACGCACACCTATTACCGATTCTTCTCATTGGTGATGATGATGCAGATATAGACAAGGAGAATATTGAATTCGTTGATGTTAATGCACCTATGCTGGACTCTGATGAAGAAGATACTCTTTGATAGATAATTGGTCTTTTATAAGTAGTTAGTAATAGAGAATAATATATATGTAAAGCTCTGAGTATTACTACATTTAATTATATAATTTACTGAAATAATATTTAATAGTATAATCAAATAAAGAAATTTTGACAGTTTTTATTGAATATGTGCTTTTTATTTCCTATTTTTTAAACAATTAACTATATTATTTAAATATATCCTAAGTACGTATTTATTCCTTGTGTATACAGATTTCAATTATTTTCATGTTGAAAGTTATAGGTATCCTTATAATATAAAATGAAGACTTGAATAATCATCTACCAAAAACTCAAACTTTCAAAAGCTTGCTACATGCAAAGCGGCACCGAAAGGCATAACAATTGTATGTCATCTTAATCGCCATGTAAGGTGTAATAACTCATGTGAATACCAGACCCTCAGTTATGATCAGTTTTTTTAAAATCCACTTTGAAGTTTTTTTCCCATACAAAAAAATATACAATATTTTTTTTCTCACACATGGAGCTACTCACGACCTTCATACTATAACAGTTAACAAAGGGAGGTGTACTTATTACAATAACATTTTTTAATTATTGATTTCTGACAATCAGTTTCTATGAGTATGAAGCTTGATTTTCAGACCACTGTGCGCCCCGAGTCCCGTAATACATTAAAAGGGTCGAGTTTATAACAGTTTACCTTTGTCAGTCATAAATGCAGTGAGTGCCTTTGTATATTGTTTTTGTTGTTGAATATAATAGTAATATTCTTTTTTTATCCTCAGATCCCGGTGAGTGTTTTGAATTTAATAAGTATATTAACATTTTATAAAACACATAGCTGTCTTAGCAAATTTCGTACCGTTCTATAGTTAATAAACAAATGTGGTGACATATCGACAGCAGCGCCACCTACCGGGTCTAATTGTGATTCTAAACCATTCTCGGATCCACTTGAAGACACAACAAAAATTGTCAACCTAATCGGAATAGCCGTTTAGGAGAAGTTCAATTACATACACATGCAATATATTTAAAAATCATTTTTCTTTTATAGCCGGCGTAGTTGGTGGAGCCAGTAAGTATTTATATTTTAATAAGTAGCCCATGGTTTCGTTTGCGTGGTAGTTTCAGCTGCGTACGTCCCGACCTTTTGGGAATTGTTGTGCGACGGTCACAGTTGTCACGGGTGGACTGTGAAAGAAGCGGAAGGGTCGTGCTACATGCTCGTTTGTTGCCTTAATTTTTTTGGGATTATATTAGCAAACGAGCATGCAGCGCAACCCTTCCGGTGCCGCCCGTGACAACTGTGACCGACACAGAACAAGACTAAACTCGGATTAGGGTGGTTTACGCAGTTAGCTGACGGTTGGAACATTAGTTACTTCATTATCAGGTGTGAGAACTGCGGCACGTACTGTGAAATGATATTTAGACCGGTTATTATTTCGCACGTGTGTCGCCCCAGTTATCCCCCGCCCCGAGTCCCGTAATACATTAAAAGGGTCGAGTTTATAACAGTTTACCTATGTCAGTCATAAATGCAGTGAGTAAATAAAAATAAACCATATACAAAGGCATTGTATATGGTTTATTTTTATTGTTGAATATAATACTAATAATATCTTTCTTTTTATCCTCAGCTCCTGGTAAGTGTTTAAGAATTTAACAAGTATCTTAACATTTTGTAAATTGCTCGATTATCGGTGTTTTAAACAAAAAAAAAACAACGGGTTGCACTCCGTGAGTGCCGACAGAAGTGAAAACTTGGACATTTATTTATTTTTATAAGTAAACATAGTACATCAGTTGTGCTACTACCTAGGTAGTTTAGATGTGTAGCAACCCTACGTAAGTTTCCTATCCTATGTAAGTTTTCCGAAGTGAAGCAAGGGCGGGTCGCTAGTTACAAATAACAGTCACCAATGACAGTTTAAAAGGAACTTTAGAAACTATATCAGTACATAAATGCAACAAAGTAATTTATGGTAACAACGCCATCTAGGCACTCTCATCTGAACTACACCACATTGTAAAGCCGTGGTGTAGTCGACTATCTAGTTACAAAATTATACTGTACATGGCGTATACAACAATTAAAACGCTATGTTATGTATTTTATCTCTTTCTGTCGCCGGTTTCATCCTATGTAGTATCTTTGTCTCTCACTTTTTTCAGTTTAATTTCAAATCACAATGAATCTAAAGAAGTTTCACTTAAAATATATACTTCATCATTACAACCCATAACTGTCCCACTGCTGGGCACGGGTCTCCTCTCACAGTGTGAGGGGTATAGGCCATAGTCCACCACGCTGGCCAAGTGCGGATTGGTGGACTTCACACGCCTTTGAGAACATAAGGGACAATTCTCAGGTGTGCAGGTTTCCTTACGATGTTTTCCTTCACTGAAGCAAGTGATTATTAAATTATAATACGCACATAATTTTTGAAAATTGGAGGTGCATGCGGATTATTCCACTTTGCCTCACCAAGCGCCCCACTACTGGTGGGGCAGAGTGGAACGCTTTAAATCGATTACAATAATAATAATAATAATAAAATTTTATTTCGGACTACATCCATATTAGTGTTAGTAACAAATAATCTTATAATCTAGTGTTAGTACTTAAATATTCATAATTCTACATTACTTTATATATAATTAATTAAATTATATAAATACTTTTTTATTATGCTTAAGTGGGGCAGATTCCACTACTTTAAAATTAGGTGTATTCTGTCCCACTAGGGTCGGCACTTTAGTGTAGGTGGGTTTACTTATATTTTAATGTTGGTCAATTTAAGTTTTAAAGTGAAACTTTTATTACATCGTCTCAAACTTTTTCGTCTGTGTGTTGCATGTCGCGTGACGATCGGCCGCAGAGTAGGGATAAAGTGAAAGGCGCTCGTCAGAGCAGCCAAGACCAATATGGCGGCGCCTATAGCTCGCAGCAGCTGACCGTGTAGTGTATAGACTATTACTCATTTGTGCCAGTGCTTCACGCTATTTTGTTTGGTTTTGTCAGTGTTTAATGTAATAGTCTACTTTTATTAATTCCCATTATCATTCCAAGTTTCCAAATATAAAATTAAGATTGATAAAGCAGTTTTTATATCCTTAATGGAATATTATTCCAAAAATTTTTAATTAAATGTCTATAATGTGAAAAAAGGTTTTACTTTTACCGTGATTTCATAAAACCACACAATCCTTTTTTTATTTTATGTTACTTTTAGCAAGTAGCATTAGATGTGGTATATGGTAGTGTGTTAAAAAAATGAAACTATACATGACATCAGAAAAAATACAATTTGTTTTTGGAATCACAGATCAGACATGATTAATTAAAATAAAATATTCATAAATATAACCTACCGCCACCAATTACCACTACCACCAACCCGCACTGGAGCAGCGTGGTGGAGTATGCTCTAGGCCTCCTCAGGTATGAGGAGAGACCCGTGCTCAGTAGTGGGCCATTAATGGGTTGAAGTCACAATATAAGTAAACCCACCTACATTATAAAGCGCCGACCCTAGTGGGGCAAATTACACCTAATTTTAAAGCGTTCCACTCTGCCCCACCAGTGGGGCGCCTTGGTGGGGCAAAGTGGAATAATCCGTGCGTGCGGGGTTTGAACCCCCAGGTTCGGGAGTCCAACGTTCAACCACACGGCTGTCACTACTATTATATACTTATTTTCTCTTATTTCTTACAGCACTACCAGTCTAAGTCAACACAGCAGTTCCTAGTTAACAGTCCAACGATTGACCATGGCTCGTCGAATTAAATGATTAATGTATTAACTGATGTTTTATAATTATGTAACTCGACTCGGAAATAAATAAATCCATACTTAAATGTATAAAATGCAAAAATGCGTTTTATTTATTTGTTAATTCACTAACATACTGTTATCCATTGCAATATATTGTATCACACAAAACAGTTCTACTGTAAAGTGACGTGCCAAGTACACAAAATAGTTGAAAAACAAATGTGTGCAATTCACACGTGCTAGAAGTGAAACGTAAAAAAACGAATACTGTCAGTCCAAATATTGACCGACAGTATTTTTGCTTTGCTTACGTAAGCCGCCATTTTGCCGATGCTTCCTATCTCATTTTCTCCCACGTTAAAATGTGTCTGTCTCTTTTTCATTTCCGGTTGATTCCATTTGCGCGTCATTTCCGTTTCATCGAATTCAAAATCACGACGATAGGTACTATAGAAGTTATCACTTCAAAAAGTCTGTTTACAGACGATAATTTTACGTGATAACGTCATAAGGGAAGAGAGATAGATGCGTTGCAAGCCGAACGATTAGGCCGATCGTGCCTCTCTATCGCTTGTACCGCGCTCTCGCTTGCACGCACAAGCTCAGGCGGAACGAGACAAGTTTTCGTGCAGGCTGCGTTGGCTGTGTTCACCAATTTAACACGTTCGCGTGAGCAACGTCGTACGACGTCGTTTTGAATGAATTGTGAATCGGCGCAACGTCGCCCGACGTCCTTTAACATTCATACTTTTTTTCGGTAGAACACCTTATGTCGTCTAACAAAAGAACAAAATCCTTTAGCACGTCTTTTTTGCGCCGCAAGTTTAGGATAGTTCTAATTGCATTGTGTTAGTCTGTACCATATCATTGTGGCAAAAAAAATAACGCTACACACTCATAGCCCCACACTAGGATTCCCTGTGTCGTGGGCGCCATGGACAACACACAAGACACACACACACACCCAGACCAAGAACGGGAATTTAAATTCATCATTCAAACCGCCTCGCTGGGAATCGAACCCAGGACCCTCGGAACGGCGATCCGGCTAACCATTGCGCCATTCGGTTCGTCAAATGTTTATTATTTTTTTCAAACTTGACAACTCTCTCCAGACGCGCCGATAACCCAGGCCCAGGCGACCGGCGGGCGCAGCATCTGCGGTGGGGACTCGGGGGGACCGTTGCAAGTTAGGGGCAAACTCGTGAGCACGATTTAATTACCGCTACACCGGCACCGTTTCTCCATCGCCAACGCGACGTACGGGTCCACCCTTATGTTAATATCCCAATATCCCACCGGTACGGACGACGCGGTTTGCCTCGTCGTTCGTAGCACAAAGGACTGGAAAAGCTTGCCCGCGTCGGTGTTTCCACCTGTTTTTTGATGTGGGAGTCTTTAAGAGAAGAGTGAATAGTTATTTACTAAGTTAATGCGCTTACCATCTTTGGATATCACCTCGGAGTTTGGTAATAGCTCGGTACACTACAGCCGCAGAAGCGCCATAGGGACGATCGAACGTGTGGGTTTGTAATCAGGAAGCGTGCGTATTACTTACATTCCCTACAACTAGAAGGAGACGGCCCTAGCGAGCGCGGCTGTAGGCATTTATTTCAAGGACAGGGCCGAGTCACACTACTGTATGATACTATCCGTGGCTCTACCTTTATTAAAGTTCATAACTAATCGTTTTTTCTCTCAACAGACCGGTATTTCCACATTCGTGGCGTTACCTGGCTGCACCCAGGGCAGGCCTGCTGGTTTCGCCAGGATGACATCATTCGCTCCCTGGATAAACCAACGTCTCTAGACTATCTATGACTGAAACTCTCAATAAATTATTTTAATGTTAGCACAAATTTTGTTTCATTTTCCATGTTTTAGCAGTACTATAAGCCAGTATTAGGAGTCTATTGGCGGTGAAGTCGGTGGGCGAAGGTCATGTGGTCCTACCCCATCGCACCTGCCAGCTACAACCATTTCGGTTTTTGGAGCACTTTTTGTGTTATACAGGGTGTAATCGTTAAGTGTGCACAGGCGATTATTCCGTAACTATTACAAATATCAAAAAGCTTTAAACTGATATCGAAAGCACTTTACCTAATGAGTAAAATTACAATAATAATTTATTAAAATAAAAACGAGAAATATCCAAAAAAATTACATTAAACTCTCCCATACATTTAGTATGAGATAGTAGAAAGGTTTTACTTTCTTTATTTAAAGTGGAATAGTACCTACTCATTTTACCCTTATCATTTTATAATTATGTATGAAATGATATTGATGAATTTCAATTAGATACACACGTGTAGATTAATTATCTTACCACTTCAAATTAATAATAAACCTTGTTTCAATATCGTATTGATTTGAACTGGCTGAAATGCAACATACTAAATAAAAAAAAAAGATAGATACAAAGAGTATCTATCTTTTTTTTTTGTGTTCGTTCTAAATTCAAATTCTGTATCGCGGGAGTAGGTACTATTCCACTTTAAATAAAGAAAGTAAAACCTTTCTACTATCTCATACTAAATGTATGGGAGAGTTTAATGTAATTTTTTTGGATATTTCTCGTTTTTATTTTAATAAATTATTATTGTAATTTTACTCATTAGGTAAAGTGCTTTCGATATCAGTTTAAAGCTTTTTGATATTTGTAATAGTTACGGAATAATCGCCTGTGCACACTTAACGATTACACCCTGTATAGATAGGTAGTTTTATGTATATGTCGGAGAACGGCCATTCCCCTCGGAATGGTCATCAGTCGTCGCGGGTTTAGTGGGCGTCATGTGGGTTAAATGCGGGCACAAAACAAAGCATTCACTGTTTTACAAGTTTTAATTACTTTATAATCGCTTTATAAGAAATAATAAAATAAATACTGGCAAAAGTACATTTAACAATAATACGATTTTAAGACAGAGCAACGGGTTCGCAACACCGATCTTACTTCACCGAAAACCAAGCCCAGAATGATCCATCTTGATCAACTCACTTAACAAGAGTGCTCTTTCATCTCACCACCACCACCACCACGTGGTAAAACGCTAAGATGGCGCTTCGACCCCGTTCGAGAATATTATCCTCTACTCTGTTTGTACATTAAATAATACAATGATCTAAAATAAATTAATAAGATTTTAAACGCTATTAAACTGCAATTAATCAAATGAACTTTAATAAAGATTTAGTAAGATATTTTTTTAGTCAACAAACACTCACTTCCGGCATACTATTTGCCGGAACTAATTAACACGTTTCTTTCTATTTCCTCCGTAAAATAATTAGATTTTTTACAGTAAATCGGAAAATATTAAACAAGGATTTCGCAAATTATTCTTTACATAAATCGACAAATTGTTCTTTGAATAAACTATCTCTCAAGCAAGCAATCAACTCAGCTTCCATCCGCCTCCTCCGACACGGCCTTCCTGACATTTCACACGGCCTCGTGTGATGTTGAGGGTCGAGCATCATCGTTATCTGTGAATAAAAAAAAAAACAAACTGAATATCTTAGTTCGGCCACTCCTGACAAAAAAGGTGTTGTAAAGGATGCTGCTGTATAATCATTATTTCTTTACTTATGGAATGGAATGTTACTTATGGAATTGCAACTGCCTACTGTTAAATTGAGTTACAAACAGCCCCCTCGCCGTTCAACGCGTAGATGGCCACCTCGCCCCTTAGACAATAAGCTACAAACAGCCACCTCGCCGTTTAACGTCTGAATGGCCACCTCGCCCTTCAGACGGTAACTTACAAACAGCCACCTCGCAGTTTGATACTTGAATGGCCACCTCGCCCTTCAGACAATAAGTTACAGAAACAGCCACCTCGCCGTTTAACGTCTGAATGGCCACCTCGCCTTTCAAACGGTAACCTACAAACAGCCACCTCGCCGTTTGACACTTGAATGGCCACCTCGCCCTTCAGACAATAAGTTACAGAAACAGCCACCTCGCCGTTTAACGTCTGAATGGCCACCTCGCCTTTCAGACGGTAACCCACAAACAGCCAGCACGCCGGTAAAGGTCCGAATGGCCACCACGCCGTTAAGACAGCTTAGATAATGCTCATGTAGCCATAAGCTTACATAAAAATGATGTAGTAGCCGTCGCCTCCTCAATCACATAATGAACTTTTCAGTTTGAGAAACTAAAAAAAAAAAACAGTTAAACGAAAGTCTTACCATCATTTTCATCTGACAGGCATGGGTCAAGCTCAGTAGGGACATAGGATTGTGGGAGTGGACGTAAGCGATCTCTCGAATACTTGTAAGTACGGTTAGAGTTCAAACTCTTAAGATGATACCTGTCACCGTCTAATATTTCAATGACCTCGTAAGGTCCTTTGTATTTGGGGTCTAATTTGGTTTGATTCCGTTGATGATTTTCGATTAAAACATAATCCCCTTCAGAAAAAGTAGTCACGTTTGCCTTAGTTTTATCGAAGCGGGCTTTATCAACATACGCATTATCTTGCATTAATCTATCAGCTTGTTCTCTAATCTCCTCTATATTTACTTCAACCTCATGATCATCTACAGTTACTAAACTTAAAGGTCTAGCTACCCTACCTATTAGCAACTCTAACGGACTTGCCTTAGTTACTCTATGAATAGTACTATTTATAGACAGCTGAACATCATCTAGTGCGTCCTGCCAGGTCCTATTCGGACTTACTTCTACAACAGTCAACATGTTATTTAATGTACTCATTAACCGTTCTACTTGCCCATTAGCGCGACAAGAACCGGTTGCTATTAAATGTAGTTGGATATTTCGACTGGCACAGAAATCTTTGAACTCTTTATTTGCGAAACATCTGCCTTGATCTGATATTATACGTACGGGCGTTCCAAAAAGTGATATTGATGCTTTGAGAGCGTTAATTGCGCTCTCCGTATTAATTCTCAACGAATGCCTTAATAACACGTATTTAGTGAAAGCATCTATAAGAACAAAAACATATTCTTTTAAATCATTTTTTCCACTCAACTTTCCTGTGGCATCTATATGGATTGTATGCCAAGGAATATTGACTTTTGGGATAGGATGCAAGTCTATTTGTTGTTTCCCACTATTTGATTTAGCTACTTTACAAGTTATGCAATTGTCAACAAATTTTCTAACATATTTAGACATATTAGGAAACCAGTAATGTTGATATACCTTGTTTAAAGTCTTATCCCATCCCAAATGAATGATTGATTCGTGAATATGATTGATGATAGACCAACGGAAAGCCCTAGGTACAATCGGCAACCAAATATTACGATTATTCCTCTGAATCTTTCTATATAGCACATTAGATCGCAATTCGTAGATCCTACAACTTTCTAAATCAAGTTCATCATTTTCGAGTTTGCGAATAATTTGATTACACTCAGGGTCCCTCCGTTGCTCAACCTGTAGCCAATTCGGAGATAGCTCAGCTATATTAACACGTTTTTCGTCTATGTACTGTATTTTACTTAAACTATGTGTATCACTAGTAGTACTGTTCGTTTTAGATACATGGTTTCGAGAGAAAAAGTCAACATGGGCCATTTTCTTGCCTTCTCTGTACTGAATATCAAAATCGAATGCTTGAAGGAATGCCCACCATCTGTATACTCTAGGTGTTAAGTCTACCTTAGCTCTAGACGCTTTCAAAGAATTGCAATCCGTGACTACCGTGAAAGCCCTACCATACAAATAGTGTCTAAAGTGCTTGACTGAATTTACGACTGCTAACGTCTCCAATTCATAAGAGTGATATCGAGACTCTACCTCAGTAGTTCGTTTGCTATAATACTCTACCGGATGTAATTTTTCTTCAGTCCTTTGGAAGAGGATCGCACCGTAACCTTCACTACTAGCGTCCGTGTGTAGCTCTATGGGTAGTTCGGGGTCGAAAAGTCTTAAAACTGGAGATGAGGTTAATATTGAGATTACGTCCTGTCTAATTTTTTCAAATTCAGTCGTCCAAACTATTTTAGAATTGTTATTAGCTAATAGGCGGTAGAGCGGAGCCATTCTAAGTGAAAAGTTATTAATAAACTGCCTAAAGTAAGATGCCAAACCTAAGAACTGTCTCAGCTGAGTTATAGTATGTGGTGGTTGGGAATTTGTTAATGCGACTATCTTACGAGGGTTGGGTCTTACTTCGCCCTCGGATATTTCATAACCTAAAAACTGAACCTGTTTCTTAAGGAACGCGCATTTTTTCAGATTAAACGAGAAACCGGCATCACTTAGGGCTTTTAATACTGTACGTAACCTCTCTAACCCCTGCTCCTCGCTTATTGAAGGTATAATCAAATCATCCATGTAAACTATTGCGTAAGAATGTGCCAAGTCTCCTAGAGCTGTGTTAATAGCCCTCTGATAAACAGCAGGAGCGTTACGCAGACCGAAGGGCATAGCAGTAAATTCATAATGAGCCTCGGGTGTAATGAAAGCGGTTTTCTCTATAGAATTCGACTCTACACTTATAGGAATTTGATAAAAACCGCTAGCCATATCTAAACACGAGTAGAGACGCGCGCCCGCCAGCCTCTGGACCTGGTCACAAATTAAAGGCAAAGGGTACCGATCCGGAACGGTGTTAGAATTCAGTTCCCTGTAATCTACGCACATTCGATCAGTGCCATCGCGTTTTTTAACTAAGATAATAGGGCTGGAGAAAGGGGATTTGCTAGGTCTAATAACCCCCGCAGATAATAGTTCACTACACTTATCACGTACTATTACGCGTTCTTCTGCGCTCAAGTGATAAGGTCGACGTTGTACGACTTTGCAAGGATCTACCAGTTTGATTTCTAATTCACCTGTCTTTACTCTACTAGTTGGCGTACCATCGACAAATGAATCGCAAAAATGAGTAAGAAGTTCTCTTAATTGCGGTTTAAAGTCATCCGAAATGTCCGTATTTAAATTATTTAAGTCATGTACAGCCTTACCTATGTCACAAATATTAATCAAGGTAGACCCTTTATTTATAATTAGTTTATCACTCGAAATGTGAACAGAGAAGCCCAACGCTAACAAATCACGTCCGATCAGAATGTCATTACTTAGAAAGTCATCAGGTATGATGTGAAATAAAATTTGCACGTCATGACCGCAAAGAGTAACCCGCGATAAAACTTGTAGATCACACAAAACGCTACATTTGCCTACCCCCGTTAGAGTGACCAAGGCATGTTGTAATATACCAACAAGTCTTCGTGAGACGCTTTCTTTAACTAAGGAACAATCAGCACCAGAATCAAAGCAAAATGAAAACTGCTCACCAAATTGAGTGATCACCCCAGTGACAGGTCTAGCACCGCATACGTCCACTCGTTTCACCATGTTGGGTATGGTCGTAGGTTGCACGCTACTGCTTGCTACCGGCCCTGTTTTTGAGCACCGTGATGCCACATGCCCTTCAACGCCACACTTGTAACACGTCACAGGGGACCGCATTGCAGCCACGGCCGTGTTGGGGCGCTCGGAAGTTTGAGTTGACTGCTGCCTATCTTGTAAACGGCTGAAACATTCAGAAGATTTATGACCAACTTTTCCACATGCATAACATTTTGTAGAAAAAAAAACTTAGTCTAGGACGTTTACTATCCTGCGCCGTATTGGCACTGGTCTTCGATATCTCTTGATAACTCCTCTTTCGATAAGAAAATGCCATTAGTTCACGTTGCATTTTAATTCGGGTAGTTATTTCTTCGGAAAAAATATTACGTTGCAAGCGTGGTTCTATTTGTGCCATATGAGCAAGTATTACCGACACCACCATTTCTTCCTTATCTAAACTACCCCAACGTGACATAAGCGACGTAAATAAACGACTAGCATATGCAGCGAGACATTCCCCATCTTGTGGTTTACCAGAAATCATTTTTAAAACAACAGCTGCACATGTTTCTAACGTGTCGAAACGAGAGAGAAAAATGTCTTTAAACTCTGCCCATTTCATACCAGGAAAAGCTACTTGAGAAAACCACGTTGCGGCTGAACCTTTCATAGCCTTACTAATTATTAAAATAAGTTTACTGCCCTGTATATCACGATCCGATAAGCATATGTCCGCAGTCGCTAGCCAGGCTCGGGCATCGGTCTCTGCATTATCAGGATGGAATTTAGGCAGCGTTACGCATTCGTCTTCAGTAGCCGGTGGGTTGCGTAACGCCTCTATAAGTAGCCGCATGCTGTCTTGTTGCGCCTCAAATAAAGCGCGCCAACCATCGTTCCCCTCGATAGGCCTGTTCACGTTTTGTGCCTGCACCGATCCCACTTCTGCTGTCGGAGAACGGCCATTCCCCTCGGAATGGTCATCAGTCGTCGCGGGTTTAGTGGGCGTCATGTGGGTTAAATGCGGGCACAAAACAAAGCATTCACTGTTTTACAAGTTTTAATTACTTTATAATCGCTTTATAAGAAATAATAAAATAAATACTGGCAAAAGTACATTTAACAATAATACGATTTTAAGACAGAGCAACGGGTTCGCAACACCGATCTTACTTCACCGAAAACCAAGCCCAGAATGATCCATCTTGATCAACTCACTTAACAAGAGTGCTCTTTCATCTCACCACCACCACCACCACGTGGTAAAACGCTAAGATGGCGCTTCGACCCCGTTCGAGAATATTATCCTCTACTCTGTTTGTACATTAAATAATACAATGATCTAAAATAAATTAATAAGATTTTAAACGCTATTAAACTGCAATTAATCAAATGAACTTTAATAAAGATTTAGTAAGATATTTTTTTAGTCAACAAACACTCACTTCCGGCATACTATTTGCCGGAACTAATTAACACGTTTCTTTCTATTTCCTCCGTAAAATAATTAGATTTTTTACAGTAAATCGGAAAATATTAAACAAGGATTTCGCAAATTATTCTTTACATAAATCGACAAATTGTTCTTTGAATAAACTATCTCTCAAGCAAGCAATCAACTCAGCTTCCATCCGCCTCCTCCGACATATATATAATTATGTTATATTGATTGATTAAGGTACTGTAGGTAACACCGTCTCCTAACTGAATCCATCCTAGTCCCGATGTGAGTCTTGTTCTGTGTCGGTCACAGTTGTCATGGGCGGCGGCGTAAGGTGGTCTTGCATGCACGTTTGCTATCTTAAATACATAAAAAAATATAAATAAAACACAGATCGCTCTAATAAAACATTTAATTTAATATTCTTTGGCTTCACAATAGCTTTGGACTTAGAGGTTATCCTTACGACGTCACACTTTCAAGACATTTTGAGTCGACAACGGGGAGGGAAGGGATCCCTCCCCGTTGTCACACGCTCACACCTGACACAAATGTGTCACTCTCTCCTTGTGACGTCACTTATATTTGGTTTGTTAGTAGCCCAAACGACGAGACGTGAGTCATCAGTCACCAAAGACATTACCAATGCGTTGTTGGGCAAGAAACAAGGAAGAGAGAAATAAATCACTTGCTTTCAAGGCCCGGTCGGACCTAACCAGCTGGGCTTTTTGAAGTTATACTTCTTTAGGCGCGTTGTGAAAAAATGATGACAGTGAAATTTAAGATACGCACGCATAGTTGAATTTGCCCGCTAAACCGCTCATTAATAATACTACTAGCGCCATCTAGTATAGAATAATGGAACCCATTAGCAAGTATAGATTAAGTAATTGTTCTTGCCGATAGATGGCGGTATATTGTATTGATTGAAGATACTTGGTAAGTCTCGGAAATCTAAAGCTTTAGATTAGTAATTTATTTAATTTTAAACTGAACTATACTCCGTGTTGACTAACCCTTCTCCAGGCCATTTATTATTTTATTGTAATTAAGTAATTTTATTGTTATTTTAATGCAATTAAAAACTATTTTTAGTGATGTCAAAGAAATATAACTTCTGACGCGCGTACATAAGGTACACTTTAAGTTTTTCTTTACACGATGCGAAGTTAATCCTTGACAACAATCCCACCTGATGTTAAGTGGCGACGATGTCAAAAGATGACAAGCGCATTAACTTAGTAAATACCTACTTATTCACTCTTCTCTTAAAGAGTCCCACATCATAAGCAGGCGGGCATACCGACGCGCGCAAGCTATTCCAATCCTTTGCGGCGTGCAGTACGAACAACGAGGCAAACCGCGTCGTCCGTACCGGTGGTATGGTAGCATATCTATTATTTCTTCGGATCTACCACCCAGTCTAGAGAACCTTCGGGATAGAATTTTAGTATTCATCATACTACATAATATGACAGGTGACCTCCCCTCATGGCTTGGGGGTGTCACCTGTCACACGATGTCGCTCTTTAGTTGACTTGTTCCTAAACGTGTCACGTAAGTAGTTTATGAACGGACCCCACGAATGTTTGTAATTTACAACTCATTCATTGTAAAATATTATTATAACTACTATATTTTATCAGTTTAAATAACATAAAATTAAATATCTTTAAATTAAACGACAATGAACAAATTTCGGTACCCATAGCGTTAGCGATATCCGCTTAAGTCTGAACAGAAGGTACATATTATTATACCGCTGACCCACTCAGATACCGCAACTGACTGAATAATAATATAATATCGGAATAGGCCTCACGTGTTAGATACATCGAATTTGACTCATAATTCCGTAGACAGAAAAGTATACATTGTGACTTCAACCCATTAATGGCCCACTACTGAGCCCGGGTCTCTCCTCATACCTGAGGAGGCCTAAAGCATACTCCACCACGCTGCTCCAGTGCGGGTTGGTGGTAGTGGTAGTTGGTGGCGGTAGGTTATATTTATGAATATTTTATTTTAATTAATGGTGTCTGATCTGTGATTCCAAAAACAAATTGTATTTTTTCTGATATCATGTATAGTTTCATTTTTTTTACACACTACCATATACCACATCTAATGCTACTTGCTAAAAGTAACATAAAATAAAAAATTAAATGTGGCACTCGGAGACTGCCGCGGTAAAGCTATTGCATAGCATTTTTTATCAACTTATGCAATTATAATTATTAGAAGTTATTTAGTTATATCAGAACAGCGCCATCTAGTTTGTAGAAAACATGCGTACCATACCTTAGTATTAAGGTACTAGATGGCGCTGATTGGGGGTGTTAGGTTTTTTTCGTTACGGAATTTCTGGATTCGGTCCCCACGCTCAAGGCCCGCGATAAAAGCTATGCAATAACTTAAAAACGTGTTATTATCGCCAGAGATGCGTAAATATGATAATGTTGTGGCTTCCGATACGATTGTACGTTAGTTTCCGAAGGAAAATCAAAAATTTATAACATAAGAACCCTAAGTCTATGAAGACCCGATTTTCGTCCCACTGTGCGACGTTCCGTTCCGCGATCAACGCTTCATCGACGAGTAGGAGGTGCGTCGTCAACAATTTTAAGGAATGCTTCGTTCCGTACCGTGTCGTGCGACATTAGTTTAATACATTTTTGATTTTAAACTTATGTAGTCGTATGTTATACATATACACTGTATACAGGGTGTAATCGTTAAGTGTGCACAGGCGATTATTCCGTAACTATTACAGATATCAAAAAGCTTTAAACTGATATCGAAAGCACTTTACCTAATGAGTAAAATGACAATAATAATTTATTAAAAATAAAACGAGAAATATCCAAAAAAATTACATTAAACTCTCCCATACATTTAGTATGAGATAGTAGAAAGGTTTTACTTTCTTTATTTAAAGTGGAATAGTACCTACTCCCGCGATAAAGAATTTGAATTTAGAACGAACACCAAAGAGTATCTTTCTTTTTGTTTTTATTTAGTATGTTGCTTTTCAGCCAGTTCAAATCAATACGATATTGAAACAAGGTTTATTATTAATTTGAAGTGGTAAGATAATTAATCTACACGTGTGTATCTAATTGAAATTCATCAATCTCATATCATACATAATGAAGCGCTCATAGCCCGGCGGCTTGCGTCGATCTCAAGTGATCGACAAAGTTAAGCAACAGCGGGCGCGGTCGGTAGTTGGATGGGTGACCGCTAGTGGCAAAAATTTCTTGAGCGGTTCCGTGCTTCGGAGGGCACGTAAAGCCGTCGGTCCCGGTTGTTATCATTTGGTAGCAGTCGTTAAGCCATGTCGGATACCTTCGGGCGGCTTAAAATTTCCGACACTTGGGTTGGCCACTAACCCCTCCACCAATCCGCACTGGAGCAGCGTGGTGGAGTATGCTCTAGGCCTCCTCAGGTAAGAGGAGAGACCCGTGCTCAGTAGTGGGCCATTAATGAGTTGTAGCCATATCATACATAATTATAAAATGATAAGGGTAAAATGAGTAGGTACTATTCCACTTTAAATAGAGAAAGTAAAACCTTTCTACTATCTCATACTAAATGTATGGGAGAGTTTAATGTAATTTTTTTGGATATTTCTCGTTTTATTTTTAATAAATTATTATTGTCATTTTACTCATTAGGTAAAGTGCTTTCGATATCAGTTTAAAGCTTTTTGATATCTGTAATAGTTACGGAATAATCGCCTGTGCACACTTAACGATTACACCCTGTATAAATAAAACTTGTGTTACTGAGTGACTGACAGACAACGCACAGCCGAAACTACTGAACGCAACAAGCTGAACTGTAGCATGTATGTTCCTTGGGGAGTGTGGGGGAGCACTGAGAGAGGATTATTGGAAATGCCCCCCCTAAGGGGATAAACTGAAACTTTATTTCTCCAATCCATTCACTTGAAACTTTGTATAGAGGTTCAAGTGACACAAGTGAGCAGTAAGAAAGGATTATTGGAAATTACCCCCCCCCCCCCCCCCCCCCTATTAACCCTCTAGCTTGCCTAACAATTTCCGAGTTAGTTAGTTCCGGCTACACTTTTTAGAGGCGACCATCTCAGTCCTCAACGGTAGCAACACACCTGTGACCGAATTATAACGAGAGTCTTACTAACATTTACTAACTGGATTATTACTAACAATAACTAACAGGACTAACATTCACTAACAGTCCCTGTCCCAGTCCTCATACTTACAAACTAACCAACTAATGTTCTAACACCGTCACCTAACCGGACTAACTATCCCAGTCCCCATATGAGTCTTGTTCTAAGTCGGTCACAGTTGTCATGGGCGGCAGCGGAAGGTGGTGCTGCATGCTCGTTTGCTGCCTTAAATCAATAATAAAAAGGTACTATTTCCCGAAGCGAAGTGATGGTGAATTTACTAGTCTATATCTATATCTATACTCTATACTAATATTATAAAGAGGAAAGATTTGATTGTTTGTTTGTTTGCATCGAATAGGCTTCAAAACTACTGAACCGATTTGAAAAATTCTTTCACTGTTGGAAAGCTACACTATCCCCGGGTGACATAGGCTATATCATATATTATAAAAATGAATTGCTGTGCGTTAGTCACGCTAAAACTCAAAAACGGCTGTACCGATTCGGTTGAAATTTTTTGTGTGTCTTCAGGTGTATCCAAGAATGGTTTTGATTTACAATTGGACCCGGTAGGTGGCGCTGCTGTCGATATGTCACCATATTATTATTTGTTTATTAATTATAGAGCGGTACGAAGTTCGCTGGGGCAGCTAGTTCTAATATAAAAGTAAAGATGATGTAATGTGTACAGTAAATGACAAAACACACATTGATACAGCAGGTGTCTATTTCTATTGTAATCCCAAATAATTTCAACGTACAGTAGGATTACCACTTTTAAATCTTAAGGCGGACAGACCGGCTAAAGACGACCCGCAGCGTAGTTGGTAGCGGTCCTGCCTGCGTAGCGAAGGGTGCCGGGTGCGATTCCCGGCTGGGGCAGATGTTTCATCATTCATCATCCTCACAACCCATAACTGTCCCACTGCTGGGCACGGGTCTCCTCTCACAGTGTGAGGGGTACAGGCCATAGTCCACCACGCAGGCCAAGTGCGGATTGGCGGACTTCACACACCTTTGAGAACATTATGGAGAACTCTCAGGTGTGCAGGTTTCCTCACGATGTTTTCCTTCACCGAAGCAAGTGATAATTAAATATTAATACGCACATAATTTTTGAAATTAGTGGTGCGTGCGCGGTTTGGACCCGGACCCTCCGGTTCAGCAGTCCAACTTTCAACCACAAGGCTGTCACTGCTAGCGTAATGAATACCAGGCTGCGGCCTAGTAGGCAACGTCAGCCCGTTCGTCGTTACGTTTTTTGAAGTGAATACTTCTATAGTATCGTTGTGATTTGGAATTCGATGAAACGGAAATGACGCGATGGGAGTAAATGAGATAGGAAGCATCGGCAAAATGGCGGCTTAAGCAAAGCGAAACGTCAACATTTGGACTGACATTTTTTTTAAGAATTCATTTCTAGCATGTGTGAATTGCACACATATTAGTTTATTAAGCTATTGCATAGCTTTTATCGCGGGCCTTGAGCGTGGGGACCGAATCCAGAAATTCCGTAACGAAAAAAACCTAACATCCCCTGAATAAATTACCGATCACTCGGCGGTCCCAAGAGTAGTTTCGTTGAACGAGTAGGCAAGCACAATAAAGAAACCCTTCTTCAGTACAATTTAATTCAGTACAAAATAGAGTGAGACAAAACATTATTATTCTGTCTCGTTTTTTCGTGTCATTGGCAACAAAAAACATCCTGGACTTCATCGCCACTTACCATCAGGTCGGATTGTTGTCAAGCATTAACTTAGCATCACGTTAAAAAAACCTCGAAAGACCACAGCCGGATTGGCCTGACGCCCTCTAATTTGGCCGAGCACTTATCTAAAAAGCCTGTTTGTCCGGTTTATCACACCTGGCCACCCTACACACAGACAGCCACTTGCTATAAATAAATTGTATGATTAAATAACATTAGTCATGCATTAGTCATTCTTATGACGGTAAAGATGGCCTTGATATTATTGTAGCTAGTATTTGCTCGCGGCGTGGCCCACCAGAATGCACTATCACTAATGGACCGGGAGGTAGCGTTGCAAAATAAGTAGTGTTTTTACGCCGATCGGTTGCCATCTTGTTCAATAGTCCTCGAATCACCAATAAGTGAACCGAGCGTCAGCTGGTCAAGTAGCGGTGGGTTTAAGAATGGCAGGCTCCGGAAGTGGTAAAAAAAATTAAAAAATAAAGCCATAGGTACGCCGGATGACACTTTGACAAAGTGATTGTTTATGTTATCAGAAGTACGAAAACGACAGTCAGCTGCGTAGGTAGCGGTGGAAAGACCGTCAGCTGGCGCTGTTAAAGTTAAACGGGAGATAGCGTTGCAAATAGAAAAGTCATAATAAGCCGGCTGATATTGTCATGGATGGACATCTATATTATATAAAAGGAGAAGCTGACTGTCTGACTGACTGACAGACTGACAGACTGACAGACTGACTGACTGACTGACTGACTGACTGGCTGACAGGGCCTAAACTATAACAGTTAGAAACTTGAAATTTTGCACAGGGGTTTCTTTTATAACATAGGGGAGCACTAAGAAATGATTTTTCAAAATTCACCCCTTAAGGGAGTAAAACGTGGGTGCAAAGTTAGTATGAAACTGCCGTTGTCCAAGGTATTCGAATAATATTCAATATGAAGGCTTTTCATTAAAAGTTATCAAACACGTTGTGGCGACATCGCATACACGTCACACAGTGACGTTACGAAGCCTGAATCACACTATTGAAGTTTCTACACCGCTCGCATATAATTATGTATACAAGTTCCAACACAGATCAGTTGGGGCTTCACTGCCTCCCGGGCAAGACATCTTGCCCGGCCGGAGATCTCCCTTTTCCAAACTGGTGACCCTTGGACAAGAACACGGGACGTGTAAATAATTAACTTTATACAACGTACTGATAACCGTAACTGACGCTTGACCTTGCATTAGGCCATATATGACTGTACGCCGCGCGATCTCTGCGGTCTACCGCAAAAACGGTTGATCGTATGAAAAAAAAATCAAACAAAAGTTGTAGAGATTTGAACTTTTATAAAAGTGGAAATCTCATTTAAGCAATAGAAAGCGAGATATTCGCGAAAAACCGATTTTTATGACCTTTGACCTTCAATATCTTAAGACGCGGACACGATAACATTTGTGACTTTTGAGACAACATTTATAACGACAAAACAAAGGTTTATACCAATTTACAGCTTATTATCTTTCATTCCGAGGTGAAACCCCTAATATGACTGGGCTAATATGCGAGCGGTGTAAAAAACTTCGATAGCGTGATTCAGGCTTCGTGACGTCACCGTGTGACGTGCGTGCGATGTCGCCACATCACCCATGCAGTCTGTGCTTCTCGAGGTTGGTTAGTCATTGATGTTGTGCCCTGGAGGTGCCCTCTATCCGCGATGACTCGGAATGGGAGGGTGACACGACCGATGCGGAGCGCGAGTGATGCGCACTCCAGCCGTCCGTGTAGTCATGTGTGCAGGGCAGCTGGCACGGGAACAGGAAACGTCTTTCATGTACGCTGCGATGCGCCCGCCGAGCTTGACTAAGTGTCGAGAAGACAAGCTGCATGTGTCCATCAGGTGTGAGGTGAGGTGAGAGGTGAGCCGTGAATCACTATCGGTGCTCAGAAGGGACGTGTTCTTGTCCAAGGGTCACCAGTTTGGCAAAGGGAGATCTCCGGCCGGGCAAGATGTCTTGCCCGGGAGGCAGTGAAACCCCAACTGATCTGTGTTGGAACTTGTATACATAATTATATGCGAGCGGTGTAGAAAACTTCAATAGCGTGATTCAGGCTTCGTAACGTCACTGTGTGACGTGTGTGCGATGTCGCCACAACGTGTTTGATAACTTTTAATGAAAAGTCTTCATATTGAATTTTATTCGAATATCTTGGACAACGGCAGTTTCATACTAACTTTGCACCCACGTTTTACTCCCTTAGGGGGAGAATTTTCAAAAATCCTTTCTAAGTGCTCCCCTATGTTATGAAAGAAACCCCTGTGCAAAATTTCAAGTTTATAGTTTAGGCCCTGTCAGCCAGTCAGTTAGTCAGTCAGTCAGTCAGTCTGTCAGTCTGTCAGTCTGTCGGTCAGTCAGACAGTCAGCTTCTCCTTTTATATAATATAGATGTCCATCCATGACAATATCAGCCGGCTTATTATGACTTTTCTATTTGCAACGCTACCTTCCGTTTAACTTTAAGTGCGCCAGCTGACGGTCTTTCCACCGCTACCTACCCAGCTGACTGTCGTTTTCGTACTTCTGATAACGTAAACAATCACTTTGTCAAAGTTTCATCCGGCGTACCTATGACTTTATTTTACGTTTTTTTTTACAAGTTCATGCGAGCAGCTGACGGTCTTTCCACCGCTACCTACCCAGCTGACTGTCGTTTTCGTACTTCTGATAACATAAACAATCACTTTGTCAAAGTTTCATCCGGCGTACCTATGACTTCATTTTTTAATTTTTTTTACCACTTCCGGAACGTGCCATTCTTAAACCCACCGCTACTTGACCAGCTGACGCTCGGTTCACTTATTGGTGATATGAGATCAACCATCCATGAGAATATCAGCCGGGGTAAAATGACTTTTCCATTTGCAACGCTACCTCCCCGGCCATAAAGGACAGTTCAAATTTCAATTAATAATATGTATTTGCTTAGAGTTAGACGACCCTACTACGTAGGTACGTAGTACTAGCTACTACGTAGCGTACGTAAATATTTTTGAATTGAATACTTCTTTAGTATCGCTGCGATTTGGAATTCGATGAAACGGAAATGACGCGCAAATAAAACGAAACGGAAACGAAACAGACACACACATTTTAACGTGGTAGAAAATGAAATAGGAACATTAGCAAGAGTTAGAACTAAAGTTCGCTGCAGCGCTAAAACAATAGTTATGACATCTAACCAAACTATTTTAAAGCTATTGCATAGCTTTTATCGCGGGCCTTGAGCGTGGGGACCGAATCCAGAAATTCCGTTACGAAAAAACCTAACACCCCCAATCAGCGCCATCTAGTACCTTAATACTAAGGTATGGTACGTATGTTTTCTACAAACTAGATGGCGCTGTTCTGATATAACTATATAACTTTTAATAATTATAATTGCATAAGTTGATAAAAAATGCTATGCAATAGCTTTACCGCGGCAGTCTCCGAGTGCCACATTTAATTTTTTGTTTCAATTTAGCACGTGTGACTTGCACACATTTTGATTTTTAAAACTGGCATCAGCGATATAGAAAGAAAGAAGATGGAGCGCGCAGAACAAAATAGTTAGGCCACCAAAGCAAATACAAATTGAAAAGCGAATACAAACTCGCATTAGTGCTATTCAGACCGTCGTACTGTTTAGACGACACGCGTCGTTCATTACTATAACTTAAAAATGCCGTCTTGTATATTTAAACATTGTAAAAGTTGTTCCCAAACACATAAAAATGAAGATGGGATATCTTTTCACACAAACTTTTTTTATTTCTCTGTTTTGTTGTACATTTACCCATGTAAAAAAAGAAAATAAATAAATAATTTATAACCAAAAAGCTCCTCAGTTACTTGGCAATAAGGTTCGTTTTAAGTTTTAAGTAGTAGTGTTACTTCCAGAACATTCTATGCTACTACTCGTGAAGATAGATTCCAGTCACGCCATCTAGCGTTCAGTAGCGGAAGTAATTACTTTGTTTTGCAATAAATTACAACACAATGTCAACTTTATTTCTAACAGGTTTAAGTATAGAATTAGTTGTTACATAAAATTCCATTGCCATCTAGCGGTGGATAGACGAACTTTATAACTGATAAGTTCTTAATTGATGAAGGTAACAAGACACCAAATATGGCAAGGAAAAATAAAAATTAACAAAGTATTAAGGTGCATTTTCAACTATTAACAGCCGGTTTGATAGACTATTTGAAGTTGACCAGTACCAACCAATTAAAATGTAAGTTTCTTAGTGTGAATAATACGATTAGCGTTGTCACGCACACATAAATGCTAAAGTGGCCTATGTTATGTCTATTGAATGTACATACATACATACACAACAACAATTTATATCATATAACAAACCTTCGTCTGTTATGTTATATAAATAGTCTTTTGTTTAAATCAGTAGGTATGCGATGGCTAACTAAATATTAGTACAGAGTTATTGGGTTAGTCCTTTGTGTAGACCCAGTTAAAAGCAGAGCACCATACTGTTTTCTGAGAGTCCAACATAGAAATTACACCAGAAACATTCAACTATTCACCATGAGATTCGCCATAATTTTCTGTTTCTTTGCGGTAAGAATTTATAAAATATCTATAAAATTAAAAAAAATAATTATTGTGTGTGTACTTATGTACACGCTTTAGAAGTTATACTTCTTTGGCGTAACAAGATAAAAATCTTTTCAAAAATTTCATTTATTATAATAATATAATGAGAAATATTATTATTATTTTATCTGTATCTATTATTAATATACCGCCAACTATCTACTTAATCCATACTAACGAGTTCTATTATTCTACTATTATTTACTAGATGGCGCTAGGCCGATGGCGTTCTTATTCTTTAAGTTAGGAAGGTTCACCCCTAGATGGCGCTGTGCTTAAAACCCGCTTCGAATAGAACAATCAATGTAGTATTTTCATTCTAAATTATCTTCAAATAGTTATAATTTATGAACTGTGATATTGCAATTAAATAAATTATATGTGTATCAAATCAAACTAAAAAATACTAGAATATACAACTTGAACATAGTTATCAATTTTCATACCACCTAGAACTAACTTCATGCTGTTAAATTTAGGTGTCGCAGCCAACTTCACATATTAAAATTTCACTCTCATAATTTTTTCATAACGCGCCTAAAGAAGTATAACTTCAAAAAACGTCGAGGGAAGCTCGGTCAGCTGAGACTGCTTTATAACCGACTTCAAAAATTAGGAGGTTCTCAATTCGATTGGTATTTTTTTATGTATGTTTGTACACCGATTACGCAGAGATTTATGATCTGATTTACGTGATTCTTTTTTTGTTTGATGCGGAATTGTTACCATTTGGTCCCATAAATATTTAACATAGTTCGGCTCAGTAGTATTGATTTTATAGCGCCCTTTTCAAATAAATTGTTAATGTTGGTTTATCGGGGCTGATATTTTCTCTTCACCGCTTGTATATTGAAGTTTAAAATACTGTGGGTATTGCTTTACAAAAATACAAAGTCCCCTTATACAGGGTGTAATCGTTAAGTGTGTACAGGCGATTATTCCGTAACTATTACAGATATCAAAAAACTTTAAACTGATATCGAAAACACTTTACCTAATGAGTAAAATGACAATAATAATTTATTAAAAATAAAACGAGAAATATCCAAAAAAATTACATTAAACTCTCCCATACATTTAGTATGAGATAGTAGAAAGGTTTTACTTTGTTTATTTAAAGTGGAATAGTACCTACTCCCGCGATAAAGAATTTGAATTTAGAACGAACACCAAAGAGTATCTTTCTGTTTGTTTTTATTTAGTATGTTGCTTTTCAGCCAGTTCAAAACAACACGATATTGAAACAAGGTTTATTATTAATTTGAAGTGGTAAGATAATTAATCTACACGTGTGTATCTACTTGAAATTCATCAATATCATATCATACATAATTATAAAATGATAAGGGTAAAATGGGTAGGTACTATTCCACTTTAAATAAAGAAAGTAAAACCTTTCTACTGTCTCATACTAAATGTATGGGAGAGTTTAATGTAATTTTTTTTGATATTTCTCGTTTTTATTTTAATAAATTATTATTGTCATTTTACTCATTAGGTAAAGAGCTTTCGATATCAGTTTAAAGCTTTTTGATATCTGTAATAGTTACGGAATAATCGCCTGTACACACATAACGATTACACCCTGTATACAGCATACATGTTAATGCACACACACGCATTCACACACACACTTTATTTTAACCATCTTTTATTTGTAGGTATTGTTAACTTTTCACTGTTTTTATTATTTTCCTTTTTTCAAAACGTCTTCTTTCAAAATTAAGAAGTATCACTTCAAAAACTTTTTAATTTTTTTTTATTGTTTCCAGTTTATCACGGCAGCTTTTGCTGCACCTCAGATAGGTAAGTGGGGGCTGAGTCGACGGTGGGGGAGGGGGAAGGTCCTTTTTGAAGTTAAAACTTCTTTAGCATCTTTAGTGGGAAAAAATGAGATAGGAAGCGTTATCCGCTTAGGTGCTCCCAGGTCGGGTCCTAGAGCAATACCTTTTACGGCAAAATGGTTACGTAAGCAAAGAAACATTAATATTTGGACTGACGGTATTCGTTTTTTTAAGGCTTCACTTCTACCACGTGTGAATTGTACAAATATTAGCTATTTCATATTTTTGCTTATAAGTATCTCGGAAAATAAAGATAAAATCTCTTACGATTCCTTTTATAACGTCCTACATTATTAGTTTACTCACATTAAATACAAATACAAATAATGTCACATAATTATGTACATTTTACTGTAGGATCAAAAATTACTACGTTACTTTTGTACTCTAGATTCTCAACTTTCACTTGATGAGCTGCACACACTAATTCTTTTATTTACTTCACAGATAAGGCTGTGGATGGAGGTACGTATTTTAATATACTTCTCAACTATAGTAACGGCACAAAATTAAGGCCCCTTTGACACATTAAAATAGTGACGTGAAAAATGTTAATTTAGTATCGAAAAAATATGGTCAAGTGCGAGTCGCATCGATACATTTTTGGAATAAAAATTTTAAGCACCCTTTTAAATTACATATTTGGAATGAGAATCGAATACTGAGTACCCCCTATTAATATCACAAGAGTCTTACGAATCACCTTAAGGTCTCCTCGGCTTTGAACTCAGTAGTGGGCCTTGTTGGGTTGAGATGATTTATAGTATATTCATTTAGTTAATTGACTTACTTACTTTATTAAAGGTGGCACTGTATTTTGTTAGTAAAAACGTGAAGGAATTTGTTCGCGGTACCATAATATACTTTGTTTATATGGTCCCGCATTAGTCCATAATATTTAAATATTGTATATATTGTTTCAATATCCATGTAATTAATTAACTTTGGGTCCTAAGTTATACATTCGATAAATTTTATGACTTTAAGCACATCACTATTGACAATGAAGAACAGCAATTTGCTCCTTCAAATTTATGTAATAATTTATACGAAACTTGATGATCGGACAGACGTCAAGTAAACGTCATAGGGGCCTTCATTTTCTGCTGCTACTATAGTAATAGATGTAGTTACGCATTAAAAACTTAACCATTACGAGTTCTCTCCTTGACAAAACGTTTGAGAACTCTCATTCTCCATAATATTCTGGAAGGTGTGTGAAGTCTAGGATTGGCAGGTAACCAATCCTAACAACTAGTCCAACTGACGCTTATTATTGCTATTATTGTACATCTTCTGTTATCATGACTAACCATCCTAGTCCATATGTGAGTTAGTTCTGCCATGATCACATTGTCACGGGTGGCACCGGAAGCATGGTGGAATATTAACACGGCAGTCATGGGGACTGCAGACAGAAGAGAAAACTTAAAACTTTAGAAAAAATTAAATGTGGCACTCGGAGACTGCCGCGGTAAAGCTATTGCATAGCATTTTTTATCAACCTATGCAATAATAATTATTAGAAGTTATATGGTTATATCAGAACAGCGCCATCTAGTTTGTAGAAAACATACGTACCATACCTTAGTATTAAGGTACTAGATGGCGCTGATTGGAGGTGTTAGGTTTTTTTCGTTACGGAATTTCTGGATTCGGTCCCCACGCTCAAGGCCCGCGATAAAAGCTATGCAATAGCTTAATAACTTTTTAAATCGTTAGCATTATCATTGTTAAGTTCAACAAAAGTATAATTATTTGTACTTTAAAGTATATGCCTACTAAAAGAGATATATTCGGCTTATGGTAACCGGTATGGTAATATATAAATAAATAAAATTATTGACCAAATACCCAGATCACGGTAATAGTATCATACAATATTGTAACTCGGCTCTGTCCTTGAAATAAATGCCTACAGCCCCGCGCACTAGGGCCGCCTCTTTACAGTTGTAGTGAATGTAAGTGGGTACAGTACATCGTCTCAAACTTTTTCGTCTGTGTGTTGCATGTCGCGTGACGGTCGGCTGCGGAGTAGGGATAAAGTGAAAGGCGCTCGTCAGAGCAGCCAAGGCCAATATGGCGGCGCCTATAGTTCGCAGCAGCTGACCGTGTAGTGTAGTGTAGTGTAGTATGTAATGTGTGTAGACTATTTCTCATTTGTGCCAGTGCTCCACGCTTTTTTATTTATTTTTGTCTAAATGTGAAAAAAAGTTTAACTTTTATCGTGGTTTCATAAAACTAAACAATCCTTTTTTTTTAGGACAAGGATCTGGTGGGGCTGACACAGGAGCAACTACGAGAACTGGCACACTAACACCATCCCAGTCAAGTAAGGATCCAACTTTACCAACAGCAATATGAACTGTACATTAATGCAGTCCAAGTACAGTTCGTCAGTTATCTACCCATAACGCATGTGTTATTAAAGTATTAAATATAATTAAAATAACAGTTTTATTATAAACTGAAAACTGACTTAGCTTCGTCGTTGTTCGATTCCTATTCTATTTTAAACAAAATGTGTTTGTACACTGAAGGTTTCAATAATACCAGATATGGTCTAAAGTTAGGGCAATATCTCATTAGGATGCCATGGCAGCGACGCCGGCAGTGCCGCCAGTAAGAACGTGTAAAATTGTATTACAACGTACCTAACCCTACCTCACGGGTTGGCGGCTTGGCGTCGACGCCATCTAGCGGCCCGCTGTGCTTCTATTGGCGGCGATGCCACCGTGGCGTCCTTGGCGTCGCCGCCAACAAAATACATGCGAATGAATGACTGCTATCCCATTCGGCCGCCAGCTGCGATATTCGCGTGTCATCGTGTAGTGATTCTCGTCTGTCGTCTGGCATCCGCTTTGGCGGCGACGTTTGGCGTCACGGCTGCCACTCCTGGCGTCGCTGCCATGGCGTCCTAATGGGATATTGCCCGAATAGCATTGCAATTACGAAGTTGTTAGGGTTAATCAAGAATTAACTAGTCTAAGGGCCAGTTTCACCGGTTACGGATAAAGTTCCGGATAGCCCTAGGAATTTATCTGCCACTTAACAGTTGACGGAGCGGCAACGTCGCTTTTTGCGTTTCGTTACTACTACGTAAATTATTGTCATTTGAAAATTATTTTGAAAACTTAATTAATAAAATACTTTTTGTTCAAAATAATCCAATTCGACTTTTTTAATATTTTCAAGTATAATTTTATCATTATAGAACGAAAATAGTAGGATTTACAATAATATGATTTACTACAGTTCAAAACTTCAAATTCCAAATGGGTTTATAGAAACGCCACTTGAAACATTTTTTATCCGTCAGATAACGCCTTTAACAGCCACTTGAACTGGCAGATACCTATCCAACACTTTATCTGTCACTTCTGTCAGATACCTATGAAGCCAAAAGTTGTAGTTTATCTGGGAGTTAAATTCCTAGGGCTATCCGGAACTTTATCCGGAACCGGTGAAACTGGCCCTAAGTGTAGATTCGGATGACGCTTGGAGTAAGCGATTTTTATCAATAAGGGTGTTACACGCTCTTACTGGTGGCGCTGCCGGCGTCGCTGCCATGGCGTCCTAATGGGATATTGCCCTGATTCTCGTCTGTCGTCTGGCATCCGCTTTGGCGGCGAGGTTTGGCGTCTCACTGACGCCACGGGTAGCCACGGAAGCGCTGCTGGCGTCGCTGCCATTTGACACTGAATTATTTTTTTACGGACTTAACTAAGCCGAAATTGATATATTAGTTATAAGGATAAAAGTTTGAATTAGATTCTAATACATTTCCTTTTTTTTTAGCATTAACCGGCACCGCAGGTATGTATGAAGTATTATTCGAGCAAGTTAATTAGAAGACAAAATATACAGATATCGATAGCAGAAATATATAAAATATGTGTTAATGTTATATTTTAACACCAAAAATATTTTATAAGGGAAGGTCACATTGTACACACGTGTAACTGTGTGACAATGGATATAACATTTGTGTGACACATTTAATTAAAAATAAACTAAAACACAAGACTGGCGACCCCAGAGCTGGCAGTTTTCTCGCTCAGCGTATTAGCATTGCTATACAGAGAGGAAATGCTGCCAGCATCTTGGGTACTGCACTGCAGGGGCCCAGCTATATTTTATTCTCATTTAGACCACAACCACATTAGTTTTTTTTATGGTAAAATTTAATATTTAGCTTACGTGGATGATATTTTCATCACAATTTGGAAAAAAGCATAACTCAAGAACTACAAGGCCTAGAGTATTTTCGTTAGATAATAAGTCCCACTACTCCCCATAACCCGTTGGTCCACTACTTACGGGACACCCTGTATATATATACAAGAATTGCTCGTTTAAAGGTATTAGATACATATAATGACATTGTAAAGTAATATTAACTTGAAACTTTATTTCCTTCGCAGCTGATGCCGTGATCGACAGTACGTATTTTTAATATGTTATTCTCTTTATATACATATAAAGTAATATAGTTGGGTTAAGACATTCTCAATATAAAAATATTCAGCTACTTTTTGTATAGGCAGCAAAGCAAAAATTAAATTTGGGATGTGGCTGTGGCCTAGCGCGGCCATATGGTTAACGTATACGTATGTTGACGTACGTTGACGACCCAGATGGCGCAATGGTTACCACGCCGGATCGCCGTTCCGAGGGTCCTGGGTTCGATTCCCAGCGAGACGGAAATTTGAATGATGAATTTAAGTTTCCGTTCTTGGTCTGGGTGTGTGTGTTCTTGTCTTGTGTGTTGTCCATGGCGCCCACGACACAGGGAATCCTAGTGTGGGGCTATGAGTGTGTAGCGTTATTTATTTATTTATTTATTTATTTATGTATGTGTACGTAACGGCTGATGTTTTATTTGAGTGGCGTACACAGCCTTCTGTTACTGGCATGTAATTCCAATGGGCGCGAGCGAAGGCGATAGGGAGAGCGAAACAATCCCACAATCTGAGCAATTTTTGGTACACTTTACTGATTAACTATCATGCCTATAGATTTGTTGTTTAACATAGTAATTTAACTTTATATCTAGAAGTGTTATCTGTCAAAAAGAATATAATTATATAACCATTAAGAAAATGAACATTAACAATTTTGTAGGTGTTCTTTGCATAGAATGTTATTGTACTACAAAGCCCATCTGTTAGAAAACCAAAGAGTTAACATCGCTGCAACATAACTAATACATCGTAGTTAATCTACTTAATACTAGATGACACTCCTAGAATCAGGTTGTAAAATAACGGCGGAGTTTTGGTGGGAAAGCGACAATGTCACATACCTACCCCTTAAAATTATTACCCGTTAGAAAAACTACGCGAGCCCTCACAAGGCTCAGCTTTTTCCTAGTAAATACCTGATCATAACACTTCATTTGGCTTCGCCGTAGTATGCTTTGCTGAAAATAATACAGTTAAAATAGACGTCACTTTAAATTCACAATGGCGGACGCTCCAAAATGGCGAACGACATTTTATACAAAACTTATTTTGAAGCTTTTTATTTTTGTTTCAGTTGGCAGTACAGCTGGTAATTATTAGTAGAATAGTATAATAATAATAAGGGCCCGTTTCACCAGTTACGGATAAAGTTCCGGATAGCTCTAGGAACTCAACTCCCAGATAAACTACATTTTTTGGCTTCTCAGGTAATCTGATAGAAGTGACAGAGAAAAGTGTTGGTTAAGCTATCTGCCAGTTCAAGTGGCTGTTAGGCGTTATCTGACGGATAAAAAATGTTTCAAGTGGCGTTTCTATAACACATTTGGAATTTCAACTGTAGTACATCATATTATTATAAATCCTACTATTTTCGTTCTATAATGATAAAATTATACTGGAAAATACTAAAAAAGTCGAATTGGATTATTTTGAACTAACAGGATTTTATTAATTAAGTTTTCAAAATAATTTTCAAATGACAATAATTTACGTAGTAGTAACGAAACGCAAAAAGCGACGTTGCCGCTCCGTCAACTGTTAACACGTTCACTGCGTCACTATTTTTGATGGACTTTCAGCCAGTGCGGATGAGGTCTTTTCGAGGCAAAGTTGAACTTCTTTCCAGTGCGTTTGAGGGCTTTTCGACCTCACAAAATATTGTTTCTAAAAAACGCCTTAAATATAGCTCAACATTGAAAATATTTGCTTGAAACTTTACCATTATAAACTTAAATAGTTTTTCAAGTTGAATCTAGCTTCGTACGTAGGTGTGACATTTCGGTATTGAATAAATGAAAAAAAGAATTATGCCATCGATTCTGCCTCACAACGCACTGAAAAGAAGTTCGATTTGTGTCTCTACTAGTGATGGGAATAAAATACAAATGCAGGTGATATAACATTTATTTACTTAAATTAGGATTCTAAAGTACCATACACCTACCACACATACCAATTTTAGTTTTAAAGTATGTAAGTCAGTTTATGTGTGTGTATATGTGTATGAATGGATGTGTGCGTATTTGTGTGAATGGGTGGGTAATTGTGTGTGTTGTGTGTGTGTGTTTGTGTTGTGTGTTTGTATGTACTCTTACTCATTGAGTATAACAGCTATGACCACTGCAGACACGAACAAAAGAGAAGATATACTTCCTCAACTAAAGGAATCTGGTATTGTAAACCGGAAATATAAACTATACAGAAGTTAAAAA
This sequence comes from Ochlodes sylvanus, assembly GCA_905404295.2. Taxonomy (NCBI): domain Eukaryota; kingdom Metazoa; phylum Arthropoda; class Insecta; order Lepidoptera; family Hesperiidae; genus Ochlodes; species Ochlodes sylvanus. The sequence goes on from FR990150.1 coordinate 964,405, forward strand.
TACGAGTACCTATTTATCAAATATTTCAAACCACATTCATGTTGTAGCAATATACATTTGAAAACACCCACACCTAGGATAGGAAAAAAATAATAATATTTAGAGTATTAAATTGATTTTCCTCTTTTGAAATATATTTATCATTATTTGAGTATTGTGTAGATTATAAAAGCAAAATAGGATTTGCGACGATTAGGGATTTGTTAGTGTAAGCAGCATGCGTATAAATGATGAGTGTTAAAAAATCGTGCTAAAAAAATTATCTTGAGTACAATTAGTTTAGTTGTCAACTAGCTAGCTGTAGCTTGGCTATTAGTAGGGGTCATTTTGGTTAAGAGGGTGAAACGAGGTCCGCCAAAGTGGTACCAGACTGTACAGTAATCAATTTTATATTTTATATGAGTCATCTTATACGCTTTATTATGATACAAAACTTAAAATTGTAGCTAGTGTGATATTTTTTATTGAATTTTACAATTTACTATCCTTACTCTTCGCCGTAATACTTTACGTGAAAAGGAACGTAACCAAGTGCAGTAGTGAAATTAATAAGTAAAAAAATCGATGTTAATAAATCCAATAAAAATACTTTTACTTTTAAATGGCTATTTACCGAAAGATTTTAAATGCAGTATATTATGAAAATCGATATTACTTGATGGCTGTTGGTTCTTTCTATTCTAATGTCAATGTCAATCTGTCAAAGTACTCAAATCAAAGTCACAAATAATAAGTCAATGACGAACAATAACAAAAATACTTAAAAAATAAGGCGAGTCGCGCGGACAAGAAGTGCGCTTCCGTATCGAAACTTGTCGCATCACTACGCGCCGCCCGCGCCCCCCGCGCTTCACTCCGTGCGTTTATGAGGCCTACAACTTTTGAGGCAGATTAGACCTCACTTCGCACTGGCGCATATTTTTTTCTATTCAGTGCGTTTGAGGGCTTTTCGACCTCATATCTTAATAAATAAGCCATTAGGCTCTACTTCGCAAGAGAAACAATTTTATGTATTTGTCTCTGTCATACTCAAAGAAATGTTAAAATTGTAGCCTCCCGCACGGAGTGAAAGAACGCGATTTTGATTGCCGCACCAGCGGGAAGTCGTGCTTGAGACATTTCGACCTCATAACGCACTGAACGTGTTAAGTGGCAGATAAATTCCTAGGGCTATCCGGAAGTTTATCCGGAACCGGTGAAACTGGCCCTAAAACTTGACAGGTGTCAAGGGACACCCGGATGGAACGAAGTTCCGAGGAATTGTAAATATATATATAACGGGTGTAATCGTTAAGTGTGCACAGGCGATTATTCCGTAACTATTACAGATATCAAAAAGCTTTAAACTGATATCGAAAGCACTTTACCTAATGAGTAAAATTACAATTATAATTTATTAAAATAAAAACGAGAAATATCCAAAAAAATTACATTAAACTCTCCCATACATTTAGTATGAGATAGTAGAAAGGTTTGACTTTCTTTATTTAAAGTGGAATAGAACCTACTCCCGCGATAAAGAATTTGAATTTAGAACGAACACCAAAGAGTATCTTTCTTTTTGTTTTTATTTAGTATGTTGCTTTTCAGCCAGTTCAAATGAATACGATATTGAAACTTGAAAAAATTGAGGTAATATCGACGCCCCCGGGGAATAAAATGGTTATGCGCTATTACCACTATTTTAATGTTTTTGCATTTTCGGCATCTATGGGTAGAAATACACCTACTGATTTTTTTTTAGATTTTTTGACAGAAAATTCATAAAGTAATAACAATTTTTATTTTTATTCTACGGAAATCATGTAACAAATTCTTCCCGTAAAAACATCGTAGTCGTTCATTATGGAACGAACGCATGTCGCGAGAAATCGGTAAGGCATTATACGATTTTATTCACGTAAATAAATTGATAACTGTTGTCAATAACATGCTTTACCTAAATTAGTTTGGTAAATCTTGAACGGTAAACGTATATTACTGCTTTATTATTGACATGAAAATTGAAATTTTTATGAATTTGAAAACATGTAGTAATGTGATACTATTTCCAAAGTCGTTATATAGCTATACGAAAAAAGACACTGGTAGCTTTTACAAGAACAAAATCGTATTAGTTTATTACAATTACCATTCATTCATGAAAATACTGTAGAAAAACATCGTAATGTAGGGATATAGTTTTTATGATATTACAATTTCACGAGAATAAAATCGTTATGTGCCGTTACTTAGGATACACTTAAATATAAAATCAGTATTATACATCTTTCGTAATAACTTTAAAAGTATACATTATATATTTTTTTATTATAGCTACTTATTAAGAAAAAAAAATACTGAAAAAAATGATGTATTGTGTGTTAATATAGGCCGGTTAGTTTATGCGCAAAAACAGAATAACAGTTTATTGCTCGTCCTGTAAAATTTACTTTTGTCTATTACGATTTTATTCCCCGGGGGCGTCGATATTATGATTGATTTCCCATGCCAACTTTCATAATATTTGTGTTCCGGCTGAACAGTCAACTTTCTTTGCTTTTTTTTTACTTCTTTCTTGACCGCATCGGTGAAACCATTGGTGTCACTGACGTCAATGGCCGTCGGTGGTCATTTACCGTCGGAGGGCTCGTCTGCTCGTCTGCGCGGTTGTTCGTATACTTGGAAATTGGTCACACCCTGAGCCCGGAGGTTGGTGAAGGATCAAGGATGCTCTGTGCAGTAACATTACAACTGATCCATACTCGTTAGCTGTTAACTAATCAACTATTTTATCTTACAGGGGTTAGTGGTTTGGATAAGAACGGTGATCCTAATGGTACGTATTTAATTTATTCATCATCATCATCATTATCACAACCCATAACTGTCCCACTGCTGGGCACGGGTCTCCTCTCACAGTGTGTGTGAAATCTGCCAATCCACAGTTGGCCAGCGTGGTCGACACTGGCCAGTGCCCCTCATGCTGTGAAAAGAGGCCCGTGTCGCAGCCATATATAATACCTTTAGGAACTTTTGTATGGTGCAGACCATTCAACAGCAACCTTCAACAGAAGACACATGTCTCTATACCGTCAGTTGTTCAGCAGAGTGATATACCTACATATTTTAGAGGCGACTATCTCAGTCCTCAAGGGTAGCAACACATGTGTGACCGAATTATAACGAGACTCTCACTAACAATGACTAACTGGACTATTACTAAAAACAACTAACAGTGTTAGTCACACTCACTAACAGTCCCTGTCCCAGTCCTCATACTTACAAACTAACCAACTAATGTTCTAACACCGTCACCTAACCGGACTAACCATCCCAGTCCCCATATAAGTTTGTTCTAAGCCGGTCACAGTTGTCATGGGCGGCAACGGAAGGTGGTGCTGCATGCTCGTTTGCTACGTTCATTAGTATTTATATATTTTTTTTAGATGGTTACATCTAAAATCTATAACCATCTTTGTTAATCACACCTTTTGCTAACAGGACTAACCATCCTAGTCCCGATGTGAGTCTTGTTCTGTGTCGGTCACAGTTGTCATGGCGGCAGCGGAAGGTGCTGCATGCTCGTTTGCTACCCTAATAACATAAAACTAATCTATTAGGATGAGTCTTGCTTTATTATTTTACTTTGAGACAACCTGCATTACATCTGCATTTTACATCTGCATTATTCAAGTGACACAATATGTAGTAATTTTATTTATTTTTTAAAGACTTATCTTTTACAGCCTAAATTGATACAATAGTTATAAGGATAAGAGTTTGAATTAGATTTTAATAAGTTTTCTTTTTTTAGCACTCACCTCCAAAGTAGGTATGTATGAAGTATATTACTATTCGATCAAGTAAATTAAACGAATATACGTGGCGTTATAGAAATAATCTAACAAGTAAAACCCGACTTCAAAATAATGCAAACCGGATAGCCATGGGAAAAGTGCCCCCAAAGCCTGGGGTCCGAAACTATGTCCAAATGATACTTTATATATAGATAACATGATATACAAAATTCCACCCCCCCACTACCCCTCAGGGGGCTACGGCACCCAGAAAACCGAAAACTGTTTTATTTATGTAACTGACGCAAATCAATTAATCAATTTTGCACATGATGCCGTTGTCAGAACTGGACCAAATTGAAAGGGCACCAGCTTTCAAATAAAAAAAGAATTATCAAAATCGGTTCACCCAGTCGAAAGTTCTGAGGTAACAAACATAAAAAATTGGTTGTCTGTAAAGTCGGTTTACTAACGATAGTTGAACGTGACAACGTCTTAAGAAAATAATTTCCTTTGAATGAGTAGGCAAGCACAATAAAAGAACACTTTTTCAATACAAGTTAAGTCATTTATTAAAAATGGTTGTCTGTAAAGTCGGTTTACTGACGATAGTTGAATGTGACAACGTCTTAAGAAAATAATTTCCTTTGAATGAGTAGGCAAGCACAATAAAAGAACACTTTTTCAATACAAGTTAAGTCATTTATTAAAAATGAATGCTGGATACTTATACATCCTACATCGTGATTCAGAATTATAGCGCCCCACTACTCAACGCCATCTAGTGTACTGCGAGTGAACTACCAGCTCAGCCAGCCTTCCTCCATCGATAAATGGACCCAATCGAACTTAATGAATAATTGTTCACTGCACAATACATAGATGGCGCTGGTATAATAATTCACCAACGGTAACGACGGTAACGCATGAGTCATGTTTTTTCATGCGTGCCACCGAATTATAAGACGTTGTCACGTCAAAATGAATGCTGGATACTTATACATCCTACATCGTGATTCAGAATTATAGCGCCCCACTACTCAACGCCATCTAGTGTACTGCGAGTGAACTACCAGCTCAGCCAGCCTTCCTCCATCGATAAATGGACCCAATTGAACTTAATGAATAATTGTTCACTGCACAATACATAGATGGCGCTGGTATAATAATTCACCAACGGTAACGACGGTAACGCATGAGTCATGTTTTTTCATGCGTGCCACCGAATTATAAGACGTTGTCACGTCAAAAAACTTGCGGATTGGCGGAGGGGTTAGTGGCCAACCCAAGTGTGCGAAATTTGAAGCTGTACGTAGGTATCCGACATGGCTTAACGACAGCTACTATGTGCTATGTTAACAACCTGGACCGACGGCTTGACGTGCACGAAGCACGGAAGCGGCCAAGAAATTCAGCCACTAGCGGTCACCCATCCAACTACCGACCGCCCGCTATTGCTTAACTTTGTCGATCACTTAAGGTGGCGGTTCACAGCCGAGACCGAGACAACAAAAAGTGAATACAAGGACAAGACCACAAAAAGTGAATAGGCTTTTTGACGTGACAACGTCTTATAATTCGGTGGCACGCATGAAAAAACATGACTCATGCGTTACCGTCGTTACCGTTGGTGAATTATTATACCAGCGCCATCTATGTATTGTGCAGTGAACAATTATTCATTAAGTTCGATTGGGTCCATTTATCGATGGAGGAAGGCTGGCTGAGCTGGTAGTTCACTCGCAGTACACTAGATGGCGTTGAGTAGTGGGGCGCTATAATTCTGAATCACGATGTAGGATGTATAAGTATCCAGCATTCATTTTTAATAAATGACTTAACTTGTATTGAAAAAGTGTTCTTTTATTGTGCTTGCCTACTCATTCAAAGGAAATTATTTTCTTAAGACGTTGTCACGTTCAACTATCGTCAGTAAACCGACTTTACAGACAACCAATTTTTTTATTATATAATTGGAATCTCGGAATCGGCTCCAACGATTTTCATGAAATTTAGTATATAGGGGGTTTCGGGGGCGATAAATCGATCTAGCTAGGAATCATTTTTAGAAAATGTCATTTTATTCGTGTTTTTGTAGTCCCAATTAAACTGAAAAACATGACTCTTCCTGACATCTATTGGCGAATAATAATATTTTTTTGTGAGCAACTAATTGCTTTAACGACACAACAGCAGATGGCGTTGTTAAGTAACACGAAGTCAAAAAACACAATTTATAAAAAAAAAACCGAGCAAAGCTCGGTCATCCAGATATTATTTATATTAAATGATTAAAATTTTGTTTCTTTTGCAGTTAATGGCGTACATAAAGGTACGTATTTTCAAATACTTTCTTTTTTTTTTTGAAGCGCTCATAGCCCGGCGGCTTACGTCGATCTCAAGTGATCGACAAAGTTAAGCAACAGCGGGCGCGGTCTGTAGTTGGATGGGTGACCGCTAGTAGCAAAAATTTCTTGAGCGGTTCCGTGCTTCGGAGGGCACGTAAAGCCGTCGGTCCCGGTTGTTATCATTTAGTAGCAGTCGTTAAGCCATGTCGGATACCTTCGGGCGGCTTATAATTTCCGACACTTGGGTTGGCCACTAACCCCTCCACCAATCCGCACTGGAGCAGCGTGGTGGAGTATGCTCTAGGCCACCTCAGGTACGAGGAGAGACCCGTGCTCAGTAGTGGGCCATTAATGGGTTGTAGCCATTTTCAAATATAATAATACTTTTGAATGATCTTATAATGTGGGGTTAGGACATTCTCGATAAATTAAAATACAAAACACACATAATATATTATAGTCGACAACATTTTGTTAACTAAACTTTACAAAGTAATTTTACTTAAAAATATATTTTTGTTTCAGTTGCAGATGAAGTTGGTAAGTATCAGTAGAATTTTTTTAATCGGAGACTCTTGTCAGAGTGGTCGTGGTTGGGCTGACGAGGTACATGGCGAGATGTTGGATGTGTTATTTTCAGGAGGGTTGCTCTCTTGACGATGTGCTTCCATTTCTGACGGTTAGAGGCGTTGCGAGTGCATTGCACCATGGTGGACTCAGTTGTTTTTTTGATCCCGTCGGTCCAGCGGGTTGGTGACCGCGTGTCCTCGTGCCTTCCACCTGACCCTGAACTACCAGTCTCTCCATCGAGTTCTCATTTCTGGAGATGTGGCCAAAGAACTTAAGTATTCGCAGCTGCACAGTTGACGAAAGGCGGTCTTTGATATGAAATTCTTGGAGGATAGAAATATTGGTGCGAAAAGCCGTCCACGGGATCTTCAAGAGGCGTCTCCAGCACCACATCTCCAATGCGTCGATTTTGCGGTGATCCAGCAGTCTCAGAGACCAAGTTTCGTCTCCATATAGAAAAATTGGAAAGGCAAGGCATTTCATCAATCTGACTTTCGTCTTCTTGGTGATTCGCCTGTCCCCCCAAATCTTTCCCAGCCGTGCCACTGCCGATCTGGTGCTGGCGCACCGTCTTCTGATCTCGTCGCCACATCCTCCATTACTGGAGATAGTAGAACCAAGGTAGATATAGCTCTGTACAAGTTAGCAGTTAGCTATGTTGTATATGTTGATTCCATTTTGTTCAGCCCGGTCCACTATCATCTTGGTCTTGTCTCGGTTTATAGCTAGTCCGAATTTGAGGCTGGTAGTTTCGAGACGAGTCAGAAGATTTTCCATGTCTTCTTTAGTTTTTGCGAGAAGGGTAGTGTCATCAGCTGATGACACTATCAGTAGAATAGTTATTAATAGACATCCGCAACCAGTTCCGCTCAAGTTAGTATTTAGGTATAAAATGGTAGTACCTAGCAAAAATATTGTAATTCGTTTTTAAGCACTATTTTCAAAACATGTGCCGAGGAGTTTTCTTTCGCCGTTTCTTTTTCTCCTCTAAGATTTAAAATTTAAAGGCACCTTAGCGAAACGGTGGTGAATGCAAAAAATGACGTTCACAAGTGTATTCAAAATACCTACGTGAAATAAATGATTTGAGTTTGAGTTTGAGTTTAATAATATTTACGTTTTAACACTTAATAATCTTTTCTTACTTTATCTTATCATTTAGCCTTTTTGCTGATAATTATTTATCTTACAGGTATTACCCGCGGTGGTATAGACGAGAATGGTACGTGTGTCCAGTCTTTATTGCATCTATATCTATATAATTAAATAAAAATCAATTTCTGTTCGTTACTCTCGTTTAACTCGAGAACGGCTGGACTGATTTGGCTAATTTTGGTTTTGAATTATTTGTGGAAGTCCCGGGAAGGTTTAAAAAGTGTGTAAAGAAAGTCAAACATCTGATGTTCGTCCCGTCGGTCCTTTAAAAATCAATTAAATTTAAAAGTCGTTGAGAAAAAAGGTTTGTGTGGTTTTATGAAACCACGGTAAAAGTGAAACTTTTTTCACATTATAGACATTTAACTAAAATTTTTTGGAATAATATTCCATTAAGGGTATAAAAATCGCTTTATCAATCTTAATTTTATACTTGGAATGATAATGGGAAATAATAAAAGTAGACTATTACTTTTAACACTGACAAAAACAAACAAAATAGCGTGGAGCACTGGCACAAATGAGTAAATAGTCTATACCCTACACGGTCAGCTGCTGCGAACTATAGCCGCCGCCATATTGGCCTTGGCTGCTCTGACGAGCGCCTTTCACTTTATCCCTACTCCGCGGCCGACCGTCACGCGACATGCAACACACAGACGAAAAAGTTTGAGACGATGTAATAAAAGTTTCACTTAAAAAAAAGTTACTTTTAAAATTTTTTTGGTTTTGGATGTCAAACGTTTGATGGTCGTCCCGTCGTCCAATTATAATCGAAATCGGCCCACCCGTTTGTGAGCTTCGATGCCACAGATAGACACACACACAGACAGACAGACATCGAGGTCAAACTTATAACACCCCTCTTTCTGCGTCGGCGGTTAAAAATATTTGGGCGTACGAGACAAACTAAATAAACACGACAAATCAGTGATACATTTTAAAGTCAACAACTGAAGGGTGGTGCTGCTTACTCGTTTGCTACCTTATATCTATAAAATAAATAAAAAAACAACAACAACAACGCACTCCGAGAGTGCCGGCAGAAGTGAAAACTTGAATTTTTTTTATTTTTATAAACAGAAATACTTAAATCAGGTGTCCTACTACCTACTTTAGATGAGTGCCAACCCTACATTTATAAAAATACCTAGTGTACATTCAACCCTAGCTTTACGTTGCCATGGTATTATAAATAACAGTCACCACTGACAGTTTAAAAGTAACCTTAATACAAAGTATCTGAGTAGTTTCTTGATTCTAAACATAAATTACAGTCACCATTGACAGTTTAAAAGGAACCTTATCACAAAGTATCTGACTAGCTTTTTGATTCTAAAATAAATGTTACGAATTTTCACTTCAAAAAAAATGGGTACAATGTTCCCAAAGTTGAAGTCGAAGAAGTTGAAGTCGACCAATCAGCACTTCCATACGTTGTGAGTCCCGAGATCAGCAGTGGGACTGCTGTAGGTTGCAAGGTGAAAGTTAAAAGAATGGGAAAAAATCAAATGTGGCACTCGGAGACTGCCGCGGTAAAGCTATTGCATAGCATTTTTTATCAACTTATGCAATTATAATTATTAGAAGTTATAGAGTTATATCAGAACAGCGCCATCTAGTTTGTAGAAAACATATGTACCATACCTTAGTATTAAGGTACTAGATGGCGCTGATTGGGGTGTTAGGTTTTTTTCGTTACGGAATTTCTGGATTCGGTCCCCACGCTCAAGGCCCGCGATAAAAGCTATGCAATAGCTTAATATACCCAATATAAAATCATGTTTACATATTGTTTTCAGGACAAGATACGACCAACGCAAGAAAGCTCAAGGAAGGTAACAATGGATCAACATCTGCAGCAGGTTTGTGCCAAACAGTATCTATAGCAACCATATGTTATTGCAGCCCATATGCAGTTCATTCGTTATATTCCCATAACGCATGTGTTATTAATGTATTGAATTAAATTGCTGCGACTTGAGGATGTCAAAATATGAGCAAAGCTATGCTTGCGACTTCGTCCGCGTGGAATTTAACAAAAATCTAAAATAAAAGTAGCCTATTTAACTCCTTATGACATCAGCAATCTGCCAGTGAAAGTCCCGTCAAAATCGGTCCAGCCGTTCCAGAGATTAGCTAAAATAAACAGACAGACAGACAAGAATTGTAAAAAATGTTATTTTGGTATATGCACCGTGTATACATCCTTAAGCATTTAGTAAAAAGTGGATATTTTAATACAAGCAGACACTCCAATTTTATTTATTTGTATAGATATAAAATGTTAAATTTTTTTTCAGAAGGAGGACCCTTAGCGGTTAACGCAGGATTTTATACAGGCGCTGTGGGAACAACAGCCGTGTAATGCAGTTCCTCTGTTATCTGCTTATAACGCATGTGTTATTAAAGCATTAAAGTGAATAAAAATAACACTGTTATTATTTACTGGCCCTGGTTACCCTTAGGAAAACTTATTTAAAGAGTATATAAGATTTTTAATTTGACATATTTTTATGATTTATGAATCGATGAAAATAAAACAAACATGTTGCACTAATCTTACGATTTAGCTGTTTCTGAAAACAAATGCACACACCATTGACATAAATACTATAGACATAGGGTCTCCTACTAAAATCGCGAAAATAATGTCCCAGTTTGACATTACAAGAATATAAAAATGTTTAGAAGGTAATTTAAACACTAAATTCATTAAATCACGGTTTTATTTCGATTGCAACAAACACATACGTCAATGGCACCTTATGACACAACGATTACACTACACGCCATAATGACAAGCAAAATAATTTAAACAAAAGTAACGGATATACTTATCTCTTTCTGACTACAGTCTGTATAGCGAGAAGACAAAGACAAAGATATATTTTTGATTCTTTTGAGTGATTCTGAGATTTATTTACGAAATTAATTCGATTTAAAATAAAATAGTGTGTATTCGTAGCAAACCAATACTTTAAAAGATAAAACAATGTTTTACTTACCGAAAATATGATATACCATCGGCTTATTTCACTTTACTTGCGTAGTTTTTTCACGATTTCAAAATACAATACGGCATCGTTGATGTGTAGTTGACAGCACGGTCAAAAAGGGACTAACGCGGCATTGTTGTTCTTCTTGCATTTTGTTGTTGAGTTGGCTCGGACATTTTTTAGCGCGGACCGTGCGTCCATAGTAATATCATATGTCAATGGCACACACACACAAATAAATAAATATTGTTATAATCAATATTGTCGGATTTATTGAAAGGAAGTAAGAAACGTATTGTTTCTACATTTCACATTGCACTGTAACAAGGGGGTACAAAGATATCTAAAGAATACGAGTAGATGCTCAAATACACTCAGCGGCACGGAATCTTGGCCAAACTCATAGCAGACTATAACATTTTTTTAAGTGTGTGTAACTTTGTTCTTAATGTATAATTGGGTGGAAATAATGTTTACGTTAATCCTAAGAGGCTAATTAACTAAGTTGAAGTGCATTTTGATTAGATTTCTGAAGTTTAGTTGAACCGTGTCATTTATCCGACGAAGTCTACGTTTTGAATTGTGTTCTGGAATTTGCAAGCGTTAAGTTGTCGAAGTTCTTTGGTTTTATTGTGATAAATAAACATCTAAAGGCGCCTTAGGATCCATACAAATGCCTCTATCACCAAGTCAGATAGCACAAGCAATGGCATTAGTCGAACTAGGGATTACCCATCGTGAAGTGGCTACTATCCTTAACGTACCGGGTTCTTCGATGCAATATGCACTAAAACGGTACCAAGAGACTGGCCTCTGCACACGCAGACCAGGTAGTGGCGGTGTACGTTGCACGTCAGCTCGTGACGACCACTTTATTGTGTTAGAGATTTTAAGAAATCGCTTCCTTACTGATGTCGAGATCCGGCAGCGGCTTCAAATCTCCAGGAATGTAAATGTTAGTGAGCGTAAGGTGAGAAGACGTATGGAGGAAGTTTTTAAGACCAAGAAGACCAGCCCGTGGCCCACAGCTTCTCCCACAGCATAGAGCAGCGCGATTTCAATTTGCCCGCGAACATGCTAACTGGTCTCATGAACAATGGGAAAGGGTTTTGTTTACGGACGAGTGCAGGATTGCTTTAAATGCACCTGATGGTCGACAACATGTCTGGAGAAGGAATGGTGAACGATATCTGGCGATTACTACCATTCCCACAGTGAGTTTTGGTGGAGGCTCTATAATCGTATGGGGTGGCGTTAGTTCTGATGCACGTACAGAATTGGTCATCGTCAATAACTCTCTAACTGCAACACGATGCGTCGAGGATATCCTTCAAGAACATGTTGTACCCTTTGGAGGGTTTATTGGATATGACCGATTCATTTTAATGCATGATAATGCACGACCATACGTCGCTCATATCGTAAATGAGTACCGTCAAGAGGTTGGTATTCAAAAATTGCAGTGGCCAGCTCGCAGCCCCGACTTAAACCCAATAGAGCTCATTTGGGATTAGCTAAAAACGACAATTAAAACAGCATCGAACCTACCACAAACCCTTAGCCAGCTTCGAGATGCTGCACTGACTGCGTGGCGCGACTTATCGCAAGTGGACATCAAGAATGTCATCGAAAGCATGCCAGACCGAATGCAGGCGGTCATAAGGGCTAGAGGAGGAAACACGCGATATTAAAAAGTACAAAATGTTGTCAAAGATCAAACAGTTTTTAATTCCTAGTGCTCAAAACTGCAGTGTTTAATTTTGTGTAAATGTGATTTTGCGCTTAAACTGCATTAAAAACTTAAAAAGACGTTATTTATGAGTAAAAATGATTAAAGACGTTAAGTGGATGAACAACGATTAAATTGGCCTAAATTAGAAGTGTACAAACTGAAAAAAACTGAAGTTATCACAAATTTTGTAGGTGGCCAAGTTTCCGTGCCGGTCAGTATATTTTACAACATAAACCAGACGTTAGCAAAACTTATTTCGTCAACCCCCAGTTTGAAAGTGAATTAGTTGATAATATTCAATTAATATTTTGAATAGATTTATTAAAGTGAAACTTTTATTACATCGTCTCAAACTTTTTCGTCTGTGTGTTGCATGTCGCGTGACGGTCGGCCGCGGAGTAGGGATAAAATGAAAGGCGCTCGTCAGACCAGCCAAGGCCAATATGGCGGCGGCTATAGTTCGCAGCGGCTGACCGTGTAGTGTATAGACTATTACTCATTTGTGCCAGTGCTCCACGCTATTTTGTTTGTTTTTGTCAGTGTTTAATGTAATAGTCTACTTTAATTGTTTCCCATTATCATTCCGATTTTCCAAGTTCATAAAATAAAATTATGATTCATAAAGCGATTTTAATACCCTTAATGGAATATTATTCCAAAAATTTGTAGTTGAATGTCTATAATGTGAAAAAAGTTTCACTTTTACCGTGGTTTCATAAAACCACACAATCCTTTTTAGAATCTTTGTTTGTTTGTCGGTTTGTCTGCGGTTTTACGCGCTAATCCTAGAAGCGGCTTAGCCGTTTTGGGTGCGGTTTTCACTCATGTATTATGGTTAGCTTCACTTAACATTTAATGTTTGTTTTTGACCGATTTCTAAAAGGAGCAGGTTGTATGTTCGACGACTATATTTTTTTATGTGGATATCCAAAGATTTCTCCGTCATTTGTGAAACGATTTGAATGTTTTTATGTAATAAGAACGTACTTCCGAGGTGGTCACACTTGTGGGTACTCCACAAGTCAGGATCTGATGATGGAATCCCGGGGAAATCGAGGGGAACCCTCAATTTTTTTTATAATACTTGTCGATGTTGAAGTCGGTTTTGGCTTTGGTAAATTATATTTCAATCAGTGCATAAATAATAAATTATGTCAGTTTAGCGAATTAAGCCTCGCAATTTTTGTGTCCGCCACGTTTAACAGTGCGGAATATTCAACAACCCAGAAGGCCATATTCTCGAACAATAAAACAGATGTGTCGAATCGCATTGTGAAATGACAATACATTTAATATATTTTTACATTAATTAAGTACGCTTTTTATATTGAACTTGAAGACTTGAACAGCCTCAACCACGGTTTTGTCTTGTACAAATTAAAATAGGCAAAGACAGAGGTACTAACGTATAACGCACCGCAACTACAGATTTGGCGCTTTTGATTTTCACCTGATGCGGAACGAAACCTAACTTTATTTTTACTCATGGAAAGACCTTCGTCTCGGTCATACGGCCACGCGAGGTTATCTGGGGTTTGATTTGAACCCACAAACCACACGGAGTCGACGCCTCCCGCATTAATGCCGGGACTGTGTGCTACTCTCGCGCCACTGTCAGGGCGCGTTCGCATAGGACGTCCGCTTTACTGGATCCAGTATACTGGATGCTAGTAGTGTATGTAGTTGTATACGTGTTCACACAGAATCCAGTATACCGGATCCAGTAAAAAATCCCACACACAACGGAAATACTGACCTGTTAAAACGGATCCAGTAAAACGGACGTTCTATGTGAACGCGCTCAAAATGCTGTGTGAATGTTGCCAAAAGAGGGGTGTTATAAGTTTGACGTTGACGTCTGTCTGTCTGTCTGTCTGTTTGTCTATGGCATCGTAGCTATCAAACGGATGGACCGATTTCGATGCGGTTTTTTTCATTTGAAAGCCAGTTTCCTTGCGGTGGTACTTTGCTATGTTTGGTTAATATCGGTACAGCAGTGTAAGAGTATCAGCTCTTTTCCAAAATGATGTAAGGCATTTTTTGCGTATGATAACTCAATTAAGTGCTTCACGCGTGCCAGTATAATGTTTGAAAGCTGACGTGATCGACTTGGTTCGTAGCTATAACTTATGAAGATCTTTTCAAGCGTTCGATGATCATCAGTTCATTACAGATTTTGTTAGGGTTTTTAATGTTTACTTGACCAATAGTGCAAATTACTTTAAAACTTGGCTGTATAAAGGAGATTTCAATTTCAACAAGACAAAACACTTTCTTGCTATTTGACTACACTTTCAATGAACACGGTAGAAATAGTACAAGGGACCGTCTTAAATTAAGTAAAATATTGGGCTGGCCATGATGAATCTCACACAATCTCTCATGCAGGAAACTTAGGAAATATCACGCATTTTTTTCGTCATGTATTTTTTCCGTAATTTTTTGCGAGAAAACTGAATTACGTAAAACATGTTTTCCAATCAAATAATATAAAATGGTTAATCCTATGCATTAATGCTATTTACTAAATCCAATGCAATCAAGCAAATATTAACCGTTTATTCTATTTTTTAAATAATTATGTTTTTTAATATGTATACGCTAGAGAACCAACGCGAGCGATTAGATTTAACTTTTTTATACAAACTCCTTAGGAATCAAATAGATTGTCCTGACCTGCAGCAAATTCAATTATAACGTAACCCGAAAAAATTGAAGAAGGTATATTACACCTCTTCGAGTCCCAATTCGTTAAAGTGCTCGGTGCCAATTCCGTAGTTCTTTGTCTTTGCAAAGCATTAAATGGATGCCATGGGTCATTGAATCTTAATATCTTAATATATATAAATCTCCTGTCACGATGTTTGTACGCGATGGATTCCTAAACTACTTAACCGATTTTAAATTAAATTGGCACACCGTGAGCAGTCTGGTCCAACTTGAGAGATAGGATAGTTTTTATATATTTTAAATTGCAAATTAAATTATTTTATGTTTAGTTCATTTTATGTTTAGTTTTATGAATCCCTCATAGATGGCGCTGTTGGTTGATTCGTCAATAAAAGCATTCGTTTGACAACGAGGTTGCGAAGACACCCGGTAGATGGCGTTGTTACTCTATTATAATCACTGAGCCACAGCAACGCGTGGTTGGGACAGCTAGTATATATATAATGTTGTTTCTTCAGTACAGACAGACAGACAGACAGTATATATATAATGTTGGTTCTTCGTCTTCAAAAGAAGTAGGTATCACAACACTAACAAACAAACTCTAGGCCAGCACAAACAGAACCATATTTTTACAATTACCTATTTAAGTTAATTAATGCATGCTGTGTTTGCTTTAAAGAGTTCAATACTTCTTGTCTAGGATTTGTTATAAGTTTACATTTTTATGGTAAAGTATTGTAAAAGCTGGCAGACCTTAATGAATAAATAATAAAAAATAAGCATTTAAAAAAATCTCAAGTGAGATTAAAGGGGTGGAGCATATTGAGCCAAGTCTCACGACATCTCACCGAGGAGAGACCGGGCTCGCAAAGTCCCAAAATCGTCTCGTCATTACCTAATTAACATCCAGAATACCAGAATACAGAACATTTAAATAGAGTTAGAATGGCGATCAGTCGAAGTTCGTATGAAAACTAGTGTCGCCGTTTCCACCCCACCTTTCAGCTCTACTACATATGTACTTGGTGTCGCACATATTTGCAATTGGAACGAAGTTCCTTATCGCGAATTGTGAAAGGGGCCTAGACGGCATAAATTCTTACGAAAAGTTGTCACGACAGTTTTAATTCTTACGAAAAGTTGCCACGACATGTTTTTCTGCCTGTCTCTCTCTCTCTTATAGAAAGCAAGCCAGATATTTTCATTTCTATTTCGCATTGAACAGTGTGGTGTCGCGACGATTATTTTTTATTTTATTTTTGTTTATATTTTTGTTTTTTTTTATTATTATTTTTTTCTTATTTTTTTTTATTTTCACTGACGATAGATAACGCTACCAGTTTTAAATAATTATAACTTAAAAAAATAAAATTTTATTGCAATTCCTTCAACCTTCACTAATTAATCGAAAGAAACTTCGTTCCATCCGGGTGTCCCTTGACACCTCTCAAGTTTTTTAAATCTAGCCAATCGTAGCGCCACGCAATCACGACATTTCAAATGGAACGAATCACACACATACAGCACACAGATGTACATTTTTATAGCTTATTTGTGTGAGTTTTAGTAATTTAGTTACGTGTGGTTTAATATGTGCATTTGCTCAAAACACTTGGCGCGTCTGCCCCGCCCACAACGCCGTTTATTATTTTTAAATGTTCTGTGATGCCCCAGGTACGGTAGTGGGCGATGGTACTACCCGGGATAACGTTATGGGGGTTTTGTCATACATCTTCCCTAATAGATTAAGTTGGTTATAAACTATTTGAGTGCTAAATTTCACTTAAATCCGTTCAGTCGTTTTGTCGTGATTGATCTCGAATATCCAAATTTCTGGAAAAAATTATGATTATTCGAAGTTAAAACCAACTTCGAATAATCATAATTTTTTCGAATACTTAATCAAAAACAATTTTCGAAAGTTAAACTACGTCATCGCTTCAAGATTCCCTACCGTGAGTAGTCTTGGAAGAAGAAGTGGGTCACATTTACAATATTAGTAAGATAAGATGTACAGACAGCGATCGGTTACAGATTTATTTTATGTATATATTAATGTAGCGAATCTTTACCGTACATCAGAAAGTTTTACATAAGAATGATGTACCTGCCAAAATAATTTTGATATGAATAAACATTACTTCTGTGTAAACAAGTTGTTTCTTTACATAGTTGTTATATAATTTGTCATGGCATTATTAAGTTACAGTATATAAGTACCGCAAGGGAGTATCTTAAAACATTGTGCAGATCTATAGCTGTAGAGGAACTATACAAGAAAACATCATGAAATTCGCGGCCTTAGTTTGTCTGTTATTGGTAAGAATTGTTTTATTAATTTATGATTTAGTTATTTTATTACTTTGTGTATTGTGACCGACATAACGAGACTCACATCGGGACTAGGATGGTTACTCAGTTAGCAGACGGCGTCAGAACATTAATTTGTGAGTATCTACTAGGGCAGGGAATGTTAGTGACAGTTAGTATACTCTTAGTTGTTGTTAGTAATAGTCCAGTTAGTCTTAGGCTGAGATCTATAAACGATACTTAGCCTTAGTTCAGACTTTACTCTGACTTAAGACAGCGTTCGTATTTATAAAGCGATCTTTGACTTGGCTGAGCACGAGCTGAGCAAAGTCTAATAAGTTCATGAAATAGACGACTTACCAAAAAATCTGGATATTATCCGAACAAAAACAATGGTCCCAAATGAACCTAGATATTAGTCGGTTTCTAAGACATTTAAATTTTTCGTATTAACAAACAGATGGATGACAGCAATCAATTATGACATTAGCGGTTTTAGCTTATGCTGAGCACAATCGCAGCGTGTCATGTCTTTAAATACCAAAACGCAGTCATTGCAAAGCAAAGTTTTTCGTAAGTAAAGTCTGAGCTAAGGCTAAGTATCGTCTATACATCTCAGCCTTAGTCTCTTCGTGGTTCGGTGACAGATGTGTTGCAAACCTTGAGCAAGCCTTTGCTCTGATGTAACAGGATCCACACTGTCATGATTATTTATATATCTATTATTTTCAGACTTTCCTCGCATTGGGAAGCGCAGCTCCTTTATGTAAGTTTTCCATGTAATTAATAGTTTTAATAACAGAGAACACGCATTTATAATGCTAAGTAATAACATCTTTGGACATCATCGCCACTTAACATCAGGTGGGAATGTTGTCAAGGATTAACTTAGCATCGTATAAAAAAGTGAATAATAAATGCAAAGCACTCAATTTAGTCGCTCTGCTGTTAACTGAGGAGTTACCTCGTCTGGAGCTATCCTGAGCGTAGCTTACAGCGAAAACGCTAGCTTATCCCTTTGAGATATAACAAAACAATGTATGGGTGGAATATTCCTCTTTTATTGGTCTACAATAAAGTCCCCGATAGCATATATATGTTAGAGACTATCTTTTAAGGTTAGCTTACTATACCCGTTCTAAGTTTTAAAAAAATGGTTACGTCCAATGCGGTAATTGGAAAGAGGGATACAGTATTAATCCTTATCGACTTAAATATGTTAAATTTCAGGCACATTATTATAAGCCTGTACACCATATAATTAAAATGAATATCTTACCTATAAGTTATCGAAAAATAACGCGCGTGAAAATAAATTCGTGTGCAGTTTAGTGCTTTATAGTATCTTTTAGTGTTTTCTAGTGCTTTCCCGTTGATTCTGTTTTAGACTTTGAAATTAAAAATAAGAAAATGAATTAACTTAATTCCTACCAATAATTAGTTTCGTGTTAATCAAAACACCTCTGTTTACCTAGTCAGTTAAGTGTCAACTGTCAAATGAAACACGTAAGTTTAAATTATTATTTCAGCTACACAGACAAGTGCTTTAAAGAAATTACAAATATCAATTACTTTCTATAAACATACGCTACGAGAATACATAAAAAGTATCCATGTGGGTGACGAGGCCGAACACTCCTAGAAAACCCGCCAGTCTCCTTTCACGTAATTATAAATTACAAACCCATAATGTGGATATAGTGAGCGCGCGGTTTAAACTACTCCACTAAAGATCATTAACCCGGCCGCTCGGCCGCCGGCCGGTCGGTTACCGTACCTACACAGCTGTTGTCCATACATTTTTAGGTAATTTTGATTGCCATTTTCGAAATAATTATTGTGTAGAATTTTGACTTTATATTTTTAATCATTACCTATGACCATATTCTTTCACGTCCTCGAGTATGTCAAGCGAAATAAAAATCACCCTGTATAATTATGCGGCTATTAGCAAAATGACGCTGTAGTTCCTTACTTAGTTTATTTATTTTTTACAGACTTTACACATCTTTTACAGCCTAAGTTGATACAACAGTTATAAGAGTTTGAATTAGAACTTAATACTTTTTCTTTGTTTTAGCACTATTCAACGCCCTAGGTATGTATTAAGTATTACGTACTATTCGACCAAGTTAATAAGACGAATGTAAAACGAAACATGCTGACACCGAAGGCAGAGATGTATAATGAGATGTCCCTGACTGTTTGCTACTCGTATTTTTTACAACAAACAAATATGTTTTCCAGGGGCGATCACACAGAGACTACGTGTGACAAGTCATATAATTAGTGTGACATAGTTGACTATTCTCTGTCCGGGTGTGTGTGGGACACAGAGAATCCTAGTGTGAAGTTATATGTTAGTTATATTTACATAGAAACGTAAAGTATCATTAAAATAAAACTTTTTTCCTTCGCAGCTGATGGAGTAGATAGCGGTACGTATTTTTAATTCGCTTTTATTGACTTCATACTTAAGTTACTGTATTAGTTTGAACTTTGAACATGATTTAGACCCCCTCCGAAACGTCGGATTAACTCGAAATTTGGCATACACTCAAGGATCTAGCGCAAATTAACAATTAGAAAGAAAAATTGGTTGTCTGTAAAGTCGGTTTACTGACGATAGTTGAACGTGACAACGTCTTAAGAAAAAAAGCACGAATACCTATTCGACAATATATCACTGAATATATAATTAATATCGAAAGAATCATTACCTTTATCGCTGTAATTATCGTTGCTATAAACAATTGACACCACATTCACTTTTCACTGCACTTGATACTCGATCAAAACATATAAATGTACTATAGTATAGCAGCTGTCCACGCAAACGCATCGCTCACTCAAGTAGGAGAGAGACGGATGTCGGACGCTGCCGAACGCTGCCGAACGCAAAGGCCGATTGCTATGCCGTTACGGTAACGACGCATGAGTCATGTTTTTTCATGCGTGCCACCGGCTCTATCGAATTATAAGACGTTGTCACGTCAAAAAGAATGAAATAATTAACCGACTTCTTAAAACTCGATTCTGACTTTTCAGGGATCAGATTTCGTTCCAACTTTGTAGACTTTTCAAGGACCGATGGCAAGAAAGAAAGACAGAAAGAAAATGTTTATTCGCTGTTTAAAAAAGAAAAAATAAAATGCGAACGTTTGAATGGACGTATGAATGTTTGTTACTCTTTCACGCAAAAACTTAATTTGCTTACACATCAGAATATAATAAGATATAATTTTATACATAGGATATAATTTTTAAAGATATAGCGTGAATAATCCAAAATATATACCTAAATCTTTGCAAACCGAAGTAATAAGTTTCCCGAAGCGAAGCGAGGCCGGGTCCGTGGGGTGCTTTGTGCCAGATATCTTTCGTACTATTGTTAAAAAATTAAATGTGGCACTCGGAGACTGCCGCGGTAAAGCTATTGGATAGCATTTTTTATCAACTTATGCAATTATAATTATTAGAAGTTATATAGTTATATCAGAACAGCGCCATCTAGTTTGTAGAAAACATACGTACCATATCTTAGTATTAAGGTACTAGATTTTTCGTTACGGAATTTCTGGATTCGGTCCCCTCGCTCAAGGCTCGCGAGAAAAGCTATGCAATAGCTTAATAATACGAAATTAATATGACGTCACTTTAAATTCACAATGGCTGACGCCCCAAAATGGCGGACGATATTTTATAAAACACATGATAACATGTTTTGACGCTAATTCATTTCAAAATTGCTTTTGTTTCAGGTCTCAAAAAAATTGGTAACTATAAACTTTATTGTAGTGAAAACTTCTTTAGCATTGTTGTGATTTGAAAGTCGATGAAACGGAAATGACGCCAAAAAGTGACAGGAAACAGACAGACACATTTGCGTGGGAGAAAATGAGATAGGAAACAATATCCGCTTGCGTGCTCCAAGGTCGGGGTCCTAGAGCGATACCTTTTACGGCAAAATGGCGGCTTACGTAAGCAAAGCAGAACATCAATATTTCGACTGACAGTATTGGTTTTAAGTTTCACTTCTACCACGTGTGAATTGCACACATATTAGTTTTTTATTTTAAGTTACAACAGAATTTATATTTCACTTCGCCCGCGTGGGAGTTGGGAAAGAACCGAAAATTATACTTATATATGATATATATTCGGTCAATGGGCGTCGGTGGTCACTTACCATCGGAGGGCTCGTCTGCGCGTTTGTTCATATACTTGAAATTGGTCACACCCTGAGCCCGGAGGTTGGTGAAGACTCGAATGCTTTATCCAGTATCATTACAACTGGTGCATACTTGTAGCTGGTTACTAATTAACTATTTATCTTCTAGGTATTGATAGTGTAGACAAAGGCCCAGGAGAAAAATGTACGTATTTCATATCTTTATTACACAGTATCTGCGCACATTAGACCGACTCAACCACCGACCTACGCCAACTCAACTAAAAGACTCGACAAAACAAAAATTCAATTATGAGCTTTATATCTTTAGCCGTAAGGTTGAATTTCGAACGTATACTTAAAATACGTGTACTACTGGCGAGTAGGAGGGGAATACTAGCGAGTATACGTTCGAAATTCAACTGCTGCTGCGCACAGCATAGCTGAGCACAATCTCAGCGTGACATGTCTATAAATACCAAATCGCAGTGTTTGCAAAGTCAAGTATTTCGTAAGTAAAGTCTGAGCTAAGGCTAAGTATCGTCTATAAATCTCAGCCTTAAGGACAGGCTTCCCGAAGCGAAGCGGGGGCGGGATTTGACAACCTTGAGAACTATGGGTGGTAGCTAGTCAGTCAGGCTACAGTTCAGTACAGTCCATTAGTGCTTGAGTCCAGGATTACACTGGTTGGTAAACGGTCCAGCGATCTCTTCAAAGAAGGTCCAGGCGCCGTAATCTTGCACTCGATGGATTGCATGTATGCCTCTTATACCCCAGAATTCAACTCTTTTAAAATCTAAACTGAAAAATACCTTACAACTATTGGATACAATATAATAGTTGTAAGGATGTAATTTTAAATTAGATCTTAATACATTTTCTGTTTTTTTTAGCACTTCTCAACAACTTGGGTATGTATGAAGCATTAGTATTCGACCATTTTAATTAGACGAATGTAAAACAAAGCATGTAGATACCAATAGCAGAAATGTATAAAAGATGTCCCTGATTGTATAAAAGATGTCCCTGATTGTATAAAAGATGTCCCTGATTTTATAAAAGATGTCCCTGATTGTATAAAACCCCTGATTGTATAAAAGATGTCCCTGATTGTATAAAAGATGTCTATGACACTCACGACCCAGGGGATCTTAGTGTTTGACTATGTGTGTAATGTTATTTATTAAATTCCATAAAATGACAGTGTAAAGAATTAAAAACTTGAATTATTTCCCTTGCAGCTAATACCGTTGACGGAGGTACGTATCTTTAATATATCTATTAGCAGACAGAACGATCTTAACGTTTGGTGAGCGTGACCAACATGAGACAGAACGATAAACTGCGATTGTATGTGGCACAAGAAAATTAAGACGGTCAGCTGTCAAATTTGCTTGAAAGTTCCTTTGCTTTATTTGAAAAAATCGGCACGCAATGCGAAACAAAACATCCTATCATTCTGTTTCGTTTATTGGCGATTATGGCGTAAAAAAAAACAAGCAGAAGTCACAATATAAATTTACATCATACTCAAAATGTCAACCAGCAATAATTATTGGGAAAAAATGAAAATCAATCGTGCTCATCTCCGCAATACTTGAAAAGTTCACCCAATGATAATCCTTTAAAGTAACCCCAACATGTGGAAAAATCAAACATAATCTAGAAAAAATGTGGTGTCGTGGGACACCAGGTAGGAACGAAGTTCCTTCGGCTAATGAAGGCAACGGCGAACGAAAAGAAAGAGGGAGAAAGAGAAAGGTATTATACACTACTCGCTTGTGTATGCGACTGTCGCGCCTGCGCACGTCTCATTTAACGCTTTTATTCCACGCATTTTTTCTTACGGTTTTACTATCACATATTTTTCAGTTCGGTCGCCGCAGCAAAACCTATCCCCTCCAAGCCTGCCGTAAGGAACTTCGTTCCAATAAGTAGGTATACTCTCCCGGAGAAAATGAATATGATGCACAAACCAACAGAAATAAAACATTCATTTATGGGTCACAACAATGTATTGGCCTGGCCTCAGCCCTATTACAATCTCGTCAGAACTCCACTTATGAAAGGTATTCTGTATTTTCAGAAACTAAATCCAATGCCCCCACGGAGGAAATTCTAAAAAAGCTTGTACATGCGCCAATGTAACAGACTATACGAAAGTTACATTGTGTTGGGGAAAACGACACAAATACTACAAAAGTTATACTGGAACAGGGAGCCGCTCTAAAACATTTTCTAAAATGCCAGGTCCTAGTACTAAATGTTCTGCGCGTTAAGCATATCAATGAAAGACTTTTATCCAAAAATTACGCCTTATATGTAATACTTATCTTCTTAATATATATAAATCTCCTGTCACGATGTTTGTCCGCGATGGATTCCTAAACTACTTAACCGATTTTAAATTGAATTGGCACACCGTGAGCAGTCTGGTCCAACTTGAGAGATAGGATAGCTTACATCTCTATTTAAAGTCGCAATATTATTTTATTGCAAATTAATTATCTATTAATTGTAGAGCGGTACGAAGTTCGCTGGGACAGCTAGTATACTATATAATCCTCTCCTTTTTTGAAATCGGTAAATAAATATCTAATCTTATCACGTCTTTTGGTTTCACCGTAGTATAAAAATAATACGAAATTAAAATGACGTCACTTTAAATTCACATTGCGGACGCCCCAAAATGGCAGACGACTTAAAGCCGATTTCACCAATGTCGTATAAGTCTAATTCCCGGGATAAGTAGTCAATTACTCGCGAGTAAGCCCATTTTACGTTTCACCAACATAATTATAAAATCTCTATATTAAAGTATACTAAAGTCAAATCATATACCGCCGATTTCGGCCGTGTAAGCTGCTATTCGTAGATAAGTAGTGTCACTGTCTCTGCCACTAGTCACTTTCAACGCAATTGTCAACTACGTATTATTCCAATAAATAAAAGAATACGCAGCGCTATTGCGCAAGTATACGTCAAACTGTCTATTTTACTTGGGTTCATTACGCATTCATTCAATTCATTCGTTCAAACTCGCAGAGTAACTATGTGAGAGTAAGATAACGTGGTGAAACGAATTTGAAGTTAACCATCGCATAAATTAACCGAGTCAGGTTTTACTGGGATAGCTACTTTAATGTAAATTAAATGTTGGTGAAATCGGGCCTTAATAAAAAACAGTCATGTTTTGAAGCTAAATTATTACAAAATGTCTCTTTGTTGCAGTTCTTAAAACAATTGGTAACTATAAAGAAACTTGATTTATTTATTTATTTTAAATTTCAACAGAATTTATATTTTACTTCACCCGCGTTGGAGTTGGGGAAGAACCGAAAATTATACTTATATCTACACTAATATTATAAAGAGGAAAGATTTGTATTTTTGTATATTACGAATAAACTCAAAAAGTACTGGACCGATTTTAAAAATTCTTTCACCATTCGAAAGCTACATTATCTACGAGTAACATAGGCTAAATTTTATATGATATATATTCGGTCGACGGGCGTCGGTGGTCACTTACCATCGGAGGGCTCGTCTGCGCGTTTGTTCGTATACTTGAAATTGGTCACACCCCGAGCCCGGAGGTTGGTGAAGACTCGAATGCTTTATCCAGTATCATTACAACTGGTGCATACTTGTAGCTGGTTACTAATTAACTATTTATCTTCTAGGTATTGATGCTACAAGCGATGAAAATGCCAGTGGTACGTATTTAATTTCTTTATCACACAATATAAACCGTCTGTCGGTTTGAACGGTTTAACTTACTGCATGAGATTAGCGAATTGTTAGTAACAGATGTAGTTACAGACGAACACAATACATAAAAAAATAACCATTACGAGTTCTCACCTTGACAAAACGTTTGAGAACTCTCGTTCTCCATAATATTGTGGAAGGTGTGTGAAGTCTACCTACCAATCCGCACTTGGCCAGCGTGGCCGGACTACAGCATGTTCCCCTATAGTCCTCATACCTATTAACGAACTGACCGACTGACGTTATTATTCTATACATCTTGACTAATCATCCTAGTCCTTAAGTGACTTTGTTCTGTGATGATCACATTGTCATTGTCGGCAACGAAGGGTGGTGTTGCTTGCTCGTTTGCTACCTTTAATATTATAACAATAATAACAGTCATGGCAGTCATGGAGACTGCAGACTGAAGAGAAAAATTAAGACTTTAGAAAATAACTTTTTTGATCGTTAGCACTCATTAATGTTAAGTTCATCAAAAGTATGATTATTTGTACTTAAAAGTATTACTTACTAAAAGAGATATAACTGGTATGGTAATATATAAATAAAAATCAAAATGTGTGCAATTCACACGTGCTAGAAGTGAAACTTAAATAAAACGAACAGTCCAAACATTGATGTTTTGCTTTGCTTACGTAAGCCGCCATTTTGCCGATGCTTCCTATCTCATTTTCTCCCACGTAAAAATGTGTCTGTCTTTTTCGTTTCCGTTTTATATCATTTGCCGTCATTTCCGTTTCATCCAATTCCAAATCACAACGATACCATAGAAGTTTTCACTTTAAAATAAAATTATTAACCAAATGCCCCGATGATTAAATGATTTTGTATTTGAATTTGAGGGTGCAACGTTAATGCGAGATTGTGGAAATACTTGCATTATGAAATGTTATCTTTTTTAGGAAAAGAAACTAATGCGGCTGACCCAGGAGCAACATCAACCCAACCAGGTCAGGATCCAACTGTACCAACAGCAACAGGAACCATATATTAATGTAGTCCACGTACAGTTCCTCCGTTATCTCCCCATAACGCATGTGTTATTAAAGTATGTGAGTTTTGTGATGATCACATTCTGTTGTCATTGGTGGCTACGGAAGAGTGATGCTGCTTTCTCGATTGCTTATTTTTAATATTATAACAATAATAACATAGGCAGACATGGAGACTGCGGAGAGAAGTGAAAACTTTAAACTTTGGAAAATAATGTTTTTGATCGTTAGCATGCATATCATTTTTAAGTTCATCATAAAATTGTTGACCAAATGCCCGCATGATTAAATGATTTTGTATTTGAATTTGAGGGTGCAACGTTAATGCGAGATTGTGGAAATACTTGCATTATGAAATGTTATCTTTTTTAGGAAAAGAAACTAGTGCGGCTGACCCAGGAGCAACATCAACCCAACCAGGTCAGGATCCAACTGTACCAACAGCAACAGTAACCATATATTAATGTAGTCCACGTACAGTTCCTCCGTTATCTCCCCATAACGCATGTGTTATTAAAGTATGTGAGTTTTGTGATGATCACATTCTGTTGTCATTGGTGGCTACGGAAGAGTGGTGCTGCTTTCTCGATTGCTTACGTGACAACGTCTTATAATTCGGTGGCACGCATGAAAAAACATGACTCATGCGTTACCGTCGTTACCGTTGGTGAATTATTATACCAGCGCCATCTATGTATTGTGCAGTGAACAATTATTCATTATGTTCGATTGGGTCCATTTATCGATGGAGGAAGGCTGGCTGAGCTGGTAGTTCACGCGCAGTACACTAGATGGCGTTGAGTAGTGGGGCGCTATAATTCTGAATTACGCTAGTAAGGGTTTATGTAGGATGTATTATATATATTCAGTATATATTCAGCATTCATTTTTAATAAATGACTTAACTTGTATTGAAAAAGTGTTCTTTTATTGTGCTTGCCTACTCATTCAAAGGAAATTATTTTCTTAAGACGTTGTCACGTTCAACTATCGTCAGTAAACCGACTTTACAGACAACCAATTTTTTTTTTAATATTATTACAATAATAACATAGGCAGACATGGAGACTGCGGAGAGAAGTGATAACTTTAAACTTAAGAAAATAATGTTTTTGATCGTTACCATGCATAATTATCATTTTTAAGTTCATCATAAAATTATTGACCAAATGCCCGCATGATTAAATGATTTTGTATTTGATTTTGAATGTGCAACGTTAATGCGAGATTGTGGAAATAATTGCATTATGAAATGTTATCTTTTTTAGGACAAGAAACTAATGCGGCTGACCCAGGAGCAACATCAACCCAACCAGGTCAGGATCCAACTTTACCAACAGCAATATGAACTGTACATTAATGCAGTCCAAGTACAGTTCATCAGTTACCTACCCATAACGCATGTGTTATTAAAGTATTAAATATAATTAAAATAACAGTTTTATTATAAACTGAAAACTGACTTAGCTTCGTCTCTGTTCGATTCCTATTCTATTTTAAACAAAATGTGTTTGTACACTGAAGGTTTCAATAATACCAGATATGGTCTAAAGTTAGGGCAATATCTCATTAGGATGCCATGGCAGCGACGCCGGCAGTATCATTAACCCGGCAGCAGCAGCAGCAGTTGACCATTCCGAGTATTTTTAGATAATTTTGATTGCCATTTTTGAAATAATTATCGTGTAGAATTTTGACTTTATATTTTTAATTAACCTATGACCTTCCTATGACAATGTTCTTTCATGTCCTCGAGTATGTCAAGCGAAATAAAAATCACCCTGTATAATTATGCGGCTATTAGCAAAATGACGCTGTAGTTCCTTACTTAGTTTATTTATTTTTTACAGACTTTACACACCTTTTACAGCCTAAGTTGATACAATAGTTGTAAGAGTTTGAATTAGAACTTAATACAATTTCTTTGTTTTAGCTTTAACCAGCACCATCGGTAAGTATGAAGTATTTCGTATTATTGGACCAGTTAATTAGACGATTGTAAAGCAAAACATGCTGATACCGAAGGCAGAGATGTATTATGAGATGTCCCTGACTGTTTTCTACTCGTATTTTTACAACAAAAAAATATATTTTCCAAGGGCGGTCACACAGAGACAACGTGTCATTTGTCATACAATTAGTGTGACATAGTTTACTATTCTCAGTCCGGATGTGTGGGACACACACCCCAGTCTGAAGTTATGTGCGTAGTTTTATTTCATCATCACAACCCATAACTGTCCCACTGCTGGGCACGGGTCTCCTCTCACAGTGTGAGGGGTTTAGGCCATAGTCCACCACGCTGGCCAAGTGCGGATTGGTGGACTTCACACACCTTTGAGAACATTATGGAGAACTCTCAGGTGTGCAGGTTTCCTCACGATGTTTTCCTTCACCGAAGCAAGTGATAATTAAATTTTAATACGCACATAATTTTTGAAAATTAGTGGTGCGTGCGGGGTTTGAACCCGGACCCTCCGGTCCGGCAGTCCAACGTTCAACCACACGGCTATCACTGCTTTTTTTTGCGTAGTTTTATTTACATAGAATGAAAGCGTAAAGGATCATTAACATAAAACTTTTTTCCTTCGCAGCTAATGGTGTAGACAGCTGTACGTATATTTAATTCGCTTTTATTAGCTTCATACATTAGTATGTAACGGAAACTTTGAACATGATTTGACCCCCTGCGAAACGCCGGATTAACTCGAAATTTAAATTTAATCTAATTGTTAATTAGAAAGAAAAAAAATTGAGAGGTGTCCAGGGACACCCGGATGGAACGAAGTTTCTTTCGATTAATTAGTGAAGAAATTGTAAAAAAAATATAATATTTAGATTATGTATATAAATACACATACCTACATATATATATAACTATTATATATGTTATACTAATAATATAAAACATGCGCACGCCGCACGGCTTACAATAGCTTACTATAGCAAAAAGTGTCGTGACAACTTTTCGTAAGAATTTTTTCCGTCTAGCCCCCTTTCACAACGCGCGATAAGGAACTTCGTTCCAAAAAGAAAGAAAGTATTAATCGACTTCTTTAAACCCGATTTTGACCTATTTTCAGCGATCAGATTTGGTTCCAACTTTGTAGACTTATCAAGGACCGATGGCAAGAAAGAAAGGAAAGAAAATGTTTATTCGCAGTCTAAAAAATAAAAAATAAAAAATAAAATATAGTTGAAAAAACTGCAAAACACGCTTATACAAATATAATAAATCCAAATAAAAAATTGGTTGTCTGTAAAGTCGGTTTACTGACGATAGTTGAACGTGACAACGTCTTAAGAAAAAAAGCACGAATACCTATTCGACAATATATCACTGAATATATAATTAATATCGAAAGAACCTTTATCGCTGTAATTATCGTTGCTATAAACAATTGACACCACATTCACTTTTCACTGCACTTGATACTCGATCAAAACATATAAATGTACTATAGTATAGCAGCTGTCCACGCAGACGCATCGCTCACTCAAGTAGGAGAGAGACGGATGTCGGACGCTGCCGAACGCTGCCGAACGCAAAGGCCGATTGCTACGCCGTTACGGTAACGCATGAGTCATGTTTTTCATGCGTGCCACCGGCTCTATCGAATTATAAGACGTTGTCACGTCAAAATAATTGATAATGACGGACGCTCCAAAATGGCGGCCGATATATTTTTATAAACATGTTGTGAAGCTTGTTTATTAAAAAAAATCTTTTTGTTTCAGTGTTCGAAGGAGTTGGTAACTATAAGAAAACTTTTTTATTGTTTTATTTTAAATTTAAACAGATTTTATATTACATTTTACTTCGAGTTGGGGAAGGACCGTTAAAATTATACTTGTTAAAATTATTGTATAATTATTCAAGAAATGCCGTTAATGTTGTCTCAGGGGAAAACATTACTTACCTAAAACATATTTTTACATTGTAAATACATTATTATTACATTTATAACACAAAATATAGCAATAGGAGAAGATTCAGCTAACGGCGCTAGTGCTGACGTGAGCTATGGTCCAATTTAGCGCTGGTCTTCGGATATGACTGCTTTTCCATACCAACTTTCATCATATTTGTGTTCCGGTTGGACAGTCAAGTTTCTTTGCCTTCTCTTACTTCTTTCTCTCTTTCTCTGACCGCATCTATGATACCTTTGGTGTGACTGAGGTCCGTGGGCGTCGGTGTACATTTACCATGGGAGGGTTCGTCTGCGCGTTTGTTTGTGTACTTGGAAATGGTCACACCCTGAGCCCGGAGGTTGGTGAAGACTCGAGGATGCTTTCTCCAGAAACATTACAACTGGTGCATACTTGTAGCTGGTTACTAATTAACTATTTATCTTCTAGGTGTTGCTAGTGTAAACAAAGGACCAGGAGAAAAACGTACGTATTTAATTTCTATACCACACAGTATAACCTGTCTGTCGGTTCGAACGCTTAAAACGACTGCACGAGATTCGCGCAGAAATCTTAACATACTCGTAGTATAAATCAAAGTCGCCCCGCTGTCTGTCTGCTTAGATCTATAAAACTACGCAACGGATTTTGATGCGTTTTTCTAATAGATAGAGTGGAAGGTTTATATGTATTGTATAATACATACATAATATAGTAGAGAAACACTGATAATTTCAATAACCACCGTTTTGCGCTTAAATTGCAAACGCTGACTGAACCCTAGGAGATAGATCAAAATAATGTACCTACACCTCAAAAAGGTCTACAAAAAGTTCGAGATGGCATATGCATAAATGGATACCTTAGGAGTTATCGCAAAATGAAAACTAACGCGCGTGAAAATAAATACGCGTGCGGGTTACGTCTAACAATTTTGGAGTGCGGGCACTAAGGGACAGGTTTCCCGAAGCGAAGCGAGGGCGGGATTTGACAACAACCTTGAGAACTCTGGGTGGTAGCTAGTCAGACGGGCTACAGTACAGTACAGTCCATCAGTTCTGGAGAACGGGATTACACTGGTTGGTACACGGTCCAGAGACCTCCGCAAAGAAGGTCCGGGCGCCGTGACCTTGCATTCGAAGATGGATGTATGCCTCTTATACCCCAGAATTCAACTTTTTTCAAAATCTAAACTGTTACAATAGTTGTAAGGATGCTAGTTTTAACTAGATTTTAATTCATTTTCTGTTTTTTTAGCAATAACCAGCCTTGTAGGTATGTATATAAACTAAGTTACTACTCGACCAAGTTAATTACGCGAATGTCAAAAGTGACAATATCGACAAAACATATCGACGGTTAAAAGGCGACTTGATTCAAGCGCCATTTTGAGAACTTTAAAGGAGAGCGTTTTAAAGTTTATTTTTTGAGAAAAAAAATCACTATTCTTAAAGTATACAATAAAAATTGACGAGTCTCCCCAATCATAAAGCGGCATATTTTGTGCTATTTTTTTGGATATATATAACAAATAAAAGGTGTTTTTTAACGGAGTTAGATGTAACTTGAGCCATTTTGCACAATTCTCTGATCAGGGCAAAAGGAATCTTAGTACACGATTACTATTTATCTGTTCAAAGAAAAATAATTCAAGTGTACAATGACTTCTTTAACAGATCATGGATAAATGATTTAAATCACTCAACTAGTTGTAAACTGTTCATGGATAAATGATTTAAATCACTCGCCTAGTTGTAAACTGTTCATGGATAAATGATTTAAACCACTCACCTAGTTGTAAACTGTTCAAGGGGTAATGACTCAAATTACACAGTGATGTAATAAGATTTAAAAAAAAATGTTTTAATCGCAAGATTTTATACAACGAAAGAATTAAAATAAAACAATTCTTTTCATGAATCAACTTTTGTTTTAATTATTCATTTACTTAAATTTAAGTATATTTAAACGTTGGTAATATTTGTAATAATCAGCCTTCGAATATTGGCACTACTCGTAATTCTAAATGATTTGACTTAAAACTGGTCAAGGAAAATTAGCACAAGTGATATTCTTCAACATACTAGTTCAGGTAAGATTGATTCAAGCGACAGAGATAATGTTTGAATGTTCAAGGCAAAATGATTTAAGTTACATACACTAATAAATATGGTTCAAGCAAAAAGGAATTAACATCCTTTGTTTAATTATTTAAGATCAAGTAAAAATAATTCAAATGCCGATACCATTTCATTCCATCCGAGGATAAATGGCTTAAATTACAAATAGTAAGAAAAACCCTTTTTTTTCGTGGGTCTATATACATGCTTTGAAAAAAACAACCAAATTCGCTACACTTGATACCACGTAAGCAAAAATGATACCCAAATTGGTCATGGAGCCAAGCGCCGAAAAAATGCTCAGATTAACCTCAAACCTGGCTCAATCGAAGCGGAAAAATTCGCCGATTCCAATGATGTATATAACTCAATATCGCCCAGGATGGCGCTTGAATCAATTCGCCTTTTAACCGTCGATATGGACACTGAGAGCGACAACGCACAGTGGTCTGAAAATCAAGCTTCATACTCATAGAAACTGATTGTCAGAAATCAATAAATAAAAAATGTTATTGTAATAAGTACACCTCCCTTTGTTAACTGTTATAGTATGAAGGTCGTGAGTAGCTCCATGTGTGAGAAAAAAAATATTGTATATTTTTTTGTATGGGAAAAAAACTTCAAAGTGGATTTTAAAAAAACTGATCATAACTGAGGGTCTGGTATTCACATGAGTTATTACACCTTACATGGCGATTAAGATGACATACAATTGTTATGCCTTTCGGTGCCGCTTTGCATGTAGCAAGCTTTTGAAAGTTTGAGTTTTTGGTAGTTGAATCATACCCTTGATATAATTACATGATGATAACATTACTGATGTTGTCATTAGTTAACAACTTGCTAATGACCTTCTTTATGAATACAATAAAAAAGGTGCAGATTTTTTTACATTATACTACAAAATTTCTTTGATAAAGTAACTCATTAAGTAATTACCTTCATTGCTGTTGAATTTTAATTACGTTTTGATAAGATAAGCATATTAACGACAGCAAGTGTAAATGAGGGTAGTTATATTATAAGTAGGACGTATATGCTAACTTAATTTAGTAGCTCTTTGCACTTGTTCGCGCTTACTATACTTATTTAGTTCGATTTATTTTCGTGTTATAATGGAAAGCTTCAGTACCAATTTGGATATGTTTATGTTTGTGGCGAACAATAGCTGTTTTTCAAAACCCAGCGAATTATTTGAAGTTTTGGTGAAAAACGTTACTTTGTCAGAAAATGAAAATAAAGAATTTAAACAATTCTGTCAGACTTTTGTATGTTCGTTGAAAAACAAATGGATCTCGTGTAATCGCACGAGAAAAACATTCATAAAAAAGTATGAGATATGGCTGCAAGAAGACATAAAATGGCCTGAGTTCATAAAAGAAAAAATCACACCTTCTTTGGTGTTAGAAGAGCAGCAACCATGTTCTAGTTTTGACTGCAGTGTAAATGAGGGCGCATCAACATCATTAGGGTTGAATGCAGAGACTTGCAGTGTTGGAACATCAACAGAGGTGAGTCCAAGAAAAATGTTCTCTGAGCTAAGTCCGCTACAGAAGAGAAGAAGAGTGGAAGAGCTACTAGCACATACCAATGAAAGCCTTGCTTTTGCAACTGGTTTAAGTGCTGGTAACAAAAACGTAGCAGATATAATTAAATTAATCACAGAACATCCCGAGGAAGCTACTAAGATAAAGCAACTGTTGAAGCCCAAGAAAGCTCAGCCCATATATTCCGCTGATAAAGCATTAGGTATACTGATTTCGTTGCAACTTTCAAAATGGCAGTATACAACATTAAGAGTTTGCTCAAAAGAAGAGGGAATACCCCTATATCCTTCATATACTGCTATATTAGAGGCGAAGAAGGACTGCTACCCACCAAAAATACTATAGATATCACTGAAAGAGGGGTAAAAGTTAAGCTTCAAGCGATTTTGGACAAAACTGTTGCTAGACTTGGGAAATTCCTACGTTTGGAATCATGTCTGGACAGAAAAGTATTAACACTTACATGCAAGTGGGGCTTTGATGGTGCTTCAGGGCAAAGTATATACAAGCAAACTATGGGGGGTGAAGATGATTACAGTAATTTTATGTGCTCCTTTGTGCCTTTAACACTTTGTGGCGAAGAAAAGTTATGGGAGAATCCAAAGCCATCTTCCACAATGTTCTGCAGACCGCTTTACTTCAAATTTGCAAGTGAAAACAAATTGAATATAAAGGAAGAACAAGCTATGATTGAAGCTGAGATTGCAGCAATTGAGCCGGATTGAGAAAAGCAACAAACGAAGACATTTTCAATGGTCTTCTTGTTTCGTCAGAT
This sequence comes from Ochlodes sylvanus, assembly GCA_905404295.2. Classification (NCBI taxonomy): domain Eukaryota; kingdom Metazoa; phylum Arthropoda; class Insecta; order Lepidoptera; family Hesperiidae; genus Ochlodes; species Ochlodes sylvanus. The sequence continues at coordinate 999,259 of FR990150.1, forward strand.
CCCTACCTGTCCAGCATAAGGCCACAGCTGATAAAATCAAAACGCACACCTATTACCGATTCTTCTCATTGGTGATGATGATGCAGATATAGACAAAGAGAATATTGAATTCGTTGATGTTAATGCACCTATGCTGGACTCTGATGAAGAAGATACTCTTTGATAGATAATTGGTCTTTTATAAGTAGTTAGTAATAGTGAATAATATATATATGTAAAGCTCTGAGTATTACTACATTTAATTATATAATTTACTGAAATAATATTTAATAGTATAATCAAATAAAGAAATTTTGAGTTTTTATTGAATATGTGCTTTTTATTTCCAATTTTTTAAACAATTATATTATTTAAATATATCCTAAGTACGTATTTATTCCTTGTGTATATACAAATTTCAATTATTTTCATGTTGAAAGTTATAGGTATCCTTATAATATAAAATGATGACTTGAAGAATCATCTACCAAAAACTCAAACTTTCAAAAGCTTGCTACATGCAAAGCGGCACCGAAAGGCATAACAATTGTATGTCATCTTAATCGCCATGTAAGGTGTAATAACTCATGTGAATACCAGACCCTCAGTTATGATCAGTTTTTTTAAAATCCACTTTGAAGTTTTTTTCCCATACAAAAAAATATACAATATTTTTTTTCTCACACATGGAGCTACTCACGACCTTCATACTATAACAGTTAACAAAGGGAGGTGTACTTATTACAATAACATTTTTTATTTATTGATTTCTGACAATCAGTTTCTATGAGTATGAAGCTTGATTTTCAGACCACTGTGCAACGTACTGAATAAAAGTTGTCTTCTAGTTAAATTATTTGCAGTAAAAAATCTGTTTCGTGTAGAAAGGGATGGGGTCACCCATTAGTGAGTAGGTACGTGAATCAAAGATTGTTTGATGTAGAAGTGCTTTAACTTTACTCCTTAAAATGTTTTTGCACTCCGAACCATGTGACGAAATGAATATCATGCGGGACTGTCGTTCGAGGGTCCTGGGTTCGATTCCCAGCGCAGTTCACTGTTCTCCGTTAGGGTGATTCTTGTCTTTGTGTTTTCTATTGTCACCCACGACACAAGGAGTCCTAGTGTGAGGCTTTGTGTGTAGTGTTATTTATTAAATTTCGTAAAGTGACAGTGTAAAGAATTATACAAGGTGATTTTTGAAGTTATACTTCTTTTGGCGCGTTAGGGAAAAATGATGAGAGTAAATTTTTACGATGCGCGCGCACACCGTCACGAAAAACCGACACCCTGAAGTTAGCTATAGTCAACATTTTAGTTTTTGTTATTGTCAATGTCTTATGTCATGTGAATGTCAAATTTTTATTTGTTACACTGTCATGTCTATTGTCAATGTCATTCTCATCTATAGTGCTGTCAAAATAGAAATCCAAGATGGCGGCTACAATGGATTACCGACTTTTTTAATGATGTCAAAGAAGTATAACTTCTCCGCGCGTACCTATGTATGCGTACCTTTTTTTTGTCACTTGACATATTACTAGGGGGTACTCAGCATTCGATTCTCATTCCAAATATGTAATTAAAAAGGGTGCTTAAAATTTGAGGAAATTAATCCATTACAAACTCAGCTGTTGTCCATACATTCCTCGTATTTTTAGATAATATTGATTGCCATTTTTTATATAATTATCGTGCAGAATTTTGACCTTATATTTTTAATCATTACCTATGACCATGTTCTCTCATGACCTCGAAATAAAAATCAGCCTGTATACTTTAAATTTTATTTCATTTGCAGCTAATTTGCTCAACGACAGTAAGTATTTTTATTATATTATTATTTTAGAAAAAAAGTTAGAAAATTTGTTAAAAAAAAAAACAGTTATTTTCGTTTAAGGGTGGCGCCCCACAAACTTGAACTAATCCCCCTACACATAAAAAAAATAAAAAATTTAAATGTGGCACTCGGATACTGCCGCGGTAAAGCTATTGCATAGCATTTTTTATCAACTTATGCAATTATAATTATTAGAAGTTATATAGTTATTTCAGAACAGCGCCATCTAGTTTATAGAAAACATACGTACCATACCTTAGTATTAAGGTACTAGATGACGCTGGTGTGTATGCGTAAATAAAACGTTGAATTTTCTTCATAAGATGTAATCCGAATAGTAGTTTTACAAAATATGTCGATGTGATGATGTAATTTGATGACAGAAGGATATTTAAATTATTACGGCACTGTTTCACCGTTCACGAGATGATTATACGAGAGGTCTGTCCACTCAATTGTCAAAGTTTTTTAAATGGCGCGCGCCTCGGCAATTTTCGGCAGCCGTCGGTTGCTGTCGTCGATTACGCGCGAACAGGGGGTGTTAGGTTTTTCGTTACGGAATTTCTGGATTCGGTCCCCACGCTCAAGGCCCGCGATAAAAGCTATGCAATAGCTTAAAAAATGAAATTACGTCCTGAAAAACCAATATAATTATGTATATTTTTTGGTAGCTGTACTTTTAGTTGCGGGTGACGTCACGTGGACTTTAATTAGACAAGGTTCCAGCGCATTACCGTTGCGGGGCTTTGACATTCTCGATATAGAAATATTCAGTACCTTTTTTTGTATTCGCAACAAAGCAAAAATTTAAATGGGATGTGGCTGTGTCGGATGTTGACGCGGCCGTGAGTTTAACGGGTTCCATACGCCACATCGAATTCCATTACATCGAAGTTCATGACATCGAACACGTTACATCGATAGTTTATTGTATCGAACTATCATCACATCGAATGTTTATTACATCGATTGTTCATGACATCGAAAGCTTTTAAAATCGAAAGCTCATTGAATCGAATTTATAACAGCGAAGCCTTATCACATCGATAGGTCGTGACATCGACAGCTTTATAACATATAGAACGGACATATTTTTTTTTGATATATTAAATGAAAAAAAAAATCATTTTTATAATAACGTTTAATGTTATTCATACATACATACATGTACAATACTTTATTTACCAAATTCACTTAATGTTTAACATAACAATTGTACATACATACATACATGTGTATTGGCGGTGCTTCTAATCATAAAAAAATCAAAATGTGTGCAACATTTCGTTTTTTTAATCATTTTAGATCTACAAGTAATAAAATGAGAACATCATCACAGTAGTCGAAGTCAATTAAATACGCATTAATAGGATTAACTCAAAACTACTCGTCAGATCTCGCTCAAATTAAAATGTGACCAGATGACACGCTTTCAAATACAATTCATCAAAGTCGGTACACCCAGTAAAAAGTTTTGTAGTAACGCACATAAGTAAAAAATTCAGTCGAATTGAGACCCTCCTCATTTTTTGAAGTCGGTTATTATATATCTAATCATAAAAGGAGAAGCTGACTGACTGACTGACTGACTGACATATCAACGCAGGGCCTAAACTATAAGCGTTAGAAACTTGAAATTTTGCACGAGGGTTCCTTTTATAACGTAGGGGTGCACTAAGAAAGGATTTTTGAAAATTCACCCCCTAAAGGGGTAAAACGGGGGTGCAAAGTTAGTATGAAACTTTGCCGTTTTTGGAGGGTATTTGAATGAAATTCAGTATGAAGGTATTTCATTGAAAGTTATGAAACATGTTTAAAATTTTTTTTCGTAAATCATCCCTTAAGGAGGTAAAAGGGGGGCGCAAACTTAGTACGAAAGTTCTCCGATTTTACCAACTTTTATATATCTGTTTAGGGATTATTGGCGGGCGAAGCCGCGGGTGAAGGCTTGTATTTTTATAAACAACATGTTGTAAAGCTTGGTTATTTAAAAAAATCCTTTTTGTTTCAGCTCTCGAAAAAGCTGGTAACTATAAGAAAACTTTTTTATTGTTTTATTTTAAATTTGTTTTGCTGTTCAGCAGAAGTTGTGGCATTAAATAAATTTGATCCCCAGATTTGCTACAATTACTACATTTTAGTAAATTATTTACTATACCATCTAATTTTACTAAGCAATTATTTATGTACATCTAAATACAAGCGAAGGTCAATGCACTCATCGAAAACCGCTTGAGATACATAATTATAAAGATGAAGTATACGTATACGAATATGGTGAAGCGCTCATAGCCCGGCTTGCGTCGATCTCAAGTGATCGACAAAGTTAAGCAACAGCGGGCGCGGTCGGTAGTTGGATGGGTGACCGCTAGTGGATAAATTTCTTGGACGCTTCCGTGCTTCGGAGGGCACGTAAAGCCGTCGGTCCCGGTTGTTACCATATGGTAGCAGTCGTTAAGCCACGTCGGATACCTTCGGGCGGCTTAAAATTTCCGACACTTGGGTTGGCCACTAACCCCTCCACCAATCCGCACTGGAGCAGCGTGGTGGAGTATGCTCTAGGCCTCCTCAGGTATGAGGAGAGACCCGTGCTCAGTAGTGGGCCATCAATGGGTTGAAGCCAAGCCATACGTATAGGAAAAGTTTTATATCCCTTACTTAAGATATGATTGATACTATACCCCCTTTCATCATATTTGTGTTCCGGTTGGACAGTCAACTTTGTTTGCTTTTTTACTTCTTTCTTGACCGCATCGGTGAAACCTTTGCTGTCACTGAGGTCGTGACTTGAAAATGGTCACACCCCGAGCCCGGAGGTTGGTGAAGACTCGAGGATGCTTTATCCAGTATCATTACAACTGGTGCATACTTGTAGCTGGTTACTAATTAACTATTTATCTTCTAGGTGTTGCCAATGTACGCAAGTATAAAAATGCCAATGGTACGTATTTAATTTCTTTATCACACAGTATAAACCAGTCTGTCGGTTTGAACGCTTACTTACTGCATGAGATTAGCGAATTGTTAGTAACAGATGTAGTTTCAGACGAACACAATACATAAAAAAATAACCATTACGAGTTCTCACCTTGAGAAAACGTTTGAGAACTCTCGTTCTCCTTAATATTGGGGAAGGTCTGTGAAGTCTACCTACCAATCGGACTACAGCATGTTCCCCTAACAACTATAGTAGCGGCACGAAATTAAGGCCCCTTTGACACATTAAAATAGTGACGTGAAAAATGTTAATTTAGTATCGAAAAAATATGGTCAAGTGCGAGTGGCATCGATACATTTTTTGAATAAAAATTTTAAGCACCATTTTTAATTACATATTTGGAATGAGAATAGAATACTGAGTACCCCCTATTAATATCACAAAAGTCTTACGAATCACCTTCGGCTTTGAGCTCAGTAGTGGGCCTTGTTGGGTTGAAATGATTTATAGTATATTCATGTATGTAATTGACTTACTTACTTTATTAAAGGTGGCACTGTATTTTGTTAGTAAAAACGTGAAGGAATTTGTTCGCGGTATCATATACCTACTTTGTTTATATGGTCCCGCATTAGTCCATAATATTTAAATATATATATTGTTTCAATATCCATGTAATTAATAAACTTTGGGTCCTAAGTTATACATTCAATAAATTTTATCACTTTTTGCACATCACTATTGACAATGCAGAACAGCAATTTGCTCCTTCAAATGTATGTAATAATTTATACGAAACTTGATGATCGGACAGACGTCAAGTAAACGTCATAGGGGCCTTCGTTTTGTGCTGATACTATAGTCCTCATACCTATTAACGAACTGACCGACTGACGTTATTATTCTATACATCTTGACTAATCATCCTAGTCCTTAAGTGACTTTGTTCTGTGATGATCACATTGTCATTGGCGGCAACGGAAGGATGGTGTTGCTTGCTCGTTTGCTACCTTTAATATTATAACAATAATAACAGTCATGGCAGTCATGGAGACTGCAGACAGAAGAGAAAAATTAAGACTTTAGAAAATAACTTTTTTGATCGTTAACACTCATTATTGCTAAGTTCATCAAAAGTATGATTATTTGTACTTAAAAGTATTACTTACTAAAAGAGATATAACTGGTATGGTAATCTACACTAATATTATAAAGAGGAAAGATTTGTATTTTTGTATGTTACGAATAAACTCAAAAAGTACTGGACCGATTTTAAAAATTCTTTCACCATTCGAAAGCTACATTATCTACGAGTAACATAGGCTACATTTTATTTTGGGAAAAAATAGGGATCTTTATAATGTAACCCAAGGTGTAAAAAAAATACCTAAAATATTCTTTACATCGCGTGCGGTGCGAAAACTATGGATAATAGAGCAAAGTTCTACAGTTTTATAAAGGACATCAATATCTACAATAAAGTCAGCGATGGCATATGTCTAACTATTATAGTTATGCCACAATAAGTGTTTTTTTATTTAAAAAACTTAATTGAGATACTGCCGCTGGAAAAGGCTCTTTATTTGTATCTTAGTATTAATCCTTATCACAATAAATTAATTCATATTCAAGACTGCTTAATTACCTTTATATAACTTTTTAAATTATTCAATTCGGACATTCCAATCGAAAGATATCACGAGTTTAATAATTTAAGTATTAGAAAAAAGTTGCTCTGCACTAAGAGAAGCTGACTGACTGATTGACATGTCAATGCAGGGCCTAAACTATAAGGGTTAGAAACTTGAAATTTTGCACAGGGGCTCCTTTTATAACGTGGGGGAGCACTATGAAAATATTTAACTAAATCTTTGCAAACCGAAGGAATAAGTTTCCCGAAGCGAAGCGAGGGCGGGCCGCTAGTATATAAATAAAAATCAAAATGTGTGCAATTCACACGTGCTAGAAGTGAAACTTAAATAAAACGAACAGTCCAAATATTGATATTTTGCTTTGCTTACGTAAGCCGCCATTTTGCCGATGCTTCCTATCTCATTTTTTCCCACGTTAAAATGTGTCTTGTCTTTTTCATGTCCGTTTCATATCATGTGCGCGTCATTTCCGTTTCGTCCAATTCCAAATCACAACAATACCATAGAAGCTTTCACCTTAAAATAAAATTATTAACCAAATTCCCGGATGATTAAATGATTTTGTATTTGAATTTGAGAGTGCAACGTTAATGCGAGATTGTGGAAATACTTACATTATGAAATGTTATCTGTTTTAGGACAAGAAACTAATGCGGCTGACCCAGGAGCAACATCAACCCAACCAGGTCAGGATCCAATTGTACCAACAGCAACAGTAACCATATATTAATGCAGTCCAAGTACAGTTCCTCCGTTATCTCCCCATAACGCATGTGTTATTAATGTATTGAATTAAATTCATTGCTAGCAGGTTGCTACGACTTGAGAATGTCAAAATATGACAAATATAAAATGTTAACTTGGGATGTTTTCAGAAGGGACTACAAAGGAAACGGAAAGCAAACAACCGTCATCGTCACCAACTGTAACAGGTCAGGGTCAAACAGTATTTATAGCAACCTTACATTAAGGCAGCCCGCGTGCAGTTCCTCCGTTATCTCCCCATAACGCATGTCTTATTAATGTATTGAATTAAATTCATTGCTAGCAGGTTGCTGCGACTTGAGGATGTCAAAATATGACAAATATAAAATGTTAACTTGGTTGTTTTCAGAAGGGACTACTCAGGGAACGGATAGCCGACAACCGTCATCGTCACCAACTGTAACAGGTCAGGGTCAAACAGTATTTATAGCAACCTTACATTAATGCAGCCCGCGTGCAGTTCATTCGTTATATTCCCATAACGCATGTGTTATTAATGTATTGAATTAAATTCATTGCTAGCAGGTTGCTGCGACTTGAGGATGTCAAAATATGACCAAAGCTATGCTTGCGACTTCGTCCGCGTCAAATCGGTCCAGCCGTTCCAGAGATTAGCTCAAACAAACAGACAGACAGACAAAAATTGTAAAAAATGTTATTTTGGTATATGCACCGTGTATACATCCTTAAGCATTTAGTAAAAAGTGGTTATTTTAATATTACAAGCAGACACTCCAATGTTATTTATTTGTATAGATGTATAGATATAAAATGTTAACTTTTTTTCAGAAGGAGGATCCTTAGCGGTTGACGCAGGAGTACAAGTAGGCGCTGTGGGAACAAAAGCCGTGTAATGCAGTTCCTCTGTTATCTGCTTATAACGCATGTGTTATTAAAGCATTAAAGTGAATAAAATATAACACTGTTATTATTTAAACCAACCGCACCCCCTTCGGAAAACTTATTCGTTAAGAAAAGCGTCAGTATCAGTTTAATTTTGAGTTGATAAGAGTACCTATACATATAAGATTTTTAATTTGTTGGAACGAAGTTCCTTACGGCAGGCTTGGAGGGGATAGGTTTTGCTGCGGCGACCGAACTGAAAAATATGTGATAGTAAAACCGTAATGCTCGGGCCACACTAACGAAATCGTCAACGTCAACGGCAATGCCGAACATCACGATAATTATTACGATAAAATTAACGCGTTATGTGAGTGGACAAACTTGACTGTCAAACGTGACTGCCCATGACTGTGGTATGGCCGCTTCAACGCATTAATTATCGCGTTAACCAACGGCAAACGGCAATGTGAATGCCGTTGTGAAATTATCGCGTTGAGTCGTGGCTACACCTACGATCATCGCCATAATTAACGGCATTTCCCGTTAGTGTGGCCCGAGCATAAGAAAAAGAAATTGGTTGTCTGTAAAGTCGGTTTACTGACGATAGTTGAAGGTGACAACGTCTTAAGAAAATACTGATGGAATGGTAGCATTTTTCAAAAGAAAATTTTAATTTCATTTGTTTCATAGATTTGTCAATGTCAATTATAGCATAACTTACAATCGCTGCACTAGCGGACCGATGCTATTCATTTTAATGATGAAAGCACGAATACCTATTCGACAATATATCACTGAATATATAATTAATATCGAAAGAATCATTACCTTTATCGCTGTAATTATCGTTGCTATAAACAATTGACACCACATTCACTTTTCACTGCACTTGATACTCGATCAAAACATATAAATGTACTATAGTATAGCAGCTGTCCACGCAGACGCATCGCTCACTCAAGTAGGAGAGAGACGGATGTCGGACGCTGCCGAACGCTGCCGAACGCAAAGGCCGATTGCTACGCCGTTACGGTAACGACGGTAACGACGCATGAGTCATGTTTTTGACGTGACAACGTCTTATAATTCGGTGGCACGCATGAAAAAACATGACTCATGCGTTACCGTCGTTACCGTTGGTGAATTATTATACCAGCGCCATCTATGTATTGTGCAGTGAACAATTATTCATTAAGTTCGATTGGGTCCATTTATCGATGGAGGAAGGCTGGCTGAGCTGGTAGTTCACTCGCAGTACACTAGATGGCGTTGAGTAGTGGGGCGCTATAATTCTGAATCACGATGTAGGATGTATAAGTATCCAGCATTCATTTTGACGTGACAACGTCTTATAATTCGGTGGCACGCATGAAAAAACATGACTCATGCGTTACCGTCGTTACCGTTGGTGAATTATTATACCAGCGCCATCTATGTATTGTGCAGTGAACAATTATTCATTAAGTTCGATTGGGTCCATTTATCGATGGAGGAAGGCTGGCTGAGCTGGTAGTTCACTCGCAGTACACTAGATGGCGTTGAGTAGTGGGGCGCTATAATTCTGAATCACGATGTAGGATGTATAAGTATCCAGCATTCATTTTTAATAAATGACTTAACTTGTATTGAAAAAGTGTTCTTTTATTGTGCTTGCCTACTCATTCAAAGGAAATTATTTTCTTAAGACGTTGTCACGTTCAACTATCGTCAGTAAACCGACTTTACAGACAACCAATTTTTTTCATGCGTGCCACCGGCTCTATCGAATTATAAGACGTTGTCACGTCAAAATTGGTTGTCTGTAAAGTCGGTTTACTGACGATAGTTGAACGTGACAACGTCTTAAGAAAATACTGATGGAATGGTAGCATTTTTCAAAAGAAAATTTTAATTTCATTACCTTTATCGCTGTAATTATCGTTGCTATAAACAATTGACACCACATTCACTTTTCACTGCACTTGATACTCGATCAAAACATGTAAATGTACTATAGTATAGCAGCTGTCCACGCAGACGCATCGCTCACTCAAGTAGGAGAGAGACGGATGTCGAACGCTGCCGAACGCAAAGGCCGATTGCTACGCCGTTGTCTAGGTATACCTAGACATTTAACTAAAAATTTTAGGTATACCTAGACATATACATTTAACTATTTATCGATACATTTAACTAATTTTAAACTAAAAATTTTTGTGAAAAAAGTTTCCCTTTTACCGTGGTTTTATAAAACCACACAATCCTTTTTAGAATCTTTGTTTGTTTGTCGGTTTGTCTGCGGTTTTACGCGCTAATCCTAGAAGCGGCTTAGCCGTTTTGGGTGCGGTTTTCACTCATGTATTATGGTTAGCTTCACTTAGCATTTAATGTTTGTTTTTGACCGATTTCTAAAAGGAGGAGGTTGTATGTTCGACGACTATATTTTTTTATGTGGATATCCAAAGATTTCTCCGTCATTTGTGAAACGATTTGAATGTTTTTATGTAACAAGAACGTACTTTCGAGGTGGTCACACTTGTGGGTACTCCACAAGTCAGGATCTGATGATGGAATCCCAGGGAAATCGAGGGAAACTCTCAATTTTTGACGTGATAACGTTTTATAAATTGATGCCGCTCCGACAGGAGGCATTCTCGAAAAGTTGTCACAGAGCCGGTCACGTCCAGTCACGTCCGCCGTCCGGTCACGTAACGGCGCGCGCGCGCGCGACATTCGAGAAAGAGGCTCGCTGGCCCGCTCTCTCTCTCTCTCCCACTCAAGCGGAATCGGTTCGCATAAATGACAGTGTAAGAGAAATGACTGAATCTTCATTTAATCCTTTGTCCTTATAGACTTATACTACATATAAAACGTTATCACGGAAATTTCGATCGTAAACCGTCTTTACAGACAACCAATTTTTTTTTTATAATACTTGTCTATGTTGAAGTCGGTTTTTGCTTTGGTAAATTATATTTCAATCAGTGCATAAATAATAAATTATGTCAGTTTAGCGAATTAAGCCTCACAATTTTTGTGTCCGCCACATTTAACAGTGCGGAATATTCAACAACCAAGAAGGCCATATTTCTCGAACAACAAAACAGATGTGTCGAATCGCATTTTGAAATGACACAATACATTTAATATATTTTTACATTAATTAAGTACGTTTTTTATATTGAACTTGAAGACTTGAACAGCCTCAACCACGGTTTTGTCTTGCACAAATTAAAATTTTAGGCAAAGACAGAGGTACTAACGTATAACGCCACCGCAACTACAGATTTGACGCTTTTCTGATTTTAACCTGATGCGGAACGAAACCTAACTTTATTTTTATTACTCATGGAAAGACCTTCGTCTCGGGCATACTGCCACGCGAGGCAGGTTATCTGGGGTTTGATTTGAACCCACAAACCACACGGAGTCGATGAAGTTTACGAAGAAAGCTTTTAAGAAGGTGTTGGTTATGCATAAGAGCAAGAGGAAGGCATTTTGAGCATTTACTGTAACAAAAAAAGTTTAGTAAAAGGGTTTTTACAAAAAAACGTATTTTTATTTTCTCCTGAAAATATCTTATGATGTTGAATAAAATAAGAAATTTGTTAATTTATTCCACATAATTATACCTTTTTGTAATTTGTATGAGATGTAGATATTATTAAAATAAAGTTTCACAGGGTTGCCATACATTTTTTTTACACATTCTTTGTTCAAACTACAGTTCGTAAACTTTTAAACGTTAAATTTGTACCTATTTATTGGTCTAATTTTCTTGTTGTTGTTAATTATGCTCGAGTATCATTTTAATTAGGAAGATTTATGTATTCTTAACTACCTTGAACAAAAAATAACAATGAAATAAAAAAACAGATATGGTAAAATTTAATATTCAGCTTACGTGGATGATATTTTCACCACATTTTGAAAAAAAGCATAACTCAAGAACTACAAGGCCTAGGACTATAAATTTTAGTATTTATGTTAGATAATAAGTCCCACTACCCCCCATAACCCGTTGGTCCACTACTTACGGGACACCCTGTATAATGGTTAATCCTACGCAATAATGTTATTTACTAAATCCAATGCAATCAAGCAAATATTAACCGTTTATTCTATTTTTTAAATATGTTTTTTAATATGCATACGCTAGAGAACCAACGCGAGCAATTAGATTTAACTTTTTGACGTGACAACGTCTTATAATTCGATAGAGCCGGCTGCATGACTGAAAAAAATTGGTTGTCTGTAAAGTCGGTTTACTGACGATAGTTGAACGCGACAACGTCTTAAGAAAATACTGATGGAATGGTAGCATTTTTCAAAAGAAAATTTTAATTTCATTTGTTTAATAGATTTTGTAAATGTACTATAGTATAGCAGCTGTCCACGCAGACGCATCGCTCACTCAAGTAGGAGAGAGACGGATGTCGAACGCTGCCGAACGCAAAGGCCGATTATTTGTGTGAGTTTTAGTAATGTAGTTACGTGTGGTTTAATATGCGCATTTGCTCAAAATACTTGGCGCGTCTGCCCCGCCCACAACGCCTTTTATTATTTTTAAATGTTCTGTGGTGCCCCAGGTACGGCAGTGGGCGATGGTACTACCCGGGATAACGTTATGGGGGTTTTGTCATACATCTTCCCTAATCGATTAAGTTGGTTATAAACTATTTGGGTGCTAAATTTCGCTTAAATCCGTTCAGCCGTTTTGTCGTGATTGATCTCGAATATCCAAATTTCTGGAAAGGAATGATGTTTATTCGAAGTTGGTTTTTCAAAAACAATTTTCGAAAGTTAAACTACGTCATCGCTTCAAGATTCCCTACCGTGAGTAGTCTTGGACGAAGAAGTGGGTCACATTTACAATATTAGTAAGATAAGATGTACAGACAGCGATCGGTTACAGATTTATTTTATGTATACATATTATATTATAGTACACTGTAGCGAAACTGTACCGTACATCAGAATGTTTAACATAAGAATGATGTACCTGCTAAAATAATTTTGATATGAATAAACATTACTTCTGTGTAAACAAGTTGTTTCTTTACATAGTTGTTATATAATTTGTCATGGGATTATTAAGTTACAGTATATAAGTACCGCAAGGGAGTATCTTAAAACATTGTGCAGATCTATAGCTGTAGAGGAACTATACAAGAAAACATCATGAAATTCGCGGCCTTAGTTTGTCTGTTATTGGTAAGAATTGTTTTATTAATTTATGATTTAGTTATTTTATTACTTTGTGTATTGTGACCGACATAACGAGACTCACATCGGGACTAGGATGGTTAGTCAGTTAGCAGACGGCGTTAGAACATTAATTTGTTAGTAGGTACCTTCTAGGGCAGGAAATGTTAGTGACAGTTAGTCCTGTTAGTTGTTGTTAGTAATAGTCCAGTTAGTCTTAGGCTGAGATCTATAGACGACACTTAGCCTTAGCTCAGACTTTACTCTGACTTAAGACAGCGTTCGTATTTATAAAACGATCTTTGACTTGGCTGAGTACGAGCTGAGCAAAGTCTAATAAGTTCATGAAATAGACGACTTACCAAAAACTATGGATATTATCCGAACAAAAACAATGGTCTCAAATGAACCTTGACATTAGTCGGTTTCTAAGACATTTAATTTTTTCGTATTAACAAACAGATAGATCAATCAATTATGGCATTAGCGGTTTTAGCTTATGCTGAGCACAATCTCAGCGTGACATGTCTATAAATACTAAATCGCAGTGTTTGCAAAGTCAAATTTTTCGTAAGTAAAGTCTGGGCTAAGGCTAAGTATCGTCTATACATCTCAGCCTTAGTCTCTTCGTGGTTCGGTGACAGGTGTGTTGCAAGATTTGAGAAAGCCTTTGCTCTGATGTAACAGGATCCACACAGTCATGATTATTTATATATCTACTAGTTGTTCCGGCGTACTTCGTACCGCTTTATAATTAAAAAATGTTTTGATGATATATCGACAGCAACGCAACCTATCGGGTCCAATTGTGAATCTAAACCATTCCCAGATCCCCTTGAATACACACAAAAAATTTCATCCAAATCGGTCCAGTCGTTAAAAAATGTTTTGGTGATATATCGACAGCAACGCCACCTACCGGGTCCAATTGTGAATCTAAATAATTCTCGGATCCCCTTGAACACACACAAAAAATTTCAACCAAATCGGTCAAGCCGTTTAGGAGGAGTTCAGTGACATACACACTCACACTCGAATTATATTTATATTAAGATTATTTTCAGACTTTCGTCGCATTGGGAAGCGCAGCTCCTTGTAAGTTTTCCATGTAATTAATAGTTTTAATAACAGAGAACACGCATTGATAATGCTAAGTAATAACATCTTTAACATCAGGTGGGAATGTTGTCAAGGATTAACTTAGCATCGTATAAAAAAAAGTGAATAATAAATGCAAAGCAATCAATTTAGTCGCTCTGCTGTTAACTGAGGAGTTCCTCGTCTGGAGCTATCCTGAGCGTAGCTTACAGCGAAAACGCTAGCTTATCCCTTTGAGATATAACAAAACAATGTATGGGTGGAATATTCCTCATTTATTGGTCTACAATAAAGTCCCCGATAGCATATATATGTCTATCTTTTAAGGTTAGCTTACTATACCCGTTCTAAGTTTTAAGAAAATGGTCACGTCCAATGCGGTAATTGGAATGAGGGACACAGTATAATCCTTATCGACTTAAATATGTTAAATTTCAGGTACATTATTATAAGCCTGTACACCATATAATTTAAATGAATATCTTATAAGTTATCGAAAAATAACGCGCGTGAAAATAAATTCGTGCGCGGTTTAGTGCTTTCTAGTATTTTTTAGTGTTTTCTAGTGCTTTCCCGTGGATTCTGTTTTAGACTTTGGCTTTTAAATTATAAATAAGAAAATGAATTAACTTAATTCCTACCAATAACCATTAGTTTCGTGTTAATCAAGAACAATCTCAGTTTACCTAGTCAGTTAGGTGTCAGCTGTCAAATGAAACACGTAAGTTTAAATAATTATTTCAGCTCAAAGACAAAGACAAAGTGCTTTAAAAAAGTTACAAATATCAATTACTTTCTACAAACATACGCTACGAGAATACATAAAAATTATCCATGTGGGTGACGAGGCCGAACACTCCTAGAAAACCCGCCAGTCTCCCTTCACGTAATTATCAATTACAAACCCATAATGTGGATATAGTAAGCGCGCGGTTTAAACTACTCCACTAAAGATCATTAACCCGGCCGCTCGGCCGCCGGCCGGTGGGTTACCGTACCTGCACAGCTGTTGTCCATACATTTTTAGGTAATTTTGATTGCCGTTTTTGAAATAATTATTGTGTAGAATTTTGACTTTTTAATCATTACCTATGACCATGTTCTTTCACGTCCTCGAGTATGTCAAGCGAAATAAAAATCATCCTGTATAATTATGTGGCTATTAGCAAAATGACGCTGTAGTTCCTTACTTAGTTTATTTATTTTTTACAGACTTTACACATCTTTTACAGCCTAAGTTGATACAACAGTTATAAGAGTTTGAATTAGAACTTAATACTTTTTCTTTGTTTTAGCACTACTCAACTCCCTAGGTATGTATTAAGTATTCGTACTATTCGACCAAGTTAATTAGACGAATGTTAAACGAAACATGCTGACACCGACGGCAGAGATGTATAATGAGATGTCCCTGACTGTTTTCTACTCGTATTTTTTACAACAAACAAATATGTTTTCCAGGGGCGATCACACAGAGACTACGTGTCACAAAAGTCATATAATTAGTGTGACATAGTTGACTATTCTCTGTCCGGGTGTGTGTGGGACACAGAGAATCCTAGTGTGAAGTTATGTGCGTTTACATAGAAACGTAAAGTATCATTAAAATAAAACTTTTTTCCTTCGCAGCTGATGGAGTAAACAGCGGTACGTACCTACTTTTAATTCGCTTTTATTGGCTTCATACTTATGTTACTATATTAGTATGTAACGGATACTTTGAACATGATTTTGACCCCCTCCGAAACGTCGGATTAACTCGAAATTTGGCATACATTCACGGATCTAGTGCAAATTAACAATTAGAAAGAAAATAAAATGGCACTCGGAGACTGCCGCGGTAAAGCTATTGCATAGCATTTTTTATCAACTTATGCAATTATAATTATTAGAAGTTATATAGTTATATCAGAACAGCGCCATCTAGTTTGTAGAAAACATACGTACCATACCTTAGTATTAAGGTACTAGATGGCGCTGATTGGGGGTGTTAGGTTTTTTCGTTACGGAATTTCTGGATTCGGTCCCCACGCTCAAGGCCCGCGATAAAAGCTATGCAATAGCTTAACTTATTGAGTAACAAACATAAATAAATAGTCGAATTGAGAACCTCCTTTTATGAAGTCGGTTACTACATTATCTAATCTTAACACATCTTTTGTTATTCGCTGTAGTATGGCTTACTGAAAATAATACGAAATTAATATGACGTCACTTTAAATTCACAATGGCTGACGCCCCAAAATGGCGGACGATATTTTATAAAACACATGAAAACATGTTTTGAAGCTAATTCATTTCAAAATTGCTTTTTGTTTCAGGTCTCAAAAAAATTGGTAACTATAAATAAACTTTATTGTAGTGAAAACTTCTTTAGCATTGTTGTGATTTGAAAGTCGATAAAACGGAAATGACGCCAAAAAGTGACAGGAAACAGATAGACACATTTTCGTGGGAGAAAATGAGATGGGAAACAATATCCGCTTGCGTGCTCCAAGGTCGGGGTCCTAGAGCGATACCTTTTACGGCAAAATGGCGGCTTACGTAAGCAAAGCAGAACATCAATATTTCGACTGACAGTATTAGTTTTAAGTTTCACTTCTACCACGTGTGAATTGCACACATATTAGTTTTTTATTTTAAGTTACAACAGAATTTATATTTCACTTCGCCCACGTGGGAGTTGGGAAAGAACCGAAAATTATACTTATATATGATATATATTCGGTCAATGGGCGTCGGTGGTCACTTACCATCGGAGGGCTCGTCTGCGCGTTTGTTCATATACTTGAAATTGGTCACACCCCGAGCCCGGAGGTTGGTGAAGACTCGAGGATGCTTTCTCCAGAAACATTACAACTGGTGCATACTTGATGCTGGTTACTAATTAACTATGTATTTACCTTCTAGGTATTGCTGGTGTAGACAATAGCCCAGGACAAAAACGTACGTATTTCATATCTTTATTACACAGTATAAAGGTCTGCGCACATTAGACCGTCTCAACTACCGACCGATGCCAACTCAACTAAAAGACTCGACAAAACTAAAATTCAATTATGAGCTTTATATCTTTAGCCGTAAGGTTGAATTTCGAACTTATACTTAAAATACGTGTACTACTGGCGAGTAGGAGGGGAATACTAGCGAGTATACGTTCGAAATTCAACCTTATTGTAAAAGATATAAAGCTCATAATTGAATTTTAGTTTTGTCGAGTCTTTTAGTTGACTTGGCGTCAGTCGGTTGGTAGTTGAGTGGGTCTAATGTGCGCAGACCTTGAACCGACAGACAGGTTTAAGGTCTGCGCACATTAGACCCACAGTACAGTCCATCAGTCCTGGAGACCGGGATTACACTGGTTGGTAAACGGTCCAGCGACCTCTGCAAAGAAGGACCGCGCGCCGTACCTAACCTTGCACTCGAAGATGGATGTATGCCTCTTATACCCCAGAATTCAACTCTTTTCAAATCTAAACTGAAAAATACCATCCTTACAACTATTGGATACAATAGTTAAAAATACCATCAATAATTTTAAATTAGATCCTAATACATTTTCTGTTTTTTTTAGCAATAACCACCGTCGTGGGTATGTATGAAGCATTAGTATTCGACCATTTTAATTAGACGAATGTAAAACAAAGCATGTAGATACCAATAGCAGAAACGTATAAAAGATGTCCCTGATTGTATAAAAGATATCCCTGATTGTATAAAAGATGTCCCTGATTGTATAAAAGATGTCCCTGATTGTATAAAAGATGTCCCTGATTGTATAAAAGATGTCTATGACACTCACGACCCAGGGGATCTTAGTGTTTGACTATGTACACACATAGTCAAACACTATTCTTATTAAATCTCTCTAATAATATAAACTCTATGTTCTTATTAAATTCCATAAAATGACAGTGTAAAGAATTAAAAACTTCAATTATTTCCTTTGCAGCTAATACCGTTGACGGAGGTACGTATCTTTATTATATCTACTAGTTGTCCCAGCGTACTTCGTACTGCTTTATAATTAAAAAATGTTTTAGTGATATATCGACAGCAACGCCACCTACCGGGTCCAATTGTGAATCTAAACCATTCTCGGATCCACCTGAAGACACACAAAAAATTTCAACCAAATCGGTCAATCCGTTTAGGAGGAGTTCAGTGACATACACACTCACAGAAGAATTATATATATTACTAGTTGTCCCAGTGTACTTCGTACTGCTTTATAATTAAAAAATGTTTTAGTGATATATCGACAGCAACGCCACCTACCGGGTCCAATTGTGAATCTAAACAATTCTCGGATCCACCTGAAGACACACAAAAAAGATAAATGTGTACTTATGTACACGCTTTAGAAGTTATACAATTATTTTATTTGTATCTATTATTAATTTATTTATAAACTTATTACACATTAAATAATGATGTAAATAATTTGACGTTCATAATTCTTCAATAAATACAATATACCGCCAACTATCGGCAAGGACGATTACTATTAACTTCACGCAGTCAAATTTAGTTGTCGCAGCCAACTTCACATTTTAAAAATCACTCTCATGATTTTTTCATAACGCGCCAAAAGAAGTATAACTTCAAAAATTTCAACCAAATCGGTCAAGCCGTTTAGGAGGAGTTCAGTGACATACACACTCACAGAAGAATTATATATATTAAGATAAGATTAGCAGACAGAACGATATTAACGTTTGGTGAGCGTAACCAACATGAGTCAGAACGATCAACTACGATTGTATGTGGCACAAGAAAACTAGACGGTCAGCTGTCAAATTTACTTGAAAGTTACTTTGCTTTCTTTGAAAAAATCGGCACGCAATGCGAAACAAAACATCCTATCATTCTGTTTCGTTTATTGGTGTATATGGCGTATGAAAAAAAAAGATAAATGTGTACTTATGTACACGCTTTAGAAGTTATACAATTATTTTATTTGTATCTATTATTAATTTATTAATTTATTTATAAACTTATTACACATTAAATAATGATGTAAATAATTTGACGTTCATAATTCTTCAATAAATACAATATACCGCCAACTATCGGCAAGGACGATTACTACTAATTTCACGCAGTCAAATTTAGTTGTCGCAGCCAACTTCACATTTTAAAAATCACTCTCATGATTTTTTCATAACGCGCCAAAAGAAGTATAACTTCAACAAGCAGAAGCCATAATATAAATTTACATCATACTCAAAATGTCAACCAGCAATAATTATTGCGAAAAAATGAAAATCAATCGTGCTCATCTCCGCAATACTTGAAAAGTTCACCCAACATGTGGAAAAATCAAACATAATATAGATAAGTAGGTATACTCTCCCGGAGAAAATGAATATGCTGCACAAACCAACAGAAATACTTACTCATTTATGGGTCACAACAATGTATTGGCCTGCCCTCAGCCCTATTACAATCTCGGCAGAACTCCACTCATGAAAAGTATTCTGTATTTTCAGAAACTAAACCCAATGCCCCCACGGAGGAAATTCTCAAAGCTTGTACAAGCGCCAATGTAACAGACTATACGAAAGTTACATTGTGTGTTGGGGAAAACGAAGCAAATACTACAAAAGTTATACTGGAACTGGGAGCCGCTCTAAAACATTTTCAAAAATGGCAGGTCCTAGCATTAAATGTTCCGTGCGATGAGCATATCAATGAAAGACTTTAATCCAAAAGTTACGCCTTATATGTAATACTTATCTTAATATATATAAATCTCCTGTCACGATGTTTGTCCGCGATGGATTCCTAAACTACTTAACCGATTTAAATTAAATTGGCACACCGTGAGCAGTCTGGTCCAACTTGAGAGATAGGATAGCTTACATCTCTATTTAAAGTCGCAATATTATTTTATTGCAAATTAATTATCTATTAATTGTAGAGCGGTACGAA
Organism: Ochlodes sylvanus; assembly: GCA_905404295.2. Lineage (NCBI taxonomy): Eukaryota > Metazoa > Arthropoda > Insecta > Lepidoptera > Hesperiidae > Ochlodes > Ochlodes sylvanus. The sequence continues at coordinate 1,019,495 of FR990150.1, forward strand.
GTTCGCTGGGACAGCTAGTATACTATATAATCCTCTCCTTTTTTGAAATCGGTAAATAAATATCTAATCTTATCACGTCTTTTGGTTTCACCGTAGTATAAAAATAATACGAAATTAAAATGACGTCACTTTAAATTCACATTGCGGACGCCCCAAAATGGCAGACGACTTAGAGCCGATTTCACCAATCCCTACTAATATTATAAATGCGAAAGTAACTCTGTCTGTCTGTCTGTCTGTCTGTCTGTCTGCGTGGCTTTCCCGCTTAAACCTCTCAACCGATTTTGATGAAATTTGACACAGACAATCTTTAGACCCTGAGAAAGGACATAGGCTACCTTTTATTGCGACAAAAAGGGATGAAGAAGTTGAAATAAAGGTTGAAAGTTTGTATGGGATTTCTTCGGGTTTTAAGCACAGCGCCATCTAGGTGAACCTTCCTAACTTAAAGAATAAGAACGCCTAGCGCCATCTCTTAAAGAACCATGAAACTTTATATTTAAGCACTTGATAATAAGTTTCCCGAAGCGAAGCGAGGGCGGGTCGCTAGTGTCATATAAGTCTAATTCCCGGGCTATGTAGTCAATTACTCGCGAGTAAGCCCATTTTACGTTTCACCAACATAATTATAAAATCTCTATATTAAAGTATACTAAAGTCAAATCATATACCGCCGATTTCGTCCGTGTAAGCTGCTATTCGTAGATAAGTAGTGTCACTGTCTCTGCCACTAGTCACTTTCAACGCAATTGTCACATACGTATTATTCCAATAAATAAAAGAATACGCAGCGCTATTGCGGAAGTATACGTCAAACTGTCTATTTTATTTGGGTGCATTACGCATTCATTCAATTCATTCGTTCAAAGTCGCAGAGTAACTATGTGAGAGTAAGATAACGTGGTGAAACGAATTTGAAGTTAACCATCGCATAAATTGACCGAGTCAGGTTTTACTGGGATAGCTACTTTAGTGTAAATTAAATGTTGGTGAAATCGGGCCTTAATAAAAAAACTTGAGAGGTGTCAAGGGACACCCGGATGGAACGAAGTTCCTTTCGATTAATTAGTGAAGGTTGAAGGAATTGCAATAAAATTTTATTTTTTTAAGTTATAATTATTTCCCACTGGTAGCGTTATCTATCGTCAGTGACACTAAAGCTAAACCTACAAATCTGAAAATGTCAAGTGTGGCACACTGCTGCCATCTAACAAAAACAACAAAAACTAATGACAAAACTACGCATTTGCTTATTACAAAAACGCTCCACGAGATGGCGCTGTACACACAAAGTGTCGTGACAACTATTCGTAAGAATTAAAAGTGTCGTGACAACTTTTCTTAAGAATTTTTTCCGTCTAGCCCCCTTTCACAACGCGCGATAAGGAACTTCGTTCCAAAACAGTCATGTTTTGAAGCTAACTTATTACAAAATGTCTCTTTGTTGCAGTTCTTAAAAAAATTGGTAACTATAAAGAAACTTGATTTTTTTATTTATTTTAAATTTTAACAGAATTTATATTCCACTTCACCCGCGTCGGAGATGGGAAAGAACCGAAAATTATACTTATATATGATATATATTGATATAGCAGTGATAGCCGTGTGGTTGAACATTGGACTGCCGAACCGGAGGGTCCGGGTTCAAACCCCGCACGCACCACTAATTTTCAAAAATTATGTGCCTATTAATATTTGATTATCACTTGCTTCGGTGAAGGAAAACATCGTGAGGAAACCTGCACACCTGAGAGTTCTCCATAATGTTCTCAAAGGTGTGTGAAGTCCGCCAATCCGCACTTGGCCAGCGTGGTGGACTATGGCCTGTACCCCTCACACTGTGAGAGGAGACCCGTGCCCAGCAGTGGGACAGTTATGGGTTGTGATGATGATGATGATGATGATATATATTCGTCAATGGGCGTCGGTGGTCACTTACCATCGGAGGGCTCGTCAGCGCGTTTGTTCATATACTTGGAAATGGTCACACCCCGAGCCCGGAGGTTGGTGAAGACTCGAGGATGCTTTATCCAGTATCATTACAACTGGTGCATACTTGTAGCTGGTTACTAATTAACTATTTATCTTCTAGGTATTGATGGTGCAAGCGACGGTAAAAATGCCGATGGTACGTATTTAATTTCTTTATCACACAATATAAACCAGTCTACCGGTTAAACGGTTTAACTTACTGCATGAGATTAGCGAATTCTCAGTAATAGATGTAGTTACGCATTAAAAACTTAACATTACGAATTCTCTCCTTGACAAAACGTTTGAGAACTCTCATTCTCCATAATATTCTGAAAGGTGTGTGAAGTTTGTTTTTGTCTAAATGTCTATAATGTGAAAAAAAGTTTAACTTTTACCGTGGTTTCATAAAACTAAACAATCCTTTTTTTTTTGGAAAAGGATCTGGTGGGGCTGACACAGGAGCAACTACGGGAAGTGGCACACTAACACCATCCCAGTCAAGTAAGGATCCAACTTTACCAACAGCAATATGAACTGTACATTAATGCAGTCCAAGTACAGTTCATCCAAGTTCAGTTATCTACCCATAACGCATGTGTTATTAAAGTATTAAATATAATTAAAATAACAGTTTTATTATAAACTGAAAACTGACTTAGCTTCGTCTTTGTTCGATTCCTATTCTATTTTAAACAAAATGTGTTTGTACACTGAAGGTTTCAATAATACCAGATATGGTCTAAAGTGAAGAAGCGCTCATAGCCCGGCGGCTTGCGTCGATCTCAAGTGATCGACAAAGTTAAGCAACAGCGGGCGCGGTCGGTAGTTGGATGGGTGACCGCTAGTGGCAAAAATTTATTGAGCGCTTCCGTGCTTCGCAGGGCACGTAAAGCCGTCGGTCCCGGTTGTTATCATTTGGTAGCAGTCGTTAAGCCATGTCGTATACCTTCGGGCGGCTTTAAATTTACGACACTTGGGTTGGCCACTAACCCCTCCACCAATCCGCACTGGAGCAGCGTGGTGGAGTATGCTCTAGGCCTCCTCAGGTACGAGGAGAGACCCGTGCTCAGTAGTGGGCCATTAATGGGTTGTAGCCATGATCTAAAGTTAGGGCAATATCTCATTAGGATGCCATGGCAGTGACGCCGGCAGTGCCGCCAGTAAGAACGTGTAAAATTGTATTACAACGTACCTAACCCTACCTCACGGGTTGGCGGCTTGGCGTCGACGCCATCTAGCGGCCCGCTGTGCTTCTATTGGCGGCGATGCCACCGTGGCGTCCTTGGCGTCGCCGCCAACAAAATACTTGCGAATGAATGACTGCTATCCCATTCGGCCGCCAGCTGCGATACTATTCGCGTGTCATTGTATCGTGTTTGATTCTCGTCTGTCGTCTGGCATCCGCTTTGGCGGCGACGTTTGGCGTCACGGCTGCCACTGCTGGCGTCGCTGCCATGGCGTCCTAATGGGATATTGCCCTAATAGCATTGCAATTACGAAGTTGTTAGGGTTAATCAAGAATTAACTGGTCCAAGTGTAGATTCCGATGACGCTTGGAGTGAGCGATTTTTATTAATAAGGGTGTTACACGTTTTTACTGGTGGCGCTGCCGGCGTCGCTGCCATGGCGTCCTAATGGGATATTGCCCTGATTCTCGTCTGTCGTCTGGCATCCGCTTTGGCGGCGAGGTTTGGCGTCTCACGGACGCCACGGGTAGCCACGGAAGCGCTGCTGGCGTCGCTGCCATTTGACACTGATAATTATATTTCCTTAATTAATTATTTTTTTACGGACTTAACGAAGCCGAAATTGATGTAATAGTTATAAGGATAGATGTTTGAATTAGATCCTAATACATTTCCTTTTTTTTAGCAATCACCGGCACCATAGGTATGTATCTTATCTCTTATCTTATTATTACTTTAAACGAGCAATTCTTGTATATACAGTATATAAATAAAATCTCGGAATCGGCTCCAACGATTTTCATGAAATTTAGTATATAGGGGGTTTCGGGGGCGATAAATCGATCTAGCTAGGAATCATTTTTAGAAAATGTCATTTTATTCGTGTTTTTGAAAATATTACTCTTCCTGACATCTATTGGCGAATAATAATACTACTATACTAATACTAATTGCTTTAACGACACAACAGCAGAATAGATGGCGTTGTTAAGTAACACGAAGTCAATGAGTGTTTGGTTTGAGGTTAGACTAAGAAAATCAATTGTTTATTTATATTAATTGTGCCTTCTTAATATTATTATTCGTACTTAAATATAATTTCCAAAAAACACAATTTATAAAAAAAAGGAATAAATAAGGATGTGCTAAGGAGATGAGTGAAAGACACGACTGCTGAGTAAATACTGTCTTTATTAATTAGGTTTTAGGAATAATATTTCTCATTATATTATTTGAAAAGATTTTTATCTTGTTACGCCAAAAAAGTATAACTTTTAAAGCGTGTACATAAGTACACACACTTTTTTATTGTATACATACATAGAATGACATTGTAAAGTAATATTAACTTGAAACTTTATTTCCTTCGCAGGTGATGCCGTGATCGGTAGTACGTATTTTTAATGTTATACTCTTTCTACATATTATTATCCTATTTCCTATTAATATTACAAATGCGAAAGTTTGTATGGATGTATGAATGTTTGTGGCTCTTTCACGCAAAAACTACCGAATGGATTTTGCTGAAACTTTACAGTAATATAGCTTACACATCAGAATAACACATAGGCTATAATTTATAAAGATATATATAGAATAAGTTTCCCGAAGCGAAGCGAGGGCGGGTCGCTAGTCATTAATAAATACCTCATCATAACATTTCTTTTGGATTCACTGTAGTATGGTTTATACAGTTAAAATGAGCTGAGAAATAAAAACAGTTAAAATGGCCTCACTTTAAATTCAAAATGGCGGACGCCCCAAAATGGCGGACGACATTTTATAAAAAACTTGTTTTGAATTTAATTTTTTTTAATTTATATTTTAAAATTTATTTTTGTTTCAGTTGGCACTGATATTGGTAATTATTATTATAATAATTTGTTAATGTAATATATTATTATAATAAAACAAATAAATAAAATATTATATATTATTAAAATTATGAGTAGAACCATCTTTCAAAATATTTGCGTTCCGGCTGAACAGTCAACTTTCTTTGCTTTTTCTTACTTCTTTCTTGACCGCATCGGTGAAACCTTTGGTGTCACTGACGTCAATGGCCGTCGGTGGTCATTTACCGTCGGAGGGCTCGTCTGATCGTCTGCGCGGTTGTTCGTATACTTGGAAATTGGTCACACCCTGAGCCCGGAGGTTGGTGAAGGATCAAGGATGCTCTGTGCAGTAACATTACAACTGATCCATACTCGTTAGCTGTTAACTAATCAACTATTTTATCTTACAGGGCTTACTGCTTTTGATAAGAATGGCGATCCTAATAGTACGTATTTCATTTATTCATCATCATCATCATCATCACCACCCATAACTGTCCCACTGCTGGGCACGGGTCTCCTCTCACAGTGTGAGGGGCATAGGCCATAGTCCACCACGCTGGCCAAGTGCGGATTGGAGGACTTCACACACCTTTGAGAACATTATGGAGAACTCTCGGGTGTGCAGGTTTCCTCACGATGTTTTCCTTCACCGAAGCAAGTGATAATTAAATATTAATACGCACATCATTTTTGAAAATTAGTGGTGTGCGTGCGGGGTTTGCACCCGGACCCTCCGATTCGGCAATCCAACATCAACCACACGGCTATCACTGCTCTATTATTACATAATATCTAAACTTTTCATTTATTACATAGTATAAACCTGTCTGTTGCTTTGAACGCACCAGATTGGCGCAGTCCTTATTAACAGATGGAATTACAGACGAATGCATGATACATTCAAAATCAACTTTGAAAATCCATAATGTTCTGAAAGGTGTGTGAAATCTGCCAATCCTCAGTTGGCCAGCGTGGTCGACACTGGCCAGTGCCCCTCATGCTGTGAAAAGAGGCCCGTGTCGCAGCCGTATATAACACCTTTAGGAACTTTTGTATGGTGCAGACCATTCAACAGCAACCTTCAACAGAAGACACATGTCTCTATACCGTCAGTTGTTCAGCAGAGTGATATACCTACATATTTTAGAGGCGACCATCTTATTCCTCAAGGGTAGCAACACATGTGTGACCGAATTATAACGAGACTCTCACTAACAATGACTAACTGGACTATTACTAAAAACAACTAACAGTGTTAGTCACACTCACTAACAGTCCCTGTCCCAGTCCTCATACTTACAATAACCAGCTAATGTTCCAACACCGTCACCTAACCGGACTAACTATCCCAGTCCCCATATGAGTCTTGTTCGTAGTCGGTCACAGTTGTCATGGACGGCAGCGGAAGGTGCTGCATGCTCGTTTGTTACCTTAATAACCTTAGAGTATATATAGTTAATATATATACTCTAAGTTAATAACATAAAACTAATCTATTAGGATGAGTCTTGCTTTATTATTTTACTTTGAGACAACCTGCATTATTCACATCTGCATTATTCAAGTGACACGATTATTATAAGGATAAGAGTTTGAATTAGATTTTAATAAGTTTTCTTTTTTTAGCATTAACCGCCCAAATAGGTATGTATGAAGTATATTACTATTCGATCCAGTAAATTAGACGAATATACGTGGCGTTATAGAAATAATCTAACAAGTAAAAACCGACTTCAAAATAATGCAAAGGGTATAGCTGGATAGCCATGAGAAAAGTTCCCCCAAAGCCTGGGGTCCGAAACTATTCCAAATGATGCTTTATATAGAGATAACATGATGTACAAAATTCCACCCCCCCCACTACCCCTCAGGGGGCTACGGCACCCAGTAACCGAAAACTGTTTTATTTATGTAACTGACGCAAATCAATCAATCAATTTTGCACATGATGCCGTTGTCAGAGCTGGACCAAATTGAAAGGGCACCAGCTTTCAAATAAAAAAAGAATAGAGTATTTGATTTTGACACCTTTTAGAAAAATAACTCAAATTGTTCAATATAACATAATACATTATGCAGTTTGCTTAATTCTTTGTAAATATCTCTATTTTCTATGAAAATCACCATCAAAGTTTAAATGAACAAAAAAGCCGCCAAAACGCTAATACGCCATTTTAAACAGGTCATGACGTCACCTGCTCAAATAACCATACTAAGCTGTCAATGCTGTCATTGCGTATAGTAAGCAGTAATAGCAAGTGACGTCATTCAGCCAAACCGCGTGTTTTCGATCACGTGATCAAACACGAAAAATTCATTATTTTATTATCGATTTTTAATAAAAATCCAAATATTTTTAAAATAATGTGTAGGCTAAATTGGTTTAAAAAATATATAATTTTAAGCTAACAATAGATTGATCTATATTTTCATTGTAGTCAAATACCCTATTATCAAAATCGGTTCACCCAGTCGAAAGTTCTGAGGTAACAAACATAAAAAATGTGCGGATTGGTGGAGGGGTTAGTGGCCAACCCAAGTGTCCGAAATTTGAAGCCGCCCAAAGGCATCCGACATGGCTTAACGACTGGTACGAAATGGTAATAATCGGGACCGACTGCTCTACGTGCCCTCCGAAGCACGGAAGCGCCCAAGTTTATCCTAGCGGTCACCCATCCAACTACCGACCGCCCGCTGTTGCTTAACTTTGTCGATCACTTATCGACGCAACCCGCCGCGCTGTGAGCGACAACACAAGTTTATACTTGACAACAGTCAAACCTGATGTTAAGTGGCGATGAAGTCCAAGTTGTTGAATCCACTTACTTATAAAAGCCTATTCACTTTTTGTGGTCTTGTCTTTGTGAATTGTCTATGAAACCCATGAGGCCTACGGTGAATCAGGGTGTAGTGCCTATGTGTGTGCTTATATTTATATTAAATGATTAAAATTTTGTTTCCTTTGCAGTTAATGGCTTACATAAACGTACGTATTTTCGATTATAATAATACTTTTGAATGATCTTATAATGTTGGGTTAGGACATTCTCGATATATTAAAATACAAAACACACATATTATAGTCGACAACATTTTGTTAACTAAACTTTACAAAATAATTTTACTTAAAAATATATTTTTGTTTCAGTTGAAGATGAAGTTGGTAAGTATCAGTAGAATTTTCTTAATCGGACACTCTTGTCGGAGTGGTCGTGGTTGCGCTGACGAGGTACATGGCGAGATGTTGGATGTGTTAGGAGGGTTGCTCTCTTGACGATGTGCTTCCATTTCTGACGGTTAGAGGCGTTGCGAGTACATTGCACCATGGTGGACTCAGTTGTTTTTTGATCCCGTCGGTCCAGCGGGTTGGTGACCGCGTGTCCTCGTGCCTTCCACCTGACCCTGAACTACCAGTCTCTCCATCGAGTTCTCGTTTCTGGAGATGTGACCAAAGAACCTAAATATTCGTAGCTGCACAGTTGACGAAAGGCGGTCTTTAATATCTTCTTGGAGGATAGAAATATTGGTGCGAAAAGCCGTCCACGGGATCTTCAAGAGGCGTCTCCAGCACCACATCTTAAATGCGTCGATTTTGCGGTGATCCTGCAGTCTCCAAGTTTCGGCTCCATATAGAAAAATTGGAAAGACAAGGCATTTCATCAATCTGACTTTCGTCTTCTTGGTGATTCGCCTGTCCCCCCAAATCTTTCCCAGCCGTGCCACTGCCGATCTGGTGATGGCGCACCGTCTTCTGATCTCGTCGCCACATCCTCCAGTACTGGAGATAGTAGAGCCGAGGTAGATATAGCTCTGTACAACTTCGCAGTTAGCTATGTTGTATATGTTGGTTCCACTTTGTTCAGCCCGGTCCACTATCATCTCGGTCTTGTCTCGGTTTACAGCTAGTCCGAATTTGAGGCTGGTAGTTTCGAGACGAGTCAGAAGATTTTCCATGTCTTCTCTAGTTTTTGCGAGAAGGGTAGTGTCATCAGCTGATGACACTATCAGTAGAATAGTTATTAATATGGCGATATGAGGTGGTAACTAATTGCACCAATTAGTTACCACTTCATATCGCCTGCGTAAGGTTCAGCGATCTTTTGTGGGGCTCGGTGTACGCTTTTATAATAAATTGCCCAAGTCAATCATTGACCTCCCCTTACAAATATTTAAGAAACGTGTTAAAACACGGCTTATGCTCGGGCCACACTAACGAAATCGTCAACGTCAACGGCAAATGGCAATGTGAATTCCGTTGTGAAATTATCCGTTAGAGAAAAGTTATTATACTATCGATGAGTATATTATTGACAAGGATGCTTGGTAATAGACATCCGCAACCAGTTCCGCTCAAGTTAGTATTTAGGTATAAAATGGTAGTATCTAGCAAAAATATTGTAATTCGTTTTTAGGCACTATTTTCAAAAGATGTGCCGAGGAGTTTTCTTTCGCCGTTTCTTTTTCTCCTCGTAAGATTTAAAATTTAAAGGCACCTTAGCGAAACGGTGGTAAATGCAAAAAATGACGTTCATAAGTGTATTCAAAATACCTACTTACGTGAAATAAATGATTTGAGTTTGAGTTTAATATTATTTATGTTTTAATACTTAATAATCTTTTCTTACTTTATCTTATCATTTAGCCTTTTTGCTGATAATTATTTATCTTACAGGTATTAGCCGCGGTGGTATAGACGAGAATGGTACGTGTCCAGTCCAGTCTTTATTGCATCTATATCTATATAATTAAATAAAAATCAATTTCTGTTCGTTAATCTCGTTAAACTCGAGAACGGCTGGACTGATTTGGCTAATTTTGGTTTTGAATTATTTGTGGAAGTCCCGGAAAGGTTTAAAAAGTGTGTAAAGAAAGTCAAACATCTGATGTTCGTCCCGTCGTCCAATTATAATCGAAATCAGCCCACCCGTTTGTGAGCTTCGATGCCACAGATAGCCACACACACACAGACAGACAGATACCGAGGTTAAACTTATAACACCCCTCTTTCTGCGTTGGCGGTTAAATCATTTGGGCATACGAGACAAACTAAACAAACACGACAAACGAGTACCGAAAATTTTGACTGCGTTTCTATTGGTCCACGTAATCAACATAAAGTCCGTTCCACACAAACGCTGTAGCTATATGTACATTCAGTTTTAGTGAGTGATCCAGACGAAATTATATCCAAACGATATATGTGCGTGAGTCATGGCGGACATGTCTCCTGTAGTTAAGCGTGTTATTTATTTTTTATTGTTATTTATTTATGAAAATATCATATAACGCGAACAGAAAATTTTGTTACGAATATACTAAGTATGCAAATAATCATAAAATAGTAATTTAATTTTCGCTATTCTAAATTTTAGAAGTATTCAATATGAACGGGCCTTAGCAATTTCAAAACAAGAACAAAGGTGTTGGCCCCGCCCCGACCATGACCCATCTCATTCTGTCAATATCAGAAATGTGCGAGAGACATACTCAGTACTCGTTTGTTAAATAAAACAGACTATAGCTTTTTGATTCTAAAATAAATGTTACGAATTTTCACTTCAAAAAAAATGGGTACAATGTTCCCAAAGTTGAAGTCGAAGAAGAAGTTGAAGTCGGCCAATCAGCACTTCCATACGTTGTGAGTCTCGAGATCAGCAGTGGGACTGCTGTAGGTTGCAAGGTGAAAGTTAAGAGAATGGGAAAAAATCAAATGTGGCACTCGGAGACTGCCGCGGTAAAGCTATTGCATACCATTTTTTATCAACTTATGCAATTATAATTATTAGAAGTTATAGATTTATATCAGAACAGCGCCATCTAGTTTGTAGAAAACATACGTACCATACCTTAGTAATAAGGTACTAGATGGCGCTGATTGGGGTGTTAGGTTTTTTTCGTTACGGAATTTCTGGATTCGGTCCCCACGCTCAAGGCCCGCGATAAAAGCTATGCAATAGCTTAATATACTCAATATAAAATCATGTTTACATATTGTTTTCAGGACAAGATACAACCAACGCAAGAAAGCTCAAGGAAGGTAACAATGGATCAACATCTGCAGCAGGTTTGTGCCAAACAGTATCTATAGCAACCATACGTTATTGCAGCCCATATGCAGTTCATTCGTTATATGCCCATAACGCATGTGGTATTAATGTATTGAATTTAATTCATTGCTAGCAGGTTGCTGCGACTTGAGGATGTCAAAACATGACAAATATAAAATGTTAACTTGGGATGTTTTCAGAAGGAACTACCGCAGCAGGAGCTGGGGGAAATGACTCATCGTCACCAACTGTAACAGGTCAGGGTCAAACACTACCTATAGCAACCATACATTAATGCAGCCCACGTGTAGTTCATTCGTTATATTCCCATAACGCATGTGTTATTAATGTATTGAATTAAATTCATTGCTAGCAGGTTGCTGCGACTTGAGGATGTCAAAACATGACAAATATAAAATGTTAACTTGGGATGTTTTCAGAAGGAACTACCGCAGCAGGAGCTGGGGGAAATGACTCATCGTCACCAACTGTAACAGGTCAGGGTCAAACACTACCTATAGCAACCATACATTAATGCAGCCCACGTGTAGTTCATTCGTTATATTCCCATAACGCATGTGTTATTAATGTATTGAATTAAATTCATTGCTAGCAGGTTGCTGCGACTTGAGGATGTCAAAACATGACAAATATAAAATGTTAACTTGGGATGTTTTCAGAAGGAACTACCGCAGCAGGAGCTGGGGGAAATGACTCATCGTCACCAACTGTAACAGGTCAGGGTCAAACACTACTATAGCAACCATACATTAATGCAGCCCACGTGTATTTCATTCGTTATATTCCCATAACGCATGTGTTATTAATGTATTGAATTAAATTCATTGCTAGCAGGTTGCTGCGACTTGAGGATGTCAAAATATGACAAATATAAAATGTTAACTTGGGATGTTTTCAGAAGGGACTACCGCAACAGGAGCTGGGGGAAATGACTCATCGTCACCAACTGTAACAGGTCAAAGTCAAACACTACCTATAGCAACCATACATTAATGCAGCCCGCGTGCAGTTCTTTCGTTATATTCCCATAACGCATGTGTTATTAATGTATTGAATTAAATTCATTGCTAGCAGGTTGCTGCGCACTTGAGGATGTCAAAATATGAGCAAAGCTATGCTTGCGACTTCGTCCGCGTGGAATTTAACAAAAAAATCTAAAATAAAAGTAGCCTATTTAACTCCCTATGACATCAGCAATCTGCCAGTGAAAGTCCCGTCAAAATCAGTCCAGCTGTTCCAGAGATTAGCTAAAATAAACAGACAGACAGACAAAAATTGTAAAAAATGTTATTTTGGTATATGCACCGTGAATAAATCCTTATGCATTTAGTAAAAAGTGGATATTTTAATACAAGCAGACACTCAATTTTATTTATTTGTATAGATGTATAGATAAAATGTTAACTTTTTTTTCAGAAGGAGGGATCCTTAGCGGTTAACGCAGGATTACAAACAGGCGCTGTGGGAACAAGAGCCGTGTAATGCAGTTCCTCTGTTATCTGCTTATAACGCATGTGTTATTAAAGCATTAAAGTGAATAAAATATAACACTGTTATTATTTACTGGCAACCGCACTCCCTTCGGAAAACTTATTCGTTAAGAAAAGCGTCAGCGTCAGTATCAGTTTAATTTTGAGTTGATAAGAGTACCTATACATATAAGATTTTTAATTTGTTGGAACGAAGTTCCTTACGGCAGGCTTGGAGGGGCTAGGTTTTGCTGCGGCGACCGAACTGAAAAATATGGGATAGTAAAACCGTAAGAAAAAATGCGTGGAATAAAAGCGTTAAATGAGACGTGCGCAGGCGCGACAGTCGCATACACAAGCGAGTAGTGTATAATACCTTTCTCTTTCTCCCTCTTTCTTTTCGTTCGCCGTTGCCTTCATTAGCCGAAGGAACTTCGTTCCTACCTGGTGTCCCACGACACCACATCATTTTTGACATATTTTTATGATTTATGAATCGATGAAAATAAAACAAATAATTATGTATGTTGCACTAATCTTACTAACACACATATAATAGTAATAGACACCTTTTAGAAAAATAACTCAAATTGTTCAATATAACATAATACATTATGCAGTTTGCTTAATTCTTTGTAAATATCTCTATTTTCTATGAATATCACCATCAAAGTTTAAATGAACAAAAAAGCCGCCAAAACGCTAATACGCCATTTTAAATAGGTTATGACGTCACCTGCTCAAATAACCATACTAAGCTGTCAATGCTGTCATTGCGTATAGTAAGCAGTAATAGCAAGTGACGTCATTCAGCCAAACCGCGTGTTTTCGATCACGTGATGAAATACGAAAAATTCATTATTTTATTATCGATTTTTAATAAAAATCCAAATATATTTAAAATAATGTGTAGGCTAAATTGGTTTAAAAAAATATATACTTTTAAGCTAACAACAGTTTGATCTATATTTTCATTGTAGTCAAATACCCTTGAGGAAGACCCCCAGTAAAAGGTTTTCTCATTTAATATTCCATGTACAGACAGCAGGGATCATTTACACATTTAATACATATATTATTATGTATAGCAGCACTTTAATTATTATGTAGCACGAAAGCATGCTTTTAATGAGCAATTGCTACTTACAAGCACGTGTGGACGTGCTTTGCTCGAAATAAGCGTGCTCGTAGATACATGCTTTTTATAAGCACTTGAGCAGACTTGAGCTGAAACACCTTTGCAGACAAGGTTAAATTAACAATGAACTATTAAACAAATGAAAACATTTAGCAAATAACTACACAGGTGGTTTTTATACTATTATTGTACTACTAGACTTTGCTGGCGGCTTCGCCCGCATGGGAGTCTGAAAGGACAATTGAATTTGTAGCTCACTATTTTGGATAGTTGTACACATGTAAGTTAGATATGCTGTCACGATGTTTTTATTAAGGTCTATTTAATACAAACAATCCAACGATACATTATCTTCGTGTATCTCGAACGGTTTAGGCAGCGCACGCCGACATAGCTCTCAGAGAGGGCATGATTTTTCACTCACTAATCTTTATAAATTGCAGACCATGTTACTCACATGTATAAATTGTGTCAATGTAAAGTTTCATCTAAATGATAATTATAATTATGATAGCTTTCTCATATTTTATTTTCCACGTACAGACAGCGATCAATTCGAATTATACTAGCTTTCCCACGCGGATTCGTCCGCCCAATTTCCAAAAATCCTGTCTGAGTGCTCTCTTGCGTCGTTAAGGAATCTATATACAAAGTTTCAAGAGAATTCATTGAAGAAATAAAAAGTTTCAGTTTATCCCCTTGGGGGGGGGGGGGGATTTCCAATAATCCTCTCTTAGTGCTCCCCCCCCTCCCCCCCGGCCCCCAGCCCCAGCTTGTTGCGTTCAGTAGTTTCGGCTGTGCGTTGTCTGTCAGTCACTCAGTAACTCAAGAGTTTTATATAATTACTAGCGGCCCGCCCTCGCTTCGCTTCGGGAAACTTATTCCTTCGGTTTGCAAAGATTTAGATATATATTTTTCGATAATTCACACTACGTCTTTATCAATTATATCCTATGTGTTATTCTGATGTGTAAGCTATATTATTGTAAAGTTTCATCAAAATCCATTCGGTAGTGTTTGCGTGAAAGAGTAACAAACATTCATAAATCCATACAAACTTTCGCATTTATAATATTAATAGGATAATAATATATCGCTGATAATTACAGCGGTCAAAAGGTTATAAATGACGTTCTTGAATGCAATTTCTGAAGCATCTAAGTAATTATTTACTTTGAATACACCGATCATTGTCATAACAAAATGTTTTATATTGATTAAATAATTTCTTTGTGTGGGATTATATATAAGGCGCGAATATTTTCATAATATTATTGTATTTCTCAAGCTCAAGTTCTATACGTACAAAATGAAGTATTTCGCGGTATTTTTCCTTTTAATGGTAAGAATTTCACATGATAATATTTTTGTGTTGTGTGTGGAGCCGGCTACACTTTTTAGAGGCGACCATCTCAGTCCTCAAGGGTAGCAACACATCTGTGACCGAATTATAACGAGACTCGTACTAACATTTACTAACTGGACTATTACTAACAACAACTAACAGGACTAACATTCACTAACAGTCCCCGTCCCAGTCCTCATACTTACAGACTAACCAACTAATGTTCTAACACCGTCACCTAACCGGACCAACTATCCCAGTCCCCATATGAGTCTTGTTCTAACTCGGTCACAGTTGTCATGGGCGGCAGCGGTTGGTGGTGCTGCATGCTCGTTTGCTGCCTTAATTCCATAAAATGAGTAGTGACACCATGGACCCGAGTGCTCCCGGGGGTTCCTTATCTTCAGTAGGTGGAGCGGAGATTGAGGAACAGGCCCCCACCTCTGTGCTTGCCTTAACCGGCCAAGAGTGGAGTCGTTAGAGCTATATGCTCGGGGGTGGAAGTGTCTAATGGCGAAATAACAAGGAAACCCCTCCAGAACAAGAAGGTTTCCAGAAGAATATCTGAATATTTTATCTTCTGTCAGTGTCACAGCGCAGTCTCCATTGAACGCTATCAAAAAGCGCTGGCGTCCCAAATACTGTTTTTATTGGCGGCCAGACTCCGACATAATATAATACTAGATGGATGACCTCCTGACCTCTGAGCTTTGATCGATTTTTTTTATAAATTGTGTTTTTTGGAAATTATATTTAAGTACGAATAATAACATTAAGAAGACACAAATAATGTAAATAAACAATTGATTTTCTTAGTCTAACCTCAAAGCAAACACTCATTGACTTCGTGTTACTCAACAACGCCATCTGCTGTCGTGTCGTTAAAGCAATTAGTATTAGTATAGTACTATTATTATTCGCCAATAGATGTCAGGAAGAGTCATATTTTTCAGTTTAAATTAGGACTACAAAAACACGAATAAAATGACATTTTCTAAAAATGATTCCTAGATAGATCGATTTATCGCCCCCGAAACCCCCTATATACTAAATTTCATGAAAATCGTTGGAGCCGATTCCGAGATTCCAATTATATATATATAATTATAATTATATACAAGAATTGCTCGTTTAAAGTAATAAGATAAGATATATTAATAATGTTTGTTTTTCTTTATTCTTGTCACAAATGGATTATTTTAATTGATTGTTATTTAATTTGTTACGTTACTTTATTAAATGGTTATTATTCGTACACCCTACCAAAAATATTTGTCCTGTTAATATTCCCCTATTTTATGTCTATAAATTGCTGCTAGGCAATAAGACCGCCGATTATTTTCTTATTATTAAAATATGATATCTTGCTACTTTTGTGAAAACTGGTGAACAATAAGGAGTATTTGTATTGTATTGTATTGTATTGTATTAATTTGTATGTTTTTTATTCTCAGAGTTTAATAGCAATGGTGACGTCAACTGTTCCGATTGTAGGTAAGAGTGTCTCGTACTTGCCAATGCCAACCTTCTAAACTAAATCATAATCCACGCCATCTAGTGTCAAGAGTTAAACATTCAAAAATGTTTACCTATACAGGCTGTCCCGTAAGTAGTGGACCAACGGGTTATGGGGAGTAGTGGGACTTATTATCTAACGAAAATACTAAATTTTATTGTCCTAGACCTTGTAGTTCTTGAGTTATGCTTTTTTCCAAATTGTGATGAAAATATCATCCACGTAAGCTAAATATTAAATTTTACCATACCATAAAAAAAAACTAATGTGGTAAAATTTAATATTTAGCTTACGTGGATGATATTTTCATCACATTTTGAAAAAAAGCATAACTCAAGAACTACAAGGTTAAAATTTAGTATTTTTGGTAGATAATAAGTCCCACTGCCCCCCATAACCCGTTGGTTCACTACTTACGGGACACCCTGTATACTTTTAGGAAATGCTCGTCAAATGAAATATTTTTTTTTATGACAGCACTTCGATGTCTCCAATAATTTCGCTGATCTCTTGCTAAATCTCGATACAGCGCCACCTACCGGTTCTAGTTGTGAATCAAAGTCTAAACCATCCATAGAACCCCTCAAACACATACAAAAATTTCATTAAAATGGGTCCAGCCATTTAGGAGGAGTTTAGTGACACACAAGCAGAGACTGACACATGTATTGTATATGAAGATTAAAATTTAATTATCACCTGCACACCTGAGAGTTCTCCATAATGTTCTCAAAGGTGTGTGAAGTCCACCAATCCGCACTTGGCCAGCGTGGTGGACTATGGCCTATACCCCTCACACTGTGAGAGGAGACCCGTGCCCAGCAGTGGGATACTGGGATAGTTTTGGGTTGCGATGATAATCATGAATCTTACCTAACATTTTTTTGTTTTACAGGTTCCGTCCTTCCTGCCGGTTAGTAATTTTGTTAATGTTACATAAAAAAATATGGTTTACAACATTTTTGACGTGGTAACGTCTTATAAATCGATGAACGCCGGCTACACGCACGAAAAAGTGTGACGTCATTGTCACGTGCCGCCTGAGCCGAGCGTGCAAGCGAGCCGTTCCAGAGATTAGCCAAAACATACAGTCAGACAGACAGACAATGTTATTTTGGTATGTACCGTGTATACGTCCATATGCATTTATAGAGCGGTTATTTTAATATTACAAACAGACACTCCAATTTTATTTGCATAGATATAGATGTATATGTCGGAGATTTTAAACATAACTCATCGCGGATTGTACTCATTTTATTATGATACGGGTACTCACGATATGTATTTTGAAACGCCGATATTTCGACCCAGTTGCATGGATCGTGGTCACGGCGGAGTAAAAAAAAATATATGTCGGTGATGATGGTAAATCGAAGGTACAGATTAGTCTATGATGCGCGTGAATCGATGGTATTGGTTATCTATGGTTCGTGAAGATTGCGAGGTCTGTCAAGTTGTATCTGTTGTGGAACGTCAAGCTGACAGTAGTGACAGCTTGGCGAGGTGACGTCATGCTTTGGGGAGAAGTGTCAAGATTTGGCACTTGGGCAGAACGATTGCAGAAATGGCGGGAATAGCATTGAGGG
This sequence comes from Ochlodes sylvanus, assembly GCA_905404295.2. Classification (NCBI taxonomy): domain Eukaryota; kingdom Metazoa; phylum Arthropoda; class Insecta; order Lepidoptera; family Hesperiidae; genus Ochlodes; species Ochlodes sylvanus. Next base: position 1,037,619 of record FR990150.1, read on the forward strand.
CTTGAAGGGTCGGGAAAGTAGGTACCAAAAACAGAGCTTGTATGTCAACTCGTCGGCATTTCATAACAGAAGGGCTGTTTGCGTGATTATTGTGACCTGCGAGACACTCCTGTATCGTCATATAGATTAACGCCCCCGTAGAATAGTTATAAAATTACGTTTGATAAGTGTATTTAAAAATAACTACATGAAATAAATGATTTGAGTTTGACACGATTCTATACGTAAATGGACAGAACAAAAAACTAATTGTTTTTTTTTTATTTCAGTGGGTGGAATTGTAGGCAAGTGCATCTTTAACTATATAATCAAACGATACTAAAAAGAAATGACATATTATTATTTAATTTGGTTAGGAGAGCAGAGATTAAACACAAATTTTGTAATACCCCAACAGGACCTCTAGGGAACCCGTCTGGAAACGAGCCAGGATGTCAGCAACCATCGCCCCCAAGTTGTCCGCCCGCGGACCCCCCAACAGGACCAGGGAACCCGTCTGGAAACGAGCCAGGATATCAGCCACCATCGCCCCCAAGTTATCCGCCCGCGGACCCCCCAACAGGACCAGGGAACCCGTCTGGAAACGAGCCAGGATATCAGCCACCATCGCCCCCAAGTTATCCGCCCGCGGACCCCCCAACAGGACCAGGGAACCCGTCTGGAAACGAGCCAGGATATCAGCCACCATCGCCCCCAAGTTATCCGCCCGCGGACCCGCCATGTCCATGCGAGTCATGCGACGATTAATTTATTCAACTTCAGTGGCCAAATAACAGAACCGATTTTTGTATTTGTAACCTAACTGCACGTTCCAATAATTAGAAATTAACATTGAAATACATAAGTGGTTAGAAAAACGATTTTTGTAAAAGCGGTTTTTGTTTTTTCTAACTATATTTTATTCTTTCATTACTATATTGCAAATAAATAATTTTCTTTCTTTCTTTATTTATTTCTTTCTTGCCATCTGTCCTCGATAAGTATACAAAGTTTGAACGAAATCCGATCGCTGAAAACGAGTCAAAATAGAGTTCAAAGAAGTTATCTTTTATAATAATAATTATTTTATATCCTATTAATATTATAAATGCGAAAGTTTGTATGGATGTATGAATGTTTGTTACTCCTTCATGCAAAAACTACCGAATGGATTTTGCTGAAACTTTACAATAATATAGCTTACCATCAGAATAACACATAGGCTATGATATTAATATAAGTAGTGTGAGTTATCCAAAATAAATAACTAAATTTTTGCAACCCGTAGGAATAAGTTTCCCGAAGCGAAGCGAGGGCGGGTCGCTAGTTTATTATAATTATATTTGTAGTGCTTCTAATCTATATCTGTTTACATGGTTGTAGAGGCAATCTTATCACAAAGTACTTTAGCTAATTAGTTACTGAGCAGCGCCATCTATTGTCCCCATAACTAACTATTTGCTTGGGTTAATTATTTACAATGAAGCGATCATAACGATTCCCAATTATTACACAAGATGGCGTTATTAGCTTATTACATTAATACCTTGGATTCTTACTTCCTATAAATTCTTTAGGGTCTATAAACAGTCCTCATTCGTCAGGTAAGTTTACATAAGTGCCCCACAGATGATTAATGCACAGATCTCAGTTAACATGAGCCGGCTACACTTTTTGGAGGCGACCATCTCATTTCTCAAGGGTAGCAACTCTGTGGCCGAATTAGTACACGACGCTTAGTAACAATTACTAACTGGACTACCATCAACAACTAACAGTCCCTGCCCCAGTCCTCATACCTACTAACGAACTAACCAACTAACGTTCTAACACCGTCTGCTAACTGACTAACCATCCCAGTCCCGATGCGAGTCTTGTTCTGTGTCGGCCACAGTTGTCATGGGCGACAGCGACAGAGAAGGTGCTACATGCTCGTTTGCTATCTTCACTACATACCTAGTATAAAACAAAGTCGCTTTCTCTGTCCCTATGTGTGCTTAGATCTTTAAAATTACGCAACGGATTTTGATGGGGTTTTTTTAATAGATAGAATGATTCAAGAGGAAAGTTTACATGTATAATATATTAAAGTTTTTCGCAAAATGAAAAACAACGCGCGTGAAAATAAATTCGTGCGCTGGTTAGGTTTAACAATTTTGGACTTGGGTACTAAGGGACGGGTTTGCCGAAGCGAAGCGAGGGCGGGTTTACTAGTTAGTATACAAGGTGGATACCATCATACGACATTAAATGAAAACACAAGCCCTACTCCCTCCTAGGAACATGTTGCATCAATTAAAAAACTGTTAACATCAAATTAAAAAAAACAAATTTTCAAACAAACTTAATAGCAAAAAATGGGGTAAAAAATAGAACATCATTTGTAAACACTGTTCACTAACCTTTGATAAGAGCGGCAACAGCGCACTTTCGTCACGTGATCTTTTGATTGTTGTTTTGATTGACGCAATGTGATTCTTATGACTTTGTTATAAGGTTCAATGTGCATTATGTATTTAATTTGATAAATTTGCTTGTTCCGTCTGGGGTCATTAAACTTTTATGATAGACTGATTTTAGACACAGCGTGTAGAAAATTTCAAAAGTGAAGAAAAATTCCTGTGTCTAAAGTATTGAAGATATTTGATTGAAAATTTGTTTGTAGACTTGGAAGATGGATAGGTACATGCAGTTAAATTTAATGTCGTATGATAGTATCCACCTTGTATAAAAAGCTATGACTTTTATGCCTAAGGCCATAACGCGTTGATCCGGAAACACCCTTGTCTGAACGTCTTGGTTCAGTGGTACAAGTCATAAACTGTCTACCATTAAAATAAGGAGTTAACTCTTGTGACTCAACTCTTATTATCGTCAGTCGGTGCACCAGCAGTGATAGCCGTGTGGTTGAACGCTGGACCCCCTAACCGGGAGGCCCGGGTTCAAATCCCGCACCTCTAGTTTTCAAAAATTATGTGCGTATTAGAATTTAATTATCACTTGCTTCGGTGATCAAACATCGTGAGGAAGCACACCTGAGAGTTCTCCATAATGTTCTCATAGGTGAAGTCTGCCAATCCGCACTTGGCCAGCGTGGTGGACTATGTACCCCTCACATTGTGAGAGGAGACCCGTGCCCAGCAGTGGGACAGTTATTGGTTGCGACGACACGATAATTACGATGTCTTACACATCGCATCGTCGTGAAGCAAAAGCTCTGTACCAACGAGTATTTATCCGAAAATTGCGCGGACGGAGGAGTATGAAATGGGCTATATTTCACCGGAATCAGATCAGTTGCGCCACCGTGGTGTCCGTAAGCTACCAAACTAGACACCATACAGACACCAGAGTTGCCCCACCACACAGAGACAGTATCAAAATGGACCTTGAAGACTGTCACTGGCGGCCGGACTGGCGGCCGAGTGAGTGAGACACCATGTAGCGCTATAGTAATTAGTGGTGGCGTGACCAGCGTGGCGGCGCAACCAGTAACATTCTGTGCACGTGTCCGAGTTGGTCGCGCCGCCAAATTGGTTGCGCAACCAAACGGACACCAGGTGAGTAACTCTCTATAAAGCTGTATACATTTTATTGGTAGCGGCGACTGGTTGCGCCGCCATGGTGTCCCGGTGAAATATAGTCCTTATAGTTTATAGAGAAGCAGATTGCTAATATTAAAAAAAACCATAAGAAAACATTAAATTAATAAATATAAAAGAACACACACTAATGTTAGTTACTCTATGCACACTAACATGCCTTTGGTCATGCCAAACACGTAACACGACGTTGGAAATGTGTACGTTCATAGTGTCAACGTAAAGTAACCGTTGGCCAGATTGAATTACGGTCGAATTTCGAGCGCGGAGCAGGTAATTAGCTGTTATATGTATATAAATCGACGACCCGGATGGCGCAATGGTTAACACGCCGGATCGCCGTTCCGAGGGTCCTGGGTTCGATTCCCGGCGAGGCGGAAATTTGAATGATGAGTTTAATTTCCGTTCTTGGTCTGGGTGTGTGTGTTCTTGTCTTGTGCGTTGTCCATGGCGCCCACGACACAGGGAATCCTAGTGGGGCTATGAGTGTGTAGCGTTATTTATTTATTTATTTAAATGAATGTTAACACACTTACACGTCCGCACTAGAATTCCGTGTGTCGTTTGGCATGGACCACAAAAGACCAAGAATGAATGAGTTTTGACGTGATAACGTCTTAAAATTGATAGGCAGCGCGCACGAAAAAGTTTCCCGTTCCGCTGACGTCGGAGCGTGACGCAAGAGCGGGACGTCAGAGCTAGCAGTTAAAATAGTTCTGCTACTGGAACGCCGCCACGCGAGCTTCCTCGAGAACTTTTACAATAACCCCCGCCCACCTTGATGGAAGCCATTATTTATAACAAATGTTGAATACGCGACAATGCGTTTTCATCAATGTTTCTTTATGACGTTATCACGTAACACTATCGTACGTAAAGCGACTTTACAGACAACCGATTTTTTTTCCATTATTTAAATTTCCGCCTCACTGGGAAACGAACCCAGGTCCTTTCGAATGACAACATGGTAAAAATTGTGCCTAACGGGCCGTCAAAATACATGTCTACTAATTAGTGTAGTGCAAAAACTAAAATGAGATCAAGTCATAAGCTGATTCACTAATTGCCTGTCTATTTAGAATCTATACAGACATAAATAAAATCGGAGTGTCTGTTTGTAATATTAAAATAAACGCTTTTTATTAAATTATGGATGTATACACGGTGCGTATACCAAAATAACATTTTTTACAATTTTTTGGCAGGCGAAGCCGCGGGTATAGGCTTGTTAAATAATAAAGAAATAATTAATACCGATTTTGCTACAATATCACAGACTATTATTTAATAATATTACAGATGAATACTTCAAAATTTTAAATCATATTTGTTAAAACTTTAATTAAAAATTAAGAATTTTATTTTATTTTTGTCCACATCGCAGTCTCCTTACACTTGGACCACACAACACTGACGTATGAACTTCTGTTCTCGCAGTCATTACGGTAGGGTTGGCGCTCTTGAGTTTTTACTTTATAAAATAACTTTTTTACTGAATAAAGTGAAATAAAAAATAATGTGCTTTAAGATGCGGGTGAAAAAACGCTCATAGCTCGCATCGATCTTGTGACCGACCGTGTCAAGCAAAAGCGGTCCTTAAGTGACTTATAGCGGGAAACATTGATAGAGCACTTCCGCGCTTCGTGCACGTAATGCCGACTGTCCCAGTTGTGACCACTTGGTAACTGTCTTTAAGCCATGTCGGATGCCTTTGGGCGGCATAAAACTTCCGAAACTTGGGTTGGCCACTAACCCCTCCTCCAATCCCCGCTCGCAGCGCGGTGGAGAATGCTCTAGGCCTCCTCAGGTATGAGAGACCCGTGCTCAGTAGTGGGCCATTAATGGGGTGAAGCTAGCAAGTCAGTATAAAGTAAAATAAGGCAAAAGTTTTGTATTTTAAAGTCAAAGGCCGTTCAAAAGCTATACCGATTGATTAACGTTAAAACTTCGTTTATAATAAGAAATGCATTGTATATAAAAAATACTGTTTTTGTCGATAAAAACCAGTCTTGTTTAATATTATTTGTCACACAAACTATACGAAGAATTTATACAAGTCAGAGAGCGACAACCCTAGCAATACTCGTCCTACCGCATTATTTCTTGGCCGCCACAGATCAGTGTACAGTCGTTTAACTACAAGAACGCTCGTTTACAAAAATAACTTAACAACATAATTGGAAACAAAATTTTCCATCTAACAATTTATTGCATAAAAGGGATTATTTTTTTCAAAAAATACTCAGTTTTGACAACCCTTAGTGAGTTAGTGATGTGAACATTTTGAAAATTAAAAATCGCATTTGAAATAATTTTCAGACTCGAAAATAACGTTTCAAAACAATTGAATTGTGTTGCAAAATGTTTTAGTGAATTAAAATATTTTTTTGTTATTACGAAATTGTTTATATGTTTGTAGAAATAATATTTGCAAGTGCTATTTTTGTGTGACATTTAAAATGTTGAAGTCATTATGAAATTGTATGTAAGTAATCAAATTAAGATAAATAATTAACGTACTTACTTAATTTAATATACGTCATCATCAACCCATAACTGTCCCACTGCTGGGCACGGGTCTCCTCTCACAGTGTGAGGGGTACAGGCCATAGTCCACCACGCTGGCCAAGTGCGGATTGGCGGACTTCACACACCTTCGAGAACATTATGGAGAACTCTCAGGTGTGCAGGTTTCCTCACGATGTTTTCCTTCACCGAAGCAAGTGATAATTAAATTCTAATACGCACATAATTTTTGAGGTAATAGGTAAGTACTTAGTAGGCAGTAGTGTAATAATGGTTGTAATTGGAAAGGCGTGGAGCTGGTTACACAATTGTAGAGGTGATCTGACTGATCAAGGGTAGCAACTTGTCTGTGATCGAATTAGAACGAGACTTACTAACAACTACTAACTGGGCTAACTATCACTAACAGTCCCTGTACCAGTCCTCATACCTACTAACGAACTAACCAACTAACGTTCTAACACCGTCTGCTAACTGACTAACCGTCCTAGTCCCGATGTGAGTCTTGTTCTGTGTCGGTCACAGTTATGGCGGCAGCGGGGGGATGCTGCATGCTCGTTTGCTATCTTAATACCATAAAAAACAAAATACTCTATTCACACTACCATGTGTTTGACACGACGTGACATGACGTTCGAAATGTGCACATTCAGTGTCAATGAAACATAACCATTGCCAGAATGAATTACGGTCGAATTTCAAGTGTCAATTGTCAAGTGTTTATCATGGAACCGGAATAGTTTTTGCATTCAATTATTTATGTAAATAATATGTTAATTCAATTCACTTACAGCTATCGAGTTCGTTACTGGATTGAGTGGCTGTTGCAAAAAATCTTATTATAATAACGTGAAGCGGGCATTCCTGTGTTGACGATTATTTATTTCACTGTGACGTCCGTTTTACTGGACCCGGAATACTGGATGCTAGTTGTGTATAGTTGTATGAGCGTGTTCACACAGAATCCAGTATACCGGATCCAGTAAAAATCCCACACACAACGGAAATACTGACCCGTTAAAACGGATCCAGTACAACGGACGTCCTATGTGAACGCGCCCTTACACGTCTAAAATGCACATTTAATACATTTGAGATGATAATCTCACTCTATTTTTTACGTGATAACGTCTACACCTCTACACTTACATAAGGTATGTACTTAACTTACGAAACTTACTTTATAACTCCACCAGCCCGCACTGGAGCAGCGTGGTGGAGTATGCTCTAGGCCTCCTCAGGTACGAGGAGAGACCCGTGCTCAGTGGGCCATTAATGGGTTGAAGCCAGCCAGCCAACGTCTTATAAATCGATGAACGCCGGCTGCACGCACGAAAAAGTATGACGTCATTGTCACGAGCGACAGAGATAGCGTAACAAGACTCAAATCGGGACTACTAACTTTGAAATAACGTACTTCCGAGCTGGACCCACTGCCACCAAGTCTGGATCTGATGATGGAATCCCGGGGGAATCGAGGGACACCCTCATTTTTTTATATTACTTGTCGATGTTGAAGTCGGTTTTTTGTTTTTTTCAATAATACTACTTTGCTGGCGGCTAGCCGGAAAACGCCAATTGTATCTATTTATAGCTCACTATTTTGGATCTAGTGGATGACATATAAAAGATGGATATAATTATGTTGCCGCGGACTTTTATTTAGGACTATTTAAGACGAACAATCCTACGATACATTATCTTCGTGTATCTCGAACGGTTTAGGCAGCGCACGCCAACATAGCTCTCAGGGGGCAGATTTTAACCTTTATAAATCGTAGCCCATATGTTATTCTGATGTATAAGCTATATTATTGTAAAGTTTCATTTTAATCCGTTCCGTAGTATTTACGTGAAAGAGTAACAAACACACTTACACACACATGCATACACATACACATTCACACGTGCTAGAAGTGAAACTTAAAAAAACGAATAATGTCAGTCCAAATATTGATGCTTCCTATCTCATTTTCTCCCACGTTAAAATGTGTCTGTCTCTTTTTCGCTTCCGTTTCATTTCATTTGCGCGTCAGTTCCGTTTCATCGAATTCCAAATCACAACGATACTATAGAAGTTTTCATTTCGAAACATTCGCATTAATTTTTAATATTAGTTATAATATTGGTTACAATGTGATTCATAATTATACTGAGGAATACATTGACGGTCGCGTCCAACGAAGCGTTACCTCAAGCTAAATGCGTATTAAGATAATTGTACGGTGATATTTATATGATTAGCTTGTCACGTTGTCTGTCTATTATATACCTATAATGAAGTTAACTGACCGCTATCTGTACTTAGACATTGAAGAAAAGCTATTGCATAGCATTTTTTATCAACTTATGCAATTATAATTATTAGAAGTTGTAAAGTTATATCAGAACAGCGCCATCTAGTTTGTAGAAAACATACGTACCATACCTTAGTATTAAGGTACTAGATGGCGCTGATTGGGGGTGTTAGGTTTTTTTCGTTACGGAATTTCTGGATTCGGTCCCCACGCTCAAGGCCCGCGATAAAAGCTATGCAATAGCTTAAAAAAGACGGGTTTTCGTGAATAACTCAACGTGGTTTTGTACGCGCTAATCTCAAAAACGGCTTATCGAATTTTGATGCGGTTTTCACTAATTTATGGGAGTAAGCTTCACTTAACTTTACTTGTTTGTTTTATTTCAATCGGTTGAGAAATAAAAAAGTTGTGTCAGTTTAAAGAATCACGCCTAACAATTTCCGAATGTGCGTACTAAAGAACAACAAGTCAACTAGTATTTAAATAACTAGCAGGTACTTATTCTGTTCCACGAATGACTTACACAAGTTTTCTTTCCAAGGAAGTAAATTTAGAACTCATTACCAAAGGAAAGGTCACTTTGCTTCACATTTCAAAATGTGTAACTGATTATAAAATTATAATATTATCAAGGTTTTTATTTCATTAATTCCTCCTACATATATTTTATTGACAAATATATACATATAGTTGCCAAGTAGTCTGCACATTAAAAAAAATTAATGTGTGTGTACTTATGTACACGCTTTAGAAGTTATACTTCTTTGGCGTAACAAGATAAAATCTTTTCAAAAATTTCATTTATTAATTAATTTATTTATTAATAATATTATTATTATTATTTTATTTGTATCTATTATTAATATACCGCCAACTATCTACTTAATCCATACTAACGAGTTCTATTATTCTACTATTATTTACTATATGGCGCTAGGCCGATGGCGTTCTTATTCTTTAAGTTAGGAAGGTTCACCCCTAGATGGCGCTGTGCTTAAAACCCGCTTCGAATAAAACAATCAATGTAGTATTTTCATTCTAAATTATCTTTAAATAGTTGTTATTATAACTTCACATATTAAAATTTCACTCTCATCATTTTTTCATAACGCGCCTAAAGAAGTATAACTTCAAAAAATATAAAGAATGGTGGGTGTATGATGTCTGTAGACCTAATACACTAACACATTTGTGTAAGTCATTTATTGCATTTATTGAAATATTCCACATTTGAAAATTCATTTCAAAACATTCATAATTTTCAAATCTTGCATTCCGACTGCACTAGCACAAAAAAATTCGACATCAGCTTTCAGATCTGCTTGTAACCAACTGTGCTTTTCTTGAATAAACCGCTACGCAGTAAATTTTTAAGTTTCACTTCTACCCGCGCTCCCGGAGTGTTGATTTTTTCTCAAAATGTTATGTTTGTAGATTGAAATGTTTTTGATGACAACAATTTTAACACGTGTATTCTTAGCGATTGTTATTTTAATAGCAGTTTTAAACTGAATGGTACGCGGCTGTGGAGAGTCGATGCAATTATAATGCAATTAAAGTACCATTGCCTTCAGGGATTTGCAACATTTTGCTAAATATTTGTGATTTTGCAAGAAGAATTTTGACTCTTCGATTTCAATGTTTTCTTCTACCGAAGCAAGTGATGTCTTATTTTGTAACCAGTAAACCCGTCCTCGCTTCGCTTCGGGAAACCTGTCCGTTAGTACAAGTCCAAAATTGTTAAACGTAACCAGTGCACGAATTTATTTTCACGCGCGTTATTTTTCATTTTGCGAAAAACTTTAATATATTACATATAAACTTTCCTCTTGAATCATTCTATCCATTAAAAAAAACCCATCAAAATCCGTCGCGTAGTTTTAAAGATCTAAGCATACATAGGGACAGAGAAAGCGACTTTGTTTTATACTATGTAGTGATACAAATCTTCGGATGTAGTCATTATCGCAGCCCATAACGTTTACCTCTTTTTCTTTCTGTATGTTTGTACGCGCTAATCTCAAAAACGGCTTACCCAATTTGGGTGCAGTTAACACTATAGTATTAAGGTAAGCTTCACTTAAAATTAAGTGTTTTCAATCAGTTCATAAATAACAAAACGAAATGTGTGAAATTCACACATGCTTGAAGTGAAAACTTCAAAAAAACGAATACTGTCAGTCCAAATATTGACATTTTGCTTAGCTTACGTAAGCCGGCATTTTGCCGATACTTCCTATCTCATTTTCTCCCACGTTAAAAGTCTGTGTCTTTTTCGTTTCCGTTTCATTTCATTTGCGCGTCACTTCCGTTTCATCGAATTTCAAATCACAACGATACTATAGAAGTATTCACTTCAAAAGTAATGTCAAAACAAAATCACGTCTAACAGTCGAGTACCCACGTATTGACAAGTTTCTAGTATGACATAAGCTTAATTCAAGTTAATTTATAATCTTTTGATAAACAAAGACAAGTCTATTCATATTTTACAGAATGCAGAATAATAAAATTATTAATCAACTATACATCGAAGGTTACCGACTCCTGACTCACAACTTCTGGTATTAATAAACATTGCGTCTTATTGCTCGGATGGTACGGTTGAGTTTACATTGCTGTGGATAAATGATACGTAATGGACCAGGCAAACGGTTTTTTTTTTTAACGCCAAATAAATCTATAAAAAATTAGAAAAAAAACTGTGCTTTTACTTTTTCCATATCTCAATAAATGGCTGAGATATTAACGATCAAAGAGCGTATTTACGGCCGTTGGTTTTTAAAAACGCAGGCGGGCGCTCACTACTCGATGACGTCATATATTGGGTCATTCGGCAGTCGCGCTCTCGTTCGCACGCAGTTACGCAGTAAATATTAAAATTTTACTGTTTACTGCGACAAAATGGCAAAAAAATACTGTATTGTGCCTCAGTGTTTCAATTCAACATTTAAAACACCCGATAAACTCTTTTTTTATGTGCCTCTGGACCCAAAAATGAGGAAGAAGTGGATGACAGCAGTAAGAAGAATGGATTCAATAGGCCCTAAAACTACAGCGCACTGCTGTGAAGACTAAACTAAAAACTAAAGCGGACAATGGATAAAATTTGAAAAATATCTGGTTTATTATAAAACTATAATAATAGCCAGGTAGGCACTTAGGTACCTACCTATTTGCCTTAACAGAAAAGTACCTAATAACTACGTAAATACCTACCTACTAGAACTTACCTACGTACTAATAAAACACAGAGCTAAAATAATATAATCATCGAAAACCTCGAGATGTTGATTGGGAGTATTTGGTAGTATTTTTTTATCGCCGTCCATAATAGGTAGGTACCTACTAAATGAAACACACACTTCCAGTTCGGTTTAACTTTGAACAAATACCTACCCGAGAGTAGGAATTAGGAAATGCTTACTCAGAACGTACATATTACCTTTTCATCTTTATTCCACGAATTTCGGCAGCCGTAAAATCCTGGTTCTTAATGAAATATAGTGCCACCATCAAACTATCCACCCTTGGCAGATTGTCCGACTGACCTTTTAAAAAACCTTCTTCCATTCTACACACTTCACGTTTCACTTGAGAGGATGATTTATTTTATTCCTTTAAAATATAAGCACACTATTATTGGTATTATGAAAATGAAGACAATCAAAACAAAATGAAACGAGACGCCAAAACGCACCAAAGTACATTGGATTTCACCGGACCAAGCGTCGCGCCGTTATCGGCTCGCAGCTGACCCACATCGTGACGTCATAGCGTAAGCGCGCGAAATCTCGGAAATTCAAAAAAGGGCTTGAACTTCACGTCGTTATAACTTCGGAAATACTGCATGTATTGAAGTGAAATAAAAACTAATGTAATGTATATGAGCTAAGCTCGGATTTTAGGTGTATTTGATTGTAACATTTTGACCCTTTTGCCTAGTCCATTGTTTTATTTTTGTATCGTTCTAGTGTAATTTATTATCGTTTTATGTGAACCGACAAACGAGACCAGTCTGATGGTAAACGTGGTCACCGTCAATGGGTGGTAGAGTCTAGTTGCCCGGGGTAGCACCACCGCCCGCCACGGTAGTTAGAACCATTTCTACCGTGGGATAATAGGGTATTTGACAGATTTTAGAAAAATATCTTAAATTGTTCAATATAATATCAACATAATTATACAATTTGCTTAATCTTATATCTTTAAACGAGCAATTCTTGTATACATATATATATAATTGGAATCTCGGAATCGGCTCCAACGATTTTCATGAAATTTAGTATATAGCGGGTTTCGGGGGCGATAAATCGATCAAGCTAGGAATCATTTTTAGAAAATGTCATTTTATTCGTGTTTTTGTAGTCCCAATTTAAACTGAAAAATATGACTCTTGCTGACATCTATTAGCGAATAATAATACTACTATGGCTACAACCCATTAATGGCCCACTACTGAGCACGGGTCTCTCCTCGTACCTGAGGAGGCCTAGAGCATACTCCACCACGCTGCTCCAGTGCGGATTGGTGGAGGGGTTAGTGGCCAACCCAAGTGTCGGAAATTTTAAGCCACCCGAAGGTATCCGACATGGCTTAACGACTGCTACCAAATGATAACAACCGGGACCGACGGCTTTACGTGCCCTCCGAAGCACGGAAGCACTCAAGAAATTTTTGCCACTAGCGGTCACCCATCCAACTACAGACCGCGCCCGCTGTTGCTTAACTTTGTCGATCACTTGAGATCGACGCAAGCCGCCGGGCTATGAGCGCTTCTCATTTAGGTTACTCATTAGTATAGTAGTTAAAATACTACTATACTAATACTAATTGCTTTATCGACACAACAGCAGAATAGATGGCGTTGTTAAATGAAAATCAATTGTTTATTTATATTATTTGTGTCTTCTTAATATTATTGTTCGTACTTAAATGTAATTTCCAAAAAACACAATTTATATTAAAAAAAAAATACCGAGCATAGCTCGGTCATCCAATATTTCTTTGTAAATTTATCTATTTTCTATGAAAATCGCCATCAAAGTTTAAATGAACAAAAAAGCCGCCAAAACGCTAATACGCCATTTTAAGCAGGTCATGACGTCACCTGCTTATATAAACAAACTTAGCTGTCAATGCTGTCATTGCGTATGGTGTTCCTGTTCTGTGGTCATTGATGTCAAACCGTACAATACTTCATTGATTATAAGCAAGTGACGTCAGTCAGCCAATACGTGTGGTTTCGATCACGTGATCAAATATGAAAATTTAAATATTTTATTATCGATTCTGAATAAAAATCCAAATAATTTTAAAATAATGTGTTGGCTAAATTGGTTTAAAAAAATATATTAAAAAAAAATATACTTTTAAGCTAACAACAGTTTCATTTATATTTTCATTGTACTCAAATACCCTATTGTTTTAATAGCAATTGTGTTCCGGACGGAAAAATCCAACTCTCGAAACATTCTTATTGAAAATCCCTAAATTTTTTTTGAAAATCGCACTCAAGAAACAGATTTTATGAAAATCGAAGTCACCAAAAATATTCTTTGACAATCCCGTTACGAAAAATTCATACTTTATCCACAGGTTAACAATAGTAGATTAGTAGCCAAGGGCTGTAAGGCATCGATTGCAGCCCGAGATATTTATATAGTTCGAGGGTGCAATTAATTCTTACACCCGAGCTAACTATTCTGCTTTACATCTCGATTGTGAGGTAAGTAGAAAAAAACCGGCATTGCAAGAATAAAACATTTAAAAGTAAAAGTTTTCTATTCCCGCCTTTTTTCATTAAAAAGAATCAATTATAGAACGTTTTAATTTTTTTTTCAAGATCGAAATTGAGCTTCGCCGTTCGATATTTAAAATTGATGACTATTAAACTCACACGAAGACAAGGCTGAATAGCAAAGCGACCTCTTTGGTCATTGGGCTGAATGCATGATGTCTATTGCCAGTATGATGGTTAGATGTACGCGAACTTTTTGAAAGAGAGAAGTGTTTTTTTTTAATTACTTACCGCCCTAGGGCTTTTCTAGCTACATTATTACCCTAGAGCGCTAATTAGTCACTTACAAGCCCCATTTGGAGGTAATAAGAACCTACTTACCGAACATAAGAGATGTAAATTACCTTAAACTATGTATTGCAGCCCGTACCTAGGTACCTACGCCCGCCAACCATTCTGCCACAATGATTTATTACACTATAATGTCATTGTTCTGCCATCATACCGACATTTGCATAAAATTAATTGACCACATCTCAATAAACAAGTTTATGAAAAAATATTAAATGTTATTTTACAACCGACGAAACTTTTCCATTTGCAAACACTCCGAAACTTGTTAAAAAGGTCCGTGGGAATGCATCTCATTATAATATTCCTACCTGCCATATGAAAGCATTCAGAATATTGTTGATATTGCTGCGTTGAATCATCTGTTGACAAATTACGACGTGAATGTGAGAGAGGAAATGTGCGAGCAGGATAGAAGAAATTTGTAAAATGAATTTCTGGAATGTTCTCTCGTTTAAATTGATTGTTTCGTTCGTAATTATAATTAGAATTTCTGGAATGTAGAGTAAATAATCAAAGGTAGTTACATGTTGGTGTTCGAAAGGTACCGAAATATTATACGTAGGTACCTACCTAGTTTAATGTTTGGGTGCGATGTTGAATTTGTGGAAACGAAACGAGGTCGGTTTGATACAAATTTAATTATAAATTGTAAATGGTTCTTCAAATAATTAGTCATAGTATTGAGGGACTTATTTTACCTTAATGACGCATAGTTCCTGTACGCACGCGTATTTCTGTTAAATTAATGACTATTTAAGATATAAAATGGATATGAAAAAATTATGCCGGTCATTTATTTTAAGCTTCTTAATTCAATTATTTGTATTTTGTACCCATATCGCAATGGTTACCATATACAGGGTGTCCCCATAGTCCGGGAGGTAGCGTTGCATTTTAGGTAGTTTACGCCGATCGTTTGCCTTATTGTTCAATAGAATTAGAACGAGACTCTTACTAACAATTACTAACTGGACTATAACTAACAACAACTAACAGGGCTAACTAGTACTAACAGTCCCTGTCCCAGTCCTCATACTTATTAACAAACTAACCAACTAACGTTTTAACTCCGTCTACTAACTAACTAACCATCCCAGTCCCGATGTGAGTCTTGTTCTGTGTCGGTCACAGTTGTCATGGGCGGTTGCGGAACTCACGGAAGGTGGTGCTGCATGCTCGTTTGCTACCTCCACTATCACTACATAGTATAAAATAAAGTTGCTTTCTCTGTCCCTATGTATGCTTAGATCTTTAAAACTACGCAACGGATTTTGACGGGGTTTTTTTAATAGATAGAATGATTCAAGAGGAAAGTTTATATGTATAATATATTAAAGTTTTTCGCAAACAATTTTGGACTTGGGTACTAAGGGACAGGTTTCCCGAAGCGAAGCGAGGGCGGGTTTACTAAAAGTACCATAAAAAAAGTTGTAAACCATCTGACAGAACCGAATACCAATCGTCGCGTGTAGTACTACAGTTAGTATTATGTTTCCCCGAAGCGATAACAGGTTACGTAATGATATAATAACATACCAATTAGACTAATTATAGCTTACAATGAAAAGGGTGGTTATTATCTAGATATCTATACATAATGTATAACAAACCTCTACACGAATAGTCTGTGTGTACAGTCAAATTTCGTGATATTCGTTTTATGATTCTCAGATAATTTTTTTGTCTGTCTATATATCTTTAGACTGCCTGTAGACGTATGTAAATGTAATTGTAAGCATTTCTTTTTTCCCAAAACATGTGCCGAGGAGTATCTTTCGCCGTTTCTTCTCCTTAAAGATTTAAAATTTAAGACACCTTAGCGAAACGATGGTAAATGCAAAAATGATGTTCATAAGTGTATTGAAAATACCTACATGAAATGATTTGAGTTGTAGTTTGAGTTATAAAGTGAGACAAGCAAACAGACTCACTTACAGACACGCAAACTGTTAGAGTTAAGGAGTGCGCACATTACACCAACTCGACGTCAACTCCACTCCGACTCCACTCCGTTTCAACTCCGACGCTAGTTACATTACGTCATTGTGTCGGTCGACGCGTGGACTACTCGTCTACGGTGAGTCGTCAACGCAACGTCGACGCGTTGGTCTCGAAACGGAACGGCTATGGGTGTAGGGCGAGCAGTACAGGGCTTTTAAGTATAAGTTCGAAATTCAACCTTACCTTCAAAGATATAAAGCTCATAATTGAATATTAGCTTTGTCAAGGTTTTAGTCGCGTTGGCGTCGGTCGGTCGTGGAGTCGTTGTAATTTGCGCACTCCTTTATAGAGACAGATAGACAAAGATAGAGAGAAAAGAATTCCAAAATATGTACCATATTCTTAATTAAGCCTACCTGCATTAAAATTTACCATTTTTATAATACTAATTAAATTAATTTTTAAGCAAAATATTAGGTGTCAGCCTTATGTCAAAATAACGCGTTGTGTTTATTAATTGAGTAATTCTTTTTACTTTTATAAAGTGGATTGCTAATTGCCATAACACACGCCTTAATCATGGTGTAAGGAAAAGGAATGTACTTTAGTCTGAGGTTACTCCATGTTTATTTAAGAAAACGTCATCACTAAGTTAAACTACTCAGAGATTATCTGTAGATTAAGGTTGGAATAAGAGATTTTTAATATCAGAGAAAGAATGGTGATGATTTGTTTTAGTCGTAGATGTGTAACACAAGCAGAACCGCACGAACTCAGGGTCGCCCTGAAAACCAGCGGTTTAATTTTACTGTTTTCATACAAATCCATATTGTATTTGTTTTAATTGTTACTAGATGGATGACCGAGCTTTGCTCGGTATTTTTTTTTATAAATTGTGTTTTTTGGAAATTATATTTAAGTAGGAATAATAATATTAAGAAGACACAAATAATATAAATAAACAATTGATTTTCTTAGTCTAACCTCCAAGCAACACTCATTGACTTCGCGTTACTTAACAACGCCATCTGCTGTTGTGTCGTTAAAGCAATTAGTATTAGTATAGTAGTATTATTATTCGCCAATAGATGTCAAGAAGAGTCATATTTTTCAAAAACACAAATAAAATGACATTTTCTAAAAATGATTCCTAGCTAGATCGATTTATCGCCCCCGAAACCCTCTATATACTAAATTTCATGAAAATCGTTGGAGCCGATTCCGAGATTCCAATTATATACAAGAATTGCTCGTTTAAAGGTATTAGATTAGATAAGTTTTATTTTTTGGAACGAAGTTCCTTACGGCAGGCTTGGAGGGGATAGGGATTTTGCTGCGCGACCGAACTGAAAAATATGTGATAGTAAAACCGTAAGCGTGGAAAAAAGTGCGTGGAATAAAACCGTTAAATGAGACGTGCGCAGGCGCGACAGTAGCCGAAGGAACTTCGTTCCTACCTGGTGTCCCACGACACAATCTGTTACCTGTTTTCTCTATTTATATTGTTATTGCAGTTTTCTTATGAAATAAATGTATATTGTATTCTATTCTAATAGTCTAAACATAAATATATAGTTTCAATCTATCTTTGGACCAGCAATGTATACAGGATACAGGATAGATAATACCGGAAGAGATAATATAATAGTCGAACGTTATGATAAGTGATTGCAGAAAATTATGATTTTGTTTGAAGCAATAATTATTATGAGTTAAATAGTAAACGGGCCGGCGATTCGCTTCGGGAAACTATCAATCAATCTTAATATATATAAATCTCGTGTCACAATGTTTATCTTCAATGGACTCCTAAACCACTTAACCGATTTCAATCAAATTTCACATGTACCCGTATTTTGGTGTAACTTAAAAGATAGGATAGTTTTTATATATTTTAATTGCAAATTAAATGTTTAGTAAACAAAATAGTGTTCATTTTATGTTTAGTTTTATGAATTCCTCATAGATGGCGTTGTTGGTTGATTCGTCAATAAAAGCATTCGTTTGACAACTAGGTTGCGAAGACACCCGGTAGATGGCGTTGTTTATCTATTATAATCACTGAGCCACAGCAACGCGTGGTTGGGACAGCTAGTATATTATATAAATAATAAAACTCTTGCGTTACTGAGTGACTGACAGACAACGCACAGCCGTAATTATTGAACGCTCCAAGCTGAACTTTGGCATATATTTTCATTGGGGAGTGTAGGGGAGCTCTAAGAGAGGATTTTTGGAAATTTTCCCTAAAGAGATAAAAAAGGGTATAAACTGAAACTTTTTATTTCTTCAATGGATTCACTTGAAACTTTGTAAATAGGTTCCTCAAGTGACACAAGTGAGAACTAGAAAAGATTTTTGGAATTTAAAATAAATAAAATAAATAACCCTACACACTCACAGCTCCACACTAGGATTCCCTGTGTCGTGGGCGCCATGGACAACACACAAGACAAGAACACACACACCCAGACCAAGAACGGAAATTTAAATTCATCATTCAAATTTCCGCCTCGCTGGGAATCGAACCCAGCGCCCTCAGAACGGCGATCCGGCGTGTTAACCATTGCGCCATCCGAGTCGTCAGATTTATCGTATTTGTAACACCAAGTACCCTATTTTTTACAATTTTCAATGATTTTTTGAAGTTATACTTCTTTAAGCGCGTTATGAAAAAATGATGAGAGTGAAATTTAAAATGTGAAGTTGGCTGCGACAACTAAATTTAACAGCATGAAGTTAGTTCTAGGTGGTATGAAAATTGATAACTATGTTCAATTGTCAATGTTTTATGTCATGTGAATGTCAAATTTTTTTAGTTTGATTTGATAAACATATAATTTACTTAATTGCAATATCACAGTTCATAAATTATAACTATTTTAAGATAATTTAGAATGAAAATACTACATTGATTGTTTTATTCGAAGCGGGTTTTAAGCACAGCGCCATCTAGGGGTGAACCTTCCTAACTTAAAGAATAAGAACGCCATCGGCCTAGCGCCATCTAGTAAATAATAGTAGAATAATCTCGTTAGTATGGATTAAGTAATCGTCCTTGCCGATAGTTGGCGGTATATTGTCTTTTTTGAAGAATTATGAACGTCAAATTATTTACATCATAAACTAAAATAAATTTTTGTGTAATAAGTTTATAAATAAATTAATAAATTAATAATAGATACAAATAAAATAATAGTATAACTTCTAAAGCGTGTACATAAGTACACACACATTAATTTTTTTTATTGATGTAACGTTTCAAGTATGTACGTAGTTGTTTATTTATTTAAAATTACACAAATCAAATGCGATCAGCGACATCTATTTAGTTGTAGTCACTTTCAGCGCCACCTCTATTACATAAACTAAATGATTTAGTGTCGTGGGACACCAGGTAGGAACGAAGTTCCTTCGGCGACTGTCGCGCCAGCGCACGTCTCATTTAACGCTTTTATTCCACGCATTTTTTCTTACGGTTTTACTATCACATATTTTTCAGTTCGGTCGCCGCAGCAAAACCTATCCCCTCCCGTTCCAATACTATTTTATACAGTAGAACTGTGTTTTGTGGGATTTCCCTTTTTTTGTAAGGCAAACTCTTAATAACATAATTTTACATTTTTTTTAAATAGAGACAGTCTGCGCGCGCGTTTGATTGTGTACTTTGTGCGTGAGATACGACCGTATCTCCGGATTCTAGGAGAGCGCACAGTTAGCTGTAACGGTCTATAACTTGTTATAGAAAAACAACTTTAGCAACGGTTTTTTCACACAAATAGATGTATGTATCTATTTGTGTGAAAAAACCGGTTTCTAAGTTTACGTAGTTTTGGAAGGTTCTAG
Source organism: Ochlodes sylvanus (assembly GCA_905404295.2). Taxonomy (NCBI): domain Eukaryota; kingdom Metazoa; phylum Arthropoda; class Insecta; order Lepidoptera; family Hesperiidae; genus Ochlodes; species Ochlodes sylvanus. The sequence goes on from FR990150.1 coordinate 1,057,904, forward strand.
ATGTTATTACTAGACTTTGTAAAACTGGTGGCTCGCTCATGGGTAGTTGTATTAAAATCTATAATAAAATTCCGTTCGAATTGACGGAAATGCCATACTGTAAATTTAAAAATCATGTCAAAGGCATTCTTATGACGAAAGATTATTACAAACTTGATGATTATTTTAAAGATAAAAATGCTTGGACATGAGTTTGATATTCTAGCTAGTAAGTAGTAATAAGTGCTATCTGTAATGTGAGTAGCAAAAAAAAGCTTCTTGGAAGTTTCTTGCCGCTTCTTCTTCCAAGACTACTCACGGTAGGGATTTGTCGAAGCGATGGCGAAGATTGACTTTCGAAAAGTGTTTGTAAAAAACCAACTTCGAATAAATTTCATTTCATTTCATTTTATTAAAATGTTATGGTCATATTTTGGGGCTGACCTCATTCTGCACTTGGCCTGCGTGGTGTACGGCTTTTACCCCAGCCCCTCAGAGATACGAGTTTACATCTCTCATGTTCGGTAAGTAGGTTTTTATTACCTCCAAATGGGGCTTGTAGGTGACTAATTAGCGCTCTACGGTAATAATGTAGCTAGAAAAGCCCTAGGGCGGTAAGTAATTAAAACAAAACACCTCTTTCTTTCAAAAAGTTCGCGTACATCTAACCTTTCTTTAAAATGTTTTATTCTTGCAATGCCGGTTTTTTTCTATTTACCTCACAATCGAGATGTAAAGCAGAATAGTTAGCTCGGGTGTAAGCATCAATTGCACCCTCGAACTATATAAATATCTCGGGCTGCAATCGATGCCTTACAGCCCTTGGCTACTGATCTACTATTAAACGACCCAAAAACCGAGACAGAAAGATATTAATGTGAATGTTTAAAGGGCTTGTGATAGCCCCTAAGATGTTTTGTCTCACTTTACGTGCCGGTTTTTCCAAGAAAAGAACAGTCGCTTACCAGCAAATTAGACAGCTGACCGTCGCATGTTTCTCGTGTGATCTGTCGCTGTTATACATGGTGATTTTTTTGTCAGTTTACATATTGATAGGGGTGCTCAGTATTCGATTCTCATTCCAAATATGTAATTAAAAAGGGCACATAAAAGACGTAAGTATCCATTACAAAACCAATAGTGTGGCAACTGAGCGCGCGGTCTTAAACTACTCCACTGAACATCATTAACCCCGGCAAGGTCAGGCGCCGGGTCTCGGTCGCCGTACGGCACAGCTGTAGTCCGTACATTCCGAGTATTTTTAGATAATATTAATTGCCATTTTCGAAATAATTATCGTGTAGAATTCTGACATTACCTATGACCATGTTCTTTCATGTCCTAGTATGACAAGTGAAATAAAAAAATTAAATGTGGCACTTGGAGACTGCCGCGGTAAAGCTATTCCATAGCATTTTTTATCAACGTATGCAATTATAATTATTAGAAGTTATATAGTTATATCAGAACAGCGCCATCTAGTTTGTAGAAAACATACGTACCATACCTTAGTATTAAGGTACTAGATGGCGCTGATTGGGGGTGTTAGGTTTTTTTCGTTACGGAATTTCTAGATTCGGTCCCCACGCTCAAGGCCCGCGATAAAAGCTATGCAATAGCTTAAAATCGCCCTGTATATTTAGATTACAACTAACGAATCCTTTCTCTTTGATTACAGATGGTAAAATGAAAGCATGGGTACCACCGACCTCCTTCGGGCCTTGCTTATCCTGGCATGTCTTACCCATATACATTGCCAGTACTATGGTAAGGAAATACGTTTTATACTTTAGCTACATATGAATACGTGAAGAAACTGCAACTATTTTTACGAAAATGGCGCTGACGGAGGAGTATGAAATTTGGCACAGTTCTAGCTTATAGAGAAGAAGTGCAGAATGCTAATTTTTTTTAAAAATAATTAATTATACATACATTAAATGAATAAATAAAATATTACAAACACTGATATAATAAGTTACTCTATTCACACGACAATTTTATTCCAAATTATTTACAATTATCACAGGGTACCGTGGCGGGCAGTAGTACTACCCCGGGCGAACTCTAGGCTCTACTACCTATACATTAACTTAAATTAGTTAAGTACATCTAGTTAGTTACGGTCAAAAAAGTGTCGACACTTCGACAGTAATCATAATAATGATTTATGTTTTGTCGTCAATGTGATATTTTCGTCGGCTTCAATTCTTTTTTTATCAGTTTAACAAAAACTAGCCGTGGGATCTGACCTTTAACCAAGACCAGTTATTGAATATTCAATTCTTTATTTCTTACTCAGGTGTTTTGACGGCAAAGGCGACTATTTATACAAGCTTTAATAAAAGCTTGTTAGTATAATGTAACTTTCAATGGTTTTTATTATGGTTCTACGAAATTTTTTATTTTCATTTTCTATTGATTAAGCATAAATAAATGTGGCACTCGGAGACTGCCGCGGTAAAGCTATTGCATAGCATTTTTTATCAACTTATGCAATTATAATTATTAGAAGTTATATAGTTATATCAGAACAGCGCCATCTAGTTTGTAGAAAACATACGTACCATACCTTAGTATTAAGTTACTAGATGGCGCTGATTGGGGGTGTTAGGTTTTTTTTCGTTACGGAATTTCTGGATTCGGTCCCCACGCTCAAGGGCCGCGATAAAAGCTATGCAATAGCTTAAAAATTACACGTAAACCCCAATTTTTTACTAATATACTAGCGCTTTTTGTAGTTTTGTATGAACAATATGCTCATAGCCCGGCGGTTTGCGTCGTTCTTATATGATCGACAAAGTTAAGCAACAGCGGGCGGTCGGTAGTTGGATGGGTGACCGCTAGTGGCAACATTTCTTGGGTGCTTCCGTGCTTCGGAGGGCACGTAAAGCAGTCGTTGCTACCATTTGGTAGCAGTCAAAGCCATGTCGGATGCCTTCGGGCGGACTAAAAAAATTCCGACACCAGGGTAGGCCACTAACCCCTATTGACTGCGGCCTGTACTGCATTGGGAGAGGAGACCTGTACCCAGCAGTGGGAAGTGGGAACGTTAAGATGATCCTCTATTCGCGGCACTAATACCATATTTGACTTCCAGATATCTTCCAAGCGTTCCAACCGTTCGCGCAACCGCAACCGAGTCAACCTCTGAACTTCTTCAACGACTTCACAACCCGCCGGTCAAGCCCCAAACAAAAAGTCATTACCGACGTTAAACATGAAGAAAATGTTCGAAAGGTTGACAACGTAGGAAGACCAGACACGGATAAGAATAGGCCAGCAACCAGACGAAAACCAACAAACGTGTTCGACTTCAACTTGTACACCACAACACAGAGATCCACTCGGAAAACTACGAAGGTACCAGGCAATCATAACAGTAAGAGTCAAAACCGACAGAATAGTCAGAGTTCAGCTATAATATTCTTCGATGACGCCAAAAGATATGACTCTCGTCCGTCATCCAGAGAGAATTCCCAGGAAAAACCCAAAACACGGCCTGTTAACAGAAAAAACCAAGGGTACGAAGCAAATTGGTACGATGGTGCAAACACACAGGCAACAAGACGGCCTTATGAAACAACAAAGTACCAGCAAAACAACAAAAAGAACAGTTATTACACAACACATAACCCCTTACTCAACAGACCCGGAGTGAGACCGGCAGTGGTCCATGGACCCCCAATTACTAACAGGCCAGTTACACAGAGACCCAGTTTTGATCACAGGCCGCAAGGTAACCTTGATGATGATCTGAACGTATCACCGGAAGTCATTTCTGGGCCTGATGAAGATTTTATGTCAGCTGTCGAGAGGAAGAGATATATTGATATTGCGGAGAGAAGTGAGTATTGTTAATTTAATCCGCTTATTAAATCCGCTTCGCTACGGGAATCGTGTGCTTTAGTACTCACACTCTTTTAACTTTTTTATTTATGAACTAAAATTAAACAAATTTTAAGTGAAACTTACTTCACTATACATACATATAAGTCAAAATCATACCCAAATCGGTGAAGCCCTGTCTGAGATTAGCACGGACAAAGGAACAAAAAAACACAAAAATTGGTTCTACTGCGTTAATTAAGGCTACCAAAAAGATTTTCTCTTTATATATCTTTTATGTACAGACAGCACATAATTATTCATAATATAGAATAAGTACTTACACAATTATTACAATAGTTTACTAGGTAAGTACTTAAAGTATTTTAGCATTTTAGGTATTAAGCGCCATCTATGTGACGTACAATAAACAAAAAGCAATTGTAAACAACGCCATCTATTACTTAGATCCGTAACTACTCAACGGTCGACTAATCGCGCCATTTCAAATGTTCCAGTGTGCGACAAATACAAAAGCCTCAACACGAAGCAGGTCCAAGCGATCCCGCTGGTACCGTCGCCGCAGCCCGTGAGGGTCAATGTGTCGTCGTGTCCGCCAACGACAATCCCGCTAGTGGTGGGCGGGAAGGTGGTCAGTGTGAAGGAGTTCCCGCATATGGCGTTGTTGGGCTGGAGAAAGAAGGTATGATTCATTCTCTCTCTTTGAAATGAAATGAAATGAAATTTATTCGAAGTTGGTTTTTTACAAACACTTTTCGAAAGCCAATCGCTTCGACAAATCCCTACCGTGAGTAGTCTTGGAAGAAGAAGCGGCAAGAAACTTCAAAGAAGCTTTTTTTGCTACTCACATTACAGATAGCACTTACTACTACTTACTAGCTAGAATATCAAACTCATGTCCAAGCATTTTTATCTTTAAAATAATCATCAAGTTTGTAATAACCTTTCGTCATAAGAATGCCTTTGACATGATTTTTAAATTTACAGTATGGCATTTCCGTCAATTCGAACGGAATTTTATTATACATTTTAATACAACTACCCATGAACGAGCCACCAGTTTTGCAAAGTCTAAAGTTTGGTACAGTCAGTTTAGCCTTGTTCCTAGTATTAATCACGTGAACATCACACTTCTTAAGGAAACTGTCATAGTATTTTTTAACGTACATAATATTATCAAAAATAAATTGTGATACTACAGGTAATATATTTATTTCCTTAAATAAATTTCTTAGCGAATCCTTTGGCCTGAGGTTGTAAATGGCACGTACTGCTTCTTTCTTGGGTTCGCATTGTACTGATAGGCGAACATGTGAAACATTCTGAGGAAACCTGCACACGCACACAATGTTCTGTACCTGACACAGAGAGGAGACCCGCGTCCACCAGTGGTTCAGTTAAGGATTGCGAGGAATAATAATAATAACGCTAATAACGCTACACGCTCATAGCCCCGCTGGGAATCGAACCCAGGACCCTCGGAACGGCGATCCGGCGTGTTAACCATTGCGCCATCCGGGTCGTCGGGTTAATAGATGATTAAATTGAATAACGCCACACACTCATAGCCTCACACTAGGATTCCCTGTCTTTGGGTGCACGGACAACATACAAGACAAGAACACATACACCCAGACCAAGGTCCAGGATCAGAAATTCACAATGAAACTCATCATTCAAATTTCCGCCGCACTGGGAATCCAACCCAGGACCCTTGGAACGGCGATCCACCATTATCATTGCGCCATTCCGGTCGTCAATGACGATGAGTAATTCTTATTTCACCTTGTAACTTATCTAGAAAATGACAGATTATTGGCAACGGCCGTCTAATTCCAGTACCCTATCTCTAATTCCAGAACCGAGGATACTCCTGGAAGTGCGGTGGAACCCTCGTGAGCAATCAGTTCGTTCTCACCGCTGCGCACTGCGCTTACCAAGACAGGGATGAAAGTCTTGTACCGTGAGTTCTTGGCTTCAATCCAATGGCCCACCACTGAGCACGGGTCTCTCCTCATACCTGAGGAGGCCTAGAGCATACTCCACCGCGCTGCGAGCGCGGATTGTTGGAGGTGTTAGTGACCAACCAAAGTGTCGGAAATAATGCCGCCCGAAGGCATCCGACATGGCTTAACAACTGCTACCAAATGGTAATAACCTGGACCGACAGCTTTACGCGCACGAATCACCCAAGAAATTTAGCCACTAGCGGTCACCCATCCAACTACCGACCGTTAAGTTCTTACTTCCATCTAAAACCAGGCGAAACAAGGTGTACCCGACAGGTTTATCTGTACAGACAAGCTTATCAGGTAAACCAGATGAATTGTGGAGAGTGTGCGCAGGAATTACATGATTTAATTCCACCATCCCCTTTCCTGAACGACCTGACGCACGGCGGGGATCCATCCCTTCGTCGTTAACATCCCTCCAGTATGGACGTCATGCTTTGCGTCATCATTTATTAAACACCAGCTGCACGCACGAGACAGTATGAGCCGAGCGTGCAAGCGAGAACGCGGAACAAGCGATAGAGATGCACGATTGGCCTAAACGTAAACGTTCGGCTTGCAACGCATCTATCTCTCTTTCCTTATGACGTTATCACGTAAAATTATCGTCGTAGACAACCTTTTTTTTTATAATTATTAAATATATTTTTCATTATGTTCCAGCGGACCTCCACGCATAGTCCAGCTCGGCTCCTCATACCTGAACGACCCCAAAGCTGTGCTGATAAAGGTGGCTTCGGTAACCCGCCATCCGAAGTACAAGATACCGAAGGCGTACTACGATTTGGCTATCATCAAAATGGCTAATACCGTCACGTGAGTTGATTTTTTTTTGTTATTTGCCGTCCAATGGTAAAAGCGTAGGTTCATAAGTTACACAATCCCTTTGTCATTTTTGGTAGTTCGTTAGTTACACAATCACAATGTAATAAGTCGTTCATAAGTTACACAATCACTCCGTTATAAGTCCTTTTATAGGAACACAATCACATAATATAAAGAATCTAATGTAAACATATTATTATAGAGTGTTAGTTCTAAGCGTTTCCGAGCGAAAAATGTGCTCAGGAGTTTCCTTCGCCGTATCTTTCCTTCTCTAAAATTTAATATTCAGTATTTAAAGGCACCTTAGCGAACCGGTGGTAATCGCAAAAGTGTATTTATTACATGAAATAAATGATTTCAGTATAAGTTTGAGTTTGAAGACGCTGTACTGTATCTGTATTTGTTGATGACGTGTATTCATGTGTCTGTCCTGTGTCCAGGTTTTCTGACATGATAAAACCGGCCTGTCTGGGTACTCCGCCCCCTGCCAACAGTCCTATCATAGCTACTGGCTGGGGAACGACCGAGTTTGGTGAGTACCATGAGAAAATTGTCGTGTAAAGAAAGAAATTAGAAGGCCTGTTCGAATATGCGCGGCACCGCCGGTGGTAGCGGTAGATCACTGATTATAACGTAAGTTTAACCACTCGGATATCAAGACGAGTGGTTGAAAGTTGGACTCCTGAACCGATGGGCCCGGGTTCAAACCCCAGCACGCACCTTAAATTTTCAAAAATTTGTGCGTCTTAGAGTTTGATTATCACTTGTTTCGGTGAGAAAAACATCGTGAGGAAATGGACGCCTGAGAGTTCTCCATAACGTTCTCAAAGGTGTGTGAAGTCCGCCGATCCGCACTTGGCCAGCGTGGTGGACTGTGGCCTATACCCACTGTGAGAGGAGACCCGTGCCCAGCAGTGGGACAGTTACGGGTTGTGATGATGATGACGCGATATTCCTAGTCGGTACGGGGTGTTTCGCAACAGCCTAAGGGTTGGTCCTCACTTGAAAGTTTCGCCGGAACGCGTGGCACTTTCGACACCGATGCAGGAAGTTCGTCCCGCAGTTTACACGTACCTGGGGCAGCGGTGGAAGTTACCCGCAGGTATTGAACTGAACACCTCATCACAACATTGCCCAATATACAGTCGGTAGAAAACAGAGAGCCCACGTCTTTGTCAACTCGAATGATTCTAAACCGTATGTGAGCATGTTATCGACGACAAGACGAATACCGACCCGGATGGTGCAATGGTTAACACGCCGGCTCGCCGTTCCGAGGGTCCTGGGTTCGATTCCCAGCGAGGCGGAAATTTGAATGATGAATTTCGGTCTCGGTCTGGGTGTGTGTGTTCTTGTCTTGTGTTAACCATGGCACCCACGACACAGGGAAATCTAGTGTGGGGCTATGAGTGTGTAGGGTTATTAAGCTATTGCATAGCTTTTATCGCGGGCCTTGAGCGTGGGGACCGAATCCAGAAATTCCGTAACGAAAAAAACCTAACAACCCCAATCAGCGCCATCTAGTACCTTAATACTAAGGTATGGTACGTATGTTTTTTACAAACTAGATGGCGCTGTTCTGATATAACTATATAACTTCTAATAATTATAATTGCATAAGTTGATAAAAAATGCTATGCAATAGCTTTACCGCGGCAGTCTCCGAGTGCCACATTTAATTTTTATTTATTTTATTTATTTATCGTTGTTACCCAGGTGGCAGTCAGTCCCACGAGCTTCGCAGTGTATCAATCCCGGTGTGGGACACGGCCGACTGCTACAACGCTTTGGGGGTGTCTGTGAAGATCCCTCAAGGGCCGTCCAGCGACAGCCAGATCTGTGCAGGGGAACGACGCGGGGGGAAGGACACTTGCCAGGTTTGTTGGGTTATAAAATACAATGTAACTGTCATAATGTAATTGTTATAGGCTTTCCTCTTTAGTATAGAGAGGAAAGATTTGTTTGTTTGTTTGCATTGAATAGGCTCCGAAACTATTGAACCGATTTGAAAAATTCTTTCACCATTCGAAAGCTATATTATCCACGAGTAACATAGGCTAAATTTTATTTTGGAAAAAATAAGGTTCCGTAAGATATTTGGGTTTTTCGGACACAAGGTGTAAATATCAACCAGAAAAGTTACTTATTTTGCGTACGCTGCCTAAACTATAAAAGATAGAACCGTAAAATGTTCTAATTAATTGTAGATCTTATAAATATCTACAAAAAAGTCTGCGACACACTATACCTATCTATGTCGAGTGAGACACAACAACCATTTTGGAACGAAGTTCCTTACGGCAGGCTTGGAGGGGATACGTTTTGCTGCGGCGACCGAACTGAAAAATATGCGATAGTAAAACCGTAAGAAAACATGCGTGGAATAAAAGCGTTAAATGAGACGTGCGCAAGCGCGACAGTCGCATACACAAGCGAGTAGTGCATAATACCTTTCTCTTTCTCCCTCTTTCTTTTCGTTCGCCGTTGCCTTCATTAGCCGAAGGAACTTCGTTCCTACCTGGTGTCCCACGACACCACATCATTTTTTTTTCTGCGTCGTCGAGACGTCGATGTTAGTGTCGGTGTGAATTGACCTGGGAATCATTTTGCTGACCGTGTCTTCCCTGGGTAGGCTTTTTGCAGCGGTAACCGACATCCACGCGGGCGGAGCCGCGGGCGACCGCTAGTATAATATATTACTAGCATTCCCCCGCGGAATATAATATATACCTAAAATAACCTAAGATATAAATAATAAGTATGTTGCAGGACAACGTCTGCCGGCTCAGCTAGTCAATAATAATAATTTAACCCATTCCAGGGCGATTCAGGCGGCCCCGCCCAGATCCAAGATGGGTGCAGTTGGCGTGTGGTAGCCGTGACGTCAGTCGGACGGTACTGCGGGGCGGCCGACACGCCCGCTATCTACGCTATCGTCCAACGAGCGTTTGTCTCCGCTGTTGTATTCGCCAAAGAAGCACAAAACAACAGGAACACTAACGACAACAGGAACAACAACGACAACAGGAACAACAGAGATGATGGTCAAACAACAAACCTAAATAATAATTGGAATAACAGGAGAAATGAACAAACCTCTACTACGAGTACCACTAATCGACCAATTGGAAATAATGATTGGAATCGTAAACCAAGTAACACTGGAATAAATTATGGAAACAATAGAGATAATTATAATTGGAATGCTGAAAGAGACAGTAATTACAACCAAGGAAGCAATCCCACAAATATATTTAACAACAACGCGAATAGAAATACCAACAACAACAACAATTATAATAACAATAATTACAACGCGCAACCTACAGAAAATTATAGTTATTCAAACTCAAGAAGAGATAATGATTATTATAATCCGCCGAGAGGTACAGAACAACTTTACAACAATTATGCGGGCAGTAACAATTTCAACAATTATAAACAACAAGACTATGCGTCGGATGGTCGCACAGGCACGTACTATAACGGCGATGGTAATGTGTGGTGGACGTGAAAAAGTTGATGTTTTGACTACGTAGAACTCTTCATTAACATGAGTTAATAACTCCATTTTATATCAATGGAGTGTAATAATTGTTGTAATGTGATTTCTTGATGAGGCAGTGACACTAAATATAAAATGCAAACGGGTGGTCACGTCGTCCCTGTCAATGCGTCGCACAGCTGAGCTGATCTCTATCGCTAGGCAAGGTCAGCCATTCGTCGTTACGTTTTTTGTTTTTACTGACATTGAAATTAGCCAATCGCGGCTGGCCTCGTGTAATGCGGCGTAAAACCAGAACCAATAGTGAACGTTTAGCGGTTTAAGTGACGTGAGTGATTTGGTACCGTTTTCGAATGACTGTTTGTACGGAAGGGCGTCCTCTGTACTTTATCTTAATATGTATAAATCTCCTGTCACGATGTTTGTTCGCGATGGATTCCTAAACTACTTAACCAATTTTAAATTAAATTGGCACACCGTGAGCAGTCTGGTCCAACTTGAGAAATAGGATAGTTTTTATATATTTTCATTGCAAATTAAATGTTTAGTAAACAAAAATAGTGTTCATTTTATGTTTAGTTTTATGAATTCCTCATAGATGGCGCTGTTGGTTGATTCGTCAATAAAAGCATTCGTTTGACAACTAGGTTGCGAAGACACCCGGTAGATGGCGTTGTTAATCTATTATAATCACTGAGCCACAGCAACGCGTGGTTGGGACAGCTAGTAGCTCTATATATTAGTATACTCGTTGTATTGTCCGTTTCAAAGGGGTCCATGATCGAACTTTCAATTAGGGGTCGCTGAAAGTGCGTCACAAAATGTTGCCATATACATAATGTATAGAACTTTAACGTAATAATATTAGGTATATAGCTTTTAATTTCGTACTTGTTGTAATTAAAATAAGTGTTTGTTAAAATGAATATGATGTATTATTTATTTTTACTGAGTACTTACTTTGCTGCATGTGTCTACATCAGATATTATTATAGCCAAAATGTAATCAAGATTACAGATTCTTCTCGTGTCACAATGTTAGTTACGATACTCCTCCGAAACGGCTCGACCAATTCTCATGAAATTTTGTGTGCATATCGAGTAGGTCTGAGAATCGACCAACATCAATTTTTTATACCTTGATAAGGGTGGTTCACCCTAAAAATTTTTTTTTCATTTTTTGAACAAATTTTTTTTGGTTATTTATTTATGGTGTAGCATAAAAAAATACACATAATCCAAAATTTTCACTTTCCTACCCCCGCCCCTCAAATTTAAATCGCGCTATAAGTAATCTATATGGCGGAACGCGGGGTCAGCTAGTTGTAATCTGAAATCATAATTACATATTGACCATCTCTGATTGTAGTTTCCTTCCTGTAGCGTTGACGGAGAAGAGTATAGAGCTATGGATGCATCTATCTCACTCACACAAGAAAAGGAACCACTTACGCCAATGACACGAAAAAACGAGACAGAATGATAATATTTTTGTCTCATTGCGTGTCCGTTATTCAAGGAAATTTGACGGCAATTTTCTTCTGCCACATACAATTTTATTGTACTTTCTCGTGCTGTCTCATGTTGGCCACGCTCTTCTGATGTCTACATCCTTTGCTGTCTACATGTTGTCCCTATACGCAGATGAATAGAGACTTAACACTATGAATTTTAATTAATTTTAACTAAACGAGGTTATTTTTAACTGATTTTTAAAGTAGTATGTGTTTATAAAAACATTATAACATATTTTTACAAATAATTCTTTTATTTTATTCCTATTTTCGGGCTTAAACAGCGTTAACTGTTTAACGCAACTGTCTCCGAAGTCCACTAAGAAGTTTCACTTCAATAACAATGAAATTGTCGTTTATTGTAACTGGACTATCACTAACAACAACTAACAGGACTAACTATCACTAACAGTCCATACAGTCCTCATACTTACTAACGTACTGACCAACTAACGTTCGAACCGTCTGCTAACTAACTAACCATCCCAGTCCCGATGTGAGTCTTGTTATGAGTCGGTCACAGTTGTCATGGACGGCGGCGGAATGTGTTGCTGCATGCTCGTTATATAATAGAAACTGGGTTGTTCCAAAGCATTACTACAAGGTTAATTATACCTAATTGATGTGTATTATTTGATTTTTAATATTGATATTTAATGTTATGCGTCATTGGTTTATTGAAACAGCTGGTTCGTAGACGAGGTCGCAGCTTCGATTACCGTAGAAAACAATATCAATTTACATAGTTAAATAACTTTTAAAATTATATACCTACTTTTTGATTTCATTTAAAATTTTCAATTTAAATAAAAGGACATAACAATATATAAATTAAAATTAACTTGTAAATTAGAATAAATTAAAATAAATTTATATAGCTGGGCCCCTGCGGTGCAGTACCCAAGATGCTGGCAGCGTTTCCTCTCTGTATAGCAATGCTAATACGCTCAGCGAGAAAATTGCCAGCTCTGGGGTCGCCAGTCTTGTGTTTTAGTTTATTTTTAATTTGTCCGAAAAGATAATCAGCATCAGGACCCCACGGACCAAGAGTCTCCACTCCAAATGATTTAAAAAAATAATAAGCATTTGAAATCTTAATATATATAAATCTCCTGTCACGATGTTTGTCCGCGATGGATTCCTAAACTAATTAACCGATTTTAAATTAAATTGGCACACCGTGAGCAGTCTGGTCCAACTTGAGAGATAGGATAGCTTAGATCTTTAATTATAGTCGCAATTTTATTTTATTGCAAATTATTTGTCTATAATTAATTGACAGTGTGTCTACAGGTGGATCCGTGAATTTTTCAGATTTACAATTGGACCCGGTAGGTGGCGCTGCTGTCGATATGACACCAAATGTCAAAAAAGAAATGTCCACCCGTGCGAAGCCGGGGTGGGCTGCTAGTATAATCATATGGCGACCCGGATAAATATATGACGACCCGGATGGCGCAATGGTTAACACGCCGCGCCGGATCGCCGTTCCGAGGGCCCTGGGTTCGATTCCCAGCGAGGCGGAAATTTGAATGATGAAATTAAATTTCCGTGCTTGGTCTGGGTGTGCGTGTTCTTGTCTTGTGTGTTGTCCATGGCACCCACGACACAGGGAAGCCTAGTGTGGGGATATGAGTGTGTAGCGTTATTTATTTATTTATTTAATCATATTTCAAGTGCTTATTATTTTCTGCCGCCTCTGCCACAGCGCTGGCAAGTTGAAGTAATCGTCCAGTTTGCAATACGAGTAGTCCTTTGTCATAATTGGTTGAAACCAATCTGCAAAGTCTAGCACAGTCGTAAGTGCTTCTAAAGAAGACTTTTCCAGAGTGTGCGATAACGCCCTCTTGTGGGCGCTTAAGGCCTAGAGGGGGCGGTAAGGGGCCCAAATCTATAATAAAATTCCGTTCGAATTGACGGAAATGCCATACTGTAAATTTAAAAATCATGTCAAAGGCATTCTTATGACGAAAGGTTATTACAAACTTGATGATTATTTTAAAGATAAAAATGCTTGGACATGAGTTTGATATTCTAGCTAGTAAGTAGTAATAAAGTGCTATCTGTAATGTGAGTAGCAAAAAAAGCTTCTTGGAAGTTTCTTGCCGCTTCTTCTTCCAAGACTACTCACGGTAGGGATTTGTCGAAGCGATGGCGTAGATTGACTTTCGAAAAGTGTTTGTAAAAAACCAACTTCGAATAAATAAATTTCATTTCATTTCATTTCATTTCGTGCATGGTGCGTACTGCGAAGGGCTGGAATAGCATGCCCGCGTCGGTGTTTCCGCCCTTTTATGTGGGAGACTTTAAGAGAAGAGAGAGAGAGAGAGAGAGGCTTTTATAAGTTAGTGCGTCCAACATCCTCGACTTCATCGCCACTTACCATCAGGTGGGATTGTTGTCAAGCAATATCTTATTTTATGTATTGCTACGTAAAATACATAAAATTTTTAAAAAATTATAATAACAGCATTCGTTTAAAAAGGTAAGATAAAATGGCGTCATGCAATTATTATACTTTGGCGTCATGTTAAAGGAATCTATAATCGATAAAGTCTGTGTTGAGTAATATTATTCAATATTTTAACGAGTGCAAAGTTTAAAATCAATTAACACCAAATAAAATGTAATAATACGTGGAATATTTATATTTTATTAATGTCAATTAAATGTGACTGGTTTGTTCAACTGCAACAAAAAGTATTTATTCAGTATTGACAATGAAATTGACGCAAGTATGTACCTATGTATAACTGTAAGTCATTTCTGGGTTGCGTTCAAAAAAATTAAATGTGGCACTCGGAGACTGCCGCGGTAAAGCTATTGCATAGCATTTTTTATTAACTTATGCAATTATAATTATTAGAAGTTATATAGTTATATCAGAACAGCGCCATCTAGTTTGTAGAAAACATACGTACCATACCTTAGTATTAAGGTACTAGATGGCGCTGATTGGGGGTGTTAGGTTTTTTTCGTTACGGAATTTCTGGATTCGGTCCTCACGCTCAAGGCCCGCGATAAAAGCTATGCAATAGCTTAATAAATCTTGATTGGGTTTTGGGCTTCAACCCATTAAGGCTGCGTTTCCACCAGAGATGTGCGAGGATGCGTAGCGAGGGATGTGTTTTTGAACCAATAGAATTGCTTCATTTACCTAGCCTCGCTTAGCACAGCGCTGGCGGAAACGGCTACACATTTCCACAGCACACACATCCTCGCATGACACATGTTCCTAGCACAGCTTTGGTGGAAATGCAGCCATGACCCGTCACAGGCCACAGGTACATACTCCACAACGCGGATGCAGTGTTCAAATCGTTTACTGGTAGAGGGGTCAGGGGCCATCCTACACAGCGTCCGAAGCGAGGGCGGGCTTGATTTCAATCGATTAATAGCCCACTAGGAGGCATTAAGCATACGAAGCCTTTAGCGTTACCGAAGCATCCCAACAATCGTAAGCGTAACTGTGGTCGAGGACCGACTCTAATGCACAGAGCGTAGAGCACAGTTTTGAGGGTATACACAACGGGGGACAGGAGACGCTAGAGGCCGTTGCCCCATCGTGCCTTCCTTAACGCCGGCACTGTTTAGCCATATCGGAGTTCTTCTGGGGGCGTAATAACATCTAACACTTGGGTTGACCATTAACCCCTCCATCAATTTGCTCGCAGCATGGTGTATGCTCTGGTCTAGGTCTCCTCAATTTTTTTAATGGAATTAAGGCAGCAGACGAGCATGCATCACCACCTTCCGCTGCCGCCCATGACAATTCTGACCGACTTAGAAAAAGCCTGGGAGAGTTAGTCCGGTTAGGACGGTGTTAGAACATTAGCTATTAGTTTGTTGGTTAATAGGTATTATAGTTGGTTATTAGGAGATTCGTACCCTGTGGGTCATTATTGGTTAGAAGCCATTTTTGGTGGTTAGGCACAGATTTAGCCCAGCTATGGAAGTTTACCCCAAAATGTAGTATTCAGCAGAACCAAAAGACATTACATAACAATCGCGAATAACATTATAAGACACTTACATATCACCTTTGCACAAGTGTTTTATTGTATTAATTTTACAATTGAATACCATTGCTAATGTAATTGATTATATTTCGTTTTTCATTCGTATATAAGGCGCATTCAAGTGTTTTCAGTACTTTTCCACCATGCACGCGTTCCGGTGCATTACACTTTTGGCCCTGGTAAGCAATGTTATAATCCAATTAATATTATAAATGCGAAAGTTTGTATGGATGTATGAATGTTTGTTGCTCTTTCACGCAAAAACTACCGAATGGATTTTGATGAAACTTTACAGTAATATAGCTTACACATCAGAATAACACATAGGCTATAATTTATAAAGATATAGTGTGAATTATCCAAAATATATAACTAAATCTTTGCAAACCGAAGGAATAAGTTTCCCGGAGCGAAGCGAGGGCGGGTCGCTAGTATTACATATTTTTTGGTTGCTAACCAATGAACCCCGAGGAACCCATCGTATTGTATTGTAGACCCTGCACGCTCCTCTAATTTTCAAAAACGATGTCAGTATTAGAATTTAATTATCACTTGCTTTGATCAAACATCGTGAGGAAGCATCTTAATGTGAAGTTCGCCAATTCTTGGTTAGCGTGCTGGAACCCTGTACCATCACTAGTGCGGCTGTAGCTCCACTAATCCGCACTGGTCCAGCCGTTCCAGAGATCAGCTCAAACAAACAGACAGACAGACAAAATTGTAAAAATGTTATTGTGGTATATGTACCGTGTGTACATCCATATGCATTTAGTAAAAAGCGTTTATTTTAATATTACAAACAGACACTCCAATTTTATTTATTTGTATAGAAGATGTACATAGATAATTAAGTAATAATAGAGACTAAATGTCCTGGTTAAATACTTATTTTATTCTTAAGCCACAACTTTTCACTGCGTCCAAGGGCGCGGTAAGAGCTGTCAAACTCCCGCTAGTGATGGGGTTACATCGGCGCGGCCATAGTGTTGCACATTATGCCCTGTTCCGGTATTTCATCTAACAGTAGATAATAAATAAATAACGCTACACACTCATAGCCCCACACTAGAATTCCCTGTGTCGCGGGTGCCATGGACAACACACAAGACAAGAACACACACCCAGACCA
Source organism: Ochlodes sylvanus (assembly GCA_905404295.2). Lineage (NCBI taxonomy): Eukaryota > Metazoa > Arthropoda > Insecta > Lepidoptera > Hesperiidae > Ochlodes > Ochlodes sylvanus. The sequence continues at coordinate 1,074,736 of FR990150.1, forward strand.
AGAACGGAAATTTAAATTCATTATTCAAATTCCCGCCTCGCTGGGAATCGAACCCAGGACCCATTGCGCCATCCGGGTCGTCGAGATAGATAATAGATAAGCTTCTCTTCTCCAGATAGCGGCAGTTTCTGCCTGTGGGCTGTTGCAGCGGAAGTTACACGGGCATGGCCTCGCAGACCGCCACGTGGACCATCGTCACCATCTCCATCACCACAACCCTCGCGGGGGCGGTGGTACATGCTATAAACCTGGGGTAAGACTTTGAAGTGAATACTTCTTTAGTATCGTTGTGATTTGGAATTCGATGAAACGGAAATGACGCGCAAATGGAAAGAAACGGAAACGAAAAAGACAGACACATTCTAACGTGGGAGAAAATGAGACAGGAACGTTAGCAAGAGTTATAACTAAAGTTCGTTGCAGCGCTAAAACAATAGTTATGATATCTAACTAAAAAAATTTTTTTTGAAGTTTCACTTCTAGCACGTGTGATTTGCACACATTTTGATTTTTATTTTTCTGTTAATTAATTATTGCATTGTTTCAGAATGCTGGGTACAGTCTTGACGGATTAGGTAAATTGTTAATCTTTCAATACCTGTTGAATGCGCGGTACCGCTGCCTCTGTGGGTGGCGGTATCCGAGTGGGTACCGGTATATCCCGTACGTTTACGGTACGGGTTATTTCGCGACAGCCTAAATACCTGTGTCCACTCAACTACGGACCGACGAAAACTCATCTAAAAGACTCAACAAAACTAAAATTCAATCAAGATATTTATATCTTTCAGCGTAAGGTTGAATTTCGAACGTATACTGAAAAGACGTGTACTACTGGCGAGTAGGAGTAGGGTACTGGCGAGTATACGTTAGAACTTCATATCGATATCGGTATCGATAGTGTTATCGATAGATCGGTATGAATACCGGTATCGATAGCGGAACCTCTCGTCGATGTTGAAGTCGGTTTTTTTGTTTCGTTAAATTATAATATCACGTGTCGATGTGAAACTGTGAACTGAAGTCAGGTTTTTAAATTCATTATTTATTTGTTGCTCATAATATAACTTTTTTTTCTAGCTCAACTTTCTCTCGGATTCCATCGTAAGTACTGAGATTTAATTAAGTTTTTTTACCTTCAACTTTTTGGTATTTACCTACTATAAGTACAGTGTACAGTTTTGGATTTTTACACTTTTTTAGAGTCAAAGATCTCAGCAAGGATATCAACATATCTGTGACCGAATTATAACAAGACTTACTAACAACTAGGTGCTAACTGAACTATTACTAACAACAACTAACAGGACTAACCATCACTAACAGTCCCTGTCCCAGTCCCTCACCTACTAAACAACTAACCAACTAACGTTCTAACACCGTCTGCTAACTGACTAACCATCCCAGTCCCGATGTGAGTCTTGTTCTGTGTCGGCCACAGTCGGCAGCGGAAGGTGGTGCATGCTTTGGTACATCACTACATAGTATTAAAACCATAGATGTAGTTTAAAACCATAGATGTAGTATAGGTACATAGATTGGCAATGTGAACTATCGAACGAGACCAAAAACCAATTGTTCATGTGTGCGTGATGTGTCAATGTGTACGTCGAAAATGGTTTTAATCGCTAAGTAAATTGGTTTAACTTCACTTTTATACCTAAAACTCCAAGTAACCATCGTAGTAACGTTACAACAACACTGATTAACGCTTTAATTTACGTTAATATTCGCCAAATAATGTAACAAATTGACTGTTAGGCCACTGATCAAATTGATTAAGGTCTCGTTTGAAGCGTAATTCTCTCTCTCTTTCTAACACATCAAATTACCGTAAGCTTCGGTATCTCTCTTTTACTACCACCAATCTATGTACCTATACTACATCTACACACACGTATCCATTTTAAGCTATTGCATAGCTTTTATCGCGGGCCTTGAGCGTGGGGACCGAATCCAGAAATTCCGTAACGAAAAAAACCTAACACCCCCACTCCGACCGGCACAGCGGTGATACTTTTTAGTTTTTCCATCTATCGATAAATACCAGAACTTTTAATGACTTTTTGAAATATCACGCTTGTCTAGTGTGAAGTAGTGTTAGTTGTAAAGTGTATCAAATGTATTTGCTTCATAAAAATATGTACTGACGGCGCCATATTGAATTATAGGAATAAAAGCGGGTTGACGTGCTGAACGCTTATTTACAATCAATGAATGTAGTATTTTCATTCTAAATTATCTTTGAATAGTTATAATTTATGAACTGTGATATTGCAATTAAATTAATTATATGTGTATCAAATCAAAATAAAAAAACAAGTAAATGAAAAATCAGTGTCAGCCATCTAGTTTGTAATCAGCGCCATCTAGTACCTTAATACTAAGGTATGGTACGTATGTTTTCTACAAACTAGATGGCGCTGTTCTGATATAACTATATAACTTCTAATAATTATAATTGCATAAGTTGATAAAAAATGCTATGCAATAGCTTTACCGCGGCAGTCCTCGAGTGCCACATTTAATTTTAGTTTGATTTGATACACATATAATTTATTATAATTTTTTATTTGGCTGCGACGTTAAATAATTTTTTTTTTCAGATAAACTGAAAATTGTACGTCACCTTTTCGGTTATTACGGGAAAAGAAGTAAGTATTAATCGTTACTTTTAACGGTTTCGCTCGCTTTTTGATGAGGTATTCAACCTCTGTGTTTCTGTTCGGGGCAATGAGATTAATTTCTGGCGTTCACTTACATTGGTCACTCAAGGGCGGTCAGCCTTCAAGCGTACGACCAGCCTAAACTACCTTCGGGATTAAACTGGACAGTACAGATTCCAGCGGCCTCCTATAAGTGAACCGGGTGCTGTAACCACCGACCACATAGCCAATATACTCCTAATAACAGGCGAATGGCTTCGGTCAACACTTAGCTTATAGTAACGATATAAATTCGTGCCGTCTCATTCTGTCCCGTTGCTTAAATTAATCTATTTCTTTCCAACGTTTCGTGCGGCGTTGAATTAGCCAATCGCAGCGTTGAATTATCCAGTCCCCCCACTTCGTGTTACCTCAGCCAGTTGCCGGAATGCATTCAATACGGAAAATCAAACATTAGGTGTCTATTGGCTGTGTGGTCGGTGGCCGTAACCCACAGTCCCCACAGAGTATATTGTACCGTAACCTAGTCCGTTGTGCAGGGTGCAAGCAAGGGAGGTTCGCTTGAACTCAAAGATAGAGCCTCTTTTACCCCAATTTCATCGGGCCTTTAATAATAAATTACTATTTTGTTTCAGAGATAGCAACAAAGCTTGATGACGGACTAGAAACTATTTTGAACGGTAAGTTTGCTAAATTGTAATCAACGCCATCTAGTGGTAAGAACTGGAATCTGTAAGTTGCTGGTAGTGCCGTCTAGTGTGCAAATAAATAAATTCTTCCTGTTTTTTTCTTCGTTGGTTCCGTATTTTTTCTGCGGAGCGATGTGCCTAAGGTTGTTACCAGACCAATCGATCGATCGTCGATCGATTGATGATTGGTCTGGTAGCTTTAATTAATCGACGGATGCCGTTCCACTAACCAATCGATCGATTCTATCGGTCGACGGCTTGACGTCGATCGAAGTTGATCGACTGGTCTGGTAGCTTTAATTGATCGACCGATACCCAATCTGGTAGAAACTATCGATCGACGTCGACTAATCCATTCCACTATCGATCGATCGAAAAGTTGGTCAGCAACTATTCTCACTAAATTTTATATTTTAATTTCCAGTATCAAGGGGAATTTCTGTTCTTCTCAATGAATTTATACCTGGCCGTAAGTATTAAACCACTAATTACTATAAACCCATAGTGTGGACAAACTGAGCGCGCGGTATAAACTACTCCACTAAAGGTCATTAACCCCCGCCGGTCAGCCACTGGCATTAGTGTTATTACTATGATAATAATACTATAATATCATAGACACAGATGATCAAACAAAAGGTACTAAGGTAAATAGGTATCAATTTTCTGTTGAACTGACTGACTTGAAATGACGACCCGGATGGCGCAATGGTTAACACGCCGGATCGCCGTACCGAGGGTCCTGGGTTCGATGCCCAGCGAGGCGGAAATTTGAATGATGAATTTAAATTTCCGTTCTTGGTCTGGGTGTGTGTGTTCTTGTCTTGTGTGTTCTCAATGGCGCCCACGACAGAGGGAATCCTAGTGTGGGGCTATGAGTGTGTGGGCTGGCTACAACCCATTAATGGCCCACTACTGAACACGGGTCTCTCCTCTTACCTGAGGAGGCCTAGAGCATACTCCACCACGCTGCTCCAGTGCGGATTGGTGGAGGGGTTAGTGGCCAACCCAAGTGTCGGAAATTTTAAGCCGCCCGAAGGTATCCGACATGGCTTAACGACTGCTACCAAATGATAACAACCGGGACCGACGGCTTTACGTGCCCTCCGAAGCACGGAAGCGCTCAAGAAATTTTTGCCACTAGCGGTCACCCATCCAACTACCGACCGCGCCCGCTGTTGCTTAACTTTGTCGATCACTTGAGATCGACGCAAGCCGCCGGGCTATGAGCGCATGAGTGTGTAGGGTTATTTATTTATTTATTTAACTGTTCGGTTTAGCAGCAAAGCCAGGTTCCACCAACACCACCTGGGTCTGGATACCTGGCCCGTCCACGGTTCGGTTCTCAGTACATTGTCACCAACGTACGTGTAAAACGTGGAACGAACTTACGAAGTGGTTGGTCACGAGTCTCTTACTTTTGTGACATAAGAATAACGCACTTTGCTTCGTTTTTTATCATGTGTACGAAGGACTGGAATAATTTGCCGACGTCGGTGGGCCATTCGATTATGTGGGTGTCTTCAAGTCAAGAGTGAATCATCATCATCATCATCACAACCCATAACTGTCCCACTGCTGGGCACGGGTCTCCTCTCACAGTGTGAGGGGTATAGGCCATAGTTCATCACGCTGGCCAAGTGCGGATTGGTGGACTTCACACACCTTTGAGAACATTATGGAGAACTTTCAGGTGTGCAGGTTTCCTCACGATGTTTGATCACCGAAGCAAGTGATAATTAAATATTAATACGCACATAATTTTTGAAAATTAGTGGTGCGTGCGGGGTTTGCACCCGGACCCTCCGGTTCGGCAGTCCAACGTTCAACCACACGGCTATCACTGCTATCAAGAGTGAATAGCTTTGTTGTAAGTTAGCGCGGTTTACCATCATAAAGGAGTGCGCACAGTACAACGACTCCACGACCGACCGACGCCTACGCGACTAAAACCTTGACAAAGCTAACATTCAATTATGAGCCTTATATCTTTGATGGTAAGGTTGAATTTCGAACTTATACTTAAAAGCCCTGTACGGCTCGCCCTACACCCACAGCCGTTCCGTTTCGAGACCAACGCGTCGACGTTGCGTTGACGACTCACCGTAGACAAGTAGTCCACGCGTCGACCGACACAATGACGTAATGTAACTAGCGTCGGAGTTGAAACGGAGTGGAGTCGGAGTGGAGTTGACGTCGAGTTGGTGTAATGTGCGCACTCCTTAAATCTACGTTGCCACTTGCCATCAGGTGGGATCGTGGTGAAGCCTTAAAAAGTAAAAAAAAACAAATTTATAATATTTTTTCTTTTTTTCAGTTGGCACTTACTTCCAAAGATGTAAGTTGAAATTTTATCCAACATACTTCTTACATTCTTAGAATTCTACTCTCGTTGAAAATGTCAAAAGGAGTTGGGGACTAAGTGTGTACTATTTCGTGTTGGCGCATGACTTTGCAGTAGAACTGGGTTTTGTGGGGTTTAAATATCCAAACGTTGAGAAGTTTTACTTTAAATAGGCGCACATCTTGCTCGTAACGTGACGACCCTTATGGGGCAATGATTAATCGATCGCCCTTCCAAGGGACCTGGGTTCGATTCCCAGCGAGGCGGAAAGAATGATGAATTTAAATTTCCGTTCTCGGTCTGGGTGTGTGTGTTCTTGTCTTGTGTGTTGTCCATGGCACCCACGACACAGGGAATCCTAGTGTGGGGCTGTGAGTGTGTAGTGTTATTTATTGAAGTGACACTTCTAATGCGACTTCCAACAAGGTTGCGTAAAACGTTTAACGCTATTCTTTTGTACAACGTAGCATTATTAATGTTAGCATGATTAAGAAACTTGAAGAACTTACGTAGTTCCGTCAGCGCCATCTAGGGGTGAATTGTGATATAAGTTTAGTAAAAACATGGGATAGGGTTTTAATTATTATTGAAGTTTCTACATGGATCCATTACTTTAATTTCTTCGTTTTTTTACAGTGATAATGGGTAGTGTACGTTACATCTTCTGTGTGCTGGGATCACCTTGGGAAGGCGGATCTTTCTTTGACCGCATCTTGAGTAAGTACTCAATTATACATATACTTCTACCGCAGACTTAAATTTAGACAGAAGAATAAAGACTATGGATGCATCTATCGCACTCACACAAGAGGAACAACTTACGCCAAAGTCATGAATAAAGACGATGATACGATGTTTTGTCTCACTTTGCGTGCCCGGTTCTTCAATTAAAGCACGCTCACACAATTTAAAAATTCTCTTCTCTTTTTCTTGAAGTCAAACAACTTTTTTTTTTAATTTATACACACTAACATTACAGGTTTAATCATCTAACCTAATGCGTCAATGCGTTACAATCTTTTGACGTGACAACGTCTTATAATTCGATAGAGCCGCTGGCACGCATGAAAAAACATGACTCATGCGTCGTTACCGGCGTTACCGTAACGGCGAAGCACAATCGGCCTTTGCGTTCGGCAGCGTTCGACATCCGTCTCTCTCCTACTTGAGTGAGCGATGCGTCTGCGTGGACAGCTGCTATACTATAGTACATTTACAAAATCTATTAAACAAATGAAATTAAAATTTTCTTTTGAAAAATGCTACCATTCCATCAGTATTTACTTAAGACGTTGTCACGTTCAACTATCGTCAGTAAACCGACTTTACAGACAACCAATTTTTTATATAATTCTATATTAATTAAATTAATTCCATTAAAGTACAATCAATTCTTGAAAAACATTTTTCATTAAAATACATTTAAATTAAATACAATCAAATTCATGTCTTAACATTAATTCTAAATAATCAAATTTAATTAGATAATTCAATGTATTAATTCAATAAATAATTTAGTCTACTTAATGGACTTTGCAGTTGATACTATAGTTTGATATCTAAAGATACTACTACAATGAATGTTTCGTTACACACTATGCGACGCTTAGTCTTCTAGCATGTGTGAATTGCACACATTTTTCTTTTGGACCGAACTGAAAAATATGTGATAGTAAAACCGTAAGAAAAAATGCGTGGAATAAAACCGTTAAATGAGACGTGCGCAGGCGCGACAGTCGCATACACAAGCGAGTAGTGTATAATACCTTTCTCTTTCTCTCTCTTTCTTTTCGTTCGCCGTTGCCTTCATTAGCCGAAGGAACTTCGTTCCTACCTGGTGTCCCACGACACAATTTAATTTTTTTATTTGACGACCCCTATGGCGCAATGGTCGCCATGCCGGACTGCCGTTGAAAGGGTCCTGGGTTTGAAGTTTTACTTCTACCACGTGTGAATTGCACACATTTTGATTTTTTTTTTCAGAAAAACGTGCACCACAACCGTGTGTCTGCAAGAAGCAGTTTGGTATCAAATGGGGTTGGAGGAAGTACCTCAGGGGTTACGGGAGTTATGACGAAGTCGCGGAGTACTACCATTTAAGAACCGCCAGATCAGATATGGAGCGAATACTCAGCGATGCTGGAATCAACATCAACTCTTTGAAAGGTGAGTTCCAATTGTAGTCTAGCCCTAGTCTATAACGTCTGCACCACTATAAGCTGACTGACTGACATATCAACGCAGGGCCTACACTATATACAACTTGAAATTTGGCACAGGGGCTCCTTTTATAACGTAGGGGAGCTCTAAGAAAGGATTTTTGAAAATTCACCCCCTAAGGGAGTAAAACGGGGATGCAAAGTTAGTATGAAACTTTGCCGTTTTTGAAGGTATTCGAATGAAATTCAGTATGGAGGTATTTCATTGAAAGTTATGAAACAGGTATAAATTTTATTTTCTAAAAACATCCCTTAAGCGGGTAAAAGGGGGGCGCAAAGTTAGTATGAAAGTTCTCTGATTTTATCAACTTTTATATAATTTGGAAGGCTTGCGCGGGGACACAGGTCCAACACGTATAATTATTATAGTGCGGTCAAAAGACCAGATAAATACTGACAGTAAATCAGATCAGTTTCAGCCACAATTCAGTACAGATCCCAATTCTGATATTTCTTTTCTGTTTCAGGATCTAAGAAACTAATTATTGATATGGTCACCAAGATATCGATTAAGGTTTCACGTAAGTATATTTTTACGTACACACTATGTTTACATTCATTGTAAGCATTGACTTAATATGACTGGACGTCGGGTCCGCGCTCAATCGACTGCAATCGAAATTAAACCGTGATGCAATGGTTTTATTGTTTAAATTACCTTGTTAACATTTCTATTCTCGCGTTGGCTGACTCGGACATTTTTGTCGCGATTTCAGTATGAGACAAGACATCCATTGTAATAATAAGTCAATGATTCTAGGACTATTTTTTTGAGAAAGGGACAGCGCTATACAAAAGAAAAGGACAGTATAACTATGGTTTTAGAAGTGTTAACGCCACACGCCATCTATGAGTTCGTCTGTAAACTACAAGCTTACGCTACAACACAAACGGTGTCGTAGTACTCGACTTAGACAACAGATGGCGCTACAGTGATCGAACAATTGTAAAGTTTTGTGTTAAATACAGTTTTACACGGTAAATTAGTATTTCAGACACAGCCTAATACGATTTTTTTTCAGAGGGAGCCGACCAGTGGTGTAGAAATGACTTCATTATTATTTGTAGATACCGTAAGTACATTTTCTGTGTAATTTCGTTTTCGATTTGTTATGACACCATTTTTGAAGTTATACTTCTTTTGGCGCGTTATGAAAAAATGATGAGAGTGATTTTTAAAATGTGAAGTTGGCTGCGACAACTTAATTTGACAGCGTGAAGTTAGTTCTATTCGAAGCGGGTTTTAAGCACAGCGCCATCTAGGGGTGAACCTTCCTAACTTAAAGAATAAGAACGCCATCGGCCTAGCGCCATCTAGTAAATAATAGTAGAATAATAGAACTCGTTAGTATGGATTAAGTAATCGTCCTTGCCGATAGTTGCCGGTATATTGTATTTATTGAAGAATTATGAACGTCAAATTATTTACATCATTATTTAATGTGTAATAAGTTTATAAATAAATTAATAAATTAATAATAGATACAAATAAAATAATAGTATAACTTCTAAAGCGTGTACATAAGTACACATTTATCTTTTAATTTCTCATTTATTTTTAAAGTAGCTATGCCCTCGACCAAGTGGGAGATTTTCCCAGGTTCGATTACCTTGAAAGCCTCAAAATAATAATGTATGCGGCATGAACGCCGTATCTTTTAATTGTGCTGAATTAATTTTGTTTTATTTATTTATTTATTTATTTATTTAATATTTACATAATCAATACATAAACGTTACAGATAATAAATCTAATGCGTTTATGTAGTCTTAATTACTAATGTTTGAATATATCTGCTATATTTTGTTTTTTTCTCCAAGTGATAACATACTAGAGTATTTGATATTAATCAAAGCTACCTCCACATCCTGAGAAAAAGAAAAAGGGTCTTGACTGACAGACGAAAAGACAGACAGACGAAGAAGAAAGTGATCTTTAAGCGTTCCTTTTTCGCTATACGGAAACCTACAAATATATTAGTTATGAGAATAGGGTATTTGACTACAATGAAAATATAGATCAAACTGTTGTTAGCTTAAAAGTATTAATTTTTTTAAACCAATTTGGCCTATACATTATTTTAAAATTATTTCGATTTTTATTAAAAATCGATAATAAAATAATGATTTTTTTGTGTTTGATCACGTGATCGAAAACACGCGGTTTGGCTGAATGACGTCACTTGCTAGTACTGCTTACTATACGCAATGACAGCATTGACAGCTTAGTATGGTTATTTGAGCAGGTGACGTCACGACCTGTTTAAAATGGCGTATTAGCGTTTTGGCGGCTTTTTTGTTCATTTAAACTTTGATGGTGATTTTCATAGAAAATAGAGATATTTACAAAGAATTAAGCAAACTGCATAACGTATTATGTTATATTGAACAATTTGAGTTATTTTTCTAAAAGGTGTCAAATACCCTATTTCTGTTTTACGAGCTGCTTTTAATAATTTGTATCCTGTTTCAGTGATTACGATCGTCGCTGCATATGGTAGAACATACAAGGAAGGAAGTGAGTTGGATTTTTTTTTATTTGGCTTCAATCCATTAATGACCCACCGGAGGACTCCTCATATCTGAGGAGGTATAGAGCGTACTCCACTCCAATGCGGATTGGTTGGTTAAGCGGCGCAGGCATCGGATTCTTACGCCGACCAAAGGCCTCCGACATGGCTTAAGGAGTGCGCACAGTACAACGACTCCACGACCGACCGACGCCAACGCGACTAAAACCTTGACAAAGCTAACATTCAATTATGAGCCTTATATCTTTGAAGGTAAGGTTGAATTTCGAACTTATACTTAAAAGCCCTGTACGGCTCGCCCTACACCCATAGCCGTTCCGTTTCGAGACCAACGCGTCGACGTTGCGGTGACGACTCACCGTAGACGAGTAGTCCACGCGTCGACCGACACAATGACGTAATGTAAATAGCGTCGGAGTTGAAACGGAGTGGAGACGGAGTCGAGTTGACGTCGATGAAGCGTTGATCGCGGAACGGAACGTCGGAGTTGAAACGGAGTGGAGTCGGAGTGGAGTTGACGTCGAGTTGGTGTAATGTACGCACTCCTTAAGTAGTAGAAATATCACCGGGACAGCCTTGCATGCTCGAAGCACGGAAGCGCTCTAGCAATGTTTCCCACTAGCGGTCACTTACCGACCACTCGCTGCTACCAATCTTAACTCTTATACGGGTTTTCCGCGGAAATTAGATATATTTCAGTCAAAAAAGTAGCCTATGTCGTTCTCCAACTCTTTGACTATCTATATACAAAAAATCACGTCGATCCATCGTTCCGTTTTGACGTGAAAGAAGGACAAACAAACAGACTAAAGAACTGCGCACATTACACCAACTCGACGTCGATTCAACTGCGATTCCGACCGTTCCGTTCAGTGTGTGCGTGTGTGCGGGTGTGCGGCGAGTAGGACACATCTTGAAGGTATACGTTCGAAATTCAACCTTGCTCAACAAGATATAAAGCTCATAATTGAATTTTAGTTCTGTCTAGTCTTTTAGTTTTGTCGGTGACGGGTGGGAGTTGAGTGGGTCTAATGTGCGGCGTCCTTAACGCGTTTATAATATTGTTATGTAGGTACCCTAAGACCTAGGATATCATTTTATTAACAAGTCATTTTTTATTGCAGTTGGATATGCTATCGTTGAGCGTAAGTATAGAAAGTCAAATAACTATTAGAAAACGAAAAATCCCGCCAAAAACATAACTACGAGAGAAAGCCAAGTTCGTAACAAGAATTTTGCAAGATAAGATATAGCACCCGTTATAAAACAAGCTCGATGCTAAATGCTCCAGATTTTTTAATTTTGACGTGACAACGTCTTATAATTCGATAGAGCCGGTGGCACGCATGAAAAAACATGACTCATGCGTCGTTACCGGCGTTACCGTAACGGCGAAGCACAATCGGCCTTTGCGTTCGGCAGCGTTCGACATCCGTCTCTCTCCTACTTGAGTGAGCGATGCGTCTGCGTGGACAGCTGCTATACTATAGTACATTTACAAAATCTATTAAACAAATGAAATTAAAATTTTCTTTTGAAAAATGCTACCAGTATTTTCTTAAGACGTTGTCACGTTCAACTATCGTCAGTAAACCGACTTTACAGACAACCAATTTTTTTTTAATTGTAAACAAAATTTTCTTCGTTCCTTGCTACTTGATACTACAACTCGGCGTCTTATTTCATAATGTAATTAATTGTATATCTTGATGATATTTTTTGTATTATTTATTGATTTGGCTCTAGTTTCCAAGTTTTAATCGCGCTATTAGTAGTTCACATGGCAGAACGAAGCTAGCAAGCTTACCCAGCGACCGTTGGTCGATATATACGTTGAACGTTGAAAGATATACCTCTCTACATATATTTTTCAATGTTTCAGAATTCACTGCTTACATGAATGTGGCCCTGAAGCAAGCTGGCTTTGACCAAGGTTAGTCTAACATTTGTTTCCACATGGACTATCTGGTTTCTAAGATAGCCGATAGTTAAGAAGGTTATGGAAGTAAGATATCTCACGAGCATGCAGCATCCCACCGCTGCCGCTAATGACAACTGTGACCGACTAGAACAAGACTCACATCGGGACTAGGACGGTTAGTTAACAGTGTTAGAACATTAGTTGGTTAGTTTGTAAGTATGAGGACTGGGACAGGGACTGTTAGTGATAAGTCCTGTAAGTCGGCTTCAACCCATTAATGGCATACTACTGATGACGGGGTTCTCCTCATACCTGGGGAGGCCTAGAGGATACTCCTCCATACGCCAGCGTGGTTTGGATTAGTGGCCAAATCAAGTGTCGGAATTTTCATGCACGAGTCTTCAAGAGGAGAGTGAATAGGCTTTTAATAAGTTAGAGCGCCCAACATCTTCGACTTCATCGCCACTTACCATCAGGTGGAATAGTTGTCAAGCATTAACTTATCTCATGTAAAAAAACGAAGCACGGAATCGCCCAATAAGTTAAGCCACTAGCGGTCACCCATCCAACTACTGACCGCTCGTTGTTGCTTAACTTTGTCGATCATTTAAGATCGAAGCAATCCGGGATATAAGCACAGTTATGTTTAGTTGTTAGTAATTTTCAATCAGTTTGTGCAAAACCGTTAGTGCAGCATAATTTAAAACTAGCTGACCCAGCGAACTTCATACCGCCTAACAGTCGATTCTTTAATTTTTTATTTTCTTTAATACTTATTCTGCTATTCGGGACACCTTTCCGGAACCCCTCCGCTAACACTTAAACTTTATGGTATGGTATTAAAGTTCAAATTGACTTTTAAGTATTATTACTTATCTTTTGTACCTACGTAAGAACCATCCTTATACTATAGGAATACTATAAAAAAGAATTAGCGAAATCGGTTCAGCTGTTCTCGAGATTTGCGCTTAGCAACAAAATCAGCGATTCATTTTTATATGTAAGAGAAGATGATAGCAAAGGACGCCCCGACCAGGTGGACTGACGACCTGAAGAAGACAGTGATGATGATGATGATGAATAAATGGTTTACTTCTTATCTTTCTTTCAGATCTATCACAATACGTTGAAGAAATTAAAATCGAATTGAAGAATTGCGACAGAGATAGCTTCAGAGGTATTATTTTTATCGACGGTGGCAATGACAACAACAACAATGACGACAATCAAAATGGTGACAACAAAAATAATGGCAACGAAAATAATGGCAACGAAAGTAGCACTGATGTTACGACAGTTGAATCGAAAACTGATTCGAATTCAAATGCTAATTCTAATGCTAAAGAAAGTTCGAAGAACGAATACGAGAATAGCAGTGGAAGCGAAGTATCGGGCAAAACCACCACTACCATTGAGTACATTGAAGTGTGGTACGATGAAGACGGAAACGTTATCGAAAACCCTACAAAGGATATGAAATGTGATGAATGAAACTGGAAAATTAATCCAATCCAATTTCAAGTTATTTGTTCGTAAGATTTTGTAGTTATCGTTAACGGTATTCAAATTTTTCAGAAATAAATTCTTTAATATTATTATGTGTGCGTTCTTCGTTACTATACTGTTACAATCCAATTTTGAATTACGATTTAATTATTTTTTTCGTTCATTTCAGTTTTTTGTAATTATGCAAATTGTGTTCAACTTTTTCAGAAATAAATGTCTATTATGATTATGCGTTTTTTTTTATTACAAAGGACCTGAAATTCGACTGTAATTCGTACTAATGACCAAGTAATCCACACATCTTCCACCAAGTAGAATGTTATCGTCGCACATATTGTTGTAACAAGCTGACAGAAACCCGGCTACTGACGCATATAAGGCTGGGCGTATGCTGGAACGCAGGCGACGCAGTTCCACGCAGCGCAGAACTGAGCAGATTTTGTAAAGTATGGAATGTCATTGAGCTACGTATGCTGCGACGCAGGCACGTCAGACGTTGACATGTGTCAGTCCTGCTCTGCGTCCCGTTGTAGAGCCGGCACAGATTTCAGCGCGACGCGGCGTAGTTTTGTTGCAATGACAGTCATGACAGAACGTTTAATAGAATCATTGTCAAACGTCTATTCTTTGTACTAGCTAAGATGCGAATGAGTTGCGTCGCAGCATACGGAGGGGGCACATGTCTGCCTCAACTGCCCTGAGGTGTATTGAACTGTGATTTGCTGTACTGCGTCGCTTGCATTCCAGCATACGCCTAGCCTAATTATTGAATGTCTGAGCTGAATGCGCCAAATTAAAGTTGAATATAATGATGATGACGAAAGTTGAAGATGAAGGGGCACAGTGTGGACATAGCTTAATAATTACTTTCAACAGTATTTAACACTAATGTAGCATTTAGTTACTTAAATGTAACGATAGATGTCACTGTTCAGACAAGTTGTTTCTCGTTATTGTAGATGACTATATGGAACGAGATGAATATACGTTAACAAATTATTAATATCCAAAAGCTACTCCATGCATTTGTAATAAGGTTATTTTTAAACTGTCAGTGGTAAGAATATCAACTATAACTTTCTAGATTGTAGATCCATATATTATGCTCCTAAAGTAAATACTGCCATCTATTAATGAGCTTGGGAACTATTAAGCACACGGATCGTTATTTGATAAAGATTTTTAATTTAACGGTAGATGGCGCTTTAGATATATCCACGGCCTGTATCGACACGCCAAAATCAGGTCTTCCCCTCGCCTGTAGATGTTTCACATTATTTTTAACCCCCGACGGTCATTATGAGGTCTTTCCAAAATGATGTAAGGCATTTTTGGCGTACGATTACTCGATAAAGTGCTTCACGTGTGCCAGTAGGTATAATGTTTGAAAGCTGACGTGATCGACTTGGTTCATAGCTATAATTTATGAAGATCTGTTGAAGCGTGTGATGATTAGCATTTATCATCAGCTCATTACATATTTTCTTAGTCGGGGGTTTTGGAACGAAGTTCCTTATCGCGCGTTGCGAAAGGGGGCTAGACGGAATTATCACGAAAAGTTGCAACGAAAAATTTCACGAAAAGTTGTAACGACACTTTTTGCATATCGGGGGAGAGGCTTTCAAAGTTTAAACTTGCTGTAACTTAAGATTGATAAAACCGAAATTTATGAAACTTTGCTTGTTTACTAAGACAATTGTCCTACTTATATATACTACACCATTTTATATATATATATATTAAACAGTTTTTTTACTGCATATTGGCCCTTTTACGTTAGTTTTTGTTAAAATTATTTGTATTTTAAAACACCATAAAAGGGCCAATGTGTCAAATTGGCCAATATACGTGTATTATGCCAAGTTGCATAATATAAGTATTTTTAAATATTTTTGAATTAATTATAAATTTACTAAATTCTGACTTCTACTAAACTTAGCACGATACTTGGATGCCATCTTTCAGTTATTAATCTAAATTGTAACGCTAAAACACAGTAACGAGTTGTTTTGATCACAGCGCGGGCTTCGCTCCGTCTGACGTATAAGTGTCAAACTAGCCGATTGGCCCAAACAATAAACAAACGCGCGGGAAGTCCCCGCGTATAAGTCTCAAATTACTCTTTGGACCTTATACGTATAAGGTTTAAATCCACGCTACATATGCCGTTATACTTTAATAGAAAGTCGTGTTTCCATGCAGTTTTTCTTTTTTTTTAAAAGCTCACACGATTAATCATATCGATAGGATGCGTTTATCATAAAATAGTCAAAATCGTCAAATTGTTAGTTTGGCCCTTATACGTAGGACCCATCGATATATTGTGTACAGCGCCATCTCATGGAGCGTTTTTATAATAAGCAAATGCGTAGTTTTGTCATTAGTTTTTGTTTGCCGATAGATGGCAGCAGTGTGCCACACTTGAGATTTTCAGATTTGTAGGTTTAGCGTCAATGACGATAGATGACGCTACCAGTGGGAAATATTCATATTGTTTTTAATGTTGTTGGAACGAAGTTTTGGTATAAAATTTTATTACAATCCCTTCACTAATTAATCGAAAGGAACTTCGTTCCATCCGGGTGTCCCTTGACACCTCACAAGTTTTTTATGTAGGTAAGTAATTAATAAATATCTTACATAATTTTCGTTTATAAAGGCCCGCGATTATAATTTTTCTAATATTATGTCTTCCACTAGTAAATCTACCCTCGCTTCGCTTCGGGAAACAAGACTTAGTACTCAAATACTTTTTAACACATTAACTCGTTATTATGGCGTAAATATAACCGTGGCATCACGCCTCCGCCGCAAAACTTGAGAAAGAAATCAAAATGTGTGCAATTCACACGTGGTAGAAGTGAAACTTAAAAAACGAATACTTTCAGTCCAAATATTCACGTTTTGCTTAGCTTACGTAATCCGCCACTTTGCCGTAAAAGGTATTTTGCTTTATTACCCCGACCTTGGAACACGCAAGCGGTTATAATAATAACATATTTTAACAAAAGGACTAAGCGTCGCATACCCTATAACGAAACATTCATGGTAGTAGCACGGTAGTAGTATCATACAGTAGTGTGACTCGGCCCTGTCCTTGAAATAAATGCCTACAGCCGCGCGCGCTAGGGCCGACTCTTTCTAGTTGTAGTGAATGTAAGAAGGTAGGTTATACGCACGCTTCCTGATTACAAAACCACACGTTCAATCGTTGGCGTTTCTGCGGCTGTTGTTTACTTAATGTGTACTAAACTCCGAGGCGCGTAGGTATGATTCGCGTTCCGACCGTTTGTATGAAGATAGAATACTGTATGATACTATTACCGTGGTAGTAGTATCTTTAGCTATCTGTGCATTGACATTGCGACTTGACATTGACATGACATAATTATGTCAATGTCAAGGTTCTTTCATTTGCGCGTCATTTCCGTTTCATCGAATTCCAAATCACAACGATACTATAGAAGCTTTCACTTCAAAAAGTTAAAATATGTTGTCGCGGACTGTTAAGTGTGCTTTTTAAGCTCTACAACTTTTCTACGGAAATCATACAACATGTAACTCTGACCGTTGAGGTGGCGTTCGTAAAAAACGTTAATTTTTAACCCCTTTATACGCAACTTCGGTTATCAGGAAAATCCTTTTATTTTCCGGGATAATATACAGCCAATGATAGTCCTAAGACTTAGATAGAACGTTCGAAATTGGTCTAAGAATTTCGGAGCCCATTCAATGCAAACAAACAAAAATTCTTTCCTCTTTATAATATTACTAGCTTCGCCCGCGTAACGTTATTAATTTGAAAAAATTGGTTGTCTGTAAAGTCGGTTTACTGACTATAGTTGAACGTGACAACGTCTTAAGAAAATAATTTCCTTTGAATGAGTAGGCAAGCACAATAAAAGAACACTTTTTCAATACAAGTTAAGTCATTTATTAAAAATGAATGCTGCATACTTATACATCCTACATCGTGATTCAGAATTATAGCGCCCCACTACTCAACGCCATCTAGTGTACTGCGAGTGAACTACCAGCTCAGCCAGCCTTCCTCCATCGATAAATGGACCCAATCGAACTTAATGAATAATTGTTCACTGCACAATACATAGATGGCGCTGGTATAATAATTCACCAACGGTAACGACGGTAACGCATGAGTCATGTTTTTTCATGCGTGCCACCGAATTATAAGACGTTGTCACGTCAAAAATCCTTTCTTAATTCTCACTTGCGTCACTTGAGGAACCTATATACAAAGTTTCAAATAAATCCATATCACTTGAGGAGGGGAATTTCCTAAAAACTTCCTCTCTTAGCGCTCCCCTACACTCCCTAAGGCACATCAGCTCGTTGCGTTTAGAAGATTCGGCTGTGCGTTGGCTGTCAGTCACTCAGACGCAAGAGTTTTATATAATACTAGCGACCCGCCCTCGCTTCGCTTCGGGAAACTTATTCCTTCGGTTTGCAAAGATGTAGTAACATATTTTGGATAATTCACACTATATCTTTATAAATTATAGCCTATGTCTTATTCTGATGCGTAAGCTATATTATTGTAAAGTTTCTGCAAAATCCATTCGGTAGTTTTTGCGTGAAAGAGTAACAAACATTCATACATCCATACAAACTTTCGCATTTATAATAATAATAGGATTGAACTATCGATGTACGGACAGCGATTGGTTACATATTTATTATATGTATAAAGATAATTATAATTAAATTATAATAAGCTCAAAATTTAAAATTGGTTACAAAAGAACTTCATCCAGTTAATTAAACAAAGTATTAATCATGGTTGACACAGATGACGCATGTAATTACCTGAATTAACTTATTTACCACATCATTAGCTATTTACGTCATGCTTGAATAATAAACACGAAAACAGGACGTTATAGTTGTGAAAAATTACTCAGTTTACATATTTTATGCCTTCAACCATTAATGGCTCACTACTGAGGGTCCCTCCTCATACCTGAGGAGGCCTAGAGCATACTCCGCCACGCTGCGAGTGTTGATTGGTGGAGGGGTTAGTGGACAACCCAAGTTTCGGAAAATTTTATGCCACCCGAAGGTGCGACATGGCTTAACGACTGCTACCAAATGGTAACAACAGGGACCGACGGCTTTACGTGCCCTCCGAAGCACGGAAGCGTCCAAGAAATTTATCCACTAGCGTGGCCCCATCCAACTACCCACCGCCCGCTGTTGCTTAACTTTGTCGATCACTTAAGATCGACGCGGCCGCTGAGCTATGAGCGCATCACCTTTTTTAAGTCACGGGTCATTATTGGAACGAACTTCCTTATCGCGCGTTGTGAAAGGGGGCTAGACGGAAAAAATTCTTACGAAAAGTTGTCACGACACTTTTAATTCTTACGAAAAGTTGTCACGACACTTTTAATTCTTACGAAAAGTTGTCACGACACTTTTTGTGTACAGCGCCATCTCGTGGAGCGTTTTTGTAATAAGCAAATGCGTAGTTTTGTCATTAGTTTTTGTTGTTTTTGTTAGATGGCAGCAGTGTGCCACACTTGACATTTTCAGATTTGTAGGTTTAGCTTTAGTGTCACTGACGATAGATAACGCTACCAGTGGGAAATAATTATAACTTAAAACTTAACTTCGTTCCATCCGGGTGTCCCTTGACACCTCTCAAGTTTTTTTTTATTATACTTTTTGGAGAGTGAGCAGATTGGTCTGAGCGTTGGACTTCCGAACCGGGAGGCCTGGGTTCGAAAATCAGGCACGTCTAATTTTTAACCAACTTCAAAAAAGAGAGATGTTTCTAAATAAACTCCTTACAGTCGAATTGATTCGACTGTAGTTTTGAAGTGAATACTTCTATAGTATCGTTGTGATTTGGAATTTGATGAAACGGAAATGACGCGCCAATGTAATGAAACATCAACGTAAGTCCCGATGTGAGTCTCGTTCTCTGTCGGTCACAGTTGTCATGGCGACAGCAGAAGGTGCTGCATGCTCGGTTGCTACCTTAATTCTATAAAATATAAATTAAAATAAAAAAAATCCCTACGCAAAAAATACTTATAGTTTAAGGAACAACCCTTAAAAAGTAAAAAAACTAACTACTGGCACGCGTGAAGCACTAAATCGAGTAATCATACCCTAAAAATGCCTTACATCATTTTGGAAAAGAGCTGATACTCTTACAATCCTAGACAGATAACTTATAAAAACTGCATCGAAATCGGTCCATCCATATGATAGCTACGATCACACACACAGACAGACATCGACGTCAAACTTATAACACCCCTCTATTTGCGTCGGCGGTTAAAAAAAGGCAGTTTCACGATTCCATCTAATTTGTCTAATTAACCTTGGCGAGGTAAGCTCGTTACCTACACCGACTAATTATGCGTAATTATTCAATTTAAATATTAGTTGATTTAGACCTTACTAAACGATATTAGCTCAGTTGGTGTGATTCATAATAATTTCATTGCGCGCAAAGTTAAGTTTATACCTAAACGACGTCAATTCATTGTTATGTAAATCAATATCATGGTCTGTTCAAATATGCGCGGTTTCGGCTGCCGCTGTGGGTAGCGGGATACGGCATGCGATATTCCTATACGTATGTGGTCGTTCACGACAGCAAAGGCACGGTAATAGTATCATACAGTATTGTGACTCGGCCCTGTCCTTGAAATAAATGCCTACAGCCCCGCGCGCTAAGGCTGCCTCTTTCTAGTTGTATTTAATGTAAATTGGTAGGCAAATCGCACGCTTCCTGATTACAAACCCACACGTTCGATCGTCCCTACGGCGCATCTGCGGCTGTTGTGTACTTAGTGTGTACTAAACTCCGAGGCGCGTAGGTATGATTCGCGTTCCGACCGTTTGTATCAAGATGGAATACTGTATGACACTATTACCGTGGCAAAGGTTGGTCATGTAACGCGGCCGAACACGTATTTTCAGGTTTGTTTCTATTGAGTGTTTGAGACGGGTTTGCCTGGTCAATTAAGGTACAGATGCTTTTAAGCACGCTTAAAATGGGCATGCTCTATAGCTGTGTACATTTGCTGAGGCTTTCACTTCAATAAATAAACATGCTATGCTAATGCTAAAAGCATGCTTTCGTGCTTAAAATAAGCATGTGTAGTAACTTTTCGACAGTACAGATTTACAGACACCCAATATTTTATTGAAGTTATACTTCTTTTGAAGCGTTAGGGAAAAATGATGAGAGTAAATTTTTACGATGCGTCACGAAAAACCAACACCCTGAAGTTAGCTATAGTCAACATTTTTGTTTTTGTTATTGTCAACATCGTAAACCGAGCTTGACGTACGTAGCAAACTTGCAGCACACGAAGTTCATAACCGAGCCAACAGATGGCGCTATCACTACCAAATAACAATCCACCGAACTCTACGCCCGTAGCAAACTTGCAACCCACGTAGTTCACAATCAAGCCAACAGACGGCGCCACCACCAATAACTCACGTCCTCGGGCTCGGCGCGCGCGGCCGTTAAATAAATTAATAAATTAATAATAGATACAAATAAAATAATAATAATATTTCTCATTATAATATTACAATAAATGACTAAATTATTTGAAAAGATTTTTATCTTGTTACGCCAAAGAAGTATAACTTCTAACGCGTGTACATACGTACACACACACTTATTTTATTATAGATAGGGTATTTGTCGACGTTACATAATTTATTGCTTTGTACAAGTGTTCAATTATTGTTCGTGTACAATAATATGTATAATAATACCCCGAATGTACCAAAATTGCTATAAATAAGGTTGACGCGGTGAATGTTCACCAGAGTTGGCGCATCATGAAGTTCTTCACCTGCTTACTACTTTTGGGCCTGGTAAGAATTTAAAATTTTATTACAACAAGTCTTATTCTCTCCGCATCTCTCCTCTGCTTATGTAAAGTAAGTTTTAACTCTTCAAGAGGAGAGGCTTGTGTAAGTTAGTGCGTTCAACATCTTGGACTTCATCGCCACTTACCATCAGGTGGGATTGTACTCAGGTGGGATCGTAGTCAGGTGGGATTGTAGTCAGGTGGGATTGTAGTCAGGTGGGATTGTAGTCAGGTGGGATTGTATTCAGGCAGGATTGTAGTCAGGTGGGATTGTAGTCAGGTGGGATTCATCAATTTGTAATACGTTTTCACGTGTAAAAGTAGTTTTTAATTTTTTTTTCATTCTCTATTCCTTTCTCCTCTCCATAATTGTCTAGAACTCGCCCAACTATTACACTATGTATGTTTAAAATTCCATCGTTCTGCAAAAGACTTTAATAAGTAGTTTGACTACGGTAGTGTCTCCGCTTTTCACTGATGTCAAGAAGAGTGAATAGGTTTTCTTAAGCCACCGTCGAGTGGGGACTTTGGCAAGAATCAATTAATTTTCTATACAAGAAGTTTCATAACGCAACTTTTGATAGAAGTTTACTCGTAGAAATTTACGATTAACTCCTCACCTCTCCTATCCTCTCCACGTCTCTCTTCTTCTTAACTCTCCGAATATCTATGTCTTGTAGTTTTAAAACATTCGCCGTTTCATAAGATAAGAAGTATGTACATACCCCTCAAGATATAATAAGGCCAATGTTAAAATGTCAATTTAATAGTAGGAGATCCGGACCTACATCGACATTCACCGGGTTGATAATAGAATCAAACTTACTTTATAATAAATTTCGTTTATTATAAAATATATTAAAAATGGGTTGAGAAAAAAATCCTGGACAGAATATTTTTAATTATTAAAAAAAATGATTTTTCATTAAATGTTGCAACATGAAGGTAATAATAAAATTTTAACTAACTAATGATAATGACTAATAATTTTAACTAATTTTAACTATTATTTTAACTTTTTTGTACCTATTGACATACCTGTTTATACCTGTCAACCCAGTAGTTCGTCCAGGTAAATAATAGTCAACCCTCAACCCTCAACCGGGGTATTTTAATGACAAATTATTTTATCTTAGTATGGGAATGCGAATTTATTTTATTTATTTACTTACTATTGATTACTTAATCGTGCATCGAACTCGGGACCATGCGATTCGCAGGCGGGGTCACTACCAAATAAGCTACGGGGTCGTAAAATCTGGGAATCCTAGTGTGTATTAAAAAATAATGTTCCTTGAGGAGTGTGGAGGAGCACTAAAAGAGGATTTTTGGAAACTCCCCTCCCCTTTAAGGGGATAAACTGAAACTTTTAATTGGAACGAAGTTCTTTATCGCGCGTTGCGTAAAGGGGCTAGACGGAATTATCACGAAAAGTTGTACCGACTGTTTTTTTGTTTGCCGATAGATGGCAGCAGTGTGCCACACTTGATATTTTCAGATTTGTAGGTTTAGCGTCACTGACGATAGATGACGCTACCAGTGGGAAATATTCATATTGTTTTTAATGTTGTTGGAACGAAGTTTTGGAATAAAATTTTATTACAATTCCTTCACTAATTAATCGAAAGGTACTTCGTTCCATCCGGGTGTCCCTTGACACCTCTCAAGTTTTTTCTTCAATGGATTCACTTGAAACTTTGTAAATATGTATACCTAGGTTCCTCAAGTGCGCAATAGGAAAGGAATATTGTAAATTTGCGTTAGAAATCGCGGGGAAAGCTAGTTTATTATGCCTATTTTATTATTTACAGATCGTGGCAGCTTCAGCCACTTTTGGCAAAAGATGGAAGCTCAGCTCGAATCGAGGATGTGGGCGTTACTGCGGCCTCACCAGGAAAAATTATGATGTTGGGGTTTATCGGGTGAGTAATTGTCGTGGTGAAACGTTTTTAGTCGCGCTGAGAGTAACAATTCAAGGACGTAACACGCGAGATAGGGCGTTGAACTCTGCGCGGTGCTTTAAAGAGCCGCGTGGGGAGACTGTGGGCGTTAAAACTTTCGATGCTTGGGTTGGCCAGTAATCCCTCCTCAAACCCGCATTATAGCAGCGTGGAGTATGCTCTAGGCCTCCGTTATGAGGAGAAACCTGTGCCACGGTAATAGTATCATACAGTAGTGTGACTTGGCCCTGTCCATGAAATAAATGCCTACTGCCCCGCGCGCTAGGGCCGTCTCTTTCTAGTTGTAGTGAATGTAAGTGGGTAGGTTATACGCGCGCTTCCTGATTACAAACTCACACGTTCGATAGTCCCTATGGCGCTTCTGTGGCTGTTGTATACTTAATGTCTACTAAACTCCGAGGCGCGTAGGTACGAATCACGTTCCGACCGTTTGTATGAAGATGGAATACTGTATGATACCATTACCGTGCCTGTGCTCAGTAGTGGGCCATTAATGAGGAGCAATAAGAACTTGAGAAAACACTGACATATTTTAAAATCATAGACAGACGTTTAAATTTTATTAATATACTTCACTACATAGTATAAAACAACATAATTTAAAACTACGCAACGGACTTTGATGGGGTTTTTTTAATAGACAGAATGATTCAAGAGGAAAGTTTATATTGATTTATTTATTTAAGGCCATCCGGGAGCTTTAATAAGCTCTAATCCCTTTGAGATGTAACAAAACAATGTATTGGTGGAATATTCCTCTTTTATTGGTCTATAATAAAGTCAGCGATGGCATATGTCTATCTTTGAAGGATAGCTTACTATTCCCATTCTAAGTTTTTAAAAAATGGTCACATACAATGTGGTAATTAGAAAGCTATTTAGAGGGATACAATATTAATCTTTATCGACTTAAATATGTTAGTCACCTTAAGCATTTCAGGCACATTATGATTAGCCTGTACACCATATAATTTAAATGAATGTCTTAAGAGTTTTCGCAGTATGAAAAATAACGCGCGTGAAAATAAATTAGTGCGCTGGTTACGTTTAACAATTTTGGACTTGGGTACTAAGGGACAGGTTTCCCGAAGCGAAGCGAGGGCGGGTTTACTAGTAAATAATATTAGTAAAAAGGTTGCTTTAAACCGGACAATTTTAAACTTATTTAATTCTTTTTTTTTCAGCAACCTGGAAAATACCTCGGCGTGTTCGGTATACCTTAATCCTTTATTTTTTTATCTGAATTCCATTTTCAAACTGGCAATTTGACTAATATTGTTTTTGTTTTTAGATTTCATGCGACGCGGAATAGACGGTAAGTTCTACTTCTTAAAGGAGGAGATTCTCAATTCGATTGGTATTTTTTTAGATGTATGTACACCGATTACGTTGAGATTTATGATTCGATTTACGTGATAATTCTTTAGTTTGATGCCGAATAGTTGCCATTTGCTCCCATAAAATAATTAACATAATTTGGCTCAGTGGTTTTCATTTTATAAACATTTTTAACCGACTTCTAAAAGGAGGAGGTTCTCAAATCGATTAGTATTTTTTTTATGTATGTACACCGATTTCTCCGTCAGTTGTGGATCGATTTTCGAAATACTTTTTTTATTCGAAAGAGCACACTTCCGAGGTGATCCTACAGCCACCAAGACAGGATCTGATGATGGAATCTCAGGGAAATCAACCAGAACCTTCGAAAATTGTAGTAGCGATTATTGCGTTCGTTCATTTTTTCATTAAGTATTTTAAAGCACTACTATTTAATGAAGGTTTGTAGTTGATCTGATGATGGAGTCAAAAGGCATTCGAGGGAACTCATTAACGATTTTTTTTCATTGCAGCAAAATTCGGTTTCCTGCAGAAATTATTTGGAAGTTACTCCAACATAGGTATGTATCATGTTTTAGTAATTAATAAATTAACCATATATTAAGCATTGTTTACCAGTGATATCCAAGTGGTTAAACGTTTTTTTTTAATAAATTTTAAAGCCATGGAGTCCCAATCTTTTGGTCTTAAAGCAAAGATTAATTTACATTTCTGTTTTCGGTCTGGCTGTGTCGCTAAATATTGACTTATAAGTACTATGGACGTCGGATCGCATATTAAAATCGCGAAAAAATGTCCTAGTCAACATGTAGACCAATGTCAAATGTTAACAAGGTAAATTAAACACTAAAATCATTGAATTACGGTTTAATTTCTATTGCAGTCGATTGTAGCTCCTTTGCGTTTTGTAGCTCATTTGACTGTCATTTTTTAGCGCGGATCCGACGTTGTGTGAATAGATGGCATTTACTAGTGTATACCTACTCTTGTCGGTCTACGGTATATTGTAATTCATTATTTTTAATATTTTTGTTTCAGAGGTTGCTACGAACTTAGATGTCGCTATAAAAACGACTGTGAATTGTAAGTTTTACAGTTTTTTATAGAGAATATTTATAAAAATACACAGTTTTTTTATAAAAATACACAATCTGAACAACATATTTATAATTAATAGTATTAATTATTTATTTCTATTCACATCTACGTTAACCTGTTAAACATAAAAAACGGATAGTTTAGTTTTACTAACCGACTTTGACGTTAGTTTTTTGAAGTGAAACTTCTTTAGAATTGAAATGAAATTGAATTGAATTGTTTATGAAACTCGTTGAAACGAAAATGTGTCACGAGAAAGAACAACACATACATTTTAAGCTATTGCATAGCTTTTATCGCGGGCCTTGAGCGTGGGGACCGAATGCAGAAATTCCGTAACCTAACCTAACACCCCCAATCAGCGCCATCTAGTACCTTAATACTAAGGTATGGTACGTATGTTTTCTACAAACTAGATGGCGCTGTTCTGATATAACTATAACTTCTAATAATTATAATTGCATAAGTTGATAAAAAATGCTATGCAATAGCTTTACCGCGGCAGTCTCCGAGTGCCACATTTAATTATTTTTTTTTATTAACCATACACATAAAAGTATGGGATAGGATCCTTAACACAGTATTTTAGTAGTTGTATACGCCATCTACAGTATTATGTTGTAAGTCGTATTACTCCAGATGAGAGTGCCGAGATGGCGTTGTTACAATAAAATACATTTTGCTGATATTATAGTTTCGTTTCACTTCTACCGTGTGTAAATTGCGTGCACACGATTTTTATTATTACCAGAGAACGTTACATTAACTCTTACTTTTCCAGTATCGAAGGGCGTGGCAGTACTGCTTAACCAATGGATTAGCGGACGTAAGTAATGACAAAGTATAGCTAAGTACTCCAGTTGGTAATTAAATCATGAGCAGATATAATCTTTGAGGTGAAATCTTCTATAGCGTCGTTGTGATTTGAAAGTCGATGAAACGAAAAAGCGACAGGAAAAAGAGACAGACACATTTTAACGTGGGAGAAAATGAGATAGGAATCATTGTCCGCTTGCGTGCTCCAAGCTTGGGCCCTAGAGCAATACCTTTTACGGCAAAATGGCGGCTTACGTAAGCAAAGCAAAACATCAATATTTGGACTGACAGTATTCGTTTTTTTAAGATTTCACTTCTACCACGTGTGAATTGCACGCATTAGTTTTTTTTATTAGAATTAGATTTTCGCCAACTCTAGCCTAGTTGGTAGTGGCCCTGCCTGCGAAGCAACGAGTTTCGGGTTTGATTACCGGTACCACATTTAATGTGACCAATACATGTTTGTCCAGGGTTGTTTTAACACGAGGTGTTGTGTTGTGTTGACGATGCATGACACAGGGACTCCTAGTGCGGGGTGTGAGTGTGTGAGCCGCTCGGAGTTCTACAGGATACATTTTGGATTGAGCGCTGGAAATACATGATTTAATTTCCATCCCCTTTCCACCATCGAACGACCCGACGCACAGCGGGGATCCATCCCTTCGACGTAAATATCCCAGTACGGACATCACGGTTTGCGTCGTCATTTATCATACATCCCGCGAAGGACCGGAACAAATTGCCCGCGTCGGTATTAAATAATAAGTATTATTTAAAAAATAAAAAGCGTTAAATTAATTTTTTTTTTCAGTTGGCACCATCTTCGAGAATAGTAAGTACCTGCAGTTATATTTTTTGTAAATAAAAAGAAAGATTTTGATAGCAGAGCCTGGTGATCCTAATCCTAAATCACGGCAATAGTATCATACAGTATTGTGACTCGGCGCTGTCCTTGAAATAAAAGCCTACAGCCGCGTGCGCTAGGGCCGCCTCTTTCTAGTTGTAGTGAATGTAAGTAGGTAGGTAATAAGCACGCTTCCTGATTACAAAACCACACGTTCGATCGTCCCTACGGCGCTTCTGTGGCTGTTGTATACTTAATGTGTACTAAACTCCGAGGCGCGTAGGTATGATTCGCGTTCCGACCGTTTACGCGTTTGTATGAAGATGGAATACTGTATGATACTATTACCGTGCCTAAGTGATTGATTGGCTTATCCGATTTGAGTGCGTGTTTCAAAAATATGTTGTGGTAAACCTCACTTATCATATAAGTACTACTGTTATATTTCAATCAGTTGAATGAAAAAAAGTAATGTCAGTTTAAAGAATAACGCCTAACGTTTTACGAATGTGCGCACTAAGGGACCTATTTCCCGACGCGAAGTCCGCAAGTATTTAATAAAGAACGTTTCTTTTTTAGTTGTCATTGGCAGCACCAGACTCATTTTCTGCGTTCTTGGTAAGAACCAAGGCTTCATCAGCAAATTCTTCGGTAAGTATCTGGTAAAATGTGCTGAGAAAACACCATTTTCTCTCTTTTGGAACGAAGTTCCTTATCGCGCGTTGTGAAAGGGGGCTAGACGGAAAAAATTCTTACGAAAAGTTGTCACGACACTTTTTGCTATAGTAAGCTATTGTATGCCGTGCGGCGTGCGCATGTTTTATATTATTAGTATAATATATATATATATGTATGTGTATTTATATACATAATCTAAATATTATATATATATTTTTTAAATTTCTTCACTAATTAATCGAAAGAAACTTCGTTCCATCCGGGTGTCCCTTGACACCTCTCAATTTTTTTTATAGAGTTATGGAAACTAACGAGGGTTCGCATCGCCCTTCCGCTGCCACCTTTATAGGTGGCAACAAAACTTAAATGGGGACTAGGATGGTTAGTTAGTTAGCAGACGGTGTTAGAACATTAGTTGGTTAGTTTGTTGGTAAGTATGAGGACTGGGGCAGGGATTGTTAGTGATAGGCATGTTAGTTGTTAGTAATAGTCCAGTTAGTAAGAGTTTCGTTCTAATTCAGTCACAGATGTGTTGCTAAACTTGATGACTTAAATGTTCGCTACTAAAAAGTGTAGGTAAACGCTGTGTTGTTGCCATTGAAATGTAGACCATTTCTCAAAGGATGACTGACGTGCATAAGTGTATTTTAAGGTTTGGTACCTGGCAATGCTAATGAGCGAGAAAATTGCCAGCTCTGAAATTAATCCTTCATCAGACTGAATGCTTCCACTTCAAAAGAAAACAAAATCTTATTTAACTTTAAAATCGGTTTAATATTTTCTGAGCTTATTCAACACAAACATTTTTGAGTGAAACTTCTTTAGCCGCGCTGAAAGTAAAAACTCAAGGACACACGAATAAGGGCATTGAACTCTTTTCGCGGTGCTCCGTATATCTCCCTATTCTGTTTCGACCGCTCGCCATATTTTTATATTATATATATATTTTTATATTTAGAAAATGGAAGTCATTCTTTATACACTTAATTATAATCTTTATCAAAATAATTGAATATAATATGAATTTAATTTTCCAAACGTGAAAAAGTTTCACTTTAAATACGCGTACATTGTGCACAACATTGTTATTAAAGTTAATTTAAAACCCTTTCATCATTTCCAGGTGGAAACAACTCTCCAAGTATCTGCGGCAAGAACTTCGGCATCGAATGGGGATGGCTGCGCTACCTCCGTGGATATTCCAGCTGGAGTGAGGTCATCGAATACTACCAGCTCCAGAACGTGAGATCAGACATCACTCTCCTGTTGAGAAAGAAGAATATTTCCATCAGCTCGCTGAAGGGTACGTTATCGTCGTCTGCCATTTACCAATTTTATTTGTGGTCGGCGCAATATGTTCATCTCTTCCATTCTTCCCTATTTGCCGTCACTTCTACACTGACTCCCTTATCTTTCATATCCTCTCACACAATCCATCCATCTTTTCTTTGGCCGTCCTCGTCCCCTTCGTCCATCCACATTCATATCAATCACTCTTCTCGTCACATGCGTTTCCTCTCGCCTCATCATTACCACGACATTAGGCAGTGTGCTACTTCGAGACTTACTTTATTTGGGAAATATAGCTGCCAGCTTTCTAGTCTTCTGGAAGTAAGCACCAATCCCGAAGTCTTTCAAAAGACTTCATATCATTCGACCACTCATAATTTAGGTTTTTTTTAAATCACTGTGTTTTTTCTGTTTTTTATTTAATTAAATGTTTTTCTTGTAATTATTTTACTTTTTCAGGAAGCCGTAAGGTGCTCATCGAAATGATGTTCAGTTTATGCAGTTTCCTCGAAAGTAAGTTAAATCTTTGTGATTTTCTCTCTTGCTCTCGCTTTTAATCTCTTTTTCATTTCTACTACTAGAAGCGTAGACAGAGAAGGATAGACATCTGGTGTCGGCCAACATGAGATAGCACGACAAACTAAAAATGTGGCACTAGAAAAATTCAACGGGCAGCTGTCAAATTGCTTGTAAGCAGCTGTGCTTGAAAAAACCGCCACGCAAAGTGAGACAGAACATCGTATGTCTCGTTTTTCGTGTCATTCTCTCTGTCTACGACTAGACGGTATGGTGTTGTGTAACAAAAATATCACTAGCTTCGTTGGTCAAACATCGTGAGGAAACCTGCACACCTGAGAGTTCTCCATAATGTTCTCAAAGGTGTGTGAAGCCAATCTGCACTCGGTCAGCGTGGTGGAATATTACTTACATTGTGTGAGACAGGTGTCCAACGGTGGGTCATGAGTTGCGGTGAATGAATGAACTATGTTATGTGCAGTTGACGACTCTGTAGCCTGTGGTAAGGGCTTAGTCTGCAAAGCGAAGAGACCCGGGTTCGAGTCCCGACACCAGATATTTATGTGGCGGATAAATGTTTGTTCTCGGGTCGTGGGTGTTAGTGATGTGTTATTAGTGTTGTCCATGCCGTACGACACGGGGAATACTAGTGCGGGGGTGTGTGTTAACATTTAGTTTAGCGTGTATTTAATTTTATTTATTAATTGAATTTTATTTTTAGGAGATTACAATACCTGGAAACGAAATGATTATGTGAAGCTGACTGAAATCCGTGAGTATCTTTTATTTGTAAATTACCTATATGTAGATTACATGTAGAGCAGTGATAGCGAAGTGATTGAACCTTGGACGCTCGAACTGGTGGTCCGTGTTCAAACCCCGCACGTACTTCTAATTTTCGAAAAATACGTGCGTATTAGAATAGAATTATCACTTTTTTCGGCGATCAAACATCGTGAGGAAACCTGCACACCTGAGAGTTCTCCATAATGCTCTCGAATGTGTGTGAAGTCCGCCAATCCGCACTTGGCCAGCGTGGTGGACTATGGCCTGTACCCCTCACGTGGTGGGAGCAGACCCGTGCCCAGCAGTGGGACAGTTATGAGTTGCGATGATGATAATTATGTAGATACTTATTATAATCCTACCTGAAGGCAAATGAACAAACACAACTACACATCGACTGCGAGGAGGCTCTGTAGTTCAAGTACTGCAGAGACCAGGTCCCGGGTTTGATTCCCGTGGTGGACATGACGTATTTGACAGATAATTTTCATTCTAACTATCAGCTGTAGTTCAAAATCGTCCCGGGTTTGATTCCCGTGGTAGACATGACGTATTTGACAGATAATTTTCATTCTAACTATCAGCTGTAGTTCAAAATCGCATTCTAAAGTTCTTCGGCCACGTCTCTAGGAGGCAATAACTCCATTGAACGTGTGGTGCACGGCCACCGACCACACAGCCAATAGACACTTTGATTTTCCGTATAGAGAACATTCAGACCACTAGCTGAGGTAAGACGAGCGGGGGGACTGGCTAATTCAACGCTGTGATTGGCTGATTCAAGGCCGCACGAAACGTTGGAAAGAAATAGATTAATTTAAGCGACGGGAAAGAACGAGACGGCACGATTTTATATCAGTACTATAAGCCAGATGTGTTGTTTGAAACCATTCGCCTGTTATTAGGGGTCTAGTGGCTGTGTGGTCAGTGGAGACCCTAGATGGCGTTAGTGAACGTGTAAATTGATATATTTTTATATTGTTACAGTGATCACCATTTATGCAGTCACAGGCAGCTCCTACAAAGCTGGAAGTAAGTGGTTTTTACTATAACAAGGATTTAGGAGCTCTGTAACCATGACCAAATCCGTTGTAAGTGTCGCTTAAATTGGAATACTTAGGCTGAGATGCATAGACGATACTTAGCCTTAGCTCAGACTTTACTCTGACTTCAGACAGCGTTCGTATTTATAAAGCGATCTTTGACTTGGCTGAGTACGAGCTGAGCGAAGTCTAATAAGTTCATGAAATAGACGACTTACCATAAACTTTGGCTATTATCCGAAAAAAAAAAATTGGTTGTCTGTAAAGTCGGTTTACTGACGATAGTTGAACGTGACAACGTCTTAAGAAAATACTGATGGAATGGTAGCATTTTACAAAAGAAAATTTTAATTTCATTCGTTTAATAGATTTTGTAAATGTACTATAGTATAGCAGCTGTCCACGCAGACGCATCGCTCACTCAATTATGAGAGAGACGGATGTCGAACGCTGCCGAACGCAAAGGCCGATTGTGCTTCGCCGTTACGGTAACGCCGGTAACGACGCATGAGTCATGTTTTTTCATGCGTGCCACCGGCTCTATCGAATTATAAGACGTTGTCACGTCAACAATGGTCCCAAATTAACCTTGATATTAGTCGGTTTCTAAGACATTTAAATTTTTCGTATTAACAAACAGATGGCAGCAATCAATTATGAAATTAGCGGTCTTAGCTCAATCTCAGCGTGACATGTCTATCAATACCAAATCGCAGTATTTGCAAAGTCAAGTTTTTCGTAAGTAAAGTCTGAGCTAAGGCTAAGTATCGTCTATACATCTTAGCCTTAGAGGCGGAACCTAAGGAGGGAAGTTATGAAAGATTTTTGATTCTGTCCGGCCGCCAAAGTTAAGTAACAACTGGTTTCAAGTTAAACAATTTCAATATTAAACAGTTCAACTTTGGTTAGTTTAAATTATCACTTCGTAGGGCGTCCGAGACCCACACGTTTTTAAGTGAAAACTTCTTTAGTATCGTTGTGATTTGGAAATCAATGAAACGGAAATGACGCGAAAATGAAACGAAACGGAAACGAAAAAGAGTCAAAATGGCGGCTTACGTAAGCAAAGCATAACATCAATATCTGCACTGACAGTATTCGTTGTTTTGAAGGTTTCACTACTAGCACGTGTGAATTGCACATATTTTGATTTTTTTTATTAAAATTAATTTGCTTTCTTTGTTTACAGCTGGAATCGTTATTGTTGACGGTAAGTTAAATTTAATGTTATATGTTGATAAAATATATACGGTCGTCATTCCACTCAATCCACTCTGTTTTTTCTCGTCAATGATAAATCACATTTCCCAAACAGCAGTACCTACTTAAGAGTAAAAATTCATTTCATTAGTGTGTTCTAACATTCTTATGATTAAATGACTTTGGATTAAAAAAGCAAATCACGTGTGGCGACATCGCACACATGTCAACTGGTGACTGGTGACGTCACGGAGCCTCAATCACGCTATGGAAGTTTTTTACACCGCTCGCATATATACCTACAAGGTCCGAGAGATTTCAGTTGGGCCTTAACCACCTCCCGAGCATATCGTCTCGCCCGGCGGGAGATCTCCCTTTGCCAAACACACTATCCTTTATGAATGATCTTAGAATAATTACACTGTAGAAACGAAGTCCGCGCGGCCGTTTGGAAGCACCTTATTTGGAGCCAGAAATGGCTCCAAACACCGGGCAGCTCATGTCAACGCGCGCCAAACGTGTCTCGCAATAAAAGGATTATGATGATTTGTCCAGTTAAATTGTGTCACAAAATATCTGAAAAGCTATTTATGTATTAATGCTAAAAACATACGATTATCCGCAGCCGAATCATTCCCCGCTTTCGGGAAAGTTTCGGTTTAGTGCTTCACTTTAGACAGAGCGCTTGTATGAAGACTGTCTTTCTATAGTGTTATTATTCTAAGGAAATGATATTAATTTGAAGTTGTTATTTTTTAAGAAACGCTTTTCTAAAGTCACATTGCGCCATCGCTTCCACGCACTACCGCGATCTTCTAAGAAAAATTGGCATGAAACTAAAAATTAATTAGAATTATATTAAATTAATAAATAAACAATTACACCCACTAACATAAGTTACTTTTAGTTACTACCACGCGTTTGACACGACGTGACTTGACGTTTGAAATGTGTACGTTCAATGTCAATGTGAAGTAATCTTTGAAAGAATGAGTTACGAAATCGAATTTGGCGTACAAGTGGGTCTATAATTAAACTGTGTGATTGTTCTTACAATACTGTCTATCTCTCTTTCAGAATACACCGAATACTTGTATCTATGTTTCAAGAAAGCATTCAACGTGGGTAAGTCACTTTCTGTCTAGTTGAAACATGTTTGAAAGAATTAAAGAAATATACAGATAGCTGAGTTTGAACGGTGGACTCCTGTTACAAGGCTTTTAATTGTTGCAATTTATTATTGACTTGCAACTGCATATTATTTTTGGTTAGGAACAGTAATTTCAGAAAATTTTCTATTGTCTGGTAGATGTGTAGCAACCCTAGCTTCACGTTGCCATGGCATAATTAATAATACTTGAATGTCACTGACACCACTGACAGTTTAAAAGGAACCTTATTACAAAGCATCTGAGTAGCTTTTTGATTTTAAAAAAGTTCATTTTCAAATTTCCATCAGCCTTCAACAATGTTTAAACAGTAACAAAAAGCGCCTATAAAATCCTAAAAAATAAATACTGGAAATTTGGCATTTAAAAAATAAGTGACGTCAGACCCTCACATGAGCAGAGAACAGAGACACAGTCTGCTCGCAGTTTTGATTATGTACTTGATACGGTCGTATCTTGCGCACATTAAATTAAATACTTGAAATAGGCGTACATCGTGTACATTATTAATTTTTGTATAATTTCCTTCCAGACATCAGAACATACCGATCAACTATCAAAGAGAAACTCAAAGAATGCGACACATTCGAGTTCAATGGAGGGTTTAAAAAAGATGTTGATATCGAAGGCAGTGAAGGCAACCAGGGTGGCAACACTGGTGGCCAACAAGGAGGCAACCAGGGTGGCAACACTGGCGGCCAACAAGGGGGCAAACAGGGTGGCAACACTGGCGGCCAACAAGGAGGCAACCAGGGTGGCAACACTGGTGGCCAACAAGGAGGCAACCAGGGTGGCAACACTGGCGGCCAACAAGGAGGCAAACAGGGTGGCAACACTGGCGGCCAACAAGGAGGCAAACAGGGTGGCAACACTGGTGGCCAACAAGGAGGCAACGAGGGTGGCAACACTGGCGGCCAACAAGGAGGCAACCAGGGTGGCAACACTGGCGGCCAACAAGGAGGCAAACAGGGTGGCAACACTGGCGGCCAACAAGGAGGCAACCAGGGTGGCAACACTGGCGGCCAACAAGGGGGCAAACAGGGTGGCAACACTGGCGGCCAACAAGGAGGCAACCAGGTTGGCAACACTGGCGGCCAACAAGGAGGCAAACAGGGTGGCAAGCAAGGAGGAAACTATGGCGACAACGAAGGAGGCAACCAGGGTGGCAACACTGGCGGCCAACAAGGAGGCAACCAGGGTGGCAACACTGGTGGCCAACAAGGAGGCAAACAGGGTGGCAACACTGGTGGCCAACAAGGAGGCAAACAGGGTGGCAACACTGGCGGCCAACAAGGAGGCAAACAAGGTGGCAACACTGGCGGCCAACAAGGAGGCAAACAGGGTGGCAACACTGGCGGCCAACAAGGAGGCAACGAGGGTGGCAACACTGGTGGCCAACAAGGAGGCAAACAAGGTGGCAACACTGGCGGCCAACAAGGAGGCAACCAAGGTGGCAACACTGGCGGCCAACAAGGAGGCAAACAGGGTGGTAAGCAAGGAGGAAACTATGGCGACAACGAAGGAGGCAACCAGGGTGGCAACACTGGCGGCCAACAAGGGGGCAAACAGGGTGGCAACACTGGCGGCCAACAAGGAGGCAAACAGGGTGGCAACACTGGCGGCCAACAAGGAGGCAAACAGGGTGGCAACACTGGCGGCCAACAAGGAGGCAACCAGGGTGGCAACACTGGCGGCCAACAAGGAGGCAAACAGGGTGGCAAGCAAGGAGGAAACTATGGCGACAACGAAGGAGGCAACCAGGGTGGCAACACTGGTGGCCAACAAGGAGGCAAACAGGGTGGCAACACTGGCGGCCAACAAGGAGGCAAACAAGGTGGCAACACTGGCGGCCAACAAGGAGGCAACCAAGGTGGCAACACTGGCGGCCAACAAGGAGGCAAACAGGGTGGCAAGCAAGGAGGAAACTATGGCGACAACGAAGGAGGCAACCAGGGTGGCAACACTGGCGGCCAACAAGGGGGCAAACAGGGTGGAAACACTGGCGGCAAACAAGGAGGCAACGAAGGTGGCAACACTGGCGGCCAACAAGGAGGCAACCAAGGTGGCAACACTGGCGGCCAACAAGTAGGCAACCAAGGTGGCAACACTGGCGGCCAACAAGGAGGCAACCAAGGTGGCAACACTGGCGGCCAACAAGGAGGCAAACAGGGTGGCAACACTGGTGGCCAACAAGGAGGCAACGAAGGTGGCAACACTGGCGGCCAACAAGGAGGCAAACAGGGTGGCAACACTGGCGGCCAACAAGGAGGCAAACAGGGTGGCAACACTGGAGGCCAACAAGGAGGCAAACAGGGTGGAAAGCAAGGAGGAAACTATGGCGACAACGAAGGAGGCAACCAGAGTGGCAACACTGGCGGCCAACAAGGAGGCAACGAAGGTGGCAACACTGGCGGCCAACAAGGAGGCAAACAAGGTGGCAACACTGGCGGCCAACAAGGAGGCAAACAAGGTGGCAACACTGGCGGCCAACAAGGAGGCAAACAGGGTGGCAACACTGGCGGCCAACAAGGAGGCAAACAGGGTGGCAACACTGGAGGCCAACAAGGAGGCAAACAGGGTGGAAAGCAAGGAGGAAACTATGGCGACAACGAAGGAGGCAACCAGGGTGGCAACACTGGCGGCCAACAAGGAGGCAACGAAGGTGGCAACACTGGCGGCCAACAAGGAGGCAACCAGGGTGGCAACGACGAAGGCAACACCAGTGGGTCGTATGGTGACAACAACGGCGGATCCAGTGGTGGATCAGAAGGTGGTAGTGAAACCGTCGGTGGTACAGTGTGGGAAGAGGAGAATGGAGAAACTGGCTATGGCGGTGGTTCAAGTGGCAACACTGGAGGCAATTCTGGCGACCAACAAGGAAGCAACCAGGGTGGCAACACTGGCGGCCAACAAGGAGGCAAACAAGGAAGTAACACTGGTGGCCAACAAGGAGGTAACCAGGGTGGCAACACTGGCGGCCAACAAGGAGGCAAACAAGGAAGTAACACTGGTGGCCAAGCAGGAGGTAACCAGGGTGGCAACACTGGCGGCCAACAAGGAGGCAAACAAGGAAGTAACACTGGTGGCCAACAAGGAGGTAACCAGGGTGGCAACGAAGGAGGCAACACCGGTGGATCCAGTGGTGGATCAGAAGGTGGCAGTGAAACCGACATTGGTACAGTGTGGGAAGAGGAGAATGGAGAAACTGGCTATGGCGGTGGTTCAAGTGGCAACACTGGAGGCAATTCTGGCGGCAACAATGGCGGATCCTATGGTGGCAGTGAAACCAGCGAATGGGAAAATGAGAATATAAATGGCAACGGCGAGGATACAATCGTCGAGGGAAGTAATGGTGGTGGTGATGGCAGTTCAGGCGTAGTTGGTGGTGGGAGAAGAGTAATAGTTAGGAGAACAGAATATGACCAAGGAATTGACGGTGTTGAAAATATTGAAGGTGGCGGAAATGTTCGCATTGTTCGTGGTGATATTAGAAATTGCCCAAGTTGCAAAGGAGGTGTTGTTAGAGTTAGGAAAACGACCACAATTAAACGTAGGGAAGTACCCGTCCAATATTAAAACCATAATTTTTAATCTAGAATTATAATCCAGACATAATTTTCGACTTTGATTATCTATAAGTACTTTCTTCACGTGTACATTGATATCTATTAAAATCATTCTTTGTTTTCTTGTTCTGCTGTTCTTTTGCTTCAATAAAACATATTATGTATGTAATATTACCGTCGTATCAACAATAAAATTTAAATCATGTGCGTTTGTATAATTTAATTGTATCTCCTTCTACTTTTATGTTGCTTTTATTAATACTAGATGGATGACCGAGTTTTGCTCGGTATTTTTTTTTTTATAAATTGTGTTTTTTGGAAATTTATATCTAAGTACAAATAATAATATTAAGAAGACACAAATAATATAAATAAACAATTGATTTTCTTAGTCTAACCTCAAAGCAAACACTCATTGACTTCGTGTTACTTAACAACGCCATCTGCTGTTGTGTCGTTAAAGCAATTAGTATTAGTATAGTAGTATTATTCGCCAATAGATGTCAGGAAGAGTCATATTTTCAAAAACACGAATAAAATGACATTCTCTAAAAATGATTCCTAGCTAGATCGATTTATCGCCCCCGAAACCCCCTATATACTAAATTTCATGAAAATCGTTGGAGCCGATTCCGAAATACCAATTATATATATACAAGAATTGCTCATTTAAAGATATTAGATTAGATTATTGGCTGTCCCAGCGGACTTCGTAACGCTCTATGGCAGACATATCGTCAGTAGCGCCACATACCGGGTCTAATCACGTATCCATCTGAAGTCACACACAAAAAACGAGCGAGCCTTACAGTAGTCGCAAATGATGTGTAACATTTGACATCTCACCTTAGTAATAAGCAATTTTAAAATTATATTCTGAAAAAAATGGGTCAGGTATTATTTGAAATTATTCTTCACTACAAACACTAATTCTTTTTAATGAAAATTGTATTTTATTTAATCGACACTAGGAGTAATGCAATTTTTTCGTTTTAAATACAGTTATTATTATTGTCCAATTTGAGGGAGAGTAGATACTCTAAAACCGCGCGCTCATTCGTCAAATCGAATAGCGCGCGCTTTGCGACTTCCTGTTACACACTTCCGTCCCATTTCACGAAATCACTCCCACAGACTGCAGGAAAGCGAGAGGAAAGATGTTACACATCAAAAAAGTGAGCCGTCACGTAACGGCTGGAAGATGTGTAACATTGAAATTATTGCGTATGACGATACGATATCTATGATTATTTTGAACACTATGTAACACTCATGTAGGATTCAGTTACTTGAATGTAACGATAGATGTCACTATTCATACAAGTTGCTTGTCATTATTATCTAATAATAGGCTTAGACGTTCATACATTATTACTATGCTACCGGAAAAATATCAACTATAATTTTGTAGATTATTGATTTCCTTACGTAAATACTGCCATATATTAATGAGTTTGGGAACTCGTTATTTGATAATATTTGACAATCGTTATTTGATAAAGATTTTAAATGTAATGGTAGATGGCGCTTTTGTCACGCCAAACACAGATTTACCCCTCGCCTATGTTTCACGTCAAAAATTTCAGCCAAAACGGTACAGCCATTTATGACGAAAGATTTTTACCAACCCAAATAACATTGTTAGTCAGTTCAGTCGGTACTTGTCTTGTCGTGGTAAAAGTCAAATCAGCCATCTTTAATCATACACAGTTACTACGCTATAAATAACATTAAAAATATTGGTTATTGTTAATGTTGCCGGGAAAATAAGGGAAGATTTACATTATAATTAACAAGGTTCTTATGTGCAGTTATAGGTCATGAGTAGTTGATGTCATGACTTGTAGGTCAGCACTACAGCCGCCATGTTTGGCGGCCAGATGATGTCACAGTGGCACGCATTTTTTGTTGACATGTCATCTCCATAGGTTTAATACTTCCATGTTTTCGAGGGTGTTGAAGCCGATAGTGCTGTCAAAATGTAAACCCAAGATGGCGGCTGCACAATTTTCAACATTTTCGTCATGTGTGTAGTTTTCATGGTTTTCGAGGGTGTTGAAGCCGATAGTGCTGTCAAAATAGAAATACAAGATGGCAGCTACAACAGATTTTTTCTTTTTTAATAATGCCAAAGAAGTTTAACTTCTCACGCACAATTATATAATTACACGCACCTATAATTCTGGTTCACTTCTACCACGTGTGACTTGCATACATTTTGATTTTTTTTAAAACGCGCCTAAAAAGGTATAGCTTCAAAAAATACGTCACAAAATAGGAAAAGACTAATTGTGTCGTGGGACACCAGGTAGGAACGAAGTTCCTTCGGCTACTGTCGCGCCTGCGCACGTCTCATTTAACGGTTTTATTCCACGCACTTTTTTCCACGCTTACGGTTTTAGTATCACATATTTTTCAGTTCGGTCGCGCAGCAAAATCCCTATCCCCTCCAAGCCTGCCGTAAGGAACTTCGTTCCAAAAATCTGGACAGGAACACCTTGATCACCCAGTGGTATGAAATATAGGTACTTAACGACCTATGTTCATTCCTATCAAATGTACAAAAAAAGTTAAAAAGTCAAAGTTAAATCTATTCAAACAATGACATCATGTAGGTACTAATTAGGTACGTAATCACTAAGTTATTTAAATAAATGGTTTTGAAAGACTACAAAAGGTAATAAATGAATAGTAACCATCTGAACTAATAAACGATTTACGCACGTTTTAGACACGTATTTCAAACACTGTTTTACTTGGCCAAAATTTTTCATTTTAAATTCATAGCTCAATAGTTTTGGAACAGTTTAAGAACTGAAGA
Organism: Ochlodes sylvanus; assembly: GCA_905404295.2. NCBI lineage: Eukaryota > Metazoa > Arthropoda > Insecta > Lepidoptera > Hesperiidae > Ochlodes > Ochlodes sylvanus. The sequence continues at coordinate 1,115,603 of FR990150.1, forward strand.
GAGAAAAGAAAAAAAACATCTACAAATAATAGTATTAAATTTAATTTATTAACATTATCTTTGAACTTTATAAACAAACAAAGCTCATAATCTGATTTTTAATAACCTTCATCGATTAAATTGTCGTCCGTCATAATATTTTTAAAGAGTTCAACTGTAACAATCATAATAGAAATAGAACCCTATTAAATCATCGAGAATAAGAAATCTTTTGTTTCATAAAGTTATAAAAACACTTGCGTCATTCATAACAATACTTGTGAACCAACAAGTAACAAAAGTTATGATATCATTTGTTACAAATACGGATGAAACTGGCTGTGGAAACACGAAGACTGATTAGCGCGTGGGCGAATATTTCAGTTCGTTATATATCGTTTTTATTAAGCTATTGCATAGCTTTTATCGCGGGCCTTGAGCGTGGGGACCGAATCCAGAAATTCCGTAACGAAAAAAACCTAACACCCCCAATCAGCGCCATCTAGTACCTTAATACTAAGGTATGGTACGTATGTTTTCTACAAAATAGATGGCGCTGTTCTGATATAACTATATAACTTCTAATAATTATAATTGCATAAGTTGATAAAAAATGCTATGCAATAGCTTTACCGCGGCAGTCTCCGAGTGCCTTTTAGTGTTTTTTATTTTTAGTGGCTGTTCACTCTGGGCCAAAACACCCGTACAAAGTGGACATTCTCCTTTGGATATTATTAAAAGATCAAATTAAATACGCATAAGTACGTTCTTTATACGGTTTTTGGAATTTATGTCAATATTTTCGAAGTAAATAGGTAGGTACCTACTTCTTTAGTATCGTTGCGATTTGGAATTCGATGAAACCAAAACGCTATTAAGCGCTATAGGCGCTATGATTTTCGGAGCGCTTACGCGTACAATTTTACATAGGTCGTAAAAGCCAAATTATCATGAAACATTTTTTGAAGCATTCATTTCTAGCACGTGTGTATTTGCACACAATTTTTGACGTGACAACGTCTTATAATTCGATAGAGCCGGTGGCACGCATGAAAAAACATGACTCATGCGTCGTTACCGTCGTTACCGTCGTTACCGTAACGGCGTAGCAATCGGCCTTTGCGTTCGGCAGCGTTCGGCAGCGTCCGACATCCGTCTCTCTCCTACTTGAGTGAGCGATGCGTCTGCGTGGACAGCTGCTATACTATAGTACATTTATATGTTTTGATCGAGTATCAAGTGCAGTGAAAAGTGAATGTGGTGTCAATTGTTTATAGCAACGATAATTACAGCGATAAAGGTAATGATTCTTTCGATATTAATTATATATTCAGTGATATATTGTCGAATAGGTATTCGTGCTTTCATCATTAAAATGAATAGCATCGGTCCGCTAGTGCAGCGATTGTAGGTTATGCTATAATTGACATTGACAAATCTATTAAACAAATGAAATTAAAATTTTCTTTTGAAAAATGCTACCATTCCATCAGTATTTTCTTAAGACGTTGTCACGTTCAACTATCGTCAGTAAACCGACTTTACAGACAACCAATTTTTTTTTTATGGAATTAAGGTATCAAACGAGCATGCAGCATCCCCCCGCTGCCGCCATGACAACTGTGACCGACGCAGAACAAGACTCACATCGGGATGGTTAGTCTGTTTTCGGCTCTACGTGCCCTCCGAAGCACGGAAGCGTCCAAGAAATTTATCCACTAGCGGTCACCCATCCAACTACCGACAGCGCCCGCTGTTGCTTAACTTTGTCGATCGCTTATGCAGCCGGTAAACGCTCAAATAATTGGCCAAATTATTTGTCAAACTACTTACTTGTTTGGCGAAATATTCGGTCTGCGGTCATGTTTCATGTGGCGAAATATTTGAAATTATGATTGACGGTGTGTTTGTCAACATGTTTGCAAAACAAACTGTCAAACTTTTCAAGAAATTCTTTGTCAACGTAACTGATCTGAGCGTCAGTCATTTCACGGTGAAAACTGCATTGAAAGTGAAGTCTTGTTTGACAAACTTGTTTGTACGTGTGCGGTGATGTTTGATGAAAACGTAAAATTTGACAAACATGTTTGAGCGTTTACCGGCCGCATTAGATCGACGCAAGCCGCCGGGCTATGAGCGCTTCCAATAGTTCATTATATAAAGTTCAACATAATATGGACACAACTGTTCTAAAATTCAATTGTTTTAGTGTTATTGTTGAAGTCGAATTTTGTCAATATAATGTTGGCAAATTCATACGTGGCTTCATCGTAAATAAACATAGATTATGAATCAACTAATTTATGGTTCAGTTTATATTGAACCCTTACAACCTTGGTAGAGCCTAGCATTCGCCGTGCAGCACCGCCCGCCACGGTGCACTAACATTTTTTTCGTTTAATAATCTAGACATGCGGTCGCGTGTCTGACAATTTCTAACAGTGACTGTTATCCACTATTCAACGAAAAACATAAATGTGAAATAAAATAACTAATTGTGTCGTGGGACACCAGGTAGGAACGAAGTTCCTTCGGCTAATGAAGGCAACGGCGAACGAAAAGAAAGAGGGAGAAAGAGAAAGGTATTATACACTACTCGCTTGTGTATGCGACTGTCGCGCCTGCGCACGTCTCATTTAACGCTTTTATTCCACGCTCACCTTTTTTCCACGCTTACGGTTTTACTATCACATATTTTTCAGTTCGGTCGCGCAGCAAAATCCCTATCCCCTCCAAGCCTGCCGTAAGGAACTTCGTTCCAATAAATACCAGTTCTTAACGTGAAATGTGCAGATCCGAAACAAAAGAAGTTCACACAGCAACCAGGGCACAATTAAAACAATTCTTAAGGTGGACGTTCGCGGCCGAGACCGAGATAGGAGACACCGGAGACCGCGACCGTCACTTTGTATAGGCGCGCGAGACCGTCTCGGTCTCGGTCGCGAGTTGTCGCCTATACATTGCCTATCGTCAAGTGACGGTCGCGGTCTCCGGTAATTTGTAATTTGTAGGCGATGCAACGTGCAATTACATACATTTATGTAATCAACAACAAACGTCGATAGTAATAACCTTTCAAAATAGTCCATTAGCTTCCACCCATTCATGACCCACTACTGAGCACGGGACTTCCCTCATCGCTGAGGAAGTCTAGCACACTCCACCAATTCCACCACACTGTGAGCGCGGATTGGTGGAGGGGTGAGACGACCCGGATGACGCCATGGTTAACACGCCGGATCGCCGTTCCGAGGGTCCTGGGTTCGATTCCCAGCGAGGAAATTTGAATGATGAGTTTAAATTTCCGTTGTTGGTCTGGGTGTGTGTGTTCTTGTCTTGTGTGTTGTCCATGGCACCCACAGGGAGTCCTAGTGTGGGGCTGTGAGTGTGTAGCGTTATTTATTTATTTATTCTCTCTCCTCTTGAAGACTCCCAGATTCCAATACTTCCTTCCGTAATCCTTCGCGACATTCATTCATGACGAGGCAAACCTCGTCGTTCAGACCGGCGGGGGATGGACCGGCCGTGCGTCGGATTGCTGTGATGTAGGAATTATTTCTATCAAAACCTGCGCACACTCAAAAATGTAATCTGTAGAAGACCGAGTGGCTAGCTTACCTTCAGGTGGGATTGTTGTCAACCACTAACTTATAAGATGTAAGAGAAAAAATAATGTTTACCACAAGTGGTCACCTTTTTAAGCTATTGCATAGCTTTTATCGCGGGCCTTGAGCGTGAGGACCGAATCCAGAAATTCCGTAACGAAAAAAACCTAACACCCCCTGAATAAATTACCGACCACTCGGCGGTCTCAAGAGTAGTTTCGTTGAACGAGTAGGCAAGCACAATAAAGAAACACTTCTTCAGTACAATTGAAGTCATTTATTGAATTTTATGCTGGATACTTATAGATATTACATAAAACCTCAACAGCGTGATTCAACATAACAGCGTTTTACTACTCAGCGCCATCTAGTATACTGCGAGTGAACTACCAGCTCAGCCAGCCTTCCTCCATCGATAAATGGATAAGGTATGGTACGTATGTTTTCTACAAACTAGATGGCGCTGCTCTCATATAACTATATAACTTCTAATAATTATAATTGCATTAAGTTGATAAAAAATGCTATGCAATAGCTTCACCGCGGCAGTCTCCGAGTGCCACATTTAATTATTTTTATTGATTTAAGGCCCCAAACGAGCATGCAGCACCACCTTCCGCTGTCGCCCGTGACAACTGTGACCGACATAGAACAAGACTCATATGGGGACTGGGATAGTTAGTCCGGTTAGGTGACGGTGTTAGAACATTAGTTGGTTAGTTTGTAAGTATGAGGACTGGGACAGGAACTGTTAGTGAATGTTAGTCCTGTTAGTTATTGTTAGTAATAATTAGTAATAAGTAGATAGTTATTGTCACCTACCGACCGCCCGCTGTTCCTTAACTATCGATCATAAAACATCCTATTGCTACAGAACCAATGATTTTATTCAAATTATTTTTGTCTAGTTTATAATGTAAGTACCTATAACATAATTTATTACTGTGCACAGGTGCGAATCGATATATCTTTTGTTAGTGAAATTTATTGGAGCCAAATTTGGTATATAAGTAATGTGGAAACGATCAATTGCTACCAGATTTTACGCATCATGAATATCTTGAGGTGTCTTCTGCTTTTGGGGCTGGTAAGAAAATTTATTACTTATGCCTTGAAGTGAAAACTTCTTTAGCATCGTTGTGTTTTGAAAGTCGATGAAACGAAAATGACGCGCAAATGAAACGAAACGAAAACGAAAAAAATTAAATGTGGCACTCGGAGACTGCCGCGGTAAAGCTATTTCATAGCATTTTTTATCAACTTATGCAATTATAATTATTAGAAGTTATATAGTTATATCAGAACAGCGACATCTAGTTTCTAGAAAACATACGTACCATAACTTAGTATTAAGGTACTAGATGGCGCTGATTGGGGGTGTGTATGCGTAAATAAAACGTTGAATTTTCTTCATAAGATGTAATCCGAATAGTAGTTTTACAAAATATGTCGATTTGATGATGTAATTTGATGACAGAAGGATATTTAAATTATTACGGCAATGTTTCACCGTTCACGAGATGATTATACAAGAGGTCTGTCCACTCAATTGTCAAAGTTTTTTAAATGGCGCGCGCGCCTCGGCAATTGTCGGCAGCCGTCGGTTGCTGTCGTCGATTACGCGCGAACAGGGGGTGTTAGGTTTTTTTCGTTACGGAATTTCTGGATTCGGTCCCCACGCTCAAGGCCCGCGATAAAAGCTATGCAATAGCTTAAAAACAGACACATTTTAACGTGGGAGAAAATGAGACTGGAACATTAACAAGAGTTAGAGCTCCCTGCAGCGCTAAAACAATGAGATCTAACCAAACTATTTTTTGAAGTTTCACTTCTAGCACGTGTGAATTGCACACATTTTGATTTATTTAACCGGGTCGACAATTTAAAATCCTGAGGTTTAATGCACTTAAAATTACCATACTTTTGTAACCGTCAATTTCGTAAGCCCATTCGATAACCGCCTTTAGAACATGCGCTTTAAGATTGCTTTTGTTTCAGATCGCGGCCGCGTCCGCTACGTTCAGCAAGCGGCTGGACTTGAGCAGAAGGGGTAACTGCGGTTTGTTCTGTGGTTTCACCAAGAGGAATTACCAGCCTAGCCGTGTGAGTAACGTACAATACCTTCATGTCCAAAGCGTAGCCGATTGATTTGAGCTGTGGCGACGTCACACGGCGACGCCACGACTGCAATATTCAGAGTAATTATCACTTGCTTCAATGATCAAACATCGTGAGGAATGCTGAATGGAATCTGAGCTGTTCTCCATAATGTTCTAAGATATTGCGAAGTACGCCAATCCGCCAACATCCTTCTGAGGTACTCCCAGAGCGCTATGACATGGGGTTCTTCAAAAAGGTGTAAAAAGAGTTCTCCAAGGTTGGTGTTGCATTGCCTCCCCTGATGTTGGTCGTGTCCATACGACGATGACCACTTACCATCAGGAGGCTCGTCTGTTTTTACGTCAGCCCATCAGGCTATAGAAACAATACCATATCACGAACCCGTAGAAAAATTGGTAGGTAACCTGCCTGCGAAGCAAGGGGTCCCGGATTCGATTCCCGCTACCAGATATTTATGTGGTAGATAAATGTCACTTTGTTCTCGGGTGGTGGGAGTTAGTGACGTGTTATTAGTGGTGTCCATGACGTACGACACGGGGAATACTAGTGCGGGGGTGTGAGTGTGTTAATGTTTAGCCTTTTAATGAGGCGAAACCGTACCACAATCTCGTATCTGATACATAATATAACGATGAGTCGGGAAAAATTCTGCCCTCTGAGAGCTAAGTATTTTGGCGTGCGCTGCCTAAACCGTTCGAGTTGTAAGAACATAATGGATTGTTCGTCATAAATAGTCCTAAATAAAAGCTCGCGACAGTATCCGTACTAATATTATAAATGCGAAAGTAAGTCTGTCTGTCTGTTACGCTTTCACGCAAAAACTACCGAATGGATTTTGCTGAAACTTTACAATAATATAGCTTACGCATCAGAATAACACATAGGCTATAATTTATAAAGATATAGCGTGAATTATCCAAAATAACTATATAACTAAATCTTTGCGAACCGAAGGAATAAGTTTCCCGAAGCGAAGCGACGGCGGGTCGCTAGTATATCTATATATATATACCTACTTAGCTTACACATAAAAGGCATTTATATCTTTTATGTATAAACCACGTTATCCAAAATAGTGAGCTGTAAATACAATTTGTCGATAGATATAAAATTTATTTTAATATTTTCAGAACTCCGGAAAATGCCTTGGAATCTTTCGTAAGTAACTAAGCATTGTTAACTAAGCCCCAGCGGTGGACTGGCAGCATTTCCTCTGGTAGCAATACCCTGAGCGAGTAAAGTGCCAGTTCTGGGGTCCCACGTTTATCTTTTAGCCACGTTTTATCTTTTCTTATGACCTATTTTTTTAAATCGATAATAAATTAAAATTTTCTTCTTAGATTACCTTGCTGCTGGAGTTGATGGTAAGTTAAAAAGTTAAATATTAACGTTAGTTAAGTTTAAAATATTAAAAAAAATATAACACTGGATGAACTTTTAGTCACTTGACATACTCGAGTACATGGTCATCTGTAATGTTCAAAAATATAAAATCAAAATTCTGCACGATAAATGTTTTAACAATTTTGGTTTTTAATTAATAATTAGGTCAATTATTAAGCACTTTTTTAAATTACATATTTGGAACGAGAATCGAGTTCTGAGTATCCCTTATTAATATGTTAAGTGACTTACGAATCCCCTTGTATAACAGTGAATAATATGTTTATTGAAGTGAAACTTCTTTAGCTGCGCTGAGAGTAAATTCAAGGAGACCTTTCGCCACTCATCGATAGCTATGAAATAGCGCTATAGAATATGAATTTAACTATCCAAACGTTGAGAAGTTTCAATTCAAAATATTCGCACATCGTGCTCATTATATTATCTTATTTATTTAGTAAACACACTCTTTGTTGCTTCAAAAATGTGTATCGCGAGCGGTGTATACATTCTCCCCTCATGCCTGAGGAGGCCTGGAGCATACTCCACCACGCTGCTCCAGTGCGGATTGGTGGAGGGAGGGCGGCTTTATCTACACTGCATGGGGAGCAGTGCACCCGGGCGCCGAGTCTCAAGGGGCGCCGAGAGCCGCTAAAGTCGTTTTACGGGCGATAATTTTACGTGATAACGTCATAAGCGAAGAGATAGATGCGTTGCAAGCCGAACGATTTGGCCGATCGTGCCTCTCTATCGCTTGTTCCGCGCTCTCGCTTGCACGCACTGACTCAGGCGGAACGGGACACTAATTCGTGCGCGCTGCCGGTGTTCATCAACTTATAAGACGTTATCACGTCAAGAAGTAGTTTTTTGCAAACTCAGGTTTTAAAGATTCTGAAAAATAAGCTGAATTCATAGCTTAACTTCTAGTAAACTTCAGCTTAATTTTTGTATCAAATGATTCTTAGTTAAGTTGTTAAAAAAATAAGCTGAAATGTCTGGTCCAGATCTTTACAACGTGAGTTCCCAAAAACTATTTTTTTGTATTATGACGACCCGGATGGGCAAAGGTTAGCACGCCGGATCGCCGTTCCGAGGGACCTGGGTTCGATTCCCAGCGAGGCGGTTTGAATGATGAATTTAAATTTCCGTTCTGGGTCTGGGTGTGTGTGTTCTTGTCTTGTGTGTTGTCCATGGCACCCACGATACAGGGAATCCTAGTGTGGGGCTGTGAGTGTGTAGCGTTATTTATTTTTAATATATTATGCCATTATATTACTAACGGTGCGTTAAGAGCGACGCAATCATAGCTACGAGCGATTCATACAATTATTCAAAATATTTTCTATGGTTTTTTATATATTTCTTTTGTTGCTTTTTCAGCCAAACTCGGCCTGATTAAAGATATCTTCAACTCCTACTCCAATATCGGTAATTAATATACACTTTTTCAAAAGATAATTTTTCATCATCTATCATTATTATAATAACACTATCATTATTCTTATTATCATTCTCATTAACATCGCATTTACATATAATAACTTTGAAAGTGTAGGATTTTTTGTAATAAAATCGAATCACAACAATTAAGTTAATGTTATCCCAAAGTTACTGTTTAAATTAAAAATGCATCCAAATCAATTAGGCCGTTTCGGAGATATCGCACCAATAAAAATACAAAAAATCTTTAAATAATTGTTATGAGATGTATTGCGTTAACAATTATATATAATACTAGCTGTCCCGGCGAACTTCGTACCGCCTAACAGTCGATTATTTTTTTTTTTATTTTTTTAATACTTTTTTTTTCTGCTATTCGGGACACCTTCCCGGAACCCCTCCACTAACACTTAAACTTTATGGTATGGTATTAAAGTTCAAATTGACTTTAGTTTTATTACGAATCTTTTATAGAATATAGAAAAGTGTTGTTTTAAGACTTTTTCAGGCATTTTTTTAAATTTTTCTCTCCGTAACAGCCGTCCTCATACTTTAAGCAATATTATAAAAAAATAGCGAATTAGGTGAAGCTGTTCTCGAGATTTGCGTTTAGCAACAAAATCAGCGATTCATTTTTATATATACAGATAATATACATACAACATATAATATAATATAAAACAACCTACAGTTAATATTTTATTAAATGTACGGAATACTTTTTTAAACTAATCATCATTATTTTTATCTTTATCACTTTCGTTATAAATTATCATTGTAAATATGTAATACCTACCTTTAAACCATCAATTATGTGTATATAAAGCAAATATTAATAATTATATATTTGCACTGAATCATTAATTTATCAGTTTCGTTCTTATTATTGTCGTTGTATTTCATCGTCATCAAAGTTATAATTTTTTTGATTTAATTTCAGGTGTTGCGACAGACATTAATGTAGCGGTAGACACGTGCATCAATCGTGAGTACTTTAAGTTTATAATTGGCAGCGATAATTTTTTTTTCGAAAAATTGTTAATGCAGTTGTTAAAATTAGAGGTTTCATTTCATTTTTCCTATTCATAGTTAAATATTACATTTTTTTTTCATTTCAGTGTCGAGGGGTATAGCTCTGATCATTGACCAATGGGTATCAGGACGTGAGTATAGTTATTTATTTCATCATCATCATCACAACCCATAACTGTCCCACTGCTGGGCACGGGTCTCCTCTCACAGTGTGAGGGGTATAGGCCATAGTCCACCACGCTGGCCAAGTGCGGATTGGTGGACTTCACACACCTTTGAGAACATTATGGAGAACTCTCAGGTGTGCAGGTTTCCTCACGATGTTTGATCACCGAAAGAAGTGATGATTATATTCTAATACGCACATAATTTTTGAAATCAATATCAATAATGTGTTAAGCCTCACTTAACATTTTGTTTGTTTTTTTCCGAATGTGCCTACCAAGACATGTTACCCGAAGCGAATTGAGGGTGTGTCCAGTACTTAGTATTAAAAAAATCTTTATTTTTCAGTTGGTGCTATCTATGAAAATTGTGAGTAATTTTTTTAATATTTCCTTCTTTGAAATATACTGAAAATGTTTTGAATTGTTTTTAATCAATCGTTAATTAAAAGTACATCGTTCAAAAAATTAAATTCAATTTTTAATAAGAGAATTTCATTTTTTCATGTTACAAAAAGGATTCATTTACCACCATTTTGCAAGTTTTTATTAAATTTAACTTGCGGTGTTAGTGTAGGTTAAATCTTGCTAGCTAATGATCCACTTCTCAGTGTCCGAATGAGCTGTTTGGATTACACCTTTAGTTCAGGATCACAATGCAATTACATATAAACAGTACCTATAGTTATTAATCCAAAATGGCTGCCGTCACAATTTAGTATTTTTATACAACCCAAAATGGGTATTAAATGAAGAGGTGTTTTCAGAATAATATACAAAAGCTTTTTAAAAACGTTTTTTGATTAATTATTATTTATTAATCAATCATTATTATTAAAAAAAATCTCTTCCAGTGGTCATCGGAATCTCCAGGTTGATCTTCTGTGTGTTGGACAACCCCTGGAAGCAAGGAAACTTTATCCAGAGATGGTTCAGTAAGTAGTTTGATCTCCTGATAAACTTATGGCTGCGATTCCACCAGAGATGTGCGAGGATGCGTAGCGAGGGATGTGTTTTTGAAGAACCAATAGAATTGCTTCATTGACCTAGCCTCGCTTAGCACAGCTCTGGTGGAAACGGCTTAGCGGAGCGTGGTTTTTTTACGTACAAAACAAGCGAGAGTGTGTGCGAGAAATGTTTTACGAGCGATGTGTTGCAAGAAATGCGTTGCGAGGAATGTGTTGCGAGGAATGCGTTGCGTTGCTGTATCAGCCAGTCCATAAACACACGGTTCGCACATTAATCCGCATTTACACAGCTCCGCTACACATCCTCGTACGTCACAATTTCCTCGCACAGCTTTGGTGGAAACGCCCACACATTTCCACAGCACAGTGACATATCCTCGCATGATACATTTTCCTAGCACAGCATTGGTGGAAATGCAGCCTATGTCACCGCCAAACGACTTGTTCTGGCTGGGGCTAGTCTGTAAAGTGAAACTTCTTTGCTTGAGAGTCAAAATCAATGTCGTGACACACGAGCTAGGGCATTGACCCCTCGCTTTAATTGATTGCTATGGAATGGCGCTTTACTACTGGTATACCTATTCTTGTTATATTTACACAGTATTTTTAAGGAACTTCAAAAAGGACGAGGTTCTCAATTAGACTGTATTTTTTTATGTTTGTTACCTCGGAACTTTCGACTGGTTGAACCGATTTTGTTGATTCTTTTTTTATTTGAAAGCTGGTACTTCCCGTGGGGTCTTCCAACAGTTTGGTCAAGTTCTGACGATGGCATCCATGAGAAAATACGTCTAAAATTTGCATTATTTTGAAGTCGGCTTTTTTACTTTTAAATATAAACCTTATAAGAAACAATTAACGCATTACATAGAAAAAAATACAAATCACCAGATAATTTTAATAATAATTAAACTGTTTCGGGTGCAGTTAGGTACTATAGTAGCGTTAATTAATTATTTATTTATTTCCAGCTCTTGGACGTAACAAATCACCAGCTGTCTGCTCAAAGGACTTTGGATTGAGGTGGGGATGGAGGAAGTATCTTCTGGGCTACTCGAACCGCGAAGAGATCTTCAAATACTACAACCTGTATAACATCAGGGCTCAGATCAGCGCAGTTCTCAAAACTAAAGGGCTAAGAATCGGTGGTCTGAAGGGTAGGTAGCTCTTAAGCATTCTTCAAGATTTTTCAGCACCCTTTGGCATCCTTCAGCATCTTCACCGTCATTTAAACTAGTATTAAAAAGCTGAAGAATTTGTTTGTTTGCACGGGCTAATCTCAGGAACTCCTGGTTTGAATTGATTTTTTTCGTGTTTAACAATACATTCAAGGATTCCAAAGTTGATTCCAAAGATCATCAGGATTTTAGATCAGTTTGAATAACTTTGGGTACATTAATTCCTAATTCTTCATTTTGTTTCAGGAACTCACAAGCTCATAATTGACACCCTGTTGAAATTCGAAGGTCTTTTGCAAAGTAAGTAAATTTCTTTGAAATCAACGCCATAATTCTTAAGTTGGCTTCAACCCATCAAGAGCCCACTACTGAGCACGGTACTCACAATTGAGGCATAGAGCATACTCCACTGCGCTGATCCAGTGCGGAAGTAAAGGTTTAATGGCCTTTCGGGTGTCGGAAGCTTCTACGTCGGAAGCTTCCGTCACGCCTTACGTGCCGTCTAAAGCACAGAAACGCTAAGAAACTTTGTCACCCATAGTATAGATACGCTAATTCTAATTTTACTTTTCCAGAGAAATTCAGCACATGGAAGCGAAGTGATTATGTACAAGTAACTAAATACTGTAAGTTAGATCTGTGTTTTTGCAGACTTTTATTTGACTTACAATACTATAACAGTACGGTGACTTAATTATTGCTACAATTTACTTAGCATAAAGCATATTATTAGTTTATTACTTAAACAATTACTCTGTTTACAGTGATTACCGTTTCTGCCGCTGTCGGCAGTGCATACAAAGCTGGAGGTGAGTTGGAGACGCGTTTTGAAGTTAAAGTTTCTATAGTATTGTTGTGATTTGGAATTCGATGAAACGGAAATGACGCGTAAATGAAATGAAACGGAAACGACAAAGAGACAGACACATTTTAAAGTGCGAGAAAGGGATATTAAGCATAAAAAAAAATGGTGGCTGACGTAAGCAAAGCAAAACATCAATATTTCGACTGACAGTATTCGTTTTTTTTTAAGTTTCACTTCTAGCGCGTGTGAATTGCACACATTTTTTTCAACACTAATATTATAAAAAAGAACAATTTGTCATTTTAAATGTTTGTAACGACTTAACTCAAACACTACTGGACCGATTTCAAAAATTCTTTCAGTTACAAATCTGTTCTTATTAGCTTTGTGTAACATACGCTATATTTATTATTGTACATACATAACTATATATACTTACATTACATCCGTGCGAAGCCGGGGTGTCTTACTAGTTACCAATATGGTAACAGATCCATTGCCTTGGGGTGTAAGGAGCTACTGTTCTGTGATATTTTGTGTTGATTACTTAAGTCCGGATCCTTTAATAGAAAAAGGATTCATTTTGCTTACGGAATTTAGAACTATCTACGGGACGTAACTAAAAATTGTTCCCATAAACTTAACGACTCGCTTGACGCAGAGCTTACCATGCCGAGATACTCAAAAGGGTCCTGGTTCAATTTCCAGCAAAGAATTATCGATTGAAATTTCCAATATGTTGTCCTTTAACCATGGTACTATGTTAAGTTATATTATATATATAAATGTAAATTCAATTATTTTTGTTTATAGCCGGAGTTGCTGTCGTCGAGGGTGAGTAAAAAATTATAAACTATAGTAACTTTATAATTATTATTTGTTTAATAAATATTTATTTTATATATTAATGTTTTAATAATAGCTCAGTCGGTAGACTGTCTGCTAAGCAGAGATCCGGGTTCGATACCCGACAAATAAAAATTGTTCTCTGATTGTGATTGTAACGTCGTAGTCGTCGACAACGTGTACATGTACGTTTAGGCTAGGCTTTCACACTCGTTGGTGCCGAGGCTTGTATGTGTGCGCGTCGCCGCTATGTTTAGTTTGGAACTTCACAAAGCTTCATTAAAAACGAAGTGTGAAGAGCGGCGCGCACATTAACAAGCCGTTACCAACGAAACTTTTAAAATTTATTTATGTCAACGAGGTCTAATTGTAGTGAACTATGAAATAAAATAAATTGAATTTAATTCGAGTTTGTTTCTACAAACACTTTTCGAAAGCCAAACTACGCCATCTGCTCAACAAATCCCGAAGTAGTCTTTGTCGGCAAGTAACTTCCAAGGAGTTTTTCTTCTACTCACAGTGAAGGCAGTGTGATGATTTTTATACCTCTTTCAGAATACACGGAGTACTTGCAGCCATGTTATAAGAAGGAATTCAATGTTGGTAAGTATCGCTACCACCCTGGACTAATACCTACATTAATCATCGTCATCCAAAAAATGATCATAGTAGAAAATAAATTCACAATCCCTTCATCATAATCATAACTCATAACTGTCCCACTGCTGGGCACGGGTCTCCTCTCACAGTGTGAGCGGTATAGGCCATAGTCCACCACGCTGGCCAAGTGCGGATTGGTGGACTTCACACACCTTTGAGAACATTATGGAGAACTCTCGGGTGTGGTATGTTTTCCTTCACCGAAGCAAGTGATAATTAAATTTTAATACGCACATAATTTTTGAAAATTAGTGGTGCGTGCGGTGACACGGTGTGCAAACGCCCGAAACACAACCGTCTACGGTACGGCGCGGCCGTACGGGCGGGGTTAGTGACCTTTAGTGGAGTAGTTTAACCGCGTGCGCTAGTTTGTCCACACTTTGGGTTTGTAATGGATAAAATTTATGTCAAATTTTAAGCACCCTTTTTAATTACATATTTGCAATGAGTATCTAATGTGTACCCCCTATTAATATGTCAACTGACTAAAAAATAACCTTGTATATCTGTTCTATTCCAGAAATTGTTGAAGAAACCACCGTGATTAAGGAGGAGATTACAGTTTGCGACACTGTTAACTTTGGTTCTGCCCTGGTCGTAGACGATGACATCGACGTCAATGTTAACGTCAATGATAATAGCGGTAACAGCAATGATGGTAACAACAATGGTGGTAACACTAACAACAATGGTGGTATCAGAAATGGTGGTAAAGGAAAAACCACAGTAACGACCACACAATGGGAAACAGTATATGATGATGAAGGAAATATCATCAGTTCAACGAAACCTGATGATGAACAGGAATATTAAACTTTTTACGGCCATTTACAAAGAAATGTTAAAGCTTCTGTAAATTAAATGTCGTTCGTTAATCATGAGTTTTAATATTTTTGGCTTCAACCCACTAATGGCCCACGGGTCTCTCCTCATACCTGAGGAGACCCAGAGCGTACTCCAAGCTGTGGGCGCGGATTGGTCAGACTTTATTAAATAATAGTTGCGCCCGCCACTTCGTCCACGTGGAATTTAAATTTATCCTTATTACATCAGCTATCTACCAGCGAAAGTCTCGTGAAAATCGGTCCAGCGATTCCAGAGATTAGCCCAAACAAACAGACAAACGGACAGACAACAATTGTAAAAAATGTTATTTTGGTACATGTACCGTGTATACATCCATATGGCTTCAACTCATTAATAGCCCACTATTGAGCACGGGTCTCTCCTCATATCTGAGGAGTAGGCCTCCTCAGATACTCCACCACGCTGCTCCAGTGCGGATTGGTGGAGGGGTTAGTGGACAACCCAAGCGTCGGAATGTTTTTGTGCCGCCCGTAGGCATCCCACATGGCTTAACGATTGTTACCAAATGGTACCGACCGGGACCGACGGCTTTACGTGCCCTCCGAAGCACGGAAGCGCCCAAGAGCGGTCACCCATCCAACTACCGACCGCCCGATGTTGCTTAACTTTGTCGATCACTTAAGATCGACGCAAGCCGCCGGGTGTGAGCGCTTCAGTCTATGAGTCATACACACTTGGAGATAGTCTCCTTACGCTTCGCTTACCGCGTCTTGGCGGGGCACTGCTGTGCACACAAAATAAAAAATACATGTGGCACTCGGAGACTGCCGCGGTAAAGCTATTGCATAGCATTTTTTATCAACTTATGCAATTATAATTATTAGAAGTTATATAGTTATATCAGAACAGCGCCATCTATATAGTTTGTAGAAAACATACGTACCATACCTTAGTATTAAGGTACTAGATGGCGCTGATTGGGGGTGTTAGGTATTTTTCGTTACGGAATTTCTGGATTCGGTCCCCACGCTCAAGGCCCGCGATAAAAGCTATGCAATAGCTTAAAAATATTATTGGTTGCAAAGAAAAAGAGGTTGTTGATGAATCACAGTTAATTCGGTTAGTAATTTCTGAAGTTTTCTGGCGGGTGAGTGTGGAGGTTATGAGTTCCCTCAGTTGTAGAGGTTTCTTCTCCAGTAATTGTTGTTTCATGAGTGACCTGAAACAAAAGATTCAATTCACACGGTAGAAGGATATATTACATTATAGTAGACATCTAGTGAGCATGGCCAACATGAGACATTTTTTTGGAACGAAGTTCCTTATCGCGCGTTGTGAAAGGGGGCTAGACGGAATAAATTCTTACGAAAAGTTGTCACGACATGTTTTTCTGTCTGTCTCTCTCTCTCTTATAGAAAGCAAGCCAGATATTTTCATTTCTATTTCAACAAAAACCTAACGTAGATTTTTTAGTAACAATGCCATCTAGGCACTCTCATCTGAACTATTACAATACATTGTAAAGCAGCGCTGTAGCGATCTAGTTACAAAATGTTGTGTGAAAAAAGTGTAAATACAAAAGTTGTAGATCTTTGTATTACCTACAACTTTGCCATTAAACTTTTACCCATCGGACTTGTAGTTTTTCCGGAAATCGATATAAACCTTTTTTACCCTTAAACCCCCCTATCCCCCTCTTCCCCACCTCAGATTCAGATCGCCCGTAATTTATTTTTCCTATAATTTTTGTTATATTCTCTTCCATTTAAAACGTGTTTCATTCTACTCTAACTTTTTTTTTCAAAAATTATCTACCCTGGTCCTTGAAAAATCACAGACATCCATTTAAATTTTAGGTATACATACCTCATGATGGTGTGTGGTAAGTTTCTGGTGATCGTCCGTGCCGTAGGGCGAGAGAGTGGACTGAGGAGCGCGTACATCGCCCGTTGCAGCGTCTATTATACTGTGGATTATTTTCCTGAAAATATTTATATAGTTTTAAGCTGGCGGTTCGCGGCCGAGACCGAGACAAGCGACCGAGACAGGAGACCGAGACAGGAGACCGCTACCGGCACTTGACCATAGGCAACGTATAGGCGACAACTCGCGACCGAGACCGAGACAGTCTGTCGCGCCTATACAAAGTGACGGTCTCGGTTTCCTGTCTCGGTCTCCTGTCTCGGTCGCGAACCGCCAGCTTTACATGATGGACCAAGTATGAACATTATGACCAAGGGGCATTTTTTCAATCTATTTATTGCATGAACAAGTAACGTCATAATTATGTAACTATGTCACAGATTTCGACGGAATATTATGCTGTCGAGGACCTTTATTTAGGACTAAGCATTTAAGAGAAACAATGCAACGACACATTATCTTCGTGTATCTCGAACGGTTTAGGCAGCGCACGCCAAGATACTCGTAGCTCTCAGAGGGCAGGATTTTTTCCGACTTATCGTTAAATTTTGGCCAAATTATACAACAATTTTATAAATTGTAACCCATAATTATGTAATTCTGATGTATGAACTATATTACTGAAAAGTTTCATCTAGTTTTTGAATGAAAGAGTTACAATTACAAACACACACCTTTAGCATTTACAATATTAGTAAGATACGATTGTGCTCACCCTGCAAATTCAAAGCCAACGTCTTTAAACTTATTCCGCTCCGCAACAGAGAGAGAAGTCTGCAACTTTCTATAGGAGTCCAATCTCTCTATACCTGTCTTGTTGGTCGACGGGGCTCTTATGTTTAACTGCCGCCGAAATGGGGGGTAGCGGTCGCTGAAAATTATGTATAATCAATGCGGATAGCCAAGTTGAATGCTTGACTCCTGAACTCCTTCAAAGAGGGAAAAGTCTGGTACATCCTTGTAAGAATCCGCCTTTACAGCTGACGGGGTATCCAGCGTCGTCCTATGATATTAGTCGGAGTCACAGTCTGATTACTGAAGGGGTAGATGTGGGGAAGCGGTCGCTATAAATTAGCTGCGATAATGGTATTTGAGGGGCGACCATCTCAGTCTTCGAGAGTAGCACATCTGTGACCGATTAGAACGAGACTCTTACTAACAATTACGAACAGGACTAACCATCCTAGTCCCAATTTAAGTCTTGTTCGAAGTCACAGTTGTCACGGACGGCAGCGGAAGGTGGTGCTGCATGCTCGTTTGCCACTTTAATACCATAAAAAACAACTTAATTATGTTTTATAAATAAACGAAAATCTAAAATTGAGTACAATCAGTTTAGCCTTATCAAGATCACTAGGATATATCCAGTTCATTACTCAAACTCAAACTCAAATCATTTATTTCATATAGGTATGATACATACACTTATGAACGTCAATTTTTTGCATTAACCACCGTTTATATAAATTGTTAAATATTGATTTTTTAAATCTTTGAGGAGAAAAAGACACGGCGAAAGAAACTCCTCGGCACATCTTTTTTTAAAAAAAAATGCTACATTACAAATTTTATTCCTACATACATACAGATACATACATACTAACATGAGTAGAACTGGTCGCGGATGTCTATATCCAAGCATCATTGTCATTAATATATTCTTCTACTGCATAATAACCTTTCTCTATTAGTCGTGTTATTACATGTTTCTTAAATATTTGTAAGGGCAAATCAATAATAGACTTTGGCAACTTATTAAAAAAGCGTACACCGAGCCCCACAAATGACCGCTGGATTAAAAGCTCACCTCATGAATTTTCGTCTTGCTTCTTCTGTGTAAGTACGATTGGCTCCCAAAATCTCTTCAACTTTGTCGCTCAGTTTGTGTTCATAATATAATTGGATGTTGGCCATGATGTGATTCAGGTTTGACTTCATATCTTTTAACTGCAGAGATTTTTATGGATTAGCAAACGAGCATACAGCACCACCCTTCCGCTGCCCGTGACAACACAGACTTGACATGTGACCGACACAGAACAAGACTCAGCACTAGGATGGTTAGTCAGTTAGCGGTCGGTGTTAGAACATTAGTTGGTTAGTTCGTTAGTAGGTATGAGGACTGGGTCAGGGACTGTTTGTTAGTTAGTCCTGTTAGTTGTTGTTAGTAATGGTCCAGTTAGTAATGGTTGGGTGTCGTTTTAATTCGGTCATATCACTATCCCACAATCTGAGACAATTTTTGGTACAGTTTACTGAAAAACTATCACGCCTATAGATTTGTGCTTTACCATAGTAATTTAACTTCGCAATTAGATGTGTTCTGTAAAAAAAATACAATTTTATAACCATTAAAAAAATTAACATTAACAATGTATTCATTGGATGTAATGTTATTGTATCTACTACTAACGCCATCTGTTAAGCCAACAAAGAGTTAACATCCCTTCAACAGAACTAAACTCAATACTCTAATAATTATGTACATCGTAGTTAATCTCCATAATACTAGATGTCACCACTAGAATCAGGTTGTAAAATAACGACGGAGTTTTAGCGGGAAAGCGACAATGTCACATAGCCCTTAAAATTATAACCCTTTAGAAAAACTAAGCTCAGCTGTTTTCTAGTATATTAAGTACCTTTGAGGACTAGGATAGTCGCCATTGAAAATTATAACTGGATCCACTTTCTTCCTATATCCTTTTGCCTTGGTCGGCAATGCTTTGGTTATGTCTTTGCTGGTAACAGTGTGCGATATTGACCACATCCAATCAGGCAGCTCGTCTTTAACATAAGTCTTAAAAGCCTGACAGTACCTTAGTTTCCAGAATAGCCATATATTCTGGAGTTTTCCTGAATCTCTTCAGCACCGATTTCAAATCTTCTCCGTACAACTTCTGGCACTCTGCTTCTATGTCGTACTTTCTGCTGGTAATACTTGGGAGACCTTCAAAATGATCATTCGAGACGAAATAATATTTATACTGAACAAGCCTATACCCGCGGCTTCGCCCACCAAAAATCCCTAATATAACAGTTGATAAAATCAGAGAACTTTCGTACTAAGTTTGCGCCCCCCTTTTACCTCCTTAAGGGACGATTTTCGAAAAAAAATTTAAACATGTTTCATAACTTTCAATGAAATACTTTCATACTGAATTTCATTCAAATACCCTCAAAAACGGCAAATTTCATACTAACTTTGCACCCCCGTTGTACACCCTTAGCGGGTGAATTTTCAAAAATCCTTTCTTAGTGCTCCCCTACGTTATAAAAGGAACCCCCGTGCAAAATTTCAAGTTTCTGACCCTTATAGTTTAGGCCCTGCGTTGATATGTCAGTCAGTCAGTCAGTCAGTCGGTAGGTCAGTCAGTCAGCTTCTCCTTTTATAAATATAGATAAATAATAGTCTGTCTATGATTTTTAAAATAACTTTCTCAAGTGCATAAAGTTGTTAACGCGATAATATCGCGTATAATAATATTATTAAAACCAAAACTTTGTTTTTATTTGTGTCTGTGTCTATTTTTTGTTTAATTGACGTGATAACGTCTTATCAATTGATGCACACCGGCAGCGCGCACGAAAAAGTGTCCCGTTCCGCCTGAGCCTGTGCGTG
Source organism: Ochlodes sylvanus (assembly GCA_905404295.2). Classification (NCBI taxonomy): domain Eukaryota; kingdom Metazoa; phylum Arthropoda; class Insecta; order Lepidoptera; family Hesperiidae; genus Ochlodes; species Ochlodes sylvanus. The sequence continues at coordinate 1,136,136 of FR990150.1, forward strand.
CAAGCGAGAGCGCGCAACAAGCGTAAGAGAGGCACGATCGGCCCAAGCGTTGGCATGCAAGTATATGTACCTATCTCTCATCCACTCTATCAAAGTATGCAATTTGTCATCAATGTTTTCTTAAAAAAATTTGTTTACAGCAGCGACCATAAAGAGGCATGAAGAGGTGACGAGATAGGTACATAATAATTGATACAAATATTAATCAGATATCATACCAAGTATCAAAAAAGACGAAATTAAACTAAACGAATCTTTAAAATATTTCATACTTGTAAATATCACTCGGGGCTGCACAATATTTATGGCTATTTTATGACATGTGTAAAAATATAAGGTCTTTGTACATTTGTATCATAAACCAATGTAATATAAAATACAGATAAAGAAATGCATAATAAAAAAGGATTGTGTGGTTTTATGAAACCACGGTAAAAGTGAAACTTTTGTCACATTATATACATTTAACTTAAAATTTGTGGAATAATATTCCATTAAGGGTATAAAAATCTCGCTTTATCAATCTTAATTTTATACTTGGAAAATTGGAATGATAATGGGAAATAATAAAAGTAGACTATTACATTTAACACTGACAAAAACAAACAAAATAGCGTGGAGCACTGGCACAAATGAGTAATAGTCTATACACTACACGGTCAGCTGCTGCGAACTATAGGCGCCGCCATATTGGCCTTGGTGAGTGCTCTGACGAGCTCTGACGAGCGCCTTTCACTTTACCCCTACTCCGCGGCCGACTGTCACGCGACATGCAACACACAGACGAAAAAGTTTGAGACGATGTAATAAAAGTTTCACTTTAATAAAACTAAACGTAAAGCCGGTCGGTACCGTTTGTTACTATTTGGTAGCAATCGTTAAGCCATGTCGGATGCCTTCGGGCGGCTTAAAAACTTCCGACACTTGGGTTGGCCACTAACCCCTCCACCAATCCGCACTGGAGCAGCGTGGTGGAGTATGGTCCAGACCTCCTCAGGTATGAGGAGAGACCCGTGCTCATTAGTGGGCCATGGATTGAGGCCAAAACCCGCCCTGGATCGCTTCTGATAACCTTACCCGTGACCGTTACCCACAGTCGATTGTTGAACGTGCTAATTTATGCTGACATAACTTTTATCATTTACGAGTGATTGAAATAAAACAATTTTATGTGAAGCTTACCGTTATGCATTGATGAAAACCGCACCCAAAACGGTTATACCGTACCAGGCCCGAGTTCAAATCCCGCACGCCCCTCTATTTTTAAAAAGTGCGTATTATTACAATTTAATTATCACCTGCTTCGGTGATCAAACATCGTGAGGAAGCCTGCACACGTGAGAGTTCTCCATAATGTTCAGGTCTGTGAAGTCTGCCAAGGTCGATGACCTGACCCACATGTCAACGTACTCGTAGGTGACAATACCTCAAGAGTGGCTGGTCACGTAATAGTTCGCGTTGTTTACAACGGAGCTGCCTACAGCCGCGCGCGCTAGGGCCGCCTTTTTCTAGTTGTAGTGAATGTAAGTGGGTAGGTAAATCGCACGCTTCCTGATTACAAATCCACACGTTCGTTCGTCCCTACGTCGTATCTGCGACTGTTGTGTATAGAGCTATATACCAAACTCCGATGCACGTAGGTATGATTCGCGTTCCGACCGTGTATGAAGATGGAATACTGTATGATATTATTACCGTGCCTATGGATGCATCTATCGCACTCACACAAGAAAAGGAACAACTCACGTCAATAGAACGAAAAATGTGCTTTAAACCATACGACTAAAGTAAAACTTCTTTAGCTCCATCTATTTGTATGTTCACTCATTTTTATTAAGCTATTGCATAGCTTTTATCGCGGGCCTTGAGCGTGGGGACCGAATCCAGAAATTCCGTAACGAAAAAAACCGAACACCCCCTGAATAAATTACCGACCACTCGGCGGTCCCAAGAGTAGTTTCGTTGAACGAGTAGGCAAGCACAATAAAGATTAAAGAAACACTTCTTCAGTACAAGTCAAGTCAAGTCATTTATTGAATGTTAATGCTGGATACTTATAGATATTACAAAAAACCTCACCAGCGTGATTCAGAATTACAGCGTTTTACTACTCAGCGCCATCTAGTATACTGCGAGTGAACTACCAGCTCAGCCAGCCTTCCTCCATCGATAAATGGACCCATCTAACCTAATGAATAATTGTTCACTGCACAGTACGTAGATGGCACTGGTAGATAATAATGCACCACCCCCAATCAGCGCCATCTAGTACCATAATACTAAGGTATGGTACGTATGTTTTCTACAAACTAGATGGCGCTGTTCTGATATAACTATATAACTTCTAATAATTATAATTGCATAAGTTGATAAAAAATGCTATGCAATAGCTTTACCGCGGCAGTCTCCGAGTGCCACATTTAATTTTTTAAAAATTAATATTAATACGGGTTTCGTCTAGCTTAGAGTGTATGACCGAGATTATGTAGCGAAATTGCGGTATGACTATCGTGACTAATCGAGAGTAGATCATTCCCACACACTGCGCTTTGTGAATCGTGCAAAATAAATTGATTTCAAATTCAGTCAACTTTTATTGGAACGAAGTTCCTTATCGCGCGTTGTGAAAGGGGGCTAGACGGAAAAAATTCTTACGAAAAGTTGTCACGACACTTTTTGCTATAGTAAGCTATTGTAAGCTGTGCGGCGCACAGTGGGACGAAAATCAGCTTTCATAGACATAGGAATGTTAATTCATAAATATCGCTGTTTTTGTTGGATATGGCTTTTGTTTACAGTAACTAAGCCTACATATGTAAAAAAAAGTAATTGGGCATTTATGCGAATGATTTATATTGTTTTCGAGAAAAAATTGTATGGAGCTTTCTTGAAAAATCCGATTTTCTACGGACCTGCAAGTCAAACCGTAATATCCTTCTAGGGAGTGTTACTACTAATTATTTGTAATTTTTTGACATATCACATACAACGGTTACTTCTGCAGAATTTTTTTTAAAAATCGATATGTGTGATCCTTTTTTTATTTAATTTTATTGCATTGAGTTTTTTAAACACTAAGTACTAATTACATTTTATTACCTTTCTGGTGTGAATAAGTGATATTAACTAAGTAAACAATTATATTTTCTAATAGAACATACCAAAAAAAATTGTTATTGTTATTTTATTCTGAAAAGTGATTAGGTAATTAGGTAGGTTATTCTGAAAAGTGATTGGCTAATTAGGAATGAATTCTAGTAATAATAAAGAAGTAAAGATATGAGCACTAATTAACTATTATTAAAGAGAGTAATTAAGAAATCGTCAATTTGCTAATCATTTAAAATCAGTCCTATAACAACTATAAATGAACAATATTTTTAACACATAATTCAGTTTATTTCAAACTTTTGTGCTGTTAACATTAAATCGTAATCCCGAACTGTGAAATATTTAAAATGGAAAGTCTGCGTACCAATTTAGACTTGTTTGTTGTGCTGAGAAGGGAAGGTACTTCATTCGATTATGAAGTATTGTTTAGTGCAGTTGTAAATCGACTTGGTGATAGCATTTCGGACGAAGATCGGGTGACACTTAAGGAATTTTGTCGAAGATTCACACGTGCTGCATCACAAAGATGGCAGAAATCTCACCGCATTCTGGATACATTCAGAAAGCAGTACGAAAATTGGCTTCAGTCTAATGTCGATTGGCCAAGTTGCGTGCCAATCAGTATGGTCATGCCACAATCCAGTGAAGAAGAACAGCCAGGACCTAGTGCACTTTCAATCTGTCCAGGACCATCGACATCATCTATTGGGACAATGACAAAAACATCAAGGAAAGCATTTGAAGATCTTGGAAGCAAACAAAAGAAGAGAAGGTCTGATGATCACAAAAATGAAAATCCAAATGAATTGGCATATTCCGCTGCAGTTCTTTTAAAGGAAGAAGGTCGTGAAGATATCGCATCTGTTATCGAATATATGTTGAAGAATCCAGAAGCAGCAACAAAATTTAACGAAATGATTAACAAACCAGTTAAAAAAGTTATCTTTACTCCAGAAAAAGCACTAGGATTGCTTCTTTCGCTGAAATTGTCAAAGTGGCAATATATGACGCTGAGAGAGACTACCATCCGAGAGGGTGCAACTGACATTTATCCGTCATATTATAAAGTACAGCAAGTAAAAAAACAGTGTTACCCTAGTAAGCAATCAGTGACTGTAACGGATTCATCAGCAAGAATTACGCTTCAAGCATTGCTTGACATCACAGTGAAGAGGATCCTGGAAAGTCTTCCTGAAAGTGTGCAAAATAAGGACTTAAAGTTAATATCCAAGTGGGGCTTTGATGGTGCTTCGAACCAAAGTCGTTATAAACAGAAAATGGATGGACAACAAGAAGATTCAAGCATATTTATGACGTCCTTGGTGCCATTAAGCCTGACTGATGGAGACGAAATTTTGTGGTTGAATCCCAAGCCATGCTCAGCGTTATATTGTCGTCCAGTGCAGTTCACATTTATTAAGGAAAGTGAAGAAGTGGTCATCAGTCACAAAAAGCAAATGGACGACGAAATTAAGTTGCTTATCCCCACTGATTGCAACAGAAACAAGGTGAGCCATCAACTTAAGATGACAATGATTGATGCTAAAATTTGTACGTATCTTTCGGAAGCCAGATCGAATGCATCGTGTTATCTCTGCTTAGCTAAGCCTACAGAGATGAACCGCTTGGATATTGCAACGTCAAAAACAGTGAACAGTGATGTATACGAATTTGGACTATCATCGTTACACGCTCGTATAAATACGATGGAATGCCTTTTACATATTGCATACAGACTGGACTTCAAAAAGTGGGCTGCACGAGGACAAGAGCACAAGGATTTGCTAGAGAATCGAAAAAGAATAATTCAAAATAAATTCAAAGATGAACTCAATCTATTGATTGATATTGTGAAACAAGGCTCAGGGACAACAAATGACGGGAATACAGCAAGAAGGTTCTTCGAGTTCCCCGATATAACTGCAGCCATCACTGGGTTGGATGAAGAGCTAGTCAGAAGATTTGCTGTTATTCTTCAAGCAATAACATCTGGAGAGGTAATTGAGCTAATGAAATTTAAAGAATATGCACGTAAAACTGCAGAAAGATACGTGGAGTTATATGATTGGTACCATATGTCATCGACCGTTCATAAGCTGCTGATACATGGTGCAGACATAATCGCCAATAATAACATTGTTCCGATAGGTAAGCTTTCAGAAGAAGCCTCAGAGGCCCGCAACAAAGACTTTAGGAGATTTCGGGAACATAATTCGCGAAAAATGTCCAGGCAAGCTTCAAATGCCGATATATTAAATATGCTGATTCTTTCGTCTGATCCATTAATCTCTTCTCAAAGACCGAAATTGGAAACTAAGAAAGGTAAGGATTTCTTCGCTGAAACTTTAGAATTGATCAAGTTTCCAGAATCTCCATTTGAAGTTGTAGATATGTCCAATTTGGAACCTGATTCTGAATTGGGATCAGATGAAAGCGATTTTGATTAATTAGTAGATAAGTGCTTGTTGTATTTTTATTTTATTTTTTATACATTTTTTTATCATTTAAGGAAATTTTTTATTGCCCTGTACAAATTTTTCTGATCACAAAACATGGGGTCTGTTGACTTGCATCAGCTCCCCTCCCACAAACTTTAGTTAGTAATGTTATTTTTTTCTTTTGTAACTCTAGTCTTTAAGAGGCCTTGTTTGTAGAGATAAATAGACATTTTTATTTATTTATTTCTTGTATTGTTTTGTATAGTATTATCATACATAAGTAGTGTGTAGTAGGAGAGTTTAATTTTTTATTAATAGTTCTTTATTTTTATTTGAATATTATATAGGAAAATGTTATATAGTATACATTTTTTCATTTTTTTAATCAAGTGTTTTTGATATTTTTTGTCATAGTATTTGATATTTAAGCTCATTTAAATAATTTAATAAGCTAGCAACAATAAATATATGATATTTATAAATGAACAAAAGTATAATTATTTACTGCCCTCACTTCTCATAACTTATTAACTCTACAACGTGTCTGGGTTGCATGCTCTTACAAAATGATAATACACAATTTTTATCACTCATTTAGAGAATATTTAGAGTGGATGCCGAAAAATTAAGCTTTAAACTAAATAAAAAATGTACATTATACTTAACGATTTTTAAAAAAAATTCTGCAGCTGTAACCGTTGTATGTGATATGTCAAAAAATTACAAATAATTAGTAGTAACACTCCCTAGAAGGATATTACGGTTTGACTTGCAGGTCCGTAGAAAATCGGATTTTTCAAGAAAGCTCTATACAATTTTTTCTCGAAAACAATATAAATCATTCGCATAAATGCCCAATTACTTTTTTTTACATATGTAGGCTTAGTTACTGTAAACAAAAGCCATATCCAACAAAAACAGCGATATTTATGAATTAACATTCCTATGTCTATGAAAGCTGATTTTCGTCCCACTGTGCGGCGTGCGCATAATATAACAAACATAATAGTTATATATACATATATGTATATATGTATATATATGTTTATATTTTTTTTCACAATTCATTCACTAATTAATCGATAGGAACTTCGTTCCATCCGGGTGTCCTTTGACACCTCTCAAGTTTTTTTATTTCTCATAAACCGACTTTTTTCCAACAACTGGGATTGATGTGCGACCATAGGATCGATAACCTTCTCTTTTTTGCAAATAACTATCTTTTTTAGGCTTGTAACTATCGAATTTTATCTTCGAGTTGGACTGGAATCCCACAGGGCGTTTACGCGGCCTATAATCTTTTTTATGTCTCGACGCCTGTTGATTCGTGTCGAATGCCTCAGAGAAATCCTTTTTTTTCTTCGGCTTTTCTTTCATAGTATCTTTTTTCCAAGATTTTTCAACACTCTCATCTTTGCCAAATTCTGGATCCGACAAGGCCTTCTGGCTGCGTCTCTTAGCTGACAATAATTCTCTTATTTCATCTGATGATGCTGAAATTATAAAATTAATACAGTGTTCACCGTTTTGGCGGCTTTTACCACCGTTACAGAAAGAATATTTAATGTCCAAGAAAAGAAACGGTGAAAGAAAGAATGATTGTTACTTTTCTTTCTTCTTTTGGAAATTTCAAAGTAATTCAGTTCAATGATGTTGGTTGGAACATATCTGTACCAAATTAGGCAGCGGAAAAGTCCCTGACCATTGTTAATGAGAAAATCTATCGCAAAGGCAAGTAATGTTGGAGAATGTACGAGGTCTTATTATGTACTGACTGTCACAGAGCACTTCGTAGCGCTCTACAATTCATAAACAAATTTGGTGACATTAGGGGGATTCATCATCACAACCCATAACTGTCCCACTGCTGGGCACGGGTCTCCTCTCACAGTGTGAGGGGGATAGGCCATAGTCCACCACGCTGGCCAAGTGCGGATTGGCGGACTTCACACACCTCTGAGAACATTATGGAGAACTCTCAGGTGTGCAGGTTTCCTCACGATGTTTTCCTTCACCGAAGCAAGTGATAATTAAATTTTAATACGCACATAATTTTTGAAAATTAGTGGTGCGTGCGGGGTTTTAACCCGGAACCTCCGGTTCGGCAGTCCAACGTTCAACCACACCGCTATCACTGCTTTTTGGAGGGGGATTACTACTGATAAATAAAGTAATGACTTACGTAACATAGAATTTTTCCTTATATCCTGCAAAACATTTTTCAGGTTTCTTCGCTTATCGTCCGACTCTTCAGATGACGAAGAAGATGATGTGGATAATATTGGTGATTGTCTAAAAAGAGAAGTCTTTGAAGATCTTATCAGTACTGTTAATTGGCTAATTTCAATGTCAGTAAAAAACAAAAAAACGTTGCCTACAGCCGCAGCCTGGTATTAATTACACTATTTTTGATCGGTAGTTACACTTCTAGTATTTTTCACTGATTGAGCTATATTTCAATTGCCGTTATAAAACATATAAAACTTACTCAATTTGTCTTCTTAACTGATTGATGAACGTTTCCTCTTTGACATTGTGTCCGTTAACGTATTCCTCTAGAACTTCAGGGTTGCTAATCATAATAACAGGATCAGGCTGTACTTCTTTGTTCTTTTCATATGCATCATAATTCTTCTGTACCACACGAAGTATGTTTTGCAAGTTCTGACTTATTTTATCGCTAACTTCTTTCTTGTACTGATTAAGTTGGCCTGTTTAGAAAACTAATAATTTTTTATTTTTGTCCATTAAATCTATACCAATAAATAAAATTGGAGTGTCAGTTTGTAATATTAAAATAACCACTTTTTACTAGTTGTATACTTTGTGCATATACCAAAATAATATTTTTTACAATTTTTGTCTGTCTGTCTGTCTGTTTGTTCCGGCTAATCTCTGGAACGGTTGGATCGATTTTGACGGGACTTTCACTGGCCGATTGCTGACATCATAAGGAGTAACTAAGGCTACTTTTATTTTAGATTTTTGGAACGAAGTTCCTTACGGCAGGCTTGGAGGGGATAGGGATTTTGCTGCGCGACCGAACTGAAAAAAGTGTGATAGTAAAACCGTAAGAAAAAATCCGTGGAAAAAGGTGCGTGGAATAAAACGTGGAAGAAGTGCGTGGAATAAAACCGTTAAATGAGACGTAGCCGAAGGAACTTCGTTCCTACCTGGTGTCCCACGACACAATTTAATTTTGTTAAATTCCACGCGGACGCACGCAATAGAATCCGAAACAATGATTTTTGAAGTTATACTTCTTTAGGCGCGTTATGAGAAAATGATGAGAGTGAAATTTTAATACGTGAAGTTGGCTACGACACCTAAATTTAACAGCATGAAGTTAGTTCTAGGTGGTATGAAAATTGATAACTATGTTCAAGTTGTTTAAATTCTAGTATTTTTTAGTTTGATTTGATACACATATAATTTATTTAATTGCAATATCACAGTTCATAAATTATAACTATTTAAAGATAATTTAAAATGAAAATACGACATTGATTGTTTTATAAGCACAGCGCCATCTAGGGGTGAACCTTCCTAACTTAAAGAATAAGAACGCCATCGGCCTAGCGCCATCTAGTAAATAATAGTAGAATAATAGAACTCGTTAGTATGGATTAAGTAGATAGTTGGCGGTATATTAATAATAGATACAAATAAAATAATAATAATATTTCTCATTATATTATTATAATAAATGAAATTTTTTAAAAGATTTTTATCTTGTTACGCCAAAGAAGTATAACTTCTAAAGCGTGTACATAAGTACACACACATTAATTTTTTTAGAATTATGTTTGTCTGTGGTTTTGTACGCGCTAATCTCCGAAATGGCTTATTCGATTTGGGTGTGGTATTCACTAATGTTGTGGTAAGCTTCGCTTAACATTTAGTGTTTGTTTTTAATCAATCGGTTGAGAAATAAAACACTTGTCAGTATAAAAAGTCACGCGTAACAAATTCCGAATGTACTGTAGGTACTGTATACTAAGGGTATCTACTAATGTGCGTTCTAAGGGACATGTTTCCCGAAGCGAAGCGAGAGGGTTTACTAATATGTACTAAATACCTCTATTTTCTTATTTATTAAGCAGTGATAGGCGTGTGGTTGAACGTTGGACTGCCGAACCGGAGGTTCCGGGTTCAAACCCCGCACGCACCACTAATTTTCAAAAAATATGTGCGTATTAAAATGTAATTATCACTTGCTTCGGTGAAGGAAAACATCGTGAGGAAACCTGCACACCCGAGAGTTCTCCATAATGTTCTCGAAGGTGTGTGAAGTCCGCCAATCCGCACTTGGCCAGCGTGGTGGACTATGGCATGTACCCCTCACACTGTGAGAGGAGACCCGTGCCCAGCAGTGGGACAGTTATGGGTTGTGATGATGATGACCTCTATTTTCTAGATTTTTCATAAAATCTCGATCATTGAGTGTTTTTATTCGTTTCTCCTGTTGCGAATTCAACAAGTCTACCAAACGCAGCAGCTGGTTAGTATTTGCACTGTGTCTTCCGATGTTTCCCTCTGAGAGCACTGATTTTGAGGTTACCACCATGTGTAGGGCAGCTGAAAAAAATAATTAAAGTGAGACTTCTTTAGCCGCACTGAGATTAAAAATTCAAGGCCTAAGTATTCCGAGCTGTAGGTATTAAAATAAGAGTTAGGGCGCGTTCACATAGGACGTCCGTTTTACTGGATCCAGAAAACTGGATAGAGTAAAACGGAAGGTAACATTCACACAGCATTTTGAGCGCGTTCACATAGAACGTCCGTTTTACTGGATCCGTTTTAACGGGTCAGTATTTCCGTTGTGTGTGGGATTTTTTACTGGATCCGGTATACTGGATTCTGTGTGAAATCGCTCATACAACTACATATGCTACTAGCATCCAGTATTCCGGATCTAGTAAAACGGACGTCCTATGTGAACGCGCCCTTATTGCGTTGAACCTGTAACGTGTTTTCTCCTCTTTTCGCGGTGCTTCGTAGATCTCTCTGATATGTACTATAAACCCTCAATAAACAGTTAAATACCCTATAAGCGCTAAACACCCAATATACGCTAAACACCCAATATACGCTAAACACCCAATATAAGCTAAACACTCAATATACGCTAAACACCCAATATACGCTAAACACCCAATAAGCGCTAAACACCCAATATACGCTAAACACCCAATATACGCTAAGCACCCAATAAACGCTAAACACCCAATAAACGCTAAACACCCAATAAACGCTAAACATCCAATAAACGCTTAAACGAACCTAGTGCCCTCCTCATATCAATAATGTGGATAGGATCTAGGATTCCCGGTGTCTAGAGAGAACTTGAGAACTAACATTTCCTTTTTAAATAGATTTATGATACAAAAGAGCATGCAGCGCCTTCCACTGCCGTCCAATACAACTGTGACCGACACGGAACAAGACTCACATCGGGACTAGGATGGTTAGTCGGTTAGCAGACGGTGTTAAAACATTAGTTGGTTAGTTCGTTAATAGGTATAAGGACTATAGGGACTGTTAGTGATAGTTAGTCTTGTTAGTTGTTCTTAGTAAGAGTATCTCCGCTGCTTGCTCGCTCGCTCGCGTTCGCTCCAGCAATCCGCTGAAACGATTAGTGGCCAACTCATGTGTTGGAAGTTTTATGCCATCTGAAAGCTTCCGGTGTGGCTTAACGATTGTTAACTATCGATAACAACCGGGGCCGACTGCATTACGTGCCCTCCAAAGCACGGAAGCGCCCAAGTTTATCCTAGCGGTCACCCATCCAACTACCGACCGCCCGCTGTTGCTTAACTTTGTCGATCACTTATCGACGCGAGCCGCCGGGCTGTTAGCAATTCAAATTCTTACCAAAGATTAAAACAAAGTTGAAAATCATATTCAAAGCGATTTAACACATGTTCAGAGTAGAATATATTTTTATTTTACTTGCATCGGTAAAAACCATTTATTTACGCAATAAAATTGTTATTGTTCATAAAATTTATATCCTTACTGTAATTATATTTCTGGTCCCTACGTACCTAGAGATGGTTACTAGAGCAATACGCAGTGACTATTTACTAGTTAAAAAATAAAAAATTGGTTGTCTGTAAAGTCGGTTTACTGACGATAGTTGAACGTGACAACGTCTTAAGAAAATAATTTCCTTTGAATAAAAATGAATGCTGGATACTTATACATCCTACATCGTGATTCAGAATTATAGCGCCCCACTACTCAACGCCATCTAGTGTACTGCGAGTGAACTACCAGCTCAGCCAGCCTTCCTCCATCGATAAATGGACCCAATCGAACTTAATGAATAATTGTTCACTGCACAATACATAGATGGCGCTGGTATAATAATTCACCAACGGTAACGACGGTAACGCATGAGTCATGTTTTTTCATGCGTGCCACCGAATTATAAGACGTTGTCACGTCAAAAATGCGGACTGCCGACAAAAGTGAAAGTTTTTTTTTTACAATAACTTAATACTGAGCAGACCGCAGCGCGTGGCCGGTCCGGCGCACCACGTCACAGCATGTTTCTGCCGCGAACCCAAAAGATTTTCCACAACCAAAAAATGGCTTGTCTGCAAAGTCGGTTTACGGACGATAGTTTTACGTGATATTGTCAAGAGTATTGTTCTTATTTGGTCACAGATGTGTTGCTACACTCAAAAAAAATGTGTAAAATTCACACGTGCAAGAAGTGAAAGTTCAATTAATAGTTTGGTTAGATGTCATTACTATTGTTTTAGCGCTGCAGCGAACTTTAGTTCTAACTTTTGCTAATGGTCCTGCCTTTATCGCTTCCGTTTCGTTTCATTTGCGCGTCATTTCCGTTTCATCGAATTCCAAATCACAACGGTACTATAGAAGTTTTCACTTCAAAATTCATAGTCGCCTCCTAAAAATTCCACCGCTACTGAAACCGAAACATATTTGCTGTTATAACAATTATTCATCATCATCATCACAACCCATAACTGTCCCACTGCTGGGCACGGGTCTCCTCTCACAGTGTGAAGGGTACAGGCCATAGTCCACCACGCTGGCCAAGTGCGGATTGGTGGACTTCACACACCTTTGAGAACATTATGGAGAACTCTCAGGTGTGCAGGTTTCCTCACGATGTTTTCCTTCACCGAAGCAAGTGATAATTAAATTTTTAATACGCACATAATTATTGAAAATTAGTGGTGCGTGCGGGGTTTGAACCCGGAACCTCCGGTTCGGCAGTCCAACGTTCAACCACACCGCTATCACTGCTTTAACACGATTATTACACAACACACAACAATTAGGTATTACACGGTAGTAATGGTATTCAGTATAATTTATAATAATATCAATAAAGTCGAATGGATTGACGTCAGAATTATTTAAATGAACGCACTAAACTTTGTCTCTAGATCAACACAAAGGAATATAAATAACCACATACGTTGAATAACACAATGTGTTTAAACTTCACGTAAACACCTGTGTTGACATGAACAGTAATCATTCATACTCTATTTATGTAATTATAAAGAACTAGCTGACCTGGCAGACGTTGTCCTGCAACACGTATTCTTATCCTTACTAATATTATAAATGCGTTAGTTTGTATAAATGTGTTGAACGCAAAAACTACTGAACGGATTTAGATGAAACTTAACATTAACATAGTTTATACATGTGAGTAACATGGTCTACAATTTATAAAGATTTTTTTATAATTGGGCATAATAATTATAACGATAAGTCGGAAAAAATCCTGCCCTCTGAGAGCTATATTGGCGTGCGCTGCCTAAACCGTTCGAGATACACGAAGATAATGTTGTATCGTTTGACTGTTTGTCTTAAAAAGTCCTAAATAAAAGTGCGCGACAGTGTTTATTTACTTTTTAAGTGTAAGCCACTGTACTAATCTACTTATATTAAAAATCGGGTGGGCCTGTGTCGGTCCATATGGCCGTTGGTTTTAACGTAAAACGTCTATATGTAGCGCTATGTAGTCGCTTTTAGTGTGAAAGATTGAAACACAACAGATTGGCTTCGTTTGAAATATTAAGCTATTGCATAGCTTTTATCGCGGGCCTTGAGCGTGGGGACCGAATCCAGAAATTCCGTAACGAAAAAAACCTAACACCCCCAATCAGCGCCATCTAGTACCTTAATACTAAGGTATGGTACGTATGTTTTCTACAAACTAGATGGCGCTGTTCTGATACAACTATATAACTTCTAATAATTATAATTGCATAAGTTGATAAAAAATGCTATGCAATAGCTTTACCGCGGCAGTCTCCGAGTGCCACATTTGATTTTTTAATATAATCTTGCATTGAATAGGTTAGTAAAAATATATACGACAATGATATGGTCCAGTCATCATTTAGCGAAATCGGCGTCGTTTACTGAGCGTGCATTCGCAGATTTGGGCCACGCCCGAAAACGCCTCGCTTCCTCGGCGTCTGGCATTAGAGTGCCCATAACCCTCTTACACTTGAAGCGCTCATAGCCCGGCGGCTTGCGTCGATCTCAAGTGATCGACAAAGTTAAGCAACAGCGGGCGCGGTCGGTAGTTGGATGGGTGACCGCCAGTGGCAACATTTCTTGAGCGCTTCCGTGCTTCGGAGGGCACGTAAAGCCGTCGGTCCCGGTTGTTATCATTTGGTAGCAGTCGTTAAGCCATGTCGGATACCTTCGGGCGGCTTAAAATATCCGACACTTGGGTTGGCCACTAACCCCTCCACCAATCCGCACTGGAGCAGCGTGGTGGAGTATGCTCTAGGCCTCCTCAGGCACGAGGAGAGACCCGCGTGCTCAGTAGTGGGCCATTAATGGGTCGTAGCCAGCCAGCCAACCCTCTTACCTCTTACCTTACTTATCTTACCACTTACTTACCTCTTATCTTATCTACCCTCTTACCGACGATAGCCGTGCTTTATATTTTAATTGGTAATACACGAAAGAATCACCGCGCTATCACGTGTGAGTCGTGAGTTTACTGAATAGAGGGAACCTTATTACAAAGTATCTGAGTAGCTTCTTGATTCTAAAATACATCTTACGAATTTTTGATCAGGACAGGTGTCCTGACGCGAGTTTAACATTTTTTACCCATCCTAAAAAGTGCGCAACGCCGCTAAAGAAGTTTTCACTTTAAAAAAATTAGATTTAGTCGCGCTATTCTCGAATTTTGCGCTTAGCAACATTCATTGTTATAGTAATTTCATATTTTAGGTGTAATACGCATTTATATAAACAAAGTGTCTTTGGAAAAATTAATACGATCTATAATAAATTTCCACATTCGATTCGGTCCACCGCTGATACAGATTACTTTAAAAGAAAACCACAGGAGCTTCTAACTGAGCAATAATTTCTAGCTGACGAATTGTAAATATAATTTTTTTTCTGCATAATAATTAGTATATGTTTTTTTTGGAACTTGACATACTGTATTTTTATGAATAATTTAATTTATAATGTAGAACTAATTTTATTATTATAATATAATTATGTAGATAATGTAGTATTAATTTATAAAATTGTACGCCCATATGTGGCAGGGATTTGGCATGTGATAAGCATAATTATATTGACTTAGAACCTGTATTGTAATCCAAATTTCACAATAAATTGATTTTGATTCTGACCTATAAAGATTAATTAATATAATCATAACAATACCTTGTAATAATTCAATAAATAATTTAGTCACTTGATTTATTTATTTATTTATTTATTTAGCAAATTTATTTAGAAACAACATTAATTAGAGCCCTTTTGCACTCGTTTAGTGTGCAACTGATTTGCCACTAGCGGTCACCCATCCAACTACCGACCGCGCCCGCTATTGCTTAACTTTGTCGATCAAATAATTCGACGAATGCCTCCAAGCGATATAATTATTGTATATTATGTAATGCTGATGTAATTGTCTAAATACATAGTTATCAAGGTTAGACTACATTTTCCATCACACCATAATTACATAGGCAACTCTGAACAATTTATTATAATTATATTCTTATTATTTGGTTGTCATAAGAACAAGTAACAAATTGCTGACAATATTTTTCAACAACTTTAACCGATCACAATGTGTACAGGTGTTCCACATTTGAGTAAATAATGCGTCAAAGATATTTAATTCGGACGGTATTTAATCCATTACAAACTGCCGTGGGTTCGCTTGAAAGCTGTGGAATCTATAACATAATACAATCTGTAACTGATCGCTGTCTGTACGTGGAACATGTACGAAAAAAACTATTATTGAGGCCTTTATTGTTCATGGATTTAAGTTAGCAAACGAGCTCCACCTTCCGCTCACAGAACAAGACTCAAAGCCGTGTATTTTAACTGTCTTCCTTCACTGTCGCACTCTTTGCAGGGGACTGATGTGAGGGCCGTAGACAGAGATAGATATAGGTGAGCGTGGCCAACATGAGACAGCACGAGAAACTACAATTGTACGTGGCACCAGAGAAATTCAATGGGGAGCTGTCAAATTGCTCGTAAGCAACTGAGCTTTCCTTGAAAAACCGGCACGCAAAGTGAGACCAAACATCGTATCATTCTGTGTCGTTTTGCGTCGGCGTAAGATGTTCCTTTTCTTGTGTGATTGCGATGGTCACTGATCAGCCATGACCACTGCGAAATATCGGCGTACAAAAAATACATATCATGAGTACCCGCATCATAATAAAATGTGTGCAATCCGCGATGAGTTAAAAACCAACGATAAAAACAAAAAACAATAAAAGGCACTCGGAGACTGCCGCGGTAAAGCTATTGCATAGCATTTTTTATCAACTTATGCAATTATAATTATTAGAAGTTATATAGTTATATCAGAACAGCGCCATCTAGTTTGTAGAAAACATACGTACCATACCTTAGTATTAAGGTACTAGATGGCGCTGATTGGGGGTGTTAGGTTTTTTTCGTTACGGAATTTCTGGATTCGGTCCCCACGCTCAAGGCCCGCGATAAAAGCTATGCAATAGCTTAAAATCGGTCAAGTGCGAGTTTACTCGCGCACACAGGGTTCCGCACTAACTTGTACATAAGTAATTAATTAGTTCATTCCGTTTGCAATGGTTTTTTTGTCTGATATAAGACAAGTGTAAATTACCAATTTGCGGATTTACCTTTATTAAACTGCAAGTTCTCATTTCTTGTCAAACTCAAACTGAAATCATTTATTTCACGTAGGTATTTTGAATACACAATTAAACGTCACTTTTTGCATATACCGCCGTTTCGCTAAGGTGCCTTTAAATTTTAAATCTTAGAGGAGAAAAAGAAACGGCGAAAGAAAACTCCTCGGCACATCTTTTAAAAATAGTGCTTAAAAACTAATTACAATATTTTTGCCAGGTACCTACTACCATTTTATACCTAAATACTAACTTAGCGGAACTGGTTGCGGATGTCTATTACCAAGCATCCTTGTCATTAATATACTCATCGATAGTATAATAACATGTCAAATTTCATGATTCTACGTCAACGGGAAGTGCCCGGGAATTTTTATTACCGTGCAAACGTGAAATTATAAACTTGACCGTTAGTAGAAGCTTATATAATGAGATAGGCATATCCTTTTCCTGTTGTGTATGTTCCTCTCTTTCTACCCTATATACGTCTGTCTCTTTCGCACACCCCACCACCAGGCGTGCGGGCTTGCCTAGAAGCCTCCGTATTTTGTCTTCATTGGCGTGAATTTTCCTGTTGAGTTCACATCAAGATACTTGTGTTTAAAATTTTATTTAACAATACTGTATACTTCATTAAAGTTTGTCGTAAGTGAAATAAGTTAATAGTGGTAATTACATTACGACGAGGTTCCACGTAAGTTGCATAAGTATCTTATAATAATATAACGGTGTTACCGTTCGGTATAAAATAGTATTATACTAATCCACCCTCAATATTTTTTATTTTTCTGAATGTTCGTTTTATGGTTATTTTTAGATTTGTTTATCCAAAAAGTGATTAAATATGGATAACGATGATCAGAACGAAACCGTTGCTAAGGAGGTTTCTCAACCTCATGCTAGTAAATCACGTTTGCATGAGACGCGGTCCACATCGTCGAGCAGTAACAGTACCAGCTCGACATTCTAATTAAGAGTCTTAATTCTTCCAAATCTTCGCGAGATTTAAGGAAGAAGAAAAAGAAGTCGAAGCATCGTCGTTCTAAAAGGCAGAGGCAGCGTGATCGCCGTCTTATAGAAAAATTAGCTAGTGACGTCGGCCAATTGCAAAAAACTGTTCAGGGTTTTGGAAATAATTTACGTAACAGTTGTGATAATGATAATGAATCGTTTATGTTCGATGTTAGCCGCGAACTTTATAATGACTGTTGCGCTACGCAAGTGCCTATGACTGACAAGAATTTTGACATTCCCGATTTTTCATTCGATATCGAGACAAAACTTAAAGATCCCTCGGTTCCAAAAACTCCTGATACTTTTTTAAAAATGTTAGACGAAGTTCAACAGTTTGGTAATAGTGCATGATCCGAAATTAGATATTCTGAAACCCAAAAATTATACAATCATTGACCCGGATTTATCGAACTCGAAACAAACGAAGAGGTGAGGGCGTATGATACCATACGCCATTTAGCTTATTCCGATAAATCATATGCGGCAATCACTTTTAGCATTTTAAAGCAAAAAGAAGTTATTTTACATGGCCTACGTAATTTAATTTCATGGTCTAGGTCTCCTCACGCTACTCTTGTTAATCTGAACGAAAAAATTGGCGAAATTTTCCTCAAAGGCGAATTTGTGAAGGTATCCCAAGATCTTTTACAATTGGCTTGCGGTCACAGAGCTGAAACCATAGAAATGAGAAGGGATGGCATCCTTAAATCAGTTAAAGACTCACTAATTAAGGTGTCATTAAATAAAATCCCCCCTTCAAATACTCATATTTTCGAACCCTCAGCTTTTACATCTGCATTAGAAAAAGCAGGGGGGGTTAGAAAAACCTTTTGGC
The DNA here is from genome assembly GCA_905404295.2 of Ochlodes sylvanus. NCBI lineage: Eukaryota > Metazoa > Arthropoda > Insecta > Lepidoptera > Hesperiidae > Ochlodes > Ochlodes sylvanus. The sequence continues at coordinate 1,154,702 of FR990150.1, forward strand.
CGGTTAACCAAACTTTTAGTGGCAATGCTTCGCAGGCAAAGCCTCCCCTCGCAGGGGTTAGCACGTAATCACGTACCATTACATGGTCAGTCTCGTTGTTGCCATGATCATCATGCCATGTTCATAGCCATTATAATCAGCCCTCGCAGGGCTTTCAACATGCTTTCCATTCTCAGCCCAAAGCACAGAGCGGAGGCAGAGAGCAGCAGAACTATAATACTAATTATAGAAATACTTCCTTTCGATCTCGCGGATCGACACAATGTGGACAGCCACAAAGAAGACGCAAGCGTCGCTTCTCGCCGCCTGGCTATAAAGGCAATAAGAAACAAAAACAATGACTCGCGGTCGATTCAGTTCCAGGCAGGTCGACTGGCTCGTCATGTCAGTCGATGGAGGGAAATGGGAGCTTCAGATGTGGTTATACAAATAATAACAGGGCATCGCATACCCTTCTTACAAAAGCCTCCCTTGATTTCACCAAATCTAATAAGCAAACGTCTTCGCACAATTCAGAAGGTCGAGATGGACTTAATAATTCGTCAAATGAAAAATCAGGGAGTTTTGGTCACAGCGGATTACTCTGCAAGCTTTGTGTCCCCAATGTTTGTAGTACCAAAAAGCGACGGCGCATACCGGCCCATATTCAATCTGAGGTCGTTGAATTGGTATGTAATAACAAGTCGCTTCCGGTTAATAAACATGTACCGTGTGCCAGAGTTCATTCAGTCTCAAGATTGGATGTGCAAAGTCGACCTATCGCAAGCATATTTCAATATACCGATAGCTCAGTCACACAGACGGTTTCTGCGCCTCCTGTACAAGGACGAAGTCCTCGGAATGACCTGTCTGCCATTCGGTTTAAGCACAGCGCCGAAGGTATTTGCGTGTTCACAAACTGGATAGCACAAACTCTTTGAGAAAGAGGCATCAGGATAATTGTCTATCTCGACGATTTCTTACTTGCACACCAGAATCCCCATGTGCTGGCCGAGCACATAACTGTACTTGTAGAAACATTGGAAGACCTCGGTTTCACAATAAATTACGAAAAGTCTGCTCTTGTTCCACAGAAACAAATTACCTTCCTAGGCATTATCTGGGACCCTTGGAACAATTTCAAAAAACTGCCAGCACAAAAGTCAGCTACTGTGGTCACCAAGATATCCCAGGTTTTAAAAACGGGCAAAGTATCACTCAAAGAGCTTCAAAGCATTGTAGGTCTCCTAAATTTTGCCAGTTTTGTTGTACCACGGGGCAGAATGAACCACAGATCAACACTAATGTTTCTAAATTCCCTGCTGAGACACCCATCACAGGCCAGATATGCTCTGCCGGGCATAGTGTTAGAAGAAATGCACTGGTGGCTGCAAAATTGTCATCTTGCTTCCCTGATTCATATACCACCAACAACGCATTTTCTTGCCACGGATGCCTCAGACACCGCATGGGGAGCACAACTGAACAATCAGGCCATGTCGGGCAATTGGGAATTAGAAGAGAAACATCTGCACTGCAATGTAAAGGAACTGCTAGCAATTCTCAAAGTCCTAGAGTTACAGGCTGCACAGATGACAGGAGGGTCGCTTCTCGTTCAATCAGACAACCGGTCTGCGGTAGCTTATCTGCGCAACGAGGGCGGGACCAAGTCCCAGTCACTCCTGAACCTAACTTATCGAATCTTACAGATCCTAGACCATTATCAGATTCATTGCAAAATTTATCACATTCCGGGGAAATTCAACAACCACGCCGATTGCTTATCGAGGCACCGACGTCCTCCGGAATGGCATCTACTTCCGAATTGCACGGAAATGATATTTTCAAAGATGGGGACGCCCGTGATCGACCTGTTCGCGTCCAAGACAGCTCGAGTACTAGCGAATTATGTAACCCTAGACCTCAACGACCAGAATGCGATGTTTCACGACGCGTTCATTGTAACGTGGAATTTCCCACTCGCATGGATATTTCCGCCACCGTTTCTAATCCCTCGTGTATTGATGCACCTCAATCAAGCAACAGGCGTGTATTTGATAGTAGTGCCACGGTGGAAAAAGGTGTTCTGGCGAGCGGACCTGAAATCACGAGCGATTGCGGCTCCGTTTACCTTAACGAATCTGAAACGGTTCCTGATCGACACAACGACAGGGTTACCCCCTCCCAAGGTTCAAGACATGATTTTGGAAATTTGGAAATGTGGGGGTGGGGTGAAAAAATAAAAAATTGGGATCCAAATCAAATTTCTTTATTGAAATCGTCGTGGCGAACGTCCACTCTGAAAACCTACCGAACTCCCTGGAATCGCTGGGTCTCATGGTCGAAACAACATAACATAAATCCATTCCATCCCGAAGGATCTGAACTTGCACAATTTTTGGCATATTTGTATCTAAAATTTAAATTTTCTTACAATACAATTCTTCTTCACAAATCAGTAATTTCCACACTCTGTAACACAAAGCTGTCTGGTAAGTTATCTGAAGATGTACTTGTGAAGCACGTGCTGAAATCAATATCTTTAAAAAGTCCCAAGACACCAAAACCCCCTGTTTGGGACGTTGACACACTAACCACTTTTATGAGTAATTACTCCATTGAAGAAACAAATAGCTTTCAGATTGTAAGACATACGGCAGCCTTGTTGTGTCTTTGTTCAGGTCGCAGGATCCACGACTTAACCCTGTTATGTGTTGATAGCAAACATTGTTCTATTCAAGATGACTGTATAGTTTTCTGGCCCTTGTTTGGGTCCAAGACCGACTGTAGAGATTATAAGCAATCAGGCTGGAAGCTTTTAAATAACGCAGAGAATCAAAATTTAAATCCCATTTACTGGATCAATAAAACAATAAATATTTTAAATGATAGGCGTAGGAACTCGGGTTCTACAAATTTATTTATATCTTTGCGGGGTAAACCATCACCTGCTTCTCGTACCGTCATTGCAGGATGGTTTAAGACTCTTCTAAAGGAAGCAGGCATCTCAGATACCCCGGGAAGCGTACGCGCTACTGTTGCTTCCAGAAATTGGGTAAACAATTTTTCTATTGACGAGATTTTAGCTAGAGGCAACTGGAAATCCGTAAAGACCTTTCAAAAATTTTACGGTCGTGAAGTTATTATTTCGTCGGGCACTAATTTAATTTCCAATTCTGTCACACCTCTGTTTGATGCGGCACCTTGATTTTTATATTTCAGGCGTTAACTACAGTTCAATAACATTATCACAGTACTTCAGTTGTGGTATATGGCTAGACCAATTAAGTGTTTATTTAATTAGCATTCAGTTGATAATAGTATTATGTATGTAAATACAATTGGGTATTAAAATTATTATTTCCTTTCGCACATGCATTTTTCTATTCTGATACTCATAATAGGTACTATAAACCTAGTCACATTGGCGTTTACATTCCACCAGGCGATAACAAACAGGTCTCATTATATAAGCTTCTACTAACGGTCAAGTTTATAATAGACTCGGTTTACCTGAAATATACTTACCTTAGTAGAAGCTTACTTTTAATTTCTGCCTGGTGGCTTTTTGAATTCGATGCAATGCACAGGACAAAATACGGAGGCTTCTAGGCAAGCCCGCAGGCCTGGTGGTGGAGTGTGCGAAAGAGACAGACGTATATAGGGTAGAAAGAGAGGAACATACACAACAGGAACAGGATATGCCTATCTCATTATATAAGCTTCTACTAAGGTAAGTTTTATTTCAGGTAAAACGAGTCTAATATGCATCGTAACCGAAACATAGACGGCCGTATCTTTTGATTGCGTTGACTTAGAAGTTTGATTTTTTTTCTGCTCCAAGGGATTGCAGACCTGAGTATTTGATATTAATTGTGTAAACATGTGTGGTGTGAAGTTGGTTAAAAGCAATTTGTCGTGCAAAGCCGCGGTTTTTAGTCCTTCTAATATTATAAATGCGAAAGTTTATAAGAATGTATGTTTGTTACTATTTCACGCAAAAACTACTAAACAGATTTAAATGAGACTCTACTCAAATATAGCTTATACATCAGAATAATACATAGTCTTTAATTTATATTTTTTTGTGTTATTTGGCTATAATATAGCGAAAAGTCGAAAAATGCTGACTTCTGAGAGCTATTTTCGCGTGCGCTGCCTAAACCGTTCGAGTTACACGAAGATAATTTTATTTTAGAAAGCCACTATATCCAAAATAGTGACTGCCTCGCGGGCAAAGCCAGCAGCAAAGACCTGGTCTTACAATAAATATACAATAAAATAAAATTATATAACCATGCGTCACACTTAAGCATATAATTGTGGCCATTCAATTTTATATTTGAAGGACACTCTCTGTAAATAATGGATGGTATAAATACCGCGGCTGTTTTAGTATCGACATATCATTTCTTGGTTGTTATCTCTCCTGAAAACCAACGCCACACCAACAAAATGAAGGTCACTCTTGCAGTTTTGGTTGTCATGGTAAGAAATTTTTAAATTGTTTATCGATTTTGTATTTGCCATTCTGAATAATCGGCCATTAATGTTCATCGTCATCATCCCAGTGCTGGGCCCGAGTCTCCTCTGATAACGTGAGGGGTACAGGCCATAGTCCACCACGCTGGCCAAGTGCGGATTGGCGGACTTCACACTCCTTTGAGAACATTATGGAGAGCTCTCAAGTGTCATTCATTCCTCACGATGTTTATTATTTTTATAAACAAACATACAACTTAAAAGTTACCTTATAAGTTATTGGTTGTTAGTTTTCGACTAAACTAAAGCCCGCAATTTTAATTTTGATTTGATTTGATTTTGAAAATGAATCTTAAAACCTAACAGCAATTCTCATTTACTATGCCTTACTGGGATATATACTCGTAGGTTTTTTTTAAATAGGAACATTAATTTCACAAAATTTTCCCCTGGTAGATGTGTAGCAACCCTACATTTATAAAAATACCTAGTTTACAAATTCAACCCTAGCTTTACGTTGCCATGGCATTATACATAACATTCGTGTGTCACTGTCACCACTAACAATTTAAAATTAACCCCATTACAAAGTATCTGAGTACCTTTTTGATTTTAAAATACCCGTCTTACGAATTTTGGATACGTGTCTTGACGCGAGTTTAACATTTTTTACCCATCATTAAAAAGTGCACAATGCTAAAAAGGTTTCACTTCAAAAGCGTGTGCGTCTCGCGACGCCCTACAGAAGTGATAATGGAAACTAAATCTAAGTTGAACTATTTAATATTGAAATTGTTTAACTTGAGACAACCTTAGGTTATTACTTAAATTTTATATATCTTAAATAAGATAATGTAAGGAAAGTTAATTTATTAATAGTCTTTTATTGATTATAAAATATGTTGTAAGTTGTAAAATTATGTCAGTCTTTCATGTCAGGTATTGATCCGTATAAACAGTCTTGACAGACGAATACACCAATAGATGTAATACTGACAAATCCTGTAGGTCACAAAAAACGTGATGCGAAGTCTCGGGTTCGATAGATTTGTATGTGCCAGATAAATGTAATATTTATGTTCACATTGATGAGCCGGATGGCGCAATGGTTAACATGCCAGATCGTCGTTCCATTGACGCTTCCATATCAAAAAAGTTTTGTCACTGTCGCCCTCGTGAGCGCACCCCACTTTGGAAACGCGACGCGTCGAAGACAAAAAAACTTGAGAGGTGTCAGGGGACACCCGGATGGAACGAAGTTCCTTTCGATTAATAGTGAAGGAATTGTAATAAAATTTTATTCCAAAACTTCGTTCCAACAACATTAAAAACAATATGAATATTTCCCACTGGTAGCGTCATCTATCGTCAGTGACGCTAAACCTACAAATCTGAAAATGTCAAGTGTGGCACACTGCTGCCATCTATCGACAAACAAAAACTAATGACAAAACTACGCATTTGCTTATTACAAAAACGCTCCACGAGATGGCGCTCTACACAATATGCAAAAAGTGTCGTTACAACTTTTCTTCTTAATTCCGTCTAGCCCCCTTACGCAACGCGCGATAAGAAACTTCGTTCCAAAACTTTTATGTCACGCAGACAAATGTCCCCCGTGCGCGCACTCTCTTAGTGTTGTGTAGTATAGTCCGTGACATACGACACATGGTAAACTAGTGCGGGGGTGTGAGTACTCTCTACACATTTGTTAATTATTTCTCTCTTTCAGATCGGATACGCCGCATCCGCCCCATCCCTCGCACTCGTCGGTATGTAGTGTACTTCCTTAATAATCATCATCATCATCATCATCACAACCCATAACTGTCCCGAATTTACTAAAATAAAGTACCTATCCTACTCTTTATTACATCAGCAAGTGTAAGTCCCGTCAAAATCGGCCCAGCCGTTCCAGAGATTAGCCCAAACAAACAGACAGACAGACAAAAATTGTAAAAAATGCTATTTAGGTATTTGTACTGTGTTTACATCCATAAGCATTTAGTGAAAAGCGGTTAATTTAATATTACAAGCAGACACTCCAAAACAATATAATTTATTTGCAAGTATAGATTTAATACAAACGAAACTTCAAACACTTAATTTATTTATGTTTTATAGGAGATTTGTTAGGTAAAGCTGGTTGTGGAGGTGGCGGCCTACCAGGCGCAGACATTGTTGGTGGAGGCCTACCAGGCGCAGATATTGTTGGTGGAGGCCTACCAGGCGCAGATATTGTTGGTGGAGGCCTACCAGGCGCAGATATTGTTGGTGGAGGCCTACCAGGCGCAGATATTGTTGGTGGAGGCCTACCAGGCGCAGATATTGTTGGTGGAGGCCTACCAGGCGCAGATATTGTTGGTGGAGGCCTACCAGGCGCAGATATTGTTGGTGGAGGCCTACCAGGCGCAGATATTGTTGGTGGAGTCCTACCCAGCGGAGGCTGTGGACATTGTAATTAAGCAGCAAGTCTTGCCAGCCAAGTTACGAGCAACACACCAGGTAACGCGTATTCGAAGTTTGCAACATGCCAGGATACTATCATAGAAAAACGATTCGTTTTGCTTACGGATGGTTTGCTAACGTAGCCTGGTTGGTATTGGCCCTGCGAAGCAAGGGGTCCCGGGTTCGATTCCCGGGACCAGATGTTTATGTGACAGGTAAATGTTTTTCCTCGGGTGATGTGTTATTTGTGCTGTCCATGCCAGTACTGTCCATGCCAGTACTGTCCATGCCATTACCGGACATGCCAGTACTGTCCATGCCAGTACTGTCCATGCCATTACCGGACATGCCAGTACTGTCCATGCCAGTACTGTCCATGCCAGTACCGGACATGCCAGTACTGTCCATGCCAGTACTGTCCATGCCAGTACTGTCCATGCCAGTACTGTCCATGCCAGTACTGTCCATGCCAGTACTGTCCATGCCAGTACTGTCCATGCCAGTACTGTCCATGCCAGTACTGTCCATGCCAGTACTGTCCATGCCAGTACTGTCCATGCCAGTACTGTCCATGCCAGTACTGTACATGCCAGTACTGTATATGCCAGTTCTGTACATGCCAGTGCTGTACATGCTGTACATGCCAGTAGTGTGTTACTGGCGGCATGGACACTAGTGTTGGGGCACGAGTGTGTTAACGTTTATTTATTATTTATTAATTTATCTGAGGCGTAACTCAAACTTTAACGACTCGTTACTTGAAACGGTATTGACTTGAAAACGATCGGTTTAACGATTGGTTAAATTCTGTTTTGATCCTAGTTCAGGCATCAGACACTTTTAGATGTAACTTTTGTATTAACAAACTGTAAATTGTAAGTGTCAATAAACGATTTATTATTTATTGGAACGAAGTTCCTTACGGCAGGCTTGGAGGGGATAGGTTTTGCTACGGCGACCGAACTGAAAAATATATGATAGTAAAACCGTAAGAAAAAAAATGCGTGGAATAAAAGCGTTGAATGAGACGTGCACATGCGCGACAGTCGCATACACAAGCGAGTAGTGTATAATACCTTTTTTATTATTATTAAATATAAATAGTAATAAATTATCCGTCTGACAGTCACACTCTATCTCTTGAACGAAGTAGGTCCTGAAATTAACATAGAACACGTTACTGTGGCCGCTATGATAACAAATAAGTAGTGAAAACGAAAAAGTTAGGGCTCGAAGGGGGATCCCATACAAATAAAAAGATTAAATTGTGTCGTGGGATACCAGGTAGGAACGAAGTTCCTTCGGCTAATGAAGGCAACGGCGAACGAAAAGAAAGAGGGAGAAAGAGAAAGGTATTATACACAGCTCGCTTGTGTATGCGACTGTCGCGCCTGCGCACGTCTCATTTAACGGTTTTATTCCACGCATTTTTTCTTACAGTTTTACTATCACATATTTTTCAGTTCGGTCGCGCAGCAAAATCCCTATCCCCTCCAAGCCTGCCGTAAGGAACTTCGTTCCAAAAAAAAGTTAACACACTCATACCCCCGCACTAGTATTCCCCGTGTCGTACCGCATGGACAACACTAATAACTCATCACAAACACCCATGACCCGAAACATCGGAATCGAACCCGGGACCCCTCGCTTCGCAGGCAGGGCCACTACCAACTAGGCTACGGGGTCGTTAATACAATACAGTAACCCTAAAAAGGGGTTGTTTTATCTCATGAATTCATAGGTAATTTCTTTTTAAGTATGATTTTATTCATGTATTTTAATTTCATTTCAGTTTAAAGAAGATTTTGAAATAACCAAACCAAACCCAGGCAGCCAAACAGAAAAACTCACCGGAAAATAAACTTACCTTAACTGTTCAAGCCTCGTCATTACAAAAGAAATGTAATCATCAAACACAAATTATGTTTTATTTGCCCCTGTATACTATTACGCTTATCTAAGAATTTGTTGTAAATATATGGAAAAATAAAACTTATTGAATCATTCAAAACTATTTGAGCATAACAATTATTTTTCTTTTCCATCACTTACCTTACCTTAATCTAGGTAAAATAATAAATTAAAATAAATTAAAAGTCAAGCTTTTATTTAAAATTAATAAAAGTTGAGCTTTGTAGCTCGCGTAGGTTTTCTATAGTAGCGGCACAAAATTAAGGCCCCTTTGACACATTAAAATAGTGACGTGAAAAATGTTAATTTAGTATCGAAAAAATATGGTCAAGTGCGAGTGGCATCGATACGTTTTTGGAATAAAAATTTTAAGCGCCCTTTTTAATTACATAATTATTTGGAATGAGAATAGAATACTGAGTACCCCCTATTAATATCACAAGAGTCTTACGAATCGCCTTATATTTAAGGTCTCCTCGGCTTTGAGCTCAGTAGTGGGCCTTGTTGGGTTGAAATGATTTATAGTATATTCATTTATGTAATTGACTTACTTACTTTATTAAAGGTGGCACTGTATTTTGTTAGTAAAAACGTGAAGGAATTTGTTCGCGGTACCATATACTTTGTTTATATGGTCCTGCATTAGTCCATAATATTTAAATATATATATATTGTTTCAATATCCATGTAATTAATAAACTTTGGGTCCTAAGTTGTACATTCGATAAATTTTATGACTTTTTGCACATCACTATTGACAATGAAGAACAGCAATTTGCTCCTTCAAATTTATGTAATAATTTATACGAAACTTGATGATCGGACAGACGTCAAGTAAACGTCAAAGGGGCCTTCGTTTTGTGCTGATACTATAGATATTTAACGTTTTTTGGCGCTTAAAATATGTTTGTTGTTTTAATCTAACGTTTTTTATGCTTTGAGGCATTTGAGATCATAAATAGAGTCACGCAGGACTCCGATATCTTCCTTGAATGTCGTAAAAGGTGACTTATGCACCTGGCTACTTATAACCACACACCCGAGGACCGACGACAAGATTAAGGAGCTCGAAAAAGAGATAATATACAAGTTGAACTGGAGTATTGTGGCATTATATAATATTAGCAGTGATAGCGGTGTGGTTGAACGTTGGACTGCCGAACCGGAGGTTCAAACCCCGCACGCACCACTAATTTTCAAAAATTATGTGCGTATTAAAATTTAATTATCACTTGCTTCGGTGAAGGAAAACATCGTGAGGAAACCTGCACACCCGAGAGTTCTCCATAATGTTCTCAAAGGCGTGTGAAGTCCACCAATCCGCACTTGGCCAGCGTGGTGGACTATGGCCTATACCCCTCACACTGTGAGAGGAGACCCGTGCCCAACAGTGGGACAGTTATGGGTTGTGATGATGATGATGATGATGATATAATATTATGTTTGGGCAAATGGAGATCTCCGGCCGGGCAAGACGTCTTGTCATCCCCGATAGAAAAAATTGTAAAGGGGCAAATTAATACACGAGCTCCATTTACAATACATTTTTAATGAATGACAATATTGACATAATTCCTTTGTTCTTCTTAATCATCTGTTTATTCTTGAAGATGGCCTGTTCGTCGGCCAGTAACATTTTGCTGAAATACCTGAAACCTATGAAAGACTCCCAACTGAATATCTCTCCTCTCCGCTCCTCAATCTACTCTCCACTCCTCAAGCCTGCTCCTCACCACTCCACACCGCACCTCACCAGCTCACCACACCTCACTTCGCGTCCCCACACCTCATATGACCATCTCCTGCTAATCCTGCTCCTCGCGGTTGTTCTAGTAGAGGTACAAAATTCCTCCGTTACAAATATATTTGCGACTCAGTATATTGGCACTTAGCGTTGATCGTGGGCCCTGCCGGGGCAGATATTTATGTGGCAGATTTATTTGTACCCGAGAACAAACATTTTATTTGTATTCGGGTCATAGGTGTTAGGCCCAGTTAAGGAGTGCGCACATTACACCAACTCGACGTCAACTCCACTCCGTTTCAACTCCGACGTTCCGTTCCGCGATCAACGCTTCATCGACGTCAACTCGACTCCGTCTCCACTCCGTTTCAACTCCGACGTTCCGTTCTAGGTACATTACGTCATTGTGTCGGTCGACGCGTGGACTACTCGTCTACGGTGAGTCGTCGACGCGTTGGTCTCGAAACGGAACGGCTATGGGTGTAGGGCGAGCCGTATAGGTATTTTAAGTATAAGTTCGAAATTCAACCTTACCATCAAAGATATAAGGCTCATAATTGAATGTTAGCTTTGTCAAGGTTTTAGTCGCGTTGGCGTCGGTCGGTCGTGGAATCGTTGTACTGTGCGCACTCCTTTAGGCGATAGTTTTCGCGTGGCTGCGACTGGGCTCCTGGTGCTTAGCAAATTAAACTTTATTGACTAGTCCACAATGTAAAAATTTTAAGTTACCTAATTGCGCCTCGGCCGCGCTACGATCATGCGTGTCATATAAACGTGCCCTTAGTGATGTGTTATTTATATTATTCATGGCACCACGACACAGGGAATCCTAGTGCGGGGATATGAGTGTGTTAGCGTTATTTAAAATCTTTCAAAGTTTAAAATAATAAAAATGTATGCAATTCACACGTGCTACAAGTGAAAAAAAACGAATACTGTTAGTCCAAATATTGATGTTTTGCTTTGCTTACGTAAGCCGCCATTTTGCCGATGCTTCCTATCTCATTTTCTCCTACGATAAAATGTGTCTGTGTCTTTGCCGTTTCCGTTTCATTTCATTTGTGCGTCATTTCCGTTTCATCGAATTCCAAATCACAACGATACTATAGAAGCTTTCACTTCAAAAATATATTTGTATAATTTGCAGTTCCATTAATATCCTATTAATATTATGAATGCGAAAGTTTGTATGGATGTATGAATGTTTGTGGCTCTTTCACGCAAAAACTACCGAATGGATTTTGCTGAAACTTTACAATAATATAGCTTACACATCAGAATAACACATTGGCTATAATTTATAAAGATATAGTGTGAATTATCGAAAGTTTCCCGAAGCGAAGCGAGGGCGGGTCACTAGTTATAAATACATTCATGTTAAACTGCTAACCTCCATTGTTAAAATCGACACATAATAACGTAGAGGCGTTGAAAAAAGAAACAGAATTAAATTTACTAAAATGTTTATTAAACGGTGTAACATTGACAGCAATAAAATATTTAGACTGTATCTAACGTGTCTTCATTTAATTATTCTTCTATTGTTCTTGATGCTTCTGTGGACAAATAAAAAAAGATAAATGTGTACTTATGTACACGCTTTAGAAGTTATACAATTATTTTATTTGTATCTATTATTAATTTATTAATTTATTTATAAACTTATTACACATTAAATAATGATGTAAATAATTTGACGTTCATAATTCTTCAATAAATACAATATACCGCCAACTATCGGCAAGGACGATTACTACTAACTTCACGCAGTCAAATTTAGTTGTCGCAGCCAACTTCACATTTTTAATTTCACTCTCATGATTTTTTCATAACGCGCCAAAAGAAGTATAACTTCAAAAATAAGTATGGTTATTATAAATGCAACATTTAATTTTCGAATGACAGTTTGTTCTACAGATTAATGTCATTATTACCAATAGTCAATACTCATTACTCTGTGAGCTTAAAACTAAACTACTTACATAGATAGGTACCTTGATAGGTAGGTTGGAAAGTTTGGGCTCCTGAATCGGGAGGCCCGGGTTGGAAACCGTGCAAGCACCTCTTATTTTCAAAAATTATGTGCGTATTAGAAGTGAATTATAACTTGCTTCGGTGATTAAACATCGTGAGGAAACCTGCACACCTGAGAGTTCTCCATAATGTTCTCATATTCAGTCTACCAACGCACTATGGTGACTATGGTGGACTATGGTCTGTACCCCTCAATTTGTGAGACGACCCGTGCCCAGCAGTGGGACAGTTGCGATGAGTATCTTTCCGTGAAGCCAGCCTGGCCAGCAGCCTCTTGGCCAAGTCGATCAAAGGACTCCTGTTCACACTTCCGTGTCCAAGGTGTGTGAACACTGACAATCCGCAGTTGGCCAGTTGGACTACAGCCGGTACCTCGCGGTGAGAGACAGCCCAGTCGTAGGACAGTGATGGGTTGTGATGATGATGATGATGATGATATTTCACAATAAACTTACTCGTCAATGTTTATCATCGTCTTGTTGAATCAGCCGACATTAACTCCCGCTACAAATAAATAAATGATCCGTTTACATCCCAGCTATATTTCAAATTTGCAGGATGTGTGTGTGCACATTTGAGGTGAAACTTCTCGACCTCTGAATTGTAAAATTTATTTTCTATTTACTAATTTTGACAATGATTAAAATTAAGTTTGTAAATAATGACAGAAAACTGTGTAGATATAAAATAACTAAAATAAGTACAGCGCTATTGAAGCTATTGACAGGCGAGGGGTCAGCGCCCTCACTCGTGTGTTACGACCATAAATTTTTACTCTCAGCGCGGCTTTAGAAGCTTCACTTCAAAAATCCAGTTAAATAATCGCCTACACAAATTATTTTAAAGAACGTATTGCAAATAATAGATGTTGTGGCTGTGTGTCGTAGCCTCGGTCGTGTGTTTAACGTTAACGTGAACGTGTCATGTCGACCGCTGATGTGTGACCGATAGCGACTAATATGTCTTGGCCATTTCGGAGCTTTGTGCACGTAAAGCTTTGTTTAATATTTAAATATATAAAATTAATAAAAAATAGGTAATTACCCGTGACATTAAGGAGATCTGTAAATAAATAAATAAATGATCAATGAATTGGTCACATTAAATATCAAGTATATGGGCGCGTACACATAGAACGTCCGTTTTACAGGATCCGTTTTAACTGATCCGTCGCTACTGTACATAATATTCACACAGCATTCACAAAAGGACGATTATTACTGCCAATGCTTGCATCGAGATCTAAAAATGGTTGCCTGTAAAGTCGGTTTTACGGGCGAAGATTTTACGTGACAACGTCTTTTTCTCGGTAGAATATTTATTGATATGAATATAATTAAATTGCGCAATAGGAACAAGGAATTGAATGAAAATAAGAATTGCACAAATTTTAACTATAGAAATATATTTTGTTTACTAAAACATTGTACATGTAAACTTAAACTTAACGCGCCGATTCAATGCGCCTAATTCTCTAGTGCTGCGCGCGCGACAGACCGATCATAGTTGAGTGGGAGAGAGACGCAAGGCATTCGGCGGGCCTCTCTCTCGTTCGGTGACTCATCGTAACGTTACCGAGCGTTACTATTTTTCATAAGTGACTCCCAGCTAACCTAATTTAAGACGTTGTCACGTCAAAAAAAAGCAATTGATTAGAAACCTGGTTTATAAAACTAGTAAAAAATAAATAATACTGCACACTCATAGTCGCACAGTCTCTGTGTCGCGAGCGCCATGGTCAACACAATAAGACTGAGAATAGAAATTAAACTCATCATTCAAATTTCCACCTCGGTGGGAATCGAACTCAGGGCCCTTCGAACGGTCCAGTGTGGTAACCATTGCGCTCTATGGGTCGCCGTACCAACGCAATACCGTGTAATCAATGCAACACAGTCGCTGAGGTTAATACGAGTAGGTAGGTATTTATCAAATATTTCAAACCACATTAATGCTGTAGTAATATAATAGCTTGGTAGGAAAATAAGTGCTTCCGTATCGAAACTTGTCGCATCACTACGCGGCGCGGGCGCCGCCCGCGCTTCACTCCGTGCGTCTATGAGGTCTACAACTTTTGAGATAGATTAGACCTAACTTCAGACAGTAGCGTAATTATTTCTATTCAGTGCGTATGAGTGCTCTTCGACCTCATAGCTTATTAACAACGCCATTGGGCTCGACTTCGCAAGAGAAACAATTTATGTATTTGTCGCTGTCATACTCAAAGAAATATTCAAATAGTCACCTCCCGCACAGAGTGAAAGAACGCGATTTTGATTGCCGCACCAGCGGGAAGTCACGCTTGTGACGTTTAGACCTCATAACGCACTGAACGTATTAACTAAAAATTTTTGGAATAATATTCGTTTTATCAATCTTAATTTTATACTTGGAAAATTGGAATGATAATGGGAAATAATAAAAGTAGACTAAGTCTCCAACTAATATTTTTATTGAACTCTGTGTCTTAGTCTTAGCCCTGGTTAAAAATATTGATTGAAAAGGATTAAAAATGATGGAATTTGAATTCAGCTGCTGCGAACTATAGGCGCCGCCATATTGGCCTTGGCTGCTCTGACGAGCGCCTTTCACTTTATCCCTACTCCGCGACCGACCGTCGCGCGACATGCAACACACAGACGAAAAAGTTTGAGACGATGTAATAAAAGTTTCACTTTAAAACACAGAAATTATTTTGAATTATAGTATGGATCGCTCCGAACTATGTTTGCGTCTGCGTTTGCGTCTTATAACACACCAATTAGTAATATAATGGCATAATTAATACAAAAAAGTAGTTTTTGGGAACTCACGTTTAAAAGATTCTGGACGAGACATTTCAGCTTATTTTTCTTATAACTTACCTTATAATCAATTTACACAAAAATTAGTCTGAAGTTTAGTCGAAATTGAGCTCCCAAAACTACTTTTTGACGTGATAATGTATTATAAGTTGATGAACACCGGCAGCGCGCACGAATTAGTGTCCCGTTCCGCCTGAGCCGGTGCATGCAAGCGAGAGCTCGGAACAAGCGATAGAGAGGCACGGGCTAAACGTTCGGCGTACAACGCATCTATCTCTTCCCTTATGACGTTATCACGTAAAATTATCGCCCGTAAAACGACTTTAGCGGCTCTCGGCGCCCCTTGAGACTCGGCGCCCGGGTGCACTGCTCCCCATGCAGTGTAGGTAAAGCGCCCCTCCCTCCACCAATCCGCACTGGAGCAGCGTGGTGGAGTATGCTGTAGGCCTCCTCAGGTATGAGGAGAGACCCGTGCTCAGTAGTGGGCCATCAATGGGTTGAAGCCATAAAGAGTGAGTGTTTACTAAATAAATAAGATAATTTAATGAGCACGATGTGCGCACATTTTGAATTGAAACTTCTCACCGTTTGGATAGTTAAATTCATATTCTATTGCGCTATTCCATACCTATCGATGAGTGGCGAGAGGTCTCCTTGAATTTTACTCTCAGCGCAGCTAAAGAAGTTTCACTTCAATAAACATATATTATTCACTGTTATACAAGGTGATTCTTAAGTCACTTAACAATTATTAATAGGGGATACTCAGAACTCGATTCTCGTTCCAAATGTGTAATTAAAAAAAGTGCTTAATAATTGACCTAATTATTCATTAAAAACCAAATTTTTGTAATATTTATCGTGCAGAATTTTGATTTTATATTTTTAAACATTACATAATATGACCATTTACTCGAGTATGTCAAATGACTAAAAGTTCATCCAGTATTATTTTATTTTAATATTTTCAACTTAACTAACTTTAATATTTAACTTTTTAACTTACCAGTAATTCGACTTTTAATGAAAGCTAAGAAGAAAATTTTAAGTTATTATCGATTTAAACAAATAAGTCAAAAGAAAAGATAAAACGTGGGACCCCAGGACTGGCACTTTACTCGCTCAGGGTATTGCTGCCAGAGGAAATGCTGCCAGTCCACCGCTGGGGCTTAGTTAACAACGCTTAGTTACTTACAAAAGACTCCAAGGCTCTTTCCGGTGTTCTGAGAATAAATAAATAAATAAATAAATAACACTACACACTCATAGCCCCACACTAGGATTCCCTGTGTCGTGGGTGCCATGGACAACACACAAGACAAGAACACACACATCCAGACCAAGAACGGAAATTTAAATTCATCGTTCAAATTTCCGCCTCGCTGGGAATCGAACCCAGGACCCTCGGTACGGCAATCCGGCGTGTTAACCATTGCGCCATCCGGGTCGTCAATATTAAAATAAATTTTATATTTATCGATAAATTGTATTTACAGCTCGCTATTTTATAAGGTGGCTTAAACATAAAAGGTAGATATATGCTGTTGCGGGATTTTAGGACTATTTATGACAAGCAATCCAATAATATTTATGTTCGTACAACTCGAAAGGTTTAGGCAGCGCACGCCAAAATAGCTCTCAGAGGGCAGGATTTTTTCCGACTCATCGTTATATTATGTATCAGATACGTGATTGTGATACGGTTTCGCCTAATTAAAAGGCTAAACGTTAACACACTCACACCCCCGCACTAGTATTCCCCGTGTCGTACGTCATGGACAACACTAATAACACATCATTAACACCCACGACCCGAGAACAAACATTTATCTGTCACAAACATCTGCTCCGGCCGGGAATCGAACCCGGGACCCCTCGCTTCGCAGGCAGGTTAACTACCAATTTAGCTACGGGTTCGTCATATATGGTATTATTTGTTTCTGTAGCCTGAAGGCCTGACGTAAAAGCAGACGAGCCTCCTGGTGGGGAGTGGTCATCGTCGTGGGGAGACGACCAACACCGATGAGTCAATCCAACGCCGACCTTGGAGAACTCTTTTTACACCTTTTTAAAGATCCCCATGTCATAGCGCGCTGGGAGTAGTGTTGCATAAGGCTCAGCCTTAAAGGCTTTTAAGGCTTTAAGGCTTTAGCTTTCAAAGCTTTAAAGCTTCGAGGCTTTCAGCCTTAAAGGCTTTACATCTTTGTAGGCTAAAGCTTTAAAGGCTTTAAAGCTTTGGAAGGCTAAGCCTTAAAGGCTTTTAAGGCTTTTAAGCCTTTAAGGCTTAAAAGCCTTTAAGGCTTAGCCTTCCAAAGCTTAAAGCCTCAAGCCTCAGCCATCATTAGGATTTGTTTATTTTAGACTTTCAATAAGTGTTAAGAGGGCTTAAAAATGTGAGCTCCGAGCCTTTAAAGCTACAAGCGTTTAAGGCTATAAGCCTTTAAAGCTGCAAGCCTTAAAGGCTTTAAAGCTTTAGAGTTTGAGCCTTTAAAGCTACAGGCTACAGGCTCGAGGCTCGAGGCTCGAGACTCAAGGCTCAAGGCTCAAGGCTAAAATTTACAACACTAGCTGGGAGAGCCTCATAAGGATGTTGGCGGATTGGCGAACCGCCACCTTTACTCACACGACGAGGCTGGTAGTTCTTTGTGGTCATACCACACACGATACCGCAGTTACCGTTTTTGTTCAAGTCGGCCGCGATCTGAAACAAAAGCAACTGGTTATAGAATGGGCTTACGAAATTGACGGTTACAAATGGTAATTTTAGTGCATTGGACCTCACCATTTTAAATTGTCGACCCGGTTAAATATATCAAAATGTGTGCAGTTCGCACGTGCTAGAAGTGAAACGTTCAAAAATAGTTTGGTTAGATCTTAGCGCTGCAGGGAACTATAGTTCTAACTCTTGTTAATATTCCTATTTCATTTTCTCCCACGTTAAAATGTGTCTGTGTCTTTTTCGTTTCCGTTTCGTTTCATTTGCGCGTTATTTTCGTTTCATCGACTTTTATATCACAACGATGTTAAGAAGTTTTTTCACTTCAAAAGATAAGTAATAAATTTTCTTACCAGCACCAAAAGCAGGAGACACCTCAAGACATTCATGATGAGTAAAATCTGACAGGAATTGACCGTTTCCACATTACTTATATACCAAAGTTGGCTGCTATAAAGTTCACTAACAAAAGATATATAATTTCGCACCTGTGCACAGAAATAAATTATCATAAGTATACGTCATATAAACTAGGCAAAAATAATTTGATCAAAATCATTGGTTCTGCAGAAATGGGATGTTTTATGATCGAACTAGGCGGTCGGTAGCGGACCGTTTGTGGTAAACATTCTTTCTTTCTTTAACATCTTATAAGTTATTGCTTGAAATCCCACCTGATGGTAAGCCAGCCTCTCGGTCTTCTACAGATTACATTTTTGAGAGTGTGCGCAGGTTTTGATAGAAATAATTCCGCCTCCCGATTCCTCCATCACCTGCACCATCTCTTCTGGTCTGCACCATCCGGGTCGTCAAATCTTTTTCAAATGAAATGAAATGAAATGAAATGAAATGAAATGAAATGAAATGAAATGAAGTGAAGTGAAATGAAATGAAATGAAATGAAATGAAATGAAATGAAATGAAATGAAATGAAATGAAATGAAATGAAATGAAATGAAATGAAATGAAATGAAATGAAATGAAATGAAATGAAATGAAATGAACTGAAATGAAATGAAATGAAATGAAATGAAATGAAATGAAATGAAATGAAATGAAATGAAATGAAATGAAATGAAATGAAATGAAATGAAATGAAATGAAATGAAATGAAATGAAATGAAATGAAATGAAATGAAAGGAAATGAAAGGAAATGAAATGAAATGAAATGAAATGAAATGAAATGAAATTTATTCGAAGTTGGTTTTTTACAAACACTTTTCGAAAGTCAAACTACGCCATCGCTTCAACAAATCCCTACCGTGAGTAGTCTTGGAAGAAGAAGCGGCAAGAAACATCCAAGAAGCTTCTTTTGCTACTCACATTACATATTGCACTTACTACTACGAGTACTTACTAGCTACAATATCAAACTGTCTGAATGTCTGCTCAGACATCAGCTGTATTCAGCGGTGTGGGTAGCGCAAAATATCGCGAGATTCATCTCAAGCCATTGTCAGCGGTATTTTCTCCGGGATACAGCATCAAAGCGAATCAAGAGTTCGAGACGAGTTTTAAAACAAATAATTAAAAAATTAAATGTGGCACTCGGGGACTGCCGCGGTAAAGCTATTGCATAGCAATTTTTTTCAACTTAGAGCCGATTTCACTAATGTCGTATAAGTCTTATTCCCGGGATAAGTAGTCAATTACTCGCGAGTAAGCCCATTTTACATTTCACCAACATATAAAATGTCTATATTAAAGTATACTAGAGTCAAATCATATACCGCCGATTTCGGCCGTGTAAGCTGCTATTCGTAGATAAGTAGTGTCACTGTCTCTGCCACTTTCACGGTCAACTCAACTTTCAGGTACGTATTATTCCAATAAATAAAAGAATACGCAACGCTATTGCTGAAGTATACGTCAAACTGTCTATTTTACTTGGGTGCATTATTCATTCATTCATTCAATTCATTCGTTCAATTCATTCGTTCAAAGTCGCAGAGTAACTATGCGAGAGTAAGATAACGTGGTGAAAGAATTTGAAGTTAACCATCGCATAAATTTTACTGGGATAGCTACTTTAGTGTAAATTCAATGTTGGTGAAATCGGGCCTTATGCAATTATAATTATTTATTTATTTTTTATTTATGCAGTATTTTTTTACTTTGACATTTCTTTAATCATCATCATCATCATCATCATCACAACCCATAACTGTCCCACTGCTGAGCACGGGTCTTCTCTCACAGTGTGAGGGGTATAGGCCATAGTCCACCACGCTGGCCAAGTGCGGATTGGTGGACTTCACACACCTTTGAGAACATTATGGAGAACTCTCAGGTGTGCAGGTTTCCTCACGATGTTTTCCTTCACCGAAGCAAGTGATAATTAAATTTTAAGACGCACATAATTTTTTTTGAAAATTAGTGGTGCGTGCGGGGTTTGAACCCGGAACCTCCGGTTCGGCAGTCCAACGTTCAACCACACCGCTATCACTGCTTGTTCTTTCTTTAATATTCATTCAATTTTTTTCTTTGATATTATTCAATTTTTGAGCACCTAGTTATACACAAAAAACATAGGTACTAAATAGTACACGTGCTTGGTTTAATAGAGTTGATAATTTTGCCATGAAAACGACACCCATGACGAAAAAGTTGATAATTTTAAGGTTTACGCTCTACCTAAAAAGGTAATTTAACCCCACATGTCGATCAGTAACGTATGACCTAGTATCATTCAATAAGATGCATTAAATATAATATTTTGTTGAATCATATGCCTGCTCCGTTAACATTTATGCAAAATTGTTTCTTTTGCGTCTGCAATACTTCACGGTAAATTAACGGACAGACTGTGGAAAATTCCAAACCACACCACCAATCACACAACCACAAATATTTTTGCAATATTCCAGAATTATCCGGTTGGTAGTTGGTAGCAAACGAGATACGAGCATGCAGCACCACTGTTCTGCTACCGCCCATGACAACTGCCCGACCTAGAACAAGACTCAAATGGAGACTTAGATACTGACTTCTGTTAGCAGACGGTGTTAGAACATTAGTTGGTTTGTTAGTACGTATGAGGACTAGGACAGGGACTGTTAGTGATAGTTAGTCCTGTTAGTTGTTGTTAGTAAGAGTCTTGTTCGCTTCGGGAAACTTATTCCTTCGGTGTGCAAAAATTAAATTATATATTTTGGATAATTCACACTACTTTTATTTTTATAAATTATATCCTACTAGTAAACCTGCCCTCGCTTCGCTTCGGGAAACCTGTGCGTTAGTACTTAGTACCCAAGTCCAAAATTGTTAAACGTAACCAGCGCACGAATTTATTTTCACGCGCGTTATTTTTCATTTTGCGAAAACTCCTAAGAATATCTTAGGAAATTTGAATTATATGGTGTACAGGCTAATCATAATGTGCCTGAAATGCTTAAGGTGACTAACATATTTAGGTCAATAAAGATTAATATTGTATCCCTCTAAATAGCTTTCCAATTACCGCATTGTATGTGACTATTTTTTTAAAACTTATAATGGGTATAGTAAGCTATCCTCAAAAGATAGACATATGCCATCGCTGACTTTATTGTAAACCAATAAAAGAGGAATATTCCACCACTACATTGTTTTGTTACATCTCAAAGGGATAAGGCAGCGTTATCGTTAATAGCTCCCGGACGGCCTGATTTTTTCCGACTTTCTCAACAGTTATCGTCATATTTCAACCAATTTACATAAAACTTTAATATATTATACATAATATAAATTTTCCTCTTGAATCATTCTATCTATTAAAAAAATCCCATCAAAATCCGTTGCGTAGTTATAAAGATCTAAGCACACATAGGGATATAGGGACAGAGAAAGCGACTTTGTTTTATACCATGTAGTGATAAGTAAATAATAGTGAAAGCTTTTAGGGAAAAGTTTATCAATATTACTGGAATATTCTTCGAAGTCAACTTGGAGCAGTCAAGTTCTTCGATTATGTTCACCACTGGGGTCATATTTTGACGGCCCCGTAACATAGCTGGTAGAAGTGGGTGCCCTGCCTGCGCAGCAAAGGATTCGGTTTCCTGCGCGGGACTACTTTTTGTGACATAATTATAAATGTTTGTTCTCGGGTCATGGGTGTTAGTGATGTGTAATTAGTGTTGTCCATGCACACACAGGGAATACTAGTGCGGGGGTGTGAGTGTGTTGGCGTTATTAAAAAAGATGAGATTTTTTTACATTATTGCCAAATCTCAAATGGGTAACCTCCATTGTTAAAGTCGGTTGAAAATAGACGCAGAAGGGTTGAAAAAAGAAACAGAAAATAATATAATAATAAGTTTATTAATCGATGTAACATTGACAGCATAAATGTTTGAACTGTAACTAAAGTGTCTTCATTTAACTTTACTATTCTTCAATTGTTCTTGATGCTTCTGTGGACAAATTGAATATGGTTAATGTTAAAAAATGCAAAGTTTAATTAATGTAAGCCCAAAACTACATTGTGGTCAATACCACCCCCTGTCCCAAACCTCACACAAGGGCGTTTTAAGAGACGAGACCCCTGTTGCGTAGTACGACTTTGCGTAAGGATTGTATTATCAATATTATTATTAATTCATAAATAATATTACTTGTACCATTATCTTTCCAATTCGGTATAAAGCAGCGATACGGACGACGGGATTGAACGCTGGACCCCCAATCGGGGGGGACCGTTTGAAACACTGCACGCACTTATAATTCCCAGAAATGATGTGCGTCCTACAATTTAACTATCGCTTGCTTCGGTGATAAACCTCTTGGGGAATACAATCTCCATAATGTTCTCATATTCAGTCTACCAACGCATTTGGCCAGCGCGGTGGACTATGGTCTGTACCCCTCAATGTGTGAGATGACCCGTGCCCAGCAGTGGGACAGTTGCGATGAGTATCTTTCCGTGAAGCCAGCCTGGCCAGCAGCCTCTTGGCCAAGTCGATCAAAGGACTCGTGTTCCCACATCCGTGTCCAAGGTGTGTGAACACTGACAATCCGCAGTTGGCCAGTTAGACTACAGCCGGTACCTCGCGGTGAGAGACAGCCCAGTCGTAGGACAGTGATGGGTTGTGATGATGATGATGATATTTCACAATAAACTTACTCATCAATGTTTATCATCGTCTTGTTGAATCAGCCGACATTAACTCCCGCTAGAAATAAATAAATGATCCGTTTACATCCCAGCTATATTTCAAATTTGTTTGCGCACAGCTTTGTCGGCGAAGCCTTGTCAGCTTCGGACGGTATAAAAACTTCCCACATTGGGTCGGGCAGTATTATACTGTTTAAATACATAAAATTAATAAAAAATAGGTAATTACCCGTGATATTAAGGAGATCTGTAAATAAATAAATAAATGATCAATGAATTGGTCACATTAATATCAAGTATAAGGGCGCGTACACATAGAACGTCCGTTTTACAGGATCCGTTTTATCAGATCCGTCGCTATACTGTACGTAATATTCACACAGCATTCACAAAAGGATTAGAATTACATTTATTGTAACGGAATTGAATCTATATGTTACGACACTCTTAAGTCGCACTTTACTTTTATTTTATTTTTTATACGATGCTACGATGCCTTGACAACAATCCCACCTGATGTCCTTATTATGCCTTAAGCTGGCCCGTGTGGACGGGTCATCTGACGGTAAGACCACCGTCGCCGATGGACACCAGCAGCACCAGGGGCCTCACCAACGCGTTGCGGACATGAAGGAAGCGATGGACCCGCTTCTTTAAGGAACCCACATCATAGCTTGTGGGGACACCGATGCAGGAAATTACTTCCTCATTTTACACGTACCTATCAGACTGTATGTATGTATAGTATACTACGCCCGCAAACGTCTTTGTGTGACTTCTGTCACAGCGCTGAAACACGTATGTTGTCACTAAGCGTCACACCAGTCACCCAATATTTAGACCACTCACAATGGCGACTGAGTTCAGTAGAGATTAATGACTTCAAACCAAAATGCTGTTATAATTATTAATTTATAACTTTGAATATTAAAGTAATATTTGTGACTTACTGCCAATGTTTGCATCGAGATCTAAAAAAAAGCAATTGATTAGAAACCTGGTTTATAAAACTAGTAAAAAATTAATGTGTGTGTACTTATGTACACGCTTTAGAAGTTATACTTCTTTGGCGTAACAAGATAAAAATTTTTCAAAAATTTCATTTATTATAATAATATAATGAGAAATATTATTATTATTTTATTTGTATCTATTATTAATATACCGCCAACTATCTACTTAATCCATACTAACGAGTTCTATTATTCTACTATTATTTACTAGATGGCGCTAGGCCGATGGCGTTCTTATTCTTTAAGTTAGGAAGGTTCACCCCTAGATGGCGCTGTGCTTAAAAACCGCTTCGAATAAAACAATCAATTTAGTATTTTCATTCTAAATTATCTTAAAATAGTTATAATTTATGAACTGTGATATTGCAATTAAATAAATTATATGTGTATCAAATCACACTAAAAAATACTAGAATATACAACTTGAACATAGTTATCAATTTTCATACCACCTAGAACTAACTTCATGCTGTTAAATTTAGGTGTCGCAGCCAACTTCACATATTAAAATTTCACTCTCATCATTTTTTCATAACGCGCCTAAAGAAGTATAACTTCAAAAATAAATAATAATGCACACTCATAGTCGCACAGTCTCTATGTCGCGAGCGCCATGGTCAACACAATAAGACTGAGAATAGAAATTAAACTCATCATTCAAATTTGCACCTCGGTGGGAATCGAACTCAGGGCCCTTCGAACGGTCCAGTGTGGTGACCATTGCGCTCTATGGGTCGCCGTACCAACGCAATACCGTATAATCAATGCAACACAGTCGCTGAGGTTAAATTAGAGCGAGGTAGACCGAGTTGACGTCTGCGCATATTACGTCAACTCGACTACAACAGCTCCACTCAGAAAAGCATTAAAATGTAAGCTTTATATCGTTTTCTTTACCGTTGCAGTAATGATGATAGCAAAAACAATAAATTTATTCAAAATGAAAACGTAATATTTAGAGAGTGCGCGCACGGGGGACTTGTGTCTGCGTGACATAAAAGTTTTTGTCTTCGTCGCGTCGCGTTTCTAAAGTGGGGTGCGCTCACGAGGGCGACAGTGACAAAACTTTTTTGATATGGAAGCGTCATTGGAACGACGATCTGGCATGTTAACCATTGCGCCATCCGGCTCGTCATTGTGAACGGAGAGTGACAATTTTGTCACCGACGCCGGTCGGCGGACATAAAAGTCACCCAGTTGTCGCGTCGTAACGTTCGCGCACCTCCATACATATCCAAGGACTTGATAAGAGCGACGAAACAGTCTCGGCGACAAATGTCCCCCGTGCGCGCACTCTCCTAGAGATAAGTATCGTACGATAGACGTGTGGTTGTCAGTGCGTCTTTTCTCCAGCGTCTTATTTATAGAAATAAGACCATCTATAGAGATGGTTTAGAGTTAATCCGAAGTTATTAAATGCTTACCTGCTTTAACACCGTCGATACCGGCTGCAGAAATAAAAAACAAACGTATATTAAACATTTTGCTAAACTAAACTAAATAAAATATATTCAAGATTGCAAGTTGCTGTTGCAATGTTCTATTAAGTAGATTTAAATTCAATATAATATTTGATGTTACTCACCAATTGAAACGCCCAATCCTAAATAAAATAATAAGAATATTAAAACATGATTAGACTTTTTATTTAATAACCATTACGTCAAGCGAAGGTGTCTTATTGCCATTAATATTAAAGATAATGAAAATTTCCCGAAAGTATGTCACGTTGGGTTTTTGTTAATTGAAAAATCATAATTTACTATAATACAGACGTTCTTAAGACTTTTGTACGTTAAAATGTAACAATATTGTTTATTGATGACGTAATATACCCAGCGTTAACTGTAATTTTCACTTACCAGCAAGGATATTTTTCAATAATTCTGAAAAAGGTAATTAATTGATATAGAAAATTACCATTTTATTATAATAACATAACAAAGATAAAGTATTCAAACTGTAACCAGAAAATTTCCAATAGATTCGGAGAGGCTGTGCCAGGAAACACGGTCGTTAACTTATCATGAACGTCTAGTACATTTCTAAAGACGTCAGTTTGTATCACTGTTGCGTCATTTGGTATCTAAGTCGAGTACTATGACGCCGTTCATTGACCTGTAGTTTCTGTAAGGTAAGGTTTCTGCAGGGTAAGCTTGTACGCGTTCTCTGTACAACTCCAAGACAGCTGTTATAACCGAATCTGGTAGTATTGCCATCCGTCGGTCAGCAAGGCCAGAACTTCCAGGTTTAGAATTGACATTCAAAATTGGCCACATCGAAGTAACTAATGCCAGCTTTCAATAATACCGATATAAATATATTTGTAACAATTTTCAGCACTTACCAAGTGCTTCAGCAATCACTAAAGAAAAATAATAATTAATAATTAAAAACCGATCAGGGAGAACAGCCATTTTAACGTAAGCAATGTGCGATATCATTTTGAAGTTAGTTCATAAAAAATACTTTTCAATGTCTAAACTTTTGAAGTTCCATCATTATTTGGATCATTCCCGAGAAAATCAATCTATACATTAGAAGTAAAATAATGCACTTCTTATTATTAAGACAGAACTTCGTGTATAAATAAATTAGGTTAATCATTGGCAAGTTTTAAAGTGTTAGAAACAAAATAGAGAAAAGTAGCGAGAGCATGATTTCGGTAACTTACACGAGGAAGATGATGGCAGACCCAGCACAAGATCTAAGGATAAAGAAACCTCATTATAGCGACGGAAAGGAGGGTAATGTTAACAGCCTATGTATGTTTGTTTGTCTGTTTGTGGTGTTCTGGAGTTTGTGGAGTGTGTTTGTGTGTCGATTTTGCTGATTTTTACTGCAATTTAATTGTATTAATCTTGCGAGTATCATTATAGACATGCCCGTAATCAAACTGCAAGTAGTGACAACGCCTTAACCATTACACGCACAAAGTAAACTATAAAATGTCTTTTTGTTCAAAATAAGATAGAAAACAGGCATAGAAAAATGACATATTAAATATATATGACGTCAACATCTGGCCTGGTTTTTCGCCACATGAGAAGTGGCTGAGCGTATTTTAAGTAAAAAAATCTGTGATTCGAAATCCAGTTCGCGCCAAATTCAATGTCATTAATTGAAATGTTTTGATTCAATACGGTTATACTTACTCTTGATCCCGGTGAGTAATTTTGCTGGAAGAGACAAATTAAGGAATAGTTTAGAATATTAGTATATTTCAGGTAATTTGTTGAGCAATGTGCAGTTTCAAACTCCAACCCTTGATGAAGTTGTCATTTTGGTTACAATAAAATAAATAAGGGCTTGCGCACTGAAATCTATGCGTCGCGGGTGATATGGACAGTATAATTTACGCATCACTTACCCACGAGCCAAGAACACATAAACTTTCAAATAATTGTCGGCCCGTCGGGGAATTGAACCCTTTTAGTTTGCAAGCAAGATCAACAGGCTGTGTGATCTTTAAAACAAAACATTAGGTGACTATCCACTTAGCTGTTAAAGTACAAGTCCAAACCAATGTCATGTGTGACCATTCACGAAGTACGTTGACCACGGATGTGGGGTGTTCCCGGGATATTCTTAAATTAGTTATAGGGGTCGCTTTTCTCCTTTTTTGGTTCCCAAATGAGTACAGAAGTATTATCTACAACTATTAAACTCACCAAGACATTCAGCGATTCCTGAGGAACAAAAAATAAAATGTAATAAATCTTTTTATTGAATAATAATACGAAGGAAAACTAATTGGAGGAGGAGGAAGATAATGGAGAAGCACCTCTCCGCAATCAAGAGGCTGATGACTTTGAGTTGTGGCCATATTTATAGCCAGTAAACAAGCAGATGTGCCATCTGATGGTAAGATCAGCGTCGCCCATGGACATCACTATCACCAAACGCATCACCGACGCTTTGTCGGTAAAAACATTAGGAAGGGGAACGAATAAAAATACGTCAAAATGGATTATTGATAACAATGAATGAAGTAGCGTAAATACATACCTGGCAATACTTTACGGATCAAGGCAACTGAAATTGACAAGGAAACGATAATATTAATAATATTTCAGGTTTGTCGTTTGTATGAAATGTAAGTCAGCATATCAAACTGAGATGTGGCTGTGTCAAGACACGGCCGTGAGGTGTTCTTGAAAGCGTGTACGTAACGGATAATGTTATCTTCGTGCAGCGTTTTCAAAATGGCAGCGCTTTCTCCTCTTACGCGCGAAGTCTAACAAATACTTTGGTCTATGAGCGATCTATTAGTGGTAATAACTTTCGGATAGATATGAGATATGGAACTACAGTAACTGTAACTGTATATCCCCCGATATTGTTGTAATTTGATTTTTGATAAACAATGATTTTTGGAACTTTCGTCTGTGTCTATTTGTCTGTTTGTCGGTTTGTCACTCCGATTAAATTCTGCGCGCGGATAGCTTATACCCGGAGACATTACTGAGAATCAGAGCACAGAATTAAATAATTTGTCATTTAAGCTATACTCCGGAATATGGAACTGAGATGAGCGTATAGTTTTAAGCCATTTCGATGGTCTTCGGATGGTATCGGACCATCTGATACGGCTTAGTCTGTGTTAAACCAAAGCGAATTTTATATGCTTGGGGGAAAGCACATTTAGAAGCAAGAAGGTCCTGGTTAAGGCGAAAGGAATGAGCATATTAACTGTGACTACTTTCTATTTGTGTACTTACTGATTTGGTCGATAAGTTCTACAAAGAAAAAAAAAGCATTAGAATGATAACAGAGTTCATAAAATAATTATTAATATAGCAAATCGGGTTTATTGTTTTCTTACACAAGCAAAATTAAATGTAATAATCAGAAGTTCCCGCCAAACTCTATGTACCTAGTATCTAAACTGTCTCATAGATGGCGTTGTTACAATATTACAAATAACTATACGCCACAGACATCTTGCGAATCAACGTTAAAACTATCAAACTAGTCTAGAAATAATAAAATAGGTAATTACAATTTTTTTATTCCACAAAGTTTTCCACATTTCAAATTTTGTAATTTTAATTGACGAAATCAAATCTTAATTAATCAGAATTATTTCATTTGAGATACGATTCAAATTTATTTATTTGGTAGTATGCACAAGAAACATGATAAAGCTTAGCGCGCCCTCTTTCGGATACTTACTTCCAATACAGATGTTCAAGACACTGGTTGCTGTCAATATAAAAATAGATTAAAAATATAATAGGAACAAACGTGAATTTAAAAATAAATACAAACTGTAAAACTGAACACAAAATAAATAAGACGTCATTTACCAGGTGCAGTGGTCACAGAGGTTGCGGCAGCAATGCTAACCTGGAAATACAAATAACAGCAGTAAGTCATAAATGCAAAGCAATTTCTATCACCGCGCCATTCTCCGTTGAGGAGTTCCCTCGTCTGCAACCAACCTTGAGCGTGTCAGATCGCGCTGCTCATAGAAATGCTTTGTCATCGGAACGAAGATACAGTGTAAAAGTTCAACGTAGGATCAGTGACAGTAGGTCCGATTCATTGCAATATTTGACCCAACTATTTGACCAGCCGTTCGTCATCTGGCAATCGTGAGTACTCGTCTTACAGTAACATGTACACGATCAACTATGACTTGCTTAGATGATCCAACATCGTTAGAAGCCCTGCACCTTAGCTAGACATAATGTGCACGCTTGTTGCCTGTAGTTGAACTGTACAGGTTAATTAGCGTGAATGTTGCACAACTGTGCGTGTACACTGAAGCTCAAGTTTACCTGATCAGTCTCCACAGGCAACCCTGTCAGGTACACCCTAGCGTGTATGGCTAGGTGAAAGTTCTTCATAATATTATCAAGGGTGTATCGACCCTCGGTGAGGAATCCTAGCCCAGCAGTGGGACAGTAGCAGGCTGCAAGGACCATGGTATGGATGATGGTAACTTACCAAGGCGAGGAGAACTACTGCGAAGGTCTTCATTGTAGTGTTGAGATGTGTTGAGCTGTTTTCACGGAGGGAGCTGTGACGGCTAAGATGAATACTGAAAGAAACGCTGCGTTTTTATACCAAACTGCCGAAATTTCAGCCTTGGAACAATGTGTATTATGTAGATTAGTACAAATATAAGACATGATTGTTTTTTAAATATTTGGGAATGAAAATTTGTCGTAAGTTTGCCGTCTCGGTCTAATTAAGCTAATACAACGTTACCTCGGTTCGCTTCGGATGACGTAGGTACATCCTACATGGGGTTAATTAAAACTCAGGAGTGTCTAATATACGAAAAAACGTGTTTTTACACACATAAGTTAATTTATAGTAAATAATTTAAAATTTATTTGGTTTTATATTAATTATAAGTTAATGCTTCACCACAATCCCACCTGATGATAAGTGGTACTGTGGTCTTGGGTGGCAGAGCGCACTTACTTAGTAGCAGCCTATTCAATCTTGATTTGAAGACACTCCATTATAATCGGATGGGTGCACCGACGCCGGCAATTTGTTTCAGTCGTTCGCGGTACGCACAACAATTTAAATAAAAGCTCGTTCTGAAAATGTATTGATTTTCCTTGCAATGTTTGGTAGTTTTGATTAAAGCTACAAAATGAATAAGTACTACTTCCTCTTAGTTTACAAATTTAATTCCGATGATAATGAAATTTTATGATCGGATACTACACTCAAAATTGGCTCCAGACATGGGACCTTCTCAATGGTTCACAATACAAATGCAAAACTTGGTTTTTATGGAATTGAGATAGCAAACGAGCATGCAGCACCTTTCGCTGCCGCCCATGACAACTGTGACCGACAGAATATGACGCATCGGAACTAAAATGGTTAGTCCAGTTAGCAGATGTTATTAAGAATGTTACTTAGTCAGTTCATTAGTACGTATGAGGACTGTTAGTGATAGTTAACCCTGTAGTTGTTGTTAATAATAGTCCAGAAAGTAATTGTTAATAGGATTATAACACCGCTTCCTAACATAACACGCCTTACTATCTTAATCCTTTTTGAATCTTTTTCTAGCTCGGTCGCAGTTGTCATGGGCGGCAGCGGTAGGGTTGTGGTGCATGCTCGTTTGCTACCTTAATTAATCCCATTAAAAGGCCACCGACATGGCTTAACTACCGCTATGCTTATAATGATAAAAACTAGGATCCACGGTTTTACGTGCACAGCACGTAAATGCTCTGCAAATTTTGCCTTTAGCGGTCAAACATTCAACTACCAACGGTGACCACCCGCTATATTCTAGGTCGAATTAAAATCCATCTACTCGCACGTCTCACTCTTATGGATAGATGGGATGTAACTGGATGCAGCCGGATAATTCCGGAATATTGTAAAATTCTTTACTAAACTCCACCGTCGGTTAATTTACCGTGAAGTATTACAGACGCCAAAGAACAGCTTTGCATAAATTTTTGCATAAATGTTAACTGGCAACTGAATTAACACAATATTTTATTAAATGAAATACGTCGCATTAAATGATAATTAGTAGGTCATACGTTACTGGTCTACATGTGGGGTTAAATTAAATTAGCTTTTAGGTAAAACCTTAGCGCCGCGCCGGTCGAAGCGCTCATAACCCAGTGGCTTGCGTCGACATTGCGTCGGTATTGACACAACTGTAACCGAATTAGGTGAGGTCTCTTATTAACGTAACTGGACTATTACTAGCAACTAACCGGACAAACTATCACTAACCCATGCCAAGACCCTGCCCCATATCTTAATAACTAAAGAACTGACAAACTAATATTTTACACTGCTAACCGGACTAACTATCCTAGTCCCGATGTGAGTCTTGTTCTGTGTCGGTCGCAGTTGTCATGGCCGGCAGCGGAAGGTGCTGCATGCTCGTTTGATATCATAAATTTATAAAAAACAACCTTTTATTTAACTTGCAATGTTTGTATCGTCGGGTCGTCTTGCAACTGATTTAAAAGCAGTTATCCACAACCGATTGAGATGATAAATTGCATACACAATTAGTTTGGATGACAATGCGTGGTTAGGTGACGTTTTTCTAAATCGCTCAAGTTTACATGTACAGTCCAAGTGTACGAGTAAACCTGTAAGGTACACACTAGCGTATTTGGCTCGCTTTAGTCGCGCCCAAAGAAGTTTTAAGTACTTAAAAAAAACATTGGACCAACGTGTGAGTGAACTTTAAAAATTTTAATTAACATGCAATAGCATAAAAATTTTCCGAAGACATCTATTCATCCCAAAACAAATAAAAATGTACGTCAATCGCCTATTATAACCGAATTTAAACAATAACGCATATTATTTATATGCACTTGTATCAATATTGAAAGTGCTATAATATTATAATATATTTTACATTATTTTTTAATAATTTGTTTTAATACTCGTCTCGAACCATTGATTCGCGTTGATGCTGTATCCCAGAGATAATACCGCTGACGATGGCATGAGATGAATCACACCATAGATTAGCCCACACTGCTGGATACAGCTGATGTCTGAGCAAACCGTAACAAGCACAATGTTTTTTTTATGGTTTGTAACGGAAGAATTTTGAACCTCTACTAAAACAACTGCGAGGAGCAGGATCAGCTGGAAATGGTCATATGAGGTGTGGGGACAAGAGGTGAGGTGTGGTGAGCTGGTGAGGCGCGGTGTGGAGTGGTGAGGTGCAGGCTTGAGAAGTGGAGACGAGATTGAGGAGCGGAGAGGAGAGATATTCAGTTGGGAGTCTTTCATAGGTTTGAGGTATTCCAGCAAAATGTTACTGGCCGGCGAACAGGTTATCTTCAAGAATAAACAAAATGATTAAGAAGAACAAAGGAATTATGTCAAAATGTATTGTAAAATGGAGGTCGTGTATTTAATTGGCCCTTTACAGGTATTAAGATAGCAAACGAGCATGCAGCACCACCCCTCCGCTGCCACCCATGACAATTGCGACCACCAGGTGGTCAGACCATCTGTCGCCACTGACCATCAGGTGGGATTGTTGTCAAGCATTGACTTATCTTGTGCAACAAAAAAAGGATTGTGTGGTTTTATGAAACCACGGTGAAAAACCAAAAGTGAAACTTTTTTTACATTATAGACATTTAACTAAATTTTTGGAAAAATATTCCATTAAGGGTATAAAAATCGCTTTATCAATCTGAATTTTATACTTGGAAAATTGGAATGATAATGGGAAATAATAAAAGTAGACTTTTACATTAAACACTGACAAAAACAAACAAAATAGCGGAGCACTGGGACAAATGAGTAACAGTCTATACACTACACGGTCAGCTGCTGCGAACTATAGGCGCCGCCATATTGGCCTTGGCTGCTCTGACGAGCGCCGACGCAGGCAAGCTATACCAGTCCTTCGCAGTACGCACAATGAACTACGACGCAAACCTTTTCCTTCGTATTGGCGAACTCTTACTGACTGGGCTATTACTAACAATAACTAATAGGACTAACTAACAGGATAATCACTAACAATCCTTGCCCTAGTCCTCATACGAACTAACGAACTAACAACCTCTGCTAACTGGACTAACCATTCTAATTCCGATATGCGTCATATTGTGTCGGTCACAGTTGTCATGGGCGGCAGCGGGATGGTGCGGCTGCATGCTCGTTTGCTATCTTCAATCCATGATAGAGCAATGGCTTAAATAACTTAAGCTACTTACCATCAGGTGGGATTTTAGTCAAGCATTAACTTATTCAATATAACTCTACTAATACAAATGAAAATGCTTTTTTATTTTAATTGAATTTTTTATTATGTTCCATTTTTTTTTCAAATACGTATTACAGTTTTAATGTACGTCATCCAAAGCGAACCGAGGTAACGTTGTAAAAAAGCTATTAGCTTAATTAGACCGAGACGGCAAACATACGATAAATTTTCATTCCCAAATATTTAAAAAACAATCATGTCTTATATTTGTACTAATCTACATAATACACATTGTTCCAAGGCTGAAATTTCGGCAGTTTGGTATAAAAACGCAGCGTTTCTTTCAGTATTCATCTTAGCCGTCACAGCTCCCTCCGTGAAAACAGCTCAACACATCTCAACACTACAATGAAGACCTTCGCACTAGTTCTCCTCGCCTTGGTAAGTTACCATCATCCATACCATGGTCCTTGCAGCCTGCTACTGTCCCACTGCTGGGCTAGGATTCCTCACCGAGGGTCGATACACCCTTGATAATATTATGAAGAA
The DNA here is from genome assembly GCA_905404295.2 of Ochlodes sylvanus. Classification (NCBI taxonomy): domain Eukaryota; kingdom Metazoa; phylum Arthropoda; class Insecta; order Lepidoptera; family Hesperiidae; genus Ochlodes; species Ochlodes sylvanus. The sequence continues at coordinate 1,189,157 of FR990150.1, forward strand.
CTTTCACCTAGCCATACACGCTAGGGTGTACCTGACAGGGTTGCCTGTGGAGACTGATCAGGTAAACTTGAGCTTCAGTGGACACGCACAGTTGTGCAACATTCACGCTCGAATTTACCTGTACAGTTCAGCTACAGGCAACAAGCGTGCACATTATGTCTAGCTAAGGTGCAGGGCTTCTAACGATGTTGGATCATCTAAGCAAGTCATAGTTGATCGTGTACATGTTACTGTAAGACGAGTACTCACAATTGCCAGATTACGAACGGCTTGTCGTTTCTGCTGGAGCTGGGGAGCTCACTACCTCAAACTATTAATTGGCTTCACTGGCAATGCAATGTTGCGAGCTTGGGTCAAATATTGCAATGAATCGGACCTACCGTCACTGATCCTACGTTGAACTTTTACACTGTACCCTCGTTCCGATGACAAAGCATTTCTATGAGCAGCGCGATCTGACACTCTGAAGGTTGGTTGCAGACGAGGGAACTCCTCAACGGAGAATGGCGCGGTGATAGAAATTGCTTTGCATTTATGACTTACTGCTGTTATTTGTATTTCCAGGTTAGCATTGCTGCCGCAACCTCTGTGACCACTGCACCTGGTAAATGACGTCTTATTTATTTTGTGTTCAGTTTTACAGTTTGTATTTATTTTTAAATTCACGTTTGTTCCTATTATATTTTTAATCTATTTTTATATTGACAGCAACCAGTGTCTTGAACATCTGTATTGGAAGTAAGTATCCGAAAGAGGGCGCGCTAAGCTTTATCATGTTTCTTGTGCATACTACCAAATAAATAAATTTGAATCGTATCTCAAATGAAATAATTCTGATTAATTAAGATTTGATTTCGTCAATTAAAATTACAAAATTAGAAATGTGGAAAACTTTGTGGAATAAAAAAATTGTAATTACCTATTTTATTATTTCTAGACTAGTTTGATAGTTTTAACGTTGATTCGCAAGATGTCTGTGGCGTATAGTTATTTGTAATATTGTAACAACGCCATCTATGAGACAGTTTAGATACTAGGTACATAGAGTTTGGCGGGAACTTCTGATTATTACATTTAATTTTGCTTGTGTAAGAAAACAATAAACCCGATTTGCTATATTAATAATTATTTTATGAACTCTGTTATCATTCTAATGCTTTTTTTTTCTTTGTAGAACTTATCGACCAAATCAGTAAGTACACAAATAGAAAGTAGTCACAGTTAATATGCTCATTCCTTTCGCCTTAACCAGGACTTTCTTGCTTCTAAATGTGCTTTCCCCCAAGCACATAAAATTCGCTTTGGCTTAACACAGACTAAGCCGTATCAGATGGTCCGATACCATCCGAAGACCATCGAAATGGCTTAAAACTATACGCTCATCTCAGTTCCATATTCCGGAGTATAGCTCAAATGACAAATTATTTAATTCTGTGGTCTGATTCTCAGTAATGTCTCCGGGTATAAGCTATCCGCGCGCAGAATTTAATCGGAGTGACAAACCGACAAACACAAATAGACACAGACGAAAGTTCCAAAAATCATTGTTTATCAAAAATCAAATTACAACAATATCGGGGGATATACAGTTACAGTTATTGTAGCTCCATATCTCATATCTATCCGAATGTTATTACCACTAATAGATCGCTCATAGACCAAAGTATTTGTTAGATTTCGCGCGTAAGAGGAGAAAGCGCTGCCATTTTGAAAACGCTGCACGAAGATAACATTATCCGTTACGTACACGCTTTCAAGAACACCTCACGGCCGTGTCTTGACACAGCCACATCTCAGTTTGATAGCTGACTTACATTTCATACAACCGACAAACCTGAAATATTATTAATATTATCCTTTCCTTGTCAATTTCAGTTGCCTTGATCCGTAAAGTATTGCCAGGTATGTATTTACGCTACTTCATTCATTGTTATCAATAATCCATTTTGACGTATTTTTATTCGTTCCCCTTCCTAATGTTTTTACCGACAACGCGTCGGTGATGCGTTTGGTGACAGTGATGTCCATGGGCGACGTTGATCTTACCATCAGATGGCACGTCTGCTTGTTTACTGGCTATAAAAATGGCCACAACTCAAAGTCATCAGCCTCTTGATTGCGGAGAGGTGGTTCTCCATTCTCTTCCTCCTCCTCCAATTAGTTTTCCTTCGTATTATTATTTAATAAAAAGTTTTATTACATTTTATTTTTTGTTCCTCAGGAATCGCTGAATGTCTTGGTGAGTTTAATAGTTGTAGATAATACTTCTGTACTCATTTGGGAACCAAAAAAGGAGAAAAGCGACCCCTATAACTAATTTAAGAATATCCCGGGAACACCCCACATCCGTGGTCAACGTACTTCGTGAACGGTAACACATGACATTGGTTTGGACTTGTACTAGGTATAACAGCTAAGTGGATAGTCACCTAATTGTTTGTTTTAAAGATCACACAGCCTGTTGATCTTGCTTGCAAACTAAAAGGGTTCAATTCCCCGACGGGCCGACAATTATTTGAAAGTTTATGTGTTCTTGGCTCGTGGGTAAGTGATGCGTAAATTATACTGTCCATATCACCCGCGACGCATAGATTGCAGTGCGCAAGCCCTTATTTATTTTATTGTAACCAAAATGACAACTTCATCAAGGGTTGGAGTTTGAAACTGCACATTGCTCAACAAATTACCTGAAATATACTAATATTCTAAACTATTCCTTAATTTGTCTCTTCCAGCAAAATTACTCACCGGGATCAAGAGTAAGTATAACCGTATTGAATCAAAACATTTCAAATAATGACATTGAATTTGGCGCGAACTGGATTTCGAATCACAGATTTTTTTACTTAAAATATGCTCAGCCACTTCTCATGTGGCAAAGACCAGGCCAGATGTTGACGTTATATTTAATATGTCATTTTTCTTTGCCTGTTTTCTATCTTATTTTAAACAAAAAGACATTTTATAGTTTACTTTGTGCGTGTAACGGTTATGGCGTTGTCACTACTTGCAGTTTGATTACGGGCATGTCTATAATGATACTCGCAAGATTAATACAATTAAATTGCAGTAAAAATCAGCAAAATGGACACACAAACACACTCCACCAACTCCAGAGCACCACAAACAGACAAACAAACATACATAGGCTGTTAACATTACCCTCCTTTCCGTCGCTATAATGAGGTTTCTTTATCCTTAGATCTTGTGCTGGGTCTGCCATCATCTTCCTCGTGTAAGTTACCGAAATCATGCTCTCGCTACTTTTCTCTATTTTGTTTCTAACACTTTAAAACTTGCCAATGATTAACCTAATTTATTTATACACGAAGTTCTGTCTTAATAATAAGAAGTGCATTATTTTACTTCTATAATAGATTGATTTTCTCGGGAATGATGCAAATAATGATGGAACTTCAAAAGTTTAGACATTAAAAAGTATTTTTTAACTAACTTCAAAATGACATCGCACATTGCTTACGTTAAAATGGCTGTTCTCCCTGATCGATTTTTAATTATTAATTTTTATTTTTCTTTAGTGATTGCTGAAGCACTTGGTAAGTGCTGAAAATTGTTACAAATATATTTAAATCTGTATTATTAAAAGCTGGCATTACTTCCATGTGACCACTTTTGAATGTCAATTCTAAACCTGGAAGTTCTGGCCTTGCTGACCGACGGATGGCAATACTACCAGATTCGGTTATAACAGCTGTCTTGGAGTTGTACAGATGAACGCGTACAAGCTTACCCTACAGAAACCTTACCTTACAGAAACTACAGGTCAATGAACGGCGTCATAGTACTCGACTTAGATACCAAATGACGCAAAGTGATATAAATTGACGTCTTTAGAAATGTACTAGACGTTCATGATAAGTTAACGACCGTGTTTCCTGGTACAGCCTCTCCGAATCTATTGGAAATTTTCTGGTTACAGTTTGAATACTTTATCTTTGTTATGTTATTATAATAAAATGGTAATTTTCTATATCAATTAATTACCTTTTTCAGAATTATTGAAAAATATCCTTGCTGGTAAGTGAAAATTACAGTTAACGCTGGGTATATTACGTCATCAATAAACAATATTGTTACATTTTAACGTACAAAAGTCTTAAGAACGTCTGTATTATAGTAAATTATGATTTTTCAATTAACAAAAACCCAACGTGACATACTTTCGGGAAATTTTCATTATCTTTAATATTAATGGCAATAAGACACCTTCGCTTGACGTAATGGTTATTAAATAAAAAGTCTAATCATGTTTTAATATTCTTATTATTTTATTTAGGATTGGGCGTTTCAATTGGTGAGTAACATCAAATATTATATTGAATTTAAATCTACTTAATAGAACATTGCAACAGCAACTTGCAATCTTGAATATATTTTATTTAGTTTAGTTTAGCAAAATGTTTAATATACGTTTGTTTTTTATTTCTGCAGCCGGTATCGACGGTGTTAAAGCAGGTAAGCATTTAATAACTTCGGATTAACTCTAAACCATCTCTATAGATGGTCTTATTTCTATAAATAAGACGCTGGAGAAAAGACGCACTGACAACCACACGTCTATCGTACGATACTTATCTCTAGGAGAGTGCGCGCACGGGGGACATTTGTCGCCGAGACTGTTTCGTCGCTCTTATCAAGTCCTTGGATATGTATGGAGGTGCGCGAACGTTACGACGCGACAACTGGGTGACTTTTATGTCCGCCGACCGGCGTCGGTGACAAAATTGTCACTCTCCGTTCACAATGACGAGCCGGATGGCGCAATGGTTAACATGCCAGATCGTCGTTCCAATGACGCTTCCATATCAAAAAAGTTTTGTCACTGTCGCCCTCGTGAGCGCACCCCACTTTAGAAACGCGACGCGACGAAGACAAAAACTTTTATGTCACGCAGACACAAGTCCCCCGTGCGCGCACTCTCTAAATATTACGTTTTCATTTTGAATAAATTTATTGTTTTTGCTATCATCATTACTGCAACGGTAAAGAAAACGATATAAAGCTTACATTTTAATGCTTTTCTGAGTGGAGCTGTTGTAGTCGAGTTGACGTAATATGCGCAGAGGTCAACTCGGTCTACCTCGCTCTAATTTAACCTCAGCGACTGTGTTGCATTGATTAAACGGTATTGCGTTGGTACGGCGACCCATAGAGCGCAATGGTTACCACACTGGACCGTTCGAAGGGCCCTGAGTTCGGTTCCCACCGAGGTGAAAATTTGAATGATGAGTTTAATTTCTATTCTCAGTCTTATTGTGTTGACCATGGCGCTCGCGACACAGAGACTGTGCGACTATGAGTGTGCAGTATTATTTATTTTTTACTAGTTTTATAAACCAGGTTTCTAATCAATTGTTTTTTTTTAGATCTCGATGCAAACATTGGCAGTAAGTCACAAATATTACTGTAATATTCAAAGTTATAAATTAATAATTATAACAGCATTTTGGTTTGAAGTCATTAATCTCTACTGAACTCAGTCGTCATTGTGAGTGGTCTGATGTGACGCTTAGTGACAACATACGTGTTTCAGCGCTGTGACAGAAGTCACACAAAGACGTTTGCGGGCGTAGTATACTATACATACATACAGTCTGATAGGTACGTGTAAAATGAGGAAGTAATTTCCTGCATCGGTGTCCCCACAAGCTATGATGTGGGTTCCTTCAAAAAGTCCATCGCTTCCTTCATGTCCGCAACGCGTTGGTGAGGCCCCTGGTGCTGCTGGTGTCCATCGGCGACGGTGGTCTTACCGTCAGATGACCCGTCCACACGGGCCAGCTTAAGGCATAATAAGGACATCAGGTGGGATTGTTGTCAAGGCATCGTAGCATCGTATAAAAAATAAAATAAAAGTAAAGTGCGACTTAAGAGTGTCGTAACATATAGATTCAATTCCGTTACAATAAATGTAATTCTAATCCTTTTGTGAATGCTGCGTGAATATTATACCTCCAGTAGCGACGGATCGGTTATAACGGATCCTGTAAAACGGACGTTCTTGGTGTACGCGCCCTTATACTTGATATTAATGTGACCAATTCATTGATCATTTATTTATTTATTTACAGATCTCCTTAATATCACGGGTAATTACCTATTTTTATTAATTTTATATATTTAAACAGTATAATACTAGCCGACCCAAGTGTCGGAAGTTTTTATACCGTCCGAAGCTGACAAGGCTTCGCCGACAAAGTTGTGCGCAAAGCTCCGAAATGGCCAAGACATATTAGTCGCTATCGGTCACACACCAGCGGTCGACATGACACGTTCACGTTAACGTTAAACACACGACCGAGGCTACGACACACAGCCACAACATCTATTATTTGCAATACGTTCTTTAAAATAATTTGTGTAGGCGATTATTTAACTGGATTTTTGCAGTGAAGCTTCTAAAGCCGCGCTGAGAGTAAAAATTTATGGTCGTAACACACGAGTGAGGGCGCTGACCCCTCGCCTGCCAATAGCTTCCATAGCGCTGTACTTATTTTAGTTATTTTATATTTACACAGTTTTCTATCATTCTTTACACACTTAATTTTAATAGTTGTCAAAATTAGTGAATAGAAAATGAATTTTATTAATCAGAGGTCGAGAAGATTCATCTCAAATATGCACACATCCTGCAAATCCCTACTAATATTATAAATGCGAAAGTAACTCTGTCTGTCTGTTACGCTTTCACGCACAAACTACCGAATGGATTTTGCTGAAACTTTACAATAATATAGCTTACACATCAGAATAAAACATAGGATATAATTTATAAAGATATAGTGATAATTATCCAAAATATATACCTAACTAAATCTTTGCAAACCGAAGGAAAGTTTCCCGAAGCGAAGCGAGGGCGGGTCGCTAGTTTGAAATAAAGCTGGGATATAAACGAATCATTTATTTATTTCTAGCGGGAGTTAATGTCGGCTGATTCAACAAGACGATGATTAAATTGACGAGTAAGTTTATTGTGAAATATCATCATCATCATCATCATCATCATCATCATCATCATCATCATCACAACCCATCACTGTCCTACGACTGGGCTGTCTCTCACCGCGAGGTACCGGCTGTAGTCCAACTGGCCAACTGCGGATTGTCAGTGTTCACACACCTTGGACACGGAGGTGGGAACACGAGTCCTTTGATCGACTTGGCCAACAGGCTGCTGGCCAGGCTGGCTTCACGGAAAGATACTCATCGCAACTGTCCCACTGCTGGGCACACACTGGGGTCTCCTCTCACAACGTGAGGGGTACAGGCCATAGTCCACCACGCTGGCCAAGTGCGTTGGTACACTGAATGTGAGAACATTATGGAGAGTATTCCCCAAGAGGTTTATCACCGAAGCAAATGATAAATAAATTACAGAACGCACATAATTTCTGGAAATTATAATTGCGTGCAGTGTTTCAAACCCGGTCCCCCCGATTCGGGAGTCCAGCGTTCAAACCATTTGACGACACGGATGGCGCAATGGTTAACACGCCGGATCGCCGTACCGAGGGTCCTGGGTTCGATTCCCAGCGAGGCGGAAATTTGAATGATGAATTTAAATTTCCGTTCTTGGTCTGGGTGTGTGTGTTCTTGTCTTGTGTGTTGTCCATGGCACCCACGACACAGGGAATCCTAGTGTGGGGCTATGAGTGTGTAGCGTTATTATTATTATTAAAACCGTATCGCTGCTTTATACCGAATAGGAAAGATAATGGTACAAGTAATATTATTTATGAATCCTATTAATATTATAAATACTAAAATTTGTATGGTTGTATGAATGTTTGTTACTCTTTCACGCAAAAACTACCGAATGGATTTTGCTGAAACTATAATAATATAGCCTTTGATTACATATAATCAAAGAATATAGCTTACACATTAGAATAACACATAGGCTATAATTAATAAAGATATAGTGTGAATTGTCCAAAATATATACCTAAATCTTTGCAAAGCGAAGGAATAACTTTCCCGAAGCGAAGCGAGGCCGGGTTCGCTAGTTAATATTAATAATATTGATAATACAATCCTTACGCAAAGCCGTACTACGCAACAGGGGTCTCGTCTCTTAAGGCGCCCTTGTGTGAGGTTTGGGACAGGGGGTGGTATTGACCACAATGTGGTTTTGGGCTCACAGAGTAATGACTCATTGGTAATAATCACATTAATTCAACTTTGCATTTTTTAACATTAACCATAATCAATTTGTCCACAGAAGCATCAAGAACAATTGAAGAATAGTTAAATGAAGACACTTTAGTTACAGTTCAAACATTTATGCTGTCAATGTTACATCGATTAATAAACATTTTATTATATTAATTTCTGTTTCTTATTTCAACCCTTCTGCGTCTATTTTCAACCGACTTTAACAATGGAGGTTACCCATTTTGTGATTTGGCAATAATGTAAAAAAATCTAATTTTTTTTAATAACGCCAACACACTCATACCCCCGCACTAGTACTCCCCGTGTCGTACGGCACGGACAACACGAATTGCACATCACTAACACCCATGACCCGAGAACAAATATTTATAATTATGTCACATAAAATAGCCCCGGCAGGAAACCGAATCCTTTGCTGCGCAGGCAGGGCACTTCTACCAACTATGTTACGGGGCCGTCAAAATATGACCCCAGTGGTGAACATAATCAAAGAACTTGACTGCTCCAAGTAACCCAGTAACATTGTCATATGAAATGGATAGAACGAGTAATGTTAGAAACAACTAACCAGTAATTGCATAATTGTGTAAAAGGGCAAATTAATACACGAGCTCCATTTTACAATACATTTCTATTCAATGACAATATTGACATAATTCCTTTGTTCTTCTTAATCATCCGTTTATTCTTGTAGATGGCCTGTTCGCCGGCCAGTAACATTTTGCTAGACTACCTGAAACCTATGAAAGACTACCAACTGAATATCTCTCCTCTCCGCTCCTCAATCTACTCTCCACTCCTCAAGCCTGCTCCTCACCACTCCACACCGCGCCTCACCAGCTCACCACACCTCACCTCGTGTCCCCACACCTCATATGACCATTTACTGCTGATCCTGCTCCTCGCAGTTGTTTTAGTAGAGGTACAAAATTCCTCCGTAACAATTGATATGTAGGTAAAGTTATCAAAAAAATACTTAAAACAAAAAATTAAAAAATATCAAAATATGTGCAATTCACACGTGCTAGTGAATAATAACAACGAAACTGTCACTCCAAATATTGATGTTTTGCTTTGCTCACGTCAGCCGCCATGTTTCCGATGCTTCATTCGCGTCATTTCCGTTTCAACGAATTCCAAATCACAACGGCACTAAAGAAGTCACTTCAAAAAAATTAAATGTTTTTAAAAAAACAAGCTTTTATTTAAATGTGCTAAAAAGATTAAAATAAACTATTCCTTAAAAACTTTCACCATCAAAATATAACGTCATTGTACAATTTATACTTGACGCAGCAGAAATTTTGCCATCAGCAGTCAACCTGTGGAGCCAGTTACTGTTATACTTTTAAGAGGCAACCTCAATCCTCAAGGGTAGCAGGGTGTCTGTGACAGAATTACAACAAGACTTACTAACAACAACTAATAGGACTAACTATCACTAACACTCCCTGCCCTAGTTCTCACAATTACTAACAAACTACCCAACTAATGTTCTAACACCGTCTGCTAACAGAAGCCACTGTCCTAGTCTCCATATGGGCGGAAGCTGAATGGTGGTGCTGCATGCTCGTTTGCTGCCAACTACCAACCGTTATTATCTGAAATATTGTAAAAATATTTGTGGAATTTTCCACAGTCTGCCCGTTAATTTACCGTGAATTATTGCAGACGCAAAAGAAACCATTTTGCATAAATGTTACGGATCAGGCAACTGATTCAACAATATTATATTGAATGCGTCTTATTGGATTATAATAGGTCATAATTATGTTACTGGTCTACATGTGGGGTAAATTACCTTTTTAGGTAGAGCGTAAACCTTAAATACCACGCGAACCCTTTTTCAAATTTGGGATTTTTTCACACAATATCTCTGTCGCGCTTGCGAGCGGCGTGTATGTCAGTGCGATAGGGACAACTGCAGCTCCGAGTAAAAACCCGAGGCAAAAATCATCAAAATCGAGGTTCCGTTCTCGACTAATCCCCCCGCCAAAACTAAAGCAATCTTAACGAAATTTTGGAAATTGAATGGGAAGGAGATATTCTGTGTCGGACCGTTTAGCTTTTTGTGCTAATTATTATACAATTTGTGTACTAGGCGTTTGTTTGCGGCATATTTATTTGGCCGTTTTAAGCGCTGTTTGAAGTAGCCTAAAACTTTTGAAAACAAAAATATCAAAAAAATCAAAACGTACCGACATAGATAATGATGATATTATTCTTGTGTGAAAAAATTATTGATCTAGAGTCAAAAACCAGCGAGGGATTAGTCGAGAACGTTTGTATGGAAAAATGACCCGTAGCATTTCCTCTTAAAGCGCCGTCGAAGCGCTCATAGCCCGGCGGCTTTGTAGATCACTTAGGATCGACGCAAGCTAAGTTAAGCAACAGCGGGCAGTCGGTAGTTGGATGACCGCTAGTGGATACATTTCTTCGAATTGGCATGTACCTAAGTAACTGTGCTGTCCTTGAAACAATCGGCACGCAATGCGAAACGAAATATCCCGTATTTTCGTCTCATTGACATAAGTTGTTCCTTTTCTTGTGTGAGTGCGATAGATGGCATTCATTGGTTTCATGCATTTCCGTTGCGTCGTCCAAAGCATTCCCCCTAAAGCTAGCCATAGTCGCAACGTAAGGGTGTATCCGACAGTTACCTGAACAGTTAAACTTATTAGTTTTTTTAATAAGTTACCAAAGTCTATTATTGATTTGCCCTTACAAATATTTAAGAAACATGTAAAAATACGACTAATAGAGAAAGGTATACAGTAGAAGAATATATCAATGACAAAGATGCTTGGATATAGACATCCGCGACCGGTTCTGCTCATGTTAGTATGTATGTATCTGTATGTAGGTGTAAAATTTGTAATGTAGCATTATTTTTTTTAAAGATGTGCCGAGGAGTTTCTTTCGCTGTTTCTTTTTCTCCTCAAAGATTTAAAAAAACAATATGTAAAGGCACCTTAGCGAAACGGTGGTAAATGCAAAAAATTGACGTTCATAAGTGTATGTATCATACCTACATGAAATAAATAAATGATTTGGTGTCGTGGGACACCAGGTAGGAACGAAGTTCCTTCGACTACTGTCGCGCCTGCGCACGTCTCATTTAACGGTTTTATTCCACGCATTTTTTCTTACGGTTTTACTATCACATATTTTTCAGTTCGGTCGCCGCAGCGAAACCTATCCCCTCCAAGCCTGCCGTAAGGAACTTCGTTCCAATAAATGATTTGAGTTTGAGTTTATCAGGTAAATTTCACTTATCTAGTGGGCATACACGCCCAGTTGTGCAGCATACTCGCTCAAGTTAACATGTACAGTCCAAGTGTACGGGTAAAGCTGTTAGTTACACCCTAGCATGTTTGGGTAGCTTTAGCCGCGTCCAAAGAAGCTTTATTTAACCTCCTGACGCCCAAACTTATATAAGCTTAAAGCAAATAGCAGCCCAACGTCCTATCTATAGGACTCAATGGTTACGACCCAGAATTTCAGCAATTAAAAAATATAGTGTATGATAATTGCATTAAAGTTTTTTAAGCTATTGCATAGCTTTTATCGCGGGCCTTGAGCGTGGGGACCGAATCCAGAAATTCCGTAACGAAAAAAACCTAACACCCCCAATCAGCGCCATCTAGTACCTTAATACTAAGGTATGGTACGTATGTTTTCTACAAACTAGATGGCGTTGTTCTGATATAACTATATAACTTCTAATAATTATAATTGCATAAGTTGATAAAAAATGCTATGCAATAGCTTTACCGCGGCAGTCTCCGAGTGCCTTTTAGTGTTTTTTCTTGACGTCTGGACCATTATGAGCATCGAATGAAACATAAATTAACGAAATATATGATGACTTTTTTTAGAGAAAACACATTGGACCAACGTGTGAGCGAGCAGACACAATTTAAACAATAACGGATATTATATTCACTTGTATCAATATCGATACCGTTATAATATTAAAATATATTTTATATATTTTTTAATTATTTGCTTTAATACTCGTCTCGAACCCTTGATTCGCTTTGATGCTGTATCCCAAAGAAAATACCGCTTAGCAAGTAGTCTAGTAGATAGCATGAAATTAGCTGAGTAAGATAGCATGAGATGAATCGCGCGATAGTTTGCGCTACCCACCGCTGCGTTGGATACAGCATGTCTGAGCATGTCTGAGCAGATCGTAACACACAATGTTTTTTATAGTATTACTAGCTGACCCCGCGAACGTTGTTCCACCATTATAAATATTTATCATACAAAAATACAAAGAGCGCCATTTAAAGAGGGGTGGGTGGAAGTGAAAAGTTTGGGATTATGTGTATTTTTTTATACCACAACACCGTAAAAAAAAAAAACAAAAAAAATTTGACCAAAAAATGAAAAAAAAATCTGGGATGGACAACCCTTAACATTAAGGGGTATGAAAAGTAGATGTTGGCCGATTCTCAGACCTACTCGATATGCACACAAAATTTCATGAGAATTGGTCGAGCCGTTTCGGAGGAGTATGGTAACTAACATTGTGACACGAAAATTTTATATACGAGTATAAGAAGTTTATTAATTATGTTCCTATAAGTGTACAAAAATTTAAAAAAAAAATTCATTGATTCACCAACATGCTGGACACTGCAGCTTAGTAAAAAAGGACAATATAATAACAGCGATTAAATATAAAATGTTAAAGATAACAAAACATTAACATTTGAATATCTCAAAATATAAATTTTCACCAGATAAAAATCAGTTACACTGTTTTAGAGGCAACCATATCAGTCCTCAAGGGTAGCAACACATCTGTTAGAATAAGATTACCGCCCGACTCTTACTAACGATTACTAACTGGACTATTACTAACAACAACTAACATAATCATGTTAGTTGTTGTTGATAGTCATATATATCACTATCAGTCCATACCATTTTTTAAACTTAGAATGAGTATAGTAAGCTATTCTTAAGATAGACATATTCCATCGCGGACTATATTGTAGACCTACAAAAGAGAAATATTCATACAATGCTTTGTTATATCTCAAAGGGATTAGGCAGCGTTTTCGCTGAAAGCTCCCAGGCGGCCTGATTCTATCCTACTTTCTCAGTTATCGTCACACTTCAACCAATTTGCACAAAAATTTAATATATTTCATACCTAATCCTTCCTCACGAATGCCTATCAAATGCCTCACTATGGCGAAAATCCGTTAGAAGCTTTTAACTTTAACGTAAACAGACAGACAGACGCGTCGGGGGACTTTGTTTTATAATAATTATATTATGATGAATTTTGCATTATTTGATGGTTTTCCTCATTAACATCTGCATACAGTCATTACATACTGCATCCAAGGTCAGCTTGTAAACAAATGAGCTGTTAATTTAGTATAAAAGAGCTGGGTTTTGTACCATCGCTACCACAGTCATCCTAAGTTTCTCCTAGACAACCGCAGAAGACATCTCATCATTATAATGAAGACTTTCATCGTAGCACTCCTTGCCCTGGTAAGCTTCTGTTTTTTTATTAACCGACTTCAAAAAAAGAGGTTCTATGTTCGATGCCTATATTTTTTGTGTACGTCCAGCGATTTCTCGATCATCTAAGTATACAAATAAATAAAATATTTTTTACCAAAAAAAATAAACCGACTTCAAACAGGGATCTAATAGTAGAAGATCCGAACCTACATCGACATTCACCGGGTTGATAATAGAATCAAACTTATTTTATAATAAATTTCGTATATTGGAAAATATATTAAAAATGGGTTGACAAAAAAATCCTGGACAGAATATTTTTTTAATTATTTAAAAAAAATGATTTTTCATTAAATGTTGCAACATGAAGATAATAATAAAATTTTATACTGGCCTTAAAGTATAAAACATATAGAATGTGCAGACGTAGGGTTGACTATTATTTACCTGGATGAACTACTGGGTTGACAGGTATAAACAGGCCAGTTACAAAAAGTTAAAATAATAGTTAAAATTAGGTAAAATTATTAGTTATTATTATTAGTTAGTTAAAATTTTATTATTATCTTCATGTTGCAACATTTAATGAAAAACATTTTTTTTAAAATAATGAAAAATATTCTGTCCAGGACTTTTTGGCCAACCCATTTTTATTATATTTTCTATACATTTTATATATATTTCATATTTTTTATACGAAATTTATTATAAAATAAGTTTGATTCTATTATCAACCCGGTGAATGTCGATGTAGGTTCGGATCTTAGACCATAAGATTTAAAAAATAAATTTACGTAGCGCAAAGTAATTCGTGTTTTGATAGTTAATCAGAAATGATTAAAAAAGTATTTTATAATTTTGGAGTCGGTACCAAGTACATACAACAACCTTACTACAGTAACGAATTACTAATTATACACAATACAATTAGTTGGCACCGACTTCAAAATTGTTAAATACTTTTTTAATCATTTCTGATTAACTATCAAAATACGAGTACGAATTACTTTGCGCAAAGTAAATTTATTTTTTACCTTTTAGTTCCCTGTTTGAAGTCGGTTTATTTTTTTGTTCGTCCTCCATTCAGAAGTCGGTTAAAAATTGGAGTGTCTGTTTGTAATAATTAACCGCTTTTTACTAAATGCATATGGATGTATACCCGGTGCATACACCAAAATAACATTTTTTACAATTTTTGTATGTCTGTCTGTCTGTTTGTTTGATCTAATCTCTGGAACTGCTGGACCGATTTTGACGGGACTTTCACTGGCATATTGCTGATGTCATGAGGAGTAACTTAGGCTAGTTTTTTTGTTAATTTTCACGTGGACGAAGTCGCGGGCACAGCTCGTCTTCCATATACAGACAGCGACCAGTTAGAGATTTATTATATGTATAGAATTTCCCATTTGTGCAACATTTTTCATTGTTGCTCAGCTCCTATTGGTAGTAGCGTGATATTATAATAGCCTAAAGCCTTCCTCGATAAATGGACTATCCAACACCAAAAAATTTCTGACGTCAAACCAGTAGTTCCTGAGATGAGTCCGTTCAACCAAACTCTTCAGCAATATTAGTATAGATATATGAAATGTATAAATATGAAATAGTTATATTAATAAGTTAATATTTCCAGGTCAGCTTCGCTGCCGCTACTTCCATACTACCAACTGAAACAGTACCAGCAGTACCAACTGTACCAACAACTGTACCAACTGTACCAACTGTACCAGTACCAACTGTACCAACTGTACCAATTCCAACTGTACCTACATCACCACCAATAACAACTTGCGTTGGCGGACGTAAGTTTTTTTATATAATATTTGTTTATTAAATAACGCTACACACCCATAGCCTCACTAGGCCACCACACTAGGCCCTCTACCAGCCCTCTACCAACAACTGGTGGAACCGGCAGTAATTTTATTTTTGACGTGACAACGTCTTATAATTCGGTGGCACGCATGAAAAAACATGACTCATGCGTTACCGTCGTTACCGTAACGGCGTAGCAATCGGCCTTTGCGTTCGGCAGCGTTCGGCAGCGTTCGGCAGCGTCCGACATCCGTCTCTCTCCTACTTGAGTGAGCGATGCGTCTGCGTGGACAGCTGCTATACTATTTACTGTACTCACGATTGGTCCACCCCACATTTCCTGATAATATAATTTGTTAGCTTTTGTGAGGGCTGTAGACACATTACTCGCGGGGTAAGCGCCGCCACTTTGAAACGCCGCTCAAAAACATTAGCGGTTACGTACACGTTCACGTAAAACACACGGCCGTGGCTAGGACACAGACATACCACGCTTTAATTATTTATTTGAATTTAGAAGTTTTACTTTTCATTTACAGTCTCCAGTGGACTCAAGGATTTGGTCTGCAGTAAGTATACGATCATTATCATGTGATACATACACTTTTACGGTATTTTAAGCTATTGCATAGCTTTTATCGCGGGCCTTGAGCGTGGGGACCGAATCCAGAAATTCCGTAACGAAAAAAACCTAACACCCCCAATCAGCGTCATCTAGTACCTTAATACTAAGGTATGGTACGTATGTTTTCTACAAACTAGATGGCGCTGTTCTGATATAACTATATAACTTCTAATAATTATAATTGCATAAGTTGATAAAAAATGCTATGCAATAGCTTTACCGCGGCAGTCTCCGAGTGCCACATATTTTTTCTAAATAACTGCTGAAAACAGTCTTTTATGGCTCGGCAACGCTGTTCTGTGTAGCTACATAGTCGTATAATTTTTGATTCTTTTTTCCCAAAAGTTAATAATCTTCCAAAAAAGGTAGCCTACTTGACTTTGACATTTTTATTACTAAGTAAGTCTGTGGCGTATTGCTCTATAATGTTCTTAAAGGTAATAACGCCATCTATAAGAGAGTTCTGATACTACATAATGTTAGCGGGAACTTAGACTTGAACATTATTTGTAAATATTATTTATGTTTTGGATGTAGAAACCTTGTTGCTAATAAAATTAAATATCGATTCGCTATCTTAATAATATTTCTGAAGTCTGTGATCATTCTAATTGTTTTTTCTTTTTGTAGATGTGATCGACCTCATCAGTAAGTATAAAAAGTAGTCACAGCTAGTGTGTTAATTACTGCCGCCTTAACCGAGACATTCCTACTTTGAATGTGCTTTTCTCAAAACGCATATTTTTTTGCTTTTACAAAAAACAGACCAAGTCGTGTCGGATGGTCAGATACCACGCGAAGACCATCAACAGCTTTACTAAATTCATCTCAATTCGATATCCTAAATTCTTCATAACTTCTTCTCAAATAGACTTCATTTCCACTAACTTTCTGAATTTTTTGTCAAGCATTAACATAAATTAATATGTATGACAAGGATGCATGTAAATAATAGTGTTACGTCCAGTTCTGTGTAGACAAGGTCTGTTTTGCAATTATTGTATAGTATTATAAAAAGATGTGCTGAGGAGTTTGTTTCGCGTGCTAAATGAACTGATCATTTATGTATAAAATCCTTCGTGTGTGTGCTATGCATGCATCTGATCGAGGTGTGTGGTTATGGTTCTTTTTATACTGTACTTTATTATAATTAAACACAAAAAACTAAAATCAGTATGTTATATAATTAACATTTTTTTATTATTTCAGATAACATCGTCAAAACATTACTTCCAAGTATGTATCAAGTTTTCATCACGCAGATATACCCTTTGCTACGGTTACGTCATTCATTGTTATAAATAATCAATTTTGACAAGGCTTCAACTTATTAATGTCAAATAACTTCGTCTTTTTGGAGAGCTGGTACCACAGAGTACTTGGTACTCCATTTCCAGTGGGTTTTGATGAGAGCTCTCTTGACGGCGCCTAACTAGCGCTGATATATCTCAATTGATCTGGACCAAGCGCTTCAACGTTAAGATGGTTTGAAAAACGGAAGCTGCTTATCAATTTTTACTCAATAGACATGTTACCAGAATTCAATCCAATCTACTCAATAGTAAATAGTAATCATTGGCAGTGGCGGATTATGCCTGAGGAAAATTAAACACCTGCCTAGGGGCGCGAGGCCGTAGGGGGGCGCGCGTACGGATTTTTTATTTTTTTTGTCTGTAAAAATTGGTCTAGTTTCCCCCATTTTGTGATGTAGACCCTTCATGAAGAAAAATAATGAAATAACGTGTAATATGAGTGCTATCTAAAATGTATAATATTTGGCCGCTAGAGGGGCGCCGAATAGGTGTTCGCTAGGGCGCTCTCGACATTTAACCCGCTTCTGACTCTGATAATTTTATCTCTAGTCAATTCCCACTGGTACAACCCGTGGAGGTACGAGCCTCCAATCAACGTATTAATATTGAAGGTTTTGAAGTTAAGTACTTCGAAATATTTATAATTTATACATGTTGAACCTGGAAAAAATCTTGCTTTGCAAAATATTATTTTAATTATAATTATGTACTTCATATTTTTATAATATTTTTTATTTTTTGTCATTTAGAGATCGCTGGCATCGTTGGTGAGTTTTAGTAGTAATTAATATTACGTGAATTTATTTCTGTACTCATTCAGGAACCAAAAAAGTGATATAGATTTTTAAACTATAAAGAGCAATTAATCAAACGTATTATAGTTACGGTCTAAAGCTGTACAAATTAAATCATACGATTGCAATCTAAATTAAATTTAGTGCATATTTGAAGTGAAACTTCTCAACGTTTGGATTGTTAAATACATATTTTATTCCATTAATTTGATAAGGATTAAAATTAAGTGTATAAAGAATGACATACAATACTGTGTGAATATTAAAAATAAGTATAGTGCTATTCCATAGCTAGCTTAGCGAAACGGTGGTAAATGGAAAAAAAATACGTTCGTAAGTGTATTTCAAAAAATCCTACATGAAATATATGATTAGAGTTTTAGTTTTGAGTTTATCGAGATCGTGTGGCAAGCGATCGACACAGAGTACGGAGACCTACGAAGCACCGCGCAGAGTTCAACGCCCTGACTCGTGTGTCTCGAATTTTTACTCTCAGCGCGGCTAAAGAAGTTTCACTTCAACAATATTCAACTAAAGCACCTACAATTAGACTAATTTATTCAATTAATTTTATTTCTCTCCTCCAGATAAATTGCTGCAGGCACTCAAGAGTAAGTTGCAAGATTTATTTAACCTGTAATGTTTCCATGTATGTCGGGGTCAAATCTTGCGTGCTAGAACTTCATCTGCCTGCTGCGGACTCGTTATTTTGGTAGTGACCTGCTGCAAGCTAGTCCCGGGTTCGAGTCCCGGCACCAGATATTTACGTGACGGATAAATGTTTGTTCTCGTCGTGGGTGCTAGTGATGTGTTATTAGTGTTGTCCATGCCACCCCCAGTGCGGGGGTGGGAGTGTGTCGGTATTTATTATTATTATTATTTATTATAATGCAATTTTATGACGCGCATGACCGTATACTGCTCAGGATTGACTCCAGACAAGACATGAACTTTATTGTTGTGAATTTATCATTCACTTAGCGTTATAAAAGTGTGTTTTACCTTTTCAAAATATTCATTATTTTTTTAGATATCATTCTGCAACTTAACACTGATGTTTCTAAAAGTAAGTGAGCAAATTACTGTTAAATTTTCTCCCCTGTTATGTTTTACTTAAACTAAAGATATTGGACTTATTGGAAACCTCAAGTTAGTAAAAATGTTTTATTAATTTATCTTTTTTTACTTTAGATTTGGGTGAGGCCAATGGTAAGCCCTAGAAATTATTTTTATACTAAAACTATTTCAAAAATTATATTTAGTAGCCGATAAAGAGAGAATTCTTGCTTGAGTGCGATATGATGGTATTGCTACAATGTGGCCAATGGCTTCAACCCATTAATGGCCCACTACTGAGCCCGGACCTCTCCTCATACCTGAGGAGGCCTAGAGCATACTCCACCACGCTGCGACGCGGATTGGTGGAGGGGTTAGTGACCAACACAAGTGTCGGAAATTTTTATGCCATCCGACATGACTTAACGACTGCTACCGAATGATAGTAACCGGTACCGACGGCTTTACGTGCCCTCCGAAGCACGGAAGCGCCCAAGAAATTCAGCCACTAGCGGTCGTTACTCCTGAGGACTGGGATGGTCGCCTCTAAAAAGTGTAGCAGGCTTGTGTTTGAACAATGACGTTATTTGTAATAAAATATTAATTTTATCTTTGACTTGACTATTTCAGGCCTTATTGGCGATCTCCTCAAGGGTGAGTGAATACTATTATTATTAAAGCAAAGTCGAATGCTTTTGAAATGAACGGATTTTTTAAGCTAAGACACCTAACGTCTTTATTATAATACAATAGTAATATTTATACGTATATTTTATAACGCCTCGGGGTTCCGTACACAGAGGGTGACGAACGGAACCCAAGTAATATGACTCCTAATAAGAAGCAGCTAACCGTAAAAAAATAATTTTTCTACATTGTTAAAGACAAAAGATTTAGGGCCAGTTTCACCGGTTACGGATAAAGTTCCGGATAGCCCTAGGAATTTATCTGCCACTTAACAGTTGACGGAGCGGCAACGTCGCTTTTTTGCGTTTCGTTACTACTACGTAAATTATTGTCATTTGAAAATTATTTCGAAAACTTAATTAATAAAATACTTTTTGTTCAAAATAATCCAATTCGACTTTTTTAATATTTTCAAGTATAATTTTATCATTATAGAACGAAAATAGTAGGATTTATAATAATATGATTTACTACAGTTCAAAACTTCAAATTCCAAATGTGTTTATAGAAACGCCACTTGAAACATTTTTTATCCGTCAGATAGCGCCTTTAACAGCCACTTGAACTGGCAGATACCTATCCAACACTTTATAGTCACTTCTGTCAGATACCTATGAAGCCAAAAGTTGTAGTTTATCTGAGAGTTAAATTCCTAGGGCTATCCGGAACTTTATCCGTAACCGGTGAAACTGGCCCTTAGATTTAGTATCGCTGGGTGGTACGGAACCCTGCGTATGCGAATCCGACTCTTATAGAGTGCGTGAGACATTTGTCTGCGTGACATAAAAGTTTTTGTCTTCGTCGCGTCGCGTTTCTACAGTGGGGTGCGCTCACGAGCGCGACAAAACTTATTTGATATGAAAGCGTCAATGGAACGACGTTCTGGCATGTAACCATTGCGCCGTCCGGCTCGTCAATGCGAACGCAGAGTGACATTTTTGTCACCGACGCCGGTCGGCGGACATAATAGTCACCCAGTTGTCGGGTCGTAACGTGCGCGCACCTCCATACATATCCAAGGGCTTGATAAGAGCGACGAAACGGTCACGGCGACAAAAGTCCCCCGTGCGCACACTCTCTTACATGGTCAATTTTATTATCTTTACCAGCTTTGACGTTAAAAGTTGCTAATTTATTAGTTGATACTGTTGCATTTAATCACATTCTAATCTCAGCTTATTTTTTTAGTGGTGACTGGTGAGTAACATAAAATATTTGATAAACTTAACGACTTAGCGGACAATTTAATTAATAAACTGCCTGAAGAAATTAGATTTACAAATAACGACATAAATTTTACTACCACATTAAAACAATATTTAATAGGAAAATGCTACAAATTGAATGAATCTAAGTATTCATTTAATTTGATTAAATAAATTGACAAGTAACATAATATTTTGAATAATTACAATTATATTATAAAACTGATACCGCTGAATTGCCATATCCAAAAAAGATTCATATGTGCGCTCATGTTGAATTATGAATTATATTCTTCTATTCTAATCCGCACTGGAGCAGCGTGGTGGAGTATGCTCTAGGCCTCCTCAGGTATGAGGAGAGACCCGTGCTCAGTAGTGGGCCATTAATGGGTTGAAGCCAAGCCATTCTATTCTAGTTCTTCTATTTTAGTCTAGTTCTATTCTATTCTATTACTAGTTTCATTTTTAATATGTTTTTTTTTTCAATCTTTCAGATTTACTTGGTAACATCAAAGTAGGTAAGTGTCAAATATATTCGCCGCTGATCTGTGTTTGACAAAGTGTTTCCGAAGCCGAGATAACGGATATTACAAGAAGGCTCTACTTTTCTAACTAACTTTTCTCTCACTCGGATTACCGTCCCTGCAGACAAAGACATTAATCATAGATGCGTTACATTAATAGAACTTGAGAAGCTTGTACTTTTGGATCCACTCCGGTGAAATTTGCATGGCACTGTGGGTGAGGAGATTACCAATGAATGAGACAGAAAGAGGTACATGAAAAGTAATCCAATTGGCCAAAGGAGAATGATTTTTGGAACGAAGTTCCTTATCGCGCGTTGCGAAAGGGGGCTAGACGGAAAAAATTCTTACGAAAAGTTGTCACGACACTTTTTGCTATAGTAAGCTATTGTAAGCCGTGCGGGGTGCGCACG
Organism: Ochlodes sylvanus; assembly: GCA_905404295.2. Classification (NCBI taxonomy): domain Eukaryota; kingdom Metazoa; phylum Arthropoda; class Insecta; order Lepidoptera; family Hesperiidae; genus Ochlodes; species Ochlodes sylvanus. The sequence continues at coordinate 1,211,278 of FR990150.1, forward strand.
TTTCTCTGTCTGTCTCTCTCTCTCTCTGTTATAGAAAGTTTATATTAAGTATTTATTCTATTATTGGTAGTATTATTATTATTATTTAAGTTATATTACATTATATTTGTTAATAATAAAAAATTATTATAACTTAAAAAAAAAATTATTACAATTCCTACATTAATTAATCGAAAGGAACTTCGTTCCATCCGGGCGTCCCTTGACACCTCTCAATTTTTGTCTACACTTTTCTCGTGCGTCAAACGTACTCCAGAACCAATTATAAAATGTAATCTAACCGTCATCTAGGCATCAGAATCAGTATTTTGAATAGGGGATTTTAGATAGTTATCATAAGTAAAAAAACCGGAACTTATTTGCCTATTTATAACAGATCACCAAAATTATTCAATCGAATATGAAATCGATACGGGGTTGGCACTCACTCTAAAATTAAATCTGGTTTTCTGGTTTTTGCTAAAAAGTATTTTAGAAAAGGAAATTGCATTACACATAAAACAATGATAATTCTATTTCACAATCAGAACTTTTCAAATTCTATTCTATGTTTATAATTATAATTACTTATTTGAAGTTTAGATTTTTGTGCATGTGCATTTTAAAGTAGTTTAATTTACTAGATAATCCTGATTTGTAATATATTGATTTTATTTTCAGTGATCGATGGTAAGTTACACAATCCCTACTAATATTATAAATGCGAAAGTAACTCTGTCTGTCTGTCTGTCTGTGACGCTTTCCCGCTTAAACCTCTCAACCGATTTTGATGAAATTTGACACAGACAATCTTTAGACCCTGAGAAAGGACATAGGCTACCTTTTATTGCGACAAAAAGGGATGAAGAGGTTGAAATAAAGGTTGAAAGTTTGTATGGGATTTCTTCGGGTTTTAAGCACAGCGCCATCTAGGGGTGAACCTTCCTAACTTAAAGAATAAGAACGCCTAGCGCCATCTCTTAAAGAACCATGAAACTTTATATTTAAGCACTTGATAATAAGTTTCCCGAAGCGAAGCGAGGGCGGGTCGCTAGTATATAATAAAATTGGATACTCGTAGGTAATATAATAATTATGAACTGTGTCTGCGAGTTGATATTAGTCATCTGTCTATTGTCGAAGGCCTGCTCGCTGGCCACTAATATTTTGTTGGACACTAGCCACAACCATTTGGAAGACTCCTTCCTCATCTCTCCTCTCTTCTCCTCTCTTCTCCTCAAACTCTTCAACAATAACAAACCCGACATAAATTAAAATGTCAAATATGACAACCCTAATCCTTTCACAATTTTGTATTACCTAAGTTTGGCTTCGACCCATTGATGGCCCACTACTGAGTACAGGTCTTTCCTAACTGAAGAGGTCTAGAGCATATACCACCACGCTGCTCCAACGTATTTGGGTGTTTGGTATTGGGTTAGTGGGAAAACAATTTGTCGGAAGTTTTTAGTTGAAGCTTGACTCGGTCGATCATTTAGTATCGACGCAAGATGGTATCATTTAGTGTATTCATACATATGTAGACGGGTAAAACTATTTATTGGAACGAAGTTCCTTATCGCGCGTTGCGAAAGGGGGCTAGACGGAATTAAGACGAAAAGTTGTAACGACACTTTGCATATATTGTGTACAGCGCCATCTCGTGGAGCGTTTTTGTAATAAGCAAATGCGTAGTTTTGTCATTAGTTTTTGTTTGCCGATAGATGGCAGCAGTGTGCCGCACTTGACATTTTCAGATTTGTAGGTTTAGCGTCACTGACTTTAGATGACGCTACCAGTGGGAAATAATCATATTGTTTTTAGTGTTGTTGGAAAGAAGGTTTGGAATAAAGTTTTATTACAATTCCTTCACTAATTAATCGAAAGGGGTGTCCCTTGACACCTCTCAAGTTTTATTAAATAAGGATGGTACAAATGAACTGCTTATTTATTTCTCATGAAATATTTTCTAGCAGACCTTAGACTGTAATGTAAAGACTTTGTTAATGTCCGAAAAGAGTCAATTGTCGAAAGTTAGCACTCAGTATAGGTACTTAGGAGCCTTAATAATTATGTAACGCTAATTACTAATTGATAATTTTTTATTCTCGGTAACAGCTTCAGTCAATGGTAAATAAATAAATTACTTATTATTATATTATTACACTAACACTCATACCCTCGCACTAGGATTCCCTGTGTCGCGGGTGGCAGGTACAACACTAATTACACATCACTAACACCCATCACAAAAGGACAAACATTTATCTGTCACATAAACATCTACCGCGGCCGGCATCGAACCCGGGACCCTCGTTTCGCAGGCAGGGTCACTACCAACTGGACTACGGGGTCGTATCTATATATGAGTTTTGAGTTGAGTTTTAACAAAGTCGCTTTCTCTGTCCCTATGTATGCTTAGATCTTTAAAACTACGCAACGGATTTTGATGGGGTTTTTTTTAATAGATATAATGATACAAGAGGAAAGTTTATATGTATAATATATTAAAGTTTTTCGCAAAACGAAAAATAACGCGCGTGAAAATAAATTAGTGCGCTGGTTACGTTTAACAATTTTGGACTTGGGTACTAAGGGACAGGTTTCCGAAGCAAGGCGAGGGCGGGTTTACTAGATTATCATATTTCCGTATCCATATATGTATAAATCAAAGATATTGCAAGGTTTATTGAGAACACCTTTGAAACAAAACATCGTAGTTAATCTAATCAACACTAGATGACACCACTAGAATCAGGTTGTAAAATAACGGCGAAGTTTTGGTGGGAAAGCGGCAATGTCACATAGCCCTTAAGATTACTTACTTACTTTACTTAATCAATCTTTTCTTTACAGTCCACTGATTCTTGGGCAGACTAAATACTACAATGAATAACATTTACCGAAGTAAGTTTACAAGATTTTTTAACTATCCATTCGTATTGTGGCGACATCGCGCACACGTCACACGGTGACGTCACGACAAGCCTGAATCACGCTATCGAAGTTTTGTACACTTTTGCATACAAGTTCCGAACGACATCACTCGGAGCTGGCCGCTCCCCGGCATGTCGTCTCGCGCGGCGGGAGATCTAACTTTGCCAAAGTATTGAAAGTACTTTTGATGCCTCCTTAAACAGTCCTCCTTCAGGACCGGCGCCGCATTGACTCATCTGGCTACTAGCTGACCTGACAGAGGTTGTTCTGTGACATATTACACGGTCGAAATGGTACTAGGTACCGTGGTAGGCGGTGATGCTATCCCGGGCGGACTAAATAATTGTATTATAAAGATATTAACCATAATATTTTTGTCCACAGCAGCATCAAGTACCATAGAAGAGTAATAAAATGAAGACCATCAATTCAAATCCTGATTGCTGTAAATGTTACATTGTATAATAAAAAATTGAAATAATTTAGTTTGTTTGTTATAATATAATCACCTCCTCTTTAAGTTTAACTTTGCGAATATAGAACTGGAAATAAATTACTCGTGCACAGTCTTCTTAAGCCACTGCACCGATTTTAATCTATCTATCTATTCTAATACCTTTAAACGAGCAATTCTTGTATATATATAATTGGAATCTCGGAATCGGCTGCAACGATTTTCATGAAATTTAGTATATAGGGGGTTTCGGGGGCGATAAATCGATCTAGCTAGGAATCATTTTTAGAAAATGTCATTTTATTCGTGTTTTTGTAGTCCCAATTAAACTGAAAAACATGACTCTTCCTGACATCTATTGGCGAATAATAATATTTTTTGTGAGCAACTAATTGCTTTAACGACACAACAGCAGATGGCGTTGTTAAGTAAGACGAAGTCAAAAGACACAATTTAAAAAAAAAAAATACCGAGCAAAGCTCGGTCATCCAGATATAAGATATGGAGAAATAAAAACAAATATGATATGGAGATAGTTGGAGACCCGGCACATAGGATAGTTTTTATTCCGATGATGGTAACGGTATATACTTAGTTTGTCGTTGTCCGATATCCACGCGGGCGATGCCGCGAGCAAAAAGTAGTAGTTAAACTGGTGATTTTTAATTCACTTACCATACTCGAGGACATGAAAGAACATGGTCATAGGTAATGAATATTAGAAATATAAAGAAAAATTAAATGTGGCACTCGGAGACTGCCGCGGTAAAGATATTGCATAGCATTTTTTATCAACTTATGCAATTATAATTATTAGAAGTTATATAGTTATATCAGAACAGCGCCATCTAGTTTGTAGAAAACATACGTACCATACCGTAGTATTAAGGTACTAGATGGCGCTGATTGGGGGTGTTAGGTTTTTTTCGTTACGGAATTTCTGGATTCGGTCCCCACGCTCAAGGCCCGCGATAAAAGCTATGCAATAGCTTAAAAATTCTACACAATAATTATTTCAAAAATGTCAATCGAAATTATCTAAAAATACACGGAATGTATGGCGAACAGCTAGGTACTACGACTGACCCGCCGGCAGATCAGCGGCCGGGTTAATGACCTTGTTTATACCGCGCGGTCAGTATGTCTACATTATCGGTTTGTAATGGATAATTATGTCAAATTTTAACATTGACTTATTATTACTATGGACGTCGGGTCCGCGCTGAAAAATGTCCGAGCCAAATGAGCAACAAAACTCAAGGAGAGAAACAATTCCGCGTTCACGACTGCAATCAAAATTAAACCGTTATTTAATGATTTTAATGCTTAAATTACCTTGTTAACATTTCTATTCTTGCAATGGCTGGCGTTCACGACTGCAATCGAAATTAAACCGTGATATAATGATTTTAGTGTTTAAATTACCTTGTTAACTGCATGACATGACATGACATACTGACTGGGACATTTTTATCGCGATTTTAGTATGAGATTAGGTGTCCATAGTAATAGTAAGTCAATGAATTTTAAGCATCCTTTTTAATTAAATATTTAAAATGAGAATCGAATACTGAGTACCCCCTATTAATATCGCAAGTGTCTTAGGAATCACCTTGTACATGTACAATGTACAAGAACAAGAACAAGAACAAGTTAAATAAAGACAGTCACAACCCATCCAAGTGTAAAGTTCTCATCAATACAAATTAATCAGGCCCAAACACCAGGTAATTGCTGTAAATCGTTAAGGAGTTCCCTCGACTGTCTTTGGGCTCCATCATCAGATCAACTACAGACCTTCATTAAATAGTAGTGCTTTAAAATACATAGTGAAAAAATTAACAAACGCACTAGTCTCTACTACAATTTTCGAATATTCCCCTCGATTTCGCTGGGATTCCATAATCAGATCCTGATTTGGTGGATGTGGGACCACCTCGGAAGTGCACTCTTTCGAATAAAACAAGAATTTTTAAAATCGGTCCACAATTGACGGAGAAATCGGTGAACATACATACAAAAAAGCAGACGAACATAGAACCTCCTTTTCTGAAGTCGGTTAAAAATGAGTGTGAGTTAGAAGCATCTATCATAATAATTCACCACGTCTGGGAAAAAGGAGCATAGGGCGCCCCCTAACCAGGTGGACTGACGACTCAAAGAGGACAGCGGGCATCCGCTGGATTCAGAAAGCTCAGGACCGTGGTCAGAGTCAGAGAGGTCAGAGTGACGCAAGTTAGGAGAGGCCTATGTCCTCATTATCTCATCACAACCCATAACTGTCCCACTGCTGGGCACGGGTCTCCTCACACATTGTGAGGGGTATAGGCCATAGTCCACCAAGCTGGCCAAGTGCGGATTGGTGGACTTCACACACCCTTGAGAACATTATGGGGAACTCTCAGGTGTGCAGGTTTCCTCACGATGTTTTCCTTCACCGAAGCAAGTGATAATTAAATTTTAATACGCACATAATTTTTGAAAATTAGTGGTGCGTGCGGGGTTTGAACCCGGACCCTCCGGTTCGGCAGTCCAACGTTCAACCACACGGCTATCACTGCTGATGGATGGATGGATGGATGATGATCATAATAATAATATTATTATAGTGGAGCAATCCTTGTTCCAGTCCTCATACTTTTGTTTTATGGTATGGCAAACGAGCATGCACCACCTTCCGCTGCCGCCCACGACTGTGACCGGCACAGGACTCGAATGGGGACTAGGATAGTTAGTCCGGTTAGGAGACGGTGTTAGAACATTAGTCGGTTAGTTTGTTAGTAAATAATAAAAAAAGGATTGTGTGGTTTTATGAAACCACGGTAAAAGTGAAACTTTTTTTCACGTTATAGACATTTAACTAAAAATTTTGGAATAATATTCCACTAGGGGTATAAAAATCGCTTTATCAATCTTAATTTTATGCTTGGAAAATTGGAATGATAATGGGAAATAAATAACAACATTTACATTAAACACTGACAAAAACAAACAAAATAGCGTGGAGCACTGGCACAAATGAGTAATAGTCTATACACTACACGGTCAGCTGCTGCGAACTACAGGCGCTGCCATATTGGCCTTGGCTGCTCTGACGAGCGCCTTTCACTTTATCCCTACTCCGCGGTCGACCGTCACGCGACATGCAACACACAGACGAAAAAGTTTGAGACGATGTAATAAAAGTTTCACTTTAAAAAAAATAATAAGACGAAGTTATCGGTTGCTTAAACATTCGCTAGCAAGGATGGCTACTGTAATTTCACTTGTATGTTTGTAACCGAGTTCTTTAAACTCGATTTTGACCCATTTTCAGCGATCAGATTTCGTTCAAACTTTGTAGACTTATCAAGGATTGATGGAAAATAAACAATTATAAAGGAGAAAGAAAAATGTTTATTCGTAGTCGAAAAAGAAAAAATGAAATATAGTAAAAAAACAAAAACCACGCTTTCATAATAAATCGACCTAAAAAATAAAATAATTCGTAATATTAGTTTAAGTAATGGGTGAAAAATATAAGTTTTATTATAGTGGAAAAAAAGTGTTCCACTATAATAATACCTACTTATATTTTTATTATAAAAGCGTGTATTTTAGTTTTATATAACTATTTTTTAAAATTGTTATACAATATAACGTTTACAGTAATCAGGATTTGAATTGATGGTCTTCATGATATTACTCTTCTATGGTACTTGATGCTGCTGTGGACAAAAATATTATGGTTAATATCTTTATAATACAATTGTTGCGTCCGCCCGGGATAGCATCACCGCCTACCACGGTACCTAGTACCATTTCGACCGTCTAATCATTGTTTTCACAACAATTGTGGCCCGGTTAGAAAGGTGTGGTTACGATAAGACGAACTTAGTTCTCAAGGGTATTACTTCTGTGACCGAACTATAACTAGACTTACTAAATATCACTAACAACCCCTTACCCAGTCCACATACTAAACTAATGTTCTATCACCATCAGTCTGCTAACTGCAACGTGGAAGGGTGATGCTGCATCCTCGTTTGCTACCTTAATTCCAATCCAAATTACCACCTCCCACCCCGGTACCTAGTACCATTTCGACCGTGTAGTCACAGAACAACCTCTGTCGGGTCAGCTAGTAACCTGAAGGGCTGACGTAAAAGCAGACGAGCACCACCAGGGGAGTCAATGCAACGTCGGTCCTGAAGGAGGACTGTTTAAGGAGGCATGAAAAACACTTTCAATACTTTGGCAAAGTTAGATCTCCCGCCGGGCGAGACGACATGCCCGGGGAGCGGCCAGCTCCGAGTCCGAGTGATGTCGTTCGGAACTTGTATGCAAGTGTGTACAAAACTTCGATAGCGTGATTCGGGCTTGTCGTGACGTCACCGTGTGACATATGCGCGATGTCGCCACAATACGAATGAATAATTTAAAAATCTTGTAAACTTACTTAGAAAATCTCCTGTAGTAGTAGGTCTGCCCAAGAATCAGACTGTAAAGAAAAGATTGATTATGAATTATATTATTATCTTATGTTTAAGAATTATATTAATTAATAATAATTGTATTGATTAACTAGTGGGCCCGCCCGGCTTCACTTCGGGAAACACGTCCCTTAGTACGCACATTCGGATATCGTTAGGCGTGATTTACGTAACTTTTTTATTTCTCAACCGATTGAAATAAAACAAACACTAAATGAAGGTTATCACAATATACTCGTATTAGTGAAAACCGCACCCAAATCGGACAAGCCGTTTCGGAGATAAGCGCGTAATTAACAGACAGACAAACCGAAAAAAATCTAAAAATCATTGCTTTGGGTTTTTTTTGCTGTCGGTGTAATGCAATTTCGGATATACCTATGATAGTTATGGAGATACGACCCCGTAGCGTAGTTGGTAGTGACCCTGCGAAGCGAGGGTCCCGGGTTCGATGCCCGCCGAGGCAGATGTTTATGTGACAGATAAATGGGTGTTCTCGGGTCGTGGGTGTTAGTTATTTGTGTCGTTAACACCGACACGGAATTTTATGAGTGTGTCTAACGTTTACTTATTTGTTCTATGAAAACAAAAGACGTAGGTATCACGTCAAAATCATAATTAAAATAAAATAAATAAATAAATAACGCTACACACTCACAGCCCCACACTAGGATTCCCTGTGTCGTGGGTGCCATGGACAACACACAAGACAAGAACACACACCCAGACCAAGAACGGAAATTTAAATTCATCATTCAAATTTCCGCCTCGCTGGGAATCGAACCCAGGACCCTCGGAACGGCGATCCGGCGTGTTAACCATTGCGCCATCCGGGTCGTCAAATAATTAGGTAATAATTAGGTAATATTAATAATTTATTTATTTACCATTGACTGTGGGTGGTACCGAGAATAAAAAAATCAATTAGTGATGAGTTACATATTAAAAAATACATATTACAAAATCAATCATTTTTTATTTTGCACATTGTACACTGACTCTGGTTTAGCTGTACTAGTGTTGACGGCCATGTTATATTTAATTCGCTATGATTAGTTATTTTTTTTATTGCATTTACATTTGAAATATAGTCTTTCTCTCTTCTTAACGTCCTCTTGTTGAGTTATTAATAGTACAGCTGACTCAGTATACTTAGGAGCCCTCGATATGTCCAATATTATAGGACACTTAGGCCCGTAATATCAACAATCGATTCACACACAGTTTAACTAAACTACTTCAAAAGTTAAACTATCAATTAAACTGCTCTCGTAATTTCAATGATAAAACATTGCCCGATTAGTTAAACTTAGATCAGTTTTTAAATTATAGCAACACTTGGCATTTCGTTCATTCGTTTTGGTTTAAACCGTAATGAAATGTATATGGCAATGTTTTGATTCAAAAGAATTGACGTTTCTTTGATTGACTTTCACAGATATTGACACTGACTTGATTATAATTTAGGTAATATTTTGAGGTTGTCTTCTGAAAGTTGTGTTTTACCAATATCAATCTATAATAATTGATGACATGTTGACATGACAAACATCTGTTCCTAAGCAACCATTTTGAAATAATAGATTAAACCCTACGTGCCAGTTTAACTGCCCCTGCTTGACCGTTTAAACTAAGCGGTAGTTTAAACTGTCATAATACAGATTAACTGTCATTGATATTACGACATAATCAACAAAGATAGTTTAAACTCAGAATCATAGATTAAACTGCTATTGATATTACGGGCCTTAACGTCATAGAGGAACAAGTTTTATATTTATCCACGCAATACTTAAAGTGCTCCACAGCTTACGTCGAAAATGAACGACCGAGTCAAGCTTCAAGTAAAAACTTCCGACACATGGTTTTCCCACTAACCCGATACCAAACACCCAAATACGTTGGAGCAGCGTGGTGGTATATGCTCTAGACCTCTCAGTGGTGGGCCATCAATGGGTTGAAGCCAAACTTAGGTAATACAAAATTGTGAAAGGATTACTGTGACAAGTTCCGTTTCCGGTGCCGCTATATTAATATTGATAGCAATATTATAATTATTATATTACGTGTATACAGTTTTATTATAAATAAAATAAAACATTGTGGAACTTACTCTTGAGCACTATAAATAAAAAAAATATAATATTAGAATTCTGGATAATTTCATAAATTAAACTACCTACTTTAAAATGCGCAAGTACAAAAATCTAAACTTCAAATAGGTACCTTGATAAAAATCAGTATGTGCAATGCACACACTAAAAAATTCAGTATCAATAAATGAAGGTATTTTATATATTTTTTGTATCAACGCCATCTAAGCACCCTTATCTGAACTATTACAACATAAGCGGTGCTGTAGTGTACTATCTAGTTACGACATAAAATACGATGTATTCTATCTCATTCTCTCGCAGGCTTAATCCTATATTGTATCTTTGTCTGACAATAATTTCCGTTTCATGGAATTTCAAATCACGATAATTTCTAGATAACTTTTATTTCAAGAAGCGTTAAAGTAAATAATGTAAACAGGAAAAACATTTTCCTTGTCGTTTATAACGAAAATCTTCGATATTTAAAGTGATTGAACCCAAAAATTAACATTTGTATTATAACTTATGACTAATTGCTTCAACGTTTTGAATATCGTTCGAAGCAAATACGGGTAAAATGTAGTCATGATTACAATTAGGTACATCTGAGGCAATGATATTATTATATGTAAAAAATGAATAGTTATAAAAACTAAAAACACACTTTATAGTGCTAAGTGAATAATAATTTTATCAAATTAGTGTATTGTCATCGGTCCTCAATAAATCTACAAAGTTTGAACGAAATCTGGCCGTTTAAAGTGGGTCAAAATCGCGCCCAAAGAAGTCGGTTACAAACAAACATGCAAACATACAGGTGAAGCTAATAAAAAGCGTGTAATAATAAGTAGTTTGAAAAACTGAAAACACGCTTTTATAATGCTATCTATAATGCTACGTACAATTTTATTATGAGATATCTAATAATTTTATCAAATTAGTGTATTGTCATCGGTCCTCAATAAATCTACAAAGTTTGAACGAAATCTGGCCGTTTAAAGTGGGTCAAAATCGCGCCCAAAGAAGTCGGTTACAAACAAACATACAAACATACAGGTGAAGCTAATAAAAAGCGTGTAATAATAAGTAGTTTGAAAAACTGAAAACACGCTTTTATAATGCTATCTATAATGCTACGTACAATTTTATTATGAGATATCTAATAATTTTATCAAATTAGTGTATTGTCATCGGTCCTCAATAAATCTACAAAGTTTGAACGAAATCTGGCCGTTTAAAGTGGGTCAAAATCGCGCCCAAAGAAGTCGGTTACAAACAAACATACAAACATACAGGTGAAGCTAATAAAAAGCGTGTAATAATAAGTAGTTTTAAAAACTGAAAACACGCTTTTATAATGCTATCTATAATGCTACGTACAATTTTATTATGAGATATCTAATAATTTTATCAAATTAGTGTATTGTCATCGGTCCTCAATAAATCTACAAAGTTTGAACGAAATCTGGCCGTTTAAAGTGGGTCAAAATCGCGCCCAAAGAAGTCGGTTACAAACAAACATACAAACATACAGGTGAAGCTAATAAAAAGCGTGTAATAATAAGTAGTTTGAAAAACTGAAAACACGCTTTTATAATGCTATCTATAATGCTACGTACAATTTTATTATGAGATATCTAATAATTTTATCAAATTAGTGTATTGTCATCGGTCCTCAATAAATCTACAAAGTTTGAACGAAATCTGGCCGTTTAGAGTGGGTCAAAATCGCGCCCAAAGAAGTCGGTTACAAACAAACATACAGGTGAAGCTAATATAAAGCGTGTAAAAAGAAGTTGAATGTAATCCTAAACCGTTATACATGATATTAAATTTTACCCATATCCGGCTTCGTAAACACTTTATAGAACGGCGAATATATTTGATACTTACACACAGAGATATCACCAAGTAAGTCTGAAAGATTTGAAAGGAAAAAACATATTAAAAATTAAACTATTATAGCATAGAATAGAATTCATCATTGTACACGATAAAATGTAACATTTACATTAGTTAATAAGAGTCAGTACAGCGGTCTTATAGCTATATAGCGATCTCTTTCAGACAACCTTTGAGCAGAGGACGCAGTAAACACAAAGAAAGAGATGGGGTGCAGCAAAGCAAAGTAGATAGAAATCAGCATACATACAGGAGATATGTTTAGAAAAACATACACAATAGTAACTGAGTATGTAGTTTTGCTTAGTACCCAGTTATAACTACCCTAAAAATATACATACATATAATTATAATATGTCGTAGAATAATCAGACTAATTGGATCTTTGCCAAAATCCTATGCTGTGATTGCAATTTGGATAATTTGAATCCAAGGCAATTTTATAGCAAAAATCTATGATTTGAGCTGGACATTAGTCCGATCATCTAGAAAGATGATCTTATCTTTGTATATAAAAATCTCGTGTCACAATGTTAGTTAGCATACTCCTCCGAAACGGCTGAGAATCGGCCAACATCTATTTTTTACGTGACAACGTCTTATAATTCGATAGAGCCGGTGGCACGCATGAAAAAACATGACTCATGCGTCGTTACCGTAACGGCGTAGCAATCGGCCTTTGCGTTCGGCAGCGTTCGGCAGCGTCCGACATCCGTCTCTCTCCTACTTGAGTGAGCGATACGTCTGCGTGGACAGCTGCTATACTATAGTACATTTATATGTTTTGATCGAGTATCAAGTGCAGTGAAAAGTGAATGTGGTGTCAATTGTAAATAGCAACGATAATTACAGCGATGTAGGTAATGATTCTTTCGATATTAATTATATATTCAGTGATATATTGTCGAATAGGTATTCGTGCTTTCATCATTAAAATGAATAGCATCGGTCCGCTAGTGCAGCGATTGTAGGTTATGCTATAATTGACATTGACAAATCTATTAAACAAATGAAATTAAAATTTTCTTTTGAAAAATGCTACCATTCCATCAGTATTTTCTTAAGACGTGACACGTTCAACTATCGTCAGTAAACCGACTTTACAGACAACCAATTTTTCATACCCCTAAGTGATAAGGGTTGTCCATCCTAGAATTTTTATTTCATTTTTTGGTCAAATTTTTTATTGGTTATTTTTTTATGGTGTGGCATAAAAAAATACACACAATCCCAAATTTTAATTTCCCTACCCCCACCCCTCAAATTTAAATCGCGCTTTTTGTATTCATCTATAATTATGGCGAAACAACGTTCGCGGGGTCTGTTAGTAATTACCTATATAGAAATATACATGTCAATTGGTCAAAGGCTGTCTAGGAAAGGCGTTCCAGAAGCAACACTCAATGGATATAACAGCAGAACAGCACACAATCTGGGAACTTAAAAGCGAAGTATGTGTGTGCGAAGAGCCTAGGCTCTACTACCTATGTAAAATAATTAATTTTAATTGTTTAGCGGAGGTAGTAGAGCTCAGAGTTCGCCCGGGGTAGTACCACCGCCCGCCACGGTACTTAGTACCATTTCTACCGTGTAATAATTGTTTTAACAGCAATTGTGTTCCGGATAGAAAGGTGTGGAGCCGGCTACACTTTTTAGAGGCGACCATCTCAGTCCTCAAGGGTAGCAACACATCTGTGACCGAATTATAACGAGACTCTTACTAACATTTACTAACTGTTAGTAACAGTAAGTAAATGTTAATTCAAACTATTTTAAGTTACTTCAAACTATTATAAGTTACTTACCATTCAACACTAAAAAAATAAGGTGAGATTAGAATGTGATTAAATGCAACAGTATCAACTAATTAGCAACTTTTAACGTTAAAGCTGGTAAAGATAATAATAAATAACTATTACTAGTGTAGTATAATAAAGACGTTAAGTGTCTTAGTTTAAAAAAATCCGTTCATTTCAGAGACATTCTTATGACGAAAGGTCACAATTTCACAAACTTGAATATTTTAAAGATAAAACTACTTGAACATGAGTTTAATATTCTAGCCGTAAGTAGTAGCTACGAGCAATCTGTAATGTGAGTAGAAAACGCTCCTTGGGAGTTCCTTGTCGCTTCTTCTTACAAGACTCACGATAGGGATTGTTGAAGCGATGGCATATTTTGAATTTCGAAAAGTGTTTTAAATGTATACTGGTACTCACGATTTTGAATTGTACCGATATACCAGTTTAACATTATAAACTCAAACTCACTCAAACTCAAACTCAAATCATTTATTTCACGTAGGTATTTTGCATACACTTGTGAACGTCATTTTTTACATTTACCATTTACCACCGTTTCGCTAAGGTGCCTTTAAATTTTAAAATCTTGGAGGAGAAAAAGAAACGGCGAAAGAAAACTCCTCGGCACATCTTTTAAAAATAGTGCTTAAAAAACGAATTACAATATTTTTGCTAGGTACTACCATTTTATACCTAAATACTAACTTGAGCGGAACTGGTTGCGGATGTCTATTACCAAGCATCCTTGTCATTAATATACTCATCAATAGTATAATAACTTTTCTCTATAAGCCGTGTTTTAACACGTTTCTTAAATATTTGTAAGGGGAGGTCAATGATTGACTTGGGCAATTTATTATAAAAGCGTACACCGAGCCCCACAAAAGATCGCTGAACCTTACGCAGGCGATATGAGGAGGTAACTAATTGGTGCATATGTCTAGTTTGCCGATTGGTAACATCGCATTTTTGTTTGTATAAACTCATATTTTTCCGAATAAACATCAAATTGCTATAAATGTATTGTGAAGCTACTGTTAGTACATCTATTTCTTTAAATTTGCCACGCAGTGATTCGCGTGTTTTTAATTTATAAACTGTCCTAATAGCTCTCTTCTGTAACACAAAAATTGTATCGATATCTGCCGATTTACCCCAAAGTAAAATACCATAGGACATAATGCTATGAAAGTAGGCAAAATAAACGAGCCTTGCTGTGTCAACGTCAGTAAATTGTCTTATTTTCCTTATAGCATAAACAGCCTTACTAAGTTTACCCGCAAGCGTCGCTATATGGGATCCCCACTGGAGCTTAAAGTCCAAAGTTATTCCTAAAAATACTGTAGATCTTTCCATATTTAATATTTCGTTATTCAATTTAATAGCCGTAATTCCGCTTTTAACATTTGGCAAAACAAATTCTACACATTTAGTTTTATTTGCATTTAGAACCAAATTATTAATAGAAAACCAGTATGAGATATAGTTGAGAGTACTGTTTACATCGTCAAAGTTTATTTTATCTCTTTTTGTTTTAAATATAAGTGACGTATCATCTGCAAACAGTACTATATCAGCATACTTACTAATATGATATGGAAGATCATTAATATATATTAAGAAAAGAAAAGGCCCTAAAATTGAGCCCTGAGGGACACCGATCAAAACCGGGGATCCTGACGACTTAGCTTCGTTTATACAGACACTCTGAACTCTACGATTTAAGTAAGCTGATACTAGACTAAGTGCCTTTTCGGTAAGGCCATAATGACCTAATTTGCGAAGTAATGTTTTATGTTCTACACAGTCAAACGCTTTCGAAAGATCACAAAATACACCTATAGCGTTCTGTGATGCTTCCCAGGCTTCATATATATGTTTTAAGAGCCTAGCACCTGCATCAACTGTACTACGACCTTTGATAAATCCATACTGCTCAGTATGAAGCAGATTATTGTCAGAGAAATGAGTAATCATTTGATTTAGCATTATTTTCTCAAAAACCTTACTGAGTGTTGGTAAAATTGCAATTGGTCTGTAATTGTTTATGTCTGTTTTATCTCCGGACTTAAAAAGAGGTATTATCTTGCTACATTTCATCAGATCGGGAAAAGTACCCAAATCTACACAATTATTAAAAATTACAGCTAGGTGAGGGGCTAAGACATCTATTATATTATTAATTATTTTTACTGATATTCCCCATAAATCACCTGTTCTTTTATTTTTTAAAGAATGGAAGGTTTTAATTATCTCTGTCGTCGTAGTATGTTTAAATTCGAACAGAACACTACATTTATCGACGACCTCTTCTAAGAGAGTACATGCCGTTGCCGGAGAAGACCGAAGAGAGTTTGTTAAGGAAATTGGTATATTTCGGAAGTAATCTTCAAAAGCGCCTGCTACCTCCATATCAGAGGTGATTTTACTTTCGTTGATAATTAATTCATAATTACAGTCACGTGATTTAGTAGCACCGGTCTCATTGCTAATGACATCCCAAGTAGCTTTTATTGTATTATCAGAGTTTATAATTTTGTCTCTAATATATAGTGACTTTGCATGTATGCAAACGGCCCTAAATATTTTTGAATAATTTCGCACATGTTCGAGGAAATCCGCACTGTGATTGAATTGTTTCTCATCATACAGTTCATATAATTTGTTCCTACTTTTGAAAATGCCCTTAGTAGCCCAATCGCTAAATTTACTTTTAGTATTTTCGTGAGAAGACTTAAATTTAAAAACCGTATTAAACTCTTCATTAATATTTTTAAATAAAGCATTATAGTGATTTGAGGGATCACTTTGATTAAAAGCAGACGGATTAGCAATTTTGGAAGAGATTCTATCTTTAAATATTAACAGTTTATTATTAGTTATAGGTCTGTATTTTATTAATTTCTTATTTTTACTAAGCTGATCGAAAACTGAAATTCTTTGCCCACAGTGATCAGACCTTAGATTGTTAAATATTTCTTTTTCTACAATTGAACAATTACAGAATATGTTGTCTAAACAAGTAGCTGTTGTAGCAGTTATTCTAGTGGGCTCCGTGAAAAGTGGATTTAAATTAAAACATTTAAACAATTCTAGCAACCTAACAGCTATTGATGTCTGTACAAGAATGTCTACATTAAAATCTCCACATACTATTAATTCTTTATTTGATATGCACAATTTCTTAAGTACATCCTCTAGCAAATCTTCGAAATAGTTAAAGTCACTAGACGGGGGCCGGTATACGCATACTATTATAAAACGTTCCAGTTCCACACAAGCCAGTTCCATGGTGCGTTCAACAGAAAGACTCACAATATCTTTTCGATTTTTACATAATATGTCTTTGTGCACCAATATGAGTGATCCACCGTGAATAGCTGTCCTTCTACAGAACGCACTTGATATAGTATGGTAACATAAATTAATATTATCCTGAGAAGTCGATAGCCAATGCTCGCTGATACATAAAATATGTATATTAAACTTTTTAATAAACTTATTTAATAAACTTATAAAAACAAGTTTCGAAATGTGTTTGTAAAACAACCGCAAATAAATAAATTTAAATTCACTTCATTTCACTCTATGCGGGAGCGAACACGCAGTTTGATATAATATATATTTCATTTATTATTTATAAAAGCCATAGTATAGTATTCACTTACACTTGCCGATGCCGCCAATATTGACTGGAATAGACAAGATAAACATTAAATTATATATTTTTAAAGGCGATCATTTTAGTACTCAGGGGTAGCAACACATGTGTGACCGAATTAGAACAAGACTTACAATTACAAATTGGTCAACAAGGTATACCGGAAGGCGTTATAGAGTCCCTGAGGCCCCACTTAGGACATCTAGCACGAATTGACGTCCAATATTGGCCACATTGAGCGCTCATAGCCCGGCGGCTCGCGTCGATCTCAACTGATCGACAAAGTTAAGGAACTGCGGGCAGTCGGTAGTTGGATGGGTGACCGCTGGTGGCTTCTTGGGCGCTTCCGTGCTTCGGAGGCCACGTAAAGTCGTCGGTCCCGGTAACAATTTGGTAGCAATTGTTAAGCCACGTCGTATGTCTTCGGGTGGCATAAAAATTTCCGACACTTGGGTTGGTCACTAACCCCTCCACCAATCCGCGCTCGCAGCGTGGTGGAGTATGCTCTAGGCCTCCTCAGGTATGAGGAGAGGCCCGGGCTCAGTAGTGGGCCATTAATGGGTTGAAGCCATTGGCCACATTGTAGCAATACCATCATATTGTACTCAAGCAGGAATTCTCTATTTATCGGCTACTAAATATATTTTTTGAAATAGTTTTAGTATTGTAACTAGTTTCTATGGCTTACCATTGACGTCAAGCAGCGCTAGAATAAGTATAATATAGATTAATATAACATTTTATAACAAAGTACTAACTTAGGATGTAAAAAAAGCAGGGAGTCTTGACATATTGAAGTTAAAAAATATATTTACTCGTATTACGTAGGTATATTATACATACCTATATAATATTGTATCGTATTTGAATATCTTACATAATATATATTATATTATATACTAGGTAAGTATGTATAATTTAAGAATAGAATTTTGATATACTTTTTAATTCCATGGTTTACAATCCTAAAACTCCAATTCCAACTCCTCTGTCATCTCTTTCTACGCCTCGGTCTGTCGGCGAGGGTTCGAGGTTTCCAATAAGTCCAATAGCAAAACGAAGCAGAGATAAATAATAGTTAAAAACTAAAAAAAACACGTCTAGCTCTATCTCCCTTACTCGCATGCAAAGGATGCGGAAAGAAATTAATTAATCCTGGCGAATCTAATTAGGATAATTGGATATTTTAATCGAATTAACGCATTGTCATCGGTCGTTGACAGGTGTGCAAAGTTTGAATTAAATCTGAGCGTTCAAAGTAGGACAAAATCGAGCTCAAAGGAGTCGGTTACAAACATACGAGTACAGCTGAAGCTAATAAAAGCGGGTTAAAAAAAATAGCATTGCTCACTTACCTTCAGGAATATCAATGTTTAGGCGCAGACAGAGGATATCTGAAAAAGAAATGAATATTTTGAAAAACTAAAACACACTTTTATAACGCTAAGTGAATGATAAATACACAACAATAAAGTTCATGACTTGTCTGGAGTCAATCCTGAGCAGTATACGGTCATGCGCGTCATAAAATTGCATTATAATAAATAATAATAATAATAAATACCGACACACTCCCCCGCACTGGGGGTGGCATGGACAACACTAATAACACATCACTAGCACCCACGACCCGATAACAAACATTTATCCGTCACATAAATATCTGGTGCCGGGACTCGAACCCGGGACTAGCTTGCAGCAGGTCACTACCAAAATAACAAGTCCTCAGCAGACAGATGAAGTTCTAGCATGCAAGATTTGACCCCGACATACATGGAAACATTACAGGTTAAACAAAGGCTTATAACTTACTCTTGAGTGACTGCAGCAATTTACCTGGAGGAGAGAAATAAAATTAATTGAATAAATTAGTCTAATTGTAGGTGCTTTAGTTGAATATTGGTGAAGTGAAACTTCTTTAGCCGCGCTGAGAGTAAAAATTCAAGGTGACACACGAGGCAGGGCGTTGAACTCTGCGCGGTGCTTCGTAGATCTCCGTACTCTGTGTCGACCACTCGTCGCACAATTTTATTTAGATTGCAATCGTATGATCTAATTTTGATACATGTGTCCTGTACAGCTTTAGACCGTAACTATAGTACGTTTGATTAATTGCTCTTTATAGTTTAAAAATCTATATCACTTTTTTGGTTCCTGAATGAGTACAGGAAATAAATTCACGTAATATTAATTACTACTAAAACTCACCAAGAATGACAGCGAGGCCTAAATGACAAAAAAATAAATAATATTATAAAAATGTGACGTATGTACATATAATTAAAGTAATATTTTGCAAAGCAAGATTTTTTCCAGGTTGAACATGTATAAATTATAAACATTTCGAAGTACTTAACTACAAAACCATAATGCTAATGCGTCAATGGCGGCTGGTAGCTCCACGGGTTGTACCAGTGGGAATTGACTAGAGATAAAATTATCAGAGTCAGAAGCGGGTTAAATGTCGAGAGCGCCCTGGGCAAACACCTATTCGGCGCCCCTCTAGCGGCCAAATATTGTAAACTTTAAATAGCACTCATATTACACATGTTACTTCATTCTTCTGCGTCATGAAATGTCTTCATCACAAAATGAGGGAAGTTAGACTAATTTTTACAAACTCAAACTCAAATCATTATTTCATGTAGGTATGATACATACTCGTACACTTATGAACGTCAATTTTTTGCATTTACCACCGTTTCGCTAAGGTGCTTTTAAATATTGATTTTTTAAATCTTTGAGGAGAAAAAGAAACGGCGAAAGAAACTCCTCGGCACATCTTTAAAAAAAAATGCAGACAAAAAAACATGAAAAAATCCGTACACGCGCCCCCTTACCAGATTAATTATACACTAAGCTGGTAAGGGGGTTGGTAAGGGGGTTGGGGGCTGGTAAGGGGGGTTTGCCGCAGGGATAATCCGCCACTGTCAATGATAAGTACCGAGTAGATTGGATTGAATTTTGCTAACTTGTCAATTGACTAAAAATTTTAAGCACCTTCCGTTTTCCAAACCTAAGGTGGTTCGAAAAACGTTGAACCTCCTCCTCATATCCAGATAGATGAGTTATATCAGTCAGCCATCAGGTGAGCTCTCATCAAAACCCACTGGAAATGGAGTACCAGCTCTCCAAAAAGACGCGGCGAAGTTTGATCAATTTCACAGTTGAAGCCTCGTCAAAATTGATTATTTATAACAATGAACGAAGTAACCGTAGCAAACGGTATATCTGCGGGATGAAAAGCTGATACATACCTGGAAGCACTGTTTTGACGATTTTAACTGAAATAATAAATGATATATGAATTATTACATACTGATTTTAGTTTTTATGTTTAATTATAATAAAGTACAGTATAAAAAGAACCATAACCACACTCCTCGATCAGATGCATGCAGAGCACACACACGAAGGTTTTTATACATAAATGATTAATTCATTTAGGACGTGAAAGAAACTCCTCAGCATCTTTTAAAACAATATTCAATAACTTTAAAACAGACCTTATCTACACAGAACTGGACGTAACACTATTATTCACAGGCATCCATAACATATCTACATATTACAAATATTTATGTTAATGCATGACAGCAATTTCAGAAAGTTAGTGGAAATGAAGTCTATTTGAGAAGAAGTTATGAAGAATTTAGGGTCAAATTGACATGAATTTAGTGAAGCTGTCAATGGTCGTCGCGTGGTATCTGACCATCCGACACGACTTGGTCTGTTTTTTGTCAAAGCAAAAAAAATATAAGTTTCGAAAAAAGCACATTCAAAGTAGGAATGTCTCGGTTAAGGCGGCAGTAATTAACACATTAGCTATAACTACTTTTTAATACGCTTTTTTATACTTACTGAGCAGGTCGATCAGTTCTATAAAAAGAAAATAAAATTAGAATGATCACAGACTTCACGAAATAATATTAAGATAGCGAATCGATATCTAATTTTATTAGCAAAGATTTAGAATAAATAAATGTGGCACTCGGACACTGCCGCGGTAAAGCTATTGCATAGCATTTTTTATCAACTTATGCAATTATAATTATTAGAAGTTATATAGTTATATCAGAACAGCGCCATCTAGTTTGTAGAAAACATACGTACCATACCTTAGTATTAAGGTACTAGATGGCGCTGATTGGGGATGTTAGGTTTTTTTCGTTACGGAATTTCTGGATTCGGTCCCCACGCTCAAGGCCCGCGATAAAAGCTATGCAATAGCTTAAAAACAAAATGTTTCTACATCCAAAACATATCTACAGAAATATATGTTTTGGATGTACAATAAATATTTACAAATAACTAATGTTCAAAACTAAGTTCCCGCTAACCTTATGCAGTATCAGAACTCTCTCATAGATGGCGTTAATACCATATAGAACATATTAAAGATTACGCCACAGACTTGTGTCATAAAACTGTCAAAGTCAAGTGGTAGAGTTGCTACCTTTTTTGGAAGATTACTAACTTTTGGGAAAAAGAACCAAAAATTATAGGACTAGATACACAGATCAGCGTTGCCGAACCATAGAAGACTGTTTTCAGCAGTTATTTAGAGAAATAAAGCTAATGTATCGCATGATAATGATCGTATACTTACTGCAAATCAAATTCTGGCGTCCAACGGAGACTGTAAATGAAAAGTAAAACTTCTAAATTCAAATAAATAATTAAAGCGTGGTATGTCTGTGTCCTACCACGGCCGTGTGTTTTACGTGAACGTGTACCTGCGTAACGGCTAATGTTTTTGAGCGGCATTGCAAATTATAGTTTCAATTCAAATTAAGTATACATAACAGATTGCGATATGATTTGGCACATGGGTAGACCATGGCCTGGACTGGGGTATAGGATATTTTCAGTCCCGATAATACATTCCCTTGGGATACTTTTCATGAAGTTCTGTCGTGTCCGTCTTCCAAGTAGATGAAGCAGCGAGCTTAAACTAGTAAAATAAAATGACTCTCGCCTAACATGTCTCGCCGTGACCATGATCCCTGCACTTGGGTCGAAATATAGGTATAAATAATAAAAATCGTGAGTACCCACTACAGTGTAAAAAAATCTTGAGAGGTGTCAAGGGACACCCGGATGGAACGAAGTTCCTTTCAATTAATTAGTGAAGGAATTGTAATATATATATACTATATTTATATAACAATTATATATGTTATACCAATAATATAAAACATGCGCACGCCGCACGGCTTACAATAGCTTACTATAGCAAAAAGTGTCGTTAAAACTTTTCAGTAGGTACTCAGTTTTCGTATGAATTTTTCGATACAACTTTTCGTATGAATTCCGTCTAGCCCCCTTTCGCAACGCGCGATTAGGAACTTCGTTCCAATAAAATTACTGCCGGTACCACCAGTTGTTGGTAGAGGCCTAGTGTGGTGGCCTAGTGAGGCTATGGGTGTGTAACTTTATTTAGGGCCAGTTTCACCGGTTCCGGATAGCCCCAGGAATTTAACTCCCAGATAAACTACAACTTTTGGCTTCATAGGTATCTGACAGAAGTGACAGATAAAGTGTTGGATAGGTATCTGCCAGTTCAAGTGGCTGTTAAAGGCGTTATCTGACGGATAAAAAATGTTTCAAGTGGCGTTTCTATAAACACATTTGGAATTTAAAGTTTTCAACTGTAGTAAATCATATTATTTTAAATCCTACTATTTTCGTTCTATAATGATAAAATTATCCTTGAAAATATTAAAAAAGTTGAATTGGATTATTTTGAACAAAAAGTATTTTATTAATTAAGTTTTCAAAATAATTTTCAAATGACAATAATTTATATAGTAGTAACGAAACGCAAAAAAGCGACGTTGCCGCTCCGTCAACTGTTAAGTGGCACATAAATTCCTAGGGCTATCCGGAACTTTATCCGGAACCGGTGAAACTGGCCCTTAAAATACAAATATATAACAAAAACTTACTTCCGCAAGGTGGTGGTACTGATGGTTCACCTGTTGTAATTGGTTCAGAAGTAGCGGCCGCGAAGCTGACCTGTAAGTATAAACTTGTTCATATTTATCCTAATATTGCTGAAAAGTTTGGTTGAACGGACCCCAGGAACTACTAGTTTGGATTGAAAAAAATCGAAATGTGTGCTGGGACACATAGTAGAAGTGAAACTTCAACGGACAGGTGCAAAAACGAATCGCAAGGGACAATTGGCAAATTACTTAATTCAAATTATGCAAATTATGATTTGGACATTCACAAAAAATATAGGCATCGAACATAGAACCTCCTTTTTTGAAGGCGGTTAATAAAAAAACAGATGGTCCAAGAGCTACCAACAATTTTTGGGTAGATATTTGAGGCAAGCTGAAACTTGAGTGATAGCTCTACTACTAAACCCCAACTCGGAGCTGCAGACCTGGCTGGTGAGTAGCGGGGCAATATGGACCCCTACAATTTTAAAAATATTATTTTTTTATTCAAAAAAAAATATTTGAAGCAATATGCAATTTTTATATGTTGTAGTTTAATGTTTAAAGAATTAAAAAAAATAAAGCCAGACGATTTAGTCGGGAGACAAACGCATACAAAAACCCTGCCTACCTGATGCCGACATAATATATTTTTTTCAACACCATCGTAAAGTTGATTTCAACAACAAAAAGCCCACTGACTTAAAAAAAAGATTTTTTTTTAATTCGATTGAATTGAAGACTTTTAGATTGAAAACTGTCTTTTTGAAAATCTTATTTTTTTAGAGTGGTTTTTCGATATTAAGTCAACATCAGCTGCAAAAATAAATATTTTAAATAAAAAAAAATACAGTGTGTTTGAGACAAAAAAAAGGTAGGTTTTCACCAAATTTTGTGACAAAAAATTTTTTTGGAACATAAAAAACCAAAAATTTGTTTTTTTTTTCACATTCATTTTGAGGTTATGTGAAAAAAGTGGCAAGACAAAAATTATAGATCTTTTTATTACCTACAACTTTGTCATTAAACTTTTTTCCATCAGACTTGTAGTTTTGGTATAAATCGAGATAAACCGTTTTTTATCCTGATTTGTTAGATCACCTGGCGGGTAGAAAGCCCCACCAAAATGGTCTGTCTTTTTGAAAATCTTATTTTTTAGCCATAAATTACACCCTATTAATTATTATTATTATTCTTATTCAAGTTGCTTCAAAACCATTTCTTTTATGCCCCAACTAAATCGCCTGGCTTTTTTTTTTTAATTATTTAAACATTAAACTACAATATATAAAAATTGCATATTGCCAAAATTGCAGGGGTCCATATTGCCCCGCTACTCACCAGCCAGGTCTGCAGCTCCGAGTTGGGGTTCAGTAGGGTTCTATGAGACAAGTTTTCAGCTTGCCTCAAATATGTACCCAAAATTTGGTGGTAGGTTTCAATTTAAGAAGCTTACCAGGGCAAGGAGTACTACGATGAAAGTCTTCATTGTAATGATGAGATGTCTTCTGCGGTTTTCAAGGAGAAACTTAGGATGACTGTGATAAGTATCGTCAAACCCATCTATTTTATAGTAAATTAAAGTAAACAAGCTGACCTTGTGACTGTATGCAGAGAGAAAAATATTAGAATGAAAACAAACATAATATAATTATTATAAAACAAAGTCCCCCGACGAGTCTGTCTGTCTGTTTGCGATAAAGTTAAAAGCTTCTAACGGATTTTCGCCATAGACTCGTGAGGCATTTGAGAGGCATTCGTGAGGAAGGATTGGGTATGAAATATACTAAAGTTTTGTGCAAATTGGTTGAAATCTGACGATAACTGAGAAATTGGGAAACAATCAGGCCGCCTGGGAGCTTTCAGCGAAAACGCTGCCTAATCCCTTTTAGTTATAACAAAATAATGTATGGGTAAGCAGTCATAGCCGTGTGGTTGAACGTTGGACTGCCGAATCGGAGAGTCCGGGTTCAAACCCCGCACGCACCACTAATTTTCAAAAATTATGTGCGTACTAAAAATTTAATTATCACTTGCTTCGGTGAAGGAAAACATTGTGAGGAAACCTGCACACCTGAGAGTTCTCCAGAATGTTCTCAAAGGTGTGTGAAGTCCACCAATCCGCACTTGGCCAGCGTGGTGGACTATGGCCTATACCCCTCACACTGTGAGGGGAGACCCGTGCCCAGCAGTGGAACAGTTATGGGTTGTAATGATGAATGTATGGGTTGAATATTCCTCTTTTAAAGGTCTACAATAAAGTCCGGGATGGAATATGTCTATCTTTTAAGGATAGTTTACTAATACTCTTTCTAAGTTTTAAAAAAATGGTCACGTACAATGCGGTAATTGGAAAGCTATTTAGAGAAATGCAGTTAACTATATATATACTCTAAGGCAGTAATCCTTAAAAACTTTAATACCTTAATTTCCCGAAGCGAAGCTGTCATAAATGCAACAGTAAAGGAGTGCGCACAGTACAACGATTCCACGACCGACCGACGCCTACGCGACTAAAACCTTGACAAAGCTAACATTCAATTATGAGCCTTATATCTTTGATGGTAAGGTTGAATTTCGAACTTATACTTAAAATACCTATACGGCTCGCCCTACACCCATAGCCGTTCCGTTTCGAGACCAACGCGTCGACGTTGCGTTGACGACTCACCGTAGACGAGTAGTCCACGCGTCGACCGACACAATGACGTAATGTAAATAGCGTCGGAGTTGAAACGGAGTGGAGACGGAGTCGAGTTGACGTCGATGAAGCGTTGATCGCGGAACGGAACGTCGGAGTTGAAACGGAGTGGAGTCGGAGTGGAGTTGACGTCGAGTTGGTGTAATGTGCGCACTCCTTAACTCTGTCTATCTTACACTTTTTAGGGGCGACCTTAACCATGCAGCACCAGCACCACCTTCCGCTGCCGCCCATGACAACTGTGACCGACACAGAACAAGACTCACATTGGGACTGGGATGGTTAGTCAGTTAGCAGACGGTGTTAGAATTACTTGGTTAGTTGGTTAGGTCTGAGGACTGGAACAGGGACTGTTATAAGTGATAATTAGTCCTGCTAGTTAGTAGTAGATAGTCCCGTAGCGTTAGCGTAATATACAGGTAAACCCGTCTGGTACTTCCTAGCGTGTATTGCTTCTATCCCGCTCGCACATTTTCTCTTTGTCTTACGCGTAAAAATTTGTCAACAGAAATCTAGGCGAAAATATTGATACAAGTGAATATATTATGTCAATGCAAGTGAATATAATATGCGTTATTGTTTAAATTGTGTAAAAAAACAAATTAGACAAATGAGTTCGCCCACACGTTGGTCTAATGTGTTTTTGGAACGAAGTTCCTTATCGCGCGTTGCGAAAGGGGGCTAGACGAAATTAAGACGAAAAGTTGTAACGACACTTTTTGCATATATTGTGTACAGCACCATCTCGTGGAGCGTTTTTGTAATAAGCAAATGCGTAGTTTTGTCATTAGTTTTTGTTTGCCGATAGATGGCAGCAGTGTGCCACACTTGACATTTTCAGATTTGTAGGTTTAGCGTCACTGACGATAGATGACGCTACCAGTGGGAAATATTCATATTATTATTGTTTTTAATGTTGTTGGAACGAAGTTTTGGAATAAAATTTTATTACAATTCCTTCACTAATTAATCGAAAGGAACTTCATTCCATCCGGGTGTCCCTTGACACCTCTCAAGTTTTTTAAGTAAAACTTGTTTGCTAGCTTAAGGGGGATAGCTTTGGACGATGCAATGGAAATGATTGAAAGGCGAAGATGATGAAGAAGAAGAAACGTTTATTCTGTCATGATTCTCCACAACATTATGACTTAAAAGGATATACAAGTAATCAAATAATGTGTGTTCGATGTTGCAGTTGCGTAGGGACTAGCATGACGGAAACTGGACGCACTCAGAATGTGGCGCGGTGCTGATGCACCGCAGCCTCTGATATTTCAGTGCGCCCGTCAGTCGTGCGTAGACCTGCAAGCGGCGCGGCTTGCACTATTTGCATTAGGTATGCGATTATGTACACGGAGAAGAGTGTAGATCAATGAATGCCTTCTGTCGCACTCACACAAGTTAAGGAACACTTACGCCAAATATTGTTTCACATTGCGTGCCGATTTTTTCAGGGAAAGCACAGTTATTTAGATGCAAATTTGACAGCTGACCGGCGAGATTTAGATATAGATTTAGATGATGCTTGGATATAGACATCCGCGACCGGTTCAGCTCATGTTAGTATGTATGTATTTGTATGTATGTAGGAATAATGTAGCATTAAAAAAAAAAAAAGATGTGCCGAGGAGTTTCTTTCGCCATTTCTTTTTCTCCTCAAAGATTTAAAAAATCAATATTTAAAGGCACCTTAGCCAAACGGTGGTAAATGCAAAAAATTGTCGTTCATAAGTGTATGTATCATACCTACATGAAATAAATGATTTGAGTTTGAGTTTGAGTAATGAACTGGATATAATTATCATATCCTAGTGATCTTGATAAGGCTAAACTGATTGTACTCAATTTTAGATTTTCGTTTATTTATAAAACATAATTAAGTTGTTTTTTATGGTATTAAAGTGGCAAACGAGCATGCAGCACCACCTTCCACTGCCGCCTGACAACTGTGACTTCGAACAAGACTTAAATTGGGACTAGGATGGTTAGTCCTGTTCGTAATTGTTAGTAAGAGTCTCGTTCTAATTCGGTCACAGATGTGCTACTCTTGAAGACTGAGATGGTCGCCCCTCAAATACCATTATCGCAGCTAATTTATAGCGACCGCTTCCCCACATCTACCCCTTCAGTAATCAGACTGTGACTCCGACTAATATCATAGGACGACGCTGGATACCCCGTCAGCTGTGAAGGCGGATTCTTAAAGGATGTACCAGACTTTTCCCTCTTTGAAGGAGTTCAGGAGTAAAGCATTCAACTTGGCTATCCGCATTGATTGTACATAATTTTCAGCGACCGCTACCCCCCATTTCGGCGGCAGTTAAACATAAGAGCCCCGTCGACCAACAAGACAGGTATAGAGAGATTGGACTCCTATAGAAAGTTGCAGACTTCTCTCTCTGTTTCGGAGCGGAATAAGTTTAAAGACATTGGCTTTGAATTTGCAGGGTGAGCACAATCTTAATAATATTGTAAATGCTAAAGTTTGTGAGTATGTGTGTGTTTGTAACTCTTTCATTCAAAAACTAGATGAAACTTTTCAGTAATATAGTTTATACATCAGAATTACATAATTATGGGTTACAATTTATAAAATTGTTGTATAATTTGGCCAAAATTTAACGATAAGTCGAAAAAAATCCTGCCCTCTGAGAGCTACGAGTATCTTGGCGTGCGCTGCCTAAACCGTTCGAGATACACGAAGATAATGTGTCATTGCATTGTTTCTCATAAATGCTTATTCCTAAATAAAGGTCCTCGACAGCATAATATTCCGTCGAAGTCTGTGACATAGTTACATAATTATGACGTTACTTGTTCATGCAATAAATAGATTGAAAAAATGCCCCTTGGTCATAATGTTCATACTTGGTCCATCATGTAAAGCTGGCGGTTCTCGACCGAGACAGGAGACCGAGACAGGAGACCGCGACCGTCACTTTGTATAGGCGCGACAGACTGTCTCGGTCTCGGTCGCGAGTTGTCGCCTATACATTGCCTATGGTCAAGTGCCCGTCGCGGTCTCCTGTCTCGGTCTCCTGTCTCGGTCGCTTGTCTCGGTCTCGGCCGCGAACCGCCAGCTTAAAACTATATAAATATTTTCAGGAAAATAATCCACAGTATAATAGACGCTGCAACGGGCGATGTACCCGCTCCTCAGTCCACTCTCTCGCCCTACGGCACGGACGATCACCAGAAACATACCACACACCACCATGAGGTATGTATACCTAAAATTTAAATGGATGTCTGTGATTTTTCAAGGACCAGGGTAGATAATTTTTGAAAAAAAAAAGTTAGAGTAGAATGAAACACGTTTTAAATGGAAGAGAATATAACAAAAATTATAGGAAAAATAAATTACGGGCGATCTGAATCTGAGGTGGGGAAGAGGGGGATAGGGGGGTTTAAGGGTAAAAAAGGTTTATATCGATTTCCGGAAAAACTACAAGTCCGATGGGTAAAAGTTTAATGGCAAAGTTGTAGGTAATACAAAGATCTACAACTTTTGTATTTACACTTTTTTCACACAACATTTTGTAACTAGATCGCTACAGCGCTGCTTTACAATGTATTGTAATAGTTCAGATGAGAGTGCCTAGATGGCATTGTTACTAAAAAATCTACGTTAGGTTTTTGTTGAAATAGAAATGAAAATATCTGGCTTGCTTTCTATAAGAGAGAGAGAGACAGACAGAAAAACATGTCGTGACAACTTTTCGTAAGAATTTATTCCGTCTAGCCCCCTTTCACAACGCGCGATAAGGAACTTCGTTCCAAAAAAATGTCTCATGTTGGCCATGCTCACTAGATGTCTACTATAATGTAATATATCCTTCTACCGTGTGAATTGAATCTTTTGTTTCAGGTCACTCATGAAACAACAATTACTGGAGAAGAAACCTCTACAACTGAGGGAACTCATAACCTCCACACTCACCCGCCAGAAAACTTCAGAAATTACTAACCGAATTAACTCTGATTCATCAACAACCTCTTTTTCTTTGCAACCAATAATATTTTTAAGCTATTGCATAGCTTTTATCGCGGCCCTTGAGCGTGGGGACCGAATCCAGAAATTCCGTAACGAAAAATACCTAACACCCCCAATCAGCGCCATCTAGTACCTTAATACTAAGGTATGGTACGTATGTTTTCTACAAACTATATAGATGGCGCTGTTCTGATATAACTATATAACTTCTAATAATTATAATTGCATAAGTTGATAAAAAATGCTATGCAATAGCTTTACCGCGGCAGTCTCCGAGTGCCACATGTATTTTTTATTTTGTGTGCACAGCAGTGCCCCGCCAAGACGCGGTAAGCGAAGCGTAAGGAGACTATCTCCAAGTGTGTATGACTCATAGACTGAAGCGCTCACACCCGGCGGCTTGCGTCGATCTTAAGTGATCGACAAAGTTAAGCAACATCGGGCGGTCGGTAGTTGGATGGGTGACCGCTCTTGGGCGCTTCCGTGCTTCGGAGGGCACGTAAAGCCGTCGGTCCCGGTCGGTACCATTTGGTAACAATCGTTAAGCCATGTGGGATGCCTACGGGCGGCACAAAAACATTCCGACGCTTGGGTTGTCCACTAACCCCTCCACCAATCCGCACTGGAGCAGCGTGGTGGAGTATCTGAGGAGGCCTACTCCTCAGATATGAGGAGAGACCCGTGCTCAATAGTGGGCTATTAATGAGTTGAAGCCATATGGATGTATACACGGTACATGTACCAAAATAACATTTTTTACAATTGTTGTCTGTCCGTTTGTCTGTTTGTTTGGGCTAATCTCTGGAATCGCTGGACCGATTTTCACGAGACTTTCGCTGGTAGATAGCTGATGTAATAAGGATAAATTTAAATTCCACGTGGACGAAGTGGCGGGCGCAACTATTATTTAATAAAGTCTGACCAATCCGCGCCCACAGCTTGGAGTACGCTCTGGGTCTCCTCAGGTATGAGGAGAGACCCGTGGGCCATTAGTGGGTTGAAGCCAAAAATATTAAAACTCATGATTAACGAACGACATTTAATTTACAGAAGCTTTAACATTTCTTTGTAAATGGCCGTAAAAAGTTTAATATTCCTGTTCATCATCAGGTTTCGTTGAACTGATGATATTTCCTTCATCATCATATACTGTTTCCCATTGTGTGGTCGTTACTGTGGTTTTTCCTTTACCACCATTTCTGATACCACCATTGTTGTTAGTGTTACCACCATTGTTGTTACCATCATTGCTGTTACCGCTATTACCATTGACGTTAACATTGACGTCGATGTCATCGTCTACGACCAGGGCAGAACCAAAGTTAACAGTGTCGCAAACTGTAATCTCCTCCTTAATCACGGTGGTTTCTTCAACAATTTCTGGAATAGAACAGATATACAAGGTTATTTTTTAGTCAGTTGACATATTAATAGGGGGTACACATTAGATACTCATTGCAAATATGTAATTAAAAAGGGTGCTTAAAATTTGACATAAATTTTATCCATTACAAACCCAAAGTGTGGACAAACTAGCGCACGCGGTTAAACTACTCCACTAAAGGTCACTAACCCCGCCCGTACGGCCGCGCCGTACCGTAGACGGTTGTGTTTCGGGCGTTTGCACACCGTGTCACCGCACGCACCACTAATTTTCAAAAATTATGTGCGTATTAAAATTTAATTATCACTTGCTTCGGTGAAGGAAAACATACCACACCCGAGAGTTCTCCATAATGTTCTCAAAGGTGTGTGAAGTCCACCAATCCGCACTTGGCCAGCGTGGTGGACTATGGCCTATACCGCTCACACTGTGAGAGGAGACCCGTGCCCAGCAGTGGGACAGTTATGAGTTATGATTATGATGAAGGGATTGTGAATTTATTTTCTACTATGATCATTTTTTGGATGACGATGATTAATGTAGGTATTAGTCCAGGGTGGTAGCGATACTTACCAACATTGAATTCCTTCTTATAACATGGCTGCAAGTACTCCGTGTATTCTGAAAGAGGTATAAAAATCATCACACTGCCTTCACTGTGAGTAGAAGAAAAACTCCTTGGAAGTTACTTGCCGACAAAGACTACTTCGGGATTTGTTGAGCAGATGGCGTAGTTTGGCTTTCGAAAAGTGTTTGTAGAAACAAACTCGAATTAAATTCAATTTATTTTATTTCATAGTTCACTACAATTAGACCTCGTTGACATAAATAAATTTTAAAAGTTTCGTTGGTAACGGCTTGTTAATGTGCGCGCCGCTCTTCACACTTCGTTTTTAATGAAGCTTTGTGAAGTTCCAAACTAAACATAGCGGCGACGCGCACACATACAAGCCTCGGCACCAACGAGTGTGAAAGCCTAGCCTAAACGTACATGTACACGTTGTCGACGACTACGACGTTACAATCACAATCAGAGAACAATTTTTATTTGTCGGGTATCGAACCCGGATCTCTGCTTAGCAGACAGTCTACCGACTGAGCTATTATTAAAACATTAATATATAAAATAAATATTTATTAAACAAATAATAATTATAAAGTTACTATAGTTTATAATTTTTTACTCACCCTCGACGACAGCAACTCCGGCTATAAACAAAAATAATTGAATTTACATTTATATATATAATATAACTTAACATAGTACCATGGTTAAAGGACAACATATTGGAAATTTCAATCGATAATTCTTTGCTGGAAATTGAACCAGGACCCTTTTGAGTATCTCGGCATGGTAAGCTCTGCGTCAAGCGAGTCGTTAAGTTTATGGGAACAATTTTTAGTTACGTCCCGTAGATAGTTCTAAATTCCGTAAGCAAAATGAATCCTTTTTCTATTAAAGGATCCGGACTTAAGTAATCAACACAAAATATCACAGAACAGTAGCTCCTTACACCCCAAGGCAATGGATCTGTTACCATATTGGTAACTAGTAAGACACCCCGGCTTCGCACGGATGTAATGTAAGTATATATAGTTATGTATGTACAATAATAAATATAGCGTATGTTACACAAAGCTAATAAGAACAGATTTGTAACTGAAAGAATTTTTGAAATCGGTCCAGTAGTGTTTGAGTTAAGTCGTTACAAACATTTAAAATGACAAATTGTTCTTTTTTATAATATTAGTGTTGAAAAAAATGTGTGCAATTCACACGCGCTAGAAGTGAAACTTAAAAAAAAACGAATACTGTCAGTCGAAATATTGATGTTTTGCTTTGCTTACGTCAGCCACCATTTTTTTTTATGCTTAATATCCCTTTCTCGCACTTTAAAATGTGTCTGTCTCTTTGTCGTTTCCGTTTCATTTCATTTACGCGTCATTTCCGTTTCATCGAATTCCAAATCACAACAATACTATAGAAACTTTAACTTCAAAACGCGTCTCCAACTCACCTCCAGCTTTGTATGCACTGCCGACAGCGGCAGAAACGGTAATCACTGTAAACAGAGTAATTGTTTAAGTAATAAACTAATAATATGCTTTATGCTAAGTAAATTGTAGCAATAATTAAGTCACCGTACTGTTATAGTATTGTAAGTCAAATAAAAGTCTGCAAAAACACAGATCTAACTTACAGTATTTAGTTACTTGTACATAATCACTTCGCTTCCATGTGCTGAATTTCTCTGGAAAAGTAAAATTAGAATTAGCGTATCTATACTATGGGTGACAAAGTTTCTTAGCGTTTCTGTGCTTTAGACGGCACGTAAGGCGTGACGGAAGCTTCCGACGTAGAAGCTTCCGACACCCGAAAGGCCATTGAACCCTTACTTCCGCACTGGATCAGCGCAGTGGAGTATGCTCTATGCCTCAATTGTGAGTACCGTGCTCAGTAGTGGGCTCTTGATGGGTTGAAGCCAACTTAAGAATTATGGCGTTGATTTCAAAGAAATTTACTTACTTTGCAAAAGACCTTCGAATTTCAACAGGGTGTCAATTATGAGCTTGTGAGTTCCTGAAACAAAATGAAGAATTAGGAATAAATGTACCCAAAGTTATTCAAACTGATCTAAAATCCTGATGATCTTTGGAATCAACTTTGGAATCCTTGTATCTCTTTAATCCTTGATCCCAGGGTTTTGTTAAGGCGATTGCGTTTGAACTGGGATGTTCCAGCAACTTACATGTTGCGTGATCAGCTTTTTTATCAGCCTTTTATAAAACACACCAATGGAGCAGCTCACGCTTTGCTTTGGGAAACTTGTTCTTTACTTTTGAAGTTATACTTCTTTAGGCGCGTTATGAAAAAATGATGAGAGTGAAATTTTAATATGTGAAGTTGGCTGCGACACCTAAATTTAACAGCATGAAGTTAGTTCTAGGTGGTATGAAAATTGATAACTATGTTCAAGTTGTATATTCTAGTATTTTTTAGTTTGATTTGATACACATATAATTTATTTAATTGCAATATCACAGTTCATAAATTATAACTATTTAAAGATAATTTAGAATGAAAATACTACATTGATTGTTTTATTCGAAGCGGGTTTTAAGCACAGCGCCATCTAGGGGTGAACCTTCCTAACTTAAAGAATAAGAACGCCATCGGCCTAGCGCCATCTAGTAAATAATAGTAGAATAATAGAACTCGTTAGTATGGATTAAGTAGATAGTTGGCGGTATATTAATAATAGATACAAATAAAATAATAATAATATTTCTCATTATATTATTATAATAAATGAAATTTTTGAAAAGATTTTTATCTTGTTACGCCAAAGAAGTATAACTTCTAAAGCGTGTACATAAGTACACACACATTAATTTTTTTTGCCATTTTTACAAAATTTTACATTGTTACTCCGCTCCTACTGATCGTAGCGTGATGTTGTGTAGCCTTCCGCGATAAATGTATTGTTAAACACGAAAAAAATCAATTCAAACCAGGAGTTCCTGAGATTAGCCCATGCAAACAAACAAATTCTTCAGCTTTTTAATACTAGTTTAAATGACGGTGAAGATGCTGAAGGATGCCAAAGGGTGCTGAAAAATCTTGAAGAATGCTTAACAGCTACCTACCCTTCAGACCACCGATGCTTAGCCCTTTAGTTTTGAGAGCTGCACTGATCTGAGCCCTGATGTTATACAGGTTGTAGTATTTGAAGATCTCTTCGCGGTTGGAGTAACCTAGGAGATACTTCTTCCATCCCCACCTCAATCCAAAGTCCTTTGAGCAGACAGCTGGTGATTTGTTACGTCCAAGAGCTGGAAATAAATAAATAATTAATTAACGCTACACACTCATAGCACTACAATACGATTCCCTGTGTCGTAAATACGCCATGGGCAACACACAAGATTAGAACACAGAGCCAGACCAGGCCAAAAATTTGAACGCATCATTCAAATTTTTGTCAATCCAGTACTTCGAATGGCAGTAACCATTACGCCACAGGGGTCTTCAAAAAACATCAGAGGAATCAGTGATTTTTCGGTAAGAAATTTCTTTTTTGGCTGGAGTTAAGGTTAACTGGTGTAAATTTTCTCCCAAAGACTGAGGAAGTAGCGCAAACGCGTCAGCATGTTGACCATAGAGTAATGTCTTGATCTTCTGGTTTATATAGTAACTGCACCCGAAACAGTTTTATTATTATTAAAATTATCTCGTGATTCGTATTTTTTTCAATGTAATGCGTTAATTGTTTCTTATAAGGTTTATAACTAAAAGTAAAAAAGCCGACTTCAAAATAATGCAAATTTTAGACGTATTTTCTCATGGATGCCATCGTCAGAACTTGACCAAACTGTTGGAAGACCCCACGGGAAGTACCAGCTTTCAAATAAAAAAAGAATCATCAAAATCGGTTCAACCAGTCGAAAGTTCCGAGGTAACAAACATAAAAAAATACAGTCTAATTGAGAACCTCGTCCTTTTTGAAGTTCCTTAAAAATACTGTGTAAATATAACAAGAATAGGTATACCGGTAGTAAAGCGCCATTCCATAGCAATCAATTAAAGCGAGCGGTCAATGCCCTAGCTCGTGTGTCACGACCTTGATTTTGACTCTCAAGCAAAGAAGTTTCACTTTACAGACTAGCCCCAGCCAGAACAAGTCGTTTGGCGGTGACATAGGCTGCATTTCCACCAATGCTGTGCTAGGAAAATGTGACGCACGAGGATGTGTAGCGGAGCTGTGAAAATGCGGATTAATGTGCGAACCGTGTGTTTATGGACTGGCTGATACAGCAACGCAACGCATTCCTCGCAACACATTCCTCGCAACGCATTTCTTGCAACACATCGCTCGTAAAACATTTCTCGCACACTCTCTCGCTTGTTTTGTACGTAAAAAAACCACGCTCCGCTAAGCCGTTTCCACCAGAGCTGTGCTAAGCGAGGCTAGGTCAATGAAGCAATTCTATTGGTTCTTCAAAAACACATCCCTCGCTACGCATCCTCGCACATCTCTGGTGGAAACGCAGCCTTAAGATTATCAGGAGATCAATAGACTTACTGAACCATCTCTGGATAAAGTTTCCTTGCTTCCAGGGGTTGTCCAACACACAGAAGATCAACCTGGAGATTCCGATGACCACTGGAAGAGATTTTTTTTAATAATAATGATTAATTAATAAATAATAATTAATCAAAAAACGTTTTTAAAAAGCTTTTGTATTTATTCTTAGAACACCTCTTCATTTAATACCCATTTTGGGTTGTATAAAAATACTAAATTGTGACGGCAGCCATTTTGGATTAATAACTATAGGTACTGTTTATATGTAATTGCATTGTGATCTGAACTAAAGGCGTAATCCAAACAGCTCATTCGGACACAGAAGTGGGTCATTAGCTAGCAAGATTTAACCTACACTAACACCGCAAGTTAAATTTAATAAAAACTTGCAAAATTGTGGTAAATGAATCCTTTTTGTAACATGAAAAAATGAAATTCTCTTATTAAAAATTGAATTTCATTTTTTGAACGATGTACTTTTAATTAACGATTGATTAAAAACAATTTCAAAACATTTTCAGTATATTATAAAGAAGGAAATATTAAAAAAATTACTCACAATTTTCATAGATAGCACCAACTGAAAAATAAAGATTTTTTTAATACTAAGTACTGGACACACCCTCAATTCGCTTCGGGTAACATGTCTTGGTAGGCACATTCGGAAAAAAACAAACAAAATGTTAAGTGAGGCTTAAATTATTGATATTGATTTCAAAAATTATGTGCGTATTAGAATATAATCATCACTTCCTTCGGTGATCAAACATCGTGAGGAAACCTGCACACCTGAGAGTTCTCCATAATGTTTTCAAAGGTGTGTGAAGTCCGCCAATCCGCACTTGGCCAGTGGTGGGCTATGTCCTGTACCCCTCACGTTATGAGAGAAGACCCGTGCCCAGCAGTGGGAGAGTTATGGGTTGTGATGATGATGATGAAATAAATAACTATACTCACGTCCTGATACCCATTGGTCAATGATCAGAGCTATACCCCTCGACACTGAAATGAAAAAAAAATGTAATATTTAACTATGAATAGGAAAAATGAAATGAAACCTCTAATTTTAACAACTGCATTGACAATTTTTCGAAAAAAAAATTATCGCTGCCAATATTAGTTTATAAACTGAAAGTACTCACGATTGATGCACGTGTCTACCGCTACATTAATGTCTGTCGCAACACCTGAAATTAAATCAAATAAATTATAACTTTGATGACGATGAAATATAACGACAATCATAAAGAACGTAACTGATAAATTAATGATTCAGTGCAACAAATATATAATTATTAATATTTGCTTTATATACACATAATTGATCGTTTAAAGGTAGGTATTACATATTTACAATGATGATTTATAACGAAAGTGATAAAGATAAAAATAATGATGATTAGTTTAAAAAAGTATTCCATACATTTAATAAAATATTAACTGTAGGTTGTTGTATATTATATTATATGTTGTATGTATACTATCTATATATAAAAATGAATCGCTGATTTTGTTGCTAAGCGCAAATCTCGAGAACAGCTTAACCGATTTCGCTAATTTTTTATAATATTGCTTAAAGTACGAGGACGTTAGTTACGGAGAGAAAAATTTAAAAAATTGCCTAAAAAAGTCTAAAAACAACACTTTTCTATATTCTATAAAAGATTCGTAATAAAAATTAAAAGTCAATTAGAACTTTAATACCATGCGCGCCCGGCGCCCGGGTGCAATAAAGTTTAAGTGTTAGTGGAGGGAAGGTGTCCCGAATAGCAGATTATGTATTAAAAAAAATAAAAATAATCGACTGTTAAGCGGTACGAAGTTCGCCGAGACAGCTAGTATTATACAATTTAGTTAACGCAATTTACATCAACGCAAATTACATCCCATAACAATTATTTAAAGATTTTTGTCTGTTTGTTGGTGCAATATCTCAGAAACGGCCTAATTGATTTGGATGCATTTTTAATTTAAACAGTAACTTTGGGATAACATTAACTTAATTGTTGTGATTCGATTTTATTACAAAAAATCCTAAACTTTCAAAGTTATTAATTATATGTAAATGCGATGTTAATGAGAATGATAATAAGAATAATGATAGTGTTATTATAATAATGATACATGATGAAAAATTATCTTTTGAAAAAGTGTATATTAATTACCGATATTGGAGTAGGAGTTGAAGATATCTTTAATCAGGCCGAGTTTGGCTGAAAAAGCAACAAAAGAAATATATAAAAAACATAGAAATTATTTTAAATAATAGCATGAATCGCTCGTAGCTATGTTTGCGTCGTTCTTAACGCACCATTAGTAATATAATGGCGTAATATATATAATTAAATAAATAAATAACGCTACACACTCATAGCCACACACTACGATTCCCTGTGTCGTGGGTGCCATGGACAACACCCAAGACAAGAACACACACACCCAGACCAAGAACGGAAATTTAAATTCATCATTTAAATTTCCGCCTCGCTGGGAATCGAACCCAGGACCCTCGGAACGGCGATCCGGCGTGTTAACCATTGCGCCATCCGGGTCGTCATAATACAAAAAAATAGTTTTTGGGAACTCACGTTGTAAAGATCTGGACCAGACATTTCATAAGCTGAAGTTTAGTAGAAGTTAAGCTATGAATTAAGCTTATTTTTCAGAATCTTTAAAACTTGAGCTTGCAAAAGACTACTTCTTGACGTGATAACGTCTTATAAGTTGCTGAACACCGGCAGCGCGCACGAATCCGTGCCCGCTGCCCGTGTCCCGTTCCGCCTGAGTCAGTGCGTGCAAGCGAGAGCGCGGTACAAGCGATAGAGAGGCACGATCGGCCTAAATGTTCGGCTTGCAACGCATCTATCTCTTCCCTTATGACGTTATCACGTAAAATTATCGCCCGTAAAACGACTTTAGCGGCGCTCGGCGCCCCTTGAGACTCGGCGCCCGGGTGCCCTGCTCCCCATGCAGTGTAGATAAAGCCGCCCTCCCTCCACCAATCCGCACTGGAGCAGCGTGGTGGAGTATGCTCTAGGCCTTCTCAGGCATGAGGGGAGAATGTATACACCGCTCGCGATACACATTTACTAAATAAATAAGATAATATAATGAGCACGATGTGCGAATATTTTGAATTGAAACTTCTCACCGTTTGGATAGTTAAATTCATATTCTATAGCATCGAGATATAAATACTAACGTACAGGAATTATATCTCGATGTTCTATAGCGCTATTTCATAGCTATCGATGAGTGGCGAGAGGTCTCCTTGAATTTTTCTCTCAGCGCAGCTAAAGAAGTTTCACTTCAATAAACATATTATTCACTATTATACAAGGTGATTCGTAAGTCACTTAACATATTAATAGGGGATACTCAGTACTCGATTCTCGTTCCCAATATGTAATTTAAAAAAGTGCTTAATAATTGACCTAATTATTAATTAAAAACCAAAATTGTTAAAACAGTGCAGAATTTTGATTTTATATTTTTAAACATTACAGATGACCATGTACTCGAGTATGTCAAGTGACTAAAAGTTCATCCAGTGTTATATTTTTTTTAATATTTTAAACTTAACTAACGTTAATATTTAACTTTTTAACTTACCATCAACTCCAGCACCAAGGTAACCTAAGAAGAAAATTTTAATTTATTATCGATTTAAAAAAATAAGTCATAAGGAAAGATAAAACGTCGACCCCAGAACTGGCACTTTACTCGCTCAGGGTATTGCTACCAGAGGAAATGCTGCCAGTCCACCGCTGGGGCTTAGTTAACAATGCTTAGTTACTTACGAAAGATTCCAAGGCATTTTCCGGAGTTCTGAAAATATTAAAATAAATTTTATATCTATCGACAAATTGTATTTACAGCTCACTATTTTGGATAACGTGGTTTATACATAAAAGATATAAATGCCTTTTATGTGTAAGCTAAGTAGGTATATATATATAGATATACTAGCGACCCGCCCTCGCTTCGCTTCGGGAAACTTATTCCTTCGGTTCGCAAAGATTTAGTTATATATTTTGGATAATTCACGCTATATTATCTTTATAAATTATACCCTATGTGTTATTCTGATGCGTAAGCTATATTATTGTAAAGTTTCAGCAAAATCCATTCGGTAGTTTTTGCGTGAAAGCGTAACAGACAGACAGAGTTACTTTCACATTTATAATATTAGTACGGATACTGTCGCGAGCTTTTATTTAGGACTATTTATGACGAACAATCCATTATGTTCTTACAACTCGAACGGTTTAGGCAGCGCACGCCAAAATACTTAGCTCTCAGAGGGCAGAATTTTTCCCGACTCATCGTTATATTATGTATCAGATACGAGATTGTGGTACGGTTTCGCCTCATTAAAAGGCTAAACGTTAACACACTCACACCCCCGCACTAGTATTCCCCGTGTCGTACGTCATGGACAACACTAATAACACGTCACTGACTCCCACCACCCAAGAACAAAGTGACATTTATCTGCCACATAAATATCTGGTACCGGGAATCGAATCCGGGACCCCTTGCTTCGCAGGAAGGTTACCTACCAATTTTTCTACGGGTTCGTGATATGGTATTGTCTCTATAGCCTGATGGGCTGACGTAAAAACAGACGAGCCTCATGGTGGTAAGTGGTCGTCGTCGTATGGACACGACCAACATCAGGGGAGGCAATGCAACACCAACCTTGGAGAACTCTTTTTACACCTTATTGAAGAACCCCATGTCATAGCGCTCTGGGAGTACCTCAGAAGGATGTTGGCGGAATGGCGAACTTCGCAATATCTTAGAACATTATGGAGAACAGCTCAGATTCCATTCAGCATTCCTCACGATGTTTGATCATTGAAGCAAGTGATAATTACTCTGAATATTGGAGGTGCATGCAGGAATTGAACCCGGGCGCCAACGGAAGTCCAACGTTAAACGGTCGGAACTTGCATTGCGAGTGGTGTAGAAAACTTCGAAAGCGTGATTCAGTCGTGACGTCGCCGTGTGACGTCGCCACAGCTCAAATCAATCGGCTACGCTTTGGACATGAAGGTAATGTACGGTACTCACACGGCTAGGCTGGTAATTCCTCTTGGTGAAACCACAGAACAAACCGCAGTTACCCCTTCTGCTCAAGTCCAGCCGCTTGCTGAACGTAGCGGACGCGGCCGCGATCTGAAACAAAAGCAATCTTAAAGCGCATGTTCTAAAGGCGGTTATCGAATGGGCTTACGAAATTGACGGTTACAAAAGTATGGTAATTTTAAGTGCATTAAACCTCAGGATTTTAAATTGTCGACCCGGTTAAATAAATCAAAATGTGTGCAATTCACACGTGCTAGAAGTGAAATAGTTTGGTTTGCTTCAAAAAATAGTTTGGTTAGATCTCATTGTTTTAGCGCTGCAGGGAGCTCTAACTCTTATTAATGTTCCAGTCTCATTTTCTCCCACGTTAAAATGTGTCTGTTTTTAAGCTATTGCATAGCTTTTATCGCGGGCCTTGAGCGTGAGGACCGAATCCAGAAATTCCGTAACGAAAAAAACCTAACACCCCCTGTTCGCGCGTAATCGACGACAGCAACCGACGTTAAAAAACTTTGACAATTGAGTGGACAGACCTCTTGTATAATCATCTCGTGAACGGTGAAACATTGCCGTAATAATTTAAATATCCTTCTGTCATCAAATTACATCATCAAATCGACATATTTTGTAAAACTACTATTCGGATTACATCTTATGAAGAAAATTCAACGTTTTATTTACGCATACACACCCCCAATCAGCGCCATCTAGTACCTTAATACTAAGTTATGGTACGTATGTTTTCTACAAACTAGATGGCGCTGTTCTGATATAACTATATAACTTCTAATAATTATAATTGCATAAGTTGATAAAAAATGCTATGCAATAGCTTTACCGCGGCAGTCTCCAAGTGCCACATTTAATTTTTTATATAAACAAAACAATTGCTGATGCAAACCCTTCAATTAGACAAGTACCCTTATTATGGCGGTGCACAAGAAATAACTCCGAAGCACGGAAGAGCTCAAGAAATTAAGCCACTAGCGGTCACCCATCCAACAACCGACCGCGCCCGCAGTTGCTCAACTTTTTCGATCAATTAGTTCGACACAAGCCTCCGGTTAAGGTTAACGCTCTACCTAATAAACTTAACTTAAACCCCACATGTAGAACAGTTACGTTACCGATAACAGTGATGACGTAGGTTATAAATGTTTTGTTGAATC
Organism: Ochlodes sylvanus; assembly: GCA_905404295.2. NCBI lineage: Eukaryota > Metazoa > Arthropoda > Insecta > Lepidoptera > Hesperiidae > Ochlodes > Ochlodes sylvanus. The sequence continues at coordinate 1,253,955 of FR990150.1, forward strand.
AGTTGCTGAATCTGCAGTTGTTGAATCGGTAAATTAACGGCTAAACAGCGGAAAACTCCACGTAAATATTTTTACAATATTCCAGATTTATCCGGTTGGTTTGGCAGTTGGTAGCAAACGAGCATGCAGCACCACCTTCCGCTGCCGCCATGACAACTGTGACCGACTTAGAACAAGACTCATGGGGACTGGGATAGTTAGTCCGGTTAGGTGACGGTGTTAGAACATTAGTTGGTTAGTTTGTAAGTATGAGGACTGGGACAGGGACTGTTAGTGAATGTTAGTCCTGTTAAGTAGTTATTGTTAGTAATACTGAACTATTACTAACAATAACTAACAGGACTTAGTAAATGTTAGTAAGAGTCTCGTTAGAATTCGGTCACAGATGTGTTGTTACCCTTGAGCACTGAGATGGTCGCCTCTAAAAGTGTAGCCGGCTCCACACTGGTACTAAGTACCGTGGCGGGCGGTAGTAAGAACATTACTTGGTTAGTTTGTTAGTAATTATGAGAACTAGGGCAGGGAGTGTTAGTGATAGTTAGTCCTGTTAGTTGTTCTTAGTAAGTCTTGTTGTAATTCTGTTACAGACACCTTGCTACCCTTGAAGATTGAAATGGTTGCCTCTTCACTACATAGTATAAAGTTTTCTATTAAGGGCGGGTCGATTTTAAAATTGAATAAAACAAGTTGTTTAAGAGATATCAATAAGATTTTATCTTTATTTGAGAGCCCTATTATTGACATTTTGGGGGAATATAACATCGTTCAAATAGCCGCCGCGGCTTCGCTGGGTGGCGTGCATTTGAAAAGTCCAGTTTTCGATGACTTTGGCGTATAATTCAGGCCGAATTTGACCGATGGCATCGATTATGTTGTCTTTGAAGGCCGCGGTGGTTTGCGCGTAACGATCACAAACTTCTTGTGGCCTGAATTGGATGATTATTCACACCGAAGACATATGGTTTCAACAGGATGGTACCTATTCACCCAAAATGTCATTAATAGGGGTCTCAAATATAGATAAAACCTTATTGATATCTCACATACAACTTGTTTTATTCAATTTTAAAATCGACTCGTCCCTATTGGAAAACCCTATATAAAACAAAGTCGCTTTCTCTGTCCCTATGTATGCTTAGATCTTTAAAACTACGCAACGGATTTTGATGGGGTTTTTTAATAGATATAATGATTCAAGAGGAAAGTTTATATGTATAATATATTAAAGTTTTGTGTAAATTGGTTTTCCCGAAGCGAAGCGAGGGCGGGTTTACTAGTATACTGGCTCCACAGGTTGACTGCTAAAGGCAAAATTTCTTGAGCAATTCCGCGCTTCGTGCACGTAAAACTGTGGAGCCTAGTTGTAATATTTAAGTAACGGTGTTATATTGATTTATTGGACAAAACTTTTAGAAGTGGATACTTCTTTAGTATCGTTGCGATTTGAAATTCAATGAAACGGAAATGACGCACAAATGAAATGAAACGGAAACGACCAAGACGCAGACACATTTTACTGTGGGAGAAAATCTGATAGGAAGCATCGGCAAAATGGCGGCTTAAGTATAAGCAAAATAAAACATCAATATTTGGACTGACAGTATTTCTTTTTTTTTAAGTTTCACTTCGAGCACGTGTGATTTGCACACATTTTGTTTTTATTTTTTATTGATTAGGCATAAAAAAATACACATCATCCCAAAGGAGAGTGATTATTTTTGCCGGCACTTTTCTCGCACTTCAGATGAACTCCAGCGCCATAATTATTAGTCTATATCTATATCTATATCTATACTCTATACTAATATTATAAAGAGGAAAGATTTGATTGTTTGTTTGTTTGTTTGCATCGAATAGGCTACAAAACTACTGAACCGATTTGAAAAATTCTTTCACTGTTGGAAAGCTACACTATCCCCGGGTGACATAGGCTATATCATATATTATAAAAATGAATTGCTGTGCGTTAGTCACGCTAAAACTCAAAAACGGCTGTACCGATTCGGTTGAAATTTTTTGTGTGTCTTCAGGTGTATCCAAGAATGGTTTTGATTTACAATTGGACCCGGTAGGTGGCGCTGCTGTCGATATGTCACCATATTATTATTTGTTTATTAATTATAGAGCGGTACGAAGTTCGCTGGGGCAGCTAGTTTTTAATATAACCGTCGTCGTTTAAGTATTACAAACAGTATTTCGAACAGGGGATTTTATTATAAAGATAAAATAAGTAAGAAAATATTATAAAAAAATTATTAAAACAAAATATTATGGTATAAATAAGTGAAATATGTTTTTGATGCAGCACGTGATTTAGATGTAAAATCATGGTTATCATGAGTATAATGAATTAAGTTGTCATCTATGTCGAGAAGGTATGTTGAACTGTAAATATCTTAATAACATAAATATATTTCTAACCCCTGTTTAGCTTTGAAAAATACTAACGTAACTTGGTATTCAATGTTATTAACTAAGCTGATCAAATTAAATAATTATGAAGCCATTATAGGCCATCTTGGTCATTGTCCTTTCACCAAATTTAAATTATTTTAATTTAATTGCGCTTTTTGTATTTTTGTATGAAAAATATCCAAATCATTCACTACAAGTTCTATATGACGGAACAACAATCGCTGAGTCAGCTAGTTAGGTATATAATTATTGCAATTTAATTCAACACTAGATGGATGACCGAGCTTTGCTCGGTATTTTTTTTTATAAATTGTGTTTTTTTGGAAATTATATTTAAGTACGAATAATAATATTAAGAAAACACTCATTGACTTCGTGTTACTTAACAACGCCATCTATTCTGCTGTTGTGTCGTTAAAGCAATTAGTATTAGTATAGTAGTATTATTATTCGCCAATCGCCAATAGATGTCAGGAAGAGTCATATTTTTCAGTTTAAATTGGGACTACAAAAACACGAATAAAATGACATTTTCTAAAAATGATTCCTAGCTAGATCGATTTATCGCCCCCGAAACCCGCTATATACTAAATTTCATGAAAATCGTTGGAGCCGATTCCGAGATTCCAATTATTTAAGTATATATATTATATATACAAGAATTGCTCGTTTAAAGTAATAAGATAAGATAAGATAAGATAAGATAATGACTTTTAAGTAGGTATATAGGGACGCCGGAAGTGAAATTTGTAATATAGAGGTATACAAGTAAAAAAACTCCAAACTTAAAAATATATCAATTTTATTAAAAACTTTTATGTACATCAAATACAATGACGAACTTACATCTAAATTAAATATAAATACAATTGAAAGTTAAAGCTTTGCACATTAAACGTAGCAGTTACAACGGCTGTTTTGTTAAACCTATCTGTTACTGCCGATAACATATACTATAGTAGGTCTACTCCAATTGGAATTGCATTACAATAAAAAAAAACATAACATTATACATAATTATTTGTCGTTGATATATAAAAAGATATTAATAAGTCAATAATATTTGTACATAATAATTATGTATAATTATGTATTCATCATTTTTTTCAAACTCAAAACATTTATTTCACGTAGGTATGATACATACACTTATGAACGTCAATTTTTTGCATTTACCACCGTTTCGCTAAGGTGCCTTTAAATATTGATTTTTTAAATCTTTGAGGAGAAAAAGAAACGACGAAAGAAACTCCTCGGCACATCTTTTTTAAAAAAAATGCTACATTACAAATTTTATACCTACATACAGATACATACATACTAACATGAGCAAAACCGGTCGCGGATGTCTATATCCAAGCATCTTTGTCATTTATATATTCTTCTACTGTATAATAACCTTTCTCTCTCCATTGTCTTGAGGATGTATCATTTTTGATTAGGTAAGACATTTTTTTACTTCGAATCTGGTTTTAAAATAACAGAAAATAGTTTATCTTAATAGTTGCACCAACAATTTTAACATTAGAATTTATTTTAAGTCTTTACAGATACATAATGAAAAATACATGCGGTCGGGGAACCCCCGTCAGGAACTAAGTTCCATACATTTTTTCTTCAACAGCATAAAATGTACTTAAAACTGTACACCCGTGTGTTGAGGTTATATGACAATCTAGAATATCAGTATATAAACTTAATATAGTGAATTTTTGTAACAACGCCATCTAGGCATTCTCATCTGAACTATAATAATTAAAATACATTGTAAAGCAGTGCCGTACTGTGCTATCTAGTTACAAAATAATACTGTAGATGGCGTACACCACTATTAAAACACACACATACACAGCATACGGCATTTCGTTACGTGACGATTTATACTAAATCGACTACCCGTAAGCCGCATTAAAGAACTTCTTTCTAAAATGTCACCTCAATTAAAATGTCTCCAATTGGCGATATGATTATCTTCTCTTAATATATAATTCTCGTGTCACAATGTTAGTTACCATACTCCTCCGAAACGGCTCGACCGATTCTCATGAAATTTTGTGTGCATATCGAGTAGGTCTGAGAATCGACCAACATCTATTTTTCATACCCCTAAATGTTAAGGTTTGTCCACCATAGATTTTTATTTTTTATTTTTTGGTATAATTTTTTTTGGTTATTTTTTTATGGTGTGACATATAAAAATACACATAATCCCAAATTTTCACTTCCCTACCCCCACCCCTCCAATTTTAATCGCGCTTTAATCATTCACAATCTATATGGCGGAACAACGTACGCGGGGTCAGCTAGTTTTTCTATAAATTATGATGAAAGGTACATACAATACAATTATAGCAACACTAGCTTTCCCCGCGGCTTCCAAAAATCCTCTCTCAGTGCTCACTTGCCTCACATGAGGAACCTATATACAAAATTTCAAGTGAATGCATTGAAGAAATAAAAAGTAAATAAAAAAAACTAATTGTGTCGTAGGACACCAGGTAGGAACGAAGTTCCTTCGGCTACTGTCGCGCCTGCGCACGTCTCATTTAACGGTTTTATTCCACGCCTTTTGACGTGACAACGTCTTATAATTCGGTGGCACGCATTAAAACATGACTCATGCGTTACCGTCGTTACCGTTGGTGAATTATTATACCAGCGCCATCTATGTATTGTGCAGTGAACAATTATTCATTAAGTTCGATTGGGTCCATTTATCGATGGAGGAAGGCTGGCTGAGCTGGTAGTTCACTCGCAGTACACTAGATGGCGTTGAGTAGTGGGGCGCTATAATTCTGAATCACGATGTAGGATGTATAAGTATCCAGCATTCATTTTTAATAAATGACTTAACTTGTATTGAAAAAGTGTTCTTTTATTGTACTTGCCTACTCATTCAAAGGAAATTATTTTCTTAAGACGTTGTCACGTTCAACTATCGTCAGTAAACCGACTTTACAGACAACCAATTTTTTTCCACGCTTACGGTTTTACTATCACATATTTTTCAGTGCGGTCGCGCAGCAAAATCCCTATCCCCTCCAAGCCTGCCGTAAGGAACTTCGTTCCAAAAATCCGAACAGTAGGAATAGAGCTACCCACAGTAGATACCGCTTATTTGAACATGTCATTAAAAACAGCTTCCCAGTCGAAGGTCCCGGGTTCGAATCTTACCTAAACTTGTTTATTTGTGACAACACCCAGAGCTGTCCAGTAAAATCTCTGTTTGCAACTAGTAGCTGCTTTATATGTGACCTAACATCGAGTATTTTAACGACCAAGTGGTACCACAAGAGACGTCACCAATAGGGTATTTGACACCTTTTAGAAAAATAACTCAAATTGTTCAATACATAATACATTATGCAGTTTGCTTAATTCTTTGTAAATATCTCTATTTTCTATGAAAATCACCATCAAAGTTTAAATGAACAAAATAGCCGCCAAAACGCTAATACGCCATTTTAAACAGGTCATGACGTCACCTGCTCAAATAACCATACTAAGCTGTCAATGCTGTCATTGCGTATAGTAAGCAGTACTAGCAAGTTACGTCATTCAGCCAAACCGCGTGTTTTCGATCACGTGATCAAACACGAAAAATTCATTATTTTATTATCGATTTTTAATAAAAATCCAAATAATTTTAAAATAATGTTTAGGCCAAATTGGTTTAAAAAAATATATACTTTTAAGCTAACAACAGTTTGATCTATATTTTCATTGTAGTCAAATACCCTATTACACCCCAACCGCACTCCATGCCACCCCAAAACTCTTAATACATTAGCAAACTATCAATAGACAAAGACGTTATAACCCCGACCGCACAGCCAATAGACTCCTCCTAATAACAGGCGAATGGCTTCTGTCAACACTTGGCTTATAGTACCGATATAAATTCGTGCCGTCTCACTCTTTCCCGTTGCTTAAATGAATATATTTCTTTCCAACGTTTCGTGCGGCCTTGAATTAGCCAATCACAGCGTTGTATTAGCCAGTCGCCCCGCTTCGTGTCACCTCAGCCAGTTGCCGGAATGCATTCAATACGGAAAATCAAACATTACGTGTCTATTGGCTGTGTGGTCGGTGCGTTATAATCAAAAAACTAGTTCATTGGTGTTATTCTAGATGGCGCTGATAATCTACTAATACAGGTATAGTTAAATTTAGAAAATTATTTTGTCATTTAAGCGTTTTTTTTCACAAATGGCTACCATAATATTCTACAAATTATTCTTATTATTTAATATATCGTACGTATATTTATTTATAATATTACACAGTTCATTAAAATTTCTAATATTGCATAATGCTAACCTGCCATCTAGCGATAAAGTTTTAAACTATGAAGGGATCCCCGTTACCCAACCAATAAATTAGTGTTATATTATTAGTGACAGATGGCGTTAGTATACAAACAAAAACGTCAATTTACTTACATTGACTTATTATTACGCTTTACCACATTTTCGTGTCGTATTTTACGCCCCATGCGCGCAAAGTTTCACTTCAAAAATCTTACTAATTTCAGTCAAAAGTTGCACATTCGTTAGTAGAGAGAGACAGATAGAGCAACGCAATCTTTTCTCTCTTTCTAACCGATAGACACTTGGAAGCCCTTGGCTCCACTATTCTGCCTATATTACGTTTATGATCGACAGATGTATATGACGATATATACATCTGGTGAACGTGTCCAACATGAGATAGCACGAGCAAGTATAATTGTACGTGGCACTAGAAAAGTTGGACATCAGCTGTCAAATTTGTATATAAGAAACTGTGCTTTCCTTGAAAAAACCGCCACGCAGTGAGACAGAAAATATTATCATTCTGTCTCGTTTCCTCTTATATGTATCTCATATAATTATATTATGAGCTCATAGATAGCGTGCGGTTAACACTTATGAAATCATAGTTATTCTGTCCTTTTCATTTTTATAGCGCTATCCCTTTCTCAAGAAGTATTCCTGGAATTGTACAGCCCATAGACAGCTCCTCACACACGACCTTATAGATAGCGTGCGGTTAACACTTACAAAATCATATTTATTCTGTCCTTTTCCTTCTGCATAGTGCTGTCTCTTTCATAAAAAGCATTCCTCGCCTTCTGACGTTCAGCAGCCGTTGGGCAGCAGAGTACATCAACAGAAGCAATACTCTTTCTTCTTCGATCTCTCTTCTTCTTCTTGTAGCTGAACTCTCCGTTCTTCTAGAGCTCGCATCACCGAGTTATCCGCTGCACAGTCGTCCACTATTTTTTGGAATAGTTCTTCTGCAAATAAAAGAAATACTAATGATGATTGATGAGATGACTTTGGCTCGTGATCTAGTTCAAATTTAAATTCAAAATTATTCATGTACTAGTAAACCCGCCCTCGCTTCGCTGCGGGAAACCTGTCCCTTAGTACCCAAGTCCAAAACTAGTAAACGTAACTAGCGCACGAATTTATTTTCACGCGCGTTTTTTCATTTTGCGAAAAACTTTAATATATTATACATATAAACTTTCCTCTTGAATCATTCTATCTATTACAAACAACCCCATCAAAATCCGTTGCGTAGTTTTAAAGATCTAAGCATACATAGGGACAGAGAAAGCGACCTTGTTTTATAATATGTAGTGATTTTGTAATTTTTTAAAGTTTTCTGTCAGTCGGCAGTTGTCAAGACTACCTATGTTTATTAAGCTATTGCATAGCTTTTATCGCGGGCCTTGAGCATGGGGACCGAATACAGAAATTCCGTAACGAAAAAATCCTAACACCCCCAATCAGCGCCATCTAGTACCTTAATACTAAGGTATGGTACATATGTTTTCTACAAACTAGATGGCGCTGTTCTGATATAACTATATAACTTCTAATAATTATAATTGCATAAGTTGATAAAAAATGCTATGCAATAGCTTTACCGCAGCAGTCTCCACATTAAATTTTTTTTATATATTTAAGATAGCAAACGAGCATGCAACACCATCCACTACCGGCCATGACAACTCTTGTTAGTAGGTACGAGGACTCGCTATAAACAAACATACATACCAACGTTCTCCCCGGTCTTGCTGGAGGTCAGAAAGTGTCCGTGCAATCCCTGGGAGTAAGTCGCAACGATATCCTCTGGCACCTCTCTAGAGGCAGCGCCTGTGTCTATTAAGTCCCTTTTAGTACCGCAGAGGTAGACTTTGCAATCCTGAAACATTAAGGAGAAACATTTTTAAACATTAAACACTCGCTGATACACATGGTATCGCCCCGAGCGAGTAGTGCGAGTGACCACCCATCGCACTCTGACACTCGCTGACAGCCCTGCGACAAAAGGGGCCGTTCAAGTATTTTTTCAATTTTTAACCCCCCCTCCTCCCCCCGTCCCCCTCGTCAGCAAAAGTAAGCAAATCTCTTACCCCTCCCCCCCATGCTTACGTAAACATTGCTATGCTTGCATTCAATGGTTCCTTTATTGATTCAAGAGAATTAAAAAAAAAATGGTGGGAAATCTGAAAGTGAAACGAAATATTTATACTGCTGACGTAATCACCATCTAGTCTCCCCCACCCCCCATGTCATCAAAAATAAGCAAAGCGAAGACCCCCCCGCCCCCCTGTTGTGCTTACGTAATACTTGAATGACCCCTAACCACGAAGCAAATACAAAGAGGAATCGGCCTAAGCAACTGTGCACTGTGATTATCAACTAGGTCCTGACGTCATCACAGGGGGCGTGGCTTTAGTCAGTACCCTGTCAGCGTTCGTACTTCGTGCACGTGGGGTGCACAGTATTGTCATTAGAAATTAAATCATATTTCCGTGTTATCAAGAATGTTTTATGTTTCTTAAGGAAATCTAATTACAACACCTCCTCTTTGTATTTGCTCCGTGCCCCTAACCCTTAAAACCAATACAGCAATACTAGAAAGTCTGAGCCAACCTCTTCAACAGTCCGCAGCTCCAGCAGCCAATGCCGCAACCTCATCCAAGAACTCAACGAAGTCGGCTCGTAGCAGATGATTGCCGCATGAGCTCCTCTATAATACATCTTGGTCATTGCTTCATACCTGAATGTGAATTGTTTATCTTATAACATTTTTAAAACAAAGTCCCCCCACCGTGTGTTTGTCAGTCTGTTTGCGATAAAAATTAATAGGGTATTTGACTACAATGAAAATATAGATCAAACTGTTGTTAGCTTAAAAGTATATTTTTTTTTAAACCAATTTAGCCTACACATTATTTTAAAATTATTTGGATTTTCGTGTTTGATCACGTGATCGAAAACACGCGGTTTCAAACTCAAACTCAAAACTCATTATTTGATATTTGAGCAGGTGACGTCATGACCTGTTTAAAATGGCGTATTAGCGTTTTGGCGGCTTTTTTGTTGATTTAAACTTTGATGGTGATTTTCATAGAAAATAGAGATATTTACAAAGAATTAAGCAAACTGCATAATGTATTTTGTTATATTGAACAATTTGAGTTATTTTTCTAAAAGGTGTCAAATACCCTATTGCGAAAATAAGATAGCGCCATGCAAAAAGAAAATTACAGAATAACTAATTTTCAGTAACATCTAACGCCATCTATGTGTTACTTTATGAATTAAAAAGAAGCTTACAAACTACAAGTGAATGAATGCTGTCATAGCACATGTTCCGTATACTCATGTGGTCATAGACCATGAGTTGGAAGTTAGATGGCGCCACAGTCATTTTATCAATCGATCTTTATTGTTTTTTTTTTATTTTGCATATTTGGATTATATAAGATATGGCAAATGCATGTTTATAATACAGATTTTAAATAGCCTGTATTTAAAATCTGTCCGGATTAGCTGATCTCACAATTTATAGGTAACCACAGCATGCTTGCATGCAGCATACTGCTGGGCATGGTCTCCTCACACAGTGTGAGGGGTACAGGCCATAGTCCACCATGCTGGGTAAATGCGGATTGGCAGACTACACACACCTTTGAGAACATTATGCAGAACTCTCAGGTGTGCAGGTTTCCTCACGACGTTTTCCTTCAATGAAGCAAGTGATAATTAAATTCTAATACGCACAAATTTTTGAAAATTAGAGATGCGTGCAGGGGTTTGAACCTGGGCCCCCCGGTGCGAGAGAACTTTCTACCACTCGGCTATCACTGCTTAAACTTACATTCACATTTATAATATTAGCAGGATTGTACACCGACACTTCAATAATCTCAATATCACTTAAATAAATACACAATATATGAGAATCTTAGAATAATAACACTATAGAAAGACAGTCTTCATACAAGCGCTCTGTCTAAAGTGAAGCACTAAACCGAAACTTTCCCGAAAGCGGGGAATGATTCGGCTGCGGATAAACATATATTTTTAGCAATAATACTTAAATAGCTTTTCAGATATTTTGTGACACAATTTAACCAGACAAATCGTCATAATCCTTTTTTTTCGCGAGACACGTTTGGCGCGCGTTGACATGAGCTGCCCGGTGTTTGGAGCCATTTCTGGCTCCAAATAAGGTGCTTCAAAACAGCCGCACGGACGTCGTTTCTATAGTGTAATTATTCTAAGATGGGAGTGCTATTTTTAAACGCATTTCCCCTAAGATTCCGGTGGGTTTGCACCTGAGTGTATATGATATAATATAGCATCTTTCTAGACCTACAATTTGGTATGCCCGGTTTAAAAAGTGCAATTTTGGACTTAAGTGTGAAGGTTGTTATACATCATTTGTCAAGCTTGGATCAAAAAGGAATCACAGATATCCAGACAGGATTTCAAACATTCCTAACCTAACGTCCCATCACCTTTCACTGCCCGCTGTATCCCAGATGCCGACGTTGAAGGTTTTGCCACCGGATTGCATGGTCTTGGCGCAGAATGCTGCACCTACCGTCTGAAACATAATTTGATCTGTCTTATGGCCAAATTCCACCACTAACTCAAATCTATATTAATATGTGAAGGAAAACTTTGTACCCCATTTAAGAAACTTGGGCAGACGGAGGAGTATTATATTTGGCACACTTATAGTATTTAAAGGAGTGTAGAGTGCTAATATTGTAAACCTTGTAAAAAGGAAGTGAGTCATTCCTGCATGTAACAAAAAATTACTCACGTTTTGGTAAGGCATCCCTGAATTAAAACTACAATTCACAAATCGCAACACTAAACTAGTTTTTCCAACATGTTCACTGCCTAATAAAACTATTTTGAAGTCACACCGACTCATTTTAATTTCAAAACAACAAATACTTTGTCCAAAGTTAACTTTGTCGAATGTTTATGACGCTAATTACAACGTAACAAAAGTCACTCTGCTAAATCGGTTGCACAATGCACATTGGTAAATTACTTTTTTTAATGCTCTGTTTTCTTTCTCATGGAAAACATTCGAAATATAATTTAAAATAAACTTTTGCGACTGTTCCAAATTCAAAGTATGAGTACCTACTACATACACATACCTACATGAGTTGAGTAGGGAAAGGGATGAATAATGAATGACCATGACATGACAGTGACACTGACAGTGACAGCAGAACTAACAAAAAGTAACAAACCAAATGCATGGTGCATGCAACGAATTAGGAAATATTTTCTCTAATCGTTGGGTGCATGGTGCTGGTGGTGGTAGATATTAGATGACATTTTATAAATGTTGCCAGCTTATAATTCTAATATTTCTTTTATTCAACAGAAAAAAAAATTAAATAAAGAAGTTAAAAGAGAGATATGAAACAGACGACATACGAAAACAGATTTTGATTTGCCCCGATAGCCTCCACTAAGGCTGCGATGTATAGACGATACTTAGCCATAGGTTAAACATTACTTACGAAAAACTTGACTTTGCAAAGACTGCGATTTGGTATTTAGAGACATGTCACGCTGAGATTGTGCTCAGCTTAAGCTAAAACCGCTAATGCCATAATAGACTTTGCTCAGCTCGTACTCAGCGCAGTCAAAGATCACTTTATAAATACGAACGCTGTCTTAAGTCAGAGTAAAGTCGGAGCTAAGGCTAAGTATCGTCTATAAATCTAAGCCTAAGTGACGTCCCTTAGCATTATCACAACCCCGATTATTCCAAGAGGTACCGTGTTTGAGCTCACGGAATTGTCTCAATTTTAATGTTATGTTAATTATGGTTAATTATTATGTTCATTATGTTAATTATTGTTATTATGGTAATTTTAAATTTATTTTATGAAGGCATATCTGCGCATAAATTTTATGTGTCTAAAACACACCACCATGCCTGTACGATAATAATAAAAAAGTAGGTCAAAAAAATATCATTCAAAGGCAAAAAAACTTCAATCAATCAATCTTTTGGCGGGAACATAATAAGTAAATGGCTGGAGCTTTAAAATTTTAAGTTCTGTACAGGCCTGCTTTTCCGCGAAATAGCCAATTGATATTGATTGATAACATTACTATCAGTTCAAAAACTGATATAATTAGAAACATTTTGTAGGTGGTAAAACAAAAAAATCATTACGTTAAAACATCATGACTAACAAACGACAACAAAGTACCTACCTACTGAACATAGTAAACGTGAGTTGGAGTTGGTGATAAATTATAATTAAAAATCAATGCGAAGATTAGAGTGACGATGAAGAGGGTGAAAGTGATGATAAGGGTGAAGATGAAAGTGAAGGCGAAGGATGAAACTGGTTACCTGAAAAAAGGTCGCTGTTTAGTGATAAGGCCGCTATTTTATATTTCTCCTTGTTTTTATAATTTGTAATCTTTTCATTCTTGGTTTATAATAAAGCGTATTAAGTTAAGAGGGGGTATAAAGCAAAATTGGCAATCTTAGATTCAATTTTTACAGTAGTAGATCAAGTTTCTAGAACCTGACGAAAAACATAGTTATACTTCATTATATTATTGAGTGCAAGATGTAAGCAAAAACAGAAAAAAATAAAATTTTCTCGATAGAAAAAAATCACAAAGTTAGGTCTAATTTTTCACTAAAATCAATTTATTTTCAATATGGTGCATATTTAAGAGTCAATATTTTAATATATTATGCTAATTAGTATCACGGAGGGATTAGATTAGCGATTTCAAAATCAAATCTATAATTTACGAATTATTAAAATAAAATACATTTGTAGAATTTGTAGGATTTTGACATGCTCTGTTTCATTAATCAGTCACCATTGCTCCATTGAGACGGGAAGTCTGTGTCAGTCTGCTCGACATGTGAAATTATTTTCTGGTGTACATTTGTGACTGAGAGCGTAGTTTTTATTACAAAAACAATAATTGTGTGTGTGTGAACTAAAGTTAAAAGACTCTAAAATCCAACATGCGTAACAAACGGAATAAAATCAACATTAAAAAAGGGAACATAGAAAGCTGAAAATTCAAGTCATGGCTAGTTGTCAGAGGTGAGTTGACAAGTACTATTTCATATTCAAAATTAGACCTTATTGTTTTAACTTTTGTGCTCACAATACAATGTTGATGTTGATGTTTGATCGCTGAAGCAGCATAGTATATACGAAAAATTCACATTGTATGTATCATTAATAGTTAGTATAGGTATGTACTTTCAAACAAAATATACAGCTTTATCCAAAAGCAAATTTAATTTTGAGTTAATTATTTCCTCTTTGCCCCATAATTTTGTTTTTAAAGCAACACCTATATTTCTGGTAGTCAATTTGATCAATCCCTACAGTAGTTGTTACTTGTGTGTGTTTGAAACTATTATTGTATTTTCATTTCAGAACAAGATTTAATCCAAAATCAAGATATGAGAAGAGAGAATAAGAAAATATTCCAAAATATATTGATGATGACGGGAACATTACACCAGAGAAGTGCGTATCAATTCATCTGTCTATGTATTGTTTCATTTATTATTTGCTTGTTGTTGCATTGTAACGAATCTACAAAATAACACATAAACTAAACTTTTTTTATACTATACATACATGCATAGTTAGGCAAAATTACTTTAACAAAAACATAACATTTTGTATAAATGCATTTTAAAGCGACTTTTTTATTTACTTCTTAATTGCTAATTGTTAAAAAAAATATTTTCAGGATTACTATTACGCTTTTACAAAATGTAGAAATTTTAGAACATACAGATCCAAATGCAGACGAATTTATTGCACCGGAACGGTTGGCATTAAAATAAAGTATATATGTAATTTAGTCCTATCTAAAACTTTCAACCGATTATAAATGGCGCGAAGTGATACCTGACATCATCAGTTTCAATGTTAGGAAGTATAATAGTGTTTGACTTTTTTTTAATTTCAGTAACACCAAGCCTCGTGTTTATGAACGGGTCAAGACAAATATCAAGACTAACGACGATACTAAATACACATGTGAGACAAGTCAACGACTTATAATAGACAAGATATATTTTTTTGAACAATTAAAACTTCCAACCATGCATAATTTTGGCATTTTATTTTTTCTAGACGGATTTTGGAGTTAGTCAATTAAACTTGATTTTGAATAAATTCATTTTGGTTTTAAGTAAGCTTTGTTCAATTTTATGCTTATTTTTAATCTTCAAAAACTTGTTTAGTTTGATGACTTATGTGTTCTTACCATACCTTAAATATTTTTAATACCCATTATACATTTTTCCTGTTCTCACGCATAATTATATCATCACGCATCATATTTCACACAGTGTTTTTTTCCTATATTTTTAAAGCTAACAATTGTCGCTCAAGAAGTTAGTGATTGTCAACTTTTTTATGATATTATTGTCACTTAATTAGTTTCCTTATAATGACGGCAGTGGCATTTGTAATTTTTCTGTTTTCTGGCGAAGGATTTCGTTCGATTTAAATAAATTTAAAGGATAACTTACTTTATCTTTTTGTAGCGAAAAAATGAAAACAATGTTATGTATAATAATAAATGTCTGTAAAACATTGTACGTGTTATTTATTTACATGTTATACGGCATACAGGTTTCATCACGTAAAAATAGAGCAGATATTCTGCTTTGCGAGAATTTAAATGATTTAATGGTCACACCAGTACGAACATTATACTGCCTTTCTTGTCATAAAAGTGATTCAATCGCTCCCTACACTAGGTTTCCAGCGCTATGGTTACATGATGCGACCGACACTACCTATAAATGTTATTAGTTTCAGAAATACAGATAGTTACAGCGAGAAGAATTGCTTTAGATTGATAGATACCTACATAATAATATCGACGGTTAAAAGGCGACTTGATTCAAGCGCCATTTTGAGAACTTTACAGGAGAGCGTTTTAAAGTTTATTTTTTGAGAAAAAAAATCACTATTCTTAAAGTATACAATAAAAATTGACGAGTCTCCCCAATCATAAAGCGGCATATTTTGTGCTAATTTTTTGTATATATATAACAAATAAAAGGTGTTTTTTAACGGAGTTAGATGTAACTTGAGCCATTTTGCACAATTCTCTGATCAGGGCAAAAGGAATCTTAGTACACGATTACTATTTATCTGTTCAAAGCAAAATAATTCAAGTGTACAATGACTTCTTTAACAGATCATGGATAAATGATTTAAATCACTCAACTAGTTGTAAACTGTTCATGGATAAATGATTTAAATCACTCGCCTAGTTGTAAACTGTTCATGGATAAATGATTTAAACCGCTCACCTAGTTGTAAACTGTTCAAGGGGTAATGTCTCAAATTACACAGTGATGTAATAAGATTTAAAAAAAAATGTTTTAATCGCAAGATTATTATTAATAATTAAAATAATTAAAACTTTTGTTTTAATTATTCATTTACTTAAATTTAAGTATATTTAAACGTTGGTAATATTTGTAATAATCAGCCTTCGAATATTGGCACTACTCGCAATTCTAAATGATTTGACTTAAAACTGGTCAAGGAAAATTAGCACAAGTGATATTCTTCAACATACTAGTTCAGGTAAGATTGTTTCAAGCGACAGAGATAATGTTTGAATGTTCAAGGCAAAATGATTTAAGTTACATACACTAATAAATATGGTTCAAGCAAAAAGGAATTAACATCCTTTGTTTAATTATTTAAGATCAAGTAAAAATAATTCAAATGCCGATACCATTTCATTCCATCCGAGGATAAATGGCTTAAATTACAAATAGTAAGAAAAACCCTTTTTTTTCGTGGGTCTATATACATGCTTTGAAAAAAACAACCAAATTCGCTACACTTGATACCACGTAAGCAAAAATGATACCCAAATTGGTCATGGAGCCAAGCGCCAAAAAAGTGCTCAGATTAACCTCAAACCTGGCTCAATCGAAGCGGAAAAATTCGCCGATTCCAATGATGTATATAACTCAATATCGCCCAGGATGGCGCTTGAATCAATTCGCCTTTTAACCGTCGATATATTCAAAATTATTAATGACACCTAATAATGTGTTGTCTGCCATTCACTGGCTCTCTAGCTATTAACATTGTATAAAAATCTAACCCTAATAAAGAAAAAACAGCTTGCCATTTTTGAGGTAGATGATTCTACATTTATTGAGCCGAAATTTGTCTCATTTTTTACATTATACTGTGCCGTATTCTTGACTGATGCCATGTTAAATAATAGCGGCTGTACACTCTCATGCGAGAGTACTCGCCATGTCTCGTGACGCCTCGGCCGAGACGTCATGGGAGCGACAGTAGGCGAGACCCCCCGAGACATCACGAGGCGAGGCGAGCGCTATCAAGTACATTCTCATACGAGTGCACTCGGCTTGCAGTCTCGCGAGAGTGTACAGCCGCTAATAAAGTCAGATGCAACCGGACGCGCAACTGCTGCGGCGCATCTATTTGACGGCCGGGGCGGGGTGCGCGGGTGAAATTTGATTTTTTCCTAGCTTTATACCCCCTCCTTTGATTATATACACGCTTAAGCTCATCACCTGGTATGGTAAAGTTGCGACTGCAGGTAAGGGTGAAAGAAAAGGTAGACTTGAAAGTTGAAGTTAAATACGGGTCTGGTCGGGTTGGGATCAGAAAGATAAAATGAAAAAATAACTTAACACATCTACAAAAAGCAATACGAAAAATACAATATTTTTCACTTCGTACGCGCACACCTTTTTTAACTGCAATCAAACAAAACAACAATTCTCACTCACTCCTACACCCTCTCTTTCACTCTTACCGTATCTGGTTTAGCTATATTGATTTTTGTGATAACAGTACTTCAATAGATAGGCATTTAGTTGTTAATACTTTCTTTGTACGTAATTATGATCGAGATTAGGAAATCATCAGTGTGCATTCTGTTTATTACTGCTGTACGTAAGCTTGAAAATATTTGTTAGAAACAAATAAGTAGGTAGGTTGCTACAAGTTAATTTAACAGGAAATACTCATGCACCGTCAAATTATTTTATTCAAATGATAATATTGACAACAGGTAGTTCAATATTATCTTGATATTAAGCTATTGCATAGCTTTTATCGCGGGCCTTGAGCGTGGGGACCGAATCCAGAAATTCCGTAAGGAAAAAAACATAACACCCCCAATCAGTGCCATCTAGTACCTTAATACTAAGGTATGGTACGTATGTTTTCTACAAACTAGATGGCGCTGTTCTGATATAACTATATAACTTCTAATAATTATAATTGCATAAGTTGATAAAAAATGCTATGCAATAGCTTTACCGCGGCAGTCTCCGAGTGCCACATTTAATTTATTTATAATTATATTTCTTCTGTACGTGTGTATGTTACCTTCTCCTAAACAGCTGTATTTGGTTGAAATTCTTGCGTGATGGGCTGCGCGCACGAAAAAGTTTCCAGTTCTGCAGAGCGTGACGTAAGAGCGTGACGTGGGAGCTAACAGTTTTCTGCTACTGGAACGCCGCCACGCGAGCTTCTTCAAGAACTTTTACAATAACCCCCGCCCACCTTGATGGAAGTCATTATTTATAACAAATGTTGAATACGCGACAACGTGTTATCGTCAATATTTCTTTACATACAATCGATATTTTGTGTCTTCAGGTTTGCTTCAGGTGGATCCGAGAATGGTTTAGGTTCACAATTGAAACCGGTAGGTGGCGTCATTTTCGAGATTAAGGGTACGGTCAAACAGCCGACGGGGCGGCACGGCGACGCGACGCTAGCGTCCCCGTTGTACTGCGCGCGACGTGACGCGACCCGGCGAGCGCGACGGCTCTGTGTGACATATTCCATACTTGCTCACACGTTACAACCTCTTCACGTCCCGCCAGCGTCGCGTTGCCGTCACGCCCCGTCGGCTGTTTGACCGTACCTTTAGGTATACTTAGAGATATTGAACAAATTCTAAAAGAAATGTAAAATTATGTTTTGTTGCAGATTTTTTACAAAGCCTCTGATTAATTCCACAATTTCACATCAAGACTGGGATGGTTAGTCAGTTAGAAGACGGTGTTAGAACATGTGTTGGTTAGTTTGTTACTAAGTCTGAGGACTCGGATAGGGACTGTCTGTGAGGAACTGCTATTTCCATCAATTTCATAGTGTTAATGATGCTTGCCAGTCGCGGATAATCCCTAACGCAAAGTAATGAACCTTCAATGGGTTGAAGCCATGGTGACAGCGACCCATAACTATTAGTTGGCTTGTCTGCTAGTTTAAGGACTAGTGACATAAAAAATATTATTGAATGTTGAAATAAGATCATGGTGTCCATCCATCCGTCAGTTTAAAAATCCACTACCGGACATAGGATTGGAATCCACAAGGTTGGAAGGGTATGCGTTCTTGAGAATTCTGAATCTAATGGATTCTTCAGCTCGTCACGTCAGTCCAATTGATTTGCAAAAAATATTCAATGCATTAATTAAATCCATCGTTATTTTACTGTTAGTATTAAGTACTATTTACAAAAAATATACTATTACTTTATTTTTAATTTTTTCATTTCTTTCTGGTCCCTTTACGTCCGATAACATCACTACTCACGAGCATTTATATTTTTCATTCAACGTTCCGTTTTTTAACTAGATTATTGTTTGTGTAAAGGCGAAATAAATGATTTCTTTCCCTTTCTTTATTACATATATAATTTCTACATTTTATAACGAATAAAACCAAAAAAAATAAGTGATCTACGGCTAACATAATAACAAGCCAAACCAGAGCACTGTTAATATGTTTGTCTAAGAAATAAACCAATCAACGTCACTCCTCACGGTCGAAGCTGCAAAACAGCCTTACGATGAGGCTTATTAAATTCTTGAAATTCACTTTACGACATTGCATAATCGTGCTATATTGGTTACTCTAAAATTTGGTAATAGGCAAACCAATTCGTGAATCATACTGTAGGTCATTATTATTATCCAATTATGTAGCTTGATACCTTCCTACGGTACATTAAGGTAGCGTACTTAGAGTATAAAGTGAAGTACTACCGTAATATATACTCTAAGGTAGCGTAAGTAAGGCTAGCTAGGTACGGTACCTACGATAATTATGACTTTACCAGAGATTTCAGTCATAACATTCACTAGACAGGTAACCTCATTAAATTGTAGGTTATTTAGGTTTAAGGACATCATTCATTCAATATGATTTTAATGGCTATGACCACTGAGTTGAATTGGCTGACCTCTAAATATAACAATGGGTATTAAAACTTAAAACGAGATTTTTATAAGAAAAACAGTGTTACAGCATGAATAGGTAACTAGGTTATTATTAAAACAAATAGTAAATGCCATTCTGTTTGTGATTTAATAGTTATAATTATACCTCCTTATACCTACATAGATATTCAACTAATGCAAAATTGCAAATACTTAAAAATTAATTACTTAATATTTTTCAGACGCTCAGTCATTTACCAACTATTTAGTTAATTTTATTTAATTAAATAATCGCTTTCCGGTAAAAAATATATAATAGAATTATTTAAACACAATAATGTATTAAAAGCATTGAAGTTGAATTAAAGATGTAATATTGAAATAAAAATATAAAAAGTACGTGTATTGAACGGGTAAATAAGTGAACGAGGTGAATGAAGCACACAAAACGCCTCGATAACACGAGCGCGACTCCTGATAACGATGCCGAGAAGTAATAATACAATGCCAACTCAGCGACCGACCTACCTATAACTATCGCTTTTTCACACTGTTTCCTCCCAACCCAATGCACTCGTCCCACACCCAAGCAAATGTTGCTGTTAGGAAGCAAAATTATAATTTTAACGAATAACCGATAATTATAAAAAATTTGGGTCACATCCCTAAAAAATTGGTGGATGAAAAAAAAATTGAGTTTGCAAATTTTACTTTTAATTTTGGAAATTTCGATATTTTGCTAATTACCCGACCAATTTACGTATCATTCATAACGATGACTTTTTGACAGATGTTCTACAAATTTGTTACGAATAAAATCTATATTTTTACTTACATAGAGTTGTATTTAAAAGAAGCTACAGATGACACTTCTTACGTTTTGGACATGTGCTCAAAAGTTGACGTACGTATACAAATGGCTGCCTGACCATCTGTGTTGCAACAGCAAAAATATATTTTATCTTTCTCTCTCGCTTCGGAGGCAGTAGCATCACCTTCTTGGTACAGTAATGGACGTTCACTGAGTTTTGAGCATTTGCGTTTCTTGTTTATATCTCCGATAATCGGCGACGAAAACTTTTGCGAATACTTTCAAAACGAATATTTTTGTACAATTATGTAGTGCGTGCATTTTTTAACCGCATCAATTGTCCGTTTAGCGTGAATACCTTTGCCTTAGGACTGCACCATTCTGTTTAGAACGTAGTGTTCATAAGTTTTTCGATATAAATTAATCATTCTTTGTTGCAATCAAGTTTAAAGTGCTTTAAGTTGTTATTTAACTGTTTAAGTGCGTGTTTTACGTTGTTATATAGTGAATTACTGGATACTTTTGCTTAGGACAAAATGCCTTCATTTTGAGGTAAGCAAGAACTCATTTATTTCTCGTTATATAGGTTTGAGTTGATAACGTTTGCAATTAATCCTTGTTATTACACGGTATATTTTTTCGAACTTAGAATTATTCATTCGTTTTTCGAAACAAACATTAACATTAGTGATATTTCTAAGTATCTATTCAAGTACTTACAAAACCACTTAAAAATATATATCGAAAGTCTATAATAATTTGTCATCGTACAAACAACTCAAAAGGTTATTCGAAACAATTGACAACAAATTACAGCAAATTCATTACAATTAAATGAAACATTTAATCATCAAACATTGGTTGTTTTGGTGAAGAATAATATGAGTTCTTCATAAAGCTGTCAAACGTGTGAAGTCAGTCAATGTTCAATAGCAGATTATCAATATCCTACCTTATTAAATTATTATCTCTGGTTAAGTCAGTAAGTAAAGAAATAACAACTTTATAATGTTGTCACATTTTGACAATTGCTAGATATCTTACTGTACTTTATCGATGGGATATTGAAAATGACTCGATTTTTTATATATGCCATAACTCTTCATACAGTACATGCACACTACAAACCAACAGTCCCTGCCCCAGTCCTCATACCTACAACAAACTGGGCAACTAACATTCTTAATAACACCCTCTGCGAGGGGCTTTACCTATAGCGCAGGAGGTGCGGTGCACCCGGGCACCGGGTGTCAGGGGGCGCCGAGAGCCGCTCGTGACACCTAAACCTAATCCATTTCGACCGCGCCGCTACAAAAGGGCGCCGGGCTTTGATTGCAGGGGGACCCTACATGTGCTAGAGCCTCCACTGCCCTCTGCTAACTGGAATACCCATCTTAGTCCAGTAATAGTTAGACCTGTTAGTAATAGTGCAGTTAGTAATTCTGTCACAGATGACCTTACATATGCTAACCATGAGCTCTAAATATGGTTGTCTCTAAAAATAAACATCTAAATACCGGAATACAAGTGCTGTTAAAAAAATTATAACATGGTAGAAATGGTACCAGAGACTGTAGCGGAGGTACTGCCCCAGGTGAAGTCTGCTACCTAAGTTTAACAAGCAAAGCTTCGATAAGTTGCTTAAAAACTCATCCTTTCTAATTCCAGACCGTGTATATTTGACCCGTCATGGCACTGTGCGAAGGGAAATTGGATTCACCGATGCATCTGGCAAGGGAGGGCTCCTCCTCCAGCGAGGATAAGGAGACGCCGGAGAAGAAGCCCAAACTGGATCGGAATGGCGATGTACTGTTCGGGCTGGACTCAGGTTGGTGTATTGGACCACTCGGGGCATGGTTATCATCACTGGGGAGATCCAGAACATACTACACTATTCTAGGTGAATAAGTGCAAGCGTCGGAAAATTTTGTGCCGCCAAAAAGTTCGGCATGGTTTTACAACTGTTCTAACCGTAGGCGGAGAAGAGTATAGACCAGGGTTTCTCAACCTTTTTTTTCGCCAAGTCCCCCCAAACCAAAAATAATATTTTCATGCCCCCCTTACATGATTTGCGTGCGGGTCAAACGTCGTGTTGTGACTTGTTAAAGCTACATACGCGTTAAATATATTTTTTCAGAAATGATAACGTACCTAGTATGCCCCCCCTGAAATTCCTCTACGCCCCACTGGGGGGGCGTGCCCCAACGGTTGGGAAGTCCTGGTATACATCTGTGACCAATCCCTCCAATCCATCTGACCAATGGATAACATCTGTCGTATTCACAAGAAAAGGTGCTAGTGGCCAACCCAAGTGTAGGAAAAATTTAACCGCCCGAAGGCATCCGAATGGCTTAACGACTGCTACCGAATGGTAACAACCGGGACCGACGGCTTCACGTGCCGTCCGAAGCACCGAAGCGCCCAAGTTTAGCCACTAGCGGTCACCCATCCAATTACCGACCGCCCGCTGTTGCTTAACTTTGTCGATCATTTCGTAGATTCATCGATAGATCGACCCGAGCCGAGCTGTGAGCGCTTCAGATGATGTGATGTTGTGTTTTCGTTTGATCAGTAATCCTTCCACAGTTCCACCCCTACCCCTGAGCGTGGACTACCGTTCGCCGGTGTCCCACTTCATCCCACCAGCGGTAGAGCTGTACGCGGCGCGGAACAAGCCGGAGATCAATGTTGGTGAGTGCAACCCAGCGCGTAAAACGCCGGTTGTTAAAACCCAGCTTGTTAACACCCCGCGTCGTAAATCTCGCTTTTTTACGCTTTTTAAAGCCTTGTGTTAATTATTTGATTTTTAAACGCTTTAAATTATTATTAAGTTTTTGTATTTTTTTTTTAATTCCTTTGTGTCCAATTTTTTATTCAATTACAATGAAGAAGCTGAATAATCTTAAATGATTGCTTCTCTGTTAAGAGAAACTGAATTTTTTGACTTTAAATTCGATCGAATTTAACTTCTTGAGTAGCCTTTGTGTCATTTCTTAAAACCCTGTCTTTTAAAATCTATTTAGTGTCCCGATTTTTGATCAGAAATGTTTTCCCCTTATTGTGAAGTTATGTCTTGCGTAGTCATTTCGTGAATCAAAAACCCCATTTTAATCCCAATGAAAAACTTACGTCCTTAAAACCCCCGTTATCACCCAAGTAAATATTTTTTGAAATTATAATTGATTTTAGCCCTAATATTTACGTTGTATATTATTTTTGCCAATTTTTATGTATTTTTTTTTGCTTTTCCATGTTTTTTTTTAATCGTCACCCTCAGCGGCGGAGGCCACAGTCACCCCTCCCCCCGTGAAACGGAAGCGGGGGAGGCCTCGGATCGATAAAACCAGTCCCGAGTACTTGGCCAACCTGGCTGCGAGGAAACAGGCCAGAGAAATGGGTAGGTGGCTTAGTGTAACGTGCGTAGAAAAAATGGCGGACGCTGTGTCGGGACGCGGCCGTTGATTTTTCGTGAATTATCTTCATATTGAGCAGGGATGTTCTGAGTGCGAAATTTCAAATGTGGATGCGGACGTATCCGTATATCCGTAGATATAGGAAATGTTATACAGATACGGTTTTTCGGTTACGGATATTGGATGTAGTTATGACGTAAGTAATAGCAATAATAAC
Source organism: Ochlodes sylvanus (assembly GCA_905404295.2). NCBI lineage: Eukaryota > Metazoa > Arthropoda > Insecta > Lepidoptera > Hesperiidae > Ochlodes > Ochlodes sylvanus. Next base: position 1,278,379 of record FR990150.1, read on the forward strand.
AAAAACAAACACCTGTCTCATTTAGTTTCCGCCCCTATCCGACTTAACCGATCGTATCCGGAATTAACCGAAACTTTTATAAAGGATTCGGTTACGATTACGGATAGATTTTTACTTCGAATATCCGATAGTTTCGGTTACGGTTACGGGGCTCCATGACATCCGTGATAGTGAGTAGAATACGAATTTGTACAATCACTGTAGCGCCATCTGTTGGCCAAGTCGAGTACTATAACACCGTCCACATGACTGCCTCCGATTTGTTGTTACTTCGGCAAGGGTGATCTCCAGCTTGGCAAGACGACATGCCCAGGAGGCGGTTGAGCCCCCAATGATCTTTGTTGGAACTTGTGTATATGCGAGCGGCGTACAAAACTTCGATAGCGTGATTCAGGCCGGTGACGTCAGCGTGTGACGTGGGCGATGTCGCCACATTACTAACATTAATAATTTTGTCGACAGCCGCAGTTATAAACAATAGGCCCGACACGGGCGAGAAACGTAAGCGTGGGCGCCCACGGGTGGACAAAACAAGCCCAGAGTATTTGGCGAGGAAGAGGGCCAGAGAAATTGGTGAGTGTTTATAACTTACCCGCTGCTGTGCCCGCGTGGAATTTTGCAAAAACGAAATAAAACTAAAATAAAAGTAGCCTAAGTTACTCCTTATGACATCAGCAACCTGCCAGTGAAAGTCCCGTCAAAATCGGTCCAGCCAGACAGACAGACAGACAAAAATTGTAAAAAATGTTATTTTGGTGTATGTACCGTATATATATTCATATACGTGTAGTAAAAAACGGTTATTTCAATATTACAAACAGACACTCCAATTTTATTTATTTGTATAGATTATGACTGAAATGAAAAGATCGTGTAGTACGGCCCACGGTTCAAGGCCGCTGTACACACTCATCTCCGCACTAGTATCCCCTGTGTCGTACGGCATTGGACAACGCAACACATCACTAACACCCACGGCCCGAGAACACACATTTTCCGTCACATTAAGGCTGGGCGTATGCTGGAATGCAGGCGACGCAGTACAGCAAATCACAGATCAGTACACCTCAGGACAGTTGAGGCAGACATGTGCCCCCTTCGTATGCTGCGACGCAACTCACTCGCATCTTAGCTAGTACAAAGAATAGACGTTATTAAACGTTCTGTCATGACTGTCATTGCGACAAAACTACGCCGCGCGTCGCGCTGAAATCTGTGCCGGCTCTACAACGGGACGCAGAGCAGGACTGACACATGTCAACGTCTGACGTGCCTGCGTCGCAGCATACGTAGCTCAATGACGTTCCATACTTTACAAAATCTGCTCAGTTCTGCGCTGCGTGGAACTGCGTCGCCTGCGTTCCAGCATACGCCCAGCCTGATGGTTGGCCTGGCCGGGAATCGAACCCGAGACCCCTTCGCATGTAGCATTGCAACCAACTAGGGTTACGGGGCGTACAGTTAGGTAAAAATTGTATTTAAATAGCGCCTGAAAGTAAATGAAATAAAGTTTATTCGAAGTTGGTTTTTTACAAACACCTTTCGAAAGTCGAACTACGCCATCGCTTCAACTAATCCTTACGTGAGTAGTCTTGGATGGAGAAGCGGCAAGAAACTCCCGAGGAGCTTCTTTTCCTACTCACATTTTTACAGATTGCACTAACTACTAAGTAGTAGTTTATACTAAGTAGTATAAACTATTAAAATCTTACTACTTTGATTGCAGAAGCGTTGGAGAAGAAAGCTAAAAGGGAATACAGAAGACGCACTGCGGGTGGTGAGTGACCATTTTAATTTATTTTAATTTTACAGCAATTTTCTGCCATTTCATTACACAACTTGTAAGGGGCCGTTCAAGTATTAGCCTATCCCCCCCCCGTCCCCGTCCCCCTTGTCAGCAAAAGTAAGCAAATCTCTTACTCGTCCCCCCCATGCTTACGTAAACATTGGTACTTGCATTCAATGTTTTATTTATTGATTCAAGAGAATTAAAAAAAAAATGGTGGGAAATCTGAAAAAGTGAAAAAAAAAATATTTATACTGCTGACGTAATCACCATCTAGACTCCCCCACCCCCCATGTCATCAACAATAAGTGAAGCAAAGACCCCCCCCCCCCTCACGCGCCCCTGTTGTGCTTACGTAATACTTGAATGGCCCCTAATTTACTTCACTCGATTGACGCAATAATTAATGCTGAATAGGAATTTACTGAAATTATTATTATCATGTATCTCCAACTTAAAGTTCCACGACAGTCACCTTTTGAATATACAAAAAACTTTAAAAGTAGCATCAAAATCGGTACAGCCAGTTGTAAGTTATGAGGTAACGTAACACATTATAATAACAGTCTAATTGAGAATCTCCTAATTTGTGAAATCGGTTATAAACAAGAAAGTACAGGGTTTATTATATCGAGTTTGTGATCATTAAAAAATGTGTAGATAGATTTTTTTATCCGTGTATTTAAATAAGATTAATTTAATTCCTCACGCGCTAGGTAAAATCGTGGTTCAGAATAACTTGAAAACAAACGTCGTATCGAGGGTTGTGAAAAAGGTGCCCGTTAAGGGCTCGGCGGCGGGGCAAACTTTGAGGAAAGTAACCCATAAGGTGGTTCAGAGGGCGCAGCAAAAGTTGCCGCAAAAGACGTCGCAAAAGTTGCCGCAAAAGGCGTCGCAAAAGTTGCCGCAAAAGGCGTCGCAAAAGTTGCCGCAAAAGGCGTCGCAAAAGTTGCCGCAAAAGCCGTCGCAAAAGTTGCCGCAAAACGGCGTTGTAAGGAAAATTAACGAAAAAAAAGTTATATTTCGAAGGAATTCGAAGTTTATCAAAAGGAAAGGTAATAAAAATTGTAGATTTGCATGGGCGTAGACTTTTTTTCGATTTTTTTTTTTTAATTTTTTTTTATATAAAACTTTTTAAATGCTCAAATTGGTGATGGTATTTGAGTATTTTTTCTGTATGTTTGCTTAGTGTGTGGTTGATTTTATTTATGGTACTTGGAGGAAATTGTGATATTATTTCGTAGATAGCTTTTACGGTGGAAATATTTCAATGCCCGAATGAGTTGAATCTGAGGAGCGTTGGGACCAAAGATGTGTAGACTTTGAAATTGATCGTTTCGTTGAATTGATCGTGAAATTGACTGTTTTTGACGTGATAACGTCTTATAAATCGATGAGCGCCGGCTGCACGCACGCAAAAGTGTGACGTCACTGTCACGTTGCCCGAGGCGAGCGTGCAAGCGAGAGCGCGGAGCGAGCGATAGAGATGCACGATCGGCCCATTGTTTTCTTATCAAGTTATCACGTAAAATTATCGTCAGCAAACCGAATTTATTGATTTTTTACCCATCGATATCGATATCGGACGATAATGAGTTGTACCAGCCTGACTTGCTACTATCTTGCGCATATGAAACGAAACGGAAACGAAAAAGAGTCAAATGGCGGCTTACGTGAGCAAAGCAAAACAAAAAAAAAACAAGAATGTGTGATGATGAATGAAAGAGAGTAAACATTTCATATTTTAGTATTTCATTTGTAAAGAGTTAAAGGAGATTGCGTATGCTTGTGTGTATGATTGTAGCGATAATCGATTGTTTTACATCGATTTTATTGTAGTGGACATCGTTTTTTAACTATTACATAATAGTAGTGACAAAAGCCGTTTATCAATTATTTTACATCGATTTTATTGTAGTACACATCGAATTTTTTATTGTTATGTTGAGAGATGCCTTATTTTACATCGATTTTAACGTAAAAGGTATAATTTTTGACGTATTATGTTGATTTAAGCATGGTAAAATGTGCATGTCATAAAAAAATATTCTCCATGACCAATTCGCGTAGTTTACTTCGCAGGTAGTTAATTACATTACATTTGGTGTAGGTAGTACGAGAAATTGCGCAATGCGGGTAGTTTGAATGAAATGCATGGGAAATGTATTCTTAATTCGAATCGATACTGTTTAGATGAGAGTTCTGTCGTCTTTTTTAAATTAAACGATGATTATGGCATGTGAAAATCGATTTTTTTAGTAGTTAGTGATTTACTCATATTATAAATTGTTTTTTTTTTGTTTCTGTCCTAGGATATCTAGGTGACGATATTATGTGACATTTGCTGAGATAGACATGGAGGACTAAAGTTTCTTAATGATATATTGACAGGTTTAGTCATTTAGTTAGTTAAACTAGTTCGTTCTAGAGATGTGCCGGCTATGACTCTAGCCGTCTACACGTACAATGCGGTTAAATTAGTTAGTTCTACAGATGTGCCGACTATGACTCTAGCCGTCTACACGTAAAATGCGGTTAAATTAGTTAGTTCTAGAGATGTGCCGACTATGACTCTAGCCGTCTACACGTACAATGCTGTAATTGTAAAGCTGTTTAGAGGGATACAGTATTAACCCTTATCGACTTAATTAAGTCGTCACCTTAAGCATTTCAGGCACATTATGATAAGCCGTTACACCATACAATTTAAAGGAACATATTAGGAGTTATCGCAAAATGAAAAATAACGCGCGTGAAAATAGAATTAATAAATTTAATTTTAACCTCTTATCCTTTATTTAATCAACAATATAAATTAAAATATAAGAATGATTTATAATTTTCTATTCTTTCTAGTTTGGCAACAAAAAGTACCGCTCAAAATTATGTAATGTTCTCTTGCACAGCGAATCAAATTTGGTGACATACAGACAGCAGCGCCACCTACCGGGTCCAATTATGTTTTCAAACCATCCAGGAGCCCATTGAAATATACAAACAAAATTTCAACAAAATCGGTCCAGCCGTTTAGGAGGAGTTAGGTGACAAACATACGTAGAGAAGAATAAAATATAGTAGCTGTGCCCGCGGCTTCGTCCGCGTGGAATTTAACAAAAAGTTATTATTCAGTTCGTATTAAAAATTTCTAAAATAAAAGTAGCCTAAGTTACTCCCTATCACATCAGCTATCTGCCAGTGAAAGTCCCGTCAAAATCGGTCCAGCCGTTCCAGAGGTTAGCCGGAACAAACAGACAGGCAATAATTGTAAAAAAATGTTATTTTGGTATATATACCGTGTATACACACATCCGTATGCATTTAGTAAAAACATTGACATATGATATGTCAATGAGTAAAAAGCTGTTATTTTAATATTATAAACAGACACTCCAATTTTATTTATATAGATTAAGATAAATAATCAATTTTTAAGCTATTGCATAGCTTTTATCGCGGGCCTTGAGCGTGGGGACCGAATCCAGAAATTCCATAACGAAAAAAACCTAACACCCCCAATCAGCGCCATCTAGTACCTTAATACTAAGGTATGGTACGTATGTTTTCTACAAACTAGATGGCGCTGTTCTGATATAACTATATAACTTCTAATAATTATAATTGCATAAGTTGATAAAAAATGCTATGCAATAGCTTTACCGCGGCAGTCTCCGAGTGCCTTTTTGTGTTTTTAATAATTCTATATTATTATATTTTTCAGACTCCGTCGCATCATCTTCAACAGGGGACGCGACTCCGCGTGTGAAACGTAAATATACAAAGAGAACGCCAAGCGCAAAGAAAGATGGGGTGAGTTGACTTGTTGAAGGATTTTATACTTTATATATTAGGCATAGAGTTCATTTTTCGGTGTCCGTACCATTGGTGTCAACGGACCCCCGGACGGGGAATCGGTCAAACACATGTACAGAAGATATATACTCGTATGTCCTAGCTAAGCAGTGATAGCCGTGTGGTTGAACGTTGGACTGCCGAACCGGAGGGTCCGGGTTCAAACACCGCACGCTCCACTAATTTTCAAAAAATATGTGCGTATTAAAATGTAATTATCACTTGCTTCGGTGAAGGAAAACATCGTGAGGAAACCTGCACACCTGGGAGTTCTCCATAATGTTCTCAAAGGTGTGTGAAGTCCACCAATCCGCACTTGGCCAGCGTGGTGGACTATGGCCTATACCCCTCACACTGTGAGAGGAGCCCCGTGCCCAGCAGTGGGACAGTTATGGGTTGTGATGATGATGTACTAGCTAACCCTACTACGCGTTGCTGTGGCTCAGTAATACGAATCAACCAACAGCGCCATCTATGAGAATTCATAGGACTAAACAATAAATGAACACTATTAATGTTTAGTAAACATTTAATTTCCAATAAAAAATAATAAAAAACTATCCTATCTTTCAAGTTGGATCAGACTTCACACGGTGTGCAAATTTGATTATAATCGATTAAGTAATTTTGGAGTCCATCTTGGACAAATAACGTGACAATAATTTATATATATTTAGAAGATGTATTAAGGTAATGTATTAAGGTTTTTAGAGGCGACCATCTCAGTCCCCAAGGGTAGCAACACATCTGTGACCGAATTATAACGGGACTCTTACTAACATCCACTAACTGGACAATTACTAACAACAACTAACAGGACTAACATTCACTAACAGTCCCTGTCCCAGTCCTCATACTTACAAACTAACCAACTAATGTTCTAACACCGTAACCGGACCAACTATCCCAGTCCCCATATGAGTCTTGTTCTGCACGGTCACAGTTGTCATGGGCGGCAGCGAAAGGTGGTGCATGCTCGTTTGCTGCCTTAAATCAATAAAAAAAAACATGTTGTCACCAGAACGCATCGACCGAACGCGTCAAGGGCAAGCGGGGGAGGCCCCGGAAGGTGGACCAGGTGGCCGCGGCGAAGTCGTCTCAACAAGGGAGTGAGTTCGTTGTATACACAACATTGGACGACCCGGATGGCTCAATGGTCACAGCCGGATCGCCGTTCCGAGGGTCCCGGGTTCGATTCCCGCCGAGGCGGAAATTTGAATGATGACTTTAAATTTCCGTTCCTGGTCTGGGTGTGTGTGTTCTTGTCTTGTGTGTTGTCTATGGCACCCACGACACTGGGAATCCCAGTGTGGGGCTATGAGTGTGTAGCGTTATTTATTATTTATTTATTTTGTTTCCAACTAGCCGACCCGGCAAACTTGGTAGCGCCTCAGAATAATTTCCAAACGACTCGACGAATATCAAATGTTTGACATTCAAAACCAAAGGAATAGTTTTTAAGGGGAAGCGAAATTGTTGTTTTTCAACCATTTTTATCATATTCATTCGCCTTTTAAACCTTCCCTGGACTTCCACGAATAATTGAAAACTAAAATTTGCCAAATAAATCCAGTCGTTTTTGAGTTTTAGCGAGACTAACGAACATCAAATTGATGTTTATATAATCACGAGCAGTGCCCGCGACTTCGTCCGCGTGCAATTTAACAATAAAAAATTAATATAAAAGTAGCCTAAGTTACTCCTTATGACATCAGCAATCTGCCAGTGAAAGTCCCGTCGAAATCGGTCCAGCCGTTCAAGAGATTAGCCGGAACAAACAGACAGACAGACAGACATAAATAGTAAAAAATGTTATTTTGGTGTAGGCAACGTGTATACATCCATATTCATTTAATAAAAATCGGTTATTTTAATATTACAAACAGACACTCCAATTTTATTTATTTGTATAGATAAGATATAAATAAATATTTAAGAAACGTTAAAACACGGCTTATAGAGAAAATATTTTATACTGTCGATAAACTGTTTTATGTGTATTGGTAAGAAAGAGAAAGAAAACATTTATTTCGTCGCAAAAAAAAAATTGGTTGTCTGTAAAGTCGGTTTACTGACGATAGTTGAACGTGACAACGTCTTATGAAATAGCGTGATTCAGAATTATAGCGCCCCACTACTCAACGCCATCTAGTGTACTGCGAGTGAACTACCAGCTCAGCCAGCCTTCCTCCATCGATAAATGGACCCAATCGAACTTAATGAATAATTGTTCACTGCACAATACATAGATGGCGCTGGTATAATAATTCACCAACGGTAACGACGGTAACGCATGAGTCATGTTTTTTCATGCGTGCCACCGAATTATAAGACGTTGTCACGTCAAAAGAATGTCTAGTGTCATCGCCAACGAATTAAGAAATAAGAGGAAATGCCCGAAGGTCACGTGATCTGAAGCCAAAATTAACTCTAAAATGGCGCCGACTCCGCCCAAAAAACGTGAACACACCTTTTAATACAACACTTCATCATGTTAGGTATTGCTAAATTAACCTTAATAACTCATAACAACACATTAAACGCATAAATGTAAAGTTTTTATCTAAAAATAAAGTTCCAACAACGCTTTGAACGCTTAAATTAAATGACAGTTGACAGACCAACAGCTGTCAAGTCGAATAAAAACGCCATTTTTTTATTCAACTCGTGCTTCAAGGCGGATCTTGGGCGATATTACTAAATGCAAATTAGGGCCTATCCTCTCTTTTCTTTAATCGTCGGTCATCGCATAAAAGTTTAAAGTCATTGACATAAGTCAATGTTTAAAGTTGAAATGACGTCGTCCACAGAAATCCGTGTGGCCTCCAATCTGATGCCGCAGAACGCTGAGCCAATATCGCTGGACAGCGATGAGGAGCCGGATTTGGGTGAGTGATCTTCTGGGAAGCTGCTGGGCTTTTTTTTAAGGCAGCAAACGAGCATGCAGCACCACCTTCCGCTGCCGCCATGACAACTGTAACCGACTTAGAACAAGACTCATATGGGGACTGGGATAGTTAGTCCGGTTAGGTGACGGTGTTAGAACATTAGTTGGTTAGTTTGTAAGTATGAGGACTGGGACGGGGACTGTTAGCGAATGTTAGTCCTGTTAGTCGTTGTTAGTAATAGTCCAGTTAGTAAATGTTAGTAAGAGTCTCGTTATAATTCGGTCACAGATGTGTTGCTACACTTGAGGACTGAGATGGTCGCCTCTAAAAAGTGTAGCCGGCTCCACACCTTTCTATCCGGAACACAATTGCTGTTAAAACAATTATTACGCGGTAGAAATGGTACTAAGTACCGTGGCGGGCGGTGGTACTACCCCGGGCGAACTCTAAGCTTGCATAGGTAGTAGCTATGCAAAACAACCAAAATTAATTATTTTACATAGGTAGTAGATCCTAGGCTCTACTACCTACAAAAGCCAACATACTAAGCATGCAGCATCCCCCCGCTGCCGCCATGACAACTGTGACCGACACAGAACGAGACTCACATCGGGACTGGGATGGTTACGTTAGGTTACACCGTCTGTCAGGATGGGAACACCGACGCTGGCAATTTATTCCGGTCCTTCGCGGTACGAATAAACGACGAACCAAAGCGCGACGTTCGTATCGGAGGGATGTTTAAATATATGCAATAGGGTTTCCCAACCTTTTTTTCGCCAAGCCATTGCCAAGCCACCATTTTCATGCCCCCCTTACATGGCGGGGGGGGGGGGGAATGATAATGTACCTAGTATGCCCCCCTTGAAATTCCTCTACGCCCCCTAGGGGGGCGTGCCCCACCGGTTGGGAAGTCCTGCTGTAAAACATCAAGACTAGCAACTCTACGCCAATGCCTGTACGTTAGTTGGTTAGTTAGTTAGTTAGTATGGGGCCTGGACTGTTAGTGATAGTTAGTCCTGTTAGTTGTTAGTAATATTCTTTAGAGACGACCAATTTTTTACTTTTCAGGGTCACCAGGCCAGGCGTCAGATTCTCTGAGCCTTGACGAGAACTTGCGCGCGATACGGCATATACACGAGAAATACGCCAATATCGATAAGGTAATGTATGTCATCTACCGCGCTCACTCTGATATCTTCTGTGCTCTTCTAACAGCGACGATTGGTAATCTTAGCTGATGGACTATAGTAGCGGCACGAAACGAAGGCCCCTATGACGTTTATCTGCTCATCAAATTTTGTATAAATTATTACATAAATTTGAAGGAGCGAATAGCTGTTCTTTATTGTCAATAGTGATGTGCAAAGAGTCATATAATTTATCGAATGTATAATTTAGGACCCAAAGTTAATTAATTACAAGGATATTGGAACAATATATATATATATATATCCATAATAAATATATATATATATATATATATATATACATATATATATATATATATACATATATATATATATATATACATATATATATATATATATAATTAACGAGTGACCGTATATACATAGTATACTAGTTGTCCCGGCGTACTTCGTACCGCTTTATAATTAAAAAATGTTTTGGTGATATATCGACAGCAACGCCACCTACCGGGTCCAATTGTGAATCTAAACCATTCTCGGATCCACCTGAAGACACACAAAAAATTTCAACCAAATCGGTCAAGCCGTTTAGGAGGAGTTCAGTGACATACACACTCACACTCGAATTATATATATTAAGATGGTCCCGCGAACAAATCACTTCACGTTTTTACTAACAAAATACAGTGCCATCTTTAATAAAGTAAGTAAGTCAATTACATAAATTAAATATACGTACTATAAATCATCTCAACCCAACAAGGCCCACTATTGGGCATGGGTCTCCCCTCTAAGCTGAGGAGACCTTAAATACTCGTATCTAACCATTCTAATACATTATCTATTCATTTACATATTCGTTTAATGAAAAGTTTTAATAAGTTACTACTTATTAATCCAAAAATGTATCGATGCGACTCGCACTTGACCATATTTTTTCGATACTAAATTAACATTTATTTTACGTCACTATTTTAATGTGTCAAAGGGGCCTTAATTTCGTGCCGCTACTATAGTTAATGATTCTTGTGTGATGTTAAGTTTTTGATGGTTGGTGATAATATGCATTTTACTAAAGAATGCGTAAGGTTGAAAAAAGACACGTTTGAAACGAAAGAGATTCGATCGAGGAATACATTTTGAGAAAGGGATAGCGCTATACAAAAGATAAGGACAACAACTACGATTTTGTATGTGTTGACGCCGCGCGCCATCTATGAGCACGTCTGTGAATTAAAAAGAACTTTCGGGTCCGGGTTCAATCCCTGCACGCCCTTCTTATTTTCAAAATGATGTGCGTATTGGAATTTAATTAACACTCGCTTCGGTGATCAAACATCGTGAGGAAACCTGCACACCTGAGAGTTCTCCATAATGTTCTCGAATGTGTGTGAAGTCCACCAATCCGCACTTGGCCAGCGTGGTGGACTATAGCCTGTACCCCTCACACTATGAGAGGAGACCCGTGCCCAGCAGTGGGACAGTTATGGGTTGTGATGATGATAATGATGATAAAAAGAAAATTTATACCAAAAAATGCTCACTTTGCATACAATAAAAAATATATTAAATACTAACATAGATTAACTTAAATGTAACATTAAGCACTCGTAAAGGATTGCACTCAATATTTTCTGTGGTAGCGAGCTTCAGCTACTGATTTTCAGCACGACCCGTTCGCGGTGTAGTTCGCACACTGCTGAATATTGTTTTTACTCAGAAGCTACTCTGTGTAGACGTTTCACGGTAAAACAGCGGCCGTGTCCCGACACAGCTTCCCCGATTCTGACTAATGTTGTCCATTACCCGGATGGTGCAATGGTTAACGCTGGATCGCCGTTCCGAGGGTCCTGGGTTCGATTCCCGGCGAGGCGGAAATTTGAATGATGAATTTTGATTTCCGTTCTTGGTCTGGGTGTGTGAGTTCTTGTCTTGTGTGTTGTCCATGGCGCCCACGACACAGGGAATCCTAGTGTGGGGCTGTGAGTGTGTAGCGTTATTATTTGACAATTCCAGGACGAGTTGTACGAGGCGCACCTACTTGCCGCTAACTTCAAGAAGCCGCCGATGGACCAGGTCCAGAGACTGCTGAAGCAGGATGACGATGAGGTTCTGTCCATCCGAAGTTCTGATGGTGAGTGCATGGATGGCTCCGGGATGGAGTTTGTGGCGACATCGACTTCTGATACTTGGGTTGGCCACTAACCCCTCTACGAATCCGCACGCTCGCACCGCGGAGGAGGCTTAGAGCATACACCATGCTCTAGGCCTCCTCAGGTATGAGTAGTTATCACTACATAGTATAAAACAAAGTCGCTTTCTCTGTTCCTATGTATGCTTAGATCTTTAAAACTGCGCAACGGATTTTAATGGGGTTTTTTTATAGATAAAATGATTCAAGAGGAAAGTTTATAATATATAATATACTAGCTGACCATACCACGCGTTGCTGTGGCTCAGGATGACGTTGTTGGTTGATTACCAACAGCTATGAGAAATCCATAGAACTAAACAATAAATGAACATTATTAATGTTTTATAATCATTTAATTTCCAATAAAAATAAATAAAAAAACTATCCTATCTCTCAAGTTGGACCAGACTGCTCACGGTGTGCCAATTTACTTTAAAATCGGTTAAGTAGTTTAGGAATCCATCGCGGACAAACATCGTGACAGGAGATTTATATATATCAAGATTAAAGTTTTTCGCAAACAATTTTGGACTCGGGTACTAAGGGACAGGTTTTCCGAAGCGAAGCGAAGCGAGGGCGGGTTTACTAGTTATAAATAGAATATTCACGATGGAAATGAAATTCTTTACCAGGTGCGTCGGTGAAGGAGCTGGACATTCGAGAGGAGAAGTTGGAAGACTCCGATTCGGATTCGGGCAGCAGCAGTTCAGGTGAGACTGTCAATACTTACCTGGTACAATATTTTATTACGATACGGGTACTCACGATATTCCGACCGACTTCTTGTAGGACGTGTGCGTTGCGCTGATTGCTATCAGTACGTTCTATTTTTCTCCTACAATAAATCGGTCATCTATTAACGGACGTGGGCGAATACCCTTAACCATAGAGCGGTACGAAGTCCAGGACAATCACCGGCCGCCCAGCCAATAGACACGTAATGTTTGATTTTCCGTATTGAATGCATTCCGGCAACTGGCTGAGGTGACACGAAGCGGGGCGACTGGCTAATTCAACGCTGTGATTGGCTAATTCAAGGCCGCACGACACGTTGGAAAGAAATAGATTAATTTGAGCAACGGGAAGGAATGAGACGGCACGAATTTATATCGGTACTATAAGCGCGATGTGTTGACAGAAGCCATTCGCCTGTTATTAGGAGTGTATTGGCCGTGCGGTCGGTGGATTGTTCTAACGCCCCCCCCTCTCCCCCCCACCACGTTGCAGGCAGCTCCTCGTCCGGCAGCAGCTCGTCCTCGTCCGGCAGCGGGACCAGCTCGTCGGGCAGCAGCGACAGCGACACGGACAGCGCCGACGACGGCGGCGACGGGGACGGCGACGCGCCGCGCTCGCCGCCGCCGCGCGGCGCCGGGAACGACAAGTGAGTGCGTGTGGGGGGGCGGGAAGGAGGGGATGAAAGAGTGTTTGGGGGGGTTAGGGGGTGAAATATTGTGAGAAGGTGAAATTGTGTTGGGGGGGGAGACGGTGAAATAGTGTTGGTGGGGGGAGGGGGGGGTGAAAGGATGTGGGGGATGTTGAGGGTGTGAAATAATGTGTGTATGGGAGTGGGGGGGGGGTGAGAAGGTGAAATAGTGTTTGGGTGAGGGAATGACTTTGTATGTGGTATGGGAACGCGAAGTGTGAAGATATTAATGCTGCGGTGAAGGAATGGCTTTGTTTGTGTGTGACGTGCGCCTTTTATGTGCGTGTTGTGTGTGTGTGTGTGTGTGATTGCGTGTAACCAAAAAGGTGATACAATCATCTTTGTTTGCGTATCTCATTAATAGAATGCACTTGAGTATGTCACAGTTATTACCAATGTACACGAGTTCACACGACCAACCGTAATTGAGTAATTGAATGATTTTTTTTTGTGATAAATGAAAAGATCATATTATATAACTTTTATAACGAAACTATTTTTATTTCCAAATAATTCCAAAGTTATATCATAATAAAAAATATGTTTTGAATACAGTACCGAAGACACGCCGACAGCTCCCGAACAAACTCGAGCGCGTGTGACGTCATAATGTTAGTTTTCACTCAGGTGTGATAGCCGTAAACGCTGTACTGTTATTAAATAGCTATAACATTATGTCGTCACAACTATGGTTACCAATTGTGGCGCGTTCATAGACGTGATACTTTTTTAAATTTCATCAATTTTTAATTATTTATAATTAATTGAAATTTTGCAAGTTTTTCGCATTAAATATGTAGTTTAAAACTTTATTATTAATGATATTGATATTGATATTAAAAAAATTTTTTTTTCAAATCGCCCCGCAGCTCGTTCGGCGCCTGGTCGTACTCGGGCACGAACCAGTCGGGGACCATGTCGGCGGTGAGCTCGGGCTCCGAGTCGGACCCGGAGCGCGAGCGGCCCCCGGCGCCGGCGCCCTCCGCGCAGGACGACATCAGCGAGTCGGAGAACGAGTCGGCCGACAAGAGCTTCCAGTGTCATATATGCCGCAAGTGGTATTCCACTAAGGTTACGCTCAAGTGAGTATATATGTCTCGCTCGCACAAGAAAAGGACCAAATTTTTATTTATTTATTTTACAAACTTATATCTAGCCTTACTGGTATGCTCTGATTCGCTAGACAAGTTACAAATAAACACGGAATTATCTAAATAACACTAATAATCAAATAAAATCGTAAATTAACTCGTACGACTTACGCCAGTGACACGAAAAAATGAGACAGAATGATACTAATTTCTGTCTCACTCTGCGTGGCTTTTTCAAGCACAGTTGTTTTGCAGCAAATTTTCTTCTGCCATGTACAATGGTAAACGAGACGTTGCGTCAAATCGACGCGTCCAATGTCAACTGTCAATCTGTCAAATGTCAACCTTTCAACTGTCAAATGTCAACCTGTCGACTGTCAACCTCCAGGATCCACCGGCGCGTGCACCAGAACAAGGGCGGCGGCGGCGGGCGGTCGCGCGCGCGCTCCTCGGACCGGTACGAGTGCGACTGCTGCAACGACACGTTCA